>CM038041.1:17739375-19023750 GCA_021397845.1 Areca catechu | reverse complement strand
TTTTATTTCATAATATCTAGTATTATTTTTCAAGTTGAAAAAAAAATCTCAGGAAGTCGAAACAGGAAAGTATCATAAGAAGAGTGTGAGCCAAAATGATTATATCCCAATCAAAAGACCTAGCTCTATTTTATGGAGATCTTAAAATTAGAAAAATTTATTTCTTAATATCTAGTATTATTTTCCAAGCTTTAAAAAAAAAAAATCTAATTAATGGTGGGTGGTGTAGTTGGTTGTGAAATCTTACAACCAACTGGCAGGGATTCGAGTCTTGGATTGGACATATTTCGACGAGAAAGTCCAGGAATAAAATAAAAAATAAAAAAATAATCCAAAAATAAAATCAAAAAAAGAAAAAAAATTAATAAAATAACCCTGGAGTCACTGTTGGTTGGTGATAGTGAAAAAATTAGGAATATATATAATAAATCCGGTTCACTCGGTTGACACCAGTGATAGTCAAGTTGACGTACTAATCTTCGGATGGAAACGGCTGTAAAAAAATTAATAAGCGCCGTGTATCGAACATTCTCTGACTGGGGCTGGGGGACTATCTGGGGTGGCCACGTCCGGGTCTAACTCCTCCTTCCATATTTGTTCTATCAAAAAAAAAAAAAAATCTAGTTGTTAATGGCTTATAATCTATATTTGTTTAAAAAAAATTGTTCAACTTGACGGAATCGAAACAAGAGAGTATATATTCCCAGCTATATTTTATGGAGGAAAATTTATTTCCAATGGAATATAATCTACGTTTCTCCTTAAACAAATCGTTCCACGTGCACGCGAGGGAGAGGGAGTCGAAGCGGAAGTTGCCAAATACCGCATTGGCACGTGCGAGGAAGTGTCTGCCACGAGTTACGTGGACGGTGGATTAATAAATGTTTTGGCACCATTTTTTTTCGGTAAAGGGAAGATATAATATATGGCACCATTAATGCGAGGAAGCTTCGCATAAAAGTAGGCGGGGAGTAAGATGTACCCTCACGTCAAGTCGAAGAATCGAGTTCGGTAAACGTGTCTCCATTTTAGTGGATGCGGCAAACATTTTAGGAATATAATTTAGCTGGTAACGGGTTTAATTGGAACACGACCCGAGTCAAGGAGACAATTTGTGTGGGTTAGTATCAGGTTGACACGTGCATGCTCTACAAATTATAAATCCGATGTCAAAAATCCACAAATATAAATATAATTTGTGAAATAGATAATCCGGTCTTGTTTATTTATACAAAAGTAAATTAGTAGACCACATTTATTTAACCTATTAACACCTCATTAAGGTGGCTCAATAATATAGCCAGCCTATTGAAACAAAAGGTTACCAAGATACTTACAAGTCATATACAAAATTTGGATCATAATATGTCCATGCAACACATCAATTTTGAGTTCAAAAGGCATTTCAATGTCTCATCAGTTTGATTGTTCCAGGACTAGAAATTTTTTTTTTTTTTTGATAAAGAAAAGGGATAGGAGGGGCTAAACCTGGTGTAGCTATCTCCGTAAGCCTCCATCATACTAGGTAATGTTCGATTCAAGATACTTAGATTAGAAATTGCATTCTTTTGCAAGAGTCAAATGCAATACAAGAAAAGACTTGAACCTATTTCATCCAAAATTCAAAAATTAACATATATAACCTAGTTTGCACAAGGAGCTTGAAGCAAGACTAATTAATTGTATAGGTTCTAGTGATAAAAACCGGATTTGAATGGATTATTGGATCATTATAATGATAATTGATTATTTTCAATATTTGGTATTTCAACAAAAAAAATATTTATTTTATAGAAAAACAAAGGATAAAAATAGAAAGAATCGTAAGGAAGTTGCTATATCAATTGTTATAGCAATCCATTATAAGATAAATAAGATATATAGTTTGTTGGGATATCTCAGTCCAAGTACGATCCAACCGCCGGTTCAACCGGCCGAAGCCTTGCCTTCCGAACCATAAATTTCGAATCCAGGAATTCAGGAAGAGCCGGACAACCTACAGGCAAGTCGAAGCCCTTTACGAATCTACAGCACCCGAAGACAAGACCATTGGGTCACATTTTTCAGCTCTCACCGAAGACCAAGTCCTTCGGCTCCTGAAAACAAAATCACCAGTCTGATCCGACTCCCGAAGACACGCTCTTCGGTTCATATGAAAACATAGTCTCCGGCTTTTGACAAAGGTCAAGTTTTTGATCTATGCCAAAGACAAGATCTCTGATCCGTCTCGAGAAGATCTGGGGACGAAGACATTCCCAATATGATTACAGAAATTTTCCTAAAAGGGAAGTCTGAAGACGGATTCATGATCTGTTTCACCCCACGACAAGCACGACTAGCAGCGGTAACCAATGGTTACCATCGACTATCTCCGGGACACAATCAGGGCGCATAACTCCAGCAGCAACGTCTCCGGCCTGGTCGAAACCGTTCGACGATAACCCACAACTGCGAATCATGGAAGAGGAATTAACTCTCCACCATAACCACTGGAAGAAGAACGGAGCCGCAGGCTGGATGGCTCCTTATAAATAATAGTAAGAAGGAATGCTCGAGGTAAGAGGCACAATATACTCCCAAAAATTTCAGAGTCTTTTCCCTCTGTTCCTCTTCACCATCCCCATTTTGTGGCTAGAGCCCGCCTCTGACTTAGGCATCGGAGTATCCCCCGCTGGAGCAACTTCGATAAGGGATTTGTTTTGCAGGTGAACTAGGGAGCGGTTCTGCGATCCAGTAGCTCCGATCGGCCGGAACAGGGACTCTATGCCAACAGATTGGAATGCTAGGTAGGGGACAGCTCGCTTGTTAAGCTCTCCTCCCTGATAAAGGGGAAGTAAAATTTTCTAATGGCAAGAGGAAAGACTTAGATTGCCTCTACGAGTCGAAGTCGTGCTCATCCCAAGGAGGAGCGCCCCCGGTAGAGAACGAAGTTCCACCTCCCACCATGGTCGTGGAACGGCAACAGTTCGAAGCCCTCCTGAACCAAGTCACCAATCTCACGGTAATAGTTCAGGATTTTCAACATAGAACTTTTTCGGTGGGAAACCCACCGGCAACCTCTGGACATAGCTCACGGTCCCAGAGGAGGAAGGCCCCTCGAGAGGGGTCCGCACATCCTTCTCATCATCCTCGGCCCTCTCTTGAAGGCCAAAGTTCAGAAATACCTAGGCCTCCTAATCCTCCACAGAAAGGGAAAAGGCCTAGGAAAACTTCTTCACCATCTTCCGAAGATTCTACTCCTGTAGCAGAAGTACCCAAGCAGACCATCCCTGATTAGGATGGAAAGTTCAATGGTGCGGACACCAGAGGCACCAGAATAAGGCAGAGGCTTCTCAACCCTCTGTGGATCACTTAATTGACATTCAAGTCCACTGTAATAAAGTTTAGTCCAGCTGAGTTGTTTTATGTGAGTCCTGTATTAGTCAGCTCATGTTGAGCTAGTTCAGTCAAGTGTTAGTCAGCTCATGTCGAGCTAATTTTATTTTTTTGAGTCCTATCCAAGCATATCGAAGACTCAAGACCACTTCATACAAGTGAAGACCAAGTCCAACCTAATTGAAGACATGGAAGTTGAGCCCAAATCCAACCCAACTTGAAGACCTGAAGATCCCAGGAGGAGAAAATGAAAACAGGAACAAATCTGGAGCCCTGTTCCAGCCAGAAGCAAATTGGGCAAGCCCAAGCCCAGGAAGAGGAATTAGGGCGCCACCTCTTAGGATTACCCTCCTCTTGGTCGGCCACTTATGGTCACCCCCTTGGCCGACCAAGACAAGGAGAGGGAGTCCAAGTGTTTTAGGGATTTCTACCTAGGTTGCCTTGTATTCCTAGTTAGGGTTTGAAAGGGAGGAGTCCTATGTAAAGTCTAATGTATCCTTACTTGGAGCCCAAGACTAAGGATCTATTTAAAGGACCATAGTCTCTTGTATGAGGATTGATTTTTGATATGAAATAAACCTTGAGTTCTTATATTGTTTTGTGTGATTACCCTGCTGTGTGCATAAAGGGGTTTGACAGTTCTTCTTCCCGGTGTTTGCAACCATCATCCTGCCGCCAGCCAATCCTCCAAAGCCTTGGCCGTCCACTCCAAAATTCCTTTCTCCTTTGCTATTTTCCTTTGTTTTCTTGATTTCCTCTGAGTTTTCTAACCCCTGACAGGCCGTTTGCAGGTCCCCGAGTTCCTATGAATCCAACGACTCCAGCCAAGCCTCAATCGGACCACCGAGCAGAAAGCCGGGTATCCGCGGGTCTTTGGCTCGGTTTTCCAGGCCGCATCCATTGAGGAATGAGAGACCCCTTCACTGCGATCTTCACCAGGCACTTCAGACGTTGTCAGGTACACCCCCTCTACCTCCAGTCTTTATATTGTAGAAGAACTTGCCCTAACCGAGGCTTCTCAGCCCCAGCGATCCTTCTTTAGTACTTTTCTAGGTTCTAATCTGCATGCTTGGCTTCAAAAATTCATACAAAATTCTCTACAACTAATTTTGATCTGAAATTCGGGAATTAATCACCTAACTCCACATATAAAATATACAAAAAGAATTGCATGCATATTAGTCCCGCATCATTTGGTATCAGAGCTTAGATTAGGGCTTGTTTTCTGCAATTTTTTAATCTGTATATACTCTGTTATTTAAATTATTTCTCCCTGATTGAAACTCCAAAAATTTTGAAATTTGTTTTTCTGGATTAAACATAATTCACAGTAATTTTCAGAATTTTTTAAGATTTTATCTCGGCCTGTGAATTTTCTACAAGCCAAAATATGGCCTACAAATTTTGGCTCTATTTTTTTCAGCAAGATAAGTTTGAAAGTTTTAGGATTTTGTTTAGCATCTTTTGCATATCTTTTATTTTTAGTATATTTTCTGCATATTAGGCCATAATTTACAAGTTTTCTTCTATTTAAGAAAATACCAAAATAAAAAAAAATACATATTCTCCAAAAATACCAAAAACATCTAAACCCTAATTTGCATCCTCATCTGCCTGCCATCATTGCATAATTTACTTTTAAGGGCACTCTTGCTATATCAGATGGGGGGAGGATTTGATCACCTCTCCTTAGCCCAAAACCACATCCTTTGCATTCGGTCCCAAGCCTTAACCTAAAATTAACTAGACTTAATTGCCCTAGTGGGCTAGGGACACCAACTGGTCGGGTCCGGGCTAAGTGTCAGATCATTGTGTCAAGGTAATCTGTGTGTGCCTTATGCTCAGTATCTAGAATGGTGGTTTAGGGATTCAATCCCGAAGGGCTTGTGTGCTAGTCCACCTACCTGGCCAATCTCTGATTGGTGTCTATGATTGGCAATCAGGGACCTAACACTCCCCTTACACCTACTTGGCTGAGTATATGGTTACTATAGGCTAGTTTGCCACCCTGATTGAGCCCTTAGTTTTGGACTCTAGGTCTAGTTAGCTGTAGTCGGTTTGATCGAGTCTTGTATAAGCACTAGATCAGGGGTTTCATATCATCCACCATCTCCACTTTTATCTGAATCCATGGATAAGCTAGAAGCCCAGATGAAAGCCTTTCCTGAGCAGCTAACCCAATCCATGGCCCAGATGACTACCTAGTTAACTACCCAGATGACTCAATTGAATCAGTCTACTACCCGAACCAATAATAGACTTGAACCCTTAGCCAATAAATTTGACCATACGGAGAATAGGATAGGGACCCTAGAGAAAACCCATAGGATCCCAAACCTTGATCCCTACCGTAAGGTTGAACCTATGATAGCCCATCATCATGACCCATACTATGATACTGAACCTAGGAGGACCCCAAACCCTAATCCCTACCATGAGGTTGAACCTAGGAGAGCCCATCGTCATGATCCATACTATGATATTGAACCTAGGAGGACCCCAAACCCTGATCCATACCTTGAGGCTGAACCTAAGAGAGCCCATCGTCATGACCCAATCCCTAAGGTTAGTCCTAGAAGGACCAATCAGGATTTTGTAGACCAGGAAGATAGATCCTATTTACCCTCTCCCTATAAGCCTAGTATACCCACAACCTATAGATCTTATGACTCCAAATCCTCTGACTCTAGAATCTACGAACCCATATCCCATGAGCCTAGTAAACCCAACACCCAATATTCTGACCCATATAGGGAGTCCAACCCTAGGAGACCCAATATTCTGACCCATATAGGGAGTCCAACCCTAGGAGAACCCAATATTCTGACCCATATAGGGAGTCCAACCCTAGGAGAATCCAATATCCTGACCCATATAGGGAGCCCAACCTTAGGAGGACCCCATACCATGATCCATCCTTAGAACCTGACCATAGAGCTGACCCAAAATCCTATGACCCCAAATCCTATAATCCCATGACCCATAGATCTGCACCCTTGTCCTATGAGCCCAGAGAACCCATAACCCCTAAGTTTCAATTTAGTACTAGTCAGGTTTCCTTTAGTCAACTTGAACCCCATAGGATTAGCACCCCTAAATATGAGCCCAGTAGTGAGCCACTACCCCTTAGGCAACCTAAACCTATTAGGATTAGTATCCATAATCAGAAACCAGGACCTAGCCAATTTTTTCCTAGCCGACCTTCTCCAATCATTCCTGAGATTGACAAGGCTTACATTAATACGGAAGTGTATGAAGCTGATGCGAGCCTAGTGGATGAGTATGAGGAAGAAGAGGAGACACCTATAGATGACCTAGAAATAGCTAGCCTAGTAAATACCCCGGTAGAAGCCAACCTAGAGGTAGTTGACCCTAACCACATCCAACCTAAAGCTATAGTGGAAGAACCATTAGAGGAAGAGAACTCTGATACTAGGATTTTACCTGAGGAAACACTTGAAAAGGATCTAATTGTAGAGCCTATTCCTAAATTCCATGAACAAGAAGACTTTATTCAGGATTTGGCTTACTTAACCCATTGCCCTCAGGATGAATCCCTTCCTGCCATTCCTATTGAAGATCTCTTCCCAGAAATTGTTGACCCATCCTTCCATAACATGGACCTTTTCTTGCCCATAGATATACCGCAACCCCGTAAGGTTAGCCTCATTAGTCTAGGATTAGTCCATGACATGCCTTCTTTTATCCTACTGTATCCAACTAACCCGAAACCTTTTTCTCTACCCTACCAAACTAATTCTGAACCCATTTCCTATTTTCTGCCATTTCTAGACATCTCCAATATTTCTAGGATTATTAGATTGCATTTAGTTAAGATTAGCATACTGTATGCATTCATTACGCATGTTAGGTTTGTATTATACTTCTAGCATACCCTTTAGCATTTGCTTGGAGTCCATTGTAAATACTCTTGTGCACACCACACTAGGGTCAGACCTAGAAAGTCTATAGTCTCTTAGGTTTAGGCCCATAAAAGTCTAATAAATTTCCTTCGATAGGAATACAAAGTCGAGTCTATTAGGTATTAGTTTGAGTCCTTTGCATCATCTTGTTAGGAGTCTGCATGTGCCTAGCATGTTCACCACCCGCACTAATCTTAAAACAACTGGCTAATTTTTGAAGAAGGGTCAAAGAATTTGATGTACTGGATTCTATCTTGGTTAGGCTTAGGCCTAAAAGAAGCTTCATGCTCGCAGAGCCGGACCTTTTAAAGTGATAGAGAAGGATTGGATCAAATGCCTATGTGTTAGACTTGCCTTCGGATATGGGCATTAGTTCTACCTTCAATATTACAGACCTGGTTGAGTATAGGGACCAGGCAGCAATATCTAGTGAGGCCTTTGGACATATCCCCTTCTATTATGAGTGATCCTTACCCAGAGTGTCCACCAATTAATTGGCCTGAGAGAGGAGAACGGATCGAGCATATCCTGGATGATCAAGCCATTATGACCCGGGGCCGCGGTTATCAACGCTTCCTGGTCCGATGGCAAGGCCGGCCAGAGTCGGACGATTCATGGATTTCTCGAAAGGACTTGTAATGCCTCAACCCAGACCTTCTCGAGAGATATGTGAGCCAGTCTGATCTTCACTCGACAGGGTCGAGTTCCTCCCACCCCGGGAGAATTGGTGCGGACACCAGAGGCACCAGAATAAGGCAGAGGCTTCTCAACCCTCTGTGGATCACTTAATTGACATTCAAGTTCACTGTAATAAAGCTTAGTCCAGCTGAGTTGTTTTATGTGAGTCCTGTATTAGTCAGCTCATGTTGAGCTAGTTCAGTCAAGTATTAGTCAGCTCATGTCGAGCTAATTTTATTTTTTTGAGTCCTATCCAAGCATATCGAAGACTCAAGACCACTTCATACAAGTGAAGACCAAGTCCAACCTAATTGAAGACATGGAAGTTGAGCCCAAATCCAACCCAACTTGAAGACCTAAAGATCCCAGGAGGAGAAAATGAAAACAGGAACAAATCTGGAGCCCTATTCCAACCAGAAGCAAATTGGGCCAGCCCAGGCCCAGGAAGAGGAATTAGGGTGCCACCTCTTAGGATTACCCTCCACTTGGTCGGCCACTTATGGTCACCCCCTTGGCCGACCAAGACAAGGAGAGGGAGTCCAAGTGTTTTAGGGATTTCTACCTAGGTTGCCTTGTATTCCTAGTTAGGGTTTGAAAGGGAGAAGGAGTCCTATGTAAAGTCTAATGTATTCTTACTTGGAGCCCAAGACTAAGGGTCTATTTAAAGGACCCTAGTCTCTTGTATGATGATTGATTTTTGATATGAAATAAACCTTGAGTTCTTATATTGTTTTGTGTGATTACCCTACTGTGTGCATAAAGGGGTTAGAGAGTTCTTCTTCCCGGTGTTTGCAACCATCATCCTGCCGCTAGCCAATCCTCTAGAGCCTTGGCCGTCCACTCTAAAATTCCTTTCCCCTTTGCTATTTTCCTTTGTTTTCTTGATTTCCTCTGAGTTTTCTAACCCCTGACAGGTCGTTTGCAGGTTTCCGAGTTCCTACGAATCCAACGACTCCAGCCAAGCCTCAATCGAACCACCGAGCAGAAAGCCGGGTATCCGCGGGTCTTTGGCTCAGTTTTCCAGGCTGCATCCATCAAGGAATGAGAGATCCCTTCGCTGCGATCTTCACCGGGCGCTTCAGACGTTATCAGGTACCCCCCCTCTACCTCCAGTCTTTATATTGTAGGAGAACTTGCCCTAATCGAGGCTTCTCAGCCCCGGCGATCCTTCTTTAGTACTTTTCTAGGTTCTAATCTGCATGCTTGGCTTCAAAAATTCATACAAAATTCCCTACAACTAATTTTGATCTGAAATTTGAGAATTAATCACCTAACTCCACATATAAAACATACAAAAATAATTGCATGCATATTAGTCCCGCATCATTCAAGGCCATCGAATCAGAGATGGCAAGGATCCGGGAGCAGCAGGGTCACAATGATGCAATAAAATGTGATCTACGTCCTCCCTACACCGACCGTATCATGACCGAAGTCATTTCTTGGCACTTCAAGGTTCCCCAAATGGAATCCTATGACGGCACCTCTGATCCCTACAATTATTTGGGCAGTTTTAAGGCCCATATGATAATTCAAAGAGCCTCTGACGTAATGTACTGCCTCGCGTTCCCAGCCACTCTGAAGAAAGCTGCTCAGATGTGGTACTCCAGCATACGCCCAGGTACCATTGATTCTTTTTTCGAGTTAGAGAAATTGTTTGTCTTGCATTTCAGGACCTGTCGCAAGACCCCTCGAAATACAGACACATTATTCCTCTTCATCAGAATAAAAGAGAAAGCCTGCGAGATTACATCTCTAGGTTTAATATGGCCATACTCGAGATCCCCCATCTCAACGAGCATGTGGCCATGTCTGCATTGAAGAAGAGGCTTTGCACATCCAGGCTCACCTTTTCCCTGGATAAGAAGTTTCCCAAAAGCTATGCTGAGCTGCTCGCAAGGGCTCAGAAATACGTTGATGCTGAAGAGCAGGCAGCAAACCGACGATTGATCGAAGGGAAGCTCCCTTCAAAAAAGAAAAACAACAGAAGACAAGGTCCCCCAATCTCCAACAACAACAAGTATACTGACAACCGAAGGAGTCCCCCCAGACCCAGAGCAACGGGTGGAAGATTCGACTCCTACACCCCCCTCAACCTCCCTCGAGAAAAAATCCTCATGGAGATTGAGAAAGAAAACTTTCTCCAGCGGCCCCGTCCCATGAAGGCATCCTCTTCTGTATGGAATAGGAACAAATACTGCCGATTCCACCGGGACCATGGCCATAACACTGAAGACTGCATCCAGCTGAGAGATGAAATTGAGGATCTTATCAAAAGAGAATATCTGGGGCGGTATATTGGTCGCCAAGGACCTCGATCAGAAGCTGCTGTTCCCCAACCAACTCCTGAAGAGGCCGAACTGTCGAATCAAAGGCCTACCAATGGAGGTGTTGGGATGATACATTGACCTACCAACTGGAGAAGGGACGAAGACGATGTCCCGAAGTGACTCAAGGACAACAACGCCATTCTCTTCTTCGATGATGACCTTGCGGGAGTTCGGCTCCCACACGATGACCCTATTGTAATCTCGGTCGTTGTGGCCAACTATGATGTACAATGGATTCTAGTTGATAATCGAAGTTCGACTGATATCTTGATCTACAATGCCTCTAAGATGTGTTTGCCTAGACATCAACTGCGGAGATCCCCCATTCCACTTACTGGCTTCGGGGATAACCAGGTTGATGTCGAGGGAAAGATAGTACTGCCTGTAACTCTTGGCACCGAACCTCGATAAAAGACAATGCCGATCAACTTCACGGTAGTCCAAAACCCCTCGGCCTACAACATTATTTTGGGATGGCCTGCCTTGAATAAGTTTCGGACCGTGGTGTCTTCTTATTATCTTCTAGTACGCTTCCCCACCAGGAATGGTGTTGGAGAAGTTAGAGGAGACCAAAGAGTGGCACGACAGTGCCTGATGATTCAAGACAAGCATTCTAATGATTCTGCAATCCTAGATCAGCTGGATCCAAGGAATCCCACCACATACTTTGGTGAACCCATGGAAAGAACTGTCCTGGTACACTTGACGAAAGAGGACCCCACCAAAGTCATGCAGATCGGGAGTATGCTTGATGAAAAAACTAAAACAGAGCTGATCCATTTTCTCAGAGATAATGCCAATGTCTTTGCCTGGTCAGCTTTGGACATGCCAGAAATTCTGGCCAAAGTAATCACTCATCGACTGGAAGTAATCCCCGGGTATAAACCAGTCCAACAAAAGAAGAGAAGCTTCACCCCTGAAAGATAAAAAGCAATAGATGAGGAAGTAAGCAAGCTCCTCAAAGCAGGATTCATCCGAAAGGCCCACTACCCTGAGTGGTTGGCTAATGTAGTGATGGTGAAAAAAGCTAATGGCAAGTGAAGGATCTGCATCGATTATACAGACCTCAACAAGGCTTGCCCAAAAGATAGCTTCCCTCTTCCAAAAATTGATCAGCTGGTCGACGCCACCGCCGGCCACCAACTATTGAGCTTCATGGATGCTTTCTTTGGCTATAATCAAATCCGAATAGATCCCCGAGATGAGAAGAAGATAGCCTTTGTCACCGACAAAGGCCTGTACTGCTACAAGATGATGACATTTGGGCTCAAAAATGCCGGAGTGACATTTCAGAGGTTAATTAACAAAGTGTTCGAGGAGCAACTGGGGAGGAACATGGAGGCCTATGTCGATAACATGATCGTCAAAAGCCTCCTCAAAAAAGATCATATCTAGGACCTGGAGGAATCATTCAGCACTCTGCGATGCTATCGCATGAAGCTAAATCCGATAAAGTGCACCTTTGGAGTCACTTTAGGCAAGTTTTTGGATTTTCTCGTTACCCAACGGGGAATCGAAGCAAATCCTGTGAAGATCCAGGCCTTAAAAGAAATAAGGCATCCCTCCTGCAAGAAGAAGTCCAACAGTTAACAGGAAGGATTGCCTCCTTAAGTAGGTTCATTTCTCATTCGGCTGAGAAGTGTCTTCCATTCTTCAAGGTGCTTCGGCAGTCAAAGAGCTTCGAATGGTCTGAAGACTGTTATACTGCCTTTGAAGAGCTGAAGAAGTATTTAGAGACCCCGCCTCTACTTTCCAAACCTTAAGAGGGCAAGGTGCTTTACTTATACCTTTCCGCTTCAGATGAAGCTATCAGCTCGGTCCTTGTTCAAAGAGACGAAGACGGCTCTCACAAGCTGACCAACTACATCAGCAAAGTTCTATATGATGCTAAGACAAGGTATGCGAAGATGCAGAAGTTGATCTACTCCCTGGTGGTTGCGGCGAAGCGACTACGGCCATAATTCCACCCCCATGCCATCATGGCACTGACTGATCAACCCCTGAAGGCCGTTCTCCGATCCCCTGATACCTCAGGGAGGATAGCCAAGTGGACCGTAAAGCTGAGCGAATTCGATATCAGCTTCTAGCCTCGAACGGCTAGGAAAGTCCAAGTGCTTTCAGATTTCTTGGCTGAGTGCACCTAGAAATCTGAAGACGAAGTACTTTCAGCAGAAGAGGGAATTTCAAAGGATACGGAGTCCGTTTGGGTACTTCATATAGACGGACTTCTAATGCCGCTGGATGTGGAGCCGGTCTTATACTGGCTGAACCCGATGGTCATACTGTAGAGTATGCACTTCGGTTCTCCTTCCATGCTTCAAACAATCAAGCCGAATACGAAGTTCTGCTCGCAGGACTTCGGATCGCCAAGAGTTTGGGAGTTCAAAGACTCCAGGCTTTTTCAGACTCCCAGCTGGTAGTGAACCAGGTTAAAGGAGAGTATGAAGCTCGGGATCCTACCATGGTGCAGTACCTAAAAAAGGTACAAATTCTATCGTCTCAACCGGAACACTTCGAGATTATCCATGTTTCTCGATCAGAGAACTCCCGGGCGAATGCACTATCTCGACTTGCTACAACAACTCCGAAGTCTCTCGGTTGCACTTTCGTTGAGCACCTCGAAACTCCAAGTATAGTTGAAGAAGCTAGAGAGGTTCATCGATTGAAACTGAACCAACTTGGATGGATCCCATTGTCAAGTTCCTGAACGAAGGCACTCTGCCAGAAGATAAAGCAGAAGCTAAAAAGATCCGCTGGATGGCATCCCAGTATGTCATCTTAAACGGAAAACTCTACAAGAGATCATTTTCTCAACCTTTGCTAAAATGCTGGGGACCGACAGACGCGAACTATGCCCTGAGAGAAGTTCATGAGGGCATATATGGAGATCACTTGGGAGGCAGGTCTTTAGTATACAAGATCATTCACCAAGGATATTATTGACCTTCCATCCAAAAGGATTCGGCTGATTTCGTACGAAGGTGCGATCAACGCCAAAGATATGCCAACATCCAGAGGCAACCTGCAAGTCACTTGACTCAACTGACAGCCCCTTGGCCTTTTACCCAGTGGGGAATGGATATTCTCGATCCATTTTCGCCTGCTTCTGGACAAAGGAAGTTCCTTCTTGTAGCCATCGACTACTTCACAAAGTGGGTCGAAACCGAACCGTTAGTCCAAATCACAAAAGGCAAAGTTGAGGATTTTGTTAAAAATTTTATCATCTTCCGGTTCAGGATTCCACATGCAATAATCACAGACAACGGGAGACAGTTCGATAATCTAAAGTTTAAGGACTTCTGTGCTCGGTACCATGTTCAACACCGACTAACTTCCGTTGCCCATCCACAGTCCAACAGAGAAGCCGAAGTAACTAATCGGACCATTCTCCATGGCCTGAAGACGAGGTTGAACGCCGCCAAAGGACTTTGGGCCGAAGAGCTGACCTCCATCCTCTGGGCATACAAAACTATCCAAAGGATGGCTACCGGCGAATCCTTGTTCAACTTGGCATACGGTACCGAAGTTGTCCTTCCTATCGAAGTCTCCCTCTAGTCCTTAAGAATCGATAACTATGAAGAGCCTGAAAATTCCAACCGTAGAAGGGTCGACCTGGATCTGCTACCAAGCACCAGGCTTCAGGCCCAGATAAGAATGGCGATGTACCAGCAAAAGGTCACCAAATATTATAATTCCAAAGTGAAGAATCAAATCTTCCGCACAGGGGACATGGTATTGCGAAAGACAGAAGTGTCCAGGCCGGTGGAACAGAGCAAACTTTCTCCCAACTGGGAAGGTCCATACCTGGTTAAAGAAGTCATACATCCACGAACGTATCAGCTCAAGACCTTAGAGGAAAAAATTCTGTCCCGGCCATGGAATGTACAAAACCTTCGCAAATACTATCAATAAACTGACCCCTATATTTCTTGTGCAAATTTGTCCAACTCTGCACGGCCTATTACGTCAACAAAACAAAAACAGCTTGAATGCCACGATCTGAGGAATCTGCTAACAGCTCAAAGGAGAGTCTGATCCACTCACCTTATCGGCATGTCCGATGAGTGCAACGGATGGCCCCATCAGACCACCAAAAAGATCAAAGGCACAGGGATGGTTCAAGTAACCTACCCTACGGAAAATCCGAAGATGTGCTGGGGCGGGCCTAACCAGCCTACCTTATAATAAAGAAGGCACAGGGATGGTTCAAGTAACCTACCCTACGAAAATACCTAAAGATGTGCCGGGGCGGGCCTAACCAGCCTACCTTATACTAAAGAAGGCGCAAGAATGGTTTTCATAGCATACCCTATGGAAAATCCGAAGACGCATCGGGGCGGGCTAGAACAACCTACCTTGATCATGACAGAAATGCACTGGGATGGCACAGACGCCCTACCCAACAGTAAACCCGAAAACATACTTGAACGGACCTATGTTGTCCTTCCTGTCAGCAACAAACACTCGTAAGACAGCCCTGCCGATCTCATCTCTCCTTCACGGATCACAAGTGGTCTGAAAAGTCTACGCTCTTGGCATACCATAATTCAACAAATCACAGAGGAGACGCGGGAAAGGGAAGGACAGGGCCCCATTTATAAGGGCCTTACACCCACGACTGGCCACCAGGAGATGTGCCCCACACCCTTTCTCAGGCGCATCAGAAGGCGCCACGTATCGGGGCATCATCTCGAGACCCTGGATGACTGCTTGAGAGCTCTTGGGAAAGCAACCGCCGATGCCATAAATCTGGAAGAATCTCCATCATGCGGCAACGGCATTAATGGCACCTTTTCGGAAAAGAGAGATTTGGTGGCACCTATGGCACAAGAGAACGCGACCGTTCGAATGTCGATGCACCCAGCACAAGCAACAAGAACCACGATCAAGGTTCCTTAATCATCTATCAACGGGAAGGTGACACCTGTTCGTCATGTCTATCCCTTGATGGGCAATTTAATTATGAAACAAAAGTAATGTCAGCCTGGTTGGCCGTAAACAGTCTCCGGCAACTGCATCCCAATTTACTTCAGAATTTGTCTTCGGTGCTGATCGCCAACTAAACGGTCTTTGGCCTCGACTTTTCGACTAAACAGAAGAGAGAGAAAGCAGTGAAGCCCAAACTGCCGATCAGACCAACAACCTTATCTGAGTTAGATACGACATGGCACATACAAAAGAGGAGAAAGCCACTTTATAGTCCAAAAAGTTGTCATTCAAGAGTTGTCAACTACAAAAAAAAAAAAAGAGAAGACAACACCTAAAGCTACATGGATCGCTAGACATCAGCTGGAGGGGACCCAATGCCGCAGGATTGAAGCAGCCTGTCGATCTGCGCGGTAAGGGTTTCATCGACTTGGGCTGGGATCGGAGAGCCTTCATCTTGGACTTCCTCCTCAGCCTGAACCCCATCCGGGATTGAGATTATAGTTGGAACCACTTCCAGGCCTTCTACTGAGGCAGGAAACTCCTCTCCCAAATGTGGCAACTCTTCGACCCTGTCAACCCCTTTGGCCTGTGTCGAATCTGCACCAATGTCTTCAACCACAGCCGGGATCTCCCTCCTTGGGCTCGACATCTCTCCAATTTCTCCCACGGCTTCTTCTTCTTCTTCTTCTTCTTCTTCTTCTTCAACTATGTTGAAAGGGGGGACACCAGAAAGATCAAGGTGTGGGAAAGCCCCCCTGACCTTGGCAAGCCCATCATTAAAGCCATGTTGATAGCTGTATAAGGTTGCCTCATTCATCTCCTCCTGGAACTGAGAGGATTTCCTAAAGTCTACTACGGCATCACTTGCCAGTTTTTTCAGGATCGCGGATTCCCTTCTAGCCGCCTCGGACTCCAAGATCACCTCTTCGGCTCTCCTGGTAGCCTCCTCAACCGCTTTGGTCAAGCTCTCCACTTTCTCTTGGTCCTCTTTGGTAGCTTGCTCCAAGGATTCGACTTGCTTCCTACTCCTCCTCAACCCTACCCCTTGCTCTGCAATTGTCAACTGGGCACTTTTCAACTCGCCCCTCAGTCCACAAACCTCAGCGTCCACGTGGATGAGACGATTTTCCATGGACTGCTTCAGCTCTTCAGCCACTTTTCTTTCGGCTCTAGCTGTGTGGAGCTCCTCCTTGAGGCCATGGATAAGGTTATCGACATTCCCCAAGCACTCCTCCATGAAGGTGATGTCGTAGACCAACTACATCGACGAGGCAAAGTTACAAACCAAATAGCATTCTGAGCAAGGGGAAGGTGTTGGAGATCTCAACTGTTGCAGGGAAGAAAAGGCAGAATCAGATATTTTGACGAGGCTCCAGCTTCAGATGATTGCCAAATCATGAGGTAGCAAAGTGCCCTTCAGCGCCCGCCTAGCAATAGCAGGGACTAACAGACCCCCCACGAGGAAAAACTCCGAAGAGTCCGCAGGACGGCTCCCAGCTAGAGAAGCCTCTCGAACGGACTCTCCCTCGACTTGCGGAGCCTTGCCCTTGTCCACTACAGGGGGGTAGGGAAATGGAACATCAACTACCGGAGATGAACTCTCCCTCGTACGAACTGAAGAGGTAGCTGCTGGTAGGGGTTCGACTGAATGAGGCTCTGCCGGGGCTCCACTATCAGCACCACATCTTCCCTGGAGGTTCCTCGGGAGGATGAAGTGCCCCTGTCCCCTTCAGCACCATCTCTTCGGACCCTCTTCCGAACTGCCGATCTCGTAAGAGGGGCCTGTGCTACCCTTTTCTCGAAAGTTTGGTGGAGCCAGCTCAGATTAACCTTCATTTTGCCACCTGCAAACAGAAAAACTTCTCTAAGTCAACTGAACTACGACCTGAAGGGAAGAAAAGAAGTGAAAAACTTTCATCATCTATACCTAATGTAGGGAACCTGCTAATCCCTGCCCGATGGAGGTTCCTCTCCTCCAACAACTCATGGATAGGAACAATTTCTGAGTCAGTCAGCAGATCATAATCAGACATGTCGGCTGCCAAAACCTTTTTTCCATCATTGGCGGTCAAGCATGGTTTCTTCCAAACGCTATTGAAGCCCCACGGGTCGATAGACAACACAAAGATGAAGGTAGGTTTCCATCCGTGGATGGCACTGGGCATGTCCTTGATGATCTTGTGGCCTGGCCGAGGGCCGATCACCCATCATCCGTCACCGTGAAAATCCCTCTTGAGCATAAAGAGGGCCATAAACAAGTTGGTCCTAGGTTCTATGTTAGCTATACGGCATCGAACTAAAAACCCGCAGATGTTTCGAATGCTATTTGGAGTTAGCTGTGCAGGCACCACTTGATACAAATGAAAGACTTTGATGAAGAAAGGATGCAAAGAAAACCGGAGCCCAGCCATCAAGCGGTCTTCATATACGGCCAAGCACCCGGGAGGAGGTTTATTCACCCGTTCCTCAGATGCATGAAGGATGAAAGGAAACCCCTCGGGAATGCGATAGCGCTCCCGAAGTTGATTCATCTTCCCCGGTGAAACAGAGCTAGGAATTGATTCCGGACTCACTACGTCACTGGCCTCCGAAGGCCCAACCTGTCCCTCTCGACTTTCTACAGATTCAGCCATGATAAAAGAATGAAGCAAAAGAGCAGAAAGAAAGTTCTACCTGCAAAAAAGAACTGATGGCCAAGAACAGGAAAAGTTGAGTGAAGATTGAAGTTGAAGAAGCTTCCTCAACCGGACATTCTCTTTTTCCCAAAAAGAGACAAAAAGTCCTAAAACTCTGCCAAGCTGATGTGACAAGAAATAATCCAAAGGGTATAATCTGTTTGGATCAACGGCCGAGATGAAGTATGCTCATCATCCAGCAGGCAGGAAGGAACCACGGCAACCATTCAAATCCCAACCAAAAGATTGGTTGGACCACCACACAGCGAAAAAAGAAAAGACGGTCCCCGAGCTGCCCACTCCTTTCTCCTCCCTCAATCAGAAAATGATAACTGTCCACCGCTGCACCAAATCGACTGGCAGTTATGATAGACAGTCCAATCAGAGATCTTTACGATCATCCACTACACCATCCCCTAGAAGGAAAACGATAAATCATTGATACTCTCACTCTTCGAGGCAAACATTTGCTTCGAAGACTGAGAGTAGGGGGACAACTGTTGGGATATCTTAGTCCAAGTATGATCCAATCGCCAGTTCAGCCGATCGAAGCCTTGCCTTTCGAACCATAAATTTTGGATCCAGGTATTCAGGAAGAGCCGGACAACCTACGGGCAAGCCGAAGCCCTTTACGAGTCTATAGCACCCGAAGACAAGACCTTTGGATCACATTTTTCAGCTATCACCGAAGACCAAGTCCTTTGGCTCCTGAAAACAAAATCACCAGCCCGATCCGACTCTCGAAGACACGCTCTTCAGTTCATATGAAAACATAGTCTCCGGCCTTTGGCAAAGGTCAAGTTTCTGATCTATGCTAAAAACGGGATCTCCGATCCATCTCGAGAAGATCCGGGGACGAAGACATTCCCAATCTGATTATGGAAATTTTTCTAAAAGGGAAGTCTGAAGACGGATTCATGATCTATCTCATACCACGACAAGCATGACTAGCAGCGATAACCAATGGTACCATCGACTATCTCCAGGATACAATCAGGGCGCATAACTCCAGCAGCAACGTCTTTGGCCTGGCCGGAACCGTTTGACGACAACCCACAACTGCGGTCATGGGGGAGGAATTAACTCTCCACCGTAACCGCTGGAAGAAGAACGGAATCGTAGGCTGGATGGCTCCTTATAAATAATGGTAAGAGGGAATGCTTGAGGTAAATAATGGTAAGAGGGAATGCTTGAGGTAAGAGGCACAATATACTCCCAAAAATCTCAGAGTCTTTTCCCTCTGTTTCTCTTCACCTTCTTCATTCTGTGGCTGGAGCCCGTCTCTGACTTAGGCATCGGAGTGTCCCCCGTCGGAGCAACTCTGACAAGGAATTTGTTTTGCAGGTGAACCAGGAAGTGGTTCTGTGATCTAGTAGCTCCAACCAGCCGGAACAGGGACTCTACGCCAACATAGTTCATTGGAAGTTCTTTACTCGACCATTTTGTATAAAAAATTAAAAAATGTTTCTTATATAGGTTCTAGTGATTCATGATAACTACCCTGGCATGCCGGCGATGGTAAGTGTCTCTTATATAATGATTGGTTAATAATAATTTGAAACAAAAGTTTAGCATATTGATTCACCCTGATACCATTTTTTTTTTTGTTATTTATAAAAATACTGTTAAATGATGATATTGATTTTATTTGTTTGCTCAAGGTAAAATGTTTTTTTTGTTAAGTTGGTCAATAGTGCACAAACCTCTATCCATTTACAAAGTATCACATTAAAAACATGTAATCGATACAAAAAGAGTCAAATAATAGTAGGATGATCTTCTGCAAATGTAATTATCAAGAAGCTATGAGTTCGAATTTCTTACATACTACTTAGTTACTTAATTAACCTGATTGCCCTTTTAATAACTTTATCTAATTCATCATATCATCAATGATGTTATTTCAATATAGTTTTTGGTAAAATATGTTAGGGTTTTGAAAATCCGATCTAAAATCAACGAGGTTATTATGCATGTTAAATCTTTCTATCTGCTTCCCTATAATCTTTGCAAATATTTAACTAAAATAATCTATATAAGAAAATAGTTTATATATATATATATATGTATGTATGTATGTATATATATGTATGTATGTATGTATATAACTTAACAAAAATAAATATCTAGATTATTAAAAAAAGATTATGGACCAAGACTGCAACCCAAAATAAGCCAATTAATAGAGCTGCTAACTTTGAGCTCCATCATAGCAAAATATAATAATTTTATCTTGACAAGCTCTATGGAATATTTAATCAAGCAAAAATTTGATTCTAGAGCTGAACGTTAACATCTGGTCATGCTTGACCTAAAACTAACGCAATAGGAAGTCAATTTAGCTAGGTGGTGGGTCCAAGTTCAATTTTGGGACCAAAACAAAATTAGGTGCCAATTCACGTTAGACAAGTCCAATCCATCTCTGCTCCATTATCCTGGGTTAGGTTATATTCCAAGTTTGAAATTGAGAATAAAAGTTGGAGTGAGTTAAAGAAACCCCAAGAGTTTCAGGTGTGAAAAGTCGCAGTTTACAAGAGTACGTGGATGGTTTAAATGTTCTTGCATGGTTTTTGCTTGCGTCGAATTAACGGATCCATTTGAGATGTGAGGAAGCTCAAAGGGTACTTTCATTTAAAGACCACATAGGAACCCAAATTGAAATTGAAGAAAAAAAAATAGAAAATATATTATCAATCCTGGTCAACTACAGGCTGTTTGCTCGAACCGGAAAAGAGTAGAAAATAATTTATTAAATATTATTCCACTGTAAGGATACTAATGTAATATAATGAAAATAATTTTTTTTTAAAAAAAATAAACAATAAAATGTTATGTTGATGATTAAATCTAAAGTACCTTGATCGAAGATCTTTTGATTCCTTATAGTATAATATAATCAAGATCACCATAAATCACTGCATCGATCTTTGATATTTTGACAAATTTTTGATCGAAGATCTTTTTGATTCCTTCTAATATAATCTAATATTTCTTCTTCGATGCATGAAAAAGTGTCAACCATACTGTGTTGGAATAATCTTCCTCCTTTTATCAGTGTTTTCCTCCATCAATTCTCTGTTATGTTCTGAAGGTACAAAATTTTCTCATAATAACATATTGCCTAACGGTTGAATGTTTATGCAAAAAATCTTTATATATAATATCAATTCAAAAATCATCTTTATCTAATGAAAATAAAATTGGATATGGTATAACTATAAAACTTGCATATAAGTTATGTTTTAGCCCATCTATTCATGTTCAATAATAATAATAATAATAATAATAATAATAATATATATATATATACACTACGAAGAATAGGATAAAAGCCAACTATTTTTTCTCGATGCTAGGAAAAAGTGTTGAGAAGTCGCGCACACCTGCCAACACTTTTTTAAAGCGTTGACAAATAAATTATAGGATCTACCGATGCTTGTTTTCTGCATCGGGTTATACTGGATTTAAACGATGCTTAAAAGCATCGGCAAATACATTAACGAGATCTATCAATGCTTTTTGTCTGCATCGAGCTACATTAGGTTTCAACAACACTTTAAAGCATCAATGGATTTTTTTTCAAAAATCCATGCACCATGACTTCTCGGCATGATTTTTGTTCCCCTTCCCAACCCTAATTTCTTTTCGAGCACCACCCCAGCCACCATTTTCCCTCCCAACCTCCCTCCCTCGTTGGTAAAACCAACTTAGGTTTTGACTTGTGAGCCTTGAAAAACAAGTCGACTGTAATCTTAAAGAGATTATAGTAAAATTTCTAAGGGGAAGCTTGGGGAGTGGACGTAGGTGCTTGGAGTGCACCGAACCACTATAAAACATTGTGTTTGTGTGTGATTGCTCTCTTTCCTACTTGCTCTTTATTACTTGCATTTAATTTGCTGTTATCCGCTGCATATCTCTTAGAGCTAATCATTTTGTTTCACAAATACTTCGAGGCCAGCACATAATTGTTTTAATTTTTCAAAGACCCGATTCACCCCCCCTCTTGAACTTCATGTCTGGACAACAAGTAGTATCAGAGCATCGGTACTCTACTTGTAGGTCTTACGATCTTGAGTGAAAGATCATGGCAGCCCCAATTGGTATGGATGTTATAGAAGAGCAAGCCTCTAACCGTCCTCCATTGTTTGATGGCACAAATTACACATACTGGAAGACACGCATGCACATTTATTTACAAGCTATTGATTACAATATATGGAGAATTATAGTTAAAGGGCCTCATCAACCCACTCACTTGGTTAATGGCATTCTCACTCCTAAACTTGAAGAAGATTTGGATGAGAATGACATTAAGCAAGTTGAAATTAATGCAAAAGCTATGAACTTATTATTTTGTACACTTAACCCTAGTGAATTCAATAGAATTTCAAATTGTCTCTCCGCCAAGAAAATATGGGACATGCTTGAAGTTATCCATGAGGGTACACATCAAGTGAAGACTATCAAAGTGAACATGCTTATTCATACCTATGAAATATTTAGAATGGAACCTTCTGAATCTATTAGTAAAATGTATACTAGATTCACTAATATTGTAAATGGCATGAGAAGTTTATGTAAGGTTATTTCTAATGGTGAACTTGTAAATAATCTCCTCAAGTCTCTTCCGGCTTCATGGGATGCTAAAGTCACCACCATAGAAGAAGCAAAAGATGTCAACACACTTCCTCTCGAGCAGCTTCTGAGCTCATTAATGACTTATGAGCTCTCCTTGAAATAAAAGACCGTGGACAATGATAAGAAGAAAAAAGTAATTGTCTTCAAGTCCACTACAAAAGAAGAGTAAAGTGATGAATCTGAAGAAGATGATGATTATGAAGATGAGACGGCTCTCATAGCAAGAAAGTTTAAGGGGTTTGTGAGAAAGAAGAAATATAATTTCAAGAAGAAATCTCAAAAGGGAGAGCCTAGCAAAGAGAAAGAAAAAGAGAAAGAAAAGGAGTAGCCCACATGCTTTGAGTACAAGAAACCCAGCCACTTCAAGTTGGACTACCCCCTACTCAAAAAAAGCAGAAGAAGATTAAGAAAGAAAGCAACGATGACAACCTGGAGCGACAGCGAGGACTCAAGTTTCGATGAAGAACAGCAAGATGTTGCAAATTTCTATTTAATGGCCAACAGTGATGAGGTAATGTCTGAACTTGAAGAAGAATTTATTTTTGAAGAATTGCATGAAGTTTTTAATGAATTAGTATTTGAATTTCATAAACTTAAAATAAAACACAAGGAACTATGAAAGCAAAATCTAGATTTGCTTAAAGTAAATGATAAGTATTTAATTGAAAATGATTGTTTGCTCCAAGAAAACAAAATGCTAAATGCTAAAATTATCTTTTTGGAAAAGAAAAAGGAAGATTTGAAAAAGATAAATTCTTTTGTTTCAAATGAAAATTTTACTAAACAAAACAAAGAGCTTTTGCATGAAAACAATAAGTACAAGGATGAGCTTAAAAAACTAAAATCTTTTGTGGAGAAATTTACTTATAGTTCTAAAAAACTTAGCATGCTTTTAAATAATCAAAGAGCTATTTTCTACAAAGCTGGATTAGGTTTCAAAACTTAAAAATAATAAAAGCTTTTCAAGAATTTCTTTGTGCCTGCTTCATCTTCTATTACCTGTTATTCTTGTGGCAATATAGGACATAAATCATATCTGTGCAATAAAAGAAAATTGAAAGTTAAAAAGGTTTGGGTTCCAAAAGGAACCATAACTACTAACCTTGAAAGACCCAAGATGACTTGGGTACCTAAAGTCTCCACCTGATTTGTTATTATAGGTGTGCCTTGCAATCAACGAAAGAAGAATGTGGTACCTCGACAACGGTTGCTCAAGGCATATGACTGGAGATGTGGAGCAATTCTCTTCACTTGAATATCAAAATGGTGGAAATGTAACTTTCGGTGATAATGGAAAAGGCAAAATTGTTGGCATTAGTAAAGTCCATATCACCCTTTCTACTTATATAGATAATGTTCTTTATGTTGATGGTTTAAAACATAATTTACTTAGCATTAGTCAGTTTTGTAACAAAGATTTCAAAGTTGTTTTCGAATCTTTCATGTGCATTGTTTCTAATCTTGATGATAATGGCATTAAGTTTATTGGTCATAGGCATGGCAATATTTATATGGTTGATCTTGATGATCTTCTAGTTCAAAATAGTCAATGCCTAGTGGCTATGAAAGCTAGGATCAATGAAACTAGTTGGCTTTGGCATCGTAGATTAGGACATGCTAGTATGCTTTGCTTTCAAAACTTTGTAAAAAGAGTTTAATAAAATATTTGCCAAAACTTAGTTTCAAAAAGGATAAGATTTGTACTGCTTGCCAACTTGGAAAACAAACTAAATCATTTTTTAAACCTAAGGAATAGTCTCTACATCTAGACCCTTAGAATTACTTCATATGGACCTCTTTGGACCAACTGTAACATTTAGTTTGGGAGGTAAAAAGTATGGTCTAGTTATTATAGATGATTTCTCATGTTTTACATGAGTCATGTTTTTAGCTCAAAAAGATGAAATTTTTTCTGTATTCATTAAATTTCATAAAAGAGTCTCAAATGAAAAATGTGTTTGAATTATTTCTTTAAGAAGTGATCATGGTACAGAATTTGAAAATCATGATTTTGAAAAGTTTTGTAGTAAAAATGGTATTCATCACAACTTTTCTGCACCTAGGACACCTCAACAAAATGGGATAGTAGAAAAAAAAATAGAATTCTTGAAGAAATGGCACGCACTATGCTTTGCGAAAATAATTTGCCAAGATATTTTTGGACGGAAGCCATAAACACTGCTTGCTATGTTTTAAATCGTATTTTAATCCATCCTATTATAAAGAAAATACCTTATGAACTTTAAAAAAATAGAAAACTTACTATTAAATATTTTCGTGTTTTTAGATGACATTATTTCATTCTAAACAATGATAAAGATAATCTCAGCAAATTTGATGCTAAGTCAGATGAGGGTATCTTCTTAGGATACTCTACTTCTAGCAAGGCATACAGAATCTTCAACAGAAGAACATTTCTAGTTGAAGAATCCATTAATGTAGTTTTTGATGAGACTGATCAAAAATCTTCTAAAAAAGAAAATGTTGCTGATGATGAAACAGGTATGCAAAGATCTGAAAAAGTGAACAACTATGAAGAACCTTCAAAGGAGCAAGATAACAATCAAGACAATGAAGGAGAACAAGTACAAGGAGTTGAAGTATCCTCAACACAAAATCCACTTCCTAAAGAATGGAGGTATGCTCAAGGACACCCCAAAGAACTTATAATTGGTGATCCATCGAAAGGGATCAGTACTCGTTCATTTCTTAGAAATGTATGTGATTATCTAGCTTTTGTTTCTCAAGTAAAACCTAAATCTATTGAAAAAGCTGAATCTACTTGTATTTAGATGAATGCTATGCAAGATGAACTAAAGCAATTTAGAAGAAATAATGTTTGAACTTTAGTTGAAAGACCTACTAAAATTTCAATAATTGGTACAAAATGGGTTTTTAGAAATAAGCTTGATGAAAATAGTTTGGTCACTAGGAGTAAAGCTAGGCTAGTTGCCAAAGACTATAATCAGGAGGAAGGGATTAATTTTGATGAAACATTTTCTCCTATTGCTAGACTTGAGGCAATTAGACTATTATTGGTGTTGCTGCATCAACTCCTGGATCGAGAACCGGGATGACTAGACGGGCTAGAGTGCTCCTCTCCCGGGCGAACCTGCAGAAAAGTCTCCAAGGGCGCCGGTGGCGTTCCGGCGAGGGACCCTCCGATGCTTAAGTTAGCAGGAGGTTGAAGGTAATAGAATTGAGGAATCAAAAGATCAACAGCGTATGGAGATGGAAGAGTTGGTCTTCCTTCGAGCGGGGTCCCCCGAATACCTTATATAGGCATGAAACAATCCAAAATCCATTAGGGGAGGGGCTGAGAAAGACCGATCTGCCCCTATGAAAATCTGGAGAGTGGCCACGTGGTGCGCAGATACGAAAACACCATGGAAGTAGTGGAGCTGGGCCATTGGGATAGCAGAATCCCGTCGTAACAGAAAGGTACTTCTGGAAACCCTGGATGCCAAGGCTTGCCCGTCGGACGTCGACCATGAGGCAGTCGGCTAGTCAGATCAACGGCCGAACCTCCGAAGGAGAGCGATGGGCCAGACCCCAGCAGGAGGGGGTCATTCGGACATCAGCTCCAGTGGGTCGGACCTCTGGCAGAAGATGATGGGCCAGACCCCAGCAGGAGAGGGTCGTTCGGACCACAGCTCCAATGGATCGGACCTCTGGCGGAGGACGTTGGGCCGGACCCCAGGAGGAGAGGGTCGTTCGGACCTCAGCTCCAGTGGATCGGACCTCAGCTCCAGTGGGTCGGACCTCTGGCGGAGGATGTTGGGCCGGACTCCAGCAGGAGAGGGTCGTTCAGACCTCAGCTCCAGTGGGTCAGACCTCTGGCGGAGGACGATGGGCCGGATCCTAGCAGGAAAGGGTCGTTCGGACCTCAGCTCCAGTGGATCAGACCTCTCCAGCTGAGGCTTTGAGAAGGGCGGCCGAACGATCATAGGACTGGGCCAGTTCTGGTTGAGGGTGAGCCGTCATGGTACAACAGTTGTTCCCCTTGCCCTTGTGCTTCGAGCGAGTCCGTAGGCTCGAAGGGCAAGGGCATTAATTGGCAATAAATGCGCTGGCCTTCCAAATAATGGCGAATCTGGCCCGACATGTTGCGTCTGGTCGCCTCCTGCTTCGATTTCCACTCTGGGATAGGTGTCGACGCCTGGTTGGTGAGGACTGAGGGGGTAGTTATGGCTGGTACGGCATGTGGCAGCGGTCCGTTTGGATTCTTGAGGCGACGTGAAACACGTGGTGCCATCGGGGCGGTTGGTGCACTTACCAGAGCGGCCAATCCATCGTTGCCTTGCCCGTCACATGGATCGCGGTCGAATATGATCCGGTGCGTCTCCTCGGATTCCCGTCGAATCCGGGAACCGAAGCGGCGATCGTCGGAGCTCGGCACGTGGGGAACGCATTGGGATGCGGGCCCCGAATGCCTATAAAAGGAGGGGGGCAGCAACCAGGGGGAACTTGTTGCTGCGTCCACGTTGGAAGAGAAAATCGCCTCCTGCTCCCTCTGCGCTGCTCTTAGGCTTCTCTAGAGACCCAAAAACCAGGTTAGTCCCGTCTCCATCTTCCCCCATCTCCCTCTTCGCCATTTAGGATGGCTACAGCTCAAGGTCGTAGGGAACCCGGACCCTTCGATATCCAGTCGACCATGACCCGAGAGAGGGTCGAAGACCTTAGGACCATTTACGACATCCCGTCCACCTTGCATCTGACCGTCCCCAGTCGAGAGGGTAGGGTAAACGGACCCTTGAACTTCGGAGCCCTTCCCATGTACGAAGACCACCTGAAGGTCGGTCTTCGTTTTTCGATCCATAACTTCTTTGTCTAGGTCTTCAATACCTTTAGGATCACTCCCCCCCAGCTGATGCCGAATATCATTAGAGTGCTGTCCGACTTCGTGGTCCTGTGTCGGGAGGTCGACATAGAGCCACGGGTGACCCTATTTTCCAACTTCTTCCTATTGAAATAGGACTTCCGGAGTCAGGAATGGTGGATGTTCAGTCCCCGTCCTAACTGGAAGATTCTAGTGGGGCTTCCATCCACTATTCATGGATGGAAGTCCAGGTTCTTCTTCGTAGATAGCCTGGAGCCGTGGGGCTTCGAGGCAGCCTGGAGGGGGTCGAGGCTGGATGCCTTGCATGGGAGGAAGGTCTCGAGGGCCGACGAGGCCGACTTCCACAGGTTGGACGGTGAAGATCCGAAGTTCATAAACCTTCCTGCTTTTTGAGGACAGCCTTCACCGGGCAGGACTTAGCCGACAGTCGACATTAGGTAGGGCGAGTGTTGTGGAGGGATCGGCTTCTACTCTTCTCTCTTTTACTTCTTGTCGGCTTAAAGACTGTTACTAATTATGCTTTTGTTGACAGGCAAAAAAATGAAGCCGGATAGAGCTGTCCTCTCGGCACGGTCGGTGCAGAGGAGAGCGGTCCAGATCACAGAACCGACATAGCAGGAATCGAAGAAACGGGCGGCAGAACCAGCGCCCGAAAGGTTGAAAAAGCCACGGACAGAGGAGTCATCCATTCCAGTGGTCTCGGTCGACTCCGGGGATGACATGCCCCTGACCGAACACTGGAAGGTGATTATGTCCGAGCGATCATCTTCAGCTGGATAGCCAGCCGTCCAGGCGGAGGGAAGGCATTCGACCTCGGCTAGGACGATGGCAGCCCCTGCGCCTCCACCGTCGGAGACAACCGCGATGGTCCCCCCGATGACCTAGAGGACCCCTGCGGGTGAAGGGCCATCGGCCACTGGCGAGAGGGCCGCTTGGGCCCTGGGGGAAGAAGAAGAGCGCCTACTGTTGTGCGCGGCGGAGGAGGCAAGGGAGCAACTCCATCGAGCCATCCCTGAAACTAACAGGCAGTCAGTGAACGAGGCGGCCAGCAGTTCCCTCCGCCATCATCTATGAGTAAGCTTCACTCCTCTTGTCTTCATTTCCAATTCACTATTGAAACCTCTTTAACTGTTCATCTTTGTCGGCAGCTCGTCAGGGACCACCTACTGATGGACCAAGGGCTGGGTGAGCTGCTGTACATAAAGGAGCAGCTGACCTAGAGGGCCGAGGTGGCCGAGCTGGTGAGGGACACCGCCTGGGCGGCGCTAACGGCCTTCAGGGAAGGGGTGACCGGCCTGAAGGCCGCAATGGCAGAGGTGTCCCCCTTGCAGACTGAACTGAAGGCCCAAAAGAAGAAAACGGAGGACCTGCTCGCCCAGAAGGCTGATCGGGAGGCCAAGCTCAAGGGCAAGAGGAAGAAGATTAAAGCTCTGGCCCGTCGGCTGAAGGTCGAGGAGGGTCACACAACTGATCTAGAACTCCGTGCGAAAGGCTATCAGGCATCGGCGAAAAGATACAAGGGCCTGCTGAAGTCGGCCCAGGATTTGCTGAAGACGACCAAGGAGAAGGCCGTTGCAGATTACAAGGCCTCTGAAGACTTCAAGGAGGAAATGAACAAAGCCGGGACGGTCGGCTTCGATTACGGGTACGACGAGTGCCTGGGGAAGGTTAGCACCGCCTACCCAGAGTTCGACCTGGCCTTCCTCCAGCCATCGAAGCCAGCGAAGGCAGCAGCTTTGGATGGGACTGACCTGACTGCCCGAGCGACCGAAGCCCCGGCGGAGATCGTTGCCGAAGAGGCTGGAGTGGCAGCCGTAGCCGAAAGGGCCAAAGTAACCATTGTTGTAGCCTCCGAAGGTCAGACCTATTCGGTTGTAAAGGTCTGACCTTCAATCTCTGTAAAAATCTTTAGAATTAATAAAGAAAACTTGTCCTTATTGTCCTGTCTTTTCTTCATACTGTTTACTACTTCGCTTTCTAAAATTTTGCCAAGTATGGGCCAGTCAGCATATAAGAGTGAGTGGCCGGATCTTCAGGGCAAGCATTGAGTGAGAACCCATACCAAACTAGATCCTCTTAGGATTTTCATTCTAAGTACTGGCCCGTCAGCCTTCCGGACTGAGAATAGATTAGTGCGACTGAGGCAGCGGTCGGATGTCAACTCTGGCCGAAGTAACTAGCTTAGGAAATTTATCCTAAGTGTTGGTCCATCGGCTTTCCGGACCCTGGGACAGTTGATGCAGCGATCGGATGTCAGCTCAGGCTAGAGCAACTAGCTTAGGAAGTTTATCCTAAGTATTGGTCCATCGGCTTTCCAGACCCTGGGGCAGTTGAGGTAGCAATTGGATGTCAGCTCAGGCCGGAGCAACTAGCTTCGAAAGTTTATCCTATGTGTTGGTCCGTCGGCTTTCCGGATCCTGGGGCAGTTGAGGCAGCGATCGGATGTCAGCTCAGGCCGGAGCAACTAGCTTAGGAAGTTTATCCTAGGTATTGGTCCGTCGGCTTTCCGGACTGGCTGCCCTAGAGCCTTTGTCGACCGGAGTCGGGCTTTCGAAAGTAGGCTGCCCTAGAGCCTTTGCCGACCAGAGTCGGACTTTCGGAAGTGGGCTGCCCTAGAGCCTTTGCCGACCGAAGTCGGACTTTCGGAAGTGGGCTGCCCTAGAGCCTTTGCCGACCGGAGTCGGACTTTCGGAAATGGGCTGCCCTAGAGCCTTTGCCGACCGGAATCAAACTTTCGGAAGTGGGCTACCCTAGAACCTTTGCCGAGTCAGACTTTCGGAAGTGGGCTGCCCTAGAGCCTTTGTCGACCGGGGTCGGACTTTCGGAAGTGGGCTGCCTTAGAGCCTTTGCCGATCGAGGTCGGACTTTCGAAAGTGGGCTGCCCTAGAGCCTTTGCCGACCGGGGTCGGACTTTCAGAAGTGGGCTGCCCTAGAGCCTTTGCCGACCGAGGTCAAACTTTCGGAGTGGGCTGCCCTGAGCCTTTGCCGACCGAAGTTGGACTTTCGAAAGTGGGCTGCCCTAGAGCCTTTGTCGACCGGAGTCGGACTTTCAGAAGTGGTCCGTAGAAGAAATGTGAACTTCATTGATAATACTTGCGAAGATTGTCTACATTCCATGGACGTGCCAACTGTCGTCCGTCCAAAAATTCTAGTCGATAAGTGCCGGCCCGAACCACTTCAGTGACCCGATAAGGTCCCTCCCAATTTGGGAAAAGCTTGCCTTGCTCGGTCGGTCTCGAGATTTCGGCTCTCCGTAGGACCAAGTCTCCGACTTGGAAAGCTCGCGCCATGACCCACGAGTTGTAATACTTTGCCATTTTTTGGCGACATACTGCCATCTTCATGCTTGCCTGAATTCTTGTTTCCTCAAGCAAGTCCAAGTCGGCTCTTCGTTGCTCGGAGTTAGCTGGCTCAGTATAGTGGTCAATCCGGAGGGATTGGAGAGAAGTTTCAATGGGGATGACGGCTTCACTTCCGTAAGTGAGGTTGAACGGAGTTTCGCCGGTCGATGCTCTGACGGTCGTCCAATATGCCCATAACACAGAGTGGAGTTCTTCCGCCCACAGTCCCTTTGCTTCATTGAGCCAAGTCTTCAACCCATGTAAAATCGTTCTGTTTGTGACTTTGGCCTCTCCATTGCACTGTGGATGACCGACCGAGGTAAGTCGATGAGAGACTTGGTATTGCTGACAGAAATCTTGAAATTTAGAATTGTCAAACTGTCTCCCATTGTCAGTAATGATGGTCCAGGGAATGTCGAATCGAAAAATGATGTTGTTCCGGACGAAGTTCTCCACCTTAACCTCCGTTATTTGTGCTAGTGGTTCGGCTTCCACCCACTTGGTGAAATAGTCGCTAACCACAAGTAAAAATTTTCGTTGCCTGGAGGCCGGGGGAAAGGGTCCCAGGATATCCATCCCCCACTGTGCGAACGGCCATGGGACGGTGATCGGAGTAAGCTCGCTGGCAGGTCTTCTATGAATGACAGAGTATCTCTGACATGTGTCGTACCTTCAGACGAAGTCCGATGCGTCTTTCTGAATGGTGGGCCAGTAATACCCTTGCCGGATGATCTTGTAAGCCAGGGACCTCCCTCCGAGGTGGTCGCCATAAATGCCTTCGTGGACATCCCTGGGGACGTAGTCGGCATCCGCCGGCCCCAAACACTTCAGCAGCGGCTGTGAGAATGACCGCTTATAAAGGGCGCCATCAAGGATAACGTACTTAGAGGCCGTCAGGCGCACCCTCTTGGCCTCCGTCGGATCTGCAGGAAGAGTTTCTTTGGCCAAGAAATTAAGGATCGGACCCATCCAAGAAGCTTCATGTTCCACCTGGTGGACCTCTATCGGTTCTTCGGCGATGCTAGGATGCCGCAAATATTCCACAAAGGTTCGGTCGGAAGTCCCATTGGCGACCGTAGCCAGCCTAGAGAAAGAATCCGCCCGGGAGTTTTGCAGACGAGGTATGTGGAGGATTTCAAAAAACTTGAACCAAGAGATGAGGCTTTGTACCTGGTTTAAATATTTTGCCAGGATCAAATCCCTGGCCTCAAATTTTCCCTTCACTTGGTTGACCACCAGCTAGGAGTCGGATAAAACTCTAAGCCGGCTGCTGCCCAATTCACGGGCAATCCGTAGCCCCACAAGGAGGGCTTCATACTCCGCTTGATTGTTTGACATCTGAAATAAGAAGTGTAGAGCATACTCCGGGTTCTCCCCATCCGGCTCGGCCAGAATCAGTCTAGCCCCGTAGCCTGCAAGATTGGATGCTCCATCCACATGGAGAGTCTAGGCTGGTTCTGCTTCGTAGACAGCATCAGCTTCTGGTATTTCGGCCATTCGAGAAGGTATTTCCTGCTTCCATGTACACTCTGCAATAAAGTCAGCAATTACCTGGGCCTTCAAGGCAGATCGCGGCTGGAATGAGATGTCGAACTCTCCTAACTTGACGGCCCACTTGGCGAGCCGACCGGATGTGTCCGGACTTCGAAGGATTGCCTTGAGAGGTTGGTCAGTCAGCACTACGATCGGATGTGCTTGGAAGTATGGTCGGAGTCGCTTAGCCGATGTGGCCAAGGAGTATATTAATTTTTACATCTTGGGGTACCTCGTTTTGGCGTCATGGAGGACTTTGCTGATATAATAGATAGGCTTTTGCTGTCCATCCTCTCCGACTCGCATAAGGACGGTGCAAATCACTTCATCCGACGCCGAAAGATAAAGGTACAATGGTTCCCCCTCCGTCGGCTTGGCCAACAACGGAGGGTTCTTCAAGTACTCCTTCAATGTTTCAAATGCCGACCGACACTCATCAGTCCAAAGAAAACCCTCTGACCGGCGCAGGGTCTTGAAGAACGGCAAGGACTTCTTAGCTGACCAGGAGAGGAAATGACTGAGAGAGGCGATTCGGCCAGTGAGTTCTTGGACCTGCTTTTTGTTGGTCGGGTGCGTCATCTCCGTGATGGCTTTTATCTTGTCTGGATTCACTTCAATTCCACTCTGCGTAACTAGAAAACCAAGAAATTTGCCAGAGGTTACCCCAAAAGTACATTTTGTGGGGTTCAGTTTCATCCGATGGCGTCTAAATGCGTCAAATGATTCCTGCAGGTCCCTGATGTGGTCAGCCTTACGGAGACTCTTCACTATCATATCATCCACGTAAGCCTCTATGTTCCTTCCCAGCTGTCCTTCAAATACCTGGTTGATCAGCTTTTGAAAGGTGGCGCCGGCGTTCTTCAAGCCAAAAGGCATCATTCGATAGCAGTACAGGCCTTTGTCAGTGACAAAGGCGGTCTTCTTCTCATCTTCTGGATGCATTTTTATTTGATTGTATCCAGAAAAGGCATCCATAAAATTAAGAAGTTGGTGGCTGGCCATGGCATCCACCAGCTGATCAATTTTGGGCACTGGAAAGCTATCATTCGGATAGGCCTTGTTGTGGTCGGTGTAGTCCATACAGATCCTCCACTTTCCGTTGGACTTCTTCACCATGACCATATTCGCCAGCCATTCAGGGTAGTGAACCTCCCTAATGAAGCCAGCATCATGGAGTTTCTTCACTTCCTCATCGATAGCTTTCTGTCTTTCGGCAACAAAGCTTCTCTTCTTCTGTCGGATAGGTCGGTAGGTCAGGTCAACCTTGAGTTGGTGAGTGATAACCTCCGACGGTATCTCAGGCATCTCCGATGCTGACCAAGCAAAGACGTCGGCGTTACTCCTAAGAAAGCTGATCAACTTCGACTTAAGATCTTCACCGAGGGAGCCCCCAATCTGAAGGACTTTAGTGGGATCATCCTCTCAGAGTGGGATAAACAGAATCTTTTCCCTTGGCTGACCGAGGCCGTCACCTCAGCCCTTGGGTCAAGTTGCTCCACGGTGGACTAGCCTTCTGACTGTTGATTCAAAATAGTCAAACACTGCCTGGCCATCCGACAGTCTCCCCTCATTACTCTGACCCTGTTCCTGGTTGAGAATTTCGCCAACAGATGGTAGGTAGAAACGATGCCTCTAAATTTGTTAAGGGCTGGTCGGCCTAGAATAGCATTATAGGGTGAAGTCGTCCATACGACCACAAAGTTGATGAGGAGGGTTTTCTGCAGAGGCTCCATCCCGATTGTCACATGGAGGACCAATTCACCTTCCACTCAGACGGAGTTCCCCCCGAAGCCCGTCAGCGATGCAAGGGACTCCAGTAGCATAGATCTGGATAAGTTCATTCTCACAAAAGCATCATACATCAATACCTCTGTCGAGCTTTCATTATCAACAAGTATTCTCCTTACATCATAATTGGCAATGATTGCCGACACGACTACAGGATCATTCTCAAAAACATGATTTTCCAGGAGATCCTCATTGGAGAAAGTAAAGGCGTTGGGGCCCCGGGATCTTTTAACAATATATGTCCCATCCTCCTGACTTCCTGCGGATCACCAATGCAGCATGCTGACATCCCCACCAGTTGGCCTTTGATTGGGGAGCTCCGCCTCCTCCAGAGGATTTCTGGCATTTGATGTTTCTGCCCGGTCTCGATAGGGTCGGACGAACTTGCACAGGTATCCCCTCCAGATGAGGTCTTCAATGACGTCCTTCAGCTGCAGGCACTCTTCAGTACTGTGCCCATGGTCTCTGTGGAAGCGACAGAATTTATCCTTATTCCTTAGGGCAGGAGGGCCCCTCATTGGCCAAGGACTTTGCAGAAAGGTCTCGTTCTCGATCTCCATCAGGATCTTCTCTCTTGGCAGGGCAGAGGCGCATAAGTCTCGAACCTTCTGGGGAAGTCCCTCGGCTTCAGACTTCAGCATTGGGCCGACCGTCAACTGTCGTTCGGAGGTCAGACTTCGGAAGCCTTGTCGCTCCGCTTCTTCGGGGCCGACCTTCCTTCAGCTTTATGCCAGCTGACTGCTTGTTCTTCCACCATGGCGTACTTCTGTGCTCTGGCCAGCAACTCACTATAGCTTGTCGGGTGCTTCTTGTCCAGGGAAAAGGTCAGCCTAGACGAGCGTAGCCCTCGCTTGAAGGCCGACATCATCATAGCTTCATTTAAATCCGGGACTTCCATGGCCGCTGAGTTGAAACGGGCCATGAAATCCCAAAGGGTCTCTCCCTCCTTTTACAGCATGAGAAAGAGGCAGTCGGTAGTCCTCGAGGTCCGATTGCAAGTCCTGAAATGGAAAAGAAAAAGGGATTTGAGTTGAGAGAAGGAGTAGATCGTACTTGGCCGGATGGCGGAGAACCACATCTGGACGGTTTTCTTGAGGGTCGCAAGGAATGCAATGCAATGGAGGGCGTCGAAGGTGCCTTGGACCATCATATGGGCCTTGTACGTGCCCAGATGGTCCATCGGGTCGGTGGTACCATCGTAGGGGTCCACCTGTGGGATCTTGAAGTGGCGGGGAATCATCTCCGTCAGAATTTTCTTGGAGAACGGGGGATGGGAGTCATATACCTATCCCCCTTCGGCCTTCTGCTGGAGGGCAATTTCAGCAATGCGCTCCTCCATGCACATGATTTTGCTGCCATAGTCCTTTGGTGGTTCGGCCATAAACCGACCGGCAGAGGGGATGGACTCGGCGTAGGAAGGTGAAGCAAACCTCGCCCTTTTGCCGTCAGCTCAATCACCCAAGGACCTCCGGGGCTCCGCGGCGGCGTGGGAACCATGCTGAGAGATCTCTGCCCGTCGGCCTCCCGTAGCAGCAGTCAGAGGGTTGGTGTAAAAAGTAGTTGGTAGCGCTGAACCGCAGCCATTAATGTTTCGATGCGATTCACCAAAGTTTGGAACTATTGCAACCCCAAAGTGATAGTAGGTTCTGCAGCAGTAGGGACGGTAGCAGCAAAATCGTTCTCTCGAAGAGGCTCCTTAGACCTTGAAGGAGAGGTATCTCTCCTGGCAGTAGCATTTGGAGCTCTTCCCTTAGCCATTTTCTTGTCGGGATGATGGATTCCTCCTTTTAGAAGAAAAAGAGCGGGGGCGCGGCCCTCCTTCTAGCGCCAATCTGTTGCTGTGTCAACTCCTGGACCGAGAACCGGGATGGCTAGATGGGCTGGAGCGCTCCTCTCCCAGACGAACCTGCAGAAAAGTCCCCAAGGGCACCGGTGGCATTCCGGCGGGGGACCCTCCGATGCTTAAGTTAGCAAGAGGTTGAAGGCAACAGAATGGAGGAATCAAAAGATCAACAGTGTATGGAGAGGGAAGAGTTGGTCTCCCTTCGAGCGAGGTCCCCCAAATACCTTATATAGGCATGGAACAGTCTAAAATCTATTAGGGGAGGGGCTGAGAAAGACCGATCTGTCTCCATGGAAATCTGGAGAGTGGCCACGTGGCGCGCAGATACGGCCGACACCATGGAAGTAGTGGAGCAGGGCCGTTGGGATAGCAGAATCCTGCCGTAACAGAAAGGTGCTTCTAGAATACCTTGGATGCCAAGGCTTGCCCGTCGGACGTCGCCCATGAGGCGGTCAGCTAGTCGGATCAACGGCCGAACCTCCGAAGGAGAGCGACGGGCCAGACCCCAGCAGGAGGGGGTCATTCGGACCTCAGCTCCAATGGGTCGAACCTCTGACGGAAGATGATGGACCGGACCCCAGCAGGAGAGGGTCGTTCGAACCTCAGCTCTAGTGGGTCGGACCTCTGGTGGAGGACGTTGGGCCGGACCCCAGCAGGAGAGGGTCGTTCGGACCTCAGCTCCAGTGGGTCGGACCTCTGGCGGAGGACGTTGGGCTGGACCCCAGTAGGAGAGGGTCGTTCGAACCTCAGCTCCAGTGGGTCGGACCTTTGGTGAAGGACGGTGGGCCGGACCCCAACAGGAGAGGGTCGTTCGGACCTCAGCTCCAGTGGGTTGGACCTCTCCAGCTGAGGCTTTGAGAAGGGCGGCAAAACGACCGTAGGACTAGGCCGGTTTTGGTTGAGGGTGAGCCGTCATGGTACAACAATTGGCATTTGCATGTTTTATGAATTTCAAACTATTTCAAATAGATGTCAAAAGTGCCTTTTTGAATAGTTTTATTGAAGAAGAAGTTTATGTTGAACTATCCCCCGGTTTTGAAAATCATGAATTTATGGATCATGTTTTTAAACTTCATAAGGCTTTGTATGGTTTGAAACAAGCTCCAAGAGCTTGGTAGGATAGATTGAGCTCTTTCTTGCTTAAAAATAATTTTTCTAGAGAAAATGTAGACACTACTTTGTTTTTAAAAAAGAAGAATGATGATCTCTTAGTAGTACAAGTTTATATGGATGATATCATATTCGGTGCTACTAATGAATGTCTTTGTCAAGAGTTTGCAAAGTTAATGTAGGGAGAGTTCAAGATGAGCATGATGGGAGAGCTTAACTTCTTTCTCGGACTCCAAATAAAGCAAACAAAAGAGAAGATCTTCATCAACCAAACCAAGTACACAAAAGAAATATTAAAGAAGTTTGGGATGGAGAGCACCAAGCCATTAGGTACGCCTATGAGCTCCTCTTGTAGACTTGACAAAGATGAATCAGGTAAATCTGTAGACCAAAAATTATATAGAGGCATGATTGATTCGTTGCTTTATTTAATTGCTAGTAGGCCAGATATTATGATCAGTGTTTGTATGTATGCAAGATATCAGTTTGCCCCTAAAGAGTCTTATCTTTTGGATGTTAAAACATACTTAGATATTTATCTGGCTCTATTAATATTGGTCTATGGTACTCTAAAGATTCTTCATTTGAATTGATTGATTATTTTGATGCTGATTTTGCTGGGTATAAACTTGATCGAAAAAGTACTAGTGAAACTTGTCAGTTCCTTGGAGTTAATTTGATTTCATGGAGTAGCAAGAAACAGAATTCAGTTGCTCTATCTATGACGGAAGCTGAACATATAGCAGCTGGAAGCTGTTGTACTCAAATCCTATGGATCAAACAACAACTCGAGGATTCTGATATTAAACTAATTAAGACACCCATAAGATGTGACAATACTAGTGCAATCAATTTAACTAAGAATCCTATGCAACATTCAAGAAGCATACACATTGAAATAAGAAATCATTTCACAAGAGATCATGTGCAAAATGATAATATAATGCTTGATTTTGTGTGTACTGATAATCAATTAGCAGATATTTTCACAAAACCTCTAAGTGAAGATAGATTTTGCATGATTAGAAGGGAGCTCGGTGTCATTGATCCTTTTGCCTAAACCCCTTCAAATTCTTGTTAAAATCCTTCAAAATATTTCAAAATTTCCAAAATATCTCTTATAACATCTTCTAAATCTTTTCCTGGATTTTTCTGAATTTTTTCTGAAATTAATTTTGCTTTTCCTGGATCAAGTGTCGACACTTGAAAAATTGCCAAGTATCGACTCTATGAAGTGTGGACACTTGAGCATTTTTGAAGTGTCGACTCATGATATCGGGACTGAGTTTTTAAGGGCTTCCATAAACCCTCTTTAACCTAATTTTTCTCCCTCTCCCTAGTGTCGTGTAGTCCCCAAACTCTCTCCAAACCTCCAAGAACAGTGGATTGCCCCTTCTAACCCTCAGATTTCAGGTATTTCCCCTCCTTTTCCGTGGATTTTTTGGTTGGACCGTAGCCCCTTGTTTTTCCTTTCATTTTTTCTAGGATTTGGTCCGAATCATGTATCTTCACTATGATTTTGGCCGAAATCCTTGATCCTCCCATGATTTTTCCTCTTAATCGAGTCATTTCCTATTCGTTTAGATTTCTTTGGCTCGTGAGTTGCTCGGTTCCCCTTCTCCTCTTTTCTTGTTTCATTTTCTTCCGACCTCTCCCACATTCCATCTCTTTCCCTCTTCTCCGAATTATTTTCCCTCCTTGGATCCTCTCTTGGTCTATTTGCTCTTCCCTCTCCTCTTTTCCTTGCCTTCTTTCTTCTCCCTCGTCCCTCTTCACTGTGTTGTTTGAAAATGGATCCTCGGAAGTAGCTGGCATACATAAAACGAAGAATAGAGCAGGGATAGTCTAGCAGAGAGAGGAGGACTAAGGCCCGTCAAGATCTGGCTGAGTAGATAGGGCATGCTACTCAGGAGCAGTCTTCTCCTTCCCCTGGAGCAGCTAGAGTCATGGAGAAGACCATTACTTGTGGTAGGCGAGTAGATATTCATTTCTGGGATTCACAAAGCTTTATCATTGGAGATTTCCAGAGGGTAGCTGGCCTTATACACTTCTGTACTATGGAGAGCGCTACTATCCTCAGCTTATCAAGGAGTTTTATGGTAGTATAGCCACTCATGGCCTTCGTTGGACAGCTGTAGTCAGGGGAGTTGTGATATAGGTGACCCCTGAGATGATTAGTAGGATATGGCAGATCCCACTCCATGGCAGAGCCGCAAACTGTGTTGGAAACTGAGAGGCAGCTTTTCGATATATTTTGGAGCGGGATGATGTGGCTGGCATTTCAGTTGTTTCGGCAAACCAGCTCTCGATCGAGATGCGAGTACTTCATCATATGATTGCTTGGATTTTGATTCCGAAGATCGGGCGATTCGATTTTATTACTGAGAGAGAGTTGGTTTTGATGGTGGCTCTGAGACAGCAGACCCCCATCAACTTACCTATGATTATGATCTATCATATGGGTGAGGCTGCCACCCAGCGGAGATTATGTTTGCCTTATTGCATGGCATTGACCCAGGTTTTCAAAGATTTCGGAGTTCCATTGGAGGGGGAGCCCTCCAAAGAGATCCTCTATACGGACACGTATGGAGATAAATCTCTTCATAGGATGGGATTCAGATGGATCAGTGGTTGGTGGGTGCACAGAGAGTCTGGACAGAAGCTAGATGAGGAGGATGAGCTTCGAGCGATAGAGGCAGGCCCATCTGGGCCTTCTGATTATTATACACCTCTTAGGCCAGCACCAGCAGCAGCATCTGAGTTTGAGCCTATCACACCTGTACCAGTTATTTCACCTACTATAGCTCCTCCTTCAGCTACAGAAACATCTTTTGAGGAGCATGTTAGACAGGAGTTCACTGAGGTTAGGAGCAAGATCATGGGTTTGGCAATCAGGTCTACCCAGCTCAGGATTGAGATTGAGGGATTGAGAGCTCATACTAACACTCGGCTCTCAGGCATCCGGCAGACCATGGAGGCAGGCTTTACTAAGATCAGAGATCTATTGAGATCACTTTTACCTCCAACACCACCTTCAGGTCCACCTCCTCCTCCGCCAGCAAATGATGATGACGACCACCCAGATCAACATGATGATACTCATGATGGTGGTGATGGTGATGGTGGCGATGAGGCTGGGAGAGATACAAATAGTTCTGGTGGCAATGATGACAGTGCAGGAGACTACGAGATAGTCAGTCGAGAGATCCAAAGTCCAGTTGCTCCTCCTGCTAATCCTTCTGATGCTCAGATTTTGACTGCACCTATTTTTGTGACTCCAGCAAAGTCTTTGCCTACTCCTTCCTCTAGGTCCCCTAGGGTCTATTCCCGTTCTGGACCTACCCTTAGGACCAGGAGCCAGAGCATCTATAAGACCCCTAGAGCCCTTGCATCTAGGACTAGTATTAGTGCTCCCTTTTTTCTTGATCTTCCTTTTGATGAGGAGTAGCCTCACATATATTTATCTTGTTATGTTTGTTTATGTATTAGTTTGTCTTTACTGTATCAGATGATAGACTTATTTCAGTGTTTGCTGTACCAGCAATTTTGTCTTGAAATTCACTCATTATATATAAAAACTTGCTTTTATTAATCTTCTCTTGTCTATTTGCTTTGATACTAACTGTTGTTTGCTGATATTAGCCTCTAACCTTCTTTGTTTACCTTAATGCATTAATTCAGGGAGAGATTACTCCTTTTTAATGCTTTATGTTGACAAAAAGGAAGAGTAAGGAAGATAATAAAGCAAACAATAAAGAATTTTTTTTTCAAAATTTTTTAATGTTTCATAGATTACTTTTGATGGGGGGAGACTTTTATTTTCTCTCACCTTGAAACTCTTTGAAACTTTGGTCTATGAACAGAAAATCTGATCTTTTCTCACTAAAATAAATGTATGAACCTTGTTTGTTGTCAAATATGAAGATACTTTGATAAATTTATATATTTCCAAAATTATTGATACCATACTTATCAATCTTTGAAATTTATTTGCTTATATACTCAAGGTTTTGTCATCATCAAAAAGGGAGAGATTGTTGGCTTTGGCTCCTTAATTTTGATGAATAACAAAATGCTGAGTATATGTTTGAATTAATGTTTCAATTGGAGTATGAATTTCAGGCCTTAGGTATATCAATTTCTCCAACAAGAAGGTAACAAGTTTAGAATTTTGAGAGCAAAAAGTTTCTTATGATTGATTGAGTTTTTCACCTTGGAACATCGTCAAAACAATCTCTTTGTACTTTATGAAGAATGATCAAATGGATTCATGCACAAATTCTTAAGGAATTCAAGTTTGGCATGCTTTTTGGATGGGACAGAAGCAAGTGTCGACTCACAAGGTTGACTCATGAAGAAAAATTCAGAGTTTCAGAAGACTGGCACGCAAATATGAAGTGGCATGTCCAAGTGTCGACTCATGAGGTCGACTCACACACCAAGTGTCGACTCAGAGGTCGACTCATCGCCTAAAAAAATTTCTAGGATAGAACTTCAAGTTTTCTGGATTCTGCATTAAGTGTCGACTCATGAGATCAACTCATGGATCAAGTGTCAACTCATGAGGTCGCTCAAGGTCTAACGGCTAGTTTTTCAGAATTTCAGACTTGCTTCCAAACGGTTCTAAATGGCTATTTTTCTAATTATAACGGTCTTCAATAATCTTTTCAGTGGATTTGAGGTATTTAACACTCACCAAACCTCATAAAATCAAGAAGGAAGAGTGAATTCATATGAGACAAACTCCAATCATTTGAAAAGATAAGAAGAGTGTGTTTAAAGAGATTTCCTTGCCAAAGCCTTCCATTTTTGAGTTGTTAAGATTTTAAGTGTGTGGCCATAATTGTACAATCAAGAGATTCCAAGAAGAAATCAACTCAAGCAATCAAGAGAGCTTCAACGATCTTCATTTTAGCTCATTCTAGGAGCTTTTATTGTACTCTTTATTGTATTCTTATTCTTGCTTTGTTGACCTAAGTTTCAAGATTTTTGAAACTAGGTTGTAAAGGTTGTTGGTGAGCCAAAGGATAAAACCAACTAGGATTTGACTTGTGAGCCCGAAGGTAAAACAAGTTGTAAAGGTTATTGGTGAGCCTGGGTGATAAAACCAACTTAGGTTTTGACTTGTGAGCCTTGGAAAATAAGTCGGCTGTAATCTTGAAGAGATTATAGTGAAATTTCCAAGGGGAAGCTTGGGAAGTGGACGTAGGTGCTTGGAGTGCACTGAACCACTATAAAACATTATGTTTATGTGTGATTGCTCTCTTTCCTACTTGCTCTTTATTACTTGCAATTAATTTGCTGTTATCCGCTGCATATCTCTTAGAGCTAATCATTTTGTTTCACAAACATTTCAAGGCCAGCATATAATTATTTTAATTTTTTAAAGATCCAATTCACCTCCCCTCTTGGGCTCCATTTCTAGGCAACAAGAGAATCTTGAGGAGATGATAATATAAGGAATTTGATCACAGATGCTTCCAGACATGGTATTCAAAACTTAGAAGGTTCCAATAGTACACATGAAGTAGCTGGAATATGTGAGAGTTCTATATTTATGAAACGAACATATGTTAAGTAGCATATATAACCATCAACTGGTGAGTCAGCTTGGTATCATAATTTAATGAAATATACAGATGAACAGTTATATTCGACCTATATGAAATTTTCTAAGATCTCTTTTTTTGTATATTTATTCTATATAAAATATATGAATGGATGGTCTGGAAAGAGTTTTGCCATGCTTCTCAAGTTATTAAAGAATGTATTTTCAGAAGGCACTGGTTTTCCATTCTCTTATTATGAAGTCAAGAAAATTATAAAAGAATTGGATCTTGGATATGAAAAGATTTATAGTATCTAAAAGACTATATATTATATGGTAAAAATGCTGATCAAGAGTCATGCAATGTATATGGATCTTCATGATGGATAATCCATAAAGAAGATAAAAATGATGTAATGAATAGAGCATATACAATATGAAATATAAAGAAATCGATAAAGGTATTACATTATTTTTATTTTATTCCTAGTTTGAGAAGGCTCTATGCATCATCAAAAATAGCTTCATTAATGAGATGGCATGATGAAAGGTATACGAAGGATGGAATGTTGAGATATCTGGTAGATAGTTTAGCATGGAAAGTATTTAATACTAGGCATTCTGATTTTGTCTCTGATATTCATAATATTAGGTTCAATTTAGCTTTAGATGGCTTCAATCCATTTTAGACTCTGAGTTCTACATATAGCACTTGGTCAGTTATTCTAATATCATATAATTTATCATCATAGATGTGCATGAAATAATCCTTACTTATCTTATCAATGGTTATTCCAGGTGATAAGGATTCAGGCAATGATATTGATATTTTCTTACAACCTTTAATAGAGAAATTAAAATAGTTATGGAAGGGTGCCGATGCAATTGATGCTTCCAATGGTCAAATATTTAAATTACATGCAACTTTGTTATGGGCTATTAATGATTCTAGCATATGCCAATTTACTAGCTGGAGTACAAAGGGATAGGTTGCATGTCCTTGTTGTGCAAATTTAATACATTCAATTTGGTTAAAATATTAAGAAAAATTTTGTTATATAGGACATCTTCAATGATTAGAAGCAAATCATCCTTTTTGGTTTCAAAAAGATTTGTTTGATGGTACTATAGAATTGGGATGTATTCATATTCCACCTTCTGAAATTAATATTTTTATACAAATATATGTCATTAATTATATATATGATAAATTCTCAAAGTCTTCTAAAAAAAGAGGAAGGAATGATCAAGAAGGATTATCAGAGGAAGTGAATACTACAAGTATAGAAGCACAGGTGTTTGAAGGTCCTCATAATTTTTTTAAAAAAATAAGAAAAAATATATAGATAGCATCTACACATTAGATTTATAAATATATATGAAAAAAAGAAGTATCTTCTTTGACTTACCTTATTGAAAATATAATCTTATTCGGCATAATCTTGATATCATGTACATAGATAAGAATATTTGTAATAATCTGCTTGGAACATTGTTAAACCTTGATGAAAAGATCAAAAATGATATGAAGATATGACTTAATTTAAAAGAATTAGATATCCGATAAAAGCTTTATCCCAAAATGCTTACTAATGATAAAATTTATTTATCTCCTGCATGTTATATAATATCTATTCAAGAAAAAGATAATTTTTGGATAGTTTTAAAAAAAATTAAAGTTCATGATGGATATACATCAAATATTTCATGGTGTGTACATCTAAAAGATCGAAAAATTTCTAATCTTAAAAATCATAATGGTCACATATTGATGTAAGATATCTTCTCAATAGCTTTAAGATCATCAATGCTCAAACAAGTTCTTGTGGTTATAATTCGATTGTCATCATTCTTTAAGACATTATGTTAAAAAATTATTGATCCTGGGAAGCTTGATTAGTTGGAATCTAATGTTATAATTACACTTTGCTAGATGGAAAAGATTTTTCCTCCTAGATTTTTCATCATTATGGTATATCTACTCATTTACTTAGTTTCAGAAGTCAAGCTTAGTGGACCGATACACTATAAATAGATGTATCTTGTTGAGAGGTATTGTTATCAATTTTTAACTTTTAAATATTTTTAGTAGTACTGTCATAATGATATATAAATAAATTTTTAATTCTTAAAGATATCTTGTATGACTGAAAGATTATGTACAAAAAGAACCTATCCTGAGGGCTCAATTACTGAATGATATATTGTTGAAGAGTATTTGATATTTTGTTCAAAATGTCTTCAAGGTATAGATATTGTATTTAATAGACCTCAACAATATAGTGATTTTGTGGACAACACAGAATTGTATAAGTTTTCAATTACTGGCAGAATCATGAAAAAAATTGAAAGTATTGTACTTGATTAGAAATCCATAGCTTAAGCACATCATTATGTATTACTTCATAATGATATAATATCTGACCATCGCAGGATAGTATATTTAAGGCATTATAAGTTTAAATATCATATCTTATATAATGTTCTAAATAAATAATATATATTTTACGTAGTAAATTTTTAATGTCTCGGTGACAAGATAATCATAGCACTCATCCTAATCCAAGGATTGAGCAGTGATGGTTAGTCGAGTTATTTCTTACATGACCTTCAAAATAGGTTTGACATATATTTAAAAAATATATGGATTTTAGATATATTTAATATTGAATAACTCAGTAATATTTTTAATTATTTTTTAGGTATCAACAATGATGGAGAGAAATTATTTAGATAAATTAATAACCTTAGTTCGAGGACCTAACAAAGTTTTAAATAGATATAATTGTTTTATAATCAATGGTTTTAAATTTTATACTAAAAATCATGAGAAATTTATAAAAATATAGAATAGCAATATTATGGTGGAAGTGGATGGAAAAATTTATTATGGTGCACTTAAAGATATTTACGAGTTGGATTATTATGGAATGTTTAAAGTAGTATTATTTAGATATAATTGGGTAGACATAAGTTCATTAAGGGGTTTGAAACAAGATACAAATAGATTTACACTTATAAATTTTTCAAGGTTGATACATACTAGTGTCTTATTGAATGATAATCCATTCATTTTTTATCTCAAGCTTGTCAAGTATTTTTTATACAAGATGTAAAAGATAAAGATTGGACTATTGTTATCAAAATGAAACTTAAGGACTCATATGATATAGGAAAGTAGCTGGAAGATGATGATGATAACACTTATATGCATTCCATGCCATACAATTTTGTACTAGTTTAATGATGTAAATGCTACAGTATCTTTGGTTAGGATGAAATTTGAAGGAGATGCTATTGCTTGATTGTTATTGTATTAAATATTTACATTGTATGTAATTTATAATAATTATTTTATTTAATTAATATTTATATTCATTGATTCTGACTCCGATGTAAATGATAGGTGACATTATGCTTCACTTGTGATAATTTGCTAGTATGCAATTCTAGCACTCATGGACAGAAATCGATACTTCATCATAGCAACATGAGGCCAATCCTTCTTCAACACAGTAAGCTGAGGCTGGTACTTCTTCTTCAGCACAGCATGTTGAGGCCAGTCCTTCTTCAGCAAAGCAGCTAGGGCTAGTCTTTCCCATGGTAGTCTGATGTAGGTCCATCATCCTTGGGATAGCATGATCCTCCCATTGATGTAGCAAATGATGAGCTATATGTTCAAGATATTTTTTTTATTTGATTTCATAAAATTTCATTATACTTCTTATCATATTTTACTTTTATGTTTTTTTTATAGACAGATCTGGGAGGGTTAGACCTAAATGCGGGCCGATAGTAGTATGAGAAGTATGGCAAATGCGTGAGGATGAGAGGATAGTAGTTAAGTACAATAAGCTGGGACAGCCAATTAAAAAAGATGCTAGCTTATTGACTTCATTTTTAGGGATAGTCGCATGGAGGCATCAGTTATGTCCCTTGAGTTATGCAAAATAGAATGACATGCTTCCGACCTATAAAGTTGAGCTTTTACGAGTTGTGCAGGTAAAAAACTGAATCTATTTTGAGCTTTATATTCTTTCAATCACAAAACTTTGTATTGGCACGGTATTAAATGATGGAGGCTTGGAAAATTTTGTATTGTTTTATTTTGTTTTGTATTAACACAGCTATTTCTAATATATATTTGACTTAACATTTGTTTTGTTTGTAGTCCAAGTTTGTACTCCATCCATCCTCTCATGATTTTGTATTGAAATCTCTCAACTTGAATGGATAGAATATAAAGCACAATTGAAGATGAAATACAAGTTGCTAGGTATGACTAAGGAGCAGGTAGTTAGTGGTTGTCCTCCCAATGTACCCCCTCATCAGTGGATGAAGCTGGTTCATTACTGGTTCTCCGAGAGGGAATAGGTATCTTATATTACATTTTTTTAAGCAACTTTATTAAAATATTAATTTATATTGTAGATTATATATACCTTACTTTTATAATATGTTATTTATTTGATTTTGTAGACATATTCTGATATTGGTAAAGCTGCACGAGTAGCTCTGTCTATTCCTCATACATCAAGATCTAAGAGTTATGTGCGAGTCAGATAGGAGTTCATACGTTCCTTATATTACAAACTTATGCTTTTTATATTTAAAAATTTATATTTTTTTAATGAAACTAACATTATGTATCATGGATGATGTATGTATCATGATACTTAAATATTTTTTAAATTTGTTAGTAATATTTGCTTAAAATTATAATTTTTTTTATAGATGAATGAGAATGGAAGGAAATTTGGTGAGGTGGAGTTTTACCAAATGAGCCATACTCACTGTGATGGCACTTTTATCCGAGTTGAGTTGAGAAGGTTATATATAATTATTTATTATAACTTATTTTAATATAATGATTTTAGTTTGATTTTGTTAGTCATTAAGATATAACTATTTTTTAAAAATTAATACAAGAAAGAGCTACATCTCTCATTGCGGAGCATGTCGATGAGTCCACAGCATCTATGCAGAGTAGACGTATCAAGATCGAGATGTTCACGAAGCTGATATAACTGGAGTGCTACAGTCAAGTAAGGGGTTATGAAGTTAAAGTCACCCCCACTCAGTTATCTAAGTATATATACTCGTGATACTACAGAAGGTGTTCAGGATGCATGTATCCACAGACTCAAGGAGGAGATAGAGGAAATGCGACTAGGTTGTGCTGCCAATAGAGCAGCGATGGATACCATGAGAGAGCACATTGAGTAGCTTACATCTGTAGTATGGATATATATTACACATCAAGTAAATACATATATTATTAAATATATGTTCTTATATAAAATCAATGATATATAATATATTGCCATTCATAGATTCACAACTCAAGCATTTTAAATATTTTTTATAGGCTCTCAGAGCATTAGATACTCGTGGACAGGGTGACAGACAACCTTCCTCCTATGGATGATTGACTTTAGAATTTTTTATTTTATTCACATGTTTCATGTATCTTTTTTATTTTGTTAAACTTTGGGTTGTAATAAACTTTGTCATATTGGATTATAATGAATTCTTTATTTGGATTTGCTATTTGAACGGAATGAATTTTGTATTTGTATTTATTATTTATGCTTGTTATGATTTTATTATATGGATTTATTAAGAATTTGTATAAATTTTTTATTCAAAATTATGTATTTATTTTTTAAAAAAAAGAATTGATCTATCGATGTGTTAAAGCATTGGCAAATAGGTGTCAATAATGATGCTTTAAAGCATCATGATTTAATAACATTTTTTGATACTTTTTAAAAGTGTCTGAAGATACCTGGATGGACCACGATACTAACGATGCTTTAAAAGCATTGGAAAGTTTGATTTAGCAATGCTTTTAAGCGTTGGTAAATAAAAACTGTCGATACTTTAAAAATGCATCAAAAAATGCATAGGGGTTGGCCTGATCACTTCTGATGCTTTGTAGCATCGACAAATTTTACTTCCCAATGCTATAAAGTGTAAGAATATTGTGTGATGATGCTTTTTAAAAGCGTCGACAAAAATTCTTTCCACGCCATCATAGTTGACATTTTTTCGATGCTTTGAAGTATCAAAAAATTTTATACCAATGCATTTTAGCATTGAGAAAACTATTTTTTAGCATCGGCTTTTATCATATTCGTTATGGTATATATAGTCTTAACCATTTGATTTTTACTATCAAATATCTTCCTTAGTCCATCCAAAATTTCTTGATCTATATTTGAGGAATCATCATCTGAATTTAATACTTTCATTGTATTACTCAGTTCAGGTTTGGTATTATACATGGTTCATCAAACCGTGCCAAACTAGCTTGTTCAACCCATACCGAGCCGGATCGGTGCTAAACCAGCATGGTTCAACTAAAAAATTTGGTTATCTCCCTTTATAAATATAAAAAAAATTAGGAACCGATATGAACCGGTCCCGAACAAGCCCGAACCGTGATGAACCGATCGGTTCGATCGGTTCAGGATCGGTTCAATCTGGTTCAAACTAGTTCAAACTAGTTTTCATTTTTTTTTGCTATTACTGTATAGTTTGGGGGTGATAAAAATGAATTGAGAGCCCAAGAATTCTCATTTTTGAGTGAAACTGAGAAAGAAGGCTGTAGAACCCATATTTCTTAGATTTGAAGCCAATCAAATATCAACATAGCAAGAAAAAAGGTGAATTCAAGATACACATGTGCTTTCCTTCTTTCTTTCTCCCTCTTCCCTCTCTTTTTAATTTCATAAAAAATAAAAAAATAAGAGAAAAATTGTTAAAAAAATTTTTGGGGCATGATTTTATAGTATGTTGTAAATCAATAAAAAATCTATACAATAATGCTAAGATCATAATTTTTTATTAAGTATATAATTTTTAAAATTAAAAAAAAATATTTTTAAATTAAAAATAATTAATTAAAAAATTATAATTAAACATTATTGTTATAGGGCTCATAAGCTATTTTCATTATAAATTTTGCATCGATTTATCTAAATTTTGATACATCATATGAATAGTGCTCTACATCTAATATTAAAGAAAAAGTGACCTTTAATGCATGTCCACTGTCTTAAAAAAATATATGTAGTATCGATGATATAATCCTACTGAATCTAAAATCAAATTATTTTTTTATAACATTATATTTTTTTATATTTTTTATATCTAAAAAATAAAAATATATATATAATTACATAAAAAATAAAAAATTAGATAAACAAAATACTAATTATATATATAATTATTCAACTTATGTGCTTTTTAAATATTCAAAAATAGATCCATCGAGGAGGAATAAGGATCCGAAGCATGACATTAATTGGTTATATAAAGAAATGCTTTCGGATCGACATCATTGAAAAGTAAATGGTGTAATGTAGAATTTAAAGATGGTGGGGTAACAAGATTGAAGCAGCACTTGGCTGATGGCATTCTAATATATCTGCATGCCGATAGTGTCCACAAGAGATCAGTTAATTGATAAAAAACTATTTTACTGATTTCAAAGCATTAAAAAATTATCAAAGAAAAAAATATAGATGGATCGCAGAGCCACAGAACTACCTTCTTATTATTTCAGGGAGTCAGAGAGAGTATCTATTCCTTTCAATAAGGAAATACATATGGAGGCTACTATTTAGGCGAGATTGTAAAGGTAGCTAGAGGAGATGACCAGGCATAGACAGCGATTTGGGTCATTAACTTTTGAGTCAGGATCGAAATTGAATTCTGGAAGTATAGCAGGAGAGTCTGAGATATAGTTTAGGAGGACCTCGTTAGTCGAAGAGCCTGTCAGGAGAGATACTAGTCGTATTGCATCCATGTTGGGAGTATTTTGTAGTAGAAAGAAATCTTCCAAAGATATTCTAGCAGGAGCCACTATCCATGATGTCGATTCTCATGCCTTTCATAGCAAAAATTTCAAGTAATAGGGGATTGATAGCATGCTGAAAAAGGATAAGAAGAAGGATATGTAGCAGGCCATCAAATTCTAGTTTCATTTCAGTCATATCCAAGTGTATGCAATAGACAACCCATATTATACCTCTGCTATTGTATCTAACAGACTGCTGGTGCAAATGTAGATCCTCCAGGATCAAGAGATATTTTGATCAACTTTTAGATAGTAATAAGGAGAAGCTAGAAAATTAGATTGTCTCCTATCAGGATAAGTGGCCCGTGTATAGATTAACAATGATGTGTAATTGTTTGACTGGTCCTACTAACAGAGCATCATCAACTTCTTGACTCATTGCGATAGAAAATCTTTTTCATAAATCTAATGATGCTTCAGACCAGGTGCATGATAGTAATTATATCCTCAAATTGATGAAAGAAGTGATTGATCAGGTGGGAGAACAAAATATCGTGCAGGTCATCATAAATAGTTAACCACAGTATATGGCCACATGATAGCTCTTGATATAATGGTGATCATATATTTTCTAGACCTCTTATGCTACACATTGTATTGACCTCATGTTGATGGATATTAAAAAAATTTGTAGGATGCAAAAAATAGTTGAATTAGCATAGACTATCACCAGATTAATCTATAACCATATATGGGTCTTATCATTGTGAGGAGCTTTACTAGGAAAGAAATATTAAGCCCAGATATCACATGGTTTACTATAAATTATATAGCACTTGATAGTTTTCTTGGCAAAAAAGTAGAGCTATGTCAAATATTTATCAATCAAGAGTGGCAGCAGAGAAGATATGCCAGGAAAAATATGAGGGGAGCACTGTGGAGAATTAGTGATGAGATAAATATTCTAGCAGTGAGTCGAGAGGATAGTGGAGGCTATCAAGCCTCTATATGAGGTACTTTGGACCATTGACTCTGAGAGATATGTTTAGATGGGCTTCCTGTATTATATGATATAAAGGGCAAAGGAAAAGATCCAAGAGGCAGATCCAGCACATACTAATAAGTATATCCGGATCATTGATAGATGGTGGAGTTATCAAATGAGTTCGGATTTGCATCTAGCAGGTATGTAATAAATCATGAACTTTCTAAAATTTTAAACTAATTTATATTTATACAAGTATATTTGACTAATTCTTAAATTATATGTGCAGCTTACTATCTAAATCCGAGATTTCAATACTCCAAACTGAACATTGTCATGAATAAACAGCTTATGTCTATCCTATGCAATATTATATATAAGATGGAGCCCGATCTAGATGTCGCAGCTATGTACCTAGAATAAGTAAGTTAGGTTGAAATTATTGAGTGATTTTTATTAGCACTAATTTCAATAAGTAACACGTGATAACAATAATTTTTTTCTAGATAAAATTTTTTAGGAAGGGCACAGATGCTTTTGGATCCAATGTAGCCATCATAAGTAAATCAAAGATGAATCCTGATAGGTACTACTGAGTCTAATATTAGATTCAAATTGAATTTTGAATTTTACTGGATTTAAAATCTTAAATAATTTAATATCTTTTTGTAGCTGAATGGTTGGTATATTTTAGTGGATTATCAAAATATTTAAAAATTCTTGCTATCAAGATCCTCTCCCAGATTGTGTCATCTAGTGATGTGAGCGCAACTGATCTACCTTTGACCTTATCCACTCTAAGCAGAGGAACTATCTAAAATAGAAATGCCTCAACGATCTTATTTATACACACTATAATTTAAAGTTGAGACTAAAGTGCATTCAGGAGATAGTTGAATTGAAATACTTCGATCATACTGCAAGTAATTATATTGATGAGGATAAAGATCCGATGATTAGATGGGTCATGAGTTAACAACAGGAGCCAGAGCTTGATGAGCCAGGATCACCTCCTTTACTAGCTAGTTTTGTAGCTAGTGAGGCTAGGATGGATGCTGAATAATGGACAACAAGCAATATTTCTCACAGAGCTCTGGCAGATATATTACATCATCGCTTCTCATCATATATTCGATCTAGAGATAAAGAAAAAGGAAAGGCAGTTGCATCTCCACTAAAGTACTCAGTTCATTCAGATTCAGACATCAGAGAAAGTGGTGCTAGTGCTTCTTCAGATAGTAGGGGATTTAGTGATCAAGGAGGGGTTAGAGAATAGGAGATGTGGCCAGCATTCATCTTCAATTCAATGGTAAATCGTAGTTTAGTCATGCCATACAGGATACATACCATGGTGCATCAGTTGGTAGAGCTGGTGGTGATACGATTTCATATAGACGACGGGCTCTGCGAGGTCATTTGGGACATGATGTAATTACAGATCTTGTACGTGAAGTAGGATCCATGGATGTATCAGGATCATCCTCATATTTAGGATCCTCTTACCCGCAGATACCGGTAGCATATGATCTATATGGATATGGATATGGTACATCCAAGATATCATATTCTAGTGATTATTATTTTATGTAGCCTGGAGCATCTTATGGATCTGATTTTGCTATTGGTATATTTGGATGGGCCCTTGCATAGCCATATTATCGATCTCTGGATACCTCTCAGAGTTGGGATCTCGGCAAGGGATTTGCGCTGAATTACGATCCATCACGCATACCTCCTAGGATGAGTTTACAGGAGTATCATGCTACCTAGTTAGAGGAATTTACTGATCTTTTTACTTAATACATTAATTATCCCGATATTTATGGACATCAACACTTGACTGGGTTCTAAATATCAATATGTAATTATATTTATATTTTACCTTTCACTTTAATTAATTGCTAGTAATCTTACTTTAATTAATCTTTTTAAAAAAATAATATATCATGGCTGTAGGCTAGATAGCATTTTGTAGTATTTTGAAGTGATACAAACATCAATTAGTATCGACAAACATATATTTAGACCTAAAAATATTTTATAAATCCTAAAAAGAATAAAAAAAATGGATATGCCAGTTCAACCATACCATATCATATTTTGGTACGGTACGATATTGATACCGTACCATACCGATCCAATACTGGTATGGATCTTGGTACCAATACCGGGATCCTTGGTATTATATATATATAGTTTTTTATTATTAATTGGAAGAAGTGAGCCCATTCTATGATAATTTTGACCATTAATTCAAAATATATATGGCTCCGATCTATTATTAAATTTATTATCAATTTTTATTTTAATTGATGTAAATATAAATATTGAGTAATATGTATATTCTAATATTTTCTGGAAATTCTGAAGCTATTCTTCCTCCATCATGATCTAACAAAGGATCTAAAAAAGTCAAAGTTTGTTTCGGCAATGATAAATCTACTTTTCCTTGGTGACAATATAAAGTAAATATGAGTCCGAAAATATGCGTATACGTCCTTCATACTAAAATAAGCTCCATAAAAGTGACACTGGCATTCACAAAGCCGAATATTTAATGGTTCTTCCAACACCATAAAAAAGAGCCCCGCGAGGATAAATGAAAAAAAAAATTACCATCCCTAAAGAACTTAATTTGACTATTAAAGGAAGATGTATTAGAATTTCTGTGATGTATTAGAACTTAATTAACTGAATTGCACCAAATTCAAATCTTAAACATATCATAAAATTAGTATATAAATTATTCTCCTCTAAAATTAATAAATTATACCTTCTTTGATCTATTGTTGATGCAAAATTGTCTCCAACAGAAATACAATTTATAGTAGTTTCTACTCTTTGGAAGGACATCTCTATTCATATCATGTTCGTTCATTGTCATATTCATATTTCTTGCAATATCAAATACTTGATTTTCATTGAAAATTTGAGAATTTTTGTATGCGATCGTATTTAAATTTCCATCATTATTCACCACAAAATAGGAATGTATGTATACATATTTGTTATTTACAGTAATGTTGGTTAAACAATTGTTCTTTTTCAATAATCTGCCAATTCTTTACCAAGCAATGATTCTTTTTATAAGATAAAAAGATCATATAATTCAAGTAAGAATACAGTTCAAAAGACCAGGAAAAAGGATATCCTTGAAGGACATTGGCGAAAAGGAGACATCCTCCTATACAACTCTATCAGAATGCTGGGCAACAAAAGAGGCCATTCAATCCATGGCATTATTCATCTCACGATAAATATGTTGGACATCAATGGAGACACACCATAATAGCAAACTCTAGATATCGCACACAAGGAGATGAGTAGTAGCAGTACGATCTTAACATCCCTGCAACCAAGCCACTATCATCAGCGATTCCCCCCCAATAATCAGACGATCGGTCCTAAGGATCATCCTTGTATAAGTGATGCCTTCCTAGGCCACCCTCAGCTCCACACCAGGTATAATGATCCCTACTAACCAAACTCTTCTAGCCATAATAAGCTGAGAGTTAGGATCTCGGATCACAACTCTACGCCACCTCTCCTTTCAACTACACCATCATCAAAGTTAACTATTACGAATGTTCGAGGGGAGGTTCTCCTAGGAGATGAAGTCTCTCCTCGGTAACCTATGAGAGAAAAAAAGAGAGTCCCAAAGTATCTCGAGTCCTCACGGTCATGTCGGATAGCAAAATATCAAGAATCTCCATAGCATGAGCATAGCCCTCTCAAACACCAATCTTGTTGGGTGCCATCTCATCTCAAAGATGCCATCATTTCAAGCAAGTCAAATATGATAGGCAACGTAGGCAACCTTGATACTAACAAGTCTAGTAGCCTCATACTCCATGCCCTACCTCAAGGTCTTCGAGAAGATCTGGGCAAGCTACTCCACTGAAACAGCCAACAGGAGAAGATAACCAATAGCCAAACCTGCTATACTCTTGGGCACATAAAAAGAATATGCTCCAAAGTCTCATCCTCCAACTCATAGCTAGGACAAGTAACCAATATGTCAATCCCTCTAGCTCTCAATGGTGCTCTGGTAAGTAACCAGCCCAAAGTAATCTTCCACAGGAACAAACTCATCCTTGGAAAAACCTTGAGCCTCCAAATCCAAGCCCCCTCTATGACTTTCATCAGCTCATTATCACCACCTTGAGAGTGCATGACTATCACCAAACCATGATGTCCAAGCCTTCTAGGATGGGAATCACCTGGGAGAGCACTTGCTCGGCTAGCTAGTCATTAAAAAGCCAAGCTATCAACTAAACATCCCATCCCATCCCTTGAGACAAGAAGAGGTCACACATCCACCCCCGTTTGCCAAGCTTAGTGCTAATATAGGTCGACCACCGGGTCAAATGAAGATCACCTAACCGTTGATCTTATGGTAGGTCAATCAACTATCCAACTCCCAAAAGCCTAGAAGTCTAGGCTAACACATCAGGAGTGTGACTATAGATTTCCTCCCACATACATGAGCTACTTCGATTGATGTGACTCTCCTCCCAACAACTCCAATCTCTGTACCTGGCACACATTGTTGCACTTCAAGGACTATTAGACTACATCAAAAATCTCGTGAAATACCAAGCAATCAAAGCCACATGCCAGACATGCAATGACTGGATGCCAAGCCCCCTTTCACAGCTCGGGAGGCACACCACATTCTAAGCTACAAGATGGATACCTGCCCCTCCCTAATAATAGCCCCACAAAAAGTTTCCAAATAGCTACTCAAGTCTCACTAGAGAGAACTTCGGAATAACAGTAAAAGACAAGAGAGACAATAATAGCACTCAAGAAAACCCCAAACCAAGAAGACTCTAGCCATCATCGATAATGCTCTGGACTGCCATCTATTGAGATGATCTCGAATCGAAGCCTCCAACTCGATGCAATCGAACCTTCGAAGTCACTGCCCGATAATCAGAAACCCAAGATAGTGCATGACTCCTGTGTGCTCCACAATATTAAGGATCTTCCTGATTGCCTACCTATGATGAGCTTTGATCTTCAAGCTAAAATAGATTGCTGACTTTAATAAGTTCACTTTTTACCTAGATTCAACATAATACACCTCCAGAATTCTCTTGAATGCTACAGCATTTTGGGTGGATGCCCAGCTTACCAAAAGACAATCATCTACTAAAAGCAAGTAAGAGATAAGCTGGGCACCAATTGCCACCGAATAAGGATCTATAGCCCGGCTAAGGGTCACTAAATATAAAACATGGGACAAGGCATCAGCACAAATAATAAACAAGTAAGAGAGCATGGGGCAATCTTGGCAAAGGCCAATAACGGAGTGAAAGAAGTCCATCAGTATGCCATTAAATAGCATAAAGAAGGATATACACATACCCTTTGATCTAGTTCATCCACCAGCTATGAAACCCAAAGGTTTCCAAGGCTTGGTAGAGAGATTCCCAGTCCATCCAGTCATAGGCCTTCACCATATCAAGCTTAATGGCCATAAGGCATCCATGAGTAGGACTTCTCTGAAGGTCATGCATAAATTCCTATACAATCAAAATATTATCAGAGATGCTGTGGCCACTAACAAAAGCTTGCTTCTCGAGGTTGATCAATCAAGGAAGAATAGGCTTCATCATGCCCACCAAAATCTTGACATAAATCTTATAAAAGGTAGTACACAAGCTGATAGGCCTAGAATAACTAAGCTCAAATGCATCTTATCTTTTCAGCATAAGCACAATCAAGGTCCTCTTCCACTCTTCGAGTAATGATACTCATAATTTTCATTCTATTCTCTCTATATACTTCTTGTAAATCCATTCTATTTTCTAAATAAAAGAAATTGCATTTAAAAATATAATAAAACTAAGAAATAGAATAAATATAAATAAAATGATTCAAAGCTAAAATATATAGGAAAGCAATAGTCAAATTCTAAATTTTTTTCTCCAACAATTACAATTATATAAAAATTTCAGAATTAATCAACATAAATAAAGTATAAATAAACATAAATGGAAAATATTATCAATATTTTATTGTTTATTTAAAGATATCAAAAAATAAACAAAATATGACAAATATCTTGTATAAAAATTGTGCTGAATGAATCAAACTTGAAATGTATAATTACTTGAGTGTAGGAGCATTCCATAATAAATAACACCATGTGCATGTAAGATGCTTGAAGAGAAGAAAGCAATATCAAATGTGTATTTAGCTACATATGCTGAAAATCTAGTATATCAAGTTAGTTATTCAAATAAAACATTTTATGTTGACCTAGATAAATGGTCTTGTAGATGTAAGAAATGGAAACTCACTGAAATTCCTTGTAAACATGCCATTGCTATAATTTATATCTCAAAACACAATCCCGAGATGTATATCAATCATTATTAGGAAGGAGGTATATTTAAAGGTGTATGAACCTATGATATATCATGTTCCTAGTGAGGAATGGTAGATTAAAACCAATTTTGAACCTATTAATCTTCCAACTATGAAGAAGCAACCTGGAAATTCTAAAAATATGGGAAAAGGAAAAAGACAAGCTAGAGTGAGGCTTAGATTCCATTTTGTGAGGTGCTTTAATTATTTCCAATCCGAACACAACTACAAAATATGTAAGAAGCCAGCAAGACCTGACCTAAAAATTTAGAAGAACAAGAAGAGAAAAGATAGGGATGCAGATGTAAGTTTATTTCCGAAAACTATTACTAATTCTGTATCTACATGTATCTTATATGTAATAGCGAACAAGCTGTAATGTGTCAGATTACAGGTGGTAGTGCTATTAATTATGGCCCTAGATATATTGAAATAGTACTAAACTTGGCATTATATGTCAGGTCAGTAATGATCATACATTAATTTATATTTGTTATTTTAAAATGACTAATAAGTTTATCTTTTTTATGCAGCAACCTAGAAGAGAAAGGAGGATATTGGACCAGAAGTGATGGTCAGGTTGGAGGTGGCACTGAAGCTTTTAAAGGGATCAATCGAAGTCAAGGCATTAACTTACCTACTCAAGATAGTCATGTAAATGGTTATCAGAAAAGACAATGAAAATAGTACTTTGGCAATCTTTTTGATTGTTTGTCATTGTTGATCTTCTATTGTGATATGATAATTTAGTTTTTTGATGTAATACTTTGGTACTGTGATGTAATATTTTAATTTATGATATGATTATGAAAGTGATATATTGATATCCTTATGACCGTAATAGTCACGTTTTGTTAAACTTTATGCAATGTTATTAGTTTGATACTTTAGTTTGTGGTTTGAATAAGATACACTATTTAATATATCACAGTGAATATTAATGTAAATTATGTGAGTCATACAATTGTTTGGATTCTAAATGTGAATATCAATTTGATACAAGGGCTAATGTGAATGTGATATATTGTTTGTGGACATAGATTTATTTGATATAGGGACAACTTGTTATAGGGACTGATTGTTTCACAACAATGTATTTGATATAGATGCTGATTTGAATGCGATATATTATTTGTAGACATGAATTTATTTGTTATGGGGACTGCTTGTTACAGGGTTGATTTGAATGTGACATAGGTTGAGATATTTGCTTACCTGTACACCAGCCAATGAAGATTTCATGCCCTATGAATTTAATATTCTTGGACCGTAAGGAAACTCTGAATTATACGTAAGAGAGGTATTACTGCAAACTAAAATATGTGAATAAACAGGAAAGTAGCATTTTAAATTAAACAAAATTTAATCTGATGTAAGAAAAGCTGCAAGCATTTGAAATTGGTGAAAATGATATCAAATATCAAATGTTACTGTCTAGGGTGTTTCTAAAATATAGGAAGTTTGCTTTATTGTGCATACTAATTGAAAAACTGAACTTTAGCTTGTGTATCCCAGCTATGCATAGATATGATTTTAAAGGAAACATATCTGTAAGCTTTCTAAAGTAACATGTACCTTTGACTACAAGTAATCTGAACCTCCAGATGTGCACAGATATTTATAAGCTTTTTTAGTTAAGTTTGTAAACTTTATAAAGTAACCATCAACAATAGCAGTTGACTTATGAACTGGATAGTAAGCTACTTAGAGTTTGTTGGCTCCATTACTGGATGATGCATTCTATATATTGCATCATTATACATGTAAATATCTCTCTCAAAAAAATAAGATTAGTCAACTTGCAAGTCACAACAATCCCCTTTAAATATTTGGCCTTCCATCGGAAGAATTAGATTGATGTGTATGGGTTAATTATGGTACAAATTATCTCGGGCTCGCATGTATTTGATGCACTAATATAGCAAAAAAAAATTATGTAGGATTTCTGGAAGTAGATGAATGCAAAGACTAACATATGCAAACTATTAATATATTTGCATATTAAAATCTCACATCATAACTCTAAAGCACCATGTTCTACTTATCAACGACCGTAACATTCTCCAAATTTATCATTTTACAATATCTGCAAAAGTCCAAAATTATTATTATACAATATCTACAAAGCCCATATCTTGTTATTATACAAATACTATATAGCTCCAATCTACTAAATTCAGCAAAGAAATAATGATTATGCTGAAACAATATTCATGCAAAACACTTGATTCCAGACTATACTAATATATATATATATATATATAAGTCACAACATGGTTACACCAGGAGTAGCCCCGGTAAGCCCTCCTTTAGAGAAGCTACCTAAGATGGCCTCGGTTGCCAATGACACTAACAAATAAATATTATGCATCATATAGACAGTCTGTGCTATCAAACTCGAGTTGCATAGAGATCGACATCGCTAATTGGATTTAGGTTAAAAGATAATTTTATTGTGGTTTTTATGGTGCTAGCTAGATGCATTCTTCAAAAATGATTTGTTTGCATGTGCTACATTCGTGTGTTGATCAACATTTTCTGATCTTTGTCTTGGTTGGTTTAAAGATTTTGACTGAAAAGTGTGTACTTGTAGATGATGGAGAATGATTCAATGCCCTTATGGTTGGACATGATGTTATGCAACTGATAAGAAGAATGACATGAACCTTTTATTTGCATTGACTGCCTTTTGATCCCTATGTACAAATTGCCATCAGCATCACCTAAAACACAGGATTCATCCAGGTCAGTCCCATTTTCCTATTTTTGTTGTTTCTAATATAATATTTTTTGAATTTGGTAGTTTAAATGACAGCTTGGTATGGACTTTAGATTTTTCTTTATCAAACTTGAACTCCTACCATCACCATTTGCATGGCATACAAACGCCTCTTTTTTCTCCTCCTGTCTTGACCCCGCTCCTCATTGGTTTCAACATTGCTTCTCTTCCAAGCAATCGATGCAGATCGTTTATAATCCTGCAATAGATCGATTAAATCGAGAGTAATTAATATTTTTGTCAAGAAATTTGATGTTTTTATCTTGATATTGTTTTCGTATGGTCATGACCATGATCAACTCTTGTAATATTGACCTTTTATTTATCAAATGATTTAAATTATATGAAAAATTAAAATATCAAAAAAAAGTTGGAGGATGAGATTAGAAATATAAATTCTTAGCCTTTTGAAAGCACGAGTAAAAAATTTCGAGAATGAAATTTATTTTTAGATCAAGTCAAATTTATTATTATGTTTTAAATTTAATCTTGTATTGTTTTTAGTGAAAGTTTCCAAAAACGAACAGGAGAACATGCATGCGATGATAGTAGCTTAGATAAGTATTCATGAGATCACAAATTCGAATAGGATCAAAGACCAAAATTAATGTATCAATATCTTGGATCGGACTACCGATACCATATCCAGCAAAATAGGGCTCCTATTTAAGAATACATCTATATATACCACAACCTATGCTTTTGGTCTCCACTTCTTCAACAACAACTTTTCTAGAGATAAAAGCAAGATTTGAAACGGATGACTAGGTTGCCGTAACGGATTATTTTTAAAATTTATTTTTTTTCAAAAAAAATATTATTTTGATAGAAAAATTAAAGAAAAAAAAAAAAAAAAAAAAAAGTAGAAGAATGGTTTGGAAATAGTTATGACTATCATAGCAATCTTTGTATGAGAAATGAAAAAGTGTTTTGTATATAAATTTTAGTTCTTAATGATAACTATTCTGGCACATGGACAGGGAGATGTCACTTGATTAACAATAATTCAAATAATAATAATAATAATAATAATAATAATAACATATTGGTTCGTTTTGCTATCTTATTTGATTTTTTGATTTACAAAAAAAAAAAAAAAAAAAAAAAAACTATTAAACGATGATATTAATTATATTTTCTTGCTCGATATAAAGTTTTCGTTATATAAAAGTATCACGTTTAAAAGATTTGATCAACATGCAAACATAAATATCATGCCCGAAAAAGAGTCAGGTCATGGGAGCATGATCTTCTTCAAATGTAATCATCAAGCGACTATGAGTTCCAATTGTACTACATACCACTTAGTTAATTAGCATGATTGTCCTTTTAATAACTTTACCTAATTATTCACCATATCATCGATGATGTTAAATCAATATAGTTCATAACGACTCTTGATGCGGGTGGGTTGGTAGGGACGTACCGCTGTTAAATTTTTTTTTCATAAATTTTTAAATATATATAAAAATAGACCGTTGGAAAGGCAAGGAGGCCCCTCGACCCCCATAATTTTTTAAATTTTTTTTATAAATTAAAATTTTATATAAACTTTTAAATAAATAAATATATTTATTTATTTATTTATTTATTTATATATTTGGCCCTTCTAAATTTGAGGATATTAAATATAATTTGAAAAATATTTATAAAAAAAATTAAAATGAAACAAATATTATAAATCAACATTTTGTACTTGAAAGTTGGATCACTATCAATTTTATTTTTATTTTATTAAATTTTTTTTATAATTTTTTAGAAGAAGACAGAATTTTTTTTTATTATTCAACAAGCGTCTTGTCTCCAGAATTCGTCATGGTCGAAGCCACTGCACGCAGTCAACACCATTCCATTCGCCCCACCGATGGATAAAATGGCGGCCGAACTTGTCATGTGATGCGATCGACAGAACGTTCCCATGACAAGACCAGGCGGTTGCGCATATACAAGACCGGATACCACCGATGCACTGGCCTATGACTGCCATCTTGGTGGCCTTCGTTAGCCTCGCTGCACTAACGAACATTGCGTGCGGTGAAGCCGCACACCATCTTAGTGACGGATCCATTGCATAGCATAATTGGATTTTGAAGGGCACGAGCGGGTGGGCGCCCGTCATGCCTCAAGCTCCCACCAATGCTACTGCACTCACACCCCATCATCTTTGACACCATCATCTTGTGCAATGCCAACGATACTCGGCATGACGCTACCACTATTATGGCCGGTGCGCGTGCATCCTCTACGAGTCCGTGACGCTTATTACTCTTCCGATTTCGACTACTACTATAGAGAAAATATTTTCAAAAATGAAGATCGTCAAGACCAGATTATGCAACAAATGAAAGATAATTATTTATTGATTATTTAGTCACTTATATCGATAAGGAGATAGCTGAAAATTTTATGGTACATTTAATTATTAATAAATTTAATATTATAAAACAAGATAAATATAATTTAAATAATATTTATAAAAAATATTTAAATTAATTTTAATTATTTATTAATTTTTTTATTTTTATATTTTTTTGGTCCTTCCAAGAAAAATTTGTGCGGTCCATCCCTAGTTGGTAAAGTATTTTATTTCGAGAATTCCATACAGAAGCACAGAAGTTATTGTGTTTGTCGCATCTTTCTATAATGCTTCCTTTAGGATTTTTGTCTCCCCCTTTTTTCTTTTTCTTTTTTTTTTATACATTTGGACTGCAAACTCTATGCAAATATTCAGGAAATATAATCTATATGAGAAAATAGTTAAAAATAAAATAAACCACTCAACAAAAATAAACTTTCTCATTTTACCGATGGTTATCTTTGATTATTTAAAAAAGGGGTAGATTATGATCTAAGACTGCAACCATAATAAACAAGGCAGCTAACTATGAGCTCCAATGTAGCAAAATATGACAATTTTAACTTGACAAGCTCCATGAAATATTTAATTAAGCAAAAATTCAATTCTGGAGCCGAATGTCGACCTCCAATCATGCTTGGCCTAAAACTAACCCAACAGGAAGTAAATTTAGAGCCAGGTGATAAAGTCCAGGTTTAAATTTTGGGACCAAAACAAAATTTAGGTCCGAATTCATGTTAAACGAGTCCAATCCATTTTTCTGTGCTAGCCTGGGTTACGTTAAATTCTGAGTTTGAAACTTTAAATAGAAGTGGGAGAGCAAGTCCATGAACCTCCAAAGTCTAGGGTGCGAAAAAAATTTGCAGCTCTACGGGAGTACGTGGAAGGTGTAAATGTTCTCCCATAGTTTTTGCTTAGGTGGAACGTATATACATTCGAGATGCGAGGAAGTTTGAGCCCTACTTTCGTGAGCAGCTAAAGATTTGATCAATAATTGGTCGTTTCCATGGTTGAAAAATGTCTTGAAACCGAGATTGTTTCCGGTAAAAGAACATGGTTCATCTCTAAACAGGTCAGGTCCATATTGAACATGATCCCGACCGGACCCATTTGAGTACACATCTAGGCTTTAGATCCACGTTCGACCTTTTCTTCCATCAAACCTTCTTTTGGAAGGTATTATTACCCCTTGCCATAGGTGGCAAGGGATAAAGTTCCGATTTCAAAACGCATCATTCCTTACTTTATTTAACCCACTCGGGGGTTCCACCAAGCCGAGCAACTTATGAGCCGTTCGTATTCACGTCGACTCCACCGTTGTGGTGGAACTTAAAAAGTAGTTCCGATGATTTTTTAAGTTAAAGCTCGAATAATAAAATATTTTATTGATAATACATATTATTATTTTAATGTTTTAAAATATGATATTATGTTATAGCTTAATGTAATACGTTTGATGCAACTTCCCATTAAGCTAACTAAATTGATGACTTGGCATTGCAGCTTACAACAAGCATGGCAAATGATGAAGAAATAAGTCATTTCTTCGTCACTCGATGCTTCTCGTCATCCAAATCTCTAAATCCATTCATATGAACCAAAAGATAAAATAAAAATTGTTTGGAAACTCGATGTTGGATTTGAAAGGATCGAAAGGGGAAGGGAAGGATGGAGAAAAGAGAGCTCTCCGGATATCTGATGCTACCAATTGCTAAATTGAACGGCATTCTACCGCACCTACTCCTGACCGTTCAAAGTTTTAATTTTTTTAAAAAAATTGTTTGCTTGTTCTGGTTTCTGCCTTTCTGGTGGTTGGCCCTGTTCCCTTCCAATTTGGTTGTTTCGTAGATAGGTGAGATTTTGGGACTACCAAAATTTTTTTAGTGAGACCACTGACCACCTGATCGCAACTTGTCGAAGAAGTTCCCGTTGGTTATATTTGGTGCATCACTGGATAATCCTAAATTATCAATAATTTGGATTGTCAGCATTCAAATACGCAGATAATGTTACAGAAAAATTATTAGAAATTTTGATTGTTCTTATTGGTACAATAATCAGATTACTAATTATAATACCAGGAAAAAAAAAAAAAAAATTTGGGGCCTGGCCGGCCCACCAGAATGGACCGGCCCAGACCCACCGCGCGGCCCAGCGCGCGGCCCAGGAGCGACACCAGGGAGCGCGCGGATGCGAGGGGGCGAACGGAGTCGTGCACGCGGCACGGGCAACGCGTGCGAGCACGAGGGGGGGCGACGCGAACGGGTGCGCGGGCGCGCGAGGCGTGGCCCGGCCCGACACAGCGAGGGCGCGTGGTCTCGGCCCAGCCCGAGTCGGCCATCGCGTAGACGTTTCCCAACCCGTTTCGCGCGGCTCACGATGGTCCACGGGGTTTCTGAGCGATCTGGACCGTCCGATCGCATGATCGAACGGTTGAGATTGATCCGAGGGAATTTAGGCTTGATCTAAAGCTTTTGGATCCGGATTTGGACGTGGCTTGAGGCGTAGATCACAAATCAGACGGTCGGGAAGATATTTTGATGATTTTGGACTTCTCAGGTGACGTTTAAAATGGTTTTGAATTGGTTTTGCTCCTCTTTTTAATCAGGGACGTCGAGAGCCAATAGTGCATAGAACCAGATAGCCAAGAAGAAAGGAGAAGAGAGAGAAAGAGAAGGGAAAAGAGAAGAGAAGAAGGAAGAAAGAGAAAGAGGAGAAGAGAGAGAAGGGGAGAGGAAAGGGATCTTGGTTTGAAAGAAGAGGAAGGCTGTCATGCTATGATGGCATGGGATAGTGATCAGTTTTGGGGATATTCTGGAGTTCAAGATAGAGAGAGAAAGAGAAGAGATAAAGATGAGAGATAAGAGGAAGGAGAGAGAAGATGAGAAAAGAGAAAATCAAGGAAACCTTCTTTCTCAAAATTTATGAAACTAGGATTTGGTTTGAATAAATTTATTTATTATTATAGGAGATCAATCTTTTAAGCAGGAAGGATTTGGATGAATTTCGGGTATAGATTGATACCGGATTTCTGGGATTAGCGATTGAAGATAAGGATTCTGGACGTGATCACCAGTTTATATATTATTTTACATTACATGATTTGATCCATGCATATGAGCATTAGCATGCATGTTTGTTTTGCATCATATATTTTGATTTTCACGAGATGGATAATGTGTTGAGATTATTACTTATATCCCCATGTATCATGTTTATTCGAGTAAGTGATTTTTGATGGTTTGGACAGTGATGCCGGTCATTAAGAAATTTGTGATGACATGATTTGGTTTGATATCATGATACGATTTGACAACATGATGTGAAAGGATAAAGTGATAACGGTATTTGGACTAGCCATGGATCTGAAGTTGCCGGAGTCATGGGCTTCGTACGAAGAATAGCCGGCCATGGACGTTTAAAACATGTGATAACCAGAGTCACGGGCTTTGTACGTAAGCTAGCCTGGCCACGGGCTTAGAATACATGATTAATAGTGTGGTTTCCAGTAATGGGCGTCGCATGACAATGGTTAGTCCAAAATCCTAAAAAAGAGGAAAAGTTAATGAAAACGTATAAAGTAAAAATAATGTTATGAAAGGTTTTTGATATTCTTGATATGTGATTGGTTTTGATTGCGTGACTGAAAAATTTATCGTTTTTCATTATATGATTATGATCTTGCTGCTTTCAGTTTTTATATTAATACTGGTATAATTGTGAGGGAACTTTATTGGGCTGTAGAACTTACAACCCTACTTTCTTCTTTCACAAAATCGTGCAGATTTTTGAACTTGGTAATGAATGAGATTTTTTTGAGGTAGGTGACTCTTATGTACCCAGGCCTTGCATGATCTCTGAGGTAAGACTTAGAGTTTGTGTGGCCGGTCACGTGCCGATTTCGGTGCTGGATTCGGGACATGACACTAATAATGTAAAATCAAATTTTTAAAAAATCTTAATTACATGATTTATATTATTACATAAAACAATGTTATGTATCAAAAGGAAAGGCATGCATAGTGAAAAAATAAAGAAAGAAGGAAACATCATAAAAATAATAAATCTATAAATTAAATATAATAGCTTTACTACATTGTGCTTCTATAAGCAAAGAAATATCTGTAGTTTGTTGGAACAATTATACGTTACAAAAGTTATAATATTCAAATCTAAAAATACCAATAAAACTACCCTCCACCTCCCCCTTCCCTCCATGGTCTATGGAGCAAAAATATAAAAAAAAAGACGTGAAAGATGACTTACCAGCCAGAGAAGAGGTATTGTTGGCGACGACTAAAACAATGGCAAGAATGACAAGCATGAGAGATGGAGTATCTTGTGGTTAAGATTTGTTATATGAGAAAAAAAAAAAAGTTTAGTTTAGAGGGTTTATATAAAATTTTTTTAAAAGATAATTTAATCTAAAGATTTTACTTGCAAAATTACCAAACATATAGCAACCTGGATAGCCATCACTTTCTAAAGCTATCTAGATTGCTCCCTAAAAGGTAATCTAGAATGCCCCATCCAAAAAATTTTACCAAAAAAAATAATGTGGCAGGGCTCCTTTAAATTGCTTACAATATAGAGAGTTTGCCAACTATCAAATATCTCCTTTGTTCCAGGGAAAATCTTAATTCCTCTCTAACCGAAGATCTACCTTCTCATTGCCACTCAAATGTTTATGGGCATACAATGGATGCTGAAAGTTATATTACGGGGAAAATGGCCGATGGCAGGACAATGGGATCTAGCGAAAGATAGGGCAAGCCTGCGAAGGGGACAATATTTTAAATCAACGGGATCCAAGGAACTAATGAAGTGCTAAGAAAGGAGAGCTGTTAACTCCAACTTACAAGCCTCGTAGCTGACCTCTACTGGACCAACCCCAATCCAGTGTAGGCTCCCCCACAGCTATGGTAGGTTGAATAATCTTCTTATGTAGTTGGGACCAACCCTGGCCCTAGCAACCAAATCCAATCTTAGTTAAGCCCTAATCTAATCTAATATAATTTAGCTTAATCTGACACAAATCCTATCTAATCCAACCTACCCCACACACTCTAACCCTATCTACGTATCTAATCCAACCCTACCCACTCCAATCCAATTCAACGAACCTGATCATATCTGATCTAACCTTAGCCAACTGATCTAATCCAATAGTAATTAATCCAGCCTAAAACTGGTCAAGCGATCATATCCAATCACACTCAATCGCATCCGATTGTAAGGCTGCGCTCAATCAAGAATGATCATGTTGGTCCAATCATATCCCAACCCAACCCTATTCATCCGAGGGATTGCTGCTATAGAGTTGGAGTTGTGGCTCAATTTGTCAGGAAATCGACACTGCAAAATTGGAATGCTACGGTACTTTAAAAAAATAAATAATAATAAGTTGATAGGGACATGGCCTGTTAGACTGTTACATAGCACTTGGGCGACACTTGCTTGGATGTTTGCTTTATCTTTTTTTTAATTTTCTTAAGCGTTTTCCATCCTATTCAGCTTTCTTGTTTTTTTATGCCGTGCTTGTTTCTAGTAGAATTTTCATTCCATAATCTCACGAAATGTGTGATAGGTGGTAATTCCCATCTTTCTCGAAAAGAAGTCTAATTTTCCAAAACTTTTATTTTTAAAATAAAAATTTTATACGTTCTCTCTCCTCTTATTCTGGTAATACAGGATACTGAAATGGCTGAGTCCATACAGTTGCATTGGGCTGAGATTACGTTGGTTTGGTTGGTCCAATGTACAATTGTAACTCCCATTGCTGTTTATCTTTGAGCTACACAGTAGAAGATATCGAATCTTTATATTTAAAACTAGAATGCAAATTGCGAGCCTAGACATGCCCTCATGGTTACGTCCCACTTTCTAGCAGTCAAGTCAGATGCTCTAGTTTTAATTCTTGGATGATGCTTCTCTAGAAATCTAGACTTCGGTAATCACAATGCAAGTGTAATACATGTCCGTTTATTTTTCCCTCTAAGGGCAAATCATTGTTTCATACAAATTGAAGTGCAAGCTCGTGTTTTTTTCATAAAATATAGTTTGGCACAAGGTAGGCGAATGAGATATGCTACGAATAATTATGATCTTCCACTCTTGAGTTTATTAAAATTTGCAGAAATGTAGTCCCACCCTAAAGAGCTGCTCTTTCCTTGTCCTTTCCCTCCAAAAACAACTAAATTAGATAAGGTATATTAAAATTTACAATGGGAGTGGCGTTAGTAGTGTAAAGAAGAATGACCAGGGACTTAATAGAGCTAAAGCTTGAAGCCTAGATTTGATCAGGCTCCACTTGAAACTTCAGTCAAGCCAAATTTTAACATCAAGCTTGAATTGTTCATTATCTGGTCAAAGTCTAATTTGAGCTTAATTTTAAACTAAACCGATCTCCATCCCTCCTGATCAGCTTGATTTGACATCAACTCAAAGCTTGTCAGCAGCTCAAGCTCCAATAGGAACTTGATTCAAGCTGGAATGAGCTCTTAACTGATTCAAGTAATTAACATAATTCATTAATCAAACATAAAATATAGAAAATATTAAATAAAATACCTTGTATTATTCTATTTGTATAAAATTTTAAGCCTATGATTTAGGTTCAAACTTGATTTAATTAAATTCCACTTGAGCCAAGCTAAAGTTTCTCATATTAACTGAGCAGCACAAAATACAAACCACCTTATGATACTGAACCTGATAAATATTAAAATAGATTTAATCATGGCAGCATGCCTGTCAAAGGATGAGCGTTGGCACAAATAAGAAGAACCATGTCTCCACATGCACCATCATCCAGGAAAAAAGTGAAATTGCCTGGAAAACAGAATTTAGTAAGGTGCTTACAGCCAGCCTAGTTAATCGGAGCACCACCATCTGTTAAAAAACAAGAATTGTAACTGCGCTTATAACTTGCCTGGTTACATGCTATGCAGCATACCCTTGATTTCTATCTTCACAGTGGTGTTTTCTGATGATTAATGAGAAGCTGAATTCAGTTTAATAGCGCATAACAAATCAGAAACACATTTATCAGTGAAATGGGATTCATCGGTTGATTCTGTTGAAGTTAAGCACCCGAGATCATGATTATGAATAGCCAATGGTCTGATACTTACAGCATGTCTTCAAGCACACGTGCCTGCAGTTCGCAAACCTCTTTGCATGTCATCTCTTTATACTTTCCTGTACCAAAAGTCAACTCTCACAGAAACATCCGTCATTACTTAACCTTTACCCAAAAACTACTGCCTCCTTTCACTAGTAATTCTAATAACCAGAAGCTCAATTTGTTATCCTTGCAAGGGTATGACTGTGGTAAATACATGGCTCATAGTCGCTTAAGATATCTGCACGAATTAGCATGAAGCATGTAATTACCATACACAAAAACAACTCAACCACCAAACAATGATGCGAACATTATATAAAAGGTGGCAGGAAATAAATTAATCACTAAGCTATAATATCAGTCATAACTCCTCTTTTTTAATTTCTGCTGCTATGATGTGAATCACTTCATTGAAGCATTTATAAGCTTGTAGTATTACAGAAAACAACCTCAATAGGACAAAAGCTTACGATAGAGAATGGACCTCGATTACAAATTGAAGGCTTAAATATTGGAATTGATAGTCCCCGGGAATGTGAATGAAATGTAGCATGTTAATGTTCCAGGGAGCACCTAGCAGGCCCACGATGATAGCCAGCCCTAGTCCCTGAACCTTTTCTATGTTCATGGTATTCTAGATAATGCTCTCAAGAACTGAATATTACTTAAATGCATGGTTATTAGCTTCCATGTGGATATGACTAGGCTAGACCGGTTTTTTTCCTTAGGATCCCTGTGGGAGCACCTCTTCCATATTCAAGCTGGTTTCAAATATGGGTACCTCTATATATGAAACCCAGTAGAAAAAAATGAGACAAAGATAACCTCAATCATCAAACAAAAGATATCATTCTTTTGGTGGGAAAAGTAGCTCTTTTTTTCTAACCTTATTTAAGAAGACTTCAATAGTAGAAGCCAATGTGGATATTATACAAAATAGTGCCTACAAGGAGACAGCAAAAAAATCTAGGGCACACTTCAGCAAGAACCCAATTATGTCCAACTCAAACATGCTATTTGGTGTCTGGCTCATATCAGGTCGGTGGATAGAATAAAGGATTCCCACCCTTGAAAAGAGGCTTTCATGCTTTGATAACATGAGGCAAAACTCAGGGAAAACTATATTGATTGATAGGGACCAGGGTGATGAACAAAGTCAGAATATCTTCAAAGTACTTAACTATTTCATTATATGACCAAAAGGAGAAAAAAAAAATTGGTCCAGTGGAGGAAAAGTCTAAGCAGATAAAGTCACAAGCTGACCACCTGATCGTTATCATGCTCTTAAATTTAGCTTTCTAGATCTTAAGCAGTTCAAATATATTAACAAGATTTCGTACCAGATACATATGATGTATGAGGAGGTTGTGGTATATCCTAAGGTTTCTAGAACAGTAGAATCCCTAATTCTGTTTTGAATAGTTTATCATTGCAGAAGTCAGATTACAAATAGGGTACAAATGGCTTAAGTCAGGTCAAAAACCTCATGACCCAAACAAAAATCTAATAGCAATCAAGTTGAAAAAAATAGAACAGAACAAACCCATTCATAACACATGCAAATGCACCCTACCGATCACATGATAACATTGTTCGCTAAACCAGCCTGAACCAGATAGTTCGAGCACGCCAAACCATACCGGTGGCAAACCAGTGTGGTTTGGGCATTCAATACAGAATGTTGGCGGAAGCAAACAAGGGAGAAGGAAAGAGAAGAAGAGAGAGAAAGAGAGAGAAGGAGATAGAGGCTAGCGGAGATGCTAGCAGTGGCCCTCGAAGGGCCTTTGGGGCTCCGCAAGAAAGATCAGAGAGATAGAGAGAGGGGGAGGGAGAGAAAGAGAGGAAGGCAGCAGGAAAGCCGCCAGAGGGCCATTGTGGCCACCAAATGGCAAAAACCCATACTGCAGAGTTGTAGGTTTGAAATAGGGATAATGGTAAGTAAAGCCGGCAAATCCATAGCTGATTTTACTGTGAGTTGGATTTTTAAAAAAACTGTGAATAGGGGCAACTTCACCCCTGTTTTGAACCCACGGCTTCGCAAGAAGGGTGTCCGCCATCCAGTGGCCACCCGGCAGCCCTCCACAGTGCTTCGATGGCCACTGCCAACATTTTCACTGGCCTCCATCCCCTCTCTCACTTTTCTTTCCCAGTTCTCCCTATTTTCCATGTCGGTTTGAAACCATTAGAGAGATGTACAGACTCGTACCGCAGCTAGCTGGCACAAGATCTAGTTCCAAGTCGATAAACCTTGCCTAATAAAGTAATTAAAACTAAAAGAAATAGGATAAAGTCTGAGATCATAGAACAGCATTATCATTACCATTATTGCAAGCCATGGTTGATCCTGCAGTTGTTGCCTTGGTGCAATCCCCATCGAAGGACAAGGTAGGGCAACTGACGGGTGGGAGGTAGGCACAAGGCCGCTACTTGAAAGTAGACTACTTGAAATTTGGTTAAAGTAAGGATGGAAGTTTATCGAAGCGGTAGCACCATTAATAGCTATAGAAGAGATGCAAGAGAGGGAGAGGGAAACCAGGGTGAAGAGGGTTCTAGGTTCCAAGGGGAAGAACACCAGAGAGGCCTAGAGGGAGGGTTCGTAAACATGAGATTAAGGGGCGGAAAGAAAGATGAGAGTGGGTAATGGTATAACAAGACAGAATCATGGTAGGTAAGGTTAGCAGTTTGAACTTTGAACTCCGGGGGGGGGGGGGGGGGGGGGGGGGAGGAAAAGCCAACAGAGAGCACATTTTTCTGCCACGTTTGAGGAAGTCAATTCCCTCAACCCATCCCTAATGGCTCAAAGGATATGCATGGTAAACATAAACCGATAAAAAAAAGTAAAGTGAAGAAAAGAAAAACAGAAAAAAGTAGGAAAGATTTTTTCTCTGTCCCTCACTATGATATGCATATCATTATATAAAGATGAAGAAGAGAAAATCAAGTAGGTAATCACAAGATCCTCCTAATCCTAAAGATCATGTAGAATATTCTAGCAATCCCTAAAATCATGTCTAAAAATATTCTAGACAATATACTTCTTAATATTCTGTATATTAATAAAGAAAGCTAGCTAGGTATATCTTGACAACTATTATACAGCTATCTAACATTCTCCCGCAAGTTAAGCATCAAGTGGACGGATGTGAAGATTGGTGCAAAAAGTACAAAAGCACGATGTAGATAGGGGTTTAGTGAAGATATCAGCCAATTGCTTTTCAGAAAAAATATGAAACACGGATAGCTCATTACATTGTAGTTTCTTCCAAAAAAATGATGATCAAGTTCAACATATTTAATGCGAGCATGGAGACAGGGTTAGCAACAAGGTAAGTTGCATTGAGATTGTTACAATATAACTAGATTGAGCATGATAAGAAGCATCCCAAATCACGAAAAGAACGACGGACCCAAACTGTTTTAGCAAATACCAAAATCATGGCATGATATTTGGCCTCGAAACTGGATCCAAAAATAGTAGGTTGTTTCTTTGCCAACCAAGAAATGAGATTGGGCCCGAGAAAGAAGCAAAATCCAGTAGTGAAATACTGGATATCAGGACACCCAGCATAATTAGCATCTAAATAAGCAGTAAGCGATAGATTTTAATACCGAGAAAAATGTAATCCATAGATGGGTGTACCACAAACATAACGGAGGATCCGTTTCACAACCTAAAGATGTGGTTCACGTGATGCATGAATAAACTAGACTACCAGATTCACAGCATAAGATAAGTCAGGCCGAGTGAAGGTAAGGTACTGTAAGGTCTCAACAATTTGACAATATTCATATGGGTCCGAGAGGTTATCCTTCATGAATGGAGAGATGTGTACTATAAGAGAGTGGTATGTTGACAGGTTTGCAATCCTTGATATCATGACGAGAAAGTAACTCTGTAGCATACTTGTCTTGTAAGAGATGAAGACCTGAGGAACTAGACTTAACCTTATTCCCAAGAAATAGTGAAGTGATCCAAGATCCTTCGCAGCAAACACAAATTAAAGTATGGCAATGAGAGAGTCCAAGAGAGAGCCAGAACTACATGTGACTATAATATCATCCAAATACAAGAACAATAGTAAGGTGCCATGAATACTAGAATGAACAAACGGACACATCTACAGCACTAGAACGAAAGCCAAGCTCAGCAAGAAACAAAGTAACCTCTGAAACCAAGCATGAGGAGTACGCTTGAGACCATATAAGACTTTCTTGAGCCTACAAAGGTAATGCAGATTAGCAACATCAACAAATCCTAGAGACTCATATAGACCTCCTAAAGAACGCCATGAAGGCATTCTTGACATCAAGTTGTCGAAGGGGACCAACCTTGCAATAATGCCATAGAAAGAATAATATGAACAATAGTGGCCTTAACAACATGAAAGAATATTTTCTCAAAGTTAAATACTTGTTGCTACTTATATTCCTGTGCCACAAGACGAGCTTTAAGGTACTCAAGTGAACCATCAGCATGAATTTTGACTTTATAGACTCATTTGCATCTAATAACGTTAGCATGGGATGGAGGAACAAAATCCTAGGTGCAGTTTGATATCAAAGCATTATATTCTTCCTGTATAGTAGTGATCCAATCATGATGCTGAGAAACCTCGAACGTCAATAGTTCCTACGAAAGATCAGAACTAAAAGAGACAAGCAATGCAGAGGGATCTGTCGAAGAAGAGGACCAATGTCTAAGAATCATATGGTGCAACCATTGTAGAATAGGACAAGATTGCCTAGGAGATTTGGGAGCGACAGCAACATTAGATTGGATAGAATTTACTTGGAAGGTGTGAGAATCAGAGTAAATTCAGGATCCATACCTGAGTACGTTGATACACAATCTGAACCAACAGCCGATCCACATGATTACCAATAAAAACCTCTATAGAACCATTAGTATCCATGGTAGGAGCAGGAGAAGTAGCAACAATACTGGGTGAATCTAGGACTAGGCTAGATGCAGTTGCAATGATGTTATCATTGATATTAAACTGTGACATGTGAAATACTAACACAGAAATGGAGCAGGCGATAGAGGAATCTAAATCATGTTATGGATGTAAGACAAACAAATTTAGTTTATTTAAGTCACCGATAGTAGGCATGTCATGTAATTACTTCGAAAACGAGACTATAAACAAGTATAGGGAAATACAGACTCAACAAACACAATATGACAAAAAATAAAAACTTTACCAGAGGAAAGATATAAACAACAAAATCCTTTGTGATACTCAAAAGGGCCAAGAAAAATACAAGACAGAGACCGTAGATGTAGCTTATGAGATGCAACATCCTAAATGCTCGGATAACAAAGACACTCAAGAACTCTAATAACATTCACATTAGGAGGAGAATATCCATGTAATTTTTGATAAATAGTTAAGCTATTCAAAATAGTCAATGGAGTGTAATTTAAAAGAAATACAGTATAGTATAGGGCTTCAATCCAAAACTGCACTTACATGACAGATTGAAATAAAAGGATGCAAATAAAATTTGCTATATGTCTATTTTTATGCTCAGCAATGCCATTCTGCTGAGGCATATACAAACACGATAATTGATGACCAGTACCATTGGTACTTAGAAAATCAGTAAAAGCCTTATTAACAAACTCCTTTTTCTCATCAGAATGAAAGTAACAAATATTTGCTTTACAAATATTTTTTACCATAATATAAAATTTCATAAATTTATCATAAACTTCATGTTTAAATCTAAGAGTATATACCCAAACATATCGAGAAAAGTCATCAATAAACAATACATAATACCAATACCCAGAGGAAGAAAAAATAGGTCATTACCAAATATCAGAGTGAATTTGTTCAAATAGATAAAAAGATTTTGATTGAGAAACATTAAAAGATAATTTAACATGCTTTCCAAGATGACAAATATTACAATTATTGAATCGAATAGACTTAATAGATGCATGTGAAATATTATTAATATCTTTCAAGAAATGAAGCAAAACATTATTGCTAGGGTAACCTAATCTCCTATGCCAAAGTTAAGGATCCAACTAGACAGCTACTAATGCTATTTTATTCCCAACACCGATAGTAAAAATTTGAGTAGCAATAGGATAAAGTGACGAGCCATGACTATTGCACCGAAGAAGCTTCTTCCTTCTTCTCAGATCCTTTACAGAAAAATCAAATGATTCAAATTTCATAGAATAATTATTATGGCGATAAAATTGTCAAATAGATAAAAAAATTTTACATAAAGAAACGGCTAAAATATTATGCAAAGCAAAGTTAGTATGAGGTGTATGTAGCCTAGATTCACCAACAGCATGAATAGCAATTTGTTCTTCATTTTCTACTAGAATACAATCATTACTGTGATAAGATACCTAAATTGGCAGTCATGTGATTCACCAACAGCATGAAAGTGCGAAAGTATACCTAAATTGGCAGTCATGTGATTCGTTGCCCTCATGTCAAGATACCACCATCTTGGTCAGACTCATCCTGTGAAAAATTCATGGTAGCAAAGGATTATGATATATCATAGGATATATAAATATGATTAGAGCATTGTTTACACTGAAGTGCTATGTGATTAAATTTGCTATATATCTAACACATGGGGCCAGATTGTTTCTGAAAAAGAAAAGGGTTAGGAGAAGGTTTGGGAGGCGATGGGGTTCAGTAGTGTGGATGTTGCTGCTGGTAGTACTTGGACTGAGCACTATATTGATAATTAGTCATCTATCATGGTTCCTAGTATCATCCTCCATGACTACCTGTGCCTCCACGAGACCGATCTCCACGGCGACCGTGATTGCCTGGCCGACCACCACCATGTACAGCCACGAAGATAGTAAAATCACCAGTGGGAGGAGCAGAATTGTGAAGAGCACTAAAGTACTGATCATGCTGTTCCTGCTGAAGTAGTTGGCAAAGTTTTTCAATATCAGAAGATTACCATGCATAATAATAGTGGTAATGAAACTCCTTAACTCCTCAGAAAGACCATGAAGAGAAACTATCATAAGTTCACAATCTATGCCATGACTACCAATAGAGAGAAGATTCTAACTAATATCCTTAATTTTTAGAATATAGTTGGAGACAGATATAGTACCCTTTTTCAAAAGACGAACCTCACTTTCTAACTAGAACTTCATAGCAATGGTCTTATCACCAAAGTGCTTCTCACTCTCTAAATGTCCCTGGCAGTATTCTCAATACCAAAAAGAATGTGTTGAAGCATAATAGGGAACATGGTGGTAGTAAGCCACAGCTGAACAGTGTTGTCTTTCTCTTGCCATGTCTCAAATACCGGATTAAGAAGATTTTTGAATCATCTTCAATAAACACGAGGTGGGAGGCTGGTATCGTTCACATGTCCTAATACCTTAAAGATAGAAAGAATATTAGAAAAAACCTTCTTTCAAAGTAAGTTCTCAGCTCGATTGTGACAAGACTGTTGACATTGACGACCGGAAGAACTATAGTAGTGGAACTAGAAGCCATGGCCAAGATAGAACAGCATGGCCTGCGGCAATACAATATGGCGGCACAGTTGGGATCTAGGACTAGAGCCTTAAAGCTCTGATACCATAATAGGAGAAGTGAAGAAAAAAATCGAAAACAAGTAGGAAAGATTTCTTCCATGTCTTTCACTATAATATGTACATCCTTATATAAAGATGAAGAAGAAAAAATCAGGCAGATAATCACAAGATCCTTCCAATCCTAAAGATCATGTAGAATATTCTAGCAATCCCAAAGAACATGTCTAAGAATATTCTAAACAAAATACTTTTTAATATTCTGTACATTAATAAGAAAAGCTAGCTAGGTGTATCTTGACAACTAATACACAGTTGTTAACATAAACCAAACCTAATTATAACTAGGTAAATTTCGGTTAACCTAAAAGGAATCCAAGACCAATCAACTCAGCAATCTCAGGTGAGTTCCAGTAGGATGGCAAATTTAGGTCATAGCTAGTCACCCAAGTTTTATAATTGATTGGACATCAATTAAATATTTGACAATATGTGGTTCCATATTGATAGTAAGATCAACCCAACAACTAAAGTGCTAACAATTAAATATTAATCAAACAAGCAATAACCAAGCAATAGAAATTGTCCATTCTGAAAATATAATATTTCAACAGATAATTATGCATAGAAAATATAAATAAAAAGGTGTGACCAAGAACAAGAATCGTAGGCTAAAGGAATCATAGCCATAAATAAGACATTTTAAAAAAGAAAAGAAAAAAACTGTAGTCAAATCAAAAACCGAAGGCAAAAGTACATAGGTGAGAGTGTGCAAGTGAGCAGTAGAAGGGGGAGTGGAATCATTGGGGTCATGGGCCTGATCCCAGCAAGATGGAAAAAAAATTACGAAGACCTTTCTAATCTGATGGGGATTGGGCCCTACAACCCATGCCCTCTCTCTTCCTTGATCGCCCCCCCTCCCCCTAAAAAAACCTCACCGGATCCAATGGAGACTTCCCAGATAGGCCCTTAAAAGGCTAATAGGGATTCTATGCCTCAAAAAAATGATGAATCTTCATGTTATCTCAACCTTTGGGTCCAACACCTACTCCAAATAGGGAGGAGAGAGAGAACCATACAAAGTGAACCATGTGTCATGCATCTACTAGCAAGGCACAAAGCGAGCCATCTTGTAAAATCAATCAACAACCACCATGGCTGAATCCTTATTGTGTTGAGTCCTGGGTATGCCCATAAGGAAATTCATGTTCACATCTTCCCACAACACCTCTGGAACCAAATGGCAAGTAGAGTCCGGCATTCTATTCTCCTAATTTGGCAATGCAGCAAACTCGACACTGTTCAATATAATGCATTACATCCTTTTCCATCCTTGGCCAATAAAAATTTTCCATGATAAATGCCATTGTTTTATCTCGTCCAAAATGTCCAATAAATCCACCATCATGGGCTTCAAAGATAATAGCTGATCACAATGAACATTAAGGTATGCACAATGGGTTCCCACTGAATAGGAATACTTTCTGACTATGAAATTGCTGATATGAACCCTCAGCACTAGACTTCCAAATCTTCTCAAAATCCAGATCTTTCTCAAACAATTCTTTGACAACTTCAAATTCGACACCTTTTAGTTGCATAGTGGAAAAGAGTGCATGTCGTTGACCCAAAGCATCCACTAGTCGATTCTAGGTACCCGATTTATACTTGAGAAGAAAGGAAAAGAATGAAGGAACTCACTCCAAATAGCATGCCGGCAGCTAAGTTTATGTTGGGAATTCAGGGTCAAAGTAGAAAATAAACTCCTTGTGCAATGCAAAATAATTCCAATGATCCAAAGCATGTACGATAGCATAGAATTCCTCATCATATGTTGAGTACTTAAGTGCATCATCCAACTTCTCACTGGAGAAAGCAATCAAGCAACCTTCTTGGCTGAGGATGGCACACCAACTTTGGAAGCATCACAATCAACTTCGAAGACTAGGTCAAAGTTTGGAAGTGCTAATACTGGTGCTTAAGTAATCCATTTCAATTCTGTGAAGCTCCATTGTGCTTTCTTAGTCCACTAAAATTGATCTCCTTTCATGCCCTTGGTCATTGGCACAGCAATAGAATTAAAATTCTTGATAAATTATCGATAAGATGAAGCTAAGCCATGAAAACTTCTCATCTCATGTAGCATCTTGGGTGCGGGCTAGCTGGTGATGGCATCAACTTTGATAAGAACCACTTCAGTCTTCAATACCTTAGTTTGATGCAACAAATCCGAGGAATACCAACTTGTCAGTGAGGAATTGACACTTCAAGTTAGCAAACAACTTTGCTCTCTTACCCTCTGTTTGGTATGAAGGATGGATTGGAGGAAAGATAGATAGAGAAGGATAGATGGATAAGGGAGAGGATAGATGGATCTTCCATCAAATCCATCTATCCTCTTATGTATTTGATAAAACATGGAAAAATAGATAGGAATGATTCCCTTCTTTGTTTGGTATAGGAGGAATAAAAATGAGGATGATATTTATACAATATTTTACTAAACTGTCCTTTGATATATTATCAATTTATAATACTTATTTATATTAAAGAAGTAAGCAATATATAAACTTATAATCTTTATCATTTATAATTATATTAAAATTATGTAAATATTTAATTTTAATTTATTGTAATTTAATAATTTTATAAATTAATTATTAATGAATTAATTTATTTATATATATTAATTATATAAATAACTAATTAATTCATAATTTAATTTAAATAGTTAACTAATTTTATACAAATAGTTAATTAAAATAGTAAATATAAATAGAAAATATATAGACATTTCTAATTATTTAATTATAATTATAAGATTTATGTACTAAAATTAAAATAATAAAATTTAATAGTACAGTATTAATAGTATAGATAAAATTTATATATATATATATATAATATAAATAAAAAAGTAAAAAAGTGTTATAGTTTTATCAAAAAAATTAATAATGGATAATTTTGTCAATGCAGAAATCCACCTCTCACATACTCTATCCATCCTTCATCCTCCTAATTGAAGAGGATGCAAATTGGTAGGCCCGAGTGGATGAGCAATCCTTTCTTTTCATCCATCATTTCTAAAGTTTTTTAAACCAAATGATGGATAGAGGCCATCCATCCTTCCAACCCCATCCATCCTCCTTCTCATGACCCCAACCAAATACAAGGTTAAGGCTTGAAGCACTTATCGAAGATGCGTCAAGTGCTCTTTCTTCCCCTTGTTGTAGACAAGGATGTCAAAATACAAGATAATCTCCCAATGAATGACCTAAAAACTAGATTCATAAGACATGTGAACGTGCTTGGAGCATTGGAAAGACCAAAAGGCATGTCCATCCACTAATATTGGCCATCTTGGGTTTTAAAGACGATCTTCCACTCATCACCTATGCATAGTTGAATCTAATGATAGCCACTTCAAAGATAAATCTTGAAGAAAATAATTGAGCCACATAGTTCAATCAAGCAAGTCATCAAGTTAAGGGATGGAAAACTGGTACTTGATTGTGATCTTATTAACACCTTAACTATCAATGCACATACATCACAATCCATCCTTTTTAGGTACTAGCAATGTTGGCATGGCACACAAACTAATACTTTTCCGGACAAGCCTTTTCCACATGAGCTCCTTCACTTGATGCTAAAGTTCATGCTCCTCGGGAATCATACAGTAAGTAGGCTTGTTGGAGATGATGGCACCACTTACAAGGTCAATGTAGTGTTCACTGCCATGCATAGGAGGCAATTCGGCTGGGATCTCATCAGACAACATCAGCAAACTCTTCAAGGGGTGGTTTGATCGCCCTAGGAAGCTTCGTGGACTTTTTTATTCTCTTCTAGCATGATTGATGCACATGCAATAGTATACTCTTTACATGCCTTGAGGTTTTCAGACTTGGACACGAAGGCGCTGATCTCTGCAGGGGGCTTGAGGTGGCGAACTGTCTTCAAGGGTACTAGAGTGATCTTCGTGCCAACCTTCTCAAAGGCACAAGTATACTTGAAGCCATCATGAATATCTCCACGATCATACTGCCATGGACGTCCTAACAATATATGGCAAGCGTCCATGGGAATAACAGCGCACCATGCATCATCTTGACGTCGTTTTCTGATGGAGACTTGGACCAAACAGTGCTTTGTAATTTTTACTTCATTGCTTTTCCTTAGCCATTGCAACGTGTAAGGATAGGGGTGATCTTCGGTAGGCAACTTCAGCTTATCAACCATCAGCATTGCAACGACGTTCTTATAGTTGCCTTCGTCTATAATGACATTGCATATCTTGACATGCAATGTGAGACTTAGTATGGAAGTTGTTGGGGCATAATCAATCTTTATCAAATATTACAATCGTATTCAGGATCGAGGCTTCACCTTGATTGGCATGTACTAGCCCTTCTTTGCTTGGGCCTTCCTCATCCAATTTAGTTGGCTGATCTTCTTCCTCCTCTTCTGTGCACAATTCTTCTTCCACCAAATAGATGAACCTTCTATTTGAGCAGTCGGCTACAATATGCCCAAAATCTTGACACTTGAAAAACTTAACAAGGGTTGGAAGCAATAATGTTAGGATGGCTGGGGTTGCTAAGAATACCCTTGTCCTTTTTCTAAGATGGTTAGAAGGCGTTGGCTTTGAAGGGCACCATTATTTTCAATGTGAAACTCTCCTATTGGACTCTCCATCTCTATACCTTAGAAAGCACGAATTACTTGTTCTTAATTGCTGCTTCTCTACCTTTGTTGCCAATCATATCACGTCATTCAACATCTAATAAGGTTGAAGTTGCATGACTGACTTAATTTCAGGCTTCAATCATCCAAGATATTATACTATGGTTTGTACTTCGAACTCCTTAATATCGCATGTCATGAGGAGTTGCTCGAATTCCATTATATAGACTTCTACAATCATATTGTGTAGCCGAAGATTGTGGAGTTCAAAAAAATTTATTCCGGCAACAATCTTCAAGAAGGAACTTATGCTTGAGTACACGAAACATCTTGTCCTATGTTCAGATCTTTCCGCATCATTTATTCTAGGGCTAAAAATAGAAAGGATTTTATCCAACCGTATCCATGTCCACATTTAATTTGGCCCGAATTCAGATATACATTGTTGAATTTGATCAGATTTGGATAGCTAGTTAAAAAATTATTCGGATACAGATTTCAATCAATTTTCCAGATTCTAATCTAAATATCCGTTTTATATATATAACTGGAGTCCTGAATCCCGGATTTACTTATTGATTTCAATGAAGCTTTGGATTTAATTATCTTTCTTACACGTAAGTATTATTATCTTGGATTATGATTATGACTATTTTAGATTTTTTTATGATCATGTCATTATTGATTGTTTTTCTCATTGAATTTTGCTTAAATTTTGATTAATATCCAAAATAGTATCCAACTTATATCCAATAATAAATATAGATATGCTTAATATCTGATATGTATCCGTATACATTTATAACAAATATGGATATACTTAATATCCAATTCGTATCTGTATCTATTTAAAACAAATATGGATATTAATTTTTGATATCTATATTCATATCCGTTTCGTTGAAAAATATGGATACAAATATAGATATACCACTATGCAATCATATCCGATCTAGTTTTAGTCCTACTTTATGCTCACACCATCGCTTCAAATTTTCTTACCAAATTGATGCATACTTCTTAAGCTTGATGGTGACTAGCTTCATGCATTGATCATCAAAAACTTCAATAGTATGGAGCCAATTAACGAAATCATCATGTTACAAGCATTCTTCAAAGTCAAGGATGCCTATTTTGATACCGAAGTCACGATAGTTGCAAAGTGATCTTCTTTATGTTGATGCCAGATATCTTCTTTGCTTGATGAAGATACTTTTTCTATTCTAGAACAGACTAAAATCTTTTACTTCATTGGAACTCTTGTCATCATCATCAAAGGAGACTATATTAGAGTAGTGATTAGGACCCTAGCAATGTTGGTGTCCATGTTACTCTTGTCATTGTAGTAGTAGATTTTCTTGTCTAAGTTGTTCAAACTGGAGGCACAATTCATCCGATTCGATATCTCACAAATCTTGCTCAAGTTCAACAAGCTCTTTGATGTGGCGGTGGCAAGGTGGCTTATTAGAAGGATATGTTGGCACAACTAATTATGAAGAGGTAGAAATCCCACTATAGCATATACGACATAAAGGCAAATGGTAGTTGGAAGAGGAGAAAGGTTGGATCACTCTCTTCCAAGGCCAAAAACACAATCATGGCAGGCCACTCCAAGGATACAGCTCTCACATGTTCACTCACAAACTCTAGAAATCCACCAAAAAGGAGGAGAGAGAATAGACAAAAGGCAAGAACAATTCCCATAGGAGAAATCTCACTAATTAATAACTCACAAGAATCTCTAGTACGATTACAAGAGAGCTTAAGTAGTACAAAAGGACTCTTTTCTTCAACCTTCCAATGTAGGATTCCAGCCCTAGTCTAACTCAAAAAACCCTAACTGCTAACTTTCATGGTAACATCTAAAATTCTCAATAAAAGTTAATAAAAATCAAAATTAACACCAAACTTCCTAACTAAGATAGGACAATAACTAATCATCAAAACTAGTCGTATCCTGAGAAGCATATATGTATACAACCCATGACCCATGCATCCAGGACCCACGACCCATGTGACAAAGACTTACGATCCATGTGGCTAGGACTTATGATTAGTGCAGTGTCACATGCGTCTTAGGTGCTCTGGCATCACATTGTGATATATCCATTAAGCTCATTTAAAATCACGAGCAAAAGTCCAAAAAATCCAAGCAAGGACAACATTGTCCATTACAGGGAAATGGTGATGATATTTTGGGAGAAGGGAAGAACAATTCAAGATAAATCTTAAAATCCATGCACATGTAAAAGGGAATAAAACTTAAGAAAGAGTTCTATTTCTGAATAGTTATCAAATTGGAATATTTTCTCAATACCCCATGTGCCAATACAGTTCTAAAGCTATATGATCTCTAAACCATATGAATAAACACAATCTCAATATCAAACAAAACTACATGAATATACATGAACTCAATATCAAACCAAAAAAATAAAAAAAAAATGGAGCACCAATTGGCAGCCAGAAGGTACTGTTGTGAGACTTACACAATTTGGTTCATGTTCATCCTTGTATTTAGTCCCACAGGATGCCGCTGATATGAACCGCCAACACCGCCCCCCCCCCCAAACAAAACAAAAAAAAAAAAAGCCAGGGGGGAGAGGGGAGGATCATGAAAAGTAGAGACTCCCAAAAGACCACATTCTAGAATAGTGGAGATGCCACGTTCCCCATCCAAAAGCCCTGATTTGGTGCCACCCATCCCTTTCCTACTACCAAAACAAGGTCGGCAGCATAAGCATGGCAGGAGTCTAAGACAATCATATAAAGCTCAATGCTTTGAAAATGCGGCAAAATAAAAGGGAGTACCAAGATGACATGACAGAAGTGGCAGTAAATCATAGATCTAGTAATATGCAAACTAACAATACATTTGCAATAAGAACAATGACATGGTTTTCTCCACAAAAGACACAAAAATATGTCATTCTACGCTGCTGATGTGGCACATATGCAGAATTTACCATACTAAAAACAACTTTTCACATATTGATGGCTGACCTATAGATAATTGAAAGAAGAGAAAACTTCTTCAAGACAAAGGGAATAGCTCATTTTTTGAAACAAGAGGGTTACATAAAAGGTTCATAGCTCCATGAAAGGAGTAGCATGATTTCCATAAAGAAGAATCTTCAAATGCACTAGGACAGTAAGGCAAACATAAGGGGTGACATCCTGAGTCATGAACAGGTTTCTAGACAGTTCACACCTTGAATTTTAATTTTTTTAAAAATTGCAAAACCATGCTATATTACGGGCTTTTGTTCTGAAACTGACAGAGGGCTTCCTTTTAACCTGGCTGATCCACTTGTGATGAAATGGTCAGCCTTCTAAGACTTTAGACTAACAATAATAATAATATATAATCACCTAAGTTCATCCTAGAAATTAATATATCAAATATTGTTAACAATTTATGTATGATCTACATAACATAAGCGTGTCAAGAAAGCAGATCCAAGACATTAGTATCCACGTGAATAAGAATAGTGCTATTAAACTTGACTTGCTTATTCATGATTCTATTATCTTTATTTGACTCATTTTTCTCAACATGTAGTAAAAATGATCTGATGACGGCATGCTAAGAACATGTTTATGTGAAGAGAATTACTAACAATAAATGAACAGTTAGAATATAATATGAAAATCAACTACACAAACATGCATAAAGAAGTAATAAGTGCAGGAGGCTTAACTTACAGCAAAAGTGATGCAGCGAGAGTATGTCTACAGCATGACATAATGTTGATGGAACCTCATCTATCAATGTACAAGTTCAGAGATCAAACGATGAAATGTATGCCATGCTGCACAGTTGAACCTATTGATTGTTGCCAAAGTGAAAAGACCACCACATGAGAAACAAGTGGACAATATTGCAAGCACAATTAAAGGCTAAAGCAGAGAGTGATTAATGGGTTCTTCAGAAAAACTAAAGTCATAGCTTGGACAACCAAAGAATCATACTGAATGCATCTTATATTGTTGAAAAAACAGAGGGGTTGCATAAAAATAAGAGGTACTCCAATAGCAGTCCTGTTTTAGGAGAAAGTAAGGTTTTCTCATGCCCACAATGATCATAGCCAATAAATGGGGTAAGGTTTTCTCATGCCCACAATGATCATAGCCAATAAATGGGTAAGGTTTTCTCATGCCCACAATGATCATAGCCAATAGATGGATATCCTGGTAGTGATAAATATGGAAATGTAACACCATTCAAAAACAATTGCATTATTGTATTATCACCACATCACAGAAACGGTGTGAACCATTAAGCGCTCAGGAAAACCATCTGCAGAAGACCAAAAAATCCAAAACGACAACAAGCAAAGAAAGTAAGGTTTTCTCATGCCCACAATGATCATAGCCAATAAATGGGGTAAGGTTTTCTCATGCCCACAATGATCATAGCCAATAAATGGGTAAGGTTTTCTCATGCCCACAATGATCATAGCCAATAGATGGATATCCTGGTAGTGATAAATATGGAAATGTAACACCATTCAAAAACAATTGCATTATTGTATTATCACCACATCACAGAAACGGTGTGAACCATTAAGCGCTCAGGAAAACCATCTGCAGAAGACCAAAAAATCCAAAACGACAACAAGCAAAGAAAGAGTTATTAGCAAAGACAGCATCATCGATTGCAGATAACCAGCAGAGGCAGTTACAGAGAAGGGAGAAAAAACACAACTAAAAGGTTAAACCCAAAATCCATACATTCATAAAAGACGACAAAACTAAAAGAAAATGCAGTCCTTTTCTGAATAATTGCCGCATCACAAGGCTTTTCCAACACCCCGAGCGCGAACACAGTTCAAAAGCCATCCGATCTTTAAACCACATGAATAATCACGACCTTGATATCGAACTAAAAACAGAGGAAACTCCAATTAGCAAGAAAAAACTGACAACAGAAAATAAAAATCAAATGCGGAAAGATCAGTCATTTCTAATTAATCAAAAAAACATAGAAAGTTTTCAGCCGTATAAAAACTGTTCCAAAGGTTGCATACCTTAATGCGGTGCATATCCACCCATGTGCCCGACTGATGGCCTTGGCAACGGGCCCTGTCCCACAGGGCCCGTCTGATAAGAGCCACCACTTCCACCAACACCCTGTTGAGACACTGGCTGATTGCCTTGAAATCCCTGAGGACCCTGAAACCCCGGAGGACCTTGAAACCCTGGAGGCCCTTGAAACCCTGGAGGCCCCTGAAACCCAGCATTCTGGTACCCCATGTTCCCCGTTCCATAACTCTGTGCTGGTGCTGTCTGAGGGGCTGCAGAAGGAGGCACAACCTGCTGGCCTCCGGCACCCAATGCTGCCACCAAAGCAGGGTTCAGTGATGCAAGCACGGCAGGATTGATAGAGAAAGATCCAGGATTCTGCCCTGCTGCCGCCAGCATTGCGAGCGCTGCAGCATTCGGCGGTACCCCTTGTCCAAAGACTTGTGTCCCCCCGACACCCAGAAGCCCTTGCCCCAAAATCGCAGCTTGTTGCGCCAAACCCACATCTGGCGTGGTGCCACCAAATCCAGACGCACTGAAACCACTCAAGCTCGACGGCACATTTGGAGCGGCGGCGGCATTGGACGGGGGGGGCACAGCCGCCCCGGCTGCTGCCTTGGTCTTGCTATCGGTGGCCTTCTGGCAGTACAGCAGGTGGCCCTCGAAGTTCTTGTTGGGCTCCTCGAGGGCCCTCCGAGCGCCCTCCACCGTTTTATAGACGAAGAGGGCGAATCCCTTGGGCTTCCCAGTCTGGCGATCGAAGCCAATAGGGCCCTCCTCGATCTCCCCGTACTTGGAGAAGAAGGCATGGAGGCGGGTGCCGTCGATGTTGGAGTGGACGTTCCCAACGTAGATCTTCCTCGGGAGGTTATCCTGGATGGCCGCGCCAGGGTTAAGTTTAGGGTTAGGGTTGGAGGAGGCGGTGTGGAGATGGGACGGCGGCGGGTGGGAGGCCGCGCCGGGGGGGCCGATAGAGGCGAGCTGGCAGGCGGTCATGCGGTTGTCGATGAGCTTCTGGGGTTGGAGGAGGGCGCGGCGGGCGGAGCGGCGGTGGCGGAAAAGGAGGAAGCCGTAGCCCTTGGAGCGGCCGGTGGCCTTGTCGACGACGACGCGGCAGTCCTCGATCTCACCGTAGCGGACGAAGGCGGCGCGGAGGCCCTCGGAGGTGGTATCCCAGCCCAGGCCGTGGACGAAGAGCTTCCGGTGGGCAGGGTCCAGATCGGCGAGGCGGTGGATCTCGACGAGAGTGTCCGGGTCCGAGGCGGCGGCAGAGTGGAGAAGGGAAATCAGCTGCTCCTTCGAAAGGGGCTCCAGGAGGTTTCCCACATCCTCCTCCTCTTCGTCGGCCTCGTCATCCTCCACCGCGTCGGGAGGCGGTGCCACCGGCCCACCGGCGGCGGCGGCGGCGGAGGAGTCGAGGCATTGGGGGTCGATGTCGTGGTTGGGGGCAGAGCGGAGGTCGTCTTCTTGGTCGACCTTGCGCTTCTTGGTGGCCATGGAGACAGAGGGAGGAGGCTTGGGTGGCGTCGTCTCGTCGGAAGAGGGCTTGTTTTAGGGTTTTAGAATGCGCTCCAGTGGGGTCCGATAAAATGAGTGTGAGGGCTTAAAGCTGAGACGATGCTTACGTTCGAGCGTTTGTTTTTTTTATGGTAATCATGTAGCCAATGATGGTGGCCAAGCCCAAGGGTGAAAGAGCCGTTCTGATTCATATAACGGCCGTTGGAATCCTTGTCAATTGCTATGACCGTCTTCCCATTAGAATGAACGTGTTATTGATAAAAATAATAATTATTAATTTATACTTTTCATAAATTATCTGATTAATTATTTTTAATAAAAATAAATAAATGTTAGTATCTCACTATCCATATCAATGATTTTTTTTTTTATAATTGATGCACATTGTCCCATTGTGTTACTCAATAAGATAAACATTGTTTTATTGATCAAGAGATAATAAATATATTTTTGAATAGTCAAATTTGGATCATTATGATTAGCAAGATTGGTGCATGGCATATGAAGCCAAGTATGACCTTGTCAATCACTTAGCTAAACATCAACTTCCATGTGGAACCAATGATCTCTAGTTTATTTATATATTATAATTATAAGAAGTCGGTACGAGAGAAAGAGTTCATTTAGATAGTTGAATCTAAAATTTTATAGAATTTATATATTGGATAAGTATAGCTATCAAAAATTTGGATTTTAGGTTGAATTAAGTTTATATTTACAAGTTTCCATGACCATCTTTTGAATGAGTTAGTCCAAATCTTATAGTGAAAAAAAAAAAAAAAAAAATCTCAACCAAGTCCAACCTATAAATTTCATAAAATTTTGGACTCGAACATCCAAATTGACCATACGATGAATATCTATAGATATTTTCGCATACTCTTCATCGTAAAGAGCATGCCTTATGATATCAAGAGTTAGCCTTATCATCGAAAGAAGGCAACAAGAATTTAATTACATGATTCATATCAATAAAAGATTTAAAATCTTTATAGTAATAAAAATGAAACTACTCATGCATGAGAACTTTAAATGCTAGCTCAAAAATTTTGCATTTGGAAGTTGGATGGTCCATTATTAATTTTAAATCAATATTGCCTTAAGAAAAAAGCCGGTTGTTAAAACTTTCAAAAGAAGCAAAAATTGGAGTAAACTTTTTTTTTTTTGATAAAATGAAAGGGATAGGGGAGATAAATCCTGATATAGCTATCCCCGCAAGCCCCCAACTTGCCATGTAATGTTCGATGCAAATTGCTCAGATTCGAGACTTTTTTTGATAAAATAAAAGAGATAGGGAGATAAGTATGTCAACCTAATACTACTAAGACGCTGGCTAGTAGAACGAGGACAAAGAAGAAGACCCTGACGTCTCACTCACACCAACGATCACAAGTCTCAGGATAAATCGAGTCACCTAAAGATCCTTCTTCGAATCAGCGACCGGTTGGTAGTGAGGCAAAGCCTCTACCAACCGGGCTACTGCCTTAGCGATAAACTATTTTTTTTAAATAGCAAAACTATCATTGACCTGTATATTCATATGTTGATATTAATATTTTAAATATAATATCAGCATTAAGAAATAATATTATATCATAGTTGTCATAATATTGTTGTGAAACATTTTATATAATTTTAATATAATATGAATATTAATGAATTACATTATATTATATGATATATAGCATCATAGTATGTTATATTATTTAATAAACATAACATGAATAAAATATATTATATAGCTAAGTTTTATATTATAATGTTAATGTTTTAAGTATTATATTAATATTTATTATTTTATCATAGTATGTTACTTTACTATACTGGTAGGTAATATATCTTATTAAAACATATTATTAGAGTTTTATGTAATGTCACTATACCATAATATCAATATTAAGATTTAATATAAAATATTATGCATGATATTATAAATATTATTAATAATATATTATAAAAAGTCTAGTATAGTTTTATAAAATTAATAATATTACGATATTATTTTCTATAATAATTAATTTTGTGGTAATGCAATGAATATAACTTATTTATTATAATAGATATAATGTTATATTACAAGAATATTATTATATTATAATATTATTTTTATTAATTATTATAGCATATAATTTATTTCTATATATAATATAACATTATTATATTATATGTTGTAGCATTATAAAATCTTATAATAGCATTATATTATGTTATATTAGCAGTTCAATATATAGTATGTTATAATTACTATGTTTTATTTTGATAACATTATATAATACATTGATTGTCATATTATAATTTTTTAATATAAATTTAATTTTGGAGTTACAATTTAAAAGGGTGAAATAGGTATAAAAATTGGGCATAAGCCTATTCACAAATGGACATAGAATAGCTTACATCTAAAAAATATCTATAAGATGGTTTAAATAGCTATAATCTATTCCCCCACTTTACAAATTGTGTTTCACTGACATTTGGCATATTCCAAGTCTTATTGTCCAACCAAAAGCCATCTTTATAAGATATAAGTTGGCAATAATAAAAAAATTAATATTGGAACAAAGATGAAGTTGAAGTGGGAGACCTTTTAATATATGTATATTATATATATTGTAGATCTTATGTTCAAATCAAGGACCACCTTTACGAGATATTAGTTAGAAAATAATAAAAGTACATATTAGGGTGAAGAGAAGATTTTTTATTACGATAGAAGTGCAAATATACTCACTCATGCATGCATACACACATGCATAGATTTATAGTTGATAATTATGATTCTTGTGCTTATAATTTTAAATCCCTATAAAATAGAAGGTATTCTAGCATCCCATTTCATTTCTATGAAAAATTGAAACCTAGAATGGGATAAGATTTTTAAACACATCCACGTAGAAAAAGAAGAAAATAAGGAAGGAAGGAAGAAAATAAGAAAGGAAGGAATAAAAGGAGAAAATAGAATGAAGTAAATGAAGAAAGAGAGAAAAAAAAAAAAGGGAAGGAAGCAAAAACGAAGGTAAAAAGGAAAAAAAAAAAAGAGGGAGGGAGGGAGAAGAAATAAAAAAGAGGAAAGGAATAAGAGAAAAGAGAAAAAATGAGGAAGAAAAAAAAGAAAGGTAAAAGAAAAAGAAAGAGAAAAAAAAAGGAAAATGATAAAAAAATAAGTAAAAGAAAGAAAAAAAAAAGATGGATGATATTTATTGGATGCTTGATCAAAACATATTAGAATAAGGTAGGATAGTGGAGTATTTCATTCCTTAGAGAAAGCCAGATGCTCTTATTTTATACAAATTTAAAACCTTACCAATAACAATCATTATTTTATATAAAATAAATCCAATCAGAGTTGGTTCAACAAATTAAATGTTAAACTATAATTTTTTACATACACACATACATAGTTGATAACTATAGCTCCTGAGATAACTATTATTCTATGTCAAATAAATCTTGTTGCTGCTAGGTCCCAGTCGAGATCGGAGATCATTGGAGAAGAAGTGCTCACAAGCTAAACTTGCAAGAAAGTCCCCACCCGGAGGTTGCTCCGACGTGGATCTTTCGACACTCAAGTCAAGAACCATGAATATAAAGAAGAAAGTGAAAGCAAAATGAAGGGTTCTCGGCATCTTACCTTGGGAGTTCTCAAGAAGTTCCTTTTATAAACAAGGGCTGAGGGCCTTTTCGGATTGAGAAGTTCTCAACGGAGTTTAATAAGATGTGGCTACTACTAGAGACTTAGTTGTATAGGGCTTTCCGGTCTATCTGGTTCATATAGAATCTGCTATATCCTTTAATTAGAATTTCATTTTTAATATGGGGATAGCCATGTCCTTTAATTGGGATATTGTTTTCCGCATGAAATTGGTCATGCCCTTTAATTAGAACCTCATCTTCGATATGGAGATGACAGTTGGAATGCTTATCTATTACTATGGTCGTCTTCCTATTAGAATGGACATTATGTTGATGGAAATGATAATCATTAGTTTATATTTTTTACAAAGTATATGAATAACTATTTTTCAAAAAAAATCTTGGCATGTCAGAATCCATACCAATGGATATTTTTTTTCAAGGTTGATGCAAGTTGTCACCCTGTGGTGCTCAATATGATGAACATTGTACCATTGATCAAGAGATGATGAATATACTTTGAGTAACCAAATTGCCGTTAAATCTGTTAGGTTATTGTGGCTATCATAATTGGTGCAATGCATATGAAGTCCATGTTGAATCAGTGATCTCTAATTTATTTATATATTATAATTATATGAAGTTGGCATAAGAGAGAGAATTCATTTGGATAGTTGGATCCATAAAATTTATGGATTGGACCAGTATAATTATCAAAAACTTGGATTATAAGTTAAACTAAACCTATATTTATAAGTATCCAGGACCATCTTTTGAATGAGCTAGCTTGAATTCTATAGAAAAAAGAAATCTTAACCCACTCAAAAGGTAATACTAGATATCAGGTCTAGGCCAAATATAAAATCTAAGCTTTGGATGGTTATAATGATCCAACCTATAAATTTCATAAAATTTTAGGCTTAACCATTCAAATAACTCTTATGATAAATATCTATAAATTTGTTCACATACTCTTAATAATAAAGAGCACACCATATGGTATCGAGAGTTAGTTTCATCATCAAAAAAGGGCAACATGATTCATATCAAGAAAAAAATTAAATTTTTTATAGGAACAAAAACAAAACTACTCATGCATAAGAGTCTTAAATGCTAGCCAAAAAATTTCAGATTTCGAATTTGGATAGCCCATTATAACTTTTAAATCAATATCACCTTGAGAAAAAGGGTGGTTGTTAAAATTTTCAAAAAAAAGCTAAAAATTGATTTTTTAAAAAAAATAGCAAAACTATTATTGACTTGCATATTTATATGTTAATATTAATATTTTAAATATAATATTAGCACTAAAGAAGAATATTATATCATAATTATAGAATAGTGTTATGACATATTTTATATATTTTTAATATAATGTGAATATTAATGAATAGCATTATATAATATGATATGTATGTTGTAGCATTATAACATCTTATAATAGCATTATAATATATCATAATGATATAGCTACATCGCTGACGTGGAACGTGTGTCAGGTTCAGCTGGATGCCGTCGGTGCTACGTGGATTTTTCTTTCAAAATTCTAGCTCCTTCGCCAGGTAGCGCCCCAAGATGGGTCCACCTCGGTCGAAGTCGAGCACCTCTCTACCGCTCCGCCAGGTGTCCACCCAGGAGAGGTCCATCTCGGCAGAAGCTGGTGGCCCCTTGCTCCCTCGCCAGGTGGCACCCCAAGACAGGTCACCTCTGCCGAGGTCGAGCCGGGCCCTCCTGCTCCTCCGCCAGGTGGCACCCCAAGATGAGTCCACCTCGACCGAAGTCGAGCACCTCTCTGCCGCTCCGCCAGGTGTCCGCCCAAGAGGGGTCCACCTCGGCCGAAGCCGGCGGCCCCTTGCTCCCTCGCCAGGTGGCACCCCAAGACGGAACACCTCTGCCAAGGTCGAGCCAGGCCCTCCTGCTCCTTCGCCAGGTGGCGCCCCAAGACGGGTCCACCTCGATCGAAGTCGAGCACATCTCTGCCGCTCCGCCAGGTGTCCGCCCAGAAGGGGTCCACCTCGGCCGAAGCTGGCGACCCCTTGCACCATCGCCAGGTGGCATCCCAAGACGGGTCACCTCTGTCGAGGTCGAGCCGGGCCCTCCTTCTCCTTCGTCAGGTGGCGCCCCAAAACGGGTCCACCTCGGCCGAAGTCGAGCACCTCTCTGCCGCTCCGGCAGGTGTCCACCCAGGAGGGGTCCATCTCTGCCGAAGCTGGCGGCCCCTTGCTCCCTCGCCAGGTGGCACCCCAAGACGAGTCCACCTCTGCCGAGGTCGAGCCGGGCCCTCCTGCTCCTCCGCCAGGTGGCGCCCCAAGACGGGTCTACCTCGGCCGAAGTCGAGCACCTCTCTACCACTCCGCCAGGTGTCCACCCATGAGGGGTCCACCTCGGCCGGAGCTGGCGGCCCCTTGCTCCCTTGCCAGGTGGCACCCCAAGATGGGTCCACCTCTACCGAGGTCGAGCCGGGCCCTCCTGCTCCTCCATCAGGTGGCGCCCCAAGACGGGTCCACCTCGGCCGAAGTCGAGCACCTCTCTGCCGCTCCGCCAGGTGTCCACCCAGGAGGGGTCCACCTCGGCCGAAGCTGGCGGTCCCTTGCTCCCTCGCCAGGTGGCACCGCAAGACAGGTCACCTCTGCCGAGATCGAGCCAGGCCCTCCTGCTCCTTCGCCAGGTGGCGCCCCATGACGGGTCCACCTCGGCCGAAGTCGAGCACCTCCCTGCCGTTCTGCCAGGTGTCCGCCCAGGAGGGGTCCACTTCGGTCGAAGCTGGCGGCCCCTTGCTCCCTCGCCAGGTGGCACCCGAAGACGGGTCCACCTCTGCCAAGGTCAAGCCGGGCCCTCCTTCTCCTCCGCCAGGTGGCGTTCCAAGACGGGTCTACCTCGGCCAAAGTCGAGCACCTCTCTGCCACTCTGCCAAGTGTCCCAGCAGGAGGGGTCCACCTCGGCCGGAGATGGCGGCCCTTTGCTCCCTCGCCAGGTGGCACCCCAAGACGGGTCCACCTCTGCCGAGGTCGAGCTGGGCCCTCCTACTCCTCCGCCAGATGGCGCCCCAAGACGGGTCCACCTTGGTCAAAGTCGAGCACCTCTTTACCGCTCCGCCAGGTGTCCTCCCAAGAGAGGTCCACCCCGGCCGGTGCTGGCGACCCCTAGCTCCCTCGCCAGGTGGCACCCCAAGATGGGTCCACCACTATCGAGGTCGAGCCGGGCCCTCCTGCTCCTTCGCCAGGTGGCATCCCAAGACGGGTCTACCTCGGTCGAAGTCGATCACCTCTCTGCCGCTCCGCCAAGTGTCCACCCATGAGGGGTCCACCTCGGCCGGAGCTGGCGGCCTCTTACTCCCTCACCAGCTGGCACCCCAAGACGGGTCCACCACTATCGAGGTTGAGCCGGGCGCTCCTGCTCCTTCGTCAGGTGGCGCCCCAAGACGGCTCCACCTCGGTCGAAGTCGAGCACCTCTCTGCCACTCCGCTAGGTGTCCACCCAGGAGGGGTCCACCTCAGTCGAAGCTAGCGGCCCCTTGCTCCCTCGCCAGGTGGCACCCCAAGATGGGTCACCTCTGCCGAGGTCGAGCCGGGCCCTCCTGCTCCTTCGCCAGGTGGCACCCCAAGACGGGTCCACCTCGGTCGAAGTCGAGCACCTCTCTGCCACTCCACCAGGTGGCACCCCAAGATGAGTCACCTTTGTCGAGGTCGAGCTGGGCCCTCCTGCTCCTTCGCCAGGTGGCACTCCAAGACAAGTCCACCTCGGTCGAAGTCGAGCACCTCTCTGCCACTCCGCCAGGTGTCCACCCAGGAGGGATCCACCTCGGCCGATGCTGACAACCCCTACTCCTCTACCAGTTGGCACCCAAAGATGGGTCACCTTTGCCGAGGTCGAGCCGGGCACCCTGCTCCTTCGCCAGGTGGCACCCCAAAACGGGTCCACCTCGGCCGAAGTTGAGCACCTCTCTGCCTCTCCGCCAGGTGTCCACCCAGGAGGGGTCTACCTCAGCCGAAGCTGGAGGCCCCTTGCTCCCTCGCCAGGTGGCACCCCAAGATGGGTCCACCTCTGCCGAGGTCGAGCAGGGCCCTCCTGCTCCTCCGCCATGTGGCGCCCTAAGACGGGTCTACCTCGGCCAAAGTCGAGCACCTCTCTACCACTCCGCCAGGTGTCCACCCAGGAGGGGTCCACCTCGACCGGAGCTAGCAGCCCCTTGCTCCCTCACCAGGTGGCATCCCAAGATGGGTCCACCTCTACCGAGGTCGAGCCGGGGCCTCCTACTCCTTCGCCAGGTGGCGCCCCAAGACGGGTCCACCTCGACCAAAGTCGAGCACCTCTCTGCCGCTCAGCCAGGTATCCACCCATAAGGGTTCCACCTCGGCCGAAGCTGGCGGCCCCTTGCTCCCTCGCCAGGTGGCACCCCAAGATGGGTGACCTCTACCGAGGTCGAGCCGGGCCCTCCTGCTCCTTCGCCAGGTGGCGCCCCAAGATGGGTCCACCTCGGTCGAAGTCGAGCACCTCTCTGCCGCTCCGCCAGGTGTCCGCTCAAGAGGCGTCCACCTCGGCCGAAGCTGGCGGCCCCTTGCTCGCTCGCCAGGTGGCATCCCAAGACGGGTCCACCTCTGTCGAGGTTGAGCCGGGCCCTCCTGCTCCTCCGCTAGGTGGCGCCCCAAGACGGGTCTACCTCGGCCGAAGTCGAGCACCTCTCTGCCACTCTGCCAGGTATCCACCCAAGAAGGGTCTACCTCGGCCGGAGCTGGCGGCCCCTTGCTCTCTCGCCAGGTGGCACTCCAAGACGGGTCCACCTCTACTGAGGTCGAGCCGGGCCCTCCTGCTCATCCGCCAGGTGGCGCACCAAGACAGGTCCACCTCGATCGAAGTCGAGCACCTCTCTGCCGCTCCGCTAGGTGTCCACCCAGGAGGGGTCCACCTCGGCCGGAGCTGGCGGCCCCTTGCTCCCTCACCAGGTGGCACCCCAAGACGGGTCCACAACTACCGAGGTCAAGTCGGGCCCTCCTGCTCCTTCACTAGGTGGCGCCCCAAGATGGGTCCTTCTCGGCCGAAGTCGAGCACCTCTCTACCGCTCCGCCAGGTGTCCACCCAGGAGGGGTCCACCTCGGCTAGAGCTAGCGGCCCCTTGCTCCCTCGCTAGGTGGCACCCCAAGACGGGTCCACCACTACCGAGGTCGAGCCGGGCCCTCCTGCTCCTTCGCCAGGTGGCGCCCCAAGACGGGTCCACCTCGGCCAAAGTCGAGCACCTCTTGCCACTTCGCCAGGTGTCCACCTAGGAGGGGTCCACCTCAGTCGAAGCTAGCGGCCCCTTGCTACCTCGCCAGGTGGCACCCCAAGACAGGTCACCTCTGTCGAGGTCGAGCCGGGCCCTCCTGCTCCTTCGCTAGGTGGCGCCCCAAGATGGATCCACCTCGGCCGAAGTCAAGCACCTCTCTACCACTCTACCAGGTATCCATCCAGGAGGGGTCCACCTCAGCCGATGCTGGTAGCCCCTGCTCCTCTTCCAGGTGGCACCTCCTGACGGGTCTACTTCGACCGAATCAGCCATACTCTACAAAGCCTCGGGGAGGCAGAGACACGGGCCACGAGGTCGCCACTAGAGCCAACGCGCACCGCGTCCTGTACCGGGCGCCAGTACAGCCTGCAGTGATACGCGAAACCTTGTTTACATCAATTAAACAGGGCCCCTCAATCGAGGAATGAAATCCTTACGGGCAGGAGCCTAAAACGGCTAGAAGCCCATCGTCAACGCCCCGAAAGGAAAGCTCTCGCACTTGGCCCAAGGTCTCACCAGTCTTTCCCCCTTTCGTGACAGACGACGGACGAGGCGTGCCGGCCACTTAACTCCCGGGCTTGAAGGAGAAGGGGGGAGGAGGATCCAGAGATCTCGGGGAGCCCCCAGGAGGGGACGTGGACTGAAGGCGGTCCGGTGGTATAAAAGGGACGGAGAAAGCGGACGGAAAGGTAAGTGGGGAAGGGGGAGAGAACATCGAGAGAACAATCCGGGGACCCCTAAGAAGTCCCCAGGCGCGAGCTCGGTGAACCCAACGCAGGAAGCCGGGCTTCAACCCCTTTCTTCCCTACACTTCTTTCATCTACTTCTCCTCTAAGCATGGGAATCCTTCGGGAACCCGCCTTAGAGGCCCTATTCCATCTTGCCGCACTCTAACTTGACCGTCGGAGTGCCCCCGCCGGAATCCCCGGCCCGGATCTCTGACCTTGTTTCGCAGGTCCGGAAGCTTGGAGATCTCGGGATGAGAGAGTCCGAGAACCGATGCCAGCTCACGAGCTACAAGCCACTGCGGTAAGATCGACAACAAATTGGCATGCCAGGTAGGGGGGCAGAACATCAACCCCTGCACAAGCAAGCTCTCAGTAGGCGAAAGCATGCTCCAACCATGGTGGTGACGCGTGGGCGCGAAGCATCCACCAGCTGAGCGGGAGAGATTCCTTCTCCCCAGGGGCCGCGAAGCCCGCAGAGGGAGCTTCCTACTCCTCCCCCTCCTCCTCTGCAGTCCTCGGTGGACGGTCCTTTCGCAGTTGTCGTCCAACAGCTGCAAACTCTGACTACAGCTGTGCAGTAGCTGCAGCACCAGCAACGCTCCCTGGCCACCCAGCCCCAGCCAGGGAACCCCACGACTCGAGACACGGGCCCCTGCAGAAGCCTGCGCTCCATCCAAGGTAGGCCTTCCCATCCGCGGGCAGTCTCGAATCCCCATGGGAGCAACCAAACTCCCGCGAAGAGAAACCATTCCGGTTCGACGGATCACGAGAGTCGATCCCCGGCCAACGATGCTAAAGCAGCGTGGCGCAGCAGGTGCCATCAGGGCAAGGCCCCTCACCGAGATCGATCGGCACCTCCTTCTCCAGCAGCCTTAGTGGAAGATTCCACCGACGAGGCCATCAGGCGCTAGGTTGAGAGGTGCTTGGAGGAGCACGAGCGCAAGTTGGCAGAGTTCTCCCGCCGCTTTGTCGACATGCAGAACTCCCCAACCGATCCAGCGGGCTACGACGCCCGACCACCATTCTCCCGGGAAATCCAAGAGGAACCGATCCCAAATCAGTTCCGCATGCCTTAGGTGGATCCCTATGATGGGACCACCGACCCCTTGGATCACTTAGAGAGCTACAAGGCTCTCATGAGGGTCCAAGGAGCGACGGATGCTCTCCTGTGCATTGCCTTCCCAGCCACTCTCCGGAAGGCTGCTCGAGTTTGGTTCATCCGCCTTGAGCCAGAATCCATCAGCTCCTTCCATCAGCTGGAAGGGAAGTTTGTAGCACACTTCGACGCTTGCCGAAAGGTGCCAATGGAGGTAGATAGCCTCTTCTCTATTCGCCAGCAAGACTAGGAGCTGCTGCGGGATTACGTCGCCCGCTTCAAGACCGCCGCCCTAAAAATTTATAGCCTGGACAAGCTCGTCGCTATGCTGGCATTGAAGCGCGGGCTCAAGACCTCCCGTCTGACGTATTCCCTGGACAAGAAGCCTCCTAAGACGTATTCTAAGCTCCTCCTCCGCGTCCACAAGTACATCCGAGCTGAGGAGGCCGACCGCACCAGGTGAGAGCTAGACGGGAAGCCTTCGAAGAAGCCTGCCCAAGAGATGTCCCTGGAACCCGGAGGCCTGGACCACCTGCGAACTTCCATCTAGGTCCGAAGCCGAAAAATGGTGCTGCCCCGGAGCAGACCTTCACCCCTCTCCTTGCTCCCAGAACAAAGATCCTCATGGAGATTAAGGGTGAGCACTACCTCTGCCGACCTCCTCCTCAGAACCCAAGGAACATCCGTGACAAGACAAAGTATTGTCAATTTCACCGCGAGCACGGCCACGACACGGAGGAATGTCGCAATCTGAAGTGGGAGATCGAGAAGCTGATCAAGAGGGGCTACCTCAGGAAGTTCATGAGGAACGAAGCTCTACTGGAGGGTCAGCCGCTCGCAGCCCTTCCCCCCATCCCTGCAATTGATAACCGTCCCACAGAGAAGCCGGTGGGCATGATCTCTTGGGGCATAGGACGTGCGACGAAGAGAGCCCGGGAGGCGGGAGATCTGGAGAATGTACTCCCCTATGAAAAGGGGAATGAAAATGAAAATGTAAACAATGATGCGGTAGTGGTCGGGATGACCATCGCTAAGCATCATGTACATCGCATTATGATGGATAGTGGGAGCTCTACTGACATACTTTTTTACGATGCTTTCTCCCGAATAAATTTGTCTCATGATCAACTAAAGCAGGTGCACACCCCTCTTGTGGGCTTCACCGGAGATTCAGTGGGGGTCGAAGGAGAGATCACTCTCCCAATCACCGCCGGATCCCCACCTCGGCAGAGTACGATCATGATGACATTTACCGTCGTTAGGCTCCCATCGCCTTACAATGCTATCATAGGCCATCCAGGGCTCAACCAGCTGGACGTAGTTATTTCCACGAAGAGGTTGCTGGTGCAGTTCCCTACCGCCTCTGGGACGGGAGTAATGAGAGGGACAGCCCAACCCATTCCACATTGTCTGCAGACGGTCCCAGGGGCCCAGAGTGCCGAGGTCGGTTCCGACGTCGATGACCTTGATTTAAGAGTGCAAGATCCCATGGGAGGCCCTGTAGAGCGCTTATTGACATACCCTCTCAGCTCAGACCCTTAGAAAATGGTGCAAATAGGAGCTCAACTCCCGGAGGATGAGCGGGCTCGTTTACTGGACATCCTCCGTGCGAATGCCGACGTGTTCGCCTGGTCTGCTGCTGACATACCGAGTATCCCCTCGGAGGTCATCACCCATCAACTAAAGATTGATCCGAGGTGCCGCCCAGTCCGCCAGAAAAAGAGAAGTTTCGCTGCGGAAAGACAGAAGGCCATCGATGAGGAGGTAGAGAATTTTCTCGCCGCTGGCTTTGTACGAGAGTTACAGTACCCCAGTTGGCTGGCGAACGTGGTGATGGTAAAGAAGAGTAACGGCAAGTGGAGGATCTGTGTGGACTACACCGACCTCAATAGAGCTTGCCCGAAGGATAGTTTCCCTCTTCCAAAGATCGACCAGTTCGTGGACACCACTTCGGGACATCGCCTCCTCTCTTTTATGGACGCCTTCTCCGGATACAACCAGATCCAAATGCATCCGGAGGACGAGGAGCACACCACCTTCATCACCGACCGCGGAACCTACTACTATAAGATGATGCCATTCAGCCTCAAGAATGCAGGTGCCACGTACCAATGTCTGGTCAACAAGATCTTCAAAGACCAAATTGGCCGCAACATGCAGGTGTACGTGGATGACATGCTGGTGATGAGTAAGCCAACTTCGGACCATATCGGTGACCTAGCGGAGACCTTCAGTAACCTCCGACTTCACCAAATGAAGTTGAACCCTACGAAGTGCGCCTTTGGTATCTCTGCAGGAAAATTTCTGGAATTCATGGTAACCCAAAGGGGGATAGAGGCCAACCCAAAGAAGGTCCAAACGATCCTAAACATGGAGCAGCCCACCCCCAAGAAGCAAGTGCAACGACTTACCGGCCGGATAGCCGCCCTGAGTCGATTTATCTCAAGGTCCATTGACCGCTGCCAGCCCTTCTTCAAGGCGCTGAGGAAGATGAACGACTTTGCCTGGACGAAGGAGTGCCAAGAGGCATTCGAGGAGCTAAAGAGGACATTGGCATCCCCACCACTGCTTTCCAGGCCAGAGGAAGGAGAGGAGCTCCTCCTGTACCTGGCGATCACATCGAAAGCCATCAGTTCGGTCCTGGTTCGGACAAACGACAAAGAGATGCAGAGGCTGGTGTACTACACGAGCAAACTCCTCCATGATGCGGAACTCAGGTATTCTCGCTCTGAGAAACTAATTTTTGCGCTAATCGTGTCCGCCCGGCATTTCAGGCCTTATTTCCAGGTGCACCCCATTGCAGTCCTAACGGATCAATCGCTGAAAGTGGTGCTCAGTTGACCTGACACGTCTGGACGCCTGGCGAAGTGGGCACTCAAGCTCAGTGAGTTCAACATCACCTACAGGCCGAGGTCGGCCGTGAAGGCACAGGTGCTCGCTGATTTCTTGGTTTAGTGTGCAGGCCTGGGCAAGGGGCCAGAAGAAAGCCCCCAAGACAGGCAGCCAAAGCCAAGATCGGAGGAGGACGTCTGGATCCTTCACGTCGACGGAGCCTCGAACTCCGACGGGAGCGGAGCTGGACTCATCCTTGCCAACAGCGAAGGGGTTGTCGCCGAGTGTGCGCTCCGCTTCCAATTCACCGCCACCAATAACCAGGCGGAGTATGAAGCGCTCCTCGCGGGGCTAAGAGTGTCCCGCGAGCTGGGCATGTCTTGCCTCAGGATCTTCACCGACTCGCAGCTAGTGGCCGGGCAGGTCTCAAGGGAGTACGAGGCGCGGGACCCCTAAATGGCAAAATACCTGGAGCTCGTGCGAACGAGCACGGCAGGATTTCGGTGCTTCAGCATCTCCCATATCCCTCACAGGAAAAATGCTCGTGCGGACGCCCTCTCCCACCTTGCAACCCTGCCGGACTCATCACTAGGCCGCACTTACATCAAGCATCTCAAAGCCCCGAGCAATGAGATGCCCATGGAGGTCCAGCAGGTCAACCCCGAGCCCAGCTGGATGGATAAGTACATCGAGTACATCACCAATGGCACCCTGCCAGAGGATCGCGTGGCGGCCGGCCTCATTAAGATGAAGGCCGCACGGTTCGTATTGATGGATGGGCTGTTGTATCGGAGATCTTACTCCTACCCGCTCGTCAAGTGTCTGAGACCCGCAGAAACCGCACTCGTGCTCCAGAAGATCCACGAGGCCATCTGTGGGAACCATGTGGGGGGCAGGACGCTGGCATATAAGGCCCTCCGTCAAGGTTATTTCTGGGAGACAATGAGAGAAGACGAAGCTGACTTCGTAAAGAGGTGCGACCGATATCAGCGACACACTGTGGTGCAACGTCAGCCCGTCGCTCCACTCTCCCAACTCTCCGCCCCATGGCCGTTCGCTTAATGGGGCAATGGATCTCCTCGGACCTTTTCCTCCGGCATCCGGGCAACAGAAATTTCTGATCGTGGCAATCGACTACTTCACGAAATGGGTCGAGGCCGAGCCCTTGGCCCGGATCACGGAGGTAAATGCCATCAAGTTCCTTTGAAAGTCGATTATCTGCCGCTTCAGCTTATCCCATACCATCATCACCAACAACGGATGCCTGTTTGATTGTCGGGAGTTCGAGGAGTTTTGCGACAGCCTCGGCATCCATCACCATTTCACCTCGGTGGCACATCCTCAGACAAATGGAGAGGCCGAGGTAACGAACAGAACCATCTTGCAAGACCTCCAGACAAGACTAGACCAGGCCAAGGGGAGGTGGGCAGAAGAGCTCCCGAGCATCCTTTGGGCGTATCACACTATCCCAAGGACGGCTACGGATGAGACCCCGTTCAACCTTGTCTTCGGGACGGAAGCGGTTATCCCAGTTGAGCTCAGCCTACCGACCTTGCACGTGGAGCAATATGACGAGGCAGAGAACCCGGCCCGGATGTTACTGAACCTGGACCTCCTCGAAGAAACGAGGGATAGGGCTCGAGTTCGGATGGCGGCTTATCGGCAACGAGTGGCCAGATACTACAACTCCAGAGTATGACCGAAGTCCTTCCACCAGGGAGACTTGGTGCTACGCCGAGCTGAAGCTTCCCAACCTCGGGAGTGCGGGAAGCTCTCCCCGAATTGGGAAGGCCCTTATAGGGTGGCGGAGGCACTCTCCTACGGGGCGTACTACCTGGAGGAACTAGGCGAATCCCGGTTCTCTCGGACCTGGAATGCCTCAAACTTGAGGATGTACTACCAATAGTGTAAGGCTCCTTAAACTTTGGCAATAAAATCTTTTTCATCAAATGCCTACTCTCGTCTCGTAGGACAAAAGCTATCCAGTTCTAGGTTCGATGAGCATAGATATGGCGGAAGATCCGCGAAGGCACGAAGTCTCCTCTGAAAAAAATCCGGGAGTTCAGTCTGGAGTGTCGCACGGAATTAAATTCTGACATGCGGCCCCGGAGTTCAGTCCGTAAGAGGTCCCGGAGACTTAGGTCCCGGTCCTAAAAAATCCCGGAGAACAGCATGGCAAGCCGCGCAAGGCTCAAATCCAGCCTGCGGCCCCGGGGTTCGGTCCGGAAGCTCGCAAGGAACCTGGTTTCAAAGCGAAGTCCCGGACTTCAGTCTGGAAGGTGGGGCAGAATCCAGTTCGCCCACGCAATCCCGGAGTTCAGCTCGGAACGTCCCATGGGACTTAGTCCCGTTGGCTAGCACCGGGGTTCAGTCCGGAAGATGCACAAAGAAAAAGAGAAAAGAAGAATAAAGCAAACATGTCAGAACAAGTTAATGGAAGAAAGATTTTTCATTAATAACAGTTCCTTACAAAAAGGGCCCCAACATGCCAGGTGACCCCCAAAAAAAAAGAAGAGAGAAAGGAGTACATAATCATGCAAAAATAAAGAGAAAGAGGTGAAGCTGCAGAGCTACTTCGATGCGGTCGCGTCCTCCTGGGGCTGGGGGGCATCCTCTCCGCCGGCGACGTCGTCTGAAGGCTGATCGGGAGCCGCCACCTCAGCAACCGCCGCAGTCGAAGCTCCTTCGGTGGGCTCTTCCCTCTGGCCTCCCAGAATGACTCCCCGCTAAGGTCGAGCTCAGGATAGAAGGAGCTCACCTTCTCCCGGCACACTTGGAAGCCCTTCAGAAAGGAGTCCACGGCCGCCTCGTGCACCTCCGCAACATATTCTTCGGAGGCCCGGAACTTCAGCACGGCCTCCTATGCCTCCCTCTTGGATGCCTCCAACAGCCCGTTAACGTAAGAGTTCTTCTCCTTGGCTGCGCTCAGCTCCTTGAGGACCTCTTCGAATCGGCACTCTAACGACTGGGACTGAGCCCTAAGGCGAGTCTTCTCCACCGCATCTTCCTCCGCGCGGCGCTGGTTCGAGATCCTCTCCTCCGACAGAGAGGTCTCGAGCTCCTTCACGTGCCCCTCGGCGCAGCCCAGGTCCACCCGAACAGCCTTGTTGTTCGATCGCGGCTCGACCCCCTTCTCCATGAGGTCCTTGATGTCGGCTGCGAGTTTGCTGAGCTTCTCCTCCTTCTCGGCATCCTTCTTGGCATAGCCGGCGACGAAGTTCCTTAGCAAGAGAACGTCTGTCCCGATCTGTATCGAAAAAGACATAATATATTAGTAACATCCAACTGGAACTTTAAAAGGTCAGAGCTCGGAACTTACCGTAAAAAGCAGTGGGAGGATCCCGATCAGCGCCTCAGAATAGTCCCGGCCGCCTCTCAGACGGCGGTCCCGGGAGGTGCTCGCAAACTCCATCACCCTCTCCGTAAGCCCTTGATCACGGATCACGGAGCAGCAGCTGGTGAGGCTCGGTGGTGGGATGAGGTCGTCCGCAGCAGGCTGGGCGGCCATCCCTTCGTCGGGCAGTGCGGCCATTGGTGGAGCTGCCGCCGCCATCGGTGCGGCCATTGGTGGAGCTGCCGCCGCATCGCCCGGGGGGTTCCGGCCTCCTCTCTCCCCCGACCCTGTCGAGGTCGAAGACAGGGATGTCAGCGCCCGGGCCCTAGGCAACCTGGGGGCAGGAGCCGTTGCCCTAGGACCGATGATGGCGGAGGTGGGCACAGGCCCCCGGCTCGCCTTAGTGCGAGCCCTCTTTGCTGGGGGATCCTCAGTCCTCTCGGTAGCGTCCCTCTCCAAGATGCCCTCCATCAAGCTTTCTACGGAGAACTTCATACCTGAGGAAAAAAGGTCAGTTAGGCCAGTATAAAAGAAAGGAAGTGCAGAGCAGAAAATGAAGATAGAGAAAGAAGATCCGGGGCCTCACCCAACTCCCGGATGGGACTGATCCCTGCCTCGAATAAATTCTGCTATGAGAGCAGAACATCGAGGGATGGGACCACGTCACCCAGCAGTTGTGCATAGACATCCTGATCTGCCGGCTCAACCTGGGAATTCTGGTTCGGGGACCGGTCTGGCTCACTCCAGGCCCAGTCGACGTCCTCGACCGAGGCAAAGAAAAAGCGGTTCTTCCAATCCTTGATCGATGAAGGGAGGTCGAACCTAAGGCACCTAGGCCGGGACAAAATATACCACCAGCCATCATCAGTGGAGTAACGTTTCAGAGTGAAGAGAGCCCTGAAAAGGGAGAAACGGGCAACGAACCCGTGGAAATGGCAGAAGACGATGAAAGCGAAGATGACCCTGATGGCATTAGGAGCCAACTGGGCCGGGACAAGACAATAGTGACTGAGAAACGAAAGAAAGAAGGGATGAAGGAAAAAACGAAGACCCCCGACAAGGAAGTCCTCGTAGAAGGTGACCCTCCCAAGGCCACTCGAGGTTACTCGATCTCTAGGCCTTGGGAGGGAAAGATGGATTGAATCCAGGACCCCATAGGTATCCCGGATCCAAGAAAGATCGTCCCCGGTCATTGTCGAGGCATAACCGGAGGGACCAGAGGAAGAGGCCTCCGGAGGAGGAAGAGAAGAAATAGGACGTGCGGAAACTATGGGAGGGGACCTAGGACCCATAGGGATGCCTATGGTCACGGCCCCAGGTTGGAGCTGCCTCCGGACCTCGTCCGGGATCTATTCCCCCTCCGAGGAGGAAGACGATGGAGTCCTCAGCCGGGAAGGACCGGCCTCGTCCGGGTTGGAATAAACATGATGGCGACGCGCCATAAAGGAGGAAGAAGCAAGAAGGACAAGCACAGGGGTTGGGAGACGAGAGAAAAAGAGAAAAGGACACAAGCACTCACCGGAATGTTTTGAACCAAAGGAATGGTGACCCCAGGAAGATGAAGGGAGACCACTGCAACCGCCAGCGAGGTGTGAGAAAGTGGAGAGACCTCGTTTCCGGAAAGTCCCCCTCCTTTTCAAACTCAATCAACAGCAGCCGTACACCGCTTCCATCCCGGACCATCAGATGACTGCCACGTGGAGGCACGCCCGACATCGACGCTTCGGTTCAATGAAAATGGCCTCGGTTTCGAAATGTTGCATTAATGGCCCGTCAGACGCACGCACGTGGCAACCTCCCATAGGGTCTCGGGTGCAACAGAAGTGGCGACAGGGATCATGGCAATTATGGCACGGGATTTCTGCCTTCTCCACGTCATCTCCGCATTAACTCCCCACGCCCCAAGCCGCGACGCTCCGATGGGACCTGGGGATGGGGGGCAACTGATATGGCTACATCGCTGACGTGGAACGTGTGTCAGGTCCAGCTGGACGCCGTCGGTGCCATGTGGATTTTTCTTTCAAAATTCTTGCTCCTTCGCTAGGTAGCGCCCCAAGACGGGTCCACCTCGGTCGAAGTCGAGCACCTCTATGCTGCTCTGCCAGGTGTCCACCCAAGAGGGGTCCACCTTGGCCTAAGATGGTGTCCCCTTGCTCCTTCGCCAGGTGGAACCCCAAGACGGGTCACCTCTATCGAGGTCGAGCCAGGCCCTCCTGCTCCTCCGCCAAGTGGCGCCCTAAGACGGGTCCACCTCGGTCGAAGTCGAGCACTTCTCTGCCACTCCACCAGGTATCCACCCAGGAGGGGTCCACCTCGGCCGAAGCCGGCGGCCCCTTGCTCCCTCGCCAGGAGGCACTCCAAGATGGGTCACTTCTGTCGAGGGGGAGCCAGGCCCTCCTGCTCCTTCGCCAGGTGGCGCCCCAAGCGAGTCCACCTCGGCCGAAGTCGAGCACCTCTCTGCCGCTCCGTCAGGTGTCCGCCAAGGAGGGGTCCACCTCGGCCGAAGTTGGCGGTCCCTTGCTCCCTCGCCAGGTGGCACCCCAAGACGGGTCACCTCTGTCGAGGTCAAGCCGGGCCCTCCAGATCCTTCGCCAGGTGGCGCCCCAAGACGGGTCCACCTCGGACGAAGTCGAGCACCTCTCTGCTGCTCCGCTAAGTGTCCACCCAGGAGGGGTCCACCTCGGCCGAAGCTGGAGGCCCCTTGCTCCCTCGCCAGGTGGCATCTCAAGACAGGTCCACGTCTACCGAGGTCGAGCCGGGCCCTCCTGCTCCTCCATCAAGTGGCGCCCCAAGACGGGTCTACCTCGGCCAAAGTCGAGCACCTCTCTGCCACTCCGCCAGGTGTCCACCTAGGAGGGGCCCACCTCGGCCGGAGCTGGCAGCCCCTTGCTCCCTCGCTAGGTGGCACCCCAAGACGGGTCCACCTCTACCGAGGTCGAGCCGGGTCATCCTGCTCCACTGCCAGGTGGCGCCCCAAGACGGGTCCACCTCGATCGAAGTCGAGCACCTCTATGCCACTCCGCCAGGTGTCCACCCAGAAGGGGTCCACCTCGGCCAGAGCTAGCGGCCCCTTGCTCCCTCGCTAGGTGGCACCCCAAGACGGGTCCACCACTGTCGAGATCGAGCCGGGCCCTCCTGCTCCTTCGCCAAGTGGCGACCCAAGACGGGTCCACCTCGACCGAAGTCGAGCACCTCTCTGCCACTCCGCCAGGTGTCCACCCAGGAGGGATCCACCTTGACCGAAGCTAGCGGTCCCTTGCTCCCTCGCCAGGTGGCATCCCAAGATAGGTCACCTCTGCCGAGGTCGAGCCGGACCCTCCTGCTCCTTCGCCAGGTGGCGCCCCAAGACTGGTCCACCTCGGCCGAAGTCGAGCACCTCTCTGCCACTCTGCCAGGTTTCCACCCATGAGGGGTCCACCTCGGCTAATGCTGGCAGCCCCTGCTCCTCTACCTGGTGGCACCCCCTGACGGGTCTACTTCAACCGAATCAGCCCTACTCTACAAAGCCTCGGGGAGGCAGAGACACGGGCCATGAGGTCGCCACTAGAGCTGCTGGTGGATAGCCACCAGAAAAAAGAGCTTATTGGAGAGCACGAATCCCAAGACCGGTGGCCCGCCGATCGAGACCCTGACAAACTCCCAGGAGAGGGATAAGTAGAAGGAATGTCAGAAATCTACGAAGGCTTCCCCGATTGTCACAACAAGAGAGACGTCCCGTCCACGTCACGGTACCTCGCCGTACACGACAGCAGGGGGAGATCCCGAAGCAAACCAAGGTAGAAACTCCCGCCAAAAAATAAGCAAAAAGGTATCAGCATCTAACCCCAAGGGGGGATCCCCATAGCATACTTTTCAATTCAAAGGAGGAACCGGAGCGACACAAGGGAAGAAGGCCAGAGAGGAGGGCAAGACCACATCGGCCAACACCATTTCCAGCTCGTCCTCATCTTTCACTCACACTATATTCACTCCTCCTAGCGTGGAGCTCATCCAGAGGGGCTCAACCAGGAGGATCTGTTCCCCTGGATCGTCACTGACTTGATCGTCGGAGTGCCCCCACCGGAATCCCCGGCTAGGGTCACTGACATTGCTTCCTTGCAAGTCCCGCGGCACCGGAGGTATTCCCAAGCGGGCGAACGTGCAACACCCGACACCGAGAGCAGCTACGGGCCACGATGATCTGGGCGGCAACAGATTGGCGTGCCAAGTAGGGGGCGCAGAATTACACTCGATCCAGTTCAAGTCCCGCTCAGCCGAAGCACCAGGGGGATGATGACCACCTAGAACGGGGGAGCTTCTTCCAGCCATGCAGAGGCATCCCATTCTCACGGGAACCCGCACGGACCGGAGACATAAGTGGAGCCACTTACTCCGAACCAGCCACCCCCACCAGAGGCCCAGCTGGCCGCACTTGCCCAGCAAATGCAAATTCTTGCCACGGCAGTGCGCCTGCTCCAATACTAGCACCGGTCCGTGGCTATCCACTAGCAGCCAGGGACCCTGGCGGCCCATGCCGCAACTCCCCGCGATAGCCTGCGCTCCTTCCAAGGAAGGCCGTCACAACCGCGAGCCACCACTGACAACCGAGGCAGCCATCAAGCTCCGACGAAAAGACAACAAGCCGGCTCTGCTGACAGAGAGAGCCGCTCACTAAACCTCGGGTGGGAGGCGCCCAGACCCCGTCGAGGTAGGAAAAGTAAGACCCCCCGCCATGGGTGCCGCGCATCCATGTCACCTTCTCTGTCTCCTTCGGTGAAGGGGTTCCCTGATGAAGCCACCAGGCGCGCGACGGGTAGGCGCCTGGAGGAGCATGAACACAAGCTAGCGGAGTTCGATCGCCGGTTCGCCAGCATGCCGGGCTCTATTAGTGAGCCAGCGGGCTACGACGCCCGTCCCCCATTCTCCCAAGAAATCCAAGCGGAGCTGATCCTGCACTGGGTCCGGATGCCGTAGGTGGATCCTTACGACGGCACCACAGACCCCATGGACCACCTGGAAAGCTACCGGATCCTCATGAGGGTCCAGGGGGCCACCGACGCTTTGCTGTGCGTCACCTTCCCCGCCACTCTCCGGAAGGTGGCTCGAGTATGGTTCTCCCGCCTCGAGACGGAGAGCATTAACTCCTTTGCCCAGTTGGGGCAGAAGTTCGTGGCTCACTTCGACGTTTGCCAGAGGATGCCACGCGAGGTGGACAGCCTCTTTTCCATCATGTAACAGGATCAGGAGCCGTTGCAGGATTACGTGGCTCATTTCAAGGCTGCCGCCCTGGAGATCTACTATTTGGAGGAGCCGGTCGCCATGCTGGCCCTGAAGCGAGGGCTCAAGACCTCCCGCTTGATGTACTCGCTCAACAAAAAGCCTCCGAAGTCTTACTCTGAGCTCCTCATCCGTGCCCAGAAGTACATCCGCGCCGAGGAGGCGGATCATACCCGGCGGGAGCTTGACGGGAAGTCACCAAAGAGGCCCATGCCGGCCGAAGCGCCTGGGGCGCGGAAGCCAGCACCGTTGGCTCAGAGCTTCCACCCTGGGCCGGGGCTAAGGAACACTCCTATCCCTAAAAGAAATCTCACTTCCCTTCTCGTCCCGAGGATGAAGATCCTCATGGAGGTCGAGGGCGAGACCTACTTGAGGCGCCCACCGCCATTGAAGCCGTCTGCCACCCGTGACAAGTCAAAGTACTGTCGCTTCCATCGCGACCACGGTCACGATACCGAGGAATGCCACGACCTCAAGTGGGAGATTAAGGAACTCATCGAGAGAGGCTACCTCAGGAGGTACGTGGGGGGCAGATCCCAGTTGGAATCCCAGGCACTTGTCACCCTTCCACCAGTCCCAGTGGTCGACAATCGCCCTACTGAGAAGCTGGTGGGGATGATACACTAGGGGACTGGAAGCGCCTCTAAGAAGGCCTTCGTGGGCAAGGAGCGAAAAAGCTCCCGAGTGTCCTGAGAGCCTACCACACAATGCCCAGAGCGGCAACGAGCAAAGCACCATTCAACCTTGTCTTCTGCACGAAGATAGTGATTCCAGTTGAGCTCGGTGCGCTCCCTCCTCGACCTGGACCCCCTCGAAGAAACGGGGGTCAGAGCCTCGCTTTGGGTGGTGGTGCACCGATAATAGGTTGCCCGACATCATAACACCCGGGTGAAGTTGAAGATCTTCTGACCTGGCGACCTGAGGCGTCTCAACCCAGAGAGCGTAGTAAATTCCTGCCGAATTGAGAAGGCCCCTACGAAGTAGCCGAGGCTCTCCTTCGGAGAGCCCACTATCTCGAGGACCTAGATGGAACCAGATTCTCCCCGGACATGGAATGTTTGTAATCTGAGGAGTTACTGTCAATAGTGTAAGTTCCCCCTCCTTTTGAAATGAAGATCCTTTTCCTATGCAACGAAGACCGGATGACCCTATTCCAGCTCACCGGCGAGCCTAACTCCCCGGCAAAGGACCTGGGAAGCCCTCAGGCACTCGACGCCTTCGAGCCCAGCTCCGAGATGCCATCTCAAATCATCGACATCCCCGAGCCCAACTCCAGGACAACTACCCAACACCAGAGCTCAAATCTCCGGCCAAAGGAACTCTCTCGACCACTGCGCCTACAAGCCCAACTCCAAGGTGCCATCTCAAGTTCTCATCATCTTCGGGCCCAGCTCCAAGATGCTTGCTCAAGACCAGAGCTCAGACCTCCGGCCAGGGGCACCCCCGAGCCATGCAACTAGTCATCGACAATGCCCCCGGGCTCGGCCTCACGATGACAGCTGAAGCCGGGCCCTGTCCTCCGCCAGGTCCGCTCCCGCAAGCCCGGGATGCCTAGGCCGGAGCCGAGCACGAGCCTCCACCCAAGACGGACCCCTCGAGATCGGGACCCGTGGCCAGGAGTTAAGCCTAGCCTCCACCGCGAGGCGCCCCTCCGAGCTCAGGTCTCCTGGGCTGGACAGCATTGTCGCCAATCAAAGACCGGATCCCACGACCCTCTGGCACAAAAGACCTGGGAAGCCCCCAGGCACCGGTGAGCCTAGCTCCCCGGCATCAAAACCCAGAGAAGAGTGCTCTGGCACAAAGACCTGGGAAACCCCCAGGCACCGGCGGGCCTAGCTCCCTAGCATCAAAGACTGGATGACCCTCCGGCACCCAAGACCGGACGACCGTCCGGCACCGGCGAGCCCAGCTCCCCGGCAAAGGACCTGGAAAACCCCTAGGCGCTTAGTGCCTCCAAGCCCAACTCCATGATGCCAAGGCCTAGAACTCAGATTTCTAGCGCCGCAATTCTCAAGCATCAATGTCCTCGAGACTGGCTCCGAGACACTAAGGCTCAAGACTCAGACTTCCAACACCAAGGATCTCAGCCTTCGACATCTCCGAGCTCGACTCCAAGACGGCGACCACTGAATTATGCTCCTCGGCAGCTGAGTCCAAGGTTAACATCCTTCACCGGCATAACCTTGAGCTCAGAGCTGGGCCCATGCCAGTCGAAGTCCTTGGCTCCCCTCCCGGACCTCCCTGCACCGAAAAGAAAGAAGTAGCAAAGAAAGGGAGAAGGAGAGAGAGGGGGGACATTCCACATTGCAGACGACGGAGAAACCATGATTACAAAAGTGCACTTCATTACTGGGAGAACCAATTACATTATCTTCCGGGCCCCGACAAGCCGGGTGACCAGGTCAAGAAAAAAGAAAAAGTACAAGTACAAAAAGAAGAAAAACCCTATCCCAAGGGGCTGGCTCCTTCCCCGAGCAGCGCACTATTGGGACCTCTCCCTCCTCCACCTCCGCAGGAGGAGCAGGTTCATCCACTAAGGCCACTAGGGTCGGACAGGCTGCCTCTGGCCGCGGTGCAGGTGCCGCCCTCACTGCCATCGGTGCCGGTTCCCGGGGGCCAGGCACTTCCGAGGTCACTGGAGCCCGAGCCTCGGTTGGGACAGCTCCGTGCCATGCCGCCACCGTCGTCGTTGCGGAGGAAGCCTTCTTCCCCAGGACTCGAAGTACGGCCAGCTGCTCCTCGGACAGAACTCCCCGTAGCTGGGACGGACAGTATACAAACCCCTTGGCGAAGGAGCCGTTGCCGCTTCCTGGAAGTCCTTGAGGTACTCTGGGGTCGCCTTGAAGGCAGCAACAGCATCAGCGGCTACCTTCTCTGCAGCCTCGGCCCAGCACCATACCTCTTCCAGCTCCGCCTATAGGTGCTTGGACAGACGGACGGCCGTCGCCAATGCCTTCTCGGCAATTTCAGTGGAGCGGTGGGAAAGAGCGGCCCTCTCCTCTGCATCGGCAGCTCTCTTCTCGACCGCAGCCACCTTCTTCTCAACGGAGGTGGCCCTCTCTCTGGCCGCCTCTGACTCAGCCCGAAGCTCCTTCAGTCGGGCCCGCTTGGACTCGAGCTCGTTGTCAAGCTCCTTCCTTATTTTGGCCGCTTCAGCAGCTTCAGCCTAGAGGCTCTTCACCTTCTGGCTAGCCTCCCGAACCTTCGCATCCTTGCGGCCTACTTCAGCTTTGAGGGATGCGAGCTCGGCTCCCTGCTCTCTGTCCCTCCTTGCCCAGTTGCGGTAGTAATCCCTTATGAGGATCAGCTCCCGCCCTTGATGCATTCGAAAGAGCCAGGTCAGTAATAGACTAATAGAGAAGGAGACAGAAAGATGTCAAAGTCAAGGGTAACTACTTATGACATACAGCTGGGCGAACGACGCCGTGATGACGTCACCGAGGAGTTGCCCACTCCTCTCATGCCTGTCACATGACTGGACCGAGAAGTCCATCATGCACTCCGCCAGGCTCACGTCCTTCATCAAGGACACATTCGGGCCCAGCCGGAAAGGGACTCGGCGGTAGTCCCTCTCTCGTGTTCTCGCCGGTTCAGCTCCTTCGACGGTAGAAGGCTCCCTTGGTGCCAACTGGGAGATTGGCACCACCTCGGACCAGACTTGGGGTGCCGGCATGACTTCTTGTGCCCCCCGTCCTCCTCGGCACTGGCGACCTCTGAGGAGGGGGGCGCCGACCTGGCAGCAGCGGCGGCTGACCTCACGCAGACAACCACCTCGAGCTCGGACGCCGCTATGGGAGTCTCCGAGACGGGCTCGGCCGCCCTCTTCCACTTGCTCTCCTGTACCAGTGCATTTGTCTCCGCCTACACCAGCACGTCCACCCAAGCCGGCACCGACCTCGCCCCGTTCTCAGCTCGGGCTCTCTTTGGTGCTGGCTCGGCAGCCTCAGTGGCATGCTCCCGCTCCTCGGAGAACGAGAGCAGCTCGTCCATCGAGAACTTCATTGCTGCACCAAGACAGAAATAAGGTCAGACCCCAAAAAAAAAGGAAGAAGAAAAAAGAGAAGAAGAAAAAGAAGGGGATGGCCAAGTGGGACTCACCCGACTCCAATGCCGGGCCCACCCCAGCCTCGCGAAGATTTTGTTCGGACAGCAAAACCTCGAATGAGGGGATCTCCACCGATCTGAGCTACTTGTACAGTTCGACGTCGACCTCCTCGACGGCAGAATTCTGGTTTGGAGACCGATCTGGGTCACTCCAGACCCAGTCAACCCCCTCTACGGAAGCAAAGAAAAACCTACTCTTCCATCCCTTAATGGAAGAGTGGAGGACAAACTTTATTCCTCGAGGGCAGGAGGAAAGAGACCACCACCCCTCCTCGGTGGGGTGGCGTTTCAAGATAAAAAATATCCTAAAGAGGGAGAAACGGGCAACAATCCCGTGAAAATGATACAGGATTATGAAGGCAAAAATGGTCCTAACGACGTTGGGGACCAACTGAGCCGCGACGAGATGATAGTTGGCCAGAAATGAAAGGAAGAAGGGGTGAAGAGGAAAATGGAGGCCCCCAACGAAGGCCTCCTCATAAAGGGCAATCTGCCCAGGACCACTGGAAGTCACCCGCTCCCTCGGACGAGGAACGGAGAGACGGACATACTCAGGAATCCCGTAGGCTTCCCGGATGGCTAGCAGATCTTCAGAGGTAATCGCGGAGGCAATCCCTCCGGGACCCATCGACCGAGAAGGTTCAGGCTCGGGAAGGACTCGAGGAGGAGGAGAAGACCCGGATTCCCTGATGATTACCGGACCCGGGGCGGGCCGCCTACTAAACTCGAACCTCGCCGCCTCCGTCTCCTCGTCAGAGGAAGAGGGAGTCCTCGGCCGGGAGGGTCCGGCTTCAGCTTGGCGAGAAGGACGGAACTCCGGACCAAAGCGATCCATGGAGGGAAGAGACAAGAAGGAAGAAGAAAAAGGACAAGAGGGACCCTAAAATGACTCCCACGAGGCGAGAAGAGGAGGCTAACCTGCAGAAACTCTAGGAGGATGCCGGTAGCCGAAGGGGAAAAGGGAGACGGAGAAGCTCTTGCAAGGTACTGGGTGTGCGGAGTTCGAACGAGGGTAAGCTTCGAAAAAACTTGCCCCTCCTTCCGGAACTACCTGCGCCCGACCGTACCTTTGCGGCCCCCCAGAAGGTGACCGTCGCGTGTCGACCATCCATTGGGCCCGTGCGCCCATCCGGCCATGGTCGCTACAACTTCCGCACCCGCCTCGATGGCCCCCCTCCTGCATGGCCACGTGGCATCCTCCCACAAGCTCATAGGACTGCAGAGCGAGGCGCCGCCGATTTTAGCCATTATTGCATCCGATTTCTTCGCCTTTCCATGTCAGCACCATAATTACGCCCTTCGGCCTAAGCGCCGTGCGTCAATGGGCCTCGGGCGTGAGGGGCAAATGATGTGGCCAGAACGCTGACGTGGCACGAGATAGCAGACGTGGAGTCCCCATCAGACGCCACGACAAGCTTTCAACATGAGCGCCTTTGCCGAGCTGAGCTTCCCTAAGGCAACACCTCTGTCCGCCAAAGGCAAGCTCCATCCTCCGCCATGTCCGTTCCCGCAAGCCTGGAATACCTAGGCCGGAGCCGAGTCCGATTCCCACCTAAGGCGGACCCCTCAAGATCGGTCCCCATGGTCAGGAGTCGAGCTCAGCCTCCTCCGCCATGAGGCGCTCCTCCGAGCTCAGGTCCCCTAGGATGGGTGGCACCCCGGCACCGAGCTCATCTAAGGTCAGGCCCCGTGGTCAAGAGTCGAGCTTAGCCTCCTCCGCCACGAGGCGCCCCTCCGCGACCGAGCTCAGTTCACCTTCATCCTGCCGAGCAGCACCGAGACGAGTCTACCGCAAACGGGCCCTGCCTCTCCAGCTCGGCCCTCTGTTCAAGTCAATACGTTGGCTGCCAAGGGAGCCATACCTCTCCTCCGAGGACAGTGGTGATGCTCCCGAGGGTCGTACGACACCAACCATGCCGTAATCAAGGTGCCATACCCTTCGCCGATCTGCCATACAACCGGAGAAAAGACCCTACCGGAGAGCACGGATCCCAAGACCGGCGGCCCGCCGATCGAGACCCTGACAGACTCCCAGGAGAGGGATAAGCAGAAGGAATGTCAGAAATCTACGGAGGCTTCCCGATTGTCACAACAGGAGAGACGTCCCGTCCACGTCACAATACCTCACCGTACACGACAGTAGGGGGAGATCCCGAAGCAAACCAAGGTAGAAACTCCCGTCAAAAAATAAGCAAAAAGGTATCGGCATCTAACCCCAAGGGGGGGATCCCCATAGCATACTTTTCAATTCAAAGGAGGAACCGGAGCGACACAAGAGAAGAAGGCTAGAGAGGAGGGCAAGACCACCTCGGCCAACACCATTCCCAGCTCGTCCTCATCTTCCACTCACACTATATTCACTCCTCCTAGCATGGAGCTCATCTAGAGGGACTCGACCAAGAGGATCTGTTTTCCTGGATCGTCACTGACTTGATCGTTGGAGTGCCCCCACCGGAATCCCCGGCCCGGGTCACTGACGTTACTTCCTTGCAGGTCCCGCGGCGCCGGAGGCATTCCCAGGCGGGCGGACGCGCAACACCCGACATCGAGAGCAGCTACGAGCCACGACGATCCAGACGACAACACCTTCTATAATATATATATATATATATATATATTGCAGATTTCATGTTCAAATCAAAGATCACCTTCATGAGATATTAACTGAAAAATAATAAAAGTACATTTAATATTAGGATAGAGAGGAGACTTCTTATTATAATAGAAGTATGAATGCCCTTTGCATGCATGCACATGGATTCATAGTTGATAACAATGGCTCTTGTGATTATGGTTTTAAATATCTATGAGATAAGAAGTATCCAAACATCTCATTCCATTTTTATGAAAAATTGGAAATTGAAATGGGATAGGATTTTGAAACCCATCTATGTGAAAAAACTAAAATAAGAAAGGAAGTAAAAAAATAAAAAGAAAAGGAATAAAAAGATAAAGGAGTAAAAGAAGAAAATGGAACAAAGTAAATGAATAAAGAAAGAAAAAAAAAAATGGAAGAAAGGAAGGTGAGAAGGAAAACCAAAAGAGAGGGAGGGAGAAGAAAAAAAAGAGAGGAAAGGAAGAAGGGAAAAACAAAAAAAGAGGAAGAAAAAAGAGAATGGTGGAAGAAAAAGAAAGAAGAAAAAAAGGAAGGAAAAAAGATAAACATAGAAAAAAGAAAAGAAAAGAAAAATAAAAAGAGACGGATGATACTTATTGGATGTTTAATCATGACATATTAAAATAAGGTAGGATAGTAGAGTGTTTCATTCCTGGAAAAAAATCAATGTTCTTGTTTCATAGATTTTAAAACCTTACTTGTAACAATTATTATTTTATATAAAATAAATTCAATTAAACTAGGTTCAACAAATTAAATATTAAATTATATTTTTTTTGTACACACATATATAGTTGATTACTATGGCTCTCGTGACATCTTTTATTCTATGTCAAATAAATGTAAAGGCTAAATTCAAAAAATTAAAAGCTAAACTAAGGTTATTATAGTCGAAAACATTGCTTCCATTCAAGCTTTAGCACTCTCTTAAAAAGAAAAATTACTTAATGCTAGTTTCATTTCATACCTCATCTTACGGTCGTTAAGATGCTATCATAGAGGATAATTTTGCACTCATTAGAATACCTATATTCTCATTCCTCCTCATTTCCAAATACCACCTTCCTAAACCCTTATACCATGCTCATCCCTTCTTTCTATTTAAGATGCTATCATAGAGGATAATTTTGCACTCTTTAGAATACCTATGTTCTCATTCCTCCTCACTTCTAAATACCACCTTCCTAAACCCTTATACCATGCTCATCCTTTATTTCTATTTAACTTGATCCTATCTGAGCCACATTCACTCCCACCACCTCCTCCTTTTTCTAAATGTTTTTTCCTCCTCTAAACTTCATCGCTTCCTCATCCCTCCTCTCTATCTAACCTAGTCTTGAATTCTACCCACTCACATCACCTCCATCTCTTCCAACACATCCTCTTCTCTAAATCTTCTTGTTATCTTATCCCCCTTCTCCATGTAACCTGGTTTTGGGCCTATTATTCAAGCCCCACCTCCTCCCACCAACACCTCTTCTAACACCTCCTCTAAATTGTCACCATCACCATCTATACTCTCCATTTAACATAGTCTCAAGTCCCGTCCACTCCCCACCATCTCCTCCTTTTTCCAACACTTCTCTCTAAACCCTATAAGTGTTATCATCCCTCTTCTCTGCCCTGCCTACTTCCGCTACATTCTTCTCTTCCAACACCTCATCTTTAAACTCCCCTCACTATCCTCATCCCTCGTTTCTATCCCTCCTCTATTTAAACCATTCCTCACAAGGATATTTCAATCCTAAAAAACAAACTTATCATTACATGATGAAATCCCATAAGACCACATCAACTAAGATAGACAATAGGACTATATTGAATCACTTGACTAAATTAAAAGACCATTTTGAAACTTTTAATTGAAACCATCTTTAGGTTGAGAGAGTGTCTAAGTTATTTTTCCTGACGAAAAAAGTCAAATCCTCATATCATTATTTTACTTTCACATCCCTTACCTAAAATATGTTGTAATTCTACATGACCTTGCATATTAACCTGCCATTACTAGTTCAAACTTTCCTCGCGTTGGGAACTTGCTTGAACCGAACAAGTCACAATTGATAAGAGAGATTGTTCGTATATTTGTTTGTTTAATCTAACAATATAGCTTTATGAATAGTGTGGAATTCAATAAAATGAAAAAAAAAACTCTTAATATCATATGACAAGGTCATGTTTGCATAGGCAGAGTCTTCAAGGCTCTAGGCAGGCCTCTCTCTTACTCAGAACTACCCAAATTAGAAATTTAAAAATGGTAACAGAGAATTCACAGGAACGCATGGTTCTGTATTTCAACGCAAACAAAGATCAATAATGCATTTTGACAAGGCATGGAAGTTCAATGATAATGATGTCAAATAAGGATAGGGAAGAATAATGATGCAAGCAAGACAGAAAAGCTAGACACTTCTATAATGGAACTGATAGGTCCCAATGAAGGTTTAAAAATTAAAAAATAAAACAAAATAGAGCAGAGGCCTAAAAATCACACTAATATGCCTTGTGGGAAAGATGACACTGAGATAGATGTGCAGTATAACTGAAGACTACCAAAGAGCACTCAGCTTTTCCATCAACTTAAAAAAAAAAGAGCACTCAGCTTGACCTAGAACAATTGAGCAAACCCAAGACAGATTATAAATTACTTGAACATTAAATTGGAAATGGTCTAAACAAAGGTAGACAGGTTTTTACAACATTATGTGTGACCAAGCTTAAGTGATGCATCTGAATACTTGGACTTTGCTAGATCAATCACTTTTAATAAGCCTGTGGAGAACCATGTTATAGACACACACAAGGGTCAGGAAAGTAAAAAATCATTGAACTAAAAAAAGGATGAAGAAAAAATACAGCAATGGGGCGCATCCCCAGATCTACATTTCTAATATTACAAAAACAACAATATGAAATGCTTTATAAAGCATTTGGAAAATTTTTCACGTCTCAGACCCTGAGAGCAAGTAGGTAAAAACTGAGAGAGCATTCTGCAGATGACTAGACCGTAGGTCTTCTGGAAAGGGAGCACCGAGCACTGTCTTGAAGCAGCTCATATGAACTGATGGAGTGGAACGCTCTCCAGGAGTGGACACAAGCAGATTGCATAGCTCTTCTGACATCTTTGAATAGGTAGCCCTGTGGCACCAAAGATTTAGTTTGTACAAGGAGTAGAAGGGAGGAAAATAATATAAGGTCACAATGCTTTTGCTAGCCATCTAAGATGTTATAGTGTATTTCCCATAACATGTTATAACTTCCTCTTTCTTTTTTTTTAACAAATGCGTCATTCTAAACAATGTTGTCAGCAGATCGCATTAATTAGGGATCACAGGCTGCATATAAATATCATGCAGTCCAACAACTGTTTAGTATTAATTAGGTGGTTATATTTTGTATCAACAGTGATTTTTTCAGGTCAGTTATCCAGGTTGAATTCCTGATTTACTGTAAAACAGAAAGCATATGGTCATATTAGAGCATCATGTGCCGACAAACCAAGAAGAGGAACTACTTATTCCTTTTCCTTAATTCAAAACAAATTTAAAGAATTTTTGGAACATGGATGAGCTGTTTTTGGCACATATAGAGAATTTGAAATTCTTTCAAGTTCAAAATGCAAAAGCTATTAGGAAGCATTTGTTTGGAATAATGACATATACCTCAGTGTTTGATAAATGACAAATCGAGAAACATAATAAATCTATGATCTGCACCTAATGTCATCCAAACTATCACCAGAACAGATAACAAAATTCCAGCTTTCAAAAATCATATCATGCCTCCATTGCATTCAGCATGAGAATTTGCCACCCTACCTGCACATGGCTATGGGTGACAAACTAAAAGCATAAACATTAAATTCGAGCAAGACTTGTCCAAGCTTTAGGTACTCATTATGGTATTTCAATTTCAAATTCTAAAGATAGATCATGCCTACCTTGCTTCGACAGGTAATCTACTCCCCCAAACTAAGAGTGAGTCATTCAAGCGACCGAAGAAATTTTGGCAAGCTTCTTTTTTCATCTCAAGGGGATCCTAATGAAAAACACAAATAAAACAATAAGGTATGCTCACACAGAATTGAAAGATAAATCATGTCGTGTGGAAGAATGAGTGTGACTTCTAGTCCTGAATCCAGAGATACCCAATGCAGCAGAGAAGACAGGTTACTACCAGCAAATAGACATGCAGACAAAATCAGATACCCAAAAATGAAGAAACTGAAAATAGATGTTCTCAATTGTACCCCTAAAGAAAAAAGACTGCAGATTCCAGTAAGGCATTTACTTAACCATGATCACACATGAAAGCAATAAAGTATCTTTGAATACACCAAAGCACCTTGTAATCCTTTGGATGTAGCCATTGGCAACTTACATTACCTGTTGCACCAATATTTCTTTGCATCACTTTCAAAGGCCACAAGATATAGCCCTGATTGTGATGAACATAATGAACAATTCCTAAAGCAGAAGTGAAGAGTGAATAGACAAGGTTTATTGGTTATGATTACAGTTATTACCTGAGGGAGAAAATTATCAAAGCCAAATCCAGCTAGAGGACATTGCAGAGGAACTAAGAGATGCTTCCACGTAGTAGTAAAGAAAAAAACTGGGTGCTGCTAGAAAGAAAGTGTATCCTCATGCATGTTGTAATTGAATTTGCTTTCTGGTGACTTGTTTTTGTTTGAAGAGAGATCATCTAAGGCAGTTGACACTGTCTAGCAAAAATGTCTTGTTCAATCAACAAGCTTTATCCCAACTATTATGTTATGAAATGCCAATCCTGTCTGGTCATTTATTTCTTTTTAGCAAAACTACACTATTTTTCATAGCAGAGCTATTCCCTTTGTAATGAAGGGTTGTTAAATAGTAGAATTTACTCAAATGGCTTCACTCCCATTATTAACAGTTTGAACAAGTTAACAAAGTATAAATAGGTGTTTAGTATGATATCCAGCAAAGTGATGGGATATGGTTTATCATATAAAAATCACAGTGTGCTACTTTTAGTGTTTTGGTATTTGTTTGTATCTTTGATTTGTCAATTTCCATAATAATGTGAGATTACAGATGAAACAAGGATCAGATCTAGCATTTACACATTCTACATACTATCAAATATCTTACCGATTCACTCATAACGGTCTCTTCTTGCAAAGAACTTCTTATAACATAGAACTCAATATAAATTCCAGCACCCAAGTCCCAGTCAGCAATTTCTGACTTATGCTCTTCCATCGAGCTTGTGATCCTCCAAATCTCTGAATGTTTAGCTGAAATGAAATTACATAAGCAATGTATGAAACTATCATTCAAAATATCATGGAGCTAAACTGGAATAGCGATGGATAAACTAACACACTTATCATACATACTATAAAGAGAGTGAGACTGCATTTCTTTACATGAGCATGGAGAACAGAAAAAGAACATAGGTCCACCAAATTAGAAATCTCATAACCAGAACCTATTAGGAATGTCATATGTTAACAATTTTAACTTAGACAGCAAAATAACATGCTAAATCTTTTCTACTCTGATAAAGTGTGCCTCTGACCTTGTTAGAACAAATTCTGTGCAAGCCCATGGAAACTTGACTCTGAAACAGGTCAGAAAAATTATGAAGCAGGACACATGAAGCCAATGATGGTTCATTTTGCAGACTAGAGCCACATCAAGCATGGCCTCAAGGAGGAGGTCTAAGAGATTGGGTTCCCAAAATATCCTGGTTAGAAATATGAGCATCTTTGATCTTAGTCCAAGTCATCTTATTTTTATTTTTATATTCTGAGTTGCTTTCTTTCAACTAACAAAAAGGCACACCACATGCTGAAAAAAAATAAATAACTTCAACACAATAATTGCTTTACAAAGCTAGTACATGTTTCTTGAGTCATGTGTCACATGACATAAAGTCTTCTCTTCATCCACGAACAAGGGCATGATCCTATCTTACGTCCTCTTTCCTGACAAGGTGTATAAAAGATTATCAAGATTATTTTCCCTTCTTCGTTACCCAGGATGGATTATGCCTACTAATAGCAAATGCTAAAACAGTTAGGTCATGCATCATTTTATAATAAAACCATCTCTGTCATCATGCAATATATAGAATTTCAGCTACTGAGGATCATTCTAAGTATAATAAAATCCTAAGTTTTACCATGAGTACTCAACCAAGAACTGGTTGGACTCCCTCCATGTAATGACACTGCACAGTCCTAAGGCCACCATTCACTGTACTTTCTGAGGAAAGAACAGTTTCCAGGTGAATCATCAGGAGCATTCAGCTATCCTGCACGAATTTTGTAATCAAAGCGATTTGAGAGAGTATACAATACCAAGAGATGTGGATTAAGTCTTATTCACGTCACTCAAGTGTAAGCCCTTCAATAGAGAACAACAACAGCATATCAGAATCAAGAAATTATGTTCATCTTAAGAATTTATACTCCTGTTTATACCATCTTGGTCCAGCTTCCTCCACACTAAGTGCAAGAATAGATCATTCCTACCATCTTGATATATCTTTATGCTTCTATCATTCCAGAGCTATAATTCAGATTTGTCAATTGTTTTTCCTTTTACTTGATTTTCCTTTTGGGCTTAAATAGTCCATTGATGCAAAAGTTCATTGCTCATAACAATATTTGGAAAGATAAGAGTGATAATGCAATACTTGAGACATGACTAACAAATATGAGTATGGAAAATTGGAAATAGCAAAAATATAGTCAATCACATACTTACATGATAAAAACAAATAATGAGCAACTGATGTCATGAAAATTGAATGAGCTTTCTGCCAGTTAAATGACTCAAGAAAATGTTCGAGGGCCTTTGGAAGATCTCCAATGTATTGAAAATATATTGCCTGCACCAACATGATACATTCAAGTGTTATCATTGAGAGAAATGATATTTATTTTCTGAAATAAATAAATCATTAAAATCAAATAATAGCTTCTTTTCTATTAGGTTGCCAGTGAACAGAAGTTCAGAATAAACTGAATTTATATCAGAATCTGGAGTCATTATATGACAAGTTTTGCAAAGAAAGCAAAAACATCAAAATAATATTACCTACCAAAGACTCATGCATCCATTCTGATGGTATGCCAAGATCTTCAATGAATTGGCGCTGAATTTCCTGTGTACTCCAAGTTTCACAATATTGAAACAAAATTTCCTTAATAAGACTGGCCTGGACATGGGGGAAATTATCATCGGAAGGCATGTGGATAACAACATAGATGGCCCAATGGCACTGCCCAAGACATAGCAATTGGGATACAAGGCTCATGTCAAGAACATGAAGATCATTAGAACTGAATGCACCAATAGCTTCCAATATGGCATGTTGATGCCAAATCATGTGGTAGTCAAGTGGATCATGTGTAGAAGAAAGGGCACTGAACATGGTTTTCAGTGGACTGAAGGTTTTGTCTTCATTAGCATGAAGCAGCATGAGATAATATGCTATATCATAACGATCACCTACACTCCAGTCCACTGGTTCTTCAAGAGGTCCTTCATCAATATAAGCTGGGACTGGATGTGGTGCCCTTCCTTTGTCAAGAAGCTGCTGATAAGTGTGAATTATTACTGGTAATGAAGTATCTGGTGGTAGTTGATACCACATCACCAATCCCAGGTATCTTTTCCAATCAACTGATGAATCCCGAAGAGCACCTTGGATATTACCTGCAAGCAATTCATACAACCTCAACCTCTCATTCTCAATATACTCGAAGTCCAACCCATTCATCCTCCAGAGTTCCAGTTGTTGAGCCATGTCAGACCGATTCACTATTGACCCACCAGCCTGACTCAACAATATAGCCAGCCGTACATCTCCTCTAGAAGCAGCAAGTTCCACTGCTGCATCCAGCTGCCGTCCTGTCAAAAGTAGGAGTATGTGTTCCAAATAACTTGAATCATTTAGACAGCTCACTTCTTCTTGTACCCGGTGGCAAACACTTTCTTGCAGCCAATAACTGAACTCTGCTCTGCGAACAAAAGGTCTTGCCTCAATGTCTATGTCAACAGAACTATCCTTAATATCAACCAACATTTCCTCACCATCATCATCAATTAGAGGTTTCAAGTTCCCACTCGTTTCCCTCTCTGAGAACAGAACTTTTATCAATTCCCAAATTGTGACTTGATGCATTAAAAGCATACGAGAAGATGTAGATAAACCAGTAACCTCTAACCGTTTCTCAACTATTCCAATATAAGCCCGACATATCTCTGAGAGTGTTATACGATTGCATACAACCTTCTGAAGCTTTATTTTACAAGACCCAAGATCCACATCAGTGGGTTCATGGTCTAAAGACTTGTGTAGATCCAGCAGTGTAGAAAAACACAAATCAACAAGCTCTTCCCTGACTTTATTGTTTTCATCTCTCACTGCTCTGTCTAGTGCAACTTTCTGTACACTAATTACAGAAGACAATCCATTTCTGGAACTGCCCACTGGTGTACCACTATGAACAAGGATGCCATTGGGTCCCCATCCAACACGAAATGATCTTCCCATAAAAAGACCAGCATCAACAATGTTTTTAGAATATCCTCCAGGTAATGGTGTCAGGTGCTTTTCCTCCAATTTAAAGCCTTCACTTTTTGTCAGCTTCAGTTGCATACCCTTGTTTTGCCTAGTCATAAGAATGTTTCTAGATGGGCTTAACTCAGAACTATTTATGTTGTATTCGAGTAAAGCTTGTGGTGCTTTTCGCACAGTACGAGGACTGACTTTACTATCTGTCTTCCGTGAAGAACCTTGTAAAGGAGTTCTGTTATTAAAACTTTTGGCACTGGAGCTTGGTGAACCTGCCTTCATATACTCCTTGCTATTATATCTCTTGTCATGTGGAAACAAACCATCAAATTCTTCATCTTCCTCTTCTACGGGAAACATCAACATCCTCATTTCTTGCATCTTCACAGGATCAAGCCCAAGATGAGCTGGCAGCGAATGAGATAAAACCAGTCCATCAGAATGGACTTGAGGTTCTTTTATCTCAGCAGCCGGTTGAGCATTAACATCATCTACAACCATATCATCTTCTTCATCTTCATCCAATCCAAATCTACTGAAATGAGGGACTAGAAATTTCCACTCACAGTTAACCGAGTTAAATGAAACAAAGTGAGCTCCCTGTCTGCGAGCACTTTTCTGCAATTTAGTAATAAGTCTCTCAGATTCCAAGCCCTTTGAACCCGAAGATCTCAACTGAAGAATCAGGGTCACCTCAGCAACTTTGTTAAGAGCATGGCCCACTGCAGGCTTGTCAATCTCATTTTCATACACCACCACAGAATGCCTATCAAACTTGATGATCTGATCCAGATTCAATCCTCTAACATCAGTATAACCAAAAAAATTAATTTGTCCATAACCAAATCTTCCAACCTCAAGGTTTGGAACCCTGCTGCAGTAACCAGAATCAACAAGTTCACTGGCTGCCAGCTCGTCAATTGAGGGTTTTATAAAATAGTCAGAAGAATGCAAAGTGGGTAAAGAAGCTGCCACCTCCACGCTGTCAGACATTCTTCTTTTCTTATACTGAACTGATTTTATGGAATCACAATTGCCCACATCTAACACACTTTCACTAAGAGGACCAACTGGACCGTTGCCTATGCAGTCATAAGGTTTGCTCAAAACCCCTAACATCAAAGAAAAATGAAAGCACCTAAATTCAACTATAGTGACAAAAAAATGATATACAATATAAAAAGAAACAAGTAAAAACAAAATAACTTCTTGAGAACACCAGCATAATGCAACATATGAGCTAAATAATTGCCGTTACACTGGGAATTGATGCCTCCATGATAAAATAATGGTCAAAGCAAAGTCGTTCACTGAGCCTTAAATATATAATGCAATAATGCTACGTCCATTTTAATCAGCAGCATTAAGATCTAGCATTAAGATCTTCTTCCTAGACCAGTTTGGGTTTTAAGGTAACGCTAAATTGGGATCTATTTTTCAATAATCCAATCATGATTTATGAGAGCCCCTAAGTACATACATATCAAACAAACAACGTTCAAAAAAACAGAAAAAGCAAATTTTTTGAGCTCCCACCTGCGACAATTGTAGGCAAAATGTATATAAAGTTGCAGAAGGCCAAAAATGAAGAGTCCATGTCTTTAGAAAACCTAGAAACCGGTGGAAATATAATACACTAAGAACTTTTTCCCACCGGAAAAAAGGCCCAAATAGATCAAAAATCCAATCTAACGCAATGGGAAACATACTCCTAAACCCTAGAGAATATCAGAAAGCTGAATGGCCGCTGATAAAGAAAAGGAGTTCAAACATTTAGCGAAAAGGGACGTGGTAAAGCTAAATAAATCGAGTTTCACGAAGGAAATCAAATAAATCTTAACCAAAAAAAGAGGAGAGAGTGCAGTTCGGATCAAAAGAGATGGAAAATTACCCGCGGGCGGGAGTGAGGAGGCGGACGACACCATGATCTAATGAGGCATCAGATAGGGAAGAGAGAGTATTGAATTGCGGTTAGCACTGCGGTTCGGAAAATTTTGGAGCTAGGGTTTTGTTCAGTTCAGCACTGCCGCAGAAGAGAAGCACCGATAGCGAGCAAGAGGGAGCGGGGCTTTCAAAGCAGGGCTGTGAACGGGTCGGATCGAAATCCAGATATTTAGATCTGAATTCGATCTTATCTATTAAATATGAATCTGGAATTGAATATCCGATAAATTTAATTTTAAAATATAAGATCCGGATCCAAATGAATATGAGGTATCAGATTGAACCCGGACCCGAATGGAAGACATGGAGTTAATACTTTGAAGTTTTCCACCGAGCACTAACTAAACCAAGCAGGAAACAACGTCATCGTCCACCAAGAAAAAATCATGATCCATCTATCATTGCATATGGTTCACGAGGCATAATCATGTGTTACGGCCGTAACGATGACGTGGCCGGGCTCAGATACCGTCAGATATGATCGAGCCACGTAGAGGTTTCTTCGGTCGAGTCAGCGTCACATTGCCGAGATCGAGCTCGGCCAGGCTACCTCGCCAGACGACTTCCCGAAGACATTATCGCCCTTGCCGAGGTCGAACTCGGTTCGGGGCTCCTCCTGCCACCTCGCCAGGTGTCCACCCAGGAGGGGTCCGCTTAGGTCGAGGTTGGCCACTTCTTCGCTCCTTCGCCAGGCAACCCCCGGAGACGGGTCCACCTCGGTCGAAGCCAGGCGACCTCCTGCCACCTCGCCAGGTGTCCACCCGGGAGGGGTCCACCTGGATCGAGGTCGGTCGATCCCTTGTCCCTTCGCCAGGTGGCCCCCGGAGACGGGTCCACCTCGGCCGAAGCCAGGCGACCTCCAGCTACCTCGCCAGGTATCCACCCGAGAGGGGTCCACCAAGGCCGAGGTCGGCCGACTCTTCGCTCCTTCGCCAGGTGACCCCTGGAGACGGGTCCACCTCGGCCGAAGCCAGGTGACCTCCTGCCACCTCGCCAGGTGTCCACCCGGGGGGGTCCGCCTAGGCCGAGATCGGTCGATCCTTCGCTAGGTAGCCTCCGGAGACGGGTCCACCTCGGCCGAAGTCAGGCGACCTCCTGCCACCTCGCCAGGTGTCCACCGGGGAGGGGTCCACCTGGGCCGAGGTCGGCCGATCCCTTGTCCCTTCGCCAGGTGGCCCCCGGAGACGGGTCCACCTCGGCCGAAGCCAGGCGACCTCCTGCCACCTCGCCAGGTGTCCACCCGGGAGGGGTCCACCTAGGCCGAGGTCGGCCGACTCTTCGCTCCTTCGCCAGGTGACCCCCGGAGACGGGTCCACCTCGGCCGAAGCCAGGCGACCTCCTGCCACCTCGCCATGTGTCCACCCAGGAGGGGTCCACCTAGGCCGAGGTCGGCCGATCCTTCGCCAGGTAGCCTCCGGAAACGGGTCCACCTCGGCCGAAGCCAGGCGACCTCCTGCCACCTCGCCAGGTGTCCACCCAGGAGGGGTCCACCTCGGCCGAGGTCAGGCCGCCCGTACATAGAAGATCCCAAAGAAAGAGGCGCAGGTTCCGAGGTCGACCCTCGAGCCGTGCGCATCACAGGCGGCGCCCCGTACGGATAGCGACGGCACGCGAAACACCATTTACATCGGCCCGACAGGTCCCGCAGTCGAGAGGCGCGGTTCTGACAAAACAGGGCCCGTAAACGGACGGCGCCTACACTTGGGAAGGAGAGCGCTCTCATTGGGCCCGAGGTCTGACCGGCCGCCTTACCGGCGCCACCCCCTTCTGTCTTTGCCCTTTCCCCACTGGGCTCGGCGAACGAGGTCGGAAAGCCGCCTGGCCCTCGACACCAAAAGGGGAAAGGGGAAAGGATGGGAAGGGGAGCCTCCCAGGAGGAGAAGACAGGCGAACAGCGGGAAGAGATAAAAGGAAGGAAGCTGGGGACGACAAGGTAAGCTGATCAAGCTAGGGACAAGCAAGAAACAGTGGCCAAAAGCCCTGCTCCGAGAGTGAGATCCAGGGTCCCAAGAGTGGATCGCTTGGCGTGAGCTCGGCAAGGAGGCCCGGCCGAATTTCTGGTCCCCATAGCACCTTTCTTGCTAGTAAATTCTCTGAGTCTGGGACTCCTTCGGGGGCCCGTCTTGGAGAATCTGTTCCTTCTCGTCGTCTACTGACTTGACCGTCGGAGCTCTCTCGCCGGGATCCCCGGCCAGGGTCTTCTGACCCTCTCTTGCAGGTCCGCTCCAGCCAGGAGTCTCCAGGAGCCAGGCGGTCCGGTAGGATCGACGGATCCAAGGCACGGGCGCGACGGCGAGATCGGCAACAGATTGGCGCGCTAGGTAGGGGGGCAGGACAACACCCCCTAGCGGGAGCCAGCTTTCTGCAGGTATCGCGCTCTCTGACGATGGCGGTCACTCGTGGGCGCGAGGCGTCCACCAGCCGTGCGGGGGAGGTTCCCTCCCCTCAAGGGGCCCACAGCCCGGAGAGGGAGCTTCCAGGTCCCCCTCGTCTTCCACCACAGTCGACCTCAGCAGACGGGCCCCTCGCGGCCGTCATCCAACAACTGCAGACCTTGACCTCGGCGGTCCGGCAGCTTCAAAATCAGCAGCGGTCCCTGGCCACGCAGCTGCAGCCAGGAACCCCCGTGGCCCGAGCCGCGGGACAGCGTGGGAGCCTGCGCTCCATTCAGGGCAGGCCATCCCACCCGAGGGCAGTCTCCAACCCCCGCGGGAGCCACCAAGCTCCCGCAAAAAGAAATTACTCCGGTTCGGCGGATCACGAGAGTCGATCCCCGGTCGATGAAGCCGAAACGGTGCATCGCAGCAAGCGACGCCGAGGCCTGACTTCGCGCCGAGACCGATCGACGCCCCCTTCACCAGCGGTCTCGGTGGAAGACTCCACCGACGAGGCCATCAGGCGCCAGGATGAGAGGCGCCTGGAGGAGCATGAGCGCAAGTTAGCGGAGTTCGCCCGCCGATTTGCCGACCTGCAAAACTCATCAGCGGACCCGGCGGGCTACGACTCCCGTCCCCCCTTCTCTGAAGAAATCCAAGCGGAGCCGATCCCAAAACGGTTCCGCATGCCGCAGGTGGATCCCTACAACGGGACCACCGACCCTCTGGACCATCTGGAGAGCTACAAAGCTCTCATGAGGGTCCAGGGGGCCACCGACGCCCTTTTGTACATCGCCTTCCCAGCCACCCTCCGGAAGGCCGCTCGAGTCTGGTTCACCCGCCTCGAGCCCAGATCCATTTGTCCTTCCACCAGCTGGAAGGAAAGTTTGTGGCGCACTTCGACGCTTGTCGAAAGGTGCCAAGAGAGGTGGATAGCCTCTTCTCCATCCGCCAGCAGGACCAGGAGCCGCTCCGGGACTACATCACCCGATTCAAGACCGCAGCCCTGGAAATCTACAGCCTGGACGAGCCCGTCGCCATGCTGGCTTTGAAGCGCGGGCTCAAGACGTCCCGCCTGACCTACTCCCTGGACAAGAAGCCGCCCAGGACATACTCCGAGCTCCTCCTCCGCGCCCATAAGTACATCCGGGCAGAGGAGGCCGACCGCACCCGTCGAGAGTTGGACGGGAAGACTCTGAAGAGGCCGCCCCCGAGGGATACCCCGGGAGCTCGGAAGCCCGGGCCATCTGCCGACCCTCGCCCGAATCCAAGGCCGAGGGGCGAGGCCACTCCGGAGCGGAGGTTCACCCCTCTCCTCGCACCTCGGACGAAGATCCTCATGGAAATCGAGGGTGAGCGCGATCTCCGCCGACCTCCTCCTCAGAACCCGAGGGCTATCCGGGATAAATTGAAGTACTGCCAGTTCCACCGCGAGCACGGTCACGACACGGAGGAGTGTCGCAACCTGAAGCCGGAGATCGAGGAGCTGATCAAGAGGGGCTACCTCAGGAAGTTCGTCAGGAACGAGGTCCCCCCGGAGGGGCAGCCGCTCGCGGCTTTACCGCCAGCCCCTGCAATCGATAACCGCCCGACGGAGAAGCCCGTGGGCATGATCTCACGCGGGGTCGGGCGAGCGGCGAAGAGAGCCCGGGAAGTCGGGAACCCGAAGAATGTAATCCCTCCCGAGGAGGGGAAGGATAATGAAAATGTAAACAACGATGCCGTGGTGGTCGAGATGACCATCGCGAAGCATCCTGTACATCGAATCATGCTGGATAGTGGAAGCTCGGCCGACGTACTTTTTTACGATGCCTTCTCTCGGATGAATTTGTCCCACGGTCAGCTGAGACCGGTACATACCCTCCTGGTAGGTTTTATAGGGAACTCCGTGAGGGTCGAAGGGGAGATCACTCTCCTGGTCACCGCCGGATCCCCACCTCGGCAGACGACCGTCCTGATGACGTTTACTGTCGTCAGGCTCCCTTCGCCTTACAACGCCATTCTCGGGCATCCCGGGCTCAACCAACTGGACGCCACGATTTCCATGAAAAGGTTGTTGGTGCAGTTCCCCACGCCTTCCGGGCTCGGGGAGATGAAGGGGACGACCTAGCCGGTCCTGCTTTGCCTCCAGATGGTCCCGGGCGCCCGGGGCGCGGAGCTCGCCCCCGATGTTGACGACCTCGACCTAAGAGAGAAGGAACCCAGGGGAGGGCCCGTAGAGCGCCTGTTGACTTATCCCCTCGGTTCGGACCCGCTGAAGACGGTGCAAGTCGGGGCCCAACTCCCTGAAGAAGAACGGACCCGCCTGCTGGAGTTCCTCCGCGCGAACGCAGACGTGTTCGCCTGGTCGGCGGCCGACATGCCGGGCATTCCACCCGAGGTCATCACGCACAGGTTAAACGTGGACCCAAGCTGCCGCCCGGTCCGCCAGAAGAAGAGGAGCTTCGCCATGGAGAGACAGAAGGCCATCAATGAGGAGGTGGAGAAACTCCTCGCCGCCGGTTTTGTGCGGGAAGTCCAGTATCCCAGCTGGCTAGCAAACGTGATCATGGTAAGAAAGAGTAGTGGTAAGTGGAGGATCTGTGTGGACTACACCGACCTCAACCGAGCTTGCCCAAAGGATAGCTTCCCTCTTCCAAAGATCGACCAGCTGGTCGACACCACCTCGGGACATCGCCTCCTGTCATTCATGGACGCCTTCTCTGGATACAACCAGATCCGAATGAGCCCGGAGGACGAAGAGCATACCACCTTCATAACCGACCGCGGAACTTTTTGCTACAGAATGATGCCATTCGACCTCAAGAACGCTGGAGCTACGTACCAGCGTCTGGTCAACAGGATCTTCAAGGACCAGATCGGCCGCAACATGCAGGTGTACGTGGACGATATGCTGGTAATGAGCAAACCCGATTCGGACCATGTAGCTGACTTGGCGGAGACATTTGGCAACCTCCGACATCATCAGATGAAGCTGAACCCGGCGAAGTGCACCTTCGGCGTCTCCGCCGGGAAGTTCCTAGGATTCATGGTGACCCAAAGAGGAATTGAAGCCAACCCGGAGAAGGTCCAGGCCATCCTGGACATGGAGCAGCCCGCCTCCAAGAAGCAAGTGCAGCAACTTACCGGCTGAGTTGCGGCCCTCAGCCGCTTTATCTCCAGGTCGGCAGATCGCTGCCGTCCCTTTTTCAAGGTGCTGAGAAAGATAAACGACTTCGCTTGGACCGAGGAATGCCAGGAGGTCTTTGAAGAGCTGAAGAAGATGCTCGCATCGCCACCGTTGCTGTCAAGGCCCGAGGATGGGGAGGAACTCATCCTCTACCTGGCGGTCATCCCGGAAGCCGTCAGCTCGGTCCTGGTTCGGACCGATGACCAAGGAGTCCAGCGGCCGGTATACTATACCAGCAAACTTCTCCGCGACGCGGAGCTCAGGTATTCTCGGCTCGAGAAACTCGTTTTCGCGCTAATAGTGTCTGCCCAGCATCTCAGGCCCTATTTCCAAGCGCATCCCATCGCTGTCCTGACGGATCAATCGCTGAAAGCGGTGCTTAGCCGACCCGACACTTCGGGACGATTGGCGAAATGGGCACTGAAACTCAGCGAGTTCGACATTGCGTACAGGCCAAGGTCGGCCATGAAGGTGCAGGTGCTGGGCAACTTCTTGGTCGAATGTGCAGGCTTGGGCAAGGAGCCCGAGGAAGGCCCCTTAGGCCAGCCGCTGAAGACGGGCCCCGATGAGCCCGGAGAGGATGTCTGGATCCTCCATGTAGATGGAGCCTCGAACTCCGGCGGGAGCGGAGCCGGACTCATCCTTGCCAACAGCGACGGGGTCGTCGCCGAATGCGCGCTCCGTTTCCAATTCACCGCGACCAATAATCAGGCGGAGTACGAGGCACTTCTTGCCGGGCTGAGGGTCTCCCGCGAGCTGGGCGTAACCAACCTCAAAGCTTTCACTGATTCCCAGCTCGTGGCGGGACAGGTCTCCGGGGAGTATGCCACGCATGACCCCCAAATGGCGAAATACTTGGAGCTCGTCAAAGCGGGCGCGTCTAGATTTCGGCGCTTCAACATCTTCCACATCCCCCGCAGGGAGAACGCCCGTGCGGATACTCTCTCCCGGCTGGCGACCCTGCCGGACTCGATGCTGGGCCGCGCTCATGTGGAGCGCCTTGAGATCCCAAGCCTCGAGACCCCGGTGGAGGTCCATCAGGTCAGCCATGAACCCAGCTGGATGGACAAGTACGCCGAATACATCACCAGTGGCACCCTGCCGGAGGACCGCGAGGCGGCTCGCCTTATCAGAAAGAAAGCCATGCGATTCGTCCTGATGGATGGGCAATTGTATCAAAGGTCCTACTCCTACCCCCTCCTCAAGTGTGTAGGACCCGCGGAAGCCAAGCTCGTGCTCCAGGAGATTCACGAAGGCATCTGCAAGAACCACGTGGGGGGCAGAGCATTGGCCTACAAGGCCCTTCGTCAGGGCTACTTCTGGGAGACGATGAAGGAAGACGTCGCTGACTTCGTGAAGAAGTGCGATCAGTGCCAGCATCACGCCACGGTGCAACGGCAGCCCTCCAACCCAATCTCCCAGCTTTCAGCTCCCTGGCCATTCGCCCAGTGGGGGATGGACCTCCTGGGCCCATTCCCGCCGGCGTCTGGACAGCGGAAGTTCTTGATAGTGGCCATCGACTACTTCACGAAGTGGGTCGAGGCCGAACCCTTGGCGCGGATCACTGAAGCAAACGTCGCCAAGTTCTTTTGGAAGTCGATCGTTTGCCGCTTCGGCCTCCCCCACACCGTGGTTACTGACAACGGGTGCCAGTTCGACTGCCGGGAGTTCGAAGAGTTCTGCGGCGACCTCGGCATCAGGCATCGCTTCACCTCGGTGGCGCATCCCCAGACCAATGGAGAGGCCGAAGTTACGAACAGGACCATTTTGCAGGGCCTCCGCACGCAGCTGGACCAGGCCAAAGGCAGATGGACCGAGGAGCTCCCCATTGTCCTTTGGGCATACCACACCACCCCGAGGACGGCTACCGACGAGACCCCGTTCAACCTCGTCTTCGGAGCCGAAGCGGTCATCCCGATCAAACTCAGCCTACCCACGCTGCGTGTGGAGCAATACGACGAGACAAAAAACCCCACCAGGATGATGCTCAACCTTGACCTTCTTGAGGAGACGAGGGACAAGGCTCGAGTTCGGATGGCGACGTATAGGCAACGTGTGGCCAGGTATTACAACTCCCGAGTGCGGCCGAAGTTTTTTCGTCCCGGAGATCTGGTCCTTCGCGCGCTGAAGCTTCTCAGCCACGGGAATGCAGCAAGCTCTCACCCAACTGGGAGGGCCCGTACCGGGTAGCAGAAGCCCTCCCCCATGGTGCCTACTACCTGGAGGAGTTGGGAGGTGCCAGGTTCCCCCGGATGTGGAACGCCTCGAACCTAAGAGTGTATTATCAGTAATGTAAGGTTCCCCACTCCTGCAATAAAGTTTCCTTGCTTCAAACACTCTCTTCTCACTTTGTAGGGAAACCGGCGCATGGCCCTGAGTTCGGCATGCCCGATCATGGCCGACGGCCGAGGGAAGCAGGAGATCCTGGGTTTCGTCCTGGAAGGTGGCGCCGAACCCAGTTCGCCCACGTAAGCACGGAGAACAGCTCGGCAAGCCACGCAAGGCTTGAGAAAGCCTGCGGCCCTGGGGTTCAATCCGGAAGTCCTGGGCTTCGGCCTGGAAGGTGGCGCAGAACCCAGTTCGCCCACGCAAGCACGGAGAACAGCTCGGCAAGCCGCGCAAGGCTTGAGAAAGCCTGCGACCCCGGGGTTCAGTCTGGAAGTCCTGGGCTTCGGCCTGGAAGGTGGCGCAGAACCCAGTTCGCCCACGCAAGCACGGAGAACAGCTCAGCAAGCCGCGCAAGGCTTGAGAAAGCCTGCGGCCCCGGGATTCAATCCGGAAGTCCTGGGCTTCGGCCTGGAAGGTGGCGCAGAACCCAGTTCGCCCATGCAAGCACGGAGAATAGCTTGGCAAGCCGCGTAAGGCTTGAGAAAGCCTGCGGTCCCGGGGTTCAGTCCGGAAGTCCCGGGCTTCGGCCTGGAAGGCAGGGCGGAAACCACTTCGCCCATGCGAGCATGAAGGCAATCCCAAGGCCGGACCCGCTCAAGGCCTACTCTGACGCCACGCGGTCCGGGATGTCCCAACCTTCGATCTGAGCGACGGACGGGACCAGGTCCACACTCGTTCCGGCACTCCACATCGACATCTCAAGAAAGAAAAAGAGAAGATGGGAGAGTGGGAATGAAAGTGAACTTAAGATTTAGGCAAATAGAGCTTTCATTGATCCAAGGAGGAGTACAAGCTGGGATTCTCGATAGGCCGGGAGTCCCCAAAAAAAAAAGAGAGAAGACGAAAAGCACAACAATAACAGCAAGAAAGCGAAAGGATAGAAGGCTCAGTTCTGCGCAAGGTCGGAGCCCTCGGCCTGGGTCGCGCGCTCCGCGTCCTCGCCTTCGACAGCTGCCGGCTCAGGGGGCTGCTCCGGGGCCACGGCCTTGTCGGTCGTCGGGGCCGCAGGCGCGGCGTCGGCCGCACCGGAGGCTCTGCTCTCAAGTCCTTGCCTCCTACCTCCGAGCACCACCCCACTGAGGTCGAGCTCGGGGTAGAAGGCCCCTACCTTCTCCCGGCACATCCGGAACCCCTTCAGCAAGGAGTCCAAGGCGGCCTCCCGGACCTCCGACGTGTACTCGTCGAAAGCCCAGAACTTCGGGATGGCCTCCTGCGCCTCCCGCTTCGCGGCCTCCAGGAGCCCGTTGATGTACGCACTCCGCTCCTTCGCCGCGTTCGCATCCCGCCTGGCCTCCTCCAGCTGGCGCTCCAGCCATTAGGAGTGGGCATGAAGGCGAGCCCTCTCAGCCGCGCCCTCCTCCGTGCGACGCTGGTGGGAGATCCGCTCCTCCGACAGGGAAGACTCCAGCTCCATGTTCCGCCCCTCGGCGCGCGCCAGGTCTGTTTGGAGGGCCTGGTTGTTTGCTCGCAGCTCAACCCCCTTCTCCATGAGGTCCTTGACGTCGGCCGCGAGCTTGCCGAGCTTCTTCTCCTTCTCGGCATCCCTCTTCGCGTTCCCTACGAGGAAGTTCCTCAGTAGGAGAACGTCGTTCTTCTAACCCGATTGCTTCACTTGTGCAGATTGGGAACCGTAAAGAGCTGCGGGAGGATCCCGAGCAGAGCGTCAGCATAGTCCCAGCCACCCCGAGCTCGGCGGTCCCGGGCTGTGGAGGTGTACTCCATCACCTTCTCCGCGAGCCCTTTGTCGCGGATGACTGAACACCGGTGGGTGATCACCGGTGGCGGAGCCGTCAGGTCTGCTCCGGCGGCGACTGTCCCTCCAGCAGGAATTGCAGCCGATGGGCCGGCAGAGGACACGGGCTGCGCCGTCGGAGCCGCGGCGATGATAGGACCGGTGCTGGACGAAGCTGCGGGCGGTGGAGCCCCCTCGACGACAGCACCACCGGGTCTGACAGCTGAGGAATCAACGTCCCCGCCCCGAGGCAGCCTGGGCGGGGGAGCAGTGGCCGCTGGACTAGGTACAGTCGCCGGCGCAACCTCCTGGCTCGCCTCGGTGCGAGCCCTTTTGGCCGCGGGCTCATCTACCTCGGGGACGTCTCTCTGGGCCGCGCCCTCCAGGAGGCTCTCCAGTGAAAACTTCATGCCTGCAACGCAAAAGAGTAGAAGGTCAGCCAGCTCGGTCATAAAGAAAAAAGAATGCAAGAGTCAAGGGAGGACCGAATCTCACCCGACTCACGGATGGGACTGATCCCGGCCTCAAAAAGATTCTGCTCCGAGAGCAGAACCTCGAGCGCCGGGACCACGTCGCTCAGGAGCAGGGAGTAGGCCTCCTGGTCCGCCGACTCGACCTGGGAGCTCCGGTTCGGAGACCGGTCCGGTTCACTCCAGGCCCAGTCGACATCTTCGATCGAGGCAAAGAAAAACCGGCTCTTCCAGCCCTTGATAGAAGAAGGGAGGTCGAACCGCAGACACCTGGGCCAGGGCGAGATGTACCACCAGCCGTCATCGATGGAGTACCTCTTCAGGGTAAACATGGCCCTGAAGAGGGAGAAACGGGCAACGAACCCGTGAAAATGACAAAAAACTATGAAAGAAAAGATGACCCGGATGGCATTGGGAGCCAACTGGGCCGGAACAAGACGGAAGTGGCTAAGAAAGGAGAGGAAGAAGGGGTGCAGAGGGAATCGAAGACCCCTGAGAAAGAAATCTTCATAGAAGGCTATGCGGCCGGGGCCACTCATGGTGACGCGTTCCCCGGGCCGCGGAATGAATAGACGGATTGATCCCGGGATGCCGTAGGCCTCCCGGAGCAAAGAAAGATCGCCCTCGGTCATGGTGGAAGCATGACCGGAGGGACCGGCGGGAAGAAGAGGCGGAGCAGGAAGAGAAAGAAGAGGAAGAGAGGAAGCAATCGGAGGAGACCGGCCCGCCCTGGGGATGCCGATGGTGACACCCCCAGGTTGCAGACGCATGCGGATCTCCTCCGGGATCGTTTCCTCCTCTGAAGAGGAAGAAGATGGAGTCCTCGGCCGGGACGGACCGGCCTCGTCCGGATTAGAAGAAACATAGCGACGACGCGCCATGACAAAGAAGGAAACAAAGATTCAGAGAAGAAGGGGGAGAGGGGAACTAGAAAGAAGGATGGAGGCACTCAACAAAAATACGCCAAGCGAACGCGGGGCAACGGAAGTTAGCCTGCAGCAAACTGCCCACGGAGCAAGGGGAAAGGCCTCATTCCGGAAAGTCCCCTCCTTTTCAAACTCAGTCGACAGCAGCCGTACCCGTCATTCCGCCCCGAGCCACTGGATGATCGCCGCGTGGACGCACGCCCGACACAGACGCCTCGTTAGCAGGGTAACTGCCTCTACCTCGAAGCGATGCATTTATTATGGGCAAGTGGGCGACGCGTGGCGGCTTCCTATAGGGCTTCGGGCGCATCGAGAAGCGGCGATGAGGATCATGGCAATTATGATGCAAGATCTTCGCCTCCCCACGTCATATCCGCATTTAATCCCGACGCTCCGTTCTACGACGCCCCAACGGAACGGCGGGCTGGGGGGCAACTGTTACGGCCATAACGATGACGTGGCCGGGCTCAGATACCGTCAGATATGATCGAGCCACGTGGAGGTTTCTTCGGCCGAGTCAGCGTCATATTGCCGAGATCGAGCTCGGCCAGGCTACCTCGCTAGACGACTTCCCGAAGACGTTATCGCCCTTGCCGAGGTCGAGCTCGGTTCGGGGCTCCTCCTGCCACCTCGCCAGGTGTCCACCCAGGAGGGGTCCGCTTAGGCCGAGGTTGGCCACTTCTTCGCTCCTTCGCCAGGCGACCCCCGGAGACGGGTCCACCTCGACCGAAGCCAGGCGACCTCCTGCCACCTCGCCATGTGTCCACCCGGGAGGGGTCCACCTGGGCCGAGGTCGGCCGATCCCTTGTCCCTTCGCCAGGTGGCCCCCGGAGACGGGTCCACCTCGATCGAAGCCAGGCGACCTCCTGCCACCTCGCCAGGTGTCCACCCGGGAGGAGTCCACCAAGGCCGAGGTCGGCCGACTCTTCGCTCCTTCGCCAGGTGACCCCCGGAGATGGGTCCACCTCGGCCGAAGCCAGGCGACCTCCTGCCACCTCGCCAGGTATCCACCCGGGGGGGGGGGGTCCGCCTAGGCCGAGGTCGGCCGATCCTTCGCCAGGTAGCCTCCGGAGACGGGTCCACCTCGGCCGAAGCCAGGCGACCTCCTGCCACCTCACCAGGTGTCCACCCGGGAGGGGTCCACCTGGGCCGAGGTCGGCCGATCCCTTGTCCCTTCGCCAGGTGGCCCCCGGAGACGTGTCCACCTCGGCCGAAGCCAGGTGACCTCCTGCCACCTCGCCAGGTGTCCACCCGGGAGGGGTCCACCTAGGCCGAGGTCGGCCGACTCTTCGCTCCTTCGCCAGGTGACCCCCGGAGACGGGTCCACCTCGGCCGAAGCCAGACGACCTCCTGCCACCTCGCCAGGTGTCCACCCGGGAGGGGTCCACCTAGGCTGAGGTCGGCCGATCCTTCGCCAGGTAGCCTCCGGAAACGGGTCCACCTCGGCCGAAGCCAGGCGACCTCCTGCCACCTCTCCAGGTGTCCACCCAGGAGGGGTCCACCTCGGCCGAGGTCAGGCCGCCCGTACATAGAAGATCCCAAAGAAAGAGGCGCAGGTTCCGAGGTCGACCCTCGAGCCGTGCGCATCACAGGCGGCGCCCTGTACGGATAGCGGCGGCACGCGAAACACCATTTACATCGGCCCGACAGGTCCCGCAGTCGAGAGGCGCGGTTCTGACAAAACAAGGCCCGTAAACGGACGGCGCCTACACTTGGGAAGGAGAGCGCTCTCACTGGGCCCGAGGTCTGACTGGCCGCCTTACCGGCGCCACCCCCTTCTATCTTTGCCCTTTCCCCGCTGGGCTCGGCGAACGAGGTCGGAAAGCCGCCTGGCTCTCGACACCAAAAGGGGAAAGGGGAAAGGATGGGAAGGGGAGCCTCCCAGGAGGAGAAGACAGGCGAACAGCGGGAAGAGATAAAAGGAAGGAAGCTGGGGACGACAAGGTAAGCTGATCAAGCTGGGGACAAGCAAGAAACAGTGGCCAAAAGCCCCGCTCCGAGAGTGAGATCCAGGGTCCCGAGAGGGGATCGCTTGGCGTGAGCTCGGCAAGGAGGCCCGGCCGAATTTCTGGTCCCCATAGCACCTTTCTTGCTAGTAAATTCTCTGAGTCTGAGACTCCTTCGGGGGCCCGTCTTGGAGAATCTGTTCCTTCTCGTCGTCTACTGACTTGACCGTCGGAGCTCCCTCGCCGGGATCCCCGATCAAGGTCTTCTGACCCTCTCTTGCAAGTCCGCTCCAGCCAGGAGGCTCCAGGAGCCAGGCGGTCCGATAGGATCGATGGATCCGAGGCACGGGCGCGACGGCGAGATCGGCAACACCATGGACCACCAAAAAATATAGGAATCAGGAGCTTCATCAACATAGAAATAATGTGGCTTATGGCACGGTTCATGGGTTTCCAAGGAAATGAATGGGCTTTGGCTGGATTTGACACAATTCAGAAAGTTTACTACAGTCAGTTGGTGAATGGGTGATGGCTGACCGTTATCTAAGCATGGAAGATGATGGAACAAAGCAGCTTGCTGATTTTGGATAGTTGGGATGCAGTGCAGAGATTGGGAAGTGCCTGGGCGAAGCTTCCATGCAATCTAAACGACCAAAACAAGCAGCTGGTTTTGGGGGAGATGAAGCTTGATCACAGGCTAGAGCAGAGTGATGAGAACATTGAGATTCAGCGCGGAAGACGGTTGGACCAAGCAGAGGCAACTGGGATGTGATCAATTGCCATTGAAGTTTGTTGGATTTGCTGAACTAAAGATGCTGAACAGAGAGGTTTGTCTACAGAATAGAGAGCGAAATGACATGCCAGATTTACAGTTGGAATGGATCAGATTCAGGCGGAACAGGCAGGATCTTGGGAGATGCCTGGATTTGGGATGCTGGGCTTCGACGTGGATCACGAAAGACGGGCAAAGCAGAGCCAGGATTCGCTGAAGATGGAGCCATCGCACAAGCAAGGAACGGCTTCAATAGTCGACCGCCAAGGGGGGTGAGTCCTTCATCGAGGGGTCGACCATCGAGGGGAGGGTCTGAGGGAGGCGTCGACCCTCGAGGCTCGAGGGTCGATGTGAGATTTGGGATTAAAAAAAAAAAAAAAAACTAGGGCACGGATGGAAGATGGGTTTTATAAGAAAAGCAAGAATTGATAATAAACCGTTGAATCATCGTATAACGTTTCATATTTATATAAATATATATAATATTATTTTATATAATTTGATTTTGGATCTGTAATATTATCATATCCGAATTCATTTAATTATGATCGAAAAAAAATTGAAATCCAAATTTGGATAAGCAGATCTGAATTTAGATCCAGATCCATTGGATAAATACATGCGGATCCCGGATCCGACCGATCTATTGATAGCTCTGACCCCGATTCGTACCGGGATCCAGGGTTTGGCACCCATCTTACTGGTCCAATAAAAAAAACTTTAAAACCGGGACGTCATAGGGGTTGCATCCTTCGGGCGAAAGAAGGATTCACCTTCCTTCGCCCGAAACCACCATCCACCAATCGCTTTGCAAGCTGTGCAGACAGATGAATGACGTTTGGATCGCTAAAGATCTATGCGCAGGTGATCCTTGGGCCACTTGGCGAAGTCTGGCAGGTCAAAGGAGAGAATAAGAAATCGCGATACCCGCAGAACGCCATCCCCCGGTCCCGACGATGGCAACCTGGCGGAGAGCGGCGGGCAAGAGGGAGAATTGGAAGGATTTCAGTCCGCTGCCCCAAGGAATCTACATGAAGACGCGAGCTTCTCGGCTCATCAATGGTCTACCAGGGGCGAATGTCAAAGACACCTATCCCTTCCATTTTTGATCCGAGTCCAGACCGATTCCGAAATCCAATTTGATCCAAGTTGTGGCAGCGTTGGTCAGGCAGCTCATATAAGCTTTTAGCAGCCAACGTGGAGTGGATTAGGATTTGAAAAAGCTCTGGCCTGCTCCCGGTTGTTTTTGTTGTATTATCATACATGTATAACAGAAAGCTAACTTTGCAGTAAATTGGGTTATCTCATTCCTCATCCATCACTCCAACCCTGTTCCATGGACTGATCTGGATATACCTCAGGATCGTTTCGTAATATTATCATTTCTAACTTTCTTAATTGTATTCGTATTAGAACCCTAATCTTAATGCAACGATTCATCAAAAAAAAAAAAGATCTAACCTGCTCAACTGATGCGGGACAGCCCCGATCAAAATTTGTTCCAGGGATTAGATCGTTGGTCGTTAAGAAACGATTCTAGGTTTGGTCAAACCAAAATCCAATTATTTTTTTCCAATTTTTTTTATTCAAATGAAACCCCTATTTTTTCAAATTTTTTTTCTTTCATTTTTTTCTTTATTTCCTTTTTTTCACTTTTTTTTCTCATATTTTTTTTTCCTATGCTTTTTCTAAAGTCAGCAGAGGAAGCCGACTTTGCTCTGAAGACTATGCAGGAGGAGAACTCGGCCCTGAACGCCGCATTTGCATTCACGATCATGCGGGGCCTCTTCTCCATGCTTTGACGGTCGTGCGAAACACCCAAAACAGGAGTGCCGGTCCTTGGAGGGGCATATCTGGCGGGCTCTCGCCGGCGACGATGACGACAGCGGCACGGGAAGGTGGCGGCGCGACTCTTCGGTGGGCATCAAGCATCATGGTAGCAGGGAGCCGAGCTTTGGAGGAGGAACTTCAACTAGCAATAATGGTGATGCGTGGGAGACCGACGGTGGGGACGGGCGCTGGAAGGGGGAGACGGGGTGGTTAACTGGCTTGAGGGAAGGAGGTCCGGCTTGGTTAGGAAAAATGGCCGACAGGCGCTGGACAGGAGGAAGGAGGTCATGGCGCGCTCGGTCTTGTTGGGAGCGGAGGTCCACCGGAGGGCTCGGCTGCTCGAATCGGTTGCGGGCGAGGGTGATGCCGCGCTCGATCTCAAGCGGAGATGGTAGATCTGGCGGTGGACATCTCCGGACGGGAGGAGGGCCACGAAGGATTCAGGCGACTATGGAGGCGCCGCTTGGAGGGGAGAATGTGGGTGGCTCTGGTTGGTCGAGGGCGTCGTTTCGATTGAGTCACTTGGAAGAGGAAGAAGCAGGAGAGTTAGAGGAGGAAGAGGGAAGATCCAGGAAGAAAAGATAACAGGGAGTCTCAGAGGAAGGAGGAGAAGAAGTAGAAGGAAGAATCCGAGAAGAGGAAGAACCAGAAGAGAGAGAGAGGAAGGGAGAGAGGAGACGAGATAACACCCAAGCTCTTTTCATAATAATATTCTTCGCTAATTTTATTCATGACAAAACACACCTTAAATAGAACCTCCGAAAGAGATCCGAACAAATTCTAAAACAGCTGATAAGATAAATCCTAAAAACAAATAATCAAACTAGAGAACCGAATCAAATCCTAAAACAACATTAAAACTGATCCTAAAATTTCAAGATATCCCAATCCCTCATACACCCATAAAAATAAAATATTATATTTATCCTGCTCCAAGGTTTGTGTACTTTGGGATTTGTGCTGCACTGAAATATGTGCTCATCAACTCCAGGATCTTAGGCGTCAGGGTTTGGACTGGGTTGGCTTCAGGTTCTAGGCCGGCTTCTGGGTTGGGCTGGCTTCATGTTTGATCTGGGCTGGGCTTAAGGTTTGATCTGGGCTGCTTTAGATTCTGGGCTAGGCTTCAGGTTTGATCCGGGCTGCTTCAGATTCTGGGCTAGTTGATGTCTCCATCATTAACCCAACAAAATCCATGCGCATAGGCCTAACCCAGCCCAAAGAGAATACTAAGAATGGCAATAGATCATGCATGGCCGAGTAGATTGATGTCTACATTTGTCTTGGGGTGGAGCTAAGTGGGTAGAGTCTCGAGATGGAATAGGGCAAGTAGAGCTAGACAGGATGGGTTGGATATATCAAATCGAATAGAACTAGAGGTGGGCATTGAGCCGGGCTGCCCATAACACGATACGGCTAGACACAAATTGGGCCATGCCTGACATGGCCCATATGAGAGGGCCAGGTTGGACTGAAGGTTCCTAGCCCACGATCCAAGCCCCTATATGATCCATAAGTAGAGTCATCAAAATAGGTCATAGCCCGCGTGCTAGCCGTTTAGGCCCTTATAATAATAGGACAGGGCTAGTATTTTGATAATCCATTTAACAAAAATATTTTTAAGCCCAGCCCTTTTACGGCCTAGCCTGTGATGGGCTAGCCCGTTTAGTCCACAGGCTAGCCCTGCTCATGAGACTATAATTGAACATACTCTCACTTATAACCAAATCTAAACTATTTCCTTTCGAACAAGCAAAATATATTTACAAAAAAGAATACATTCAATTTTCATGGATTTAAACTGATTTAAAAGATGGTGGTGGATCTATTCATATTTTATTTTCTCATGAATTTTAGTTGTGTTATCAACTTTTATAATTTTTTTATTTTTTTTAGTTTTTTGGAAAGTTATAAGGACCATCCCATTTAGGCCCTTCACTTATAAGAGCAAAGATTGGGTTGCCTATTTAATGGTCGATTTATCAAAAAAACTTTTTTTGCCCGGCCATAATGGGCCCGATCCATAAAAGGTCGACCCGTTTTGATAGCTCTATCTATAAGGACTTGCATTGGCATGACCCATGAGCCAGGCATAGCACAGCCCGCATGCCAGCTTGACCCTCTTGAAATGACCTATGCTAGACACAGCCCGTAATAGATTTTTTTAAATTTATAAAAATATTTTTTAAATAAATTTTAAAAAAATATTGGGGACTAGGGACTTGTTGATATAATGTGTCGATTCACTGATATAAAGAGCCACCTTAATGGTGGGGGGTTTGGCATGGATCCCTATCGATTTATTAATTAAAATCAAAATGGTACATAAAGGGAGGGGACTAGGTCTGACCTCCAAAACAAAATAAAAAAGAAATAGAGATGACTCATCTCAATAATTAAAAAATAAAAATATATAATTATAAGAAATTAATAATTGAAAATAAATGATAAAAAATTATTAATAATCGATAGCGTTTGTATTATCATCATTAGATGATGATGTATCATGTCAACCTTTATATTGAAATTTCATCTCGACATCCAACCAATCTTTGAAGTAGAGAAGTATCTTAACCGTATTGTCAATCATCGTACTTATCTTTTTATCAAGAACACATCAACCTATATTAGAAGCGGATTCCGATGCTATTGTATTCATCGACACAACTAAAATATCATGTGCAATGACAAATATAATAGGTATTGATTTTTAAAACTCTTTCACCAAGTAATACATTTAAACTCTCTATTTGATTTTCTTCATATGCAAACCGAAGATTATTTCATAGCTAAAATTCAAGTTCAATATTTAAAGATGAAAAAAATACAAATGAACTTGAAGCATGTATGTGTATTTGTAATGAATAAGCAAATAGATGATGAATGAGAATTACTAGAAGAAAAGATAGAGCTTTGTGTGATTAGTCTAGATTCATGAATTTTTTCATCATATAAAGTATAAATATCACAAAGAAGTTGTTTATCTCAGCTTTAGTAGGTTTAGAATCTTGAATCATATTTTTACTATGTACATCAAGTAAAATTAGCACACCACTCAATTTAACTTGTAAATCAAATACAACAGTTAAATTATGCATAGGACATATCTCGTTCTAATACTCATTCTATGTAGATTCTATTTGTTCATAATAGATATTAAAATATCATTATATCTATATTTGATAAATTTTTGACTAATAGTATATACTTGTTGTAAATATAAATATGAAGTTAGATAATAAATACTAGAAAGAACATTAGTAGCATTATAAAAATAAATCAAAAAAATATTCTAAAATTTTACCTTTATTTCAATCATTTTCGGTCAATGTAAAACCTAATCCAGGTAATTAATATATGCACTTAATAAGTTTTTATATGAATATGCATCATGTATTATGCTGTGTTGAGTTCCAATAAGAAATTATATCAAGTTTAATTTTTTAAAAACATTTACCATGATCTACATATAGCTATTTAAATTCTCGAAGTTTTGTCCTCGAAAAATGAACAAAAGAAATTGCATTTTTAATTTTGAAATTACATATTAAGCCATGCTCATACTAACTTAAATAGAAAGATTTAAGATATGACACGTGCATTTAATATATAATAAATTTCTATTTAAAATGGGATGCAACGAGTTCTTCAATAATACAACAATAGAATTATTATTAGATGCATTATCAATAGTAATAGATATAATTTTATCATTAATACTATATATATATGCAGTTTGATAAATAGCATTTGAAATTTATTGTCCAGAATGTGAAAAATCAAAAGCACATTTATTTAATTGCTAATTATTATCAATATAATGAATAGTAATAGTGATAAAATAATTACTATCAATAGATGTTGATCAAGTATCAGAGATTACTAAAACTTTTGCATTTAAGGCAGAAAGAGTTCAAATTAAAATTTATTTCATTGCTAAAAAGTTAGTCATGTCTATTTTTTAAATGTACGCCTACTAATTCTTTTGTAAGCAGGTTGTAGGATTAATTAAATAAGTTCTTCAAAATTAAAAGATTCACATAAGCTAAAAGGTAATTCGTCCTTAACTACTCATTTTACAAGTACTTTTCTTTGATTTTCATGATTATATATAAAATTATCTATAAGAGATCTCCTTGTATATTAAAGATACTTTGAAGATGAGAATCATACATCTTATGACTCTCTAAATATCTTCTCAAATAGCAAGTTCCCTCACTATTACTATAACTATAAAGTTTGGCACAGCTTTATATTTTTTTTTTTAAACTCCATCAACCATAACTTTATCAAAATCATCCTATATAATACTAATCTTCTTACGGGAAGAGGTTCGACCTTCACTACTTCCAGAGTGATTAGGAATATGGGGATTAGTTTCTTCTCCCTCAAAAATAAGAGATGCTAAAATGACTCTCATCAAAAGATAACATATCTAAATTGATGAATATAAATAATAAAAACTAACTGTTGCCGCTCTCGCCGCCGCGCCCGTGCCACGGATCCGCCGATCCCTCCTGACCGCCTGGCGAGGGAGCCTCCCTTCCCGTGGAGAACCTGCAAAAAAGGGGGTTAGAAGACCCTGGCCGGGGATCCCGGCGAGGGAGCTCCGACGGTCAAGTCAGTAGACGACGAGAAGGAACAGACTCTCCACCGGACCCTCGAAAGGGTCCCAGACTTAGAGAGTTAACTGGTGAAGAAAGCGCTCTGGGGACCAGAATCTTGGCTGGGCCTCCTTGCCGAGCTCACACCCAGTGTTCCCCTCTCGGGATCTCTGGTTTCTTTCTCGGAGCGAGGCCTTTTGCCGGTGCTTCCTCCTTGTCCCCAGGCTGGTTGGCTTACCTTATCGTCCCCAGATTCTTCCCTCTTTATTCTCTTTCGTCGTGCGCTTGTTTCTTCCTCCTTGGAGACTTCCCCTCCCCATCCTTTTCTCTTTTCCCTTTTCGGTGAAGGGGGCCAGGCGGCTTTCCGACCTCGTCCGCCGGGCCCAGCAGGGAAAAGGCAAAGACAGAAGAGAAAGAGGGGAGGGCGGCACTGGCAGGGCGGCCGGTCAGGCCTCGGGCCCAGTGAGAGCACTCTCTTCCCCAAGCATGGGCGCTATCTATCTATGGGGCCTGTTTCGTCAGGATCGCGTCTCTCAGCTGCGGGACCTATCGGGCCGATGCTAGTGATGTTCTGCGTGCCGCCGCCCTCCGTACGGGGCGCCGTCTGGGATTCGTACGACCCGAGGGATGGCCTCGGGACCTGTCTCTCTCCCTGGGGCCTTCTCCATACGAGTGGTCTGACCTTAGCTGAGTTGGACCCGTCTCCGGGGGCCAACTGGCGAGGGGCGAGGGATCAGCCAACCTCGGCTTAGGTGGACCCCTCCTGGGTGGACATCTGGCAAGGTGGCGGGAGGTCGCCTGGCTTCGGCCGAGGTGGACCCGTCTCCGGGTGGCCACCTGGCGGAGGGCGAAGGACCGGCCGACCTCGGCTTAGGTGGACCCCTCCTGGGTGGACACCTGGCGAGGTGGCAGGAGGTCGCCTGGCTTCGGCCGAGGTGGACCCGTCTCCGGGTTGCCACCTGGCGAAGGGCGAAGGACCGGCCGACCTCGGCTTAGGTGGACCCCTCCTGGGTGGACACCTGGCGAGGTGGCAGGAGGTCGCCTGGCTTCGGCCGAGGTGGGCCCGTCTCCGGGTTGCCACCTGGCGAAGGGCGAAGGACCGGCCGACCTCGGCTTAGGCGGACCCCTCCTGGGTGGACACCTGGCGAGGTGGCAGGAGGTCGCCTGGCCTCGGCCGACCTCACTTAGGCGGACCCCTCCGAGTCCGGGCACCAGCGGGGTGGTAGAGGAACACCGAGCCGAGCTCGACCTCGGCAAGGGCGGTTTGCCTTAGATAGTCTTCGGGCGGTGTAGTCTTGCCGATCCTGGCCTTGAAGACGTGGCGCCGACTCGGCCTGGGAAACTTCCACGTGGCTCGATCGCATTTGGCGGTACCTGAGCCTGGCTACGTCACTGTCATGGCTGTAACAGTAGCCCCCCAGCCCGCCGTTCCGTCGGGGTGTCGTAGAACGGAACGTCGGGATTAAATGCGGACATGACATGGGGAGGCGAAGATCTTGCATCATAATTGCCACGATCCTCATCGCCGTGGCTCGATGCGATTGAAAACCTATGGGGAGCCGCCACGCGTCGCCCACTTGCCTGCAATTAATGCGTCGCTTCGAGGCAGAGGCCGTTACTCTGCTAACGAGGTATCGGTGTCGGGCGTGCGCCCACGTGGCGATCATCCAGTGGCCTGAAGCGGAATGATGGGTACGGCCGCTGTCGGCTGAGTTTGAAAGGGTGGGGACTTTCCAGAACGAGGCCTTTCCCCTTGCTCCGTGGGCGGTTTGCTGCAGACTAACTCCCGTTGCCTTGCACTCGTCTGGCGCATTTTCGGTGAGTGCCTCCTTCTCCTTCTCCGGTCCCCTTCCTTTCCTCTCTTTTCTTTGCTCTTCGATCCTCTGTCCTTTCCTTCTCCATGGCGCGCCGTCGCCATGTCTCTTCCAACCCGGACGAGGCCGGTCCATCCCGGCCGAGGACTCCATCTTCTTCCTCCTCAGATGAGGAGATGATTTCGGAGGAGATCCGCCGGCGTCTGCAACCCGGGGGTGTCACCATTGGCATCCCTAGGGGGACCCGGCCTCCTCCGGTTGCTCCTGCTGTCCCCCTTCGCTCTCTTCCGGCTCTTCCTGCTCTTCCTGCACCTCCTTCTCTTCCCGCCGGTCCCTCCGGTCATGCCTCCACCATGACCGAAGGTGATCTTTCTCTGCTCCGGGATGCTTACGGTATCCCGGAGTCCATCCGCTTGTTTGTTCCGCGGTCTGGGGAGCGCGTCACCATGAGTGGCCCCGGCCGCATTGCCTTCTACGAAGACTTCCTCCTTGGGGGTCTTCGGTTTCCTCTGCACCCCTTCTTTCTTTCCTTCCTTAGCCATTTTTGGCTTGTCCCGGCCCAGCTGGCTCCCAACGCCATCCGGGTCATCTTTTCTTTCATTGTCTTCTGTCATTTCCATGGGTTCGTTGCCCGTTTCTCCATCTTCAGGGTCTTGTTCACCCTGAAGAAGTGCTCCACCGATGACGGCTGGTGGTACATTTCACCCCGGCCCAGGTGTCTCCGGTTCGACATCCCTTCCTCGGTGAAGGGCTGGAAGAACCGGTTTTTCTTTGCCTCAGTCGAAGACGTCGACTGGGCCTAGAGTGAACCGGACCGGACCCCGAACTGAAATCCTCGGGTCGAGTCGGCGGACCATGAGTCCTATTCCCAGCTCCTGAGCGACGTGGTCCCGGCACTCGAGGTTCTACTCTCTGAGCAGAATCTTTTTGAGGCCGGGATCAGTCCCATCCGCGAGATGGGTGAGACTCGGCTCCACTTTGATTTCTGCCCCCCTTCTTCTTTATAACTGAGCCGGCTGACTTTCCGTTCCTTTGTTTTGCAGGGATGAAATTTTCACTGGAGAACCTCTTGGAGGGGGCAGCCCAGCGGGATGTCGTTGAGGTGGACGAGCCCGCGGCGAAGAGGGCTTGCACGGAGACGAGCCGGGAGGTCATGATGGCGACCGTGCCCAGCCCGATTGCTGTCGTTCCCCCGCCCAGGCGAACTCAGGGCGGGGCTGCTGATGCCCCGGCCGCGCGACCTGGTGGCGCCGCTGCCGAGAGGGCTCCACCGCCTGCTGCTCCGCCCAGCGTCGGGCTCGTCGTCGCTGCCGCCTCGACAGCGCCGCCTGTGGCCGCCGCCGGCCCGTCGGTTGCGGCCTCAGCTGAGGGGCCGGCCGCCGCAGGAGCCGGCCCAAAGGCTTCGGCACTGGTGCTCACCCACCGGGACTCGGTCATCCTCGACAAGGGGCTGGCGGAGAAGGTCATGGAGTACGCCTCCACCGCCCGGGACCGCCGAGCTCGGGGCGGCCGAGATTACGCAGACGCGCTGCTCGGGATCCTCCCGCAGCTCTTCACGGTAAGTCCGAGCTTCTTCCTTCTTTTCTTTCGAGGCTTAGCTTCCTTTATTCTGACCTGTGTTGCTTTTGTTGTTACAGATCGGGAACGACGTTCTCCTACTGAGGAACTTCCTCGTAGGAAACGCCAAAAGGGACTCCGAGCGGGAGCTGAGACTCGGCAAGCTCGCGGCCGACGTCAAAAACTTGATGGAGAAGGGGACCGAGCTGCGAGCCGATAAACAAGCCCTCCAGTCCGACCTAGCACGTTCCGAGGAGCGGAACAAGGAGTTGGAGGCCTCCTTGTCGGAGGAGCGGACCTCCAACCAACGCCGAACAGAGGAGGAGGTGGCGGAGAAGGCCCGCCTGCAGGCCCACTCCCAGTGGTTGGAGCGCCAGCTGTAGGAGGCCCGGCGAGACGCGGCCGCGGCGAAGGACCGGAGCGCGTACGTCAACGGGCTCCTGGAGGCAGCCAAGCGGGAGGCGCAAGAGGCCATCCCCAAATTCCGGGCTTCCGACGAGTACACGTCGGAGGTGCGGGAGGCCGCCATGAACTCCTTCCTGAAGGGGTTCCGGATGTGCCGGGAGAAGGTGGGGGCCTTCTTCCCCCAGCTGGATCTGAGCGGGATAGTGATCGGTGGCAGGAGGCCAGGGGGCGAGAGCAGGGCCTCCGGCACGGCCGAAGCGACTCCTGCGGTGCCGTCGACCAGCGATGCTGCGGCTCCGGAGCAGCTCCAGGAGCCGGCCGTCGTAGAAGTCGAGGACGCAGCACCCGCGCCCCCGGCAGAGGGCTCCGATCCCGCACCTCAGTGAACCCGGCGCCTTCTTCCGGATATCTTCTCCTCTTTTTGCTTCTGTCGTTGTTGTTTTTTCTTCTTTTGGGGAGTCCCGGCTTGTCGGGACTCCCAACTTGTACTGGCTACTTGTATTAATGAAAATCCCTATTTACCAAAAGCTTGAGTTCTTTCATTCCATCTCGCCTTTCTTTTTCTTTCTTTCTGAGATGCTGGTATGGAATACTCGAAGCAGTTGCAGGCCTGGTCCTTTCATTGCTCAAATCGAAGGCTGGGGGTCTGCCGGATCGCACGGCTGCAGAGCAAGCCTTAAGCGGGCCCGACTTTGGGTCGCTTTCATGCTCGCGCAGGCAACACGGTTTCTGCACCGCCTTCCAGGCCGAAGCCTAGGATCTCCGGACTGAGTTCGGTGCCGCAGGCTTTCTCAAGCCTTGCGCGGCTTGCTGGGCTGTGCTCCGGGCTTGCATGGGCGAACTGGGTTCGGCGCCACCTTCCAGGCCAAAGTCCAGGATCTCCGGACTGAGCTCGATGCCGCAGGCTTTCTCAAGCCTTGCGCGGCTTGCTGAGCTGTTCTCCGGGCTTGCATGGGCGAACTGGGTTCGGCGCCACCTTCCAGGCCGAAGCCCAGGATCTCCGGACTGAGCTCGATGCCGCAGGCTTTCTCAAGCCTTGCGCGGCTTGCTGAGCTGTTCTCCGGGCTTGCGTGGGTGAACTGGGTTCGGCGCCACCTTCCAGGCCGAAGCCCAGGATCTCCGGACTGAGCTCGATGCCGCAGGCTTTCTCAAGCCTTGCGCTGCTTGTTGAGCTGTTCTCCGGGCTTACGTGGGTGAACTGGGTTCGGCGCCACCTTCCAGGCCGAAGCCCAGGATCTCCGGACTGAGCTCGATGCCGCAGGCCTTCTCAAGCCTTGCGCGGCTTGCTGAGCTGCTCTCCGAGCTTGCGTGGGCGAACTGGGTTCGGCGCCACCTTCCAGGCCGAAGCCCAGGATCTGCGGTATGAACCCGATGCCGTAGACCTTTTCGTCGAAGTTAGAAGGGAGTTTTTGAAGTGGGGGAACTTTGTTACAGGAACTGGGAGCCTTACATCACTGATAGTACATCCTCAGGTTCGAGGAGTTCCACGTCCGGGGGAACCTGGCACCTCCCAATTCTTCCAAGTAATATGCTCCATGAGGGAGGGCTTCTGCCACCTGATATGGGCCTTCCCAGTTGGGCGATAGCTTGCCGCATTCCCGTGGCTGGGAGGCTTCGGCGCGTCGGAGGACCAAGTCTCCGGGACGAAAAACCTTCGGCCGCACTCAGGAGTTGTAATATCTGGCTACACGTTGCCGGTATGCCGCCATTCGAATTCGGGCCTTGTCCCTCGTTTTCTCGAGAAGGTCTAGGTTGAGCATCATCCTGGCTGGGTTTTCTGTCTCGTCGTATTGTTCCACGCGCAGCATGGGTAGGCTGAGCTCGATCGGGATGACTGCCTCGGCTCCGAAGATGAGGTTGAACGGGGTTTCGTCGGTAGCCGTCCTTGGGGTGGTGTGGTATGCCCAAAGGACGCTGGGAAGCTCGTCAGCCCACCTGCCCTTGGCCTGGTCCAGCCGCGTGCAGAGGCCCTGAAGAATGGTCTTGTTCGTGACTTCGGCCTCCCCGTTGGTCTGAGGGTGCGCCACCGAGGTAAAGCGATGCCTGATGTCGAGGTCGCTGCAGAATTCTTCGAATTCCCGGCAGTCGAACTGGCGTCCGTTGTCGGTGACCACGGTGTGGGGGAGGCCGAAGCGGCAGACGATGGACTTCCAGAAGAACTTGGCGATGTTTGCTTCGGTGATCCTCGCCAAGGGTTCGGCCTCGACCCACTTCGTGAAGTAGTCGATAGCCACTATCAAGAACTTCCGCTGGCCAGACGCCGGCGGGAATGGGCCCAGGAGGTCCATCCCCCACTGGGCGAACGGCCAGGGGGCTGAGAGCTGAGAGATTGGGTTGGAGGGTTGCCGCTGCACCGTGGCGTGACGCTGGCACCGGTCGCACTTCTTCACGAAGTCGGCGGCGTCTTCCTTCATTGTTTCCCAGAAGTAGCCCTGACGGAGGGCCTTGTACGCCAATGCCCTGCCCCCCACGTGGTTCCCGCAGATGCCTTCGTGAATCTCCTAGAGCACAAGCTTGGCTTCTGTGGGTCCTACGCACTTGAGGAGGGGGTAGGAGTAGGACCTTCGATACAACTGCCCGTCCATCAGGACGAACCGCACGGCCTTCTTCCTGATGAGGCGAGCCGCCTCTCGGTCCTCCGGTAGGGTGCCGCTGGCGATATACGCAGCGTACTTGTCCATCCAGCTGGGCTCCTGGCTGACCTGATGGACCTCCACCGGTGCTTCGAGACTTGGAACCTCAAGGCGCTCCACATGAGCGCGTCCCAACATCGTGTCCGGCAGGGTCGCCAGCCGAGAGAGGGCATCCGCGCGGGCGTTCTCCCCGCGGGGGATATGGAAGATGTTGAAGCATCGGAATCTGGACGCGCCCTCTTTGACGAGCTCCAAGTATCTCGCCATTTGGGGGTCGTGTGCGATGTACTCCCCGGACACCTGCCCCGCCACAAGCTGGGAATCAGTGAAAGCCTTGAGGTTGGTTACGCCCAGCTCGCGGGAGACTCTCAGTCCGGCAAGAAGCGTCTCGTACTCCGCCTGGTTATTTGTTGCGGGGAATTGGAAAGGGAGTGCGCACTCGGCGACGACCCCGTCGCCGTTGGCAAGGATGAGCCCAGCTCCGCTCCTGCCGGAGTTTGAGGCTCCGTCCACATGGAGGATCCAGGCGTCCTCTCCAGGCTCATCGGTGCCAACCTCCATCGGCTGGGCCGGGGGGCCTTCCTCGGGCTCCTTGCCCAAGCCTGCACATTCGACCAAGAAATCGGCCAGCACCTGCGCCTTCATGGCCGACCTTGGCCTGAGCTCCGCATCTCGGAGAAGCTTGCTGGTATAGTACACCGGCCGCTGGAGCCCCTGGTCATCGGTTCGGACCAAGACAGAGCTGACGGCCTCCGGGGTAACCGTCAGGTAGAGGGTAAGCTCCTCTCCCTCCTCGGGCCTGGACAACAACGGTGGCGATGCAAGCGTCTTCTTCAGTTCCTCGAAGGCCTGCTGACACTCCTCGGTCCAAGCAAAGTCATTCATCTTCCTCAGCACCTTGAAGAAGGGACGGCAGCGGTCCGCCGACTTGGAGATAAAGCGGCTAAGGGCCGCAACTCGGCCGGTTAGTTGCTGCACTTGCTTCTTGGAGGCGGGCTGCTCCATGTCCAGGATGGCCTGGACCTTCTCCGGGTTGGCCTCGATTCCTCTTTGAGTCACCATAAACCCTAGGAACTTCCCGGCGGAGACACCGAAGGCGCACTTCGCCGGGTTCAGCTTCATCTGATGGCGCCGGAGGTTGCCGAACGTCTCCGTCAAGTCAGCCACGTGGTCCGAATCGGGTTTGCTCATTACCAGCATGTCGTCCACGTACACGTGCATGTTGCGGCCGATCTGGTCTTTGAAGATTCTACTGACCAGGCGTTGGTACGTCGCCCCCGCGTTCTTGAGACCGAAGGGCATCATCCTGTAGCAAAAGGTCCCGCGGTCAGTGATGAAGGCAGTGTGCTTTTCGTCCTCCGGGTTCATCCGGATCTGGTTGTATCCGGAGAAGGCATCCATGAACGACAGGAGGCGATGCCCCGAGGTGGTGTCGACCAGCTGGTCGATCTTTGGAAGAGGGAAGCTGTCCTTTGGGCAAGCTTGGTTGAGGTCGGTGTAGTCCACACAGATCCTCCACTTACCACTACTCTTCTTTACCATGACCACGTTTGCCAGCCAACTGGGGTACTGGACCTCCCGGACAAAACCGGCGGCGAGGAGCTTCTCTACTTCCTCGTTGATCGCCTTCTGCCTCTCCATGGCGAAGCTTCTCTTCTTCTGGCGGACCGGGCGGCAACTTGGGTCCACGTTCAGCCTGTGCATGATGACCTCGGGCGGGATGCTCGGCATGTCGGCTGTTGACCAGGCGAACACGTCGGCGTTGGCGCGGAGGAACTCCATCAGGCGGGTTCGCTCTTCCTCGGAGAGCTGGGCCCCAACTTGCACCGTCTTCAGGGGGTCCGAACCGAGGGGGAAAGTCAGTAGTCGCTCTACAGGCCCTCCCCTGGGTTCCTTCTCTCTCAGATCGAGGTCGTCGATATCACGGGCGAGCTCCGTACCCTTGGCGCCCGGGATCGTCTGGAGGCAGAGCGGGACCGGCTGGGTCGTCCCCTTCATCTCCCCGAGCCTGGAAGGCGTGGGGAACTGCACTAACAGCCTCCTCGTGGAGATGGTGGCGTCCAGTTGGTTGAGCCCGGGATGCCCGAGAATGGCGTTGTAAGGCGAAGGGAGCCTGACGACGGTGAATGTTATTAGGACGGTCGCCTGCCGGGGTGGGGATCCGGCAGTGACCGGGAGAGTGATCTCCCCCTCGACCCCCACGGAGTCCCCTGTAAAACCTACCAGGGGGGTGTGCACTGGCTTCAGCTGATCGGGGGACAAATTCATCCGAGAGAAAGCATCGTAAAAAAGTACGTCAGCCGAGCTTCCACTATCCACCATGATTCAATGTACAGGATGCTTCGCGATGGTCATTTCGACCACCACGGCATCGTTGTTTACATTATCATTAATTTCCCCCCCTTTGGGAGGGATTACATTCTCCGGGTTCCCGACTTCCCGGGCTCTCTTCATTGTTCGGCCGGACTCGTGCGAGATCATGCCCACGGGCTTCTCCGTTGGGCGGTTGTCGATCGTAGGGATAGGTGGTAGGGCCGCGAGCGGCTGCCCTTCAGAGGGGGCCTCGTTCTTGACGAACTTCCTGAGGTAACCCCTCCTGATTAGCTCCTCAATCTCCCGCTTCAGATGGCGACACTCCTCCGTGTCATGCCCGTGCTCGCGGTGGAACTGGCAGTACTTCGATTTGTCTCGGACGGCCCTCGGGTTCTGAGGAGGAGGTCTGCGGAGGTAGCGCTCGCCCTCGATTTCCATGAGGATCTTCGTTCGGGGTGCGAGGAGAGGGGTGTACCTCCGCTCGGGAGTGGCTTCGCCCCTTGGCCTTGGATTCGGGCGAGGGTCGGCAGACGGCCCAGGCCTCCGAGCTCCCGGGACATCCCTCGGGAGTGGCTTCTTCGGAGTCTTCCCGTCCAACTCTCGACGGGTGCGGTCGGCCTCCTCCGCTCGGATGTACTTGTGGGCGCGGAGGAGGAGCTCGGAGTACGTCCTGGGCGACTTCTTGTCCAGGGAATAGGTCAGGCGGGACGTCTTGAGCCCGCGCTTCAAGGCCAGCATGGCGACGGGCTCGTCCAAACTGTAGATCTCCAGGGCTGCGGTCTTGAACCGGGTGATGTAGTCCCGGAGCAGCTCCTGGTCTTGCTGGCGGATGGAGAAGAGGCTGTCCACCTCTCTCGGCACCTTTCGACAAGCGTCGAAGTGTGCCACGAACCTTCCTTCCAGCTGATGGAAGGAGCAAACGGATCCGGGCTCGAGGCGGGTGAACCAGACTCGAGCGGCCTTCCGGAGGGTTGCCGGGAAGGCAATGCACAGAAGAGCGTCGATGGCGCCCTGGACCCTCATGAGAGCTTTATAGCTCTCCAAATGATCCAGGGGGTCGGTGGTCCCGTCGTAGGGATCCACCTGCGGCATGCGGAACCGTTTCGGGATCGGTTCCGCCTGGATTTCTTCAGAGAAAGGGGGGCGGGAGTCATAGCCCGCCGGGTCTGCCGACGAGTTCTGCAGGTCGGCGAATCGGCGGGCGAACTCTGCCAGCTTGCGCTCATGCTCCTCCAGGCGCCTCTCGGCCTGGCGCCTGATGGCTTCGTCGGTGGAGTCTTTCACCGAGGCTGCGGGTGAAGGGGGCGCCGATCGGTCCCGGCGCGAGGTCTGGCCTCGGCGTCGCTTGCTGCGATGCACCGTTTCGGCCCCGTCGGCCAGGGATCGACTCTCGCGATCCTCCGAACAGGAATAGTTTCTCTTTGTAGGAGCTTGGTGGCTCCCCCGGGGGTTGGAGATGGCCCTCGGATGGGATGGCCTGCCCTGAATTGAGCGTAGGCTCCCGCGCTGCCCCGCGGCTCGGGCCGCGGGGGTCCCTGGCTGCGGCTGGGTGGCCAGGGACCGTTGCTGATGCTGAAGCTGCCGGACCGCTGAGGTCAAAGTCTGCAGCTGCTGGACGATGGCCACAAGGGATCCGTCTACCGGTGTAGGCTGTTGTGGAAGAGGAGGGGGAGCCGGAAGCTCCCCTTCGGGGCTGTGGCCCCCTGGGGGGGAGTGGACTTCCCCCACACGGCTGGTGGACGCCTCGCGACCACGAGTGACCACCATTGCTGGAGAGCGTGATACCTGCAGAAAGCTGGTTCCCGCTAGGGGTTAGTGTCCTGCTCCCCTTCCTGGCACGCCAATCTGTTGCCGCTCTCGCCGCCGCGTCCGTGCCACGGATCCGCCGATCCCTCCTGACCGCCTGGCGAGGGAGCCTCCCTTCCCGCGGAGAACCTGCAAAAAAGGGGGTTAGAAGACCCTGGCCGGGGATCCCGGCGAGGGAGCTCCGACGGTCAAGTCAGTAGACGACGAGAAGGAACAGACTCTCCACCGGACCCTCGAAAGGGTCCCAGACTTAGAGAGTTAACTGGTGAAGAAAGCGCTCTGGGGACCAGAATCTCGGCTGGGCCTCCTTGCCGAGCTCACACCCAGTGTTCCCCTCTAGGGATCTCTGGTTTCTTTCTCGGAGCGAGGCCTTTTGCCGGTGCTTCCTCCTTGTCCCCAGGCTGGTTGGCTTACCTTGTCGTCCCCAGATTCTTCCCTCTTTATTCTCTTTCGTCGTGTGCTTGTTTCTTCCTCCTTGGAGACTTCCCCTCCCCGTCCTTTTATCTTTTCCCTTTTCGGTGAAGGGGGCCAGGCGGCTTTCCGACCTCGTCCGCCGGGCCCAGCAGGGAAAAGGCAAAGACAGAAGAGAAAGAGGGGAGGGCGGCGCTGGCAGGGCGGCCGGTCAGGCCTCGGGCCCAGTGAGAGCGCTCTCTTCCCCAAGCATGGGCGCCATCTATCTATGGGGCCTGTTCCGTCAGGATCGCGTCTCTCGGCTGCGGGACCTGTCGGGCCGATGCTAGTGATGTTCTGCATGCCGCCGCCCTCCGTACGGGGCGCCATCTGGGATTCGTACGGCCCGAGGGAGCCCGTCTCTCTCCTTGGGGCCTTCTCCGTACGAGCGGTCTGACCTTAGCTGAGTTGGACCCGTCTCCGGGGGCCAACTGGCGAGGGACGAGGGATCAGCCGACCTCGGCTTAGGTGGACCCCTCCTGGGTGGACACCTGGCAAGGTGGCGGGAGGTCGCCTGGCTTCGGCCGAGGTGGACCCGTCTCCAGGTGGCCACTTGGCGGAGGGCGAAGGACCGGCCGACCTCGGCTTAGGTGGACCCCTCATGGGTGGACACCTGGCGAGGTGGCAGGAGGTCGCCTGGCTTCGGCCGAGATGGACCCGTCTCCGGGTTGCCACCTGGCGAAGGGCGAAGGACCGGCCGACCTCGGCTTAGATGGACCCCTCCTGGGTGGACACCTGGCGAGGTGGCAGGAGGTCGCCTGGCTTCGGCCAAGGTGGGCCCGTCTCCGGGTTGCCACCTGGCGAAGGGAGAAGGACCGGCCGACCTCGGCTTAGGCGGACCCCTCCTGGGTGGACACCTGGCGAGGTGGCAGGAGGTCGCCTGGCCTCGGCCGACCTCACTTAGGCGGACCCCTTCGAGTCCGGGCGCCAGCGGGGTGGTAGAGGAACACCGAGCCGAGCTCGACCTCGGCAAGGGCGGTTTGCCTTAGATAGTCTTCGGGCGGTGTAGTCTTGCCGATCCTGGCCTTGAAGACGTGGCGCCGACTCGGCCTGGGAAACTTCCACGTGGCTCGATCGCATTTGGCGGTACCTGAGCCTGGCCACGTCACTGTCACGGCTGTAACACTAACTACAAGAATGAATTAAGTAGATATGGAGGAATTGAGTAGAGGTAGAGTCAGGATTTGTGAATTTTCTCTTGTGCTCCTTAACAAGGACTTTCTCTTTCTCTTATATTTTTTAATAAGCGAGATATGAGAGGAGGGAGGTATTTATAGGAATTCAAATATATTCATTATTTCAATTTGTCATGCCCCGATCCAAAGCCCGAGTCAGACGTATGACAGACGGCCGCATATCCTTAGAATTTAAATCCATCGAATATGCAAGGCCTATGTTTCTAATCAACAATCAGGTAGCAGTGTAAAATAAATTCATTAATTAATTATTTATTTTTATAATTTTTTATCAAGGTTAACAGGTGGATAAAATTCAACTAAAATTTAAGACAAATCATAAACTAAAGGATTAATACCTAAATCCTAACTCCTCACTGATTGGTCCCAAAACTCGATTGATCTTCTTTATCTGTAACAAAAAATATAGAAAAATAGAAAGTGAGTTTTACAGGCTCGGTAAGTTATAATCACCTCTAATATATGTATAAATATGACAACAATAAATTACAACATAAACAAATCACACATCACAAAACAACTAGCTCATAACAAAAAAAATATAACATCACATTAATATGTACATTCAATTACAAACGACACAACTATCTATTTACTTTACTTTCTTAGTCCCTCTGACTATGACCACGATCGACTCATGACTAGCCCCGAAAGAGAATAGAATCCTGACTACCATACCGAAATCGATCATGTGCTAGTGATCGCCCTACTGGAGGCCCGGAAGGAAACTAACTATGATATCACACAAAAAAATATGCATCCTCAGCATGTATCAGCAACTGCCACACATGGCTAAAAATAAAAAGCAACTAGCTCTTGACTATACATACTGTACATCGATCATGTGCCAGTGATTGTCCCACTGGAGGTCCGGAAGGAGACTAGATCCTCATGTGATCATAGTCGAACTAGAGAGCATCAACACCAATACACATGATAATGAATGCAACCCAATGCAGATCAAACTATACCACACACATTTAACATTGCATAACAATCATAACATATTTAACATGTAATACTAGAGGTCAAGATAACTTACTTGAAATTGATTCTATTAGGAACATGTGACTCAAACCCTAGATCCTCTTACTCCCATACTGATAAAGATAATGAGGGCTCTGATAAAATAAGTTATGTTGCTACGTCAATTCCTGGACCGGGAATCGGGATGGCTGGATTGGCTGGAGCGCTCTTCTCCCGGACGAACCTGCAAAAAAGTCTCCAAGGGCGCCAGTGGTATTCCAGCGGGGGACCCTCCGATGCTTAAGTTAGCAGGAGATTGAAGGCAACAGAATGGAGAAATCAAGGAATGAATAGTCTCTGAAAAGGGGAAGAGTTGCTCTCCCTTCAAACGGGGTCCTCCAGGTACCTTATATAGGTGCGGAACAGTCCAAAATCCATTAGGGGAGAGGCTGGAAAAGATCGATCTGCCCCTAAGAGAATCTGGAGAGTGGCCACGTGGCGCATAGATATGGCGGCATCGTGGAAGTAGTGGAGCAGGACCGTTGGGATAGCAGGATCCCACAGCAACAGAAAGGTGCTTCTGGAATATCCTGGATGCTAAGGCTCGCCTGTCGGACGTTGGCCATGAGACAGTCGGTCGGTCGGACCTCCGACGGAGAGTGATGGGCCAGACCCCAGCAGGAGAGGGTCGTTTGGACCCCAGCTCCGGTGGGTCGGACTTCTGACTGAGAATGGTGGGTCGGACCCCAGCGGGAGAGGGTCGTTGGGACCTCAATTCCGGTGGGTCGGACCTCTGACGGAGAACGGTGGGCCGGACCCCAGCAGGAGAGGGTCGTTCGGACCTCAGCTCCGGTGGATCGGACCTCTTTAGTTGGACCCTTGAGAAGGGCGACCGAGTCGGACCGCAAGACTGGGCCGGTTCTGGCAGAGGGTGAACCGTCATGGTACAACAAGTTAAATAATTAGTCCTGAATCTAAGAAAAGAAACTAAAATAATTTTTTTTTTGATCTGGTCTAGGACTAGGCTTGATCTAGATATCTATTTAGGTCGGTCGATGGAAATCAGGTTAATCAATAAGAAATAGTCAAATACCCAAATTGATTTCACAAAATTTATTTATTTATTCTTTTCTTCTCTCTCCTCTCTCTTATTTTCTCTCTCCTCTTCCCCTCTCTTATTATTTCTCTCTCCTCTTCCCCTCTCTTCTTATTTATCTCTCCTCTTCCTCTCTCTTCTTTTTTTTTGGTTTGAGTTAAAGTTGGTTGGATTTGCTGACTTCGGCCCAAAGAGGTTGGGTTTCACACAAATGACCCCCAAAATTAGCCATTTTATGCATGTTGGAGGGCTAAAATAGTAAAGAAACCAAAAAACTAGCCATTTATGACTATTATGGGCCAATCGGGTCATGCTTGCGTGGCTCTTAATGGCCTCAAATGGGCCATGCTGGCATAACTCGTAATGGCTTCAAATAGGTGCTTGACACATTTTTTTTTTAAGCCCATAGGCCAATAAGCCATGCTTGTACAGCCCGCCACCCCTAGGCCTAGGATTGTGCCGGGCTAGGGGTTCAGATTAAACGGGCAATGGCAGGCACGGCTCGTTTAATTTGAGGCATGGCTCGGTCCAGTGCCTTGGTCAAAATAGAACTAGAAAACTTTTTTTTTTCTTTTTTTTTTGGTCCCAGTGAAGGGATTTGTAAAGAATTAATATATTGGAATAAGGTTTGCCCTATATCCACTGTAGGCCAAGTAAAATCTACTCTATTAGGATTTGATCAAATTGAATATCCGATGAAGCCGAGTAATAACATACTTCTCCTGCTAATTTTGGTTACAAAAACTTCAACTCAATTCATAAATACATGATGAAAAGAACTAAAAATATTTAGATCATGTTTGGTACTATTTTTTTCCTTTTTCTTTGTTCACAAATAAAATAAAACATATTTGATTACGTGTTTTTTAACAACTTTTATTATTTCTTTAAAAAATTAAGTAAAAATTTTTTACTCTTATTATTTTCAAAAAAAATTATTTTTCACCTCCTCATCCATTCCATCCGGTCTTCCCATGATCTCTGCCCAACCTCTCTATATTTATCTCAAGCATGCCGTTGAGCCCATCAACCCACCCGCCTAGCCATCGGCTAGATTGAGTCTGCCACCAACCTCCTATGCTGAACCCATCTCCTATCTCTTTACCTTCTTCCCCACTCTACTCCTCTTTACGGCCCCGATGAGCTCTCCAAGGGTGAAAACGATGATGTCACCAATTGACTTAATTTGCAGCCAACCAAGACAACCATAGCCAAATTTCACCATGGCCATCAACATTGCCCATATTGCTCCATCCTCAAGATTCTTGCTGTTGTACCCAATCGGCTCACCGGCAAACCGGGCCATCACCTTTCTAGAGGTCCGTCTGACCCACTCCTGTAGATGTCCAGCCTACCAGTATCCTTCGGAAGGCCGACTCACTGGAGTAGAGGTCCATCATACCCACTCCTGCTGAGATCCGGCCCATCATCTCCTTCGGAAGGCCGACTCATTGGAGTAGAGGTTCGTTTGACCCACTCCTACTGAGGTCCGACCCACCAGTCTCCTTCGGAAGGCCGGCTCATTGGAGTAGAGGTCCGTCTGACCCACTCCTGCTGAGGTCCTGCCCACCAGCCTCTTTCGGAAGGTTGACTCACTGAAGTAGAGGTCCATCCGACCCACTCCTGTTGAGGTCTGGCCCATCAGTCTCCGTCGGAAGGCCGACTCACTGGAATAGAGGTCCGTCTGACCCACTCCTGCTGAGGTCCGGCCTACCCGCTCCGGTTGAAGCTCCAACGGATGCTTTCCTTCGGAGGTTCGACTGACCCTCCCTAGTCGACGTCCGATCGATTCACTTCAAGCATCCAGGAAGTTCCGGAAGCCTCTTCCAACTGGTACCAGAATTCTGTTATAACGGAATTCTACCACACCAGCACCACAACTCCACTACCCCATGATGTCGCCTCATTCCGGTGCCACGTGGCCACCCCCCAGATTCCACTAGGGGCAGATCGGTCCTTCTTAACCTCTTCCTTAATGGATTTTGGACTGTTTCGCGCCTATATAAGGTACCCGGGGGATCCCGTTTTGAGCTAAGTACACTCTTCCCTCTCTATATGATATTTTTTTGATTCCTTTAATATGTTACCTTCAAGCTCCTGCTAACTTAGGCATCGGAGTGTCCCTCGCCGGAACACCACTGGTCCTTGGAAACTTTGTTGCAGGTCGACCGGGAGAAGAGCGCTCCAGTACAGCTGACCCAGCCCGGTCCAGGAGAAGGCGCTAGAGGAAGGGGGCCTCACTCGCTCTTTTACTCTAAAAGGAGGAATCAACCAGCGAGGTCTGGCAATGGCGAAGGAAAGAACCCAAAACACCTCTGTCAGAAGAGGTCATTCCTTGTCCAGGTCCGAGGGACCTCCCAAGGAGAATGACGTTGCCGCCACCGCTGCTATCGCCGAGCCCAGTATCGTTGTGGGGCTACAGCTGGGAGAATGACGTTGCCGCCACCGCTGCTATCGCCGAGCCCAGTATCGTTATGGGGCTACAGCAGTTCCAGATGTTGCTAAACCGCATAGAAAGGCTTACTATGGCGATTCATCACCTCTAAGAGGTGGTCGACAACCGGCAGCAGCCACCCGCTGCGTCCTGCACCAACCATCGACCGGTCGCTGAGGCAGGCCGGCCTCAGGAAGTCCCTCCACCTCTCACTCACGTCATTCCGGAGCCTCGAAGGTCCTTGGGGGCTCGCCCTAACGGCAAAAGGGCGAGGTCCGCCTCACCCTCCTATGCCGAATCCGTCCCTAATGGTGTTCGTCCTCCAGCCGAACTCCCAAGGGACTACAGCAAGATTATACACATGAAAGAGTACATCGCGGAAATTGTGAATCGGCAGAAAGCCAAAGGGGGCAGCCATACGACTCATGCCTGCCTTTTTTTCCAAGATTTTGGCGGAGACGATTCCTCGCCACTTTAAAATTCTCCAGGTGGACCCCTACGACAGCACCACCGACCTGCTGGACCATTTAGGTATCTACAAAGCCCACATGATGGTACAGGGCACCTTCGATGCCCTCCACCGCATCGCCTTCCCTGCCACCCTCAAGAAGGCCGCCCGGATGTGGTTCTTCACCATTCGGCCAGGTACGATCCACTCTTTCTCTCAGCTTAAAAATTCTTTTCTCTCCTATTTCAGGATATGCAGTCGGACCCCAAGGAACACCGACTGCCTCTTCCTCATGATGCAAAAGAAGGGAGAGACCCTCCGGGACTACATGGCCCTTTCAACTCAGCGGTCATGGAGGTCCCGGATTTGAACGAGGCAGTAGCTACATCGGCCTTTAAAAGATGGCTCCGCTCGTCCAGGCTCACTTTCTCCCTGGACAAGAGGTTTCTGACGAGCTACACTGAGCTGCTGGCTAGGACGCAGAAATATGCCCTGGCAGAGGAATAAGCGACGAGCCGGCGCCAAGCGGAAGGGAGGCCGGCCCCCAAGAAGCAGAGCGACAAGGCTTCCGAAGTCTGACCCCACGGCGACGGCAGTAGGGTGACCCAACACCGGAGTCCGAAGTCGAAGAACTTCTCTAGGAGGTTCGAGACCTATGCGCCCCTCTCCCTTCCGAGGGAGAAGATCCTCCTAGAGATCGAGAACGAGACCTTTCTACAAAGGCCTCGTCCAATGAGGAGCCCCCCTGCATCCAGAAACAGAGATAAATTCTGTCGGTTTCATAAGGACCATCGACACAGCACCGAAGAGTGCCTACAGTTGAAGGATGCCATTGAAGACCTCATCAGGAGGGGGTACCTGCACAAGTATGTCCGACCCCGCCGGGATCAGGCCGAAGCCTCAACTGTCAAAAATCCTCCAGAGGAGGCGGAACTTCCCAACCAGCGACCGACCGGTGGGAATGTCGGCATACTGCATCGGCGGTCTGACTGGAGGTATGAAGATGATCCAGACATTGTCAAGAGGTCGAGGGGTTCCAATGCAATCACGATCTCCGACAAAGACCTCCTAGAGTCCCATGTCTCTGAAAATGATCTTATAGTCGTGTCGGCAGTGATTGCCAACTATGATGTAAAAAGAATTCTTATAGATAATGGAAGCTCCACAGAGATGTTATTGTATGAAGCTTTTGTAAGGATAAATCTGTCTAGGTCAATGCTACGAGAATCTCCCATATCGCTGACGGGCTTCGGGGAAAACTCCGTCGGAGTTGAAGGGGAGATAACCCTACCTGTGACCATCGGGGCGGAGCCTTACCAGAAAACTCTCTCCATCAACTTTGTGGTCATCCGTATGACCTCGGCGTATAATGTCATTCTGGGTCGACCAGCCCTCAACAAGTTTCAGGCCATCATATCCACCTACCATCTGCTGGCGAAGTTTCTGACCCGTAATGGAATCGAAGAAATGAGGGGAGACCGCAGGATGGCTAGGCAATGCCTAACTATTCAAGACCGATAGTCGGACGGTCGTCCTACTTTATAACAACTTGATCCAAGGGCCGAGGCTAGTGGCCACGGTCAGCCAGATGAAAGAATTCTATTTGTTCACCTCTGGGAAGACGATCCCACCATAGTCCTCCAAATTGGAAGCACCCTTAGTGAAGACGTTAAGTTGGAGCTAATCAACTTCCTAAGGAATAACACTGACATTTTTGCTTGGTCGATGTCAGACATGCCATGTATTCTGTTGGAGTTCATCACTCATCAATTTAAGGTGGATCCGACCTACAGGCCTGTCCGACAAAAGAAGAGAAGCTTTGCAGCCAAAAGACAAAGGACCATTGACGAAGAGGTAAGGAAGCTTTCTGATGCTGGCTTCATCAGGGAAGCCTATTACCCTGAGTGGCTAGCAAATGTTGTTATGGTGAAAAAGGCTAACGGGAAGTGGAGGATCTGTGTAGACTACACCGACCTCAACAAGGCTTGTCGGAAGGATAGCTTCCCCTGCCAAAGATTGATCAGCTGATGGATGCTATGGCTGGCCATCGGCTTCTCAGTTTTATGGATGCTTTCTCTGGTTATAACCAAATCAGGATGCACCCGGAGGATGAGGAGAAGATCGCCTTCGTCATCGACAAAGGTTTGTACTATTACAGGATGATGCCCTTCGGCTTGAAAAACACCGGTGCCACTTTTCAAAGACTAATCAACCGAGTCTTCAAAGGGAAGCTTGGGAGAAACATGGAGGCGTATGTAGATGATATGATAGTCAAGAGCCTCAACAGGGCCGACCACATCAAGGATTTGCAGGAATCCTTTGATGCACTAAGACGCCATCGGATGAAGCTGAATCCTGCCAAGTATACTTTCAGGGTGACTTCCAGCAAGTTCCTCAGCTTCTTGGTCACACAGAGAAGGATTGAAGTCAATCCCGAAAAGATCGGAGCTATTATTGAAATGGGACATCCGACCAATAAGAAGCAGGTGCAAGAGCTAACTGGCCGGATAGCTTCTCTCAGTCATTTCATCTCCCAGTCGGCCGAGAAATCATTACCATTTTTCAAGACATTGCATCGATCGGACCATTTCTACTGGACCGACGAGTGTCGATCAGCCTTTGAAGCTTTGAAAGATTATTTGAAGAACCCCCCGTTGCTGGCAAAGCCGACAAAGGGGGAGCCTTTGTATTTCTACCTGTCTGTGTCGGATGAGGCGGTCAGCTCCGTCCTCGTGCGAGTGGGAGAAGATGGTCAGCAGAAGCCCGTCTACTACATTAGTAAAGTTCTCCATGATGCCGAAACAAGGTACCCTAAAATGCAAAAGCTAGTTTATTCTCTGATCATAGCGGCCAAGAGACTCTAACTCTACTTCTAGGCGCATCCGATCGTCGTGCTGACCAACCAACCCCTGAAGGCGATCCTTCGGAGTCCGGACACTTCTGATCGGCTCGCCAAGTGGGCCATCAAACTCGATGAGTTTGACATTTCTTTCCAATCATGGTCGACTTTGAAGTTCCAGGTAATTGCTGATTTCATCGCAGAGTGTACCTGGAAGCAAGGAGCACCAACTCAAACGTCCGAAGCACCTGAAGCTGACATCATCGACGAAGCTGAGCCCGCTTGGACCCTTCACGTGGATGGTCCAACCTTGCTGGCTGCAGGGCCGGCCTGATCTTGGCCGACCCTGGCGGAGAAAGCCTAGAGTATGCCCTATATTTTTCATTTCAGGTGTCTAATAATCAGGCAGAGTATGAAGCCCTTCTCGCAGGAATGCAAATCGCAAATGAACTGGGCATCAGCCGAATCAGGGCTTTCTCCGATTCTCATCTGGTGGTAAATCAAGTAAAGGGCGAAATCGAAGCAAAAGATTCGACTCTGGCCAAGTACTTGAACAAGGTACGAAGCCTCGCTTCTCGATTTAAATTCTTCGAAATTCTTCATATACCTTGATTGCAGAACTCCAGGGCGGACGCTCTGTCACGATTGGCTACAACCGTTGCCAATACCTCCGACCGAACTTTTATGGAGTATCTGCAACGCCCAAGTATCGCTGAAGAGCCGACTGAGATCCACCAGGTCGAACAAGAAGACTCATGGATAGACCCAATCCTCTCATTCCTGGTCAAGGGGAGTCTCCCGGAAGATCCGGTCGAAGCCAAGCGTGTACGCTGGTCAGCTTCTAGGTACGTCATCCTCGACGGCGTCCTCTATAGGCAGTCATTCTCACAGCCACTACTGAAGTGCTTGGGGCCGACTGATGCAGACTATGCACTCAGAAAAGTACATGAAGGCATCTGCGACGACTATCTCGGAGGAAGATCCCTAGCTTACAAGATAATCCGACAAGGATATTATTGGCCTACAATTCAGAAAGATGCATCGGACTTTGTCCGAAGGTGCGACGCGTGTCAAAGGTACTCCAATATTCAAAGAAGGCCTGCCAACCTGCTGACTTCGCTCACTGCGCCTTGGCCATTTGCACAGTGGGGGATGGACATCCTGGGACCTTTCCCTCTGGCATCCAGCCAACGGAGATTCCTTATTATGGCTATTAATTACTTTACCAAGTAGGTGGAAGCCGAACTGCTGGCATAGATCACAGAGGCCAAGGCCAAAAATTTTGTCTGAAACTGCATCATCTTCCGATTTGGCATTCCACAAGCAATCATCACCGATAACGGAAGGCAGTTCGATAACCCCAAGTTTCAAAGCTTCTGGTAGCAGTATCATATCTCTCATCGGCTCACTTCAGTCGACCACCCCCAATCCAATGGAGAAGCCGAAGTCACCAATCAAACAATCCTACATGGACTGAAGACCCGACTGAATGAGGCCAAAGGGCTTTGGACAGAAGAGCTCCATTCAGTACTATGGGCTTATCGGACGACTGCCAGAACGATAACTGGGGAGACTCCCTTCAACCTGACTTACAGAACTGAAGCAGTCATCCCCGTGGAAGTCTCTTTGCAATCCCTTGGGATTGACCACTTCACTGAGCCGACCAACTCAGAACAACAAAGTGCTGACCTAGATTTACTTGAAGAAACCAGGCTCCGAACAAGCTTAAAGATGGTGACCTACCATCAGAAGATGGCCAAGTATTACAACTCACGGGTCAGGGCACAAACTTTTCGAGTTGAAGATCTGGTTTTGCGGAGGGTGGAGGTTTCAAGACCGACCGAGCAAAGGAAACTCGCCTCCAATTGGGAAGGCCCTTACCAAGTCATTGAAGTAATTTGAGCTGAAACCTACCGACTCGAATATTTAGATGGGCGGCAAGTAGCACGTTCATGGAATGTAGACAACCTTCGCAAGTATTATTAATAAAGTCTACAACTTCTTCTACGAAGCACCTATGAAAGATCGACTCTGATCGGCAAAGGCTCTAGGACAGCCCACCTCCGAAAGACTGACTCCGGTCGGCAACGGCTCTAGGCAGCCCACCTCCGAAAGATCGATTCCGATCGGCAAAGGCTCTAAGGCAGCTCACCTCCAAAAGACCAACTCCAGTCGGCAAAGGCTCTAGGGAACCCACCTCCGAAAGACCGACTCCAGTCGGCAAAGGCTCTGGGACAGCCCACTTCCGAAAGACCGACTCCAGTTGGTAAAGGCTCTAGGGCAACCCACCTTCAAAAGACCGACTTCGATCGGTAAAGGCTCTAGGGCAGCCCACTTATGAAAAGACCGACTCCGGTTGGCAAAGGCTCTAGGGCAGCCCACCTTCAAAAGACCAACTCTGGCGGCTATCTCAGCATCCTTCCGGACGAGCCGACGAACCAACATGGAAAAAAACTCCCAAGTAACTTGGTTCAGCCTGAACTACTATCCGGCGGCTATCTCAACATCTTTATGGACGAGCCAACGAACCAACGCGGGAAAAAACTCCCAAATAACTTGGTTCGGCCTGAGCTACTATCCAACATCTACCTCGGAAGCTCCGACTGCCCATTCTGACGAGCCGACGGACCCATACTTAGAAGGATTCTTAAATTATCTCATGGTCCTGTCAAGCCGACCAGCACACACTTAGAAAAATTTCAGAAGAAAAGACTTCGATCAACCTGACCAACCGACGACACAAACGTACACAAAAGATACTATCAAAAGTTCTATTAAATCAAAAAGAGTTTTTTACAAAATAGAAGGTCAGACCTTTACAAACATCTAGGCCTAACCCTCGGGAAGTACAGACATGATATCAACTTGGGCCTCCTCGGCCTCCCCTGTAACTCTGACGAGAATGATTGCCGCTCCCGTGTCGGCTTCAGTCTGGGCGTCTGCTCTGGCCTCCACTGCGACGACTTCAGTTGGAGTCTCAGCTGCACCGACGGTCAGATCCGCCACCTCCGCGTTCCCCTCTTCCACTGGCTTCGGTGGTTGAAGAAAAGAGAGATAGAGTTTTGGAAAAGTGGCACTGACTTTCTCCACACTCCTCATACCCATAGTCGAAGCCGACTATGCCAGCCTCGTTCACTTTCTCTTTAAAGTCCTCGGAGGTCTTGTATTCCATCATAGCTGTTTCAGCTGTCATCTTCATCAGCTCCCGGGTCGTCTTCAACATACCCTTATACCGCTCTGCCTCCACCTGGTGGCCCCTTGAGCGCCTCTCGGATTCAGCCAGACGCCTCTCCTCCTCGGCCAGCCGGCGGGTCAGAGCTTTCACCTTTAGCTTCCTACTTTTCAACCTTGCCTCCCGGTCAGCCTCCCGGGCTAGCGAATCTTCTATCTGCTTCTTTTGGACCTTCGACTTGGCCCGCAGGGCAGACAGTTCTCTTTCGACGGCCCGAAGAATGGATAACTCCACCCTGGCGGCTATCATCACCACCTCTGCGGTGTCCCTCGCCGCCTTCGCTACCTCCGCCCTCTTGGTCAAGTGCTCCTTCAGATTGAGCAACTCGCCCAAGCTGTTGTCCATTAGCAGCGTGTCCCGGAGGAGTTGCCAACAGCCAGACAGTTAGAAACTTACAAATAATAAAGTAAAAGCCAGGGCCCGAATTCAAAACTTACCCTTAGTATGTGATGAAGAGAACTTATGGCGGCCTCGTTTACTGACCGCTGGTCGACATCGGTAACAGCCCTCTTGAGCTACTCTTTGACTTACTCAGCATCGCGAATAGCACGCCACTTCTGGCACTCTCCATCGTCGACATCGTTGGCCTTCCCCTTGACAGTCGTCGACCCTCTGGCTACCCGTTTCCCCCCAGCCATTGGGGATATCTCCTCTATCAGTTCAATTGGCGGAGAGATTGGAGTCGTCTCTGCCTCGATCGGCACTGACAGTTCCTCTCCCACCCGGGAGGCTGATTGCCCGACCGATGATAAACGCTCCGGTGCCATCGCCTTCTAGCAATCCACCAGCAGCACGTTGTCGTCAGACTCCACTGAAACTACGGTGATGGACCGCTCCTCCGTCCGTTGCTTCTTCGGCTTTTCGGGTGTTGGCTCTGCCGTCCGTTGCCTCTTCGGCTCCCCGGGTGTCGGCTCAGAAATGCGGACGGCCCTCCTCTGCACTGATTGTGTAGAAATGGTTGCCCAATCCGGCTTCATTTTTCCACCTGCCATCAAACAAAGTTTGGATCAGCAACGACGTTAAAACCGACAAAGGAAAGAATAACAAGTTCCTCACAACGGCCTCCGTCCTACCCAGCAGTCGATGTTGGCTGATCCCAGCCCGATGGAGACTCTCCTCGTGGAGCAGGGAGTCGATAAACATCGGGTCCTCGTCATTCAGCCTATGGAAGTCGGCCTCATCGGCCCTCAATATCTTCCATCCATTTGCGGCATTCAACCTGGGCCCTCTCCATGCCGACTCAAAGCCCCACGGCTCTAAACTATCTATAAAAAAATATCGGGACTTCCATCCATGAATGGCCGACGAAAGCTCCCCTAGTATCTTCCAGCCATGACGGAGCTGAACACCCACCATTCCTGACTTCGGAAGTCCCATTTTAGAAGAAAAAAGTTGAAAAATAAAGACAGTCTCGGCTCGATGCCGGCCCCTCGATAGAGGACCACGAAGCCATAGATTGCCCGAATACTGTTCGGGGTCAGTTGGGAGGGCGTAATTCTATAAAAGTTGAAAATATGGATAAGGAAGCTATGAAGTGGAAATCGAAGCCCGGCCTTTAGATGGTCTTCATATACAGGGAAGGCTTCTAAGTTCAGTGGGCCGTTCACCCTCTCTTTACGGTTAGGGATGGTTAGATGCAAGGTAAAAGGGATGCTATAAATGACCCTAAGGCTTTTTACCCTCTCTCGGGTCATGGTCGAAGGAATATCATACGGGCCAGGTTCCCTATTCCCGCAAGCCGAACTCCGACTATCAGAGGCCATTCTAATGGGGGCTACAGGAGGAGAAGAAGATGGATACATAACTAACCTGGTCTCTTGGTTTTCTAAGGGAATGAGAGCAACAAGGGAGGACTCTTTCTCCTCGAACGCAAATGTAGTGGAAGCCCCCCCCCTTTGGGCCTCTTCCCTCTTCTTTTATAGGCGCTAAGAGGTGGCCTCCCAACGCCCCTCAAGCACCGCAACCCGATGGCGAACGGCGCGTCTCCTCGATTCGATGGGAAAGCCAAAGGGACACGCCGGATCGCGTCTGATCATAATCCGCGTAACTGCCCAACCAACGGCGGATGGGCTGCTCTGGACACTATGCCAATCGCTCGGATCCTGCCACGTCACCCACGTCACGACAGGAATTCGAAGTGCGGCCATGACGGGCTGGCAGCCCATCATTGCACCATACTGGCATTAACTGCTTCTTCCGCCACCACCAATACGATGCTGACACCCGTCCAAGGGCAGAGATTCAGAGTGGAAGATGGTTAGCCACCGCACACCGGATCGGATTCGCCATCATTTTAAAGACCAGCGCATTAATTGCAAGTAATGCTTTCGTCCTTCGAGGCTACGAAACTGCTCGAAGGCCAAAAGCAGGGGGGCAACTATTGTACCCAATCGGCTCACTGGCAAACCGAGCCACCACCTTTCCAGAGGTCCGGCCCACCAGTCTCCTTCGGAAGGCCGACTCACTGGAGTAGAGGTCTGTCCAACCCACTCCTGCTGAGGTCCGGCCTACCCGCTCCGGTTGAAGCTCCAACGGATGCTTTCCTTCGAAGGTCCGACTGACCCTCCCCAGTCGATGTCCTACCGATTCACTTCAAGCATCCAGGAAGTTCCGGAAGCCTCTTCCAGCTGGTACCAGAATTCTGTTATAACAGAATTCTGCCACATCAGCACCACTGCTCCACTACCCCACGATGTCGCCTCATTCCGACGCCACGTTGCCACCCCCTAGATTCCACTAGAGGCAGATCGGTCCTTCTCATCCTCTCCCCTAATGGATTTTGGATTGTTCCGCGCCTATATAAGGTACCGGGGGATCCCATTTTGAGCTAAGTATACTCTTCCCTCTCCATACGCTGTTTTTCTGATTCCTCTATTCTGTTGCCCTCGAGTTCCTACTAACTTAGGCATCGAAGTGTTCCCCGCCGGAATACCACCGGTCCTTGGGGACTTTGTTGCAAGTCGACCGAAAGAAGAGCGCTCTAATACAGCCGACCCATCCCGATCCAGAAGAAGTTGTAACAACACTTACCAAGCACCATGTTCACAAGGGCATTAACAATATTTGACCTCTTTGAGCATCACCCAACTTCAACATTCTCGAGCAGCTCTCATCATTGTTAACTTTAAAAAAAAAAAAAAAAAAGTCAATCAAAGATACATTTAGAAATATAAATAAAAAAATAAAATTGGAATTCCTACTTCTATTTTTTCAGAAACAATGCCTTTTATTTTTGGTAGTTAAATTAGATATTTTACATTAGTCTAAAGCCTGTACATCTCAAAATGTCAACAATCACAAAATTCCACAAAATTCGCCTATCCAACTATTGGCACTCTCCCCCTTGCAATAGAAAGGCTTTCAAACTTGAAACCGGAGTCCCATGTATTCCAGAGGAGGGGGTGGTGGTGATCATAGAAATCATATATAACCATCCAAGAGTCATCTTCTAGCCAAATATTATAGAAGCTTGCAGTGGATGATGGAGTCTAGAGTAGGGCAGCCTTGAAGACTTATAACCTAGCCAGCAGTGCTATACGTGATGCCGGTAGGGGGCGGAGAGTATCCCAGGCTAAACCCCGTCATCGACGACTTCTTGTGCTTGACCCAAGCCTTTTTGTCGGCCCGGCCCATATGTATTCCCATATCGTTGGTTAGTTATGGTAGGTCATATCAGATCTAACCTAAGCCATGAGGTAAACCATTTGTCCAAACTTCAGGTCCAGGAGCAGATCTGAGTATTTGACCCACAATTTAGGTGTAATTTTGGCATGACTCGAGTCCAAGTGGGGTAAGCTCTGAGTTAGTCCAAGAGAGATAAGACAATTTTATTAACCAAACCGAAGCCTAAAATTCGTTACAATTAGGGATGTGCTCCAAAAAAAAAAAAAAAAAAAAAAAAAAAAAAGGGAGGGGAGGGTGGGGGGGAAATTGCAAACCTAATCCGAATTGATTTTTTTGTCTTATTTTTTTTAATTTTAAATCTCTCTTTTTTTTTTTTTTTTTTTTCGAGAAAGTTTTAAACTTGAAAAATTCGGTCCAATCCTGATTTAAATTGCCAAAAAAATTATTTAAATTGATCCGGAACAATCCAATCTGACTCACGTGTACACATCCAACCGAGCAACGACTTAACTTGAGCCATATATATTCATATATAAAATTTTACTTTTTTATAATTTATATATATATAATATACTATCTAATAAATTAAATTGGATTAAATTTTTTGGATCGGTTTCGAGCATAATTTATAGATGGTTAGTTTAGTTTCAATTCTGATTTCAAGAAACTAGTTTAATAAATTTGGTTTTGGATTTTGCTCCGATCCAATCTGTGTACACCCCTAATTTCAATAGCCCCAGTCGGCAAGCATTTTTTTTTTTTTTTTTTTTTTTGTGGTAAACAAGCTGGTGTCGGGTTTGAGAAAGATGCAATCGGAGCCGGACACGTCTCCTTCATTTTGAAGGGGATCTATCATATCCCCTCTTCACATTGAAGTTTTTTTTTTCTTTTTTTTTTAAAGCTCAAAAAGTGACACCATTTCTATGGATTTGGCCCAGCAAGACAGTGCTTGTCACACCCCGAGCCAGATATATGCAAGATTATCTAAATAATGAATTTAATTATTTTATAATAATATTAATTAAAATAATTTTAATTTTTTAAAAAATAATAAAATTTTATTTTATTATCATATAATCATGGGATAATAAAAGTTACAATACTTTCAGATAATATTACCAAAAATTATATTACAATTTTCATATTTAGACAATGTATAAAATCGATAGTATACGTAAATAAAGTATTTAGTATTTATATCTAGCGAATGCACACTTCCAAATTTTTATAAGCATTCATAGCTCAATATTGGCAATAAAAGAAAAATAAAAATATAATAAATCATACTAGTCCAATAAATATCAAAATATTTCTAGATGGGTCAAAGTATATATTAATGTGCAGCAAAACTGAACACATATAATTGATTAGACAAAATTCAATAGAGACGAATATCAAAAAATAATATTTCTGTTTTAAAATTTTTGTAGAAATTAATACTAGATCGAATAGATAACATATCCAAATACCATCATTCTAATCACCGATGGTACGATGTCGAAATCATTTTTTTATATTATAAGTTAACAGGATCGGCAAATAATTTTTATTGATGGCCGCATCATAGCTGCGTGAAATATATAAAAGTATTTTCTTAAATTATCTAACCAAATTTTTAAATTATTTGTAGAACATATCATATATCTAATTTAATTTAATTTATAAAAATATCAAAATATATATTTAATTTATATAAGAGTCATACATAATTATAGTAATAATTAAATTATTTAAAAAAAAAATCATCAACAAATGTTAGGTCATTTATTTTAAGAATATACTAAAATTTAGGATAATTTATTTTTTTTTTATCGAGATTTTTAAAAATTTTGCTGGAATGAAAAAAATGGAAATGTGATACGGGAGTTTGTCATTAAAAAAAAAAATTAATAGAATAAAAGAGAGAAGATAGGTGAAGTCATGAAGGCAAGAGGGGGCCGCGGGAGAAAGTAACGGCAAAGTATGAGAAGAAAGGGAGAGCGCGGGAGAAAAAGAAGCGCGGGAAAGGTAGAGGGAAAGCCGCGGGAGATAGCGACAGGGAGAAAGCGTTGCAGTCACCGCCCCTTCGCACCGCCTAAGGCTGTGTACAAGGACCCGGGGCCCACAAGATATTACATCGCCCACCTCGTATCGGTTTTGCAAGGCCCCCATTCTAGTTTTCACTGGAAAGGTGGAGTTAAGTGAAAATTTTATGCTTTTTATTTTTTATTTTTATTTTTTTTAAAGTAAAAAGGATAGGGGGATAAATCTGGTATAGTTCTTGTCCTATAATATTTGATGCAAGGTGTTTAGAATTTAATATAATTTTTTTAATTAAAAAAAAAGGAAAATCTATGTTCTTATTTTTAAGGGGAGAATTCTATGCAGTTAGATTGCAAGGAAGTGCACTTTGCTTTGAATTATAGTCCAGTGCCTGCTGAAACAAGGTTTCAGATACCAACTGCATCCCATCACTTTGGTTTCAGGTGTTAATATGGGATTGGAATTGCAAGACCACTCCTTTTCCATCTGAAGTTGGATGGTTGGTTCCAAATTCTTGGCATCAAACTTTCAAGTTTGGTCCACGTTCATGAGAATTATGAATGGCTTGCCACAACTTGCAGTGCACTTTACAAAGGCATTCGAAAAGCTAAAGAGAAAGGAAAGCCATTAATAGTGGCTTGCATGGCTTTGTCTCCAAAGCCATGCCATGACTGAAGGTAGTGGAGTATTGTTTGGGTCAAGAAAAGTCCCTATGAGCCATTGTGCGTCCTTGTTGGTGGACACTCTTTCCAGGGGCTATCAAATTGTTTTAAGAAGTCCACTTGAATGACAAATGGATTATTATTAATTGTACCCCAAAAGGGGCATATTATAATAGATGAGATGTTATGGGGAGCGTACTATAAAAAGCTTAGAAGAATCCTCCAGCCACAATGCCCCACAATCATTGTTGTCCATTCTCTCTGTCTCTTATGAACATTCACTTCTGATGCACTTCTCTTCTAATTTTCTTTAACAAAGCAAGGTTTATCATCTTATCTTCTCTTGACTTGTGGAGATGATGCATCATCAAACACCACCCTAGTGATCAAAGAGCTCTATATAATATTTGGCATCCATTATTCTTAATTACTGGATAAAGTCATCCTTTTGGATGATTACAACTTGAAAGATGACTCTGTTTCATACGGAACGCCGCAGCTTGTGTGAGCTCCTATGATGATGAAAACATTACTATATATATATATATATTGATAATTAGCACAAGGAAAGGATCCATTCACTTGTTAACTATGCATGGTTTTTTTTTTCTATAGTAAAATTAGCAAAAATGGCCAAAAAAATTATCAGTTTTCAATGTTTTCTTGATGCTGGTTGTTTAACAGAAGACATGAGATACTACTAGGAGATTGTTTCTTGGTAGAATAACGGCATAAAGTACAACCAAGCATTTCATAGATATCATGGAAGCTTTATCCATGCCAAGACACTCCCCAAGGCTTATTAAACAACAGAAACTCCTAGTGGAAGAAGAGGGTAGTAACTACTGAACTATGACCCTCTTTATGTTATGCTATGAAACTCGCTGATAACTAATCCCTGTTTTTTTTTTTTCAGAATTTTGCACAATATGACATGGCTTTTCCTATGTCTTCTTAAACTATTCAGTATATCAAATGCCTTTCTTTCTTGATTCTAATAATTACTAATGAATTGTTTTCTTTAACAAAGACATATATGGGAAAGATATATTGGTACTTTTCATGATAAAATCTACTGATTCTTCCTTAACAGATTAACTATGTTTTGATTTCATTTCATGAGTATTTTTTTTAAAAAAAACTATTTCTATAATATCGTTACAATCTGTTTTAAGTTTTTTTTTTTTTTTTTTTTGGGATCAAAATAGATTCAGTCCAAAATCTCCAAACTCAGATTTGATTCATCTATATCCATCATAATTCCAAGTTCAATTCCGAACCAACACTAAAAACCATTTTCTGTATCTAATTCCTCGACATATAAAAGCAAAGGTCAAGCATCACTCATGAGAATCTTTTTCACTTTGCTAGCATTTCATACCCGACCGGAAACTTTGGTGGCTTTACACTTTGCTTGGGGTCATGGGTTGCCTACCCTCCTCACTAAGTAAATTAGGCTTTGATCCAATATAAAATAGAAGATATGTGGTATAGAGTGTAGAAAGATGTATGCTTGGCCAACCAAAAACACTCTTTTCAAGGAATCGACTAACCAAAGAGAGCACCATAATTGTTGGATTCACAAAGCAGCAGGTAGATATGTGGCCAGAGGCAGCTTTACTTAGACTATAATTAACACAAGACCCCACATTAATGCACTAACAATTATATATATGGATAGAAGGAGAATTGTGGTTTAAGCTTATCCTCTTTGGGCCAGAATGTGTAGCCTTTTAGAGGCCATTATCCTCTTGGTTCTTTATATAAAGAAGGACCAACACATTAACACTTCTTCTATCTTACGCAATTGATCAAAAGTTGGGAAAGGTGGTACCATTACCATACCCCCCAAAAAAGACAAAAAGATGATGAAGGCAAAAGGCCTTATAATACATGGAAGGCAAAAGAGGTGGAAGAAGCCTTCCTTGTAGCTTTATGGACCATGCAAGGTAGCACCTATTTGGAAAGTTTCCTGAGATGACCATCTGGACATGACTCTAATGCTCTTTGTGTCATGGAATCCAAATAAAACCTTATGGGTTTCTTTCTGAAAAAAAATGTTATAATCTCCAAGAATATATTTCAATTCATTTTTGTTTCTACCCTTGTGAGATTACTCTTTTCTAGCATAAGCTCCTAGAAAATATGTAGTTAAATTTGAAACATAATGTTTATGGGCTAGTGCATGGATGAGGATTATAGAAGATACAAGTGTTGCACATTGGTAAAGGCAGCTAGCCAAGTACCATAAAAACTTGCTTGTGAGTATCTAATCTTAGCTCTTATTTATTTGAAATCAACACATATCGTTCGATAAAAAAAAGGTAATATTGCTGAAAATACATGCGAATGTAGACATGAAGCACCTGCACTTGCCATGCGCCGCATATGGGTCGTAGAAGTCCACTATCTTGGTGGATTGGGTAGATTTACAGATTATTTCACAAGAAAACTATGGCACCCAGAATTCATTTCAACTATAAATTAAGCAATCAGAATCTGATCCTATTATATCAGATGACATAACTCAATTCCTTAAGTAACCGATGGAGATGCGAGGAATCGAACCCTATGCCTCTTGCATGCATGCGAAGGAATCGATATAACTCAATTCCTTGAAAAATTGACATAGAACAAAATGTGCATAAGCAAGAATATTATCATACACTAACATAGCAGGTTAGAGGATAATCATCAATTAATGTGAGTCCTAGTCATAGCAATTGAATTTTAAAATGAAAACTTATGTAAGCAAATTGATATGTAATTACTTTACACTCACTACCAAAGCCATGACAACGATATTTCATAACTTATAGGCTAATAATTGATATGGATGCCAATAGATCTAGCCTTGCCAATTCAGATTTGAAAATTATTGGAAGGGTGAAACCTGAAATTATGTGAGCAAGGCTGGATGCAATGCATAGCAACCAATAATAATCTCAGACCTAACATGCATCAATCATGCAGCAGGTGTGATCCAAATTCAAGTTTGACAAATAAAGAGTTCAGATCCTGGTCTAAATTCCAAACATACAACTAATTCGCATTGGCTTTTTATGAGGCTAGTCTCATCAAAAAGGACCTGCAAATGAACCAGCCTATTTGAACCCCCACATTAATCATAAATCTTGCCTAGTCAGGGCCTTTTTAGTTGAGCCATTTTAAAGCCACTTCAGATACTTTATTATAAAGTTAATGGCTGGCATCCTTTCCTTAGACATTATAAGTTATCAATTTACTAAGTTTAGCATACCTTGGTGCTAGCAAGTGCACTTGTGGAAGCCTGTGTCTTCTCCTTCCCAGCTCCAAGTGGAGCTCTCTTCCTCCCCTCTCATGTCTAATAAGACTTCCAAATCCAAGTTAACGCAGACGGGTACTAGTCCTTGATCCTTCCTCCATATTTCCATGTTGTTGATCTTTGTAGAACTACATGGCTTTATCTCAAAGCAGTTTTTTGGATGTTTGTTGAGACTGATAGTAGCTTATTTTCATTATCATTCATACTTTTTAAGTTTAATAGGTTCTTTGTAACTCTCTAATGAAGATATAAGAGCTGTTGTGTCTATTGGGAATGGGTATAAAAATTACAATAACATTTAACTACATTAAAGTATGCTATGTACTATGAATATGCTATGCTCAGAGTGACTACTGGTGCATATATAGTATCTTTGAAAACTAATATCCTCAAAAACTCATCTATGAGAAAAATCCTTGATTATATTATATCTTTTGAATAACAGATTTGGCCTTAAGCAAATTTAAGGAACATTTTTACAGATCTACAGTCAGCTCTAATTTACACTATTAAAATAGGTTTTGTAGCAGGTTTTTGAAATTAACATGCAATTAATAGATTTTATATTTCTTAAAGTTGAGAAGGCAAGACGCAGTAGATGTAATTCCATCTGTCTGATTGGGAATGGATGGTTTATGTGATGGAAATGTAGAGTGTTTTATAGGGACTGATGACACCAAGAATTTAGGGATGGGAAATGATGAACTTGAGGTGCTTATTATAAATGAAGTCTTAAACAGCATGTCAATAACTTTACCTGAATCACCACTTACTGATTCATTTGTGGAAGAAGTCATGGTTATTTCATTTTTAAGTATATTCACCACTTTTTTTTTTTTTGAGAAAGCACACTCATCATAACCTACACAAGGAAATAGGTGATTGAAGAGTAGATACATTGAACAAAAAGAGCATGGACTTCTTGAAATGAATGACAAGAGTAGGGATAGCCATGAGTTTTCAACAATAGAGGATGGGGTTGTACTCTGCATCCCTTGTTGAAGGAATTTTCTATACTTTGGATATGTGGATGGATCTTAATAGTTGAACTTTTTTTTTTTTAAAGTAACTTAATTGTGGAACTTGAGCATCATAAAGGTGCATGTTTTTCTTGACTCAGCTAGAGATGCACCTCTTTTTTTTTTAAAAAAAAAAGCAGAGGTGGGCAGTCTAAGATTGAGAACATGGAAAGTTATGCTGATTGCAACATTCTTTCATCTAATAAACTTTGGTTCATGTATAAAAACCTGCTATGTATACAAGTAACTGGTACTTGTTTTGCCAAGGTTACACTGCTATGATAAAAAAAAAGAGTAAAGATGTACAATTCCTAATTATGGAATGTAAATTGCTAAAAGACACTAGATTACTTGCAGCAGACTAGTCCATGAGTATGTACTGTTTCTACGTTGCACTTTTTTATATATATGCCTGGTGTTTCTCCTTGGGTGGTTTATGCAGGCAGTGGTATCAAATTTTATCAACAAAATTTTGGATATTGTTTGTTATCATTAATAAACATTACAGACTTAATATCTACAATTTGGCTATTACAATTTTTATCATGTTATAAAGTTCTTTGTTAACCAGCCTATGAATAAAAAGTCCTAAAATAAGAATAAAATATTTAATTAAATGTATGAAATCACTTTATATATGCCAATTTTCTCCTAAAATTAATTCATAAAACAACCCACTATTAGGATCATATTTATTTGAACCTTTAAATTATAATTTAAAACTTATATGGAACTTATTTTTATTATAAAAATAGAGTTCTAATTATTTTTATATCTCAATTTATTTTGAAAATAATATTATTTATTATCTATTTTATGGTTAATAATAGTTGGCTATGTAATAATTAAAATATAATTGTCTATATTTTATCCGGATCGTATCTAGATCCAAATTTTTTAGATCAGAATCGGGTTATTTATGGACCCGATCCAACCCGAATGATCTATTGAGTTGAAAATTTTGATAGTGGACCTGACTCGACCTGATCCGATTTTCTAATAGATTGGATTTGGGTCTAATATTAGAACCCGATTAAAGAACCGGGTTGGATCGGGATCACTTATGACCCGGTCCGACCTGATCCATTTGCACTCCTATCTATATCTGATTTCTTTGCCACCAATGACCTTACCGATGTTCTTATCGTGGGTAGATACATTTCATCTTTGAAATATCAAATCAACAATCAATATTTCAACTATTTTAACTTAGTCAACATTGGAGTTTTTCTTTCTTTTTTTACAAAAAAAGATAAATATAGGATTCAGTGCAAGCATAACATTTTGTTGCTTTATATTTGTAATAAAAAATGCTATCAGATTCCTCCTCGATCATACATAGAGTAGCAAAAGCATGACAAATAAATTATTTTTACTACTGCATAATTAACCTATTTCTCCTTCACCTCATCCAAAATAATCCTATCACTCCAAATAATACATTCCAATATGATGTTCTTTATCTATTCTTCTTCTTGGATAGGCCACCCAATTTCTCTAGCATGTTTAACAATTTTCCTTTCTCTAATGCATGCCAATTCTCAAATCCATCTTCGATAATGATGAAAATCTACTCATTTCATTCATTTCAATATTTTCCAAGTATTTATAAATAAAGAGCAACTTATGAATTTAATCTCGATATCATGTTTGGTATATAACAGAATATGTGATGGTTATAGGAGTAGACTTTGATATGGTATGATGGAGCTTTATCTTGGTTATCTTGAAGACAACTTCCATCACCTCAACCTAAGGTAAGCCTCTTTTTCTCCCTTATAAAACCCAGATCTCTTCTAAATTGTGATAATTAAAAATATTGTTGACTCATATTGATTAATGATTATGTTTAACAGATAACACAAATGGGAAATTATTATGAGACACCATTTGTGATTATAGTGATATATCTTTAGAATCTTTTTGCTCAAATAAATAAAATTCATAGATTATCAACTTAAAGATTTTTTTTTTTTTAATAAAATGGATCATTCAAGAAACAATCCTTTATGAGAAACTAAGAATAGGTTGACTCAGTAATTTTGATATTGTTTATTGTATCTATAAAACCTCATCAAAATTTCGTTGATTTTTCTATGATATCCCATTGTCTTCATTCTTTATTGATTGTCACCAATGTTTAACATAATATCTACCTCACAAAGCTATTTCATTAAGGAGAGTCTTATTTAATCATAATCATTGCCATTCTTGTTTTTCCTTTTTATTCATTTCTAGATCAGTTTGCATAGTAAATATTAGTCTTAATCTTCAACCACATTAGGATTAGATATGATACTTATCAAATCGAATATTTCTTCTTGAAGTGTATTGATTCCATCCTTAAACAAAATCACGCATCCAATAATATGTTACCACTAGAAGCAAATATAATAATTCTTCTAAAGAATCTCTTTATTTTTTTAAATAACTACAAAAAGATTTTTTTAACATGAAGACATATATGAGATTGGCTATTGAAAACCTTTTGCAACTCAATCATATACAACATATAATTATTAAAAAAAAAAGATTATTAAAATTTTTTAATTGTAATGCTAGATTTTCAAATGGCACCACTACATTCATGCACAATAAAACCTAACAAACTAGTTAAAATCTTATTTGCATTAAAAAAAAAAAGAAAGCCATCAAAGTGATGAGCTTTAACAAAAAGTAGTACCCTTATAACTTACCTAATAGTATATATTATCACAAAAGTTGTTCCAAGATACTCGTGTATCTCAATCAAATCATTCGTACGCTCAATATTTGAACTTTTGCCCATACGTAACATGGACCACAAATTCTTCTTCTTCTTTTTTTTTTTTTTTTTTTTTTTTTTTTTTTCCCCTTGAGATGGCCCACATCAACTAATATAGGGGAGCCACATATCACAAAACCAAGCCAAAAAAAATCTTTCACACGTGCGAATGTTGCACCAAGGTCTATGATGCCCTGATGTTACTAGTACTAAACCTTTATATGGGACACAAAAAGGCCGCTCCACATCAAATCATCCCCCTCATGACAAAAAAAGGCTGCACCCAGTTCCGTGACACACGATGAGACCACTCCTATCATTGCTCCAATCGTCTCGGCCCACCATGTGGGGCCCAGCACCCAATCAAGTGACACGAATCACCCGGTGACCGGTCGGTGCGCGTACCTCCCACAAGCGTTCTGGACCCCTTTTTTTTATAATTTTAAGTCACCCGTTCTGACGTCCCTGCTGACGTGTAAATTGACATCACCATCAACCTCCGCCCCAAGATAATATATTTTAATTTTTATTATAAACCATTAATTAGGGCTGTCCACGTCCAACATAAAAATAAATAAATAAATTTACAACCGAATGCACTCACCGCCGGTGAGGAAAAACCACACGGCTGTACCAAAAAGACCAATAGATTAGATCTTATGAGCTTCGACGCTGAGACTAAAATAATTTAGATTAGTTTTAAACATCAATCATAATTAGTTTTTTTTTGGGTTGAATAAAATAGGAAGAGGAATTAGACTCCGGGCATGACCATCCCAGACAGTCCATCAATTCTAAACAAGAAATATTCGATACATGATGCATATCAATCATATTTAGTTTAGTCATCATCCTGAAACTATGATCAGGTCAAATAATATACTAAACATATATTGTCTTGATTCATGATAGTTGCCAGGTTAGGCACATAGATTATATTTAATAAGATCAAATATCTTATATAAATAAATGAATTAGTTATTATTAATTTTAGCCAATATTTTTTTTTTCATGATAAGTTATTTTAAGTTAATATTATCCGGTCAACATTGTTAAAAAAATTATTTTATTGAACTGGTAGATGTTTTAAATGTAATGAAATAATAACATAATTTTATTAAAAATTAGACATTCTAATAACATCATAATTTTTTTTTAATGTAGAGTCGAGATAAGTAGTTTATAATTTTTTTTAATGCCCTTGTGAACTAAAAAAAAATAGATGATATGAATCAATGTCTTCGTGTAGCATGACAATGAGTATGATTCCATGGAATCTAGTTTTTGAATGGTTTTTATTTTTTTTATTTATTTTTATAGAAAGGAGTGGAAGGTGTGATCATCCACCGCATGCAATGCATGAGGTAAGTAAACCACTTCGGTGACCGGACTCGCACCTAGAGTGACGAACGATGACGTCACGTAGAGTGGTGGTCGCTAACGTACGCCCGCGTTTTCTGTTTCCCTTTTCCCGCGTTCGATGGCGGAGGACTGACGGCGTTTAACCGTTGACTGTACCGGCCGAGAAAGAGTTTAAAAATATAAAATAAAGGAAATAAAATAACAAAGAAGTAAAGAAAGAGGAGTAGGGAGGTTGGTTTCCGGAATTTCTACCTCCGCTTTGTATTTTTCCGTGGCCTCTTCCTCTTATTTTGCTCTCCGAAGCAATCATCGGGAGGAGGGAGGCGATGGTGCCGTTAGGGTTTCGGAGGGGCGGGGGTTTTGGAGCTCGGGACCTAGGGTTTATGGTTGATTCGTTTAGTTTGCGTCTCCCGATGGAATCTCAATGTCATAGGGCCCGGCGGGAGCTTTCCATGTGATCTCGTGGTTCGAATTCTTCCCTTTCCTTTCTCGATTTTTTTTGTCCTAATTTTTGACTTGATTGATGTATTTCTCTTTGTGCTTTCAGCTAACCAGGAATCTAAATATCATTCCTTTATCACAAAAAGTTTTTTTTTCAAAAAAAATATTCTTTTTTGAAAATTTTTGGTTTTTGCCTTGTTTTTTTTTGTTTGGTTTCATTTTTCGTACCATCTGGGAATCTAAAAATCTGTTTCCCACCTTTTTTTATTCATGAATTCCTTGGCCGATTTAGTGAAACCGATGATATTCTATTTCTGGTTGGGAATTATATTTGGTGGTAGACGACTGGATCAGATTCTCTTTCTCGACGTTTGGGGTTATGGGAAGCTAGACGGAAGTTTTTTATTGATGATGGATTGTTTATATTTGGTACTTTCGTTTCCTCTTTCAATCACGGAGGCAGATAAAGCTGATATCTTTGGGTTTGGCAGCTTTTCCCACTTCAGAAAACGAATGGGTTCTTTGTTGTTAAGCTGTTGATTACGCTTTTGGAGCAAATCTAGAAGGAGCAAACGGGTGGAAGTTCTTGATCCCCTTCTCATGTATTGATCGAAGAGGACGACTAGAGAAAGTTGTACGCCAGATCCCTTGGTTAAGTTTTCAGTGGCTTTATTGTGTTTACCGTGCTATGAGGAGAGGGGAGTCTTTTGATAAGAAATATTGATATTCTTTTGCAACTTTTCTTTTGCCTATATTTTTAGGAAGTATGAGGAAATACTCCCAAATCAATCATTTCACTTGTTGCTAATTGGATAGATGAAAGCCAGTTGCGTTTTTTTCTTTTTCCACCGTGAGGTGGATATGGCCCTGCTGCTGGGAATTTGGATTCAAGGTAAAATAATGGACAAGTCATGGGTTGTTGGTGTTAGTTGCTTATCAGCCAGAGTGAAGATGGAAGCTGGGGCATGTGATAGGCAAAATATCTTTGGTATATTTTCGTTAGTGGGTGGGGTTGGATTCAAAATGATAGACTACCAGCTTTTGTTTCTTAAGGTTGGTTGGTAATTTTTAATGCACAACTGATATAGCTAAATGGTGAATTTTATAAAACGAACCAGGTAACTAACCAATCCTAAGGGCAATTTCGGATAGGAGTGAGCAGAATATTATCTATCAGATCTAAATTTTGATAAGAAAAAGTGGTTTCATCATGCTTGGTGTAAACTGTATAGTTTGGGCTAAGGAAAAGAATTTTTGAATAATAAGTGAGTTATCTAATCAAGATGGAAGGTCTTTGGGTTAAAGAAGAATCCAATTGTCATAGTCGGGACTTGGGAGAGAAGAAGACTTACAAGTTATTGAGGAAGTAAAGTGCTTCACTTTTTATGCTGTTAAGACTCAACAATGAAGCATAGAGAACTGGAGTTAATTTATCTGTAAAGTGCTTTTAATGGTAGTTTCTTCTAAAGTTGCATAATTTTTTCATATGCATCTTGTTATAAATTGGATTGCCTTTTTCTGAAGAGAATTTTGTTACAATTTCTCGGCCAAACATCCTTTTCAAATTAACAATGTATTTCCAAGTTCACTGAAATACCATCTCCTCTGTATTTGTAATTCCAATTTCTGGTAGTAGTAGAGCTGGCAGTTTTTGAGTGAGGTCTGTGATGCTACCATTACTGTAATTTTTGTACTGATGGTCTCTCCTCTGACTTCAGTATTCTCTTATTTTCTTTTTGTTATACTTTCTACTTCTTTAATTCCGTTGCATGGTTGTAGCTATTCCTTGTTGCAAGTGAAGTAATATTTTTTTTTCATTTTTCTTCTTTCAGTCCAAATAGTATGAGTTCTGCATCAGCTCAATTCGCAACTTCTAGAAGGATAGGTATATATGAACCAAACCACCAAATTAGCATGTGGGGCGACTCTTTTAAAGCTGACAGCAGTCAAAATACAGGTGCATCTACCATTGTGGAAGCAGATGCCAAACATGAGAATAGGGTGGGGATATAGTGACACATCAATTTTGTTTTGTTGCAGTGTTATAGATGATTACTCCATTCTTCTTCTTTCTGTCTCATGTTCATATTTATTTCACAATGTTTTTATAGTTAGGAGATATTCCTCGTGAGAGCTCAGGACCATCAAAAAAGTATGACCAAGAGGCAAACAAGCCTGCAAATAAGGTAAACAACATAAACTTAATAACTTTTGATAATTTTCCTTTCTCAAAGGTCTGGTTATGGCTTGTCTATCCACTTTACCTAAAAGTCTACATGCCTATATATATATATATATATATTGCTTTGGGAGTATTCTTTACCTATCATTATGTTCTGACCAAATCAAAGAAACATATTCTGGCACAAGTTACATGTCACTAATTGAAGTTATTTGAGTAAACATTTTGGATTTTGACAGGCCTAATTAGTACCTGAAAGTTAGTGTGCAATTTAGGGGCAATCAACGAGCATTGCATGGCTGTGTCATATCATATCCTGCTGTAATCCTTTGGCCATGATTAAGAATTGTTAATTGTGTAATGTTTTTGTCATTTTTCGCAAATCGATTGTATCCTAGATATCTATTAATTGAACATACATTTTATTTGGAGACAGGAATGGAGAATTTGGACAAAACCAATATAAGATGTAACAATGCCATTATAGGAAATGGGATGATAAGCTCTACTTACAAAAGCACCAAATGGATATAGATCAACTGTAATTATATACCAGATTTAATTGCCAATATACATGAAATCAGACTTTTTTTTTTGTGAACTCTGATGCTACAGTGACAGTGGTGAAGCAAAAGTCGTAGTTAATTAAGAGAGAACTTCAAGAACTAATTTAGTGGCAAACCATTGAGACTAGTATTCTGCTTGGCAATTTGTTGGAAAAATGAGAAATAATGAATTCACCCTCCTTGGAAGCCTATCATGGTGTACCAAAACAAGGTAATTAATTTAGAGTGCAATGGGTTAAAAAAAGGCATCAGGAATGGAAGTTTTACATCAAAGACCTGTAGGAGACCAATTGAAAGTCCGACAAAAAATATGGAGGTAGTAAATCTTTAGCTGCAATTTGTCTGCACTGAAGTTTAAGTTAAATCCCTTTATGTCTTTTCATTTTACATATGCAAGCTGATTTTTGACATAAAATTTGGAGTTCCCTTGGTCTTTTATGATAATTTATAATTGATGTAATGCTGTTTAATGGGATTGTAATGGGGTTGGATGATCAAAAAGATTAGAATTTAGAATAATTAAAGCAATGCAAGGTTTCTGGAATGCAATTCAGTCTGGTCTCAATATTTATGAACTTTGTTTTATTCAACTTAATGAATTCATGTTCTTATTGATGAAAATAATTTACACTTCCAAATTAAAAATGATAATAATATTTTTGTATAGTATTTGGGGCAACGGAATTACTTATCTGAAGATGCAGTGAATTACATATCTGTATAGTATTTGGCATGCTGAATACTTTTAATGAGACCACAGTTTTAAAGGTTCACTAAAATGACTATGTGTAGGTATTAAGACGTCTTGCACAGAATCGAGAGGCTGCTAGGAAGAGTCGTCTAAGGAAGAAGGTATTTTTATAGTACAGGAAAAGCTTCAAATAACTAGTGAATGGAGCTACCTTGTTAAATTAATCTGTTTGTTTTTTTTCATAGGCTTATGTTCAACAGCTAGAATCGAGTCGTCTAAAACTGTCTCAGCTAGAGCAGGAGCTTGATCGAGCCAGACAGCAGGTACAGGAAGTGCCAATTCTTGGACAAGCAAGTTACATCTTATTTTCATTTATCAGCTAATTGAGCATTACTGCTGAGCTGTAGGGTGTTTACATAGGTGGGCATTTAGGAGATTCAACTCTTGGATTATCAGGAACTGTTAATTCAGGTAAAACAATGATCTCCATTTTATTTTGTCTGTTGTATCGTTTATGTTGGCTTTATTAGCTTTGGATGAAGTAGTACTGTATATACAACTATTGTGATCGTAACCCATGCATTTTAAAGAACAACAGATCCATTCTTCATGTCTGTTTAAACACTAGTTGTTTGCAGCTTTGCAAATATATGATTTAAACTACTCAAAATTTACTGTTTCTAATTGTTGTTGATGTCTTGAGATCCCAAATATGACAAGATTGTGAATCTACGAGGTTTAATACATCAAGTTACTGCACAAATCAGAAATGGTTACTTGTTCAAGTTTGAGAATCATGCATGCTTATTTATGCATGTTGCGGAACTAGACATGGGTATTTATGCAAGTTGGGGAATCAGACATGGTTATTTATGCAAGTTGGGGAGCATAAAGTATTTTCTTCTGTTCCATGCATGTCTAAGGATATTGCAGGCTTAGAAGCATCTGTTTCAGTAAGTGTGATCTCACTTGCTATTTACCAAACTAATGGGCATGTTAGTTTATCCTTCCAAACTGGAAACATCTGCTACCATGAATCCAAGTACTAATTCACCTTTAACTAATTATAATTTGTAATACATAGAGGTCTGGTCACAGTTCTTGACTGATATAACTCTGGATTTGCAATGGGTATTGGCTTTATTGATATATAATACTTTGGATGTAAAAGAGAGGTTCTTATGTTATTTACCTTAGGCACATTGCATCTTAGTAAGGCTACTTTGATTCCTCCTTCCCCTCTATGTTTTATTTTTATTTTTTATTTTTTATTTTTAATGAGAAAGAGTTAGGCAGATCCTAACCTGCTTTCATTCAGAAACTGAAAGATACAAATTCTTTTCCTCTTTTATGTAGCTTGACCAGTAATAACTTAAAGGACAAATTTTGAATCTTAATGCTTTTAGTGTTAGCCATTCCTATTCCAGTCCTTTCATCTGCTGATTCTATCAAAACTGAACAATCTATTAGCTACTTATGCTACCATTGCTACAACTTCTTGGGTTCTTGCAGGGGTTGCTGCTTTTGAGATGGAATATGGGCACTGGGTAGAAGAGCAAAACAGGCAAACTTGTGATCTAAGAACTGCTTTACAAGCACATGTTTCTGACATAGAGCTCCGCATGCTTGTGGAGAGTGGAATGAGCCACTATGATAATCTTTTCCGTATAAAAGCAATTGCTGCAAAGTCAGATGTCTTCTATCTGATGTCTGGCATGTGGAAAACATCTGCAGAACGGTTTTTTCTATGGATTGGGGGGTTTCGGCCTTCAGAGCTTTTAAAGGTGACTTAATGAGTGAGGACAAGTCCAAGATTTTTATTCTAGCATCAGAATAATCATTTATTGTTAATTTTGTAAATGGTCTATTCATCCAATGCATTTTTTTAGCATCTGATATAGCTACAAGTGGAAATGCTTCATTTCACTGCTAGAATTTTCTTTTGTTTTTTATTAAAAAATTGCTGCATTCTCTGTTTATGTTAGAAGACAATTTTAGAAATCTTTGTCAGAATTCATACCGTTATTGCTTTATTGCTAGAATTGATATCCCCCCTCCTTCCACCCCTTAGTGGAGTTAACCCACTGCTTGTTTGACTGCACCACTTACCAGTGCCTACTTGGTCATTCTAGGCCACTCCAAAACAGAGAAGAAACTGTTTCAGAGAACATACCTATTTTTGTTTGTATATTTTATGAAGCCTTAAATACAGCTCCATGTACTTTAAGTGCATTATATCCTTGATTTTGTTTTCCTTCTTGTGGTTTATAGGTTCTCACTCCACAATTAGATCCTCTGATTTCTCCCCATCTTCTGCTCAAAAAAGAGAATGAACTGTTTCATGGAGAAAATGTCAACTTTTGTTGATATATTTTATGGAGCCTTGGGTACAGCTCCGTGCATTATCCTTTCATTTATTTTCCTTCTTGTCATTTACAGGTCCTCAGTCCACAATTAGATCCTCTGACGGAGCAACAAGTTGTGGCTGTCTGTAACCTGCAACAATCTTCTCAGCAAGCTGAGGATGCTCTTTCCCAAGGAATGGATAAACTTCAACAAACTCTTGCAGAGACGCTAACATCTGATCCATTGGGTGCCTCTGGTGTTGCAAATTACATGGGACAAATGGCAAATGCAATGGGAAAGTTGGAGGCTCTTGTAAGCTTTGTGAACCAGGTTAATACCTTTTCCCCTCCTCTAAGCAATTTCATGTTTTCTCTGCTTAATTAATGTTCTATTTTTAAACCTCTATTATCTTCTTTGTATTTATAAATTAACATTCAAGACTTTTCTAGCAGCCTGTCTTTTACATTCTTAATGGTTCATTGGCTAACAAGAAGACCTACGTATGTAGATGTGGAAATCCATGGTAAAGTTCTACGGGCATGCTAGTGATGCCTTATATCCCTTCTGGAACTGGATACCTCCATAGCTCATTCACCCATGCGAAACTATTGAAAAGATAATCATATTTACATAAATAATATCTTTTTTATAATTTTATGTGGAATTGTGGAAAGCTCCCCTGCTTTCTTCGAAATTCTCTATGGTAATAGTGCATTAGCTTCTGCTTTGTTGCGCCAAGGGATCTCAATAGGGCTATATATGGCTACTATCAGTTGGAAAGATATAGGATTCTCATTGGCAGCCTTTTTTTGGTGTCTGTGTCCCTTTGACAATGATGGGATAGCAAGAAATCAAGTTACATTCTGGTAATTTGTGGGACAATTAAAGTGATCACCATGGTAATTGGTTAATGCTGTTGTCTGATTCTTGAGAATTTGAGCGCTTTCTTATGGTGTTTTAGTCATTGATGATAATTAAAGTTCATGTTTTAAGCCAACAGCCATGAAGAGAAAATATGCATGGCAAAGCATACACATTTTTTCTCTTGCTTTTTGTAATGGGCTATATAAATATCTTTGTAATCATTGTATGACCTGCGTGAGTATTTTTGAGGTTCAGGTCCAATCTATGACCCATAATGTTGAAATTACATATCCGAGTCTTTTCCAAGCAGGGTGCCTTATGGGTATTAATAATAACACTAAATCCTGTTGCCTATATTAATTATCTATTGCTTTAATTCTCTATTAGTGTAATCTCTAAGATTCTTTAATATACATAGAGTATGCAATATCTGTTACATTAAGGCAAACTCCTTAATTCGGCTTTGCATAACCTTATCTTAGTAAGGCCCTCATGTTGCAGTAGTATTTTAGCAGGCTCAGCATTACTTTCAAAATGTTAGGTTGACTAATAGGCAAGGTTGGCATAACGTCCAACTCGACTAGATCCTATCTAGGTTATTTATTTATTTATTTTTCAGCTTGGGTCAGGTAAATGTCAGATGCATGTTAGGGTTTTGCACATGTATATATATACCCATGCCATCTAATACGGTTAAGAAATTAGTGGTTTAAAATCGAAATAACTGAAATATTTTTAATGGGTACACATGCAAAAAGAAATATTTACAAGAGTATATATGCAAATAGTAATTTTGAGGGTATTCATATAATATATGCACAAAAAAATTCTTAGATTTTTTATGTAAATACCCTCCTAAATATTGGGTTTGCATGAGTACCCTTCAAAAATTAATATTTACATGCATACCCTCGCAAAATATTGTTTTTACATGAATACCTTTGACATAGCAGTTTAGCTGATGTCATTGGCCAAAATTATATTTATTTAAATTAAAATTAATTAAAATTATGAAATTATCTTTTTCTTATTTCAAAAGCGAGTAATAGGTTAACGGGTCTTGCTGGAAACTTATTTGACCAATTGAATTTTCTCTCTTCCTAATAACAAAACATTTTTTGTTATCTAATCATCGAATTGATCTTTTTCTTGAGCATTATTTTCATAGAAAATATTGATGAGCAAGCACTAGACTAGTCTGAGTATTAAAATAAGCTAAATAGATAAAAGTAGAAATTTTTTTTTTTGTGTGCATATCCTTCGAAATATGTTAAATTGGATGAATATCTTTGCAAAGTTGCTATTTGCATATATACCCTTATAAATATTTTTTTTTGCATGTCTACCTATTAAGGGTATTTTGGTCATTTCAATTTTAAATTGCTACTTTCTTAATGGCATTACATGGCATGGATATATATGCAAAAAAGATAAATCAAGGGTGTACATGGAAAACCAGTGTTTTATAAAAGTATACATGCAAGTATGAATTTGAGAAGGATATTTATGCAAATTCTAATATTTGGGAGGATATATATGTTAAAAACTCGATTGTAAATGTTAGATGCATGTTAAGGTTTTTGACTTGATCCGGGTCATGGGGGTAGAGTTCTATGGATAGGTTTGATTCAGTTGTGGTTGGTTTTGCTCTTGAAGTTGGCTTGCACTTTGTTATCAGATTTTTAATTCGCCTCTGAAAGACTGAAATAGATTTAAGATCTTGAATCCTTATCGAGTTAGGTATTTAAAAGGCTGATAAGGTTCGGGCAAGTTAGGTCGGGTCAAGATGGCTGGGTTGGATTAGATCGTGCAAAGTATGCTGAGCTATTGCTGCCTTGCTGGGTGCAAGGAATTGTCCTGTGGACAGTTTTTGGGTTCAGGAATCCCAACCCAATGTTGGATCAGGTTGGCTATGAGTCAAATTGACACATTATTACTCCTCTAAATTGACTCAACAATGAACCTGGTTTCATCCTGGTTTGACCCGACCAACCGGCATCCCTTTATTTTTTCCTAGAGTTCTAGCTGATAATATTTGTTTCCTGAAACTGGGTATGCATGCACACTCGCTGCTATTAAGAGACCAGTTCCATCATATTCTCTTATTCTGTTGGGTTTTCCCCTTGGCTGACTTATAGAGGGTTGAGCAAGAGGTTGTTTTTAATGTTACTGACCTTGACATATTTGTTCATTAAACAGGCAGACCACCTTCGGCAGCAAACCCTGCAGCAAATGTACAAGATTCTCACAACCCGGCAGGCAGCGCGAGGCCTCCTTGCCCTAGGTGATTACTTCCAGCGGCTTCGTGCCCTGAGTTCTCTATGGGCTGCTCGCCCTCGCGAACCAGCTTAGTAATTTTTGGAGCAACTACCTTGTAGCTTAATATTCTGATGTATCTGTGACCAACCATCTATCTAAGGAAATGCAGTGGCAACAAAATGGCTGTTAGTGTTGTGTTGTCTGCATCATATACGATTTGTCGGCCGCTTAAACTGGAAACACGGGGGCCTTAAAAGGGTAGATATTTGTATATATCCTTCAGACTTCAGAGCTCCACGAGAACAGCATGCCTGAAGTGCCTCTTGAAACTATTTATGTTGATGTATGTTGTACATTATATTACTACTGTTTGTTTTCATGTAAGGAACGGGGTGGGGTTAATATTGCTATAATGATCTTGATGAATACTATATTGAGGAATCCGAATGGGGTATTTTGCAAAGAATTTCAAGTTTAATAGGTGCATGCATATTGACAATCCATGCTAATCCTATTGATTACCTGTTGGTTTCTATTCATTCATATTGTTTTTGTCTGTTGGTCCATTTTTTTCTCATACTGGTGTGGCATCGTTCTGTGACAAATCGTTATGGTGTTCCGTGGTTGCAAGCTTATAAATTCTAATGTGCATCAAAATAGAGATTGGATCCATGATTTTTCTACGTCCAGGAACCAGGTCTACCAGAGATGCTTGTATTCGCTCGCTGGTCTCTATAACCTACTGTTCTCGTATATAGCTATCATGCATGTGTATTTAGTTGCTTACTGTCGACACTGAATTTCCGTTGATCGGATGGAGTGATCCTTTCGCTGGGCTGCTGCGAACCAGAATCTGCAAAACAGATCCCTGATCGGAGGTTTTTCGGCGGGGACATTCCGATGCCAAAGTCAGAAGAGACTCCAGCAACAACAGAATGGAAAGCTTGTAAAAGCAAGGATGGAAAAGAAAGAATTCGAAAATATCCAAGAAAAGAGCTCCCCGGATCTCCCGAGTGTCCCCTCTTACCAGTATTTATAGGCTCCAACGTAACTACTTACGGTTATAGAGGTTGACAAGCGCAACCACTTCTTAACTGCAAGTAGTGGCTGTCGGAAAAGTTGTTACACCCGGAATTTGTTCAATCTGAGATTTCAGACCACGTGGGCGGTTGTAACAACTCAAACAGATTTCAACTGTTTGTTCAAGAATCCCACGTGCTTCAGAATCCTCCTTCTTTAAGCATAGATCCGAAGTGATCTTTACGTTTTCTTTAGTAGCACTCATGAAGGGAATGTTAGCTTCACACTTCGGATCTTTCTTAGATGTGATAAAAATAAACACTTACAATCTTTAGGTTGAAGAAATAAAGTCGAAGATATTTGCCCGAGAGATCAAGTCTTCGGATCAAGACAATTGCACGAAGCTGAAGACATTCAACATCGTCTTCGGACTGGGATAATAATACGAAGCCGAAGACCCAGAGTATAATATCCTTTAGATAATAGGCCAAAGATAATAAGCATGGTCTCCGGACCAAAATAATAATACGAAGCCGAAGATATAGAGAAAGCATCCTGGATCATAGATACGAAACCATATATTTTAGGCATAGTCTTCGGATTAATGTGGATGCACGAAACTGAAGATAATAAACAGTTTGCTTCCCAGAAAGTCAAGCATGGTCTTCGGGTCGAGATAATGATACGAAGCCGAAGACTTAGGGTTAATAACGAGAAGACAACAGTGTGAAGCCGAAGACTCCTCTTGCCATCTGATATAACTTATAAAATAAAGAATGATTAATTAATTGGAATAAAATAGGGATATCATAACAGCTGTCCCCCACTTCCAGTTTCAAAATGATTATATTTCGAAAAATGGAAGTATTTCAATTTTGTCTTCTAGCGATAACTGTTGAATAATGATGGCAGAACCCTGACATGTCTTTTCGCCATAACTGCCTGGTGGCGCAACAAGTCGTGGCAAGGACACGTGTCATCCTACCACAGGCGGCCTCAAAAGAAAATGCCTTGATTCTGAAAAATCTCGAAAAATTCCCAGAAAAGAGGTTTATATTTGACAGGAATTGGACACATGGTGGTCATCCTGAACGTGGAGATCTCGTTGGCATGATCTCAGCCAATACCGAGGTTTCACGCGGATCGCAACAACTTGTCCCATTAATGAACCGTACCCACGATCGAAACCGCCGATACGGTGCACGACCGTTTAGTCCTCCGAACCATCTCGAAGACCCCCCCTTCTTCACCTATAAAAAGAGAGGAGAACTTGAGAGAAAAACTTTCTTTCGCGCTCGTGCTCTTGGATTTCCAGTTCTTTCTGCAGTCCGTCGTCTTCCCCAGTGGTCCGGTCCACCATTTTTGTTCTTTTACAGGAGGTCCTTCTTCCCTCCTATTTCTTCATTCCTTTCAATGTCAGGGTCCTCTGGGAGTTCTTCCTCCACTTCCAGCAATGGTTCACCGGTAGGTGAAGCGGGTAGGGCTCTACCCGAAAGAGAGATCGCTAGGATCCCGTCGGGAGGTGGTGTTAGTAGGAACCTTCAGGGTGAAACCAGTAGGGGGAGAAGTTCCCGTAGGAAACGGAGTCCGGAACGGTCACCTGATTCCGTTCAAAGCTCCTTTATCCTTGCCAAAATAGAAGAAATAAAATAGTGTTACCACATTCTATGTACCTTCAACATGATTCTTCCACAACCCGAAGAGAGGGTAGATAAGCCTCCCATTCGATCCATAGCCATATACGAAGACCACCTCAAAGCGGGTCTTCGGCTTCTCCTTCATCCTTTTTTCGTGAGAATTTTTAACTTGTATGAATAGTCCCGGCTCAGCTGACTCCCAATAGTTTTAGGAACATTTGTGGGTTCTTAGTGCTTTGCAAACTTAGGAACGTAGAGCCGAAGACATCCCTGTTCACTTCCTTATTTATGTTGAAAAGAGACTTTCACAGCAAAGGGTGGTGGGTCATAGGTCCTCGGCCAGGCCGAAGACTGCTGAAGGGAACCTCTAATGCGATACATGGATGGAAGCCTTGCTTCTTTTTCGTGTATTATACTCACTGGGGTTTCAATACTGAGTGGTCGGCTCCGCGTTTGGATGCGAATGCTGGTAAGAGGATATTAAAGGCCGATGCCAAAGATTTTGAGACCTTGTCAGAACCAGAGATCCCTTCCCTTAAGGAGCTGCTGAGGGAAGAGAATCTTCATCGCACTTATATCAGCGAAGTCCCGACATTAGGTATAGAATAAGTGGTCTTCGGATTTTTCTTGCTTATCTTCTCTATATGTACATGCATTACAATCTTCTTGTTTCCAATTGCAGGTAAGAAAATGAAGCCTCAACTTGACAAGGTTAGGCAAGCCTCTAGAAAAAGGGCGGTAGCCGCTCCCGTAACAACTGAAGTTCGAAAGAAAAGAAGGGCGGAAGAGGGTTCTAGCGCGCCTCCTATGAGGCCCGTACTAGATGAAGACACTCCCTCGGCTTCTCCGGTGCCAGCTGGTTCCGCCAGAAACTCGCCTCCGAGGACATCCCCTCTGAGGAGCCCTCAACATGCGCCATCCATGGGCCAGCGAGATATAAACTTTAACAAAGAATCTGTGATTGCCCTTCCAGAAGACAGAAGTCAAGAGATGTCAAAATACCGATCCGAAGAGGACCCTAGATGGAACGCCACTTCAGAGGGAGGGTGCAATGTAGATTTTACTACCTTCTCGGATCGAGAAGGTTTAAAAAATCCTGAACTGGCGAGAGAGTTATTAAAGCGCACTCTTCTCCCAAAGGATTGGGATAACGTCAAGTCCCGATGCATCGAAGAAATCTCGGACTTGGTGTTCTCCTCCACTTTGAAGGTAAATACTCATACTATGTTGCATTTAGGTTTACAATTACTAAGCTTTTTCTTTATTATTGCAGATGATGCACAACATTACTCACATAGAGGAGAGCATCTTCGATTTCCGAATAACTTACAGAAAGATGAAAGAAGAGATAAAAACGGCCAAAGCCGAAAAGACCATAGTCGAGGAGCAAAGACAAGCTATGGAGGAGAAACTCGCCCAAAATGATGCTTCGGTTCAAAGTTTGAAAATCGAAGTGGATAAAATCCGATCAGAACATGTTGAACAAGAGGCGAGATCCAAGAAGAGGAAGGCCAAGATTCGGTCCTTTGAGGCCTCACTTAAGGAAGCGAACGAACGTTCCAAAGAAGCTTCCAAAAGAAAGGAAGAGGCCATTGAGGAAAACCGATCTCTAAAAGATCGATTGGAGAAAGCCATAGAAAACTATAAAGCATCTCATGCCTTCGAAGCTGAAATGGTTGAAGCCGGGACTCATGGCTATCGAGAAGGCTTCAATGACGGAGTAGAGAAGGTGCAAAAGCTTTATCCAGACTTGGACATTTCAAGCATCCAGCTGTTTGATCTTGAGAGTCCAACTACACCTGAACTCCAAGCGGACTCCGAAGCACTAGCAACGGCTAAAGAAGCAACGGGTTCGATAGATTTAACCGATAAAGCTCCCTCAGGAAATTTGTAATTTTTCTTTCTTTTTGGAATGTAAGAGAATCGTTATCAATGAAAACTTTTTGGAATTTTCACATGCATGTGATAGAACATAAATTTTCTTAAGTACAAAGTCTTCAGATGAATAAGAACTTTGAAGCACATAATGTGAGAAATTATGTCCTTTACACAGTCTCCGAACTTAGTACACGAAATCCAAATAATAATTTTCTCGAACTTGAATTTATACAAAGTCTTCGGACTTAGGATAAAAGAAATCCAAAGAACAATCAAGTCTCTTGGACTTGAATTTACACCAAGTCTTCGGACTTAGGATATAAGAAATCCAAAGAATAATCAAGTCTCTTGGACTTGAATTTACACCAAGCCTTCGGACTTAGGATATAAGAAATCCAAAGAATAATCAAGTCTCTTGGACTTGAATTTACACCAAGCCTTCGGACTTAGGATATAAGAAATCCAAAGAATAATCAAGTCTCTTGGACTTGAATTTACACCAAGCCTTCGGACTTAGGATATAAGAAATCCAAAGAATAATCAAGTCTCTTGGACTTGAATTTACACCAAGTCTTCGGACTTAGGATATAAGAAATCCAAAAAATAATCAAGTCTCTTGGACACCAAGTCTTCGGACTTAGGATATAAGAAATCCAAAGAATAATCAAGTCTCTTGGACTTGAATTTACACCAAGTCTTCGGACTTAGGATATAAGAAATCCAAAAAATAATCAAGTCTCTTGGACTTGAATTCACACTAAGTCTTCGAACTTAAAATATAAGATTCCCTTGAATCATTTAGAGGTTAAGATAGGTTGATCGGACCTACCTCGGCACTTTGTAAGGTAGATTCGGAGATCATCCTCATACCTTTTTGTATTAGAATTAAGACAGGCTGATCATGCCCACCTCGGCATTTCGGGAAGTAGATCCGGAGATCATCTTCATGCCTTTTTGATTAAGATGGACTATTTTGAGCCCAACTCGGCATTTTGTGAAGTAGATCAGGAGATCATCTTCATGCCTTTTAGATTAAGATGGACTATTTTGAGCCCAACTCGGCACTTTGTGAAGTAGATCCGGAGATCATCTTCATGCCTTTTAGATTAAGATGGACTATTTTGAGCCCAACTTGGTACTTCATAAGGTAGATCCGGAGACCATCCTCATGCCTTTAAAAGAAATAAGATAGGCTAGGTATGCTTACCTTGGCAGTTCACATAGTAGATCATAGAGATTACCATAATGCCTTTAAGAAAAATAGAGTGAAGAGAAATAGATTGAATATGTATTAATGACCTTGAACGAAACCTTTATTGATAATACTTTCGAAGGTTTTGTACATTCCATGGTCGAGGTAATAAAACCCCTTCTAAAGTTTCAAGCCGATAGGTCCCAGGTCTAACGACCTCTTTGATCCGGTATGGCCCTTCCCAGGTAGGAGAAAGTTTACCTTGTTCTATTTGCTTGGATGCTTCAGACTTTCGTAGAACTAAATCTTCTGGGAGAAAGACCCGTTCTTTTACACGAGAGTTGTAGTATCCTGCAACTTTTTGTTGGTACATAGCCATTTTTAACTATGCCCGAAGCCGTGTGCCTTGCAATAAATCCAGGTCAATTCTTCGGCGTTCAGAATTTTTGGGCTTTTTAAACTGATCAATCCAAAGAGAATGTAAAGAAACCTCTAAGGGAAGAACCGCTTCGGTTCCATAGTACAGGCGAAAGGGAGATTCACCGGTGGCTGTTCGAGGAGTGGTCCGATGCATCCAGAGAACCGAGTTCAACTCATCAGTCCACGATTCCTTAGCATCATTTAGTCTGGTCTTCAGACCATGAAGGATAGTCCTGTTTGTTACTTCAGCCTCTCCGTTGCACTGAGGATGCCCCACTGAAGTAAGTTTATGATGAATATGATACTGAGTGCAAAAATATTTGAACTTCGGATTATCAAACTGCCTTCCATTATCAGTTATGATAGAATATAGAATTCCGAAACGGAAGATAATGAAGTTCCTTACAAAATTTTCAACTTTTGCCTCTGTAATTTGTGCTAATGCTTCAGCCTCGACCCATTTTGTAAAATAATCAATAGCCACAATGAGAAACTTCCGCTGCCCAGAGGCTGGAGGAAATGGACCAAGAATGTCCATTCCTCACTGTACAAAAGGCCAAGGAGCTGTCAGCGAAGTCAATTGACTAGTAGGCCGTCTTTGTGCATTGGCATATCTTTGGCAATGGTCACATCTTCGCACAAATTCTGCAGAATCCTTCTAGATAGTTGGCCAATAATAACCTTGACGGATTATTTTGTATGCCAAAGACCTACCCTCCAGATGATCTCCACATATCCCTTCATGCACTTCCCTGAGTGCATAATCCGCATCGGATGAGCTTAAGCATTTTAGCAAAGGTTGTGTGAAAGACCTTTTATACAATGCTTCATTCAGGATGACATATTGAGAGGCTGTCCACCGAAGCCGTTTAGCTTCTAACTTGTTTTCAGGCAAGACGACGTCCCTTAAGAATTTGAGGATAGTATCAATCCATGAAGGTTCATATTCAACTTGACAAACTTCAGCTGGGGATTCTGATATACTGGGATCTTCAAGATATTCCACATAGGTTCTCCCAAGAGAATCTGGTGCGGTGGTTACAAGTCTTGAAAGAGCGTCTGCCCGAGAATTCTCTGTTCTTGGTACATGAACAATTTCAAAGTACTCCAACTCAGATATCAGGCTTCAGACCTTTTCTAGGTATTGAATCATATTTGAATTTCTAACTTCAAAATCATCTTTTACTTGTTCATTACCAACTGTGAATCGGAAAAAAATTTGATTTTTTTGATCTTCAATTTTTTGGAGATTCTAAGTCCAGCAATGAGTGCTTCATACTCTGCCTGATTATTCGATGCTTGGAAAGAAAATCGAAGAGCATATTCAATAACCTGCCCATTCGGACCAGCAAGAATTAAACCTGCACCACAACCGTCGGCGTTTGAAGTACCATCAACATGTAACATCCAAATGAACTCTGGATCATCTTCGGCTTTTTCCTTTTCGGCCTTTGATTGATTCTCTTCAGATCCTCATGTGCACTCAGCTATAAAATCAGCCAAAACTTGTGCCTTCATTGCTGATCTAGGTTGATAATCAATATCAAACTCCCCCAATTTAACAGCCCACTTGGCTATCCTCCCAGTGATATCAGGACAACGAAGAATGGCCTTCAAAGGCTGATCCGTCAAAACCATGATAGAATGAGCTTGAAAATAAGGCCGAAGATGCTTTGCTGCTACCACAAGCGAAAAGATAATCTTTTGCATTCTAGGGTATCAGACCTCTGCCTTATGTAACACTTTACTAGTGTAGTAGATTGATTTCTGCACATGCTGGGTGTCTTTCCGTACCAAAACTGAACTAACTACCTCATCAGTGGCGGATAGATAAGTAGAGTGTTTCTCTTTCACAGGGCTTAGAAAGTAACGGTGGCCTTTCCAAATATTCCTTCAATTTATCAAAGACGACTCTGCTATCTTCTGTCCACTCAAAATTCTGAGTATGATGCAGAATTTTAAAGAAGGGTAAACACCTTTCTGTAGAGCGAGAAATGAAATGACTCAAAGAGGCAATTCTTCCTGTCAGCCTTTGAACTTCTTTCTTGCAGGTATGATGCCTCATAGTCCGAAGAGCCTGTATTTTTTTTGGGTTAGCCTCTATTCCTTGCTTGGTAACCAAGTATCCCAGGAACTTCCCTGAGGTTACACCAAAGATGCATTTGGTTGGATTGGCGTCTGAGAGCATCGAAAGACTCTTTTAGATCTGAGATGTGATCGGACTCGTGAAGACTTTTCACAATCATATCATCAATATAAGCTTCCATATTTTTCCCAATCTGGTTCTTGAAGACTTTGTTGATGAGCCTTTAAAAAGTTGCCCCAGCATTCTTCAAGCCGAATAGCATTATCTTATAGTAGTAAAGTCCCTTTTCAGTGATAAAAGCCGTCTTCTCTTCATCTTCAGGGTTCATTTGGATCTGATTATAATCTGAGAAAGCATCCATGAAGCTCAATAACTGATGACCGACGGTAGCATCAACCAGCTGATCAATTTTTGGCAATGAAAAACTGTCCTTTGGACATGCTTTGTTGAGATCAGTGTAATCTATGCAAATTCTCCACTTGCCATTTGACTTCTTCACCATGACTACATTAGCAAGCCAACTTGGGTACTGAACTTCTCTTATGAAGTTAGCTTTTAATAATTTGTCAACCTCTTCATCAATAACCCTCTGCCTTTCTGGAGCAAAATTCCTCTTCTTCTGCCGAACGGGTTTATAATTGGGAGAGACTTCTAGGCAATGTGTAATTATATTGGATAGGATTCCGGGCATATCTGAAGCTGTCAAAGCAAAAATATCAGCATTATCTCGAAGAAAGAAAATTAACTTTACCTTTGATTCTTCATCGAGCAAACTGCCAATTTGTAGCAGCTTGATAGGATCATCTTCGGATAAAGGTATGAAGAGTGTTTTTCCACTGGTTCTCCGCCGTCTTCGGACTCATCTCGGGGATCTAGCTAATTAAGTGTTAGCGATTTGGCCAGTTGTTTGTCTTGAATTGTCAAACATTGATGAGCAACACTTTGATCTCCTCTTGCTTCCCCGATGCCCGTTCTGGTAGGAAATCATACTAAGAGATGGTATGTGGAAACAATAGCTCGGAATTTGTTCAGTGTCGGATGCCCCAATATTGCATTATAGGCCGAAGAGGTTCTAGCCATAATAAAATTGATGGGAAGGGTCCTTTGGTGTGGTTCAGACCCAAAAGTCACAAGTAAAATTGTTTCTCCTTCTACCCCAACTTGATTTCCGCCGAAGCCCGTAATTGGAATAAGAGAGTTTCGCAATCTATGCCCAGATAACCTCATTCGAACAAATGCATCATACAGCAAAACATTAACCGAGCTTCCATTATCAATCAAAATTCGTTTTACATCAAAGTTGGCAATGACTACCAGGACTACTACAGGGTCATCATGGAGGAGTTAAACTCCCTGAATATCCTCATCAGAAAATGTGATGGAATTTTTTCCCTTCAATCTCTTCGGAATATTCTCTTCAGCTTCGGCATTCCAGGTTGATGGCCGATGGAGCATTCTAACATCTCCACCAGTTAGCTTCTGATGTGGCAGGTCGGCTTCATCGGATATTCTGGGAATAGTAATGGCTTTGGCTTGAGGCTCAGGACGGTTGACATACTTTCCCAAATAGCCCCTCTTTATGAGATCTTCAATGGCATCTCGAAGCTGAAAGCAATCCTCGGTGTTATGGCCATGATCCTGGTGGAATCTACAGTATTTGCTTTTGTCCCTCATTTTTGCTGGTGTCTTCATGGGATGTGGCCTCTGGAGATACTTTTCTTTTTCTATTTCCAGCAGAATCTTCTTCCTAGGTAAGTTGAGGGAAGTATAAGTATCAAAGCGATTGTTCTGCTGCCTGGGCCTAGGACTACGCCTAGGGGCCGAAGAGTTATTAGAGGAACTGGGCATATTTGGTCCTTTAGTATTCTTCTTCTTAGAAGGGAATCTCCCTTCTGCCATTCTTCGGCACGCCGCTTGCTCCTCAGCGGCTGCATACTTCTGAGCTCTTGCCAACAGTTCGGTATAGCTCTGTAAAAACCTCTTATCCAGGGAGAAAGTAAACCTGGACGATTTCAAGCCTTTTTTCAAGGCAGACATTGCCACATGCTCATTCAAATTAGGGATTTCCAATGTGGCTGAGTTGAAACGGCGAACAAAGTCCTTCAAATTTTCTCCCTCTTGCTGCTGGAGAAGAAACAAGCTGTCGATATTCCACGGCATTTTTTGGCACGTCCTGAAGTGCGAGACGAACTGCCGCTCTAACTCAGAGAAATAATGAATTGTCTTCGGCCGGAGGCTTGAGTACCACATTCGAGCAGACCTTTTTAAAGTAGCAGGAAAGGCAAGGCAATAAAGAGCATCCGTAGCTCTTTGGACCATCATATGAGCCTATAGCTCCCCAAATGGTCAAGAGGGTCTGAGGTCCCATCGTAAGCTTCCAACTATGGAATCTTAAAGTGCCTCGGGATAACTTCTGCCATTATATGATCAGAAAAAGGGGGTTATGAGTTGAAGGATGTGACTTCATCGCTCCTTCTTAGATCCTCGACTCTCGTAATCTGTGCTTGCATGGATTTAAACCTCTCCTCAAATTCTCAATTGATCTCCTTCTGCCTATCCTCTTTCAAAGCAAGATTTCTAGAAGAAACAGAGGGAGATCCTGAACTCTTTTCTTCCCATTGTGATCCCAGGCTTGTCGATCTGATGGAGAGGCATGGCGACCATGGGATGACCGGACTTGTGAAAAGCTGGGAGTGATTTCCTGATGTCGACCCTCCTTCAAAGATTGATGGCCGGAGGGTGAAACTACTGGGGGTGGTGGCTGCCTTTGAGCTGCAGCCTTATGTAGATGTTGAACCAAAGCTGTCAGGGCTTCAATTTTGTTCTGAAGATCCTCGAACTATTGCTGGCCCACCATTATCATGGGAGGCCCTCCTTGATCTGCCGGGAAATTACCTGTTGGAAGGTCATTTCCTGATTGCTCCTGGCTTGTGGAAGCATTTCGGGCTTTTTCTTTCACCATATTTGCTCGAGTAAAGCTTTCCTTTGATCAAGGAAAAAAATCCTACCCCCCTACCTGGTGCGCCAATCTGTTGACGCTGAATCTCTGTCGACCGGATGGAGTGATCCTTCCGCTAGGCCGCTGCGAACCAGAACCTGCAAAATAGATCCCTGACTGGAGGTTTTCCAGCGGGGGACACTCCGATGCCAAAGTCAGAAGAGACTCCAGCAACAACAGAATGGAAAGCTTATAGAAGCAAGGATGGGAAAGAAAGAATTCGAAAATGTCCAAGAAAAGAGCCCCCCCCGGATCCCCTGAGTGTCCCCTCTTACCAGTATTTATAGGCTCCAACGTAACTACTTACGGTTATGGAGGTTGACAAGCGCAACCACTTCTTAACTGCAAGTAGTGGCTGTCGGAAAAGCCGTTACACCCGAGGTTTGTTCAATTTGAGGCTTCAGACCACATGAGCGGTTGCAACAACCCAAACAGATTTCAACTGTTTGTCCAAGAACCCCACGTGCTCCAGAATCCTCCTTCTTTAAGCATAGATCCGAAGTGATCTTTACATTTTCTTTAGTAACACTCCTGAAGGGTATGTTAGCTTCACACTTCGAATCTTTCTTAGATGTGATAAAAATAAACACTTACAATCTTTAGGTTGAAGAAATAAAGTCGAAGATATTTGCCCGAGAGATCAAGTCTTCGGATCAAGATAATTGCACGAAGCTGAAGACATTCAACATCGTCTTCGAACTGAGATAATAATATGAAGCCGAAGACCCAGAGTATAATATCCTTTAGACAATAGGCCAAAGATAATAAGCATGGTCTCCGGACCAAAATAATAATACGAAGCCGAAGATATAGAGAAAGCATCCTGGATCATAGATACGAAACCGTATATTTTAAGCATAGTCTTCGGATTAATGTGGATGCACAAAACAGTTTGCTTCCCAGAAAGTCAAACATGGTCTTCGGATTGAGATAATGATACGAAGACGAAGACTTAGGGTTAATAATGAGAAGACAACAGTGTGAAGCCGAAAACTCCTCTTGCTATTTGATATAACTTATAAAATAAAAAATAATCAATTAATTAGAATAAAATAGAGATATCATGATACCTGCATTTCTTTCAAACCCCCTGACCTTCTTTGCATCCTCTTCAGGAATTATCCTCAAGGGGTCAAGGTATAACTAAGATCCAAGCCCACCGGTACAACAAAGATCCAAGCTCGGCGGGATACATAAAACTTTCTATCCAGTTGATTTGCCTTGCCTGGAAAACACCTCCAGGTGGCAGACTTATCCTGTCCACCACTCTAATAGCTTCACACATCACTGTTGTCACAAGCATTTTAAAACTCCTTGATTTGTAACAACTTTAGAAACTAATGAATCAAATAATAGAAAATATGTCACTCGAGACCAGGATTTAATAGTGTTTCATCTAATATCCGAGTTATATCTACCCCTGAAGTTACATCTACACTAAAGGCATGATTGGATTTTCTTGTAGGATTGAAGTAAAAATTCTATGAAATTTGTGGATTGGGTAGGTACAACTAGCAAGATCACAAGCTAGACATTGATCTAAACAAAATATTCGGGAATGGCTTTAGAATGGATTGGTCTGAATCCCATAGGGAGCGCAAAAAAAAAAAAAAAGAAAAAAAGATATGGATAGCTCTTCTCTTCTTATTAGATTTTGATTTTGATCGATCCACTCTAAAGTTATTTTTAGAGTGGATCATGTCCATGGATAAAAATAGGTTTTTGAGCGGATCATGTCCATGGATAAAAAATATTTTTCTAGAATCGGGTTGGGTCCATATATAACCTAGTTTCAATCCAAAAATTAAGGTCCCATTGGATATAGATCTTTAATCGGAAAACATGACTATATCTATTTTTTAACCATGTTAATTGATCTATAATCCCATCCATTTCTTTCCATTATAATTTATTTTATTTTTTTCTCTTTCAAAGTTCTTTTATTTAATCAGGAGACGTTTCTTCAAAATATTCACGTAGCGGTTCAATCAAACGTAGCCGAGCTCTATATCCGAGGTAGGAGGCAGAAGCAAGCATCTGGCCGTCTCTCACTTTGATCATCCGGAAACTATCGAGACCTTGGAGATCATTTTGCCTACTTGAGTTGTTGGTTCTCAAAGTCATTGTTAACGGTCAGTTATCTGCGAGAATTTAACTGTATGTAGCTCGATGTCCTTCAGTTGGAAGGGCACAGAATGCTCTAAGATTCGATAAATTTGAGACTCATCAAAAGCTTTTCGAAGGTGATTTAGAGGGGGCTTGTAGACAACAAGTCATTCCTATTGATTGATTGAACAGATTCACCAAGGCACAAAAATGAAAAGCCGAGAGAGCAACGACATTTTATTACTTTTAGATCTTCATTTAGCCATTTTCTTTTGACACCAAGAAGGAGGAGGTGATGATAAAATGTAGAAATGTAAAAGCTAGGCCCAGTATTGAGTTCCAGCTAGGTCAAATTGGATCAGGTCATTGTACATAAGATCCAAATCAATCCATACAACTAAGTGGATAGAATTAAATTAGGCTGGATCCGGATTTAATAAACCTAGACTCAACCGGATCCTATGGATCGGATTGGATTTAATTGACTCGGGTTGGGTATGATTGGATCATGGATCAACCCAATCTATTTACAGTCCGAACAATCATAACTCGAATATATAATCTATGGTCTTACGAGTTATACTGGTCCAATTTATAAATTCTATAAAATCTCCTTCTTTCTTCTTTTTTCTCTTACCATCTCAAAATATGTGGAACACTTTTTGCACTGCTTTGTAGCATACGGGAACAACTTTTTTTTTTTTTTTTTTTTGATAAAGTAAAAGGGAGGGGGCGATAAATCCCGGTGTTGCTATCCTCGCAGGCCGCCGCCCCGTCAGGTAATGTTCGATTTAAAATGTTCGGATTTGCACCGTCATTTTCCATCTAAAGGTGAGTACATCAACCTGATACTATTAAGATGCTCGGATTTGCATCGTCTTTTCCCATCTAAAGGTGAGTACATCAACCTGATACTATTATACCAACGATAGTAGGTCATAGAAAAATTCCTGAATTTAATTGAGTCACCGCTGGGATCATGTCTCGAACCTGTGACCGGTTGACAGTAAGACAAGGCATCTATCAACCAGGCTACCGCCTTGGTACTTAGAAGAACAACTTTACCCGACTCACCATCCCTCTCAACTTCCTTTTAACGGGCAGCCATGCATACTCCCATATAATACAAACAATTGCTTCTCCAGGACTCAAGTTTAAGAAAAAGACTTTCATGACCAGGAATAGTTGTCTGAAACGATCTAAGCTCGAACAGAAGTTGATCCTGGCTGGGTGCTGAGAACGAGAATCTAAATTTGGTGTGAATGACTTGGCAAGAGAAGCCATTTTTCCAACATTCTCTAACTTTGCTCCATTTGCCAAGCCAACTGAAAAAATTCAGTGGAAGACTCCATCAACCATCTCTCAAACCACACTCCCTCTATCAGGCGTCATAGCTTGAGAGTTTTTTTTTATTTATTAATATATATATATATATATTAATGAAAACAGAAGTGGGATCATCCCGTGTTTATTATCATGAGCATGGGTCCCCGAGGTGCACCATAGCACAGTGCATCTCATCTACCCTTCGATGAACGACCGGCAAACGATGCGTATATATATATACGAGGGACGCATTGTTTTAGTGTATATATACACAAGAGGGACGCATTGTTTTAGCGTACAATGGATGGCCAGCTTGATGGGTGCATTACCGTACAGGCCAGTTTCTGTTATCATGTAGAATATGATTGGTTACGTAGTTGCCAGTTGGACTATCATTATCATCATTGTAATCCGTGATAGTCGGGAATCAAAGATAGCTGGCCCATGAAAGAATATGGTTTTTTTTGAATAATATTTTTTAAATAAAAAATTATCGATGTACGTGATTTGAGAAAGATTTATCAAAATAGGTGATTCTGATTACGTGGAAGTCACGAATATCGAAATTTATCTTTTCAATATTAAAAATAATTCATCTTTTTAAAATACAGAATTTAAAAAAATTCATCTTTTGAAAAGACGAATTCCGGTGCTCCGTGACTTTCACGTAAGCAGAATCACCTATTTCGATAAAACTTTTTCAAATCACGTACATCGATAATTTTTTATTAAAAAAGTATTATTTAAAAAAAAACCCTAAAAAAAAAATCCTAAAAGAATGGATCATTGCACTCTTACAGACCTGACAAAGGTTCCTTGGCCTTGAGACCAATAATTCCGTCGATGGCTGGTTCTTCGCTTCGGTGGTATCCGGATACCTAAATTATATTCTTAAAATAAAATTATAGGTTTTTGAAGAATAATTATTTATTTTTATTATTTTAAATTTTTATTTGATTGAAATGTGATATTTTATCTTTATTTTAGTGTGATTGATGTAGTATTATTTTAACTGGTATTCAGTTGATATGAAAATAAGCCTATATTTTATGAGAAATGAAATTTTTTTAAAATAATTCAAGAATATCCTTGACCAAATATAGGAAGCATGGAAAGTTAGTAAATTGGCTAAGTATTGCGAGAAGCTAGTTTTATTTTTGATAAGTGCAGAAACTAGGCTTACATTAATGAAAGGAGTTAGTATAAAGTCATAGCCAATAGAAACTTATAAATAAGTACCTAATAGAGAAATCCAAGCAATAATAACCTAGAATCTTACTAACAACCATCTGAAACCCATAAAATCCTTATAAACAAGAATTTGAAACCTGGTAATTAATAACTTTCGAACATAGAAACTCACAAGTTGGAAAGCTGACAAACTATAAACAAAACATAGAAGTTTAAGTATAATTCTAGCTGATCCCAGGATGCAAAATCATGGAGTTTGTAATATGAAAAACAAATCCACAGGATGCCAAGCATAGAAGATCAAACATTGCTATGTTAGCTTTGAGAACCATGATACGTAGACTTGGTTATGGATGGCAGTTTTTATCGACCCAACCCGAACCTAATGGAACAGGTAAAACTTGACCCGTCTAATTTATAAATACATATAGGTTATATAAAAAAATCCAAATCGGATTCGGATCGGGTACGAGTAGTAGTATGTCCCGACCCAAACCCGACCTGTTTATATATAAAAAAAGTTATGTTTATAAAATATTTAAGTAAATTAGATATGATGCGAATATACCCGACTCGACCCGTTTAGACTTTAAGTAAACTAGATTTTATGAGACTGGGTATATTCGATCCGACCCGATCCAAATATGATTTTTTTTATACCTGACCCGACCTGACTCGAGACGGGTATGGGACGAGAATATTTTAGCAGGGCGGATATTGGTTTTGTGTGACCCAACCCAAACCCGACCCGTTGCCATCCCTAGACTTGGTAGAAGCCTTTATTATGTTGAACCTTGATGTCAAAATGGCCACATCATCTCCTGGAAGCAAAATAAAACAAATTAGAAGCACAGCTAAAGCAATATGTTGAGACAATAGATCCATAATACAACTACATGACACTTTAAAACAATACGTACAAGGCATATGAATCTCCTGGCATAAAAGGAGCTGCCAACAAGTTAAATATAGCACAGAAGGGGCTGCCAACAAGTTAATCATAGTATAGAATATGTTGTCTATATAGAAGCAGCTACTAACAAGTTAAACATAGTACAAAATTGACTGCCAATCAATAAAATATAGTACAGAAGGGACTGCCAACAAGTTAAACAGTATACAGAAGGGATACCAACAAGCAACTCATAGCACCGAATGGGCTGCCAATATGTTAAATTCCAAATACAACATTAGGGTGTCAAAAAGTAAAATTCAAATACATAATTAAGTTATGCAATACTTCGAATAAAAGCCTACAAAGAGGGTATCCAAAATAACCAAAGACATAACAAAATTTAAAGATGTTCAGCTGCAAACCCAAGAAGAAAGCCTATAACAAAGGTAAGTATAACCAGAAGTAGGGTATCAACACGTGCACAAACATTCATGGGGTTGCCAACAAGGTTTTGTCCTCTTTCATCTCTATGGGTTTCATCATCCCTTACAATCAAATAGGGGTCAATGTCATCCTTGTCCAGATCTATAGGCAAGGGTATCAATGGCATATTAAAATATTTATTATTACCTTAGTTGCATCTTATAAAGTTGTAAATGATGCAACAAGCCATAACAATACGTTTCTATATCTTAAAAGGGTATAGGATGGGATTTCTCAAAATCTTAAATCATTTCTTTAAAATACCAAAGGTCTTCTCTACATAATTTTGCAATTACGCATGTCGAGATTTTATAGATCATGAAAATTGAAATATCGCCGTGCCCAAGGATTGCTGAAGCTACTAAGATGGTACCTATTGCCCCGATAAGGAGCAAGAAACTTGTTTGTATTGTCATATCTTGAGTCAATAAGATAAAATTTTTTTGTCACATTATGCAATGTAAAAATAACTTCTAAAATTATTAAAATAGATAACCCTAAAGTTGAGAGAATATGGATACCTTCTGGGATATTGAACCTCCCGACTCGATACATCAATGAAGAACCCTCATGTTGGATGCCAATCCCTCCCATCTAGTATAAATAAAAAGGAATGAGTAATCAAATGAAGCTGCAGCCATAATATTCTGAAAAATGATGCCCTTTCAATTATGAAAGTAGGGTTATTTTTTTCTTGTTCAGAACTGGTATATGCATACCATCAACCGTACCAATAGCATTATTTGATGTAATCTAACTATGTTAGAGACATCAACTATGAAGATAGAAATTAAGGACAAAGCTTAGGTCAGTTCATATGTACTATAAAATAAGGATAGAAAATGTTGTTTTCATGGATGCATGGGTGTACACCTACATCCTCATCAAGTTCAACTATAAACTCTTACTTCAATAAATAGATGACTTTCAGTACATTGTTAAATTGCTGTGATATCGTCTTCCTTAAGTGCTAAAAAGTTTAGACTAAAATTTTACTGGTAAGACCATGACCCATGTAATATAAAAAATAGGCCAATTCTCTTGTACTGTCACATTGTGGGTGCTAGCTATTAGGCCATGTGATACAAGCAATTGCTCTAGCTATAGAAATATTGTTTTTGTCATTCTAAAGTGATCGTAACCCCTATTTGGATGGCTACTGAGTATGTATGTTATAAGCTCATGACCTGAGAATGGACAGGTTCGACAAGGCATCTTTAAAAGTACACTACAATCCTTGAGATGGATGATTCCATCATTTATGAGTATGGTTATCACATCTTGCTAGTAATTATCTTCATCAATCAAAAACTCCATCAGCTTAAGTAAGGTGTCCTTCTAAAAAAAAGACAGCAGTTTATGATTACACCTATGCAATCAAGTGTGTTGGCAGTTACATCCTAAAACAAAAAGCTGCTTCAAAAACATATCTCCGTAATGGAGATTAAATATAAAGTACATGTCCCAAAATAAGAAGTATATGAAGCTACTTACGTAATACCTATGCAATCAACATAATGGTCATACGCAATGCCTAACTAAATTAATTCCAACAGTAAGGAAGATAGGAATGATAGACATAAAATTTGGGTATGAACACAAAACATGTAAATTTGATAAGGCTATCAATAAATATGTCATTATGACATAATATAAATTGTTTTATGGAAACTTTACAAAGACATCTAAAAAACTTAGCATATGTATTTACATGCACAAAACAATAAAGGGCTAGCAAAAATATATCTTTTTTATGGAGATTAAATATAAAGCACATGTTTAAAACTAAGTAGTATATAAAGTACATAATTTAAGTATATCATATATACTTTCAAAATGGACTAACAAAACATAATAAATCATCACCAACCATGGTTATAAAAGTCATCTAGATGGGTTGGAGGTGCAACTGAGCTTGGTATGAGGTTTAGGGGCTATCATGGGAAGACTGAGTACTACCTTGAGAAGGGCTACAATGAGTGCTAGTCCTAAAGGACTATTCCATGAAAGAATTAGGGTCACCTTGATTCACAGCATGTATAGGAGGTATGAAAATATCAAGGCCACCTTAATTTACAACATGCATGGGAGGAGGCATGAAAATATTAAGGATAAATATACTTGATCAGGAAGGGGCTGCCATGGGCTGTGGGACATGGTAGAAGTCAGCAATTTGTCTCTTAAGCTAAGCTTCCAATAGTGGCCCTTTATAATGCCCAAAAAATCATTGATTTGTCTCCTATTTAAATGTCCTTCTTGTAGCAAGGATGCATTCATGCATAATACCCGAAAGTCTCTCCAGCTTTGACTTGCACTCATCAATGGAATACATCGTAGGCCTAGCAAGCTTAGGCCTCTGGAAAAATCTTGTTGGCATTTTCTAATTTTTTTTTCTCTTGATCCACTAAATCTAGAAGAGCATCAGTGACATCAGTATTCCTCCAACTCCTGCGTGCTATAGGAGTCATGGAGCTTGACCTAGATCTCTTTTCATTGGAGGAGGATGGATGTGCATATGAAAAGGTCTCGGTGGATAGTGTCGAAGCGTAGATAGTTGGGCTGTTGGGGGATATATCGAATATATCTATTCAAAAGATTTAAAAGGGCTGGATGATGAGATAGTGACTCTACCATTAGGTTGTGAGGATTTTTAAGATTTAATGTAACTAACTCAATCTGATCTGCCTTGTTCTTAGTGGTATCATTATCAGAAACTCCCTTAGAAAGAGCAAATATATCCTCACACCTACCACTAGCTGTGTTCTTTGAGAAAAGGATGTTAATATCATCATAGATAGGGAAGGGCTTATCCTTAATACGAGTATACTCCTTGTTTACTTGTTATAAATATAAATAAATAAGTATGGTCATGTGCTGATATGCTTGCTAGCTATGATATTAATAGCTATGCAGCACTCACTGAGATAATCCCATCCCATATTTATTCATCACCAAAGGTAGCCACTTTGAGCACAAGATCTCATCCCCATCTAGATCGAATTACTATGTTAAAATATATGTTGCAACTCTTCTTCAGGACCTTCAACCGATTCTTAAGGTTTCTATAGATAAAGTTCTTCTTAGTTCACTCATTAAATGTAATCATCATCTTTTTCTAGGTTTTTAAAAAGAAGGTACCATTTTGATAATTGTCTTGATCATTTTCTTGCCTTATTAAAGCAAACATAACCAGATCAAGGGCATTAGTCCAATTCGATACGCTCCTACATAATGATCTGTTGCCCAGGTGGCTTCCCAAGAGGAGGGTGAATTGGGATTAAAAAACTTTTAACAATAATGTGCACTTTCAAATTCTTTTAGTGTTGTGGTGCAATATGCAATGTGGAAGTAATTAAGTAAAAGTAATAAAGCAATAACAACACAATCACAAACACAAAGATATTTAGAGTGGTTCGGAGCAACCGGCTCCTAGGTCCACTACCCAAGCACCACTTGGGATTTCCATTATATCCCCCAATCGGAATACAGTCGGATTGTTTTACTAGGCTCACAATCCAAACCTATACACTTTGGTTTTACTGGGATTACCAAAGAAACCCTAACTTTCTTTGGTTTTAAATGGGATCACCAAAGAAAATCCTAACACTTGGTTTTAGACCAGGATCACCAAGAACCCAACTTAGGTTTTACAAGGTTCACCTAAAAACCTTCAATCTTCTCTTAAAATACAGCCCTTTGTTGTTCTTAGAGAGTAAACAAAGATAAGGAAATAACAAACAAGCAACTACAACAAACCAAGTTTGTTTAGGTGTTGTCGATGTAGATCAAGATGAAGTCAAGCCTTGAATGCTCTTTAATGCTTTTCAAGCTGCTTCTTTGCTTCTTCAATGAGTGAATTCAATGATGGAGTAGAGTTGGTGAAGCTTTGAGTCCAACTTGAATGCTCTTTGAGGTAGGTAGTTGAATGACTTGAAAGTTCTTTGATTTCTCAAGATCATTTCTTAATAAATGTTCTAATCATTATTTAATCCTTCAAAAACTATCCCTTTTATAGTTTTCCAAGAGATATGACCGTTGTAGGGCCTTGGGATTGGTGAAATAGCTGTTGGAGACGAAATGGAATTCAAATTTCAACTTCAGCAACTAGCCGTTAGAGTGCAGAAAATGGCTTCATGAGTTGGCTCGAGGTCCAAGAGTCAGCTCGAGGTCCAAGAGTCGGCTCGAAGTCTCAGTCATCCCAAAATAATTTTCTGTGGGAGCCGGCTCTTCTAGCTAGAGTCGGCTCTTGCCTTCAGTCAAGTCAAAACCATGAATACCTAGAGTCGGCTCTTTAGGACAGAGTCGGCTCTTGGTGTCAGACCTTCAAAATGCATAACTCTGGAAGAGTCGGCTCTTGATACTAAAACATTGAAACTTCCTCCATGCCGTGCCACCACGAGTCAGCTCTTAATCCAAGAGTTAGCTCTTGCAAATCTTCAAAAAATGCTTCAAGCTTCTCCAAAAATCTTCAACATTGAATCAAAAAGAAGCTAATCTACATACTCTATAATTTTACAATTTTTCAGCCCATTTTACAAGATTATAAGATTAATAAAACTAGGACTTTTACAAGTTCAAGTTTATAAAATTTTATATATAATTGAATTACCTTCCAATCAGTTTGAAAATCATTTTAAAAAAAAAGTAATCAATTTCCTACAAAACTACTCAAGTAATTGAAAAGAGTTGTATCAAATACATGCTCCAATATTTTATGATCATCAAAATCATTCCAGGGATTAACAATCTCTCCCTTTTTGATGATGACAAAATACTGGGCATGATTAAAAATTAAAACAATTTACAATTACAATATATTCAAATTTGTGTGTGTTATCAATACTATGTGCCACAATGTATCAAATGTATCATATGTATAAAACTGAACACTATAAAGTATCATATGTATTGATACATTGAATTTTCCATATCAAATGAACAAAGTGTATCGAAACATGATGTATCGACATAGAATGTTTCAAGAGCATCAATATATATCGAAACTTATGAAACTACCAAACATTTGAAGTGAATTTCATGAAAATGTTTGTAGTAAAGCTCCCCCTTACTATCTGTAATATCATTCTTTTTAAATTTTATCAAATTTTCATGAATCATTCCAATTTTCATTTCAACATTCATATTTTCATAACAATTAACATCCATATATCATTTTCATACATACAATCTCCAAAATATCATAACATTTTCAAATTTTCCATAAAATTTATAAATTAAACATTCATTAAACATTCATATTATAGCTTTTTCATGGATAGCTTTTCATGCACAATCTCCATTCTCCCCCTTTTTGTCATCAACAAAAGGCATACAAGAGAACATTGATTCACAATACTTTAAAATGTGTAGCATAAAAGAATAGACATGTAGCATAAAGAGTGATCTCGATGTATATATAAGAAGTACAAATGTGATACATTACATATGTGCCATGGCATAACAAAATTGTATCACAACAACCAAAACATAACAACATAGAGTCCCAAAATAACAAGATAAAAGCCTAATATCAAAATGATGTGCTAGGATCATCACTATCTGGTTCTTCCTCATCGGAGGAGGAACCAACCTCTAGGATACCTGGACTAGGTTTGAACTTGGGGAACCTAGGTCGAAGATCCCTAATCTTAGTCCTAGTAGGAGTAGAAGTCCTAATCAATTTAGTTTTAGCTTTAACTTTGGCTTTGGACTCTGAAGATATAATGATAGGTATAGGTCTGACAGTGGGTGGATCAAAAGATAGTGCCAAGGTGCTGGTGGTCGAAAGTATCTGGGTAGCCAGAGTCTGTCCAACCTCAGATCCTGTAGGCTCCATACCAGCCTCGGGCTCAATATCAGCAGGTGTGGCATGAGAAGGTACATCACTAGAATGTGTTGTCAGTGCCTGCTCTCCATCAATGCTAGTGCCAGTGCTAGGTGCTGTGGAAGTCGGTGGTACATGTTGGCTGGCAGTAGAAAGCTGTCTCAAAATGGTCATGATCTCCTGAAATCCAAGCTGCATCTCAGACTGAAGTAAAGTAATCCTCATGTCAGTGTCAGTCCTGAGACAAGAAATCTCCTCCAAGACTCTCTGAAGTCTGTTATCTGTATCATGTCTAGCAGCTGCAGGAGTCCTGACTGGTGAGTGAGGTGTAGTAGGAGCTGGCTCTGAAGGTCCAGCCTCATCAGCTTGTGTATCAGTCTCCTCACCAATCCTCTGAGCAGCCTGATCATCATCTGAGTCATCTGAATGTGCCATAGGGACACTTGAAGACTTCCTGATCCAATTGCCATCAACTTTAATAAATCCCATTCTAGTAAGGGATTTCACAGTGTACCTATCGATGTGCAGCAACGGACGGCTATCCTCTCCAGTCAGATCTACCTGAGCATCCTGGAATAACAGTGTAAACACCATCCCATAAGGCAAACAAGCTCGTGCCCTACGTACTGCCTCCCTCATCTGAGATATCATAATAAATGGCAAGTTGAGGGGCTCCCCCTCAATCAGTCGCCTCATAAACATAAGGTCTCTCTCGCTGACCCAATCAAATATCTCCGTCCGGGGCAAGAAAATCCTACTAATAATATTATGCAACAGTCTCATTTCCAATGAAAGCTGATTTGCACTCACATGTATAATGCCCTTCACATTAGATCTTTCCAATATAAGTCTAAGGGTCTTCATCTTTTCTTTTATAACCAAATAACATTCTCCTTTCTTTAGTATGTTTAGCAAACTTGACAACTTTTGTTCACTTATCTCTATGTGCTTCCCTTTTACTGTTCCTTCTAAGTGAAAAGCTCCCAATGACATGTTCTCAAAAAATTGACGAACTAGATTTGGATATATTGGAACATTCAGTAAACAAAAATCCTTCCATCCTTGTTTTTCAAGCCAATCACCTATATGTAACTGTTCTTGCTCAAGAAAATTGAAATCGATGCACCTACCCGGGGTAACCTGACGATTTCCCATAGGAATTACTTGTCGGGGTGCTTGAAGCTCTTCTTCCTGCTCAATAAGTTGTTCTTCTTCTGGAATCGAAGTGTCTAACCGCCTCTTGGTCCTTCATTCTTCCGTGACAGTCTGAACTACCCTTTTTGTTTTCTTAACCACGGCCTTACGAGGTGCCATTTTGCTAGGATTAAAGGATTCAAGGGATTTAAGAGAGTTTTTGAAAGGTTTTCTAGAGTGGAGTGTGGAGTCGGCTAGGAGAGAACGGTCAAGACCTAAAAATACAATTAATAGGAAACATGGAAACCCTATTTAAAAAGGTTCGGCTCGACCTTCGAGTCGGCTCACCGAGCGCCCAAATAACTCGAGTCGGCTCGAGCGAAAAACCAATCTAAAGGTCAAAATAGGTCAAACTCAATTTCTAAAGTTTCCTTGAGTCTAAGCTAGGTTGTCCTATGTTCTAAAGAGAAATTTGAAATATTTAGATAATTTTTTCTTAATTTTCAAAAATTAGGTCAAATAGGTTCAAAATGGGTCACATAGCCCTAATTCTCCTCTAATCTTTTCAAATCTATCTAGACTTAATGGTTTAGTAAAAATGTCCGCTAGTTAGTCTTCAGTAGGTACAAATTCTAGTTCAACAACATTGTTTAAAACATGATCATGAATAAAATGATGTCAAATTTCAATGTGCTTAGTTCGTGAGTGCTGAATTAGATTTTTAGATAAATTAATAGTACTAGTATTGTCACATTTAATAGAAATTTTAGATTGGACAACACCATAATCTTCTAGTTGTTATTTGATCCATAACACTTTAGCACAACAGCTTCCAGCAGCCAAATATTCTGCCTCAGCAGTAGATAGTGCTACAGAGTTCTGTTTGCGACAGTGCCAAGAAATCAAGTTAACACCTAGAAATTGATAGGTGCCGCTCGTGCTTTTTTTAACAATTTTACAGCCACCATAATCAGCATCAGAATAACTAATCAACTTCAATGATGTGTGCTTAGAATACCATAAACCTATATTACATGTGCCTTTCAGGTATTTAATGATTCTTTTAACAGCTATGATGTGTGACTCGTTAGGATTAGATTGAAAACATGCACACATACAAACACTAAATAATATATCAAGTATACTAGCTGTCAAATAAAGTAATGAACCGATCATACCTCGGTACAGCTTTTGATCAACATTTATGCCATTTTCGTCTTTATCCAGTCTACATGCAGGACTCATGGGTGTTCCACACACTTTGCTTGATTCCATGCCAAATTTTTTGATTATCTCTTTGATATACTTGGCATGGTTGCTCAGGATACCTTCTTTAGTTTGTTTGATTTGAAGTCCAAGAAAGTAACTCAACTCATCCATCAAGCTCATTTCGAATTCTCCCTGCATTAGCTTTGCAAAATCTTGACACAAAGATTCATCAATAGATCCAAAGATAATGTCATCAACATATATTTGAACAACTAAAATATCATTCTTCTTTTTTTAAATAAATAGTGTTGTGTCAACACTACCTCTTACAAAATCATTAGCAATCAAAAATTTACTTAGTCTATCATACCAGGCTCTAGGTGCCTGTTTCAGACCATACAAAGCTTTATTCAGTTTGAAAACATGATTTGAAAAAGTTTGATCAATAAAACCAGAATGTTGCTCTACAAAAACTTCTTCAGATAATAATCCATTCAAAAAAGCACTCTTTACGTCCATTTGAAATAATTTAAAATTCATAAATCATGCATTAGCCAGTAACAATCTAATAACTTCTAATCTAGCTACCGGTGCATAAGTTTCATCAAAATCTATTCCCTCTTCTTGATTATATCCTTGTGCAACCAGTCTAGCCTTATTTCTAATTACATTTCCATCTTCATCTAGCTTATTTCTATAAACCCACATAGTACCTATAACAGGATGGTCATTAGGTCTTTCAACTAAGGTCCAAACATTATTTCTCCTAAATTAGTTTAACTCATCATGCATTGCTAACATCCAAATAGGACCAGTTTCGGTTTCTTCTATATTGTGTGGTTCTACATGTGAAACAAAAGCAATCAAATCATGTGCATCTCTATGTGCAGATCTAGTTTTAACACCTTAAGATGGGTCTCCTATAATTAATTCTTTAGGATACGATTGTACATACCTCCATTCTTTGGGTATATCATCATGTTCTTTACTCACATCTTCTTCATGTGGTTCACTTGTTTGTTTGTCTTTTAGAGTCAAGTCTTTCATTCCACGTTGTAAAGTACCTGCATCATCATCAGCAAAATCTTCCTTTCTCGAAGATGTAATGTCAAATTCATTGAAAACAACATAAACAGATTCTTCAACAGTTAAAGTTCTTTTATTGAAAACTCGATAGGCTTTACTATTTAACGAATATCCAAAAAAAATAGCCTCATCAGATTTTGCATCAAATTTACCAAAATTGTCTTTTCCATTGTTAAGAATAAAACATTTGCATCCGAAAACATGAAAATACTTAATATTTGGTTTTCTATTGTTCCAAAGCTCATAGGGGGTTTTTCTAATAATAGGTATAATCAAAACTCTATTTAAAATATAGCATGCGATACGCACAGCTTCTGTCCAAAAGTATTTTGGAAGATTTCCTTCACAAAGCATTGTTCTGGACATTTCTTCCAAAGTACGATTATTTCTTTCTACAACACCATTTTGCTATGGTGTTCTAGGTGCAGAAAAGTTATGATCAATACCGTGCTTAGTGCAAAAGTGATCAAAATACTGATTTTCAAATTCGGTGCCATGATCACTATGAATAGAAATGACAGATAAATTTTTCAAATTTGTAACTCTTTTGTAAAACTTTTTGAATACATTAAAAGTATCATCTTTATGTGTAATAAACAAAATCCATGTATATCTTGAAAAGTTATCTACAATCACAAGTCCATATTTCATACCACATAGGCTGGTAGTTCCAGTAGGTTTGGATAAGTCCATATGAAGTAGCTCTAAGGGTCTAGTTATAGAAACTATATTTTTAGATTTAAAACTCCCCTTAACTTGTTTTCCTAACTGACAAGTATCGTGAACATAATCAAAATTAACTTTAAATTTCGGCAAACATTTAACTAAATCTTTTGCAATAAGTTTAACTATTGTGTCCATACTAGCATGACCAAGTCGCCTATGCCACGTAAACTTGATTCCTTGCTCTTATCATTCATTACTACAAGACTTGTATTGCTTGACATAGTTAGATCATTAAGATCTACCACATAAATGTTACCAAGTCTGTGTCCAATGAACTTAGTACTAGAGTTAAGTGGATCAACTACTATACACATTGATGACTTGAAGTAAACATTAAAACCAATGTCACATAGCTAACTAATACTCAAAAGATTATATTTTAACTTTTCTACAAGTAACATAATTTCAATAAATGTAGAAGGAGTAATTTTGATTTTACCAATACCGATTATCATTCCTTTTCGATTATCATCAAATATTACCATTCCACCATCCTTTTGTTCTAGGATGAAGAATTGATCATCATCACCCGTCATGTGTCTTGAATAGTCGTTGTCCAGATACCATCTTTTCTTTATACTTGTGGCTGCAAGACATCCCTGCAAAACAATCATTTAGCAAATTTGGATATCCAAGCTCTCTTGGGTCCTTGCATGTTAGTGAAAATGGTTCCTTTTGGAATCCAAACTTTCTTAATTTTCTTTTTGTCATTGTGTTTCGAATGATATTCAAAAGCTTTATGACCAATGTTATTACATGCATAGCATACAATCTTTGATTTTGAATAATAACCATGAGATGATTCAAATTTAGGTCTAACTTGTTTTGAATTAATAAACTTAGGAGCATATGAAGTAAAAGCTAAAAATTTGTTTGAAATAGAGCCTTTATAACCAATTACAAATTTATTATTTGTTTCTTTTTTATCTTTTAAAATTAATTTAAGTTTGTTAGAACTTAGGGTTAACTTTTCAACTAAGGGTTTTAATTTTTGAACTTCCTTCTTTAAATTATTGTTTTCATTTTTCAAATCTTTGTTTTTCTCGAGAATCTCTTCTTTTTCAATTTGAACAATCTGAAGTCTTTCACAAACTAAATTCAATTCTCTTTGCAAGATTTTATTTCTTTCACAAAATTCATTTTTGTCTTTTTCAAATACATCACATTGATTTTTTAAATCCCTCATTTTTAAACCAGCTTTTTTGTATTCTATCAATAGTTCACAAAAAGCATTATGCAATTCATCATAAGTGAATTCTAAATTAGGTTCAGAAATATTTACCTCGTCCTCCAAACCCATAAGACAAATTTGTACAATTTTTGTTGTCTCTTCATCCTCTTCAGTGGATGTGGTTTCGTCACTATCACTCCAAGTAGCAAGCATTGCTTTCTTCTTCTTTTTAGTGAATATCTTTTTCTTCACTTCAGGACAATCAGGACGGATGTGTCCTGGCTTCTTGCATCCGTAGCATATAGGAACTTGATCTTTATCTTTATCCTTTTCTTTTTCTTTATCTCTTTCTTTTTCTTTTCCAAAATCACCTTTTCTATATTACTTTCTCCATCTGTTTGTTTTTCTTCTGCCCATAAACCTTTTGAATTTTCTCATAACAAGGGCAATTTCATCATTTCCAAGATCATCATCATCCGATGAGTCTGATTCTTCATTCTTACCTTCTTCAGTAGCTTTAAATGCAATGGCCTTTTTTTTTTGTCTCTTCCTCGGTCCTTTGTTGCATAGCTAATTCATGTGTGATCAAAGATCCAAGCAGTTCATCTAAAGACAGTGTATTTAGGTCCTTTGCTTCTTGAATTGCTGTTACTTTGGCTTTCCACTTTTCTGGCAAAGATTTTAAAATTTTTTGGACAAGATCAGCATTAGAATAAGTTCTACCAAGACTCTTGAGACCATTTATTATATCAGTAAAACGAGTATACATTACAGATATAGTCTCACTAGGATCCATCTTAAAGAGCTCATAATTATGTACAAGAAGATTGATTTTTGATGTTTTAACTTGAGATGTGCCCTCGTGTGTGATTTCTAGTTTGTCCCAAATTTCTTTAACATAATTTCAAGTTGAAATTCTGTTAAACTCATTTGGATCCAAAGCACAATACAATAGGTTCATTTCTTTGGCATTCAGTTCAGCTAATTTGATATCATTCTCGTCCCAATCCTCTTCTGGTTTGGGAACCTCTACATCATTTACTTTAATTATGGGTGTGTGAGGTCATTTCATAATAATATTTCATAAGTGAAAATCTACGGCTTGAATGTATATTTTCATTTTTGCCTTCCAATATGTATAATTGGTTCCAGTGAAAAGTGAAGGTCTATTTATGGATTGACCTTCGGCCAATGAAGTGCTCATGGGATGTGCCATATGTCTTTACTCTAACAAACTTTCAGAGACACTGCTCTGATACCACTTGTTGCCCAAGTGGCTTTCCAAGAGGGAGGTGAATTGGGATTAAAAAATTTTTCACAATAATGTACACTTTCAAATTCTTTTAGTGTTGTGGTGCAATATGCAATACGGAAGTGATTAAGTAAAAGTAATAAAGTAATAACAACACAATCACAAACACAAAGAGATTTAGATTGGTTCGGAGCAACCGGCTCCTACATCCACTATCCAAGCACCACTTGGGATTTTCATTATATCCCCCAATCAGAATACAGTCGGATTGTTTTATTAGGCTCATAATCCAAACCTATACACTTTGATTTTACCGGGATTACCAAAGAAATCCTAACTCCCTTTGGTTTTAAACGGGATCACCAAAGAAAATCCTAACACTTGGTTTTAGACTGGGATCACCAAGAACCCAACTTAGGTTTTACAAGGTTCACCTAAAAACCTTCAATCTTCTCTTAAGATACAGCCCTTTGCTGTTCTTAGAGAGTAAACAAAGATAAGGAAATAATAAATAAGCAACTACAACAAACCAAGTTTGTTTAGGTGTTGCCGATGTAGATCAAGATGAAGTCAAGCCTTGAATGCTCTTTAATGCTTTTCAAGCTGCTTCCTTGCTTCTTCAATGAGTGGATTCAATGATGGAGTAGAGTTGGTGAAGCTTTGAATCCAACTTGAATGCTCTTTAAGGTAGGTAGTTGAATGACTTGAAAGCTCTTTGATTTCTCAAGATAATTTCTCAATAAATGCTCTAATCGTTGTTTACTCCTTCAAAAACCATTCCTTTTATAGTTTTCCAAGAGATATGACCGTTGTAGGGCCTTGAGATTGGTGAAATAGCTATGGAGACGAAATGGAATTCAAATTTCAACTTCAGCAACTAACCGTTAGAGTGCAGAAAATAGCTTCACGAGTTGGCTCGAGGTCCAAGAGTCGGCTCGAAGTCTCAGACATCCCAAAATAATTTTCTGTGGGAGTCGGCTCTTCTGGCTGGAGTCGGCTCTTGCCTTCAGTCAAGTCAAAACCATGAATACCTAGAGTCGGCTCTTTAGGACAGAGTCGGCTCTTGGTCTCAGACCTTCAAAATGCATAACTCCAGAAGAGTCGGCTCTTGGGACAGGAGTCGGTTCTTGATACTGAAACATTGAAACTTCATCCGTGCCGTGCCACCACGAGTCAGCTCTTAATTCAAGAGTTAGCTCTTGCAAATCTTCAAAAAATACTTCAAGCTTCTTCAAAAATCTTCAACATTGAATCAAAAAGAAGCTAATCACATACTCTATAATTTTACAATTTTTCAGCCCATTTTACAAGATTACAAGATTAATAAAACTAGGGCTTTTACAAGTTCAAGTTTATAAAACCTTATATACAATTGAATTACCTTCCAATCAGTTTGAAAACCATTTTAAACAAAAGGTAATCAATTTCCTGCAAAACTACTCAAGTAATTGGAAAAAGTTAGTATCAAATACATGCTCCAATATTTTGTGATCATCAAAATTATTCCAGGGGTCAACATGATCCTACTCTCACATGTTCAGAATTGTTGGTTGTATCGACTTTTGGCATATTAGCTACATGAACACAAACTTCACAAATATAAGAATAAGGGATAATTGAATGCAACAATGGGATGTAAAATTAAGCATACAAAATCAAACAATCTCGCTAATTAGAAGACGAATACAAAAAATAGGGGACATACAAATTCAAATGTGGTTCTAACATTAAAAGTTAAAGTTAGTGGAGCATCGTGACTACGAGATAAAAAAAACAATTGTATAGTTATCTCCTCATCTCCCAGCCATGCTCAATCTTAAGACTGCCCATCATCATTGCAAAATAATAATCAAATAAAAATAATATTAAACTTAATATAGATACAAAAGTGATACATAACATAAAAGTTCAAAGTAAAGAAGTAATTAAAACCATGGAGAAAAAGGATGCCATCAATAAATTAACAACATGGCTATTAATGCATACAAAATCCAATAATATCTCTGATTAGAAGACAAATATTAAAAATATTAGATAAATACAAATACAAACATGGCTCAAGATATGTGAAGTTAATTAAAGTTCGTGGAGCATCGCGACTACAAGATAAAAAAAACTAGTTATATATTTATATCCTCGTCTTCCAGCCATGCTCAATCTTAAGGTAGCCCATCATCATTGCTAAAACAAAATCATATGAAAATAATATCAAAGTTAATATAGATACAAAATAGGTACATAATACAAAAGTTCAAAGTGAACAAGTAATTATAACTATAGAGAAAAAGCATGCCACCAATAAATTAACAATATGATTACCAATGTACATAATACACAAGTTCAAAGTGAAGAAGTAATTAAAACTATAGAGGAAAAAGGATGCCACAAATAAATTAACAACATGAATACTAATGCATACAATATCCTACGACACCCTTAACTAGAAGATAAATATCAAAAATATGAGACATACAAATACAAATGTGACTCGGGACTTATGAAGTTAAAGTTAGTGGAGCATCGTAGCTACAAGATAAGAAATTTAATCATATAGTTAAAACCTTGTTTCCCCACCATGCTCAATCTTAAGACTGCCCACAATCATTGCCAAAATAAAATAAAATATAAATAATATCAAACTTAATATAGATATAAAATAAGAACATAACATAAAACTTTAAAGTAAAAAAGTAATTAAAACAGTGGAGGAAAAGAATTATTATAATAAATTAACAACATGGTTGCCAATGCATACAAAATCCAAAGAATCTTTGATTAGAAGACAAATACCAAAAATATGAGATAAATACAAAAATAAATGTAGCTCAGGACATGCAAAGATAAAGTCAATGGAGCATCATGGCTACAAGATAAAAAAATTAATTATATAGTTGAACCCTTATCCCATTATCATTTCCAACATAAAATAATATCAAAATAATATCTAACTTAATAAACATACAAAATAGGTACATAATACAAATTTAATAAGAATTTAAAATCTTGAAGGAAAATAGTATCTAATAAGATCCAAAATAGCATATCATTCAAAAAGTTTGAAGGCTATGCCAAATGTAGGAGTGACGGAATAGAAGGATCATCGAAGTGGAGTAGAAACCAAGAAGGACAACAACCATGCGTAGTAGGAAAAAGGAGACCTACTTGTAGAGAGATCGAGAGGGTATTAGGCAAGTGTAGCAGCGATCGATGACCATGAAACCCAAATTGAATCAAAGGAGGACACCGAGCAGCAGAAGGGATGGAGTGGAGGAGGTCTACGGAGGATTTCAAGCCACTGAGAAGGTGAGAGGGTATGAGTAATGGCCGTAGCATGAACATTAAGAGTTAAAAAAGGGGGTTAAATAATGAAATCCAAATCGATCGGACACTAGAGCATCGGAGGGGATGGAGGGGAGGAGGTCTGCAGAGGGTTTCAAACCACCATTTCCTATGAGAGGGTGTGAGCAGCAAGCGCGACGTGAAGATAAAGAGATAAATGAGGGGTGGTGATAGGGTTTTAGCCTCCCCTCTTAACTTTTTTTTTTGTAAATGATGTTGATTACCCCTAGGTGGCCTGAGAATAAAATGATCTAGAATAAGCAATTCTATAGTCTACCATGGAATTGGTATTCTAGAATACTGAAGCATTGATCTGAATTGCTAAATTAGGATGGCCATCATGATTTTTTCACATGTTCGGGAAACAAGCCCTTATTTAACCTAGAATAAACGAACCAAACGCTACCTTTGTTTTTCAGGAACTCATGCACCACTCGTATCTGCTTATCCTATCACCTACTACTTTTTCTCAGAACTCTTCAGGATACTTGTATCTATCGTTATGGTAAAGGTGGTTCTACATGGCTGTTTGTCTCCTATGTACCATTTCATATTGAGTATCCCATCTCTACTTGATAGACCACCGGAATTCTGTTTATAATTGTGCATCCAAAAATCATCATATATAGCTGCCCTTCTCACCCTCCATTAATACTATTATGCCACATGTCAACTCTAGAACTCTCTTATGTTGAATATCCATAGCCTCTGGATTCTAGTTTTTTGAGCAAAATTAGATTATGCACACTTTGGAATATACCATATCTCATTTAAAGTATGCATGGCTTCATCGAATATTTAGTGAATAGAATTGAACCAATCCCTTGAGCTGCGAATATGGTAAAGATTTTCAAAATTCAAAATCAAAGTACCATCAAGAGTGCATGTACCTTCAAAAATAGTATAAAATTCTTTGACATCATTATCATAGTAGGCATATACTCTACTGTGACTTACAACACTATCTAATCTCCAATGTCATTATTATAAGTAGCACAGACTCTACCATTGCTTCCATAGAACTACCAATTTTCTTATGCTTTTGTACATGCCATGAACATTATTGAATATTTATTCATGGGCATGACATAGATCACATAGATCTCATATAAGTACAACAAAAATTTTAGGATTACCTTTTATAGATACCTAAAAAGAAAAGAAAAAATAGATCTGAAATAGCTTATTGTTATAGCCTTCCTAAGCTCGCACATACGTTGCCCATCAAGGTCATAGGGGCCGCTATCAAAGTCAATCCCCTCTTGTTGTTCCACATCTTCAAACCCCAAGGCATAGCCAATGATGACCTTGAAGAGAGAGCTAGATGAAGAGAGAATCTTTTCTTTTTATTGTTGGGAGAGTATTTTGCATCTTATATATTCTCAATAAATAAGAGAACACTCTATTTATAGAGTTAAGATAACTATCCAATAATTAATTCAAACTTAAAGTTTAAACTCGAAATCCAAACTCAAACTCAAAATTCAAACTCAAACTCTATCTCATGAAGGATAGAGCTTAATTTGAATTTTATCTAATAACCATATCAGATGGAGGTCCAATCCCCATGTAGGTAGATTCTTTAATATTATCAACATCTTCCTCTCACCCATATGGGAAAGATGTCATTTCCATACACAAATTCTCCAAATCTTCGATTTACTCACCTCCTCGTACAGGAAATGGGATATACAGCTTAGCCTAATGAGAAGTGTGTGAATAAAGAGGAGTGCATTATTAAGTCATCACCCAAGACTAACAATGCACATCAACTCAAAAGTATCTCATATATCCCAGATCATCTATATCCACAAGATTAAGCACCTCGAATTCCTCATAACAAGCAATGCTTAAACATCATAGATAATGCATTTATGACTTATTAGTACAAAACTAACTAAGCTGTCTAGACTATGAGTCATAATAGCATGTGGAATACTAGATGGTCTTGCTTAAGCCCTCATGTCAATTCAATTTTAACTAAATCACTTTCCTAGACATGCATCGCTGGGCCATATCATTTCATGACCCTACGTAACATGCTAAAGTAGCTATCGTCGAGCTTCCTCTTCATGACATAGTCTTAGGTCAATAAGAGTATATATCATACCAAGTATAAATAACCTCAAGGCTCACATAGTGATAAAGTAGGAATTCATTCATCATTTCCACTATCAGTCGGCTTCTAGTACATACAGTATGATGTGTATGCTATAGTGTTATCCCATGAACATAGTCGTGTCACTCATAAGAAAATAAAGGATGCCATACAGAACTTAGTCTAGTCGCTATCTTAGTGCCTAACCTGAGTTAAACAGCCTAGTTGCTCCCATTATGCCTACCTGAGAAACTCACACCTGATTTTATACAGGCTTTGTAGAGTTATAAATATACTTTATTATCGAGCTTAGAAAAGGTCTCTTCTTAATTTCCAACTAAGGTGACATATAACTATTTAGTATAGCAATGTCTTGCTTGTTGTCTAAGCACCAAAGATATAAAAGTCTTATCTTGTTTGCTATCTTAGTGCTAAGGTGAATTGCCCATGTGAGAGGGTCAATTCTAGCCTAGTGATACTCAAACAAGCATGTGTTTACCATTCCAAAAATAGCATAAATATATAAGAAATAATAAAACTATACATAAGTATTGTCAATCACAAAAGGTGTCTTTTCAATGTAGCTCAAAGTCTATACAATCTTATAGGCCTAACATGAGAAAGAAATATACCTTTAACTACTAGTTTATTCAATGGATCAGCCACCATACAACCGGTAGGAATGTGTCTAAGGACCACTCCCCTTGTGCCACCATCTCTCTGATGTAGTGATATCGAATATTAATGTTCTTGGTCCTGCCATGATACTTGGGACCGTAGCATAGGCCAAAGCAGATGTGCTATCACAATGCACGATTACAAGCTCCTTTCTAAGAGTAGTGATATCCAGTTACTTCAAGAATCTTTTCAACCAAACAGCTTCCTGGATTGCTATTGAACATGCAATATATTCTGACTTTATTATGGATAAGGTGATGCAAGCCTAGTTTTGTTGCATCAAGAAATAGTGCCTCCTTCCAGAATGAACGTGTATCCAGAAGTGGACTTATGTTCATCCCTATTGTCGGCCCAATAAGCATTCTTATAGTCTCTTAGTCTCAAGTCACCTCCATGGTAACATAGGATCAAATCACGAGTTCCATGTGGGTATCAAAAACTTCTCTTCATTGCTTTTTAATGAGTAAGACTAAGGTTACTCTGATAACGACCTAGCAACTCCACTGCATAGGATATGTCTAGATGAGTATCTAACATAGCATACATCAAACTTTTTATAGTAGTGGCATAAGAAACTTTGGATATCTGATTTTTTTCCTCTTTAGTCTTGGGGCATTGGTCCAGGCTTAAGGCACATCCTTGATCGATTGGAGTATCAATGACTTGAGTTGTGCATGCGAAATCGCATAAGAATCTTATTGATATAAGTCTATTGAAATATACTTGAAGTCTCTTAGAGCGATCTCTAGCAATCTTAACTTCCAACACATAGTTGGCCTTACCATGTTCTTCATATCAAAAGTAGAGGACAACCACCCTTTGGTGGCAACAATAAGCTCCATATCATTTCCAGCTAAAAGGATGCCATCAACATACAATGACAGAATAAGAAAACTTTCCTTGGATCATTTAACATACACACGGTGGTCCTCTTCAATCATCTCAAAACCAAATAAGAGAATTGAATGATGAAATCTCAAATGCCATTGCCTAGATGAATATTTGAGGTCATAAATGGAATGTTTGAGATGGCAGACCTTATGCTCTTAACATATAGATCTCCTCATCTAGTTCTCCATTGAGAATATGGCTTTAACATCCATCTAGAAAAGTTCTAAGTTCTATTGTGCGACAATAGCTAGGATCATGCGAATAGAGTCCAATCTCACCACTAGGGAAAATGTCTTCTCATAATTTATTCTCTCCTTTTGGGAATAACACTTTACAACGAGATGTGCCTTATACTTGTCAATTGAACCATCTGCCTTTTGCTTGACCTTGAGGATCCATTTATTCCCAATGGTCTTGCACCCTGGTGGAAGGTCAACTAAGTCTCAGACCTCATTCTTAGCCATAAAACTCTTCTCATCCTGCATGGTAGCTAACTACTCTTTACTTGCAAATGATGCAAGTGCTTCATCCATAGAGGATGGCTCAACATCATTATTAGGAGTGCACATGAAAACATCCCCTTCAATCTCAAAGTGATGATGGAGAATTTGTCTACACTTACTCCTATGTACTTGTAAGTCTTGTAAGTCTAGCGATTCACTACCACTACCTGGAGATGTTTCTAATGGTACACTCCTACTAGATTGAGGATTATTCTCATCATCTTTAGCAATAATAGGGCTAGGAATTAATTCCCTCCCCTTGCTTGAAGATGGCAAAAAATCTCTACCGCATTCTCCTCATAGAGGTCAAGACTACCATTTGTGTCACTAATTCTAAAAAAATCAGTCTCAATGAAATCTTTATCACAAGATTCTACCTCAATCATCCCTCCATTTGGATGTTCACCATACATTATAACATAATCCTTTGAGCTTTCAGAATATCTTATAAAGATATGCTTTTTAGCTTTAGGGTCCAATTTTCCATGCTTATAGGAGGTCTTGAAAACAAATCCAGCTAAATCACATAGGCACAAATGCCCCAAATTGGATTTTTAGCTATACCACAGTTCATATGGAGTCTTAGGGACTAACTGAGTAGGCACTTGGTTAATTATATAGACAGAGTCATTAGAGCATTCCTCTATAATGATATTGGGAGGTAGGCCTATGCCATCATGTACCTAATCATATCTAATAAAGTTCTATTCTTTCTTTTCACTATACCATTTTGCTACGGAGTGCCAGAACAATAAGTTACTGACATATCCCCTTTTCCTCACACAATCCCTTAAAATGTTTAGACAAATATTCATACCCTTGGTTAGTGCAAAGAGCTTTTACACTCTTTTCTTTCTGATTCTAACCTCTGCTAAGAAAGGCATAAAATAATTAAGCATTTCATAATGGTGAGTGATTAGAAAGATATAACCATATCACTTGTAATCATCTATCAAAGTAAGGAAATAAGAGGCGCATGGCATGCCTTCACATTTATTGCTCCATAAATTTCAGAGTGAATTAGCTCCAGAGGTTGAGTAGCTCTTCTGGCTTTTTCAAAAGTCTTTCTACATGCCATATAGGCAAGTTGACTTTAGTAAGTGGGCCTACAAAACCTTCTCTAGCTAATCTTGTCATCCTATCTTACCCTATATGCCCCAATTGAGCATGCCAAATAACAGAGTTAATATCAGCATCAATCACAAAAGTTGAGGAAAAAACATAATCTATCAAATATATTTTAAATAAATTATTTGATAAAAAACCAAGTTCAATAACAATTCTATCTAAATAAATGTCCATCTAATAACCATTGAGATCAAAAGAATATCCTAAGCTAAGTAATATTATAACTGAAAGTAGATTATATCAAAGTCTAGGTGCATTACATCGTGTAGAAGTAGCTTGTGCCCAGTGCAGAAGGTGAGCTGGTATGAATCAATTTCAAGTACTTCACTAGAATTGTTATCTATGTAGATCCTTTGGGTACCGGCTAGAATCTTTCTATAATCTACAAACCCTGCTTGATCTTACACTACTTGTTTGCTTGCCCCTTTTTTGGCTTAGTACACTTACATGCAAAGCATCCCTTTTTGTCATCGTTATAGCACTTCCTATAGGCTATCTTTCTTGCCCCCATGATTGCCTCAATGCTTTTGGCACTTTTCTTAGGTGCAACCTTTTTGATACCATCTTGCTTTTTATGTTTGCCTCCTTGGGCAACAATGGCAGTAGCTTGGTTTGCCTCTCGGCACTCAGCTTTAAGCTCCACATGCTAAAAAAATTAGAAAAATTCTTGATATCCTCATTATGGGTCATGATTTGCTACATATAAGTCCATGAATCAGGTAGTGAACGAATCATGGCCTAAACCTGTTGCTCCTCAATGAGATTGTTCCTAGCAGCCTTCAATTCTCGATTCATATTGGATATCACCCTAAGGTGCTCAGTCATCGAGTTGCCCGAGTCCTTATAGGTCTCAATTTTTAAGACAAGGGCCCTCAACCTAGTGGTTGAAGTGCCACCAAAAGCAAACTTCAATTGTTCCCAAATTTCCTTGGCAGCGGGGGAGTTCTCATACTCTCCAATCAGATTGTCATGCATGTCATTCAACATAGTAAAGCACATGCTGTGATCCTTGTTGAACAAAACCAGGTAGGCATCTTGCTCAAGTGTTCTAGGAGCTCCTGTTCATTCAAAAGATTTTGGATTTTTTTCTATGCCAGGTGCTATAGTTATTTCCATCTAGCTTATCACCCTTAGTCAAGTTAGCTATCACATTCTTGGTGGCCATTTTGATTACTACATAAACATGGACAAGGATCGATATTAATTAGCACATCCTTGAATTTGCTACTAAAAGCCTAAATAAATAGTATTATTTTTCTTAACATAATAAAATAAAAAGGGTGATGCTCAAAATTTTCATTAAGAATATCTGAAAGAAGGCTAAAGTAGTGATCTTAACACTAAGCACCCCAAATTCAAAACTTAATTAATCGAATTGGCCAGGAAAGTATAAGATTAGTAGGAAGCTTTTCGTGCTTTTACAACGATCTGTATTAAGTAGCTACCATCCCTTGAACCACTTCTTAGATACTAATTGATTAATCAACTTAAGAATTGGTGCTTTTGGTTTTTGTCATTATGACTTACAATGGCCCACAATGATCTCTCATAATTGCTAGTCCAAATAACATTATTTATTGACTTTGAGCAAATTTTAATTAAGTTAAAATTTTGAGGAAACTAATTCCTAAGGTAGAAATATATTCTCCTTTAATAACATAAGCTCTTAAAAGAAATATCAATTTAAATACCAATTAGGCATATTGTCATATGCATGACATGGCAATATACATGATTCTAAATATTTTAGAAATGCAGAGCTCTTCCAATTATTATTTTTCAATTCATAAAAAAAATGTTACATGATATTTTCTTAAAATTTTAGAAGATTCGGAGGATCACCATTTTTCTTTACTCATCGACAAAGTACCAAATAATGGCCATTGGAGAAAAAAAAGGAAGGCCATGATGGCTCCCACATGCTGCTTTGCACATAGGCATTGTAGCAATGGTAGTGGGAGCCGCTATGCATGTAGCACAGTGCAGCCTAGAGCTGTTTGGCATGCGTGAACACCACATGTCACTATCTTGTGCCCATCTCCGGCACGTATGGCTTTCATAGAGTTGTTTGGTGATGATCCATTCAATTGTGGTCTTAGATCAATGATCGATAGTGTATACAAGGCACACATGCCATAAGCTGAGATCAATATACACTCTTTGGTCACCAGATCTGGATTTTCTAGGTTTTCCTTAGTGAACCATAGTTTGTGAGACCTACTTTGAAGGATCATATCTCACTCGATTTGTATCCAAAATATACATGTGATATACCATTGGAAAGCTCATGCATCATACTACACGTTACAAAGTAAAAATTACATAGAAAATTATTGTAACATGTAGGAAAAAAAGGGCTTCAAAATTAAAAAATAGATCTAATGTCCCATATTTCATCTATAAATTAATCTAAACATTCATAAAATCACAAAAACCTCTAGTCACATAGATAGGCTAGAATCATGCCAAAAATTTGAATTCATTATATAATGCAATTTAGGATTCATGTGATCTCTAATCTAGGTGAGTCAATAAGCAACATTAACACCGATACCGGTGTTAAATATTTATTTATGGGCATGACATAAATCACATAGATCTCACATAAGTATAATGAAAGATTTGAGATTATCTACTATAGATACCTTCGAAGAAAAAAAATAGATTTGAAAAAGCTTATTACTACAGCCTTCCCGAGCTCGCATGATTTTCTACATATACAATATGGATCCTTAATACTCTTACATGCTTTGCTCGTCAAGGTTATAGGGGTGGCTACCAGAGTCAATCCCCTTTTGTTGTTCCACATCCTCAAATCCCAAGGTGTAGCCAATGATGGCCTTGGAGGGAGAGCTAGATGAAGAGATAACCTTGTTTTATTGTTGGGTGAGTATTTAGTATCTTTGTATATATTTTCTTAACAAATGATAGAATGCCCTATTTATAGAGTTGAGATAACTATCCAATGGTTGAGTCAAACTCAAAACTCAAACTCAAACTCTATCTAACAAATGATAGAGCTTAATTTAAATTTTATTTGATAATAATGTCAAATAGGGGTCCAATCCTTATATGGGTGGATTCTTTAATATTATTAACAAACATAATAATCTCATATAGCCATTCTCCTTACAGTAATAGCAATGCACCTTGCATATATCGCTGACTTAGATCATGGAAATATGTTGTTATTAGATCCCTTCTCAAGTGCTCTTCCTCTCGCTATCAACATGCTACTTGAAGAACCCATCTAACTATTCAATCAAGCCTCAATGATCAATATCAACACTATTGACTCCATATTGAGAGCCTCATATACTATATAAGTTTATGATCAGACTATCCCAAGAATCAGTCATTGAGTTAAGCAATATGATTGCTTTCTCATTGTCTTCGATCATGACCTTAGCTATTGCAAATTGGCAAATTAGTGTATTAAATTAATTTATGTCTCCTATAGTGAAGCTCTCTCCTACATCCTTAAGATGTACAACTATCTTTGAAAAAAAGTTTTATTTGATAGCGTTTTCTATGTACATGCTCCTCAAATTTTCTCATAAGCCTTTAGAAATGTTCTCCAAAGAAACATTAAACATGATTGGCTCATTTATAACTAGATAAAAATCAACCATTGCCATGTTATCCCTCTTAGTAAGCTCTTCATTTCATAGCAACATTTCTTCCTTTGATCTTCAAGTGTCACATTAGATCCATCCTTCATCAATTATAGCTTGCATCTTTTGACTTTTTAAGTATAAAGTTGATGCTATTAGATCTTGGAATCACGAAATTGGTTGAACTGCCTACTATGTATAACAAATAATCTACTAATTTTCTCTACTTCCGCTATAAGCTTTGATACCCATTAGTGCAACCCAAGAATAGGTAAATAAAATAACAAAAATAATAGAAATAAAATAGTGGTGTCACATTAAGATTTAATGTGCTTCATTCAAAATCTAGGCTACATCTACTAAGGGAACAAGAGTCCACTATAATAAGTAGACTACAAGGCTTTTACAAGTGTTTGTTGTGATAAGTGGCTTATTTGGCCATTGCTTTGTTGAGAAATGCCTTGATTCAGTGCAAAATGTAAAGTTTAGGCATCAAATAATCTAGAAAAGATCTAGCACAGGCTCAGGAGCAGACCAGGTTCGTCCCAGGCCAGGGTGCACACATAGGGCATGGCCCACACGTATGCATGGTTCACAGGCATGAGTGGCTTGCAAAGCATGCGGCCCACAAGCAAGCATAGCTCGTAATGCACGTGGCCCGTAAGCATGTGCAACCCACAATGCACAACATGGTCTTCGAACTATGGTTTGTACGGTGTAGGTGGTTCCCCCATCGTTTTGTGAGGTCCAAGCATGGTCCATGCAAGTGGATGCACGCATGCGCATGTGTGGCATGCAGGGACAGGGGCGGTTTACATGCTGGCTTATGCAGCCCTTGCAATGGTCTAGGCATAGTTCATGCATGTTTTAGGGGCTGATTTAGCTAGTCTTAAATTTGTTTTGGCTACTTCAGGTGCTAGATGTGGGGTAAACACTTCTTGGATGCGGCTGACACAATTCTAATTAGTTGAAGAGTCCTTTTTTATTCAAATTCAATTCCTGAGATCTATAAAATGGGCTAAATAGGCCAGGGACCATGTATGATGGCAGAGAATCTCCTTTGATATTTTTTGAGAATTTTTTGGATGGAATTTAGGTTTTTAGTTAAGGGATTAATGTGTAAGGGTCGAGAGTCCATGTTTTCATCTTATACATGTAGATTTCTCTCATGATGAAGTTGTATGCCCTATAAAGATAGGCCTTTCAAATATTCCACGTGATCTTAATTGTATCTTTATTTTATCATTTTATTACTTCTTTTTCTCTCTCTTTTCTCCTACGATATCAATATCGGCATCGACATTGCTGATCTTGAACAGGGATCCGTTTTCATAATCATAGAGATTCCCTAACAAGTGGTATCAGAGCCTCGAGTTGTTCGGGTTGCAGTGGTATTGATTGAGGTTAGAGAAGAGGGAGAAGACAAGTCCAATCAAGGTGGAGATTAACCATTTTGATGGGAAGAGCAATTTCTCCCTACGACAAGCAAGGGTGAAGGATGTACTCATCCAATAAGAGTTGATTAATACTCACATATGCGAGGAGAAGCCATCTTTCATAGAGGAGAAAAATTAGAATGGTTCTAAATATAGGTAGTGAGTACAATCTGTTTATACCTAGCGAATGATATGGTGATCTATATACTTAGTGAGACTTTTCTAATGATAATGTGGACGAAGTTCGAGGAGATGTACATGACGAAGTTGCTCATGAATACTCTTTTCTTTTGGAAGTAATTTTACCAGCTATGGATGAGCGAGAGGCAAAGTATGCATGAGCATCTTGGTAATTTCTAGAGGATCTTCACCGATCTCCTTTATATTGGAAGAGAGTTGAGGAGAAGACCAAGGCATCGGTCTTGTTGTCATCGTTTCTCCTATATTTTGAACCTTGGTGATTGTTTTCTAGTGGGGAAGAGCACTGTCAAGATGGAAGAGGTCACTATAGTACTAGTTCAGAACAAGATTCTCAAGAAAGAGAACTAGGCTTCGAGTTCAGGTGACAACTTAGCTTTGGTAGCGACTAGATGTGCAGGTAGCAAATGACAAGTGACAGAGGATTATGAGATAGGCGGTCCAGGTTCAAGTCAAGGAATGAAAGAAGATCAGAAACTACCGGTATGACGAGTTGGGGCATCGTATTAGAGATTACCCGTAATTCAAAGAGCAAATGAAAGCTATTGCGATGGTGGTCCACGGTAGTAACTTTGAAGAGTATGGTGCGACCCTTTTGGTCTTATATAAGGTATATCCACTTTTTCCTTTTAGTGGATTTTAGATTCTACATGTTCATATCATGTTTATTATATAGAGGAGCTGTTTGACTTTTTAGAGAGTGATGAAGATACTGTTCATTTGCTAGATAGATTGAGCTATGCAATCAAGGATATTGGAATAGTTAAGCTACAGGCATATGATTAAGCATTGAGAAAATTGGATGAGGTCTAATTTATATCCAGTTTCTAGAAAAAATCTTATTTCATTAAATGGACTGGATTCAAATAGTTACAGATGGAAAGCAGGTGATGGAATCCTAAAGGTTACACATAATAATAGAGTTGTCTTATATGGAAAGAAATATGGAGCATACTACCTTTTGGCAGAAAGCTAAGCACGAGGTAAAGTTCCGGGAGTAGGTGGATTAGGCATGAGATGAGAGACTCAGAATGATGATAGGCGATATCGTAAAGTTCCTATTTGTTGGAAAATGTGTTCCAAAGCCAATTTCTATTGTAGATAGTTGTACATTTGATGTAATTGTATATGAATTATATTATTGAATAAAATGTTTATTCTGGCAGTTCATCACTATTTCATCTTTCTATAATGAGTTCTTGAGTGATGAAATCCTTAGGACTATTTGTATGTGATATAGAGAGGATATATCATATAGTCCTAAAATTGTTCGCGACCAAATGATACACTTATTTCAGGATGATAGTATATCAAGTATAGGTCGTTGTGTGCCATAGTCGTTGGATGTCCTCTTAACCAAGGAGTGTGGAGACACTGGTATGGCATGCAGATGTTGTGTTTGACATTTCATCGAACGTGACCCGTCTGTACTTTTTTCTGCCTAGAGTCTTTATATGGACGTAGTTATCCCTCAGACATGAGATCGTCATGGTAGCTTGCGAGCAACTCACTGTACTTTGGTACTGCACTATCTAGATTTCTAATCCAGGGATGGAAGGTTTCTGGGTACAGTTAAGTACTCGTGTAGCAGTGATCAGATCAAGATGGGATTGACCCCTCCAAAGTGTTTGGAGCAGATATCTTACTGTGTTTCAATTTAGCAAAACCTTGGCCAGGGTAGTCTCTGTAAAGTGTTACAGGACTTGTGAGATTGAGATACATAGTTGATGGACTTTATGGGTTGGGCAGTTTAACCCTAAGTCTTCCTGAGCATTGAGGTCAAAGGGATTAATTACTAGGTTTCCATATCTCCTGGTTGTTGATTGTTGTTCTGCAACTTCGACCTATCCGGACGTCAGGTGTCATTGTTAGATGGCGACTTTGACTGGTATTGGAAATATTCCAGTGCTACCGGCTTAGTGTTCGAACCTATGGGGTCACACACCATAGGGGTTTCTCTTTGATCTAGTGATCGGAGAACGATTGGGAATCGTTCGTGAACTCACAAAGGAAAAGTATTTTTCTTTACTCAAGTGTCGATACTTGATATTCTTGAAAGTGTCGACACTTGTTGATTTTGCAAGTGTAGACACTTGATGTCACAAAAAGTTATGACATAAAATTTTCACTAATAGTTGGTGATGCATGGAGGTGAATTAAGTAATGTGATTACTTGATAGTCCAATTTGATTGAGCTATAAAAATCTGGAACGAATCAAATAGGATTTGGTTCAAAATAGGTTTGGGTCAAATTGGGTTGAACCCAATGTATGCACACTTGACCCAATTGATTTCAGTTATGAACTGAAATCAATTAACACATTAATCTAAATTTAAATAAGTTTAAATTCAGTTTTGGGGAGTTATGTAACTTCCCATGACCATAACTCCCCATAACTACCCATTACCACTCCATTATCACCCATAACTCCCCACTTTCCCTCTCCCTCACCATCTACTTAATGGGCTGAAATGGGAGGACGAAAACAAGAAAAAATTCAGCAAAGAAATGCTGAAAAAATAAAAGGGAAGAAAGGGAAGAAGCTAGGAAAGGTTCTAGTTTTATGGGTGTGAGATTTTTGGAAAGAAGTGTGCATATCTGTACCTAGTAATCTAGGTCTTAGGATTGAGTGTTTGGGAAGGGTTCCAACGACTCATTCTCCACCTCTTGAGTTTCCTCATTCATTCGGAGAGTCCGGCATCGAAAGAAGAAAAGGAGTTATGATCAAATTGTTCCACAACAAGCTAGCACTTGGAGTGGAAGTAGATTTTGAAAGAGCCCTGGTGTGAACCATCTGTAGAGGCTGGACACGTATGCGGCTAAGCAGAGTTCTTCTTCCTCCTCCTGGATCTTTCGCAGCGGAGAGCATCTTCATTTCATATGAGGTATGGTTTTACATATATAGATATGTTGCTTTGAAATGTTCATAGCATGAATTCATGATTTCATACTTTATATTAACCATTCATGCAAGATCTTGGGATAAGTAGCATAGAAAAGTTTTAAAAGCATGCTTAGATTAAATGTTAATCTTCTCGATAATGCTTCCACTGCATGTTATTTTGAAAAAGTTTTAAAATAGAAAGCATACTCGCTACTAGTTTTCCTTTCACTATTATCATAGGAGATTATACCAGGTAGGTCTCAGGACATGCAGATCATACTACAGGACAGAGATGAGATCGAGCAGCCTGATTTGACTTTCATATTTATCCATCTATAAGCAGCAGGCATTTATCTCAGGATACGAGGACAAGATCTTTCAAAAGCTCTCAATAATTAGGCTGAATATCGAGTCAAGGTAGAGATTGTTAATAAAACACTTCGATTCGGTCCAAAATACAAAGCCCAAGCATCAAAAAATCTAAGAGAAGATGCAATACAGGCCCAGGAGCAAACCAAGCCCAGTAATAGTGGGCCAGGCTTGGCTCGCAGGAGCGCGTGGCCCGCAATGCACAATGTAGTCCATAGGACCATATTTTGCACGATCCATGGATCACGGTTCGTGTAGCACAGGCTATTCCCCCACCATTTTGTGCAATCCACGCATGGTCTACAACATGGATGGGTGCAGGTGCATGCATGGCACATGAGAACCGGGCGGTCCACGTGCCGGCTCACACGGTGCAGCTTGCGATAGTCTAGGCATGGTTCATATGCAGCTCAAGAGCTGGTTTAGTAGGTTTTGGGTCTGTTTTGTTTGGTTTAGGTGGCAGACATGGGGTAAATGCATCTTGGATGTGGCAGACACAGTTTTGATGGGTTTAAGAGTCTATTTTTTATCAGAAGGGCTAGGGATCTTATATGAAGGTAAAGAGCCTTCTTTGGTAATTTTTAAGAGCTTTTTGAATGAAATTTAGGTTTATAGTTGAGAGATTGATGTATACATTTCTCTCGTAGTAAAGCTGTATTAGGCATTCCACATGATATTGATTGTATCTTTATTTTATTATTTTATTTTTTTCTTTCTCTTATTTTCTTTTCTCTTATGATATCAACATTAGGATCAATGTTGTGGTCTTGGATAGGAATCTATATTCCGTAATCATAGAGATTCCCTAACATGCTTGAGCCCATGTAAGACTCTTACTTTTCTCTATTATGAAAGAGGTAAGACTTTTATAACTTAGATTAAGAAAGAGACTGACAATTGCACTCTTCCCTTAAAATAGGGGTCATGGTAGGGCACTACATAAGGTATGAAATAAGGTTCTTTGAGTGGGTGAGAGAAAAGAGAGGAAGAGAGGAAGAGAAAAAAAAAAGAGATCGATAAAGAAAAAGAGGAAAGAAAGTTGTTCTTTTTGGAGTTTTATCGTGATCTCGATATCTCGAAAGTTTCTCAACAAGATCTCTTCTTATATTTATCTCTTTTGAATATTTTTTATATGATTATCTCTTAATGAAGTCTTATAAAATCCTTATACTTTGTGTTACAGCCGTGACAGTGACGTGGCCAGGCTCAGGTACCACCGAATACGAGCGAGCCACGTGTATGTTTCCCCGGCCAAGTCAGCGCCACATCCTCAAAGCCAGGTTCGGCAAGACTACACCACCCGATGACTGCCTAAGGCAAACCGCCCTCGCCGAGGTCGAGCTCGGCTCGGAATTCCTCTACCACCTCATTGGCGCCCGGGCCCGGAGGGGTCCGCCTAAGTGAGGTCGGCCGAGGTCGGGCGACCCCCTGCCACCTCGCCAGGTGTCCACCCAAGAGGGGTCCACCTAAGCCAAGGTCGGCTGATCCTTCGCCCTTCGCCAGGTGGCCATCCGGAGACGGGCCCACCTCGGCCGAAGCCAGGCGACCTCCTGCCACCTCGCCAGGTGTCCACCCAGGAGGGGTCCACCTAAGCCGAGGTCGGCTGATCCTTCGCCCTTCGCCAGGTGGCCACCCGGAGACGGGCCCACCTCGGCCGAAGCCAGGCGACCTCCTGCCACCTCGCCAGGTGTCCACCCAGGAGGGGTCCACCTAAGCCGAGGTTGGCTGATCCTTCGCCCTTCGCCAGGTGGCCGCCCACCTCGGCCGAAGCCAGGCGACCTCCTGCCACCTCGCCAGGTGTCCACCCAGGAGGGGTCCACCTAAGCCGAGGTTGGCTAATCCTTCGCCCTTCGCCAGGTGGCCATCCGGAGACGGGCCCACCTCGGCCGAAGCCAGGTGACCTCCTGCCACCTCGCCAGGTATCCACCCAGGAGGGGTCCACCTAAGCCGAGGTCGGCTGATCCTTCGCCCTTCGCCAGGTGGTCACCCGGAGACGGGCCCACCTCGGCCGAAGCCAGGCGACCTCCTGCCACCTCGCCAGGTGTCCACCCAGGAGAGGTCCACCTAAGCCGAGGTTGGCTGATCCTTCGCCCTTCGCCAGGTGGCCACCCGGAGACGGGCCCACCTCGGCCGAAGCCAGGCGACCTCCTGCCACCTCGCCAGGTGTCCACCCAGGAGGGGTCCACCTAAGCCGAGGTCGGCTGATCCTTCGCCCCTCGCCAGTTGGCCCCCGGAGACGGGCCCAACTCAGCCGAGGTCAGACCGCTCGTACGAAGAGGGCCCTGGGGAGAGAGACGGGCCCCGAGGCCATCCCTCGGGCCGTACGAATCCCAGACGGCGTCCCGTACGGAGGGCGGTGGCACGCGGAACATCACTAGCATCGGCCCGACAGGTCCCGCAGCCGAGAGACGCAATCCTGACGACACAGGCCCCATAGATAGATGGCGCCCATGCTTGGGGAAGAGGGCGCTCTCACTGGGCCCGAGGCCTGACCGGCCGCCCTGTCAGCGCCGCCCTCCCCTCTTTCTCTTCTGTCTTTGCCTTTTTCCTGCTGGGCCCGGCGGACGAGGTCGGAAAGCCGCCTGGCCCCCTTCATCGAAAAGGGAAAAGAGAAGAGGACAGGGAAGGGGAGTTTCCGAGGAGGAAAAAGACAAACGCACGACGGAAGGAAATAAAGAAGGCGGAATCTGGGGACGACGAGGTAAGCCAACCAGCCTGGGGACAAGGAGGAAGCACCGGCAAAAGGCCTCGCTCAGAGAGAGAAACCAGAGATCCCGAGAGGGGAACATTGGGTGTGAGCTCGGCGAGGAGGCCCAGCCGAGATTCTGGTTCCCAGAGCGCTTTCTTCACCAGTTAACTCTCTAAGTCTGGAACCCTTTAGAGGGTCCGGCTGGAGAGTCTGTTCCTTCTCGTCGTCTACTGACTTGACCGTCGGAGCTCCCTCGCCGGGATCCCCGACCAGGGTCCTCTAACCCCTTTGTTGCAGGTTCTCCGCGGGAAGGGAGGCTCCCTTGCCAGGCGGTCAGGAAGGATCGGCTGATCCGAGGCACGGGCACGGTGGCGAGAGCGGCAACAGATTGGCGCACCAGGTAGGGGGGGCAGGACACTAACCCCTAGCGGGGACCAGCTTTCTGCAGGTATCACGCTCTCCAGCAATGGTGGTCACTCGTGGTCGCGAGACGTCCACCAGCCGTGTGGGGGAAGTCCACTCCCCTCCAGGGGGCCACAGCCCCGAAGGGGAGCTTCCGGCTCCCCCTCCTCTTCCACAACAGCCTACGCCGGTGGACGGATCCCTTGCGGCCATCGTCCAGCAACTGCAGACTTTGGCCTCAACGGTCCGGCAGCTTCAGCATCAGCAACGCTCCCTGGCCACCCAGCCGCAGCCAGGGACCCCCGCGGCCCGAGTCGCGGGGCAGCGTGGGAGCCTGCACTCAATCCAGGGCAGGCCATCCCATCCGAGGGCCATCTCCAACCCCCGGGGGAGCCACCAAGCTCCCGCAAAAAGAAACTATTCCGGTTCAGAGGATCACGAGAGTCGATCCCCGACCGATGGGGCCGAGACGGCGCATCGCAGCAAGCGACGCCGAGGCCAGACCTCGTGCCGGGACCGATCGGCGTCCCCTTCACCCGCAGCCTCGGTGGAAGACTCCATCGACGAAGCCATCAGGCGCCAGGCCGAGAGGCGCCTGGAGGAGAATGAGCGCAAGCTAGCGGAGTTCGCCCGCCGATTCGCCGACTTGCAGAACTCGTCGGCAGACCCGGCGGGCTACGACTCCCGCCCCCCTTTCTCTGAAGAAATCTAGGCGGAACCAATCCCGAAACGGTTCCGCATGCCGCAGGTGGATCCCTACGATGGGACCACCGACCCCCTGGATCATTTGGAGAGCTATAAGGCTCTCATGAGGGTCCAGGGGGCCACCGACGCCCTTCTATGCATCGCCTTCCCGGCAACCCTTCGGAAGGCCGCTCGAGTCTGGTTCACCCGCCTCGAGCCCGGATCCATTTGCTCCTTCCATCAGTTGGAAGGAAAGTTCGTGGCGCACTTCGACGCTTGCCGAAAGGTGCCAAGAGAGGTGGACAGCCTCTTCTCCATCCGCCAGCAGGACCAGGAGCTACTCCGGGACTACATCACCCGGTTCAAGACCGCAGCCCTGGAGATCTACAGCTTGGACGAGCCCGTCGCCATGCTGGCTTTGAAGCGCGGGCTCAAGACGTCCCGCCTGACTTATTCCCTGGACAAGAAGCCGCCCAGGACGTACTCCGAGCTCCTCCTCCGTGCCCACAAGTACATCCGAGCGGAGGAGGCTGACCGCACCCATCGAGAGCTGGACGGGAAGACTCCAAAGAAGCCGCTCCCGGGGGACACCTCGGGAGCTCGGAGGCCCGGGCCGTCTGCCGACCCTCGCCCGAACCCAAGGCCGAGGGGCGAAGCCACTCCCGAGCAGAGGTACACCCCTCTCCTCGCACCTTGAACGAAGATCCTGATGGAAATCGAGGGCGAGCGCTACCTCCGTCGACCTCCTCCTCAGAACCCGAGGGCCGTCCGAGACAAATCAAAGTACTGCCAGTTCCATCACGAGCACGGGCATGACACGGAGGAGTGTCGCCATCTGAAGCGGGAGATTGAGGAGCTGATCAGGAGGGATTACCTCAGGAAGTTCGTCAAGAACGAGGCCCCCTCTGAAGGGCAGCCGCTCGCGGCCCTACCACCTGTCCCTGCGATCGACAACCGCCCAACGGGGAAGCCCGTGGGCATGATCTCACGCGGGTCCGGCCGAGCAATGAAGAGGGCCCGGGAAGTCTCGGAGAATGTAACCCCTCCCAAGGGAGGGGAAATTAATGATAATGTAAACAACGATGCCGTGGTGGTCGAGATGACCATCGCGAAGCATCCTGTACATCGAATCATGGTGGATAGTGGAAGCTCGGCTGACGTGCTTTTTTACAAGGCTTTCTCTCGGATGAACTTGTCCCACGATCAGCTGAGACCGGTATATACCCCCCTGGTAGGTTTTACAGGGGACTCCGTGGGGGTCGAAGGGGAGATCACTCTCCCGGTCACCGCCGGATCCCCACCCCGGCAGACGACCGTCCTGATAATATTTACCGTCGTCAGACTCCCCTCGCCTTACAACGCCATTCTCGGGCATCCCGGGCTCAACCAACTGGATGCCACGATCTTCACGAAAAGGTTGTTGGTGCAGTTCCCCACGCCTTCCGGGCTCGGGGAGATGAAGGGAACGACCCGGCCAGTCCCGCTTTGCCTCCAGACGGTCCCGGGCGCCCGGGGTGCGGAGCTCACCCCCGATGTCGACGACCTCGACCTAAGAGAGAAGGAACCCAGGGGAGGGCCCGTGGAGCGCCTGCTGACTTTTCCCCTCGGTTCGGACCCGCTGAAGACGGTGCAAGTCGGGGCCCAGCTCCCTGAAGGAGAGCGGACCCGCCTGCTGGAGTTCCTCCGCACGAACGCTGACGTGTTCGCCTGGTCAGCGGCCGACATGCCGGGCATCCCGCCCGAGGTCATCACGCACAAACTGAACGTGGACCCAAGTTGCCACCCGGTCCGCCAGAAGAAGAGAAGCTTCGCCATGGAGAGGCAGAAGGCGATCAACGAGGAAGTAGAGAAGCTCCTCGCCGTCGGTTTTGTCCGGGAAGTCCAGTATCCCAGTTGGCTGGCAAACATGGTCATGGTAAAAAAGAGTAGTGGTAAGTGGAGGATCTATGTGGACTACACCGACCTCAATCGAGCTTGCCCGAAGGACAGCTTTCCTCTTCCAAAGATCGACCAGCTGGTCGACACCACCTCGGGGCATCGCCTCCTGTCGTTCATGGACGCCTTCTCCGGATACAACCAGATCCGGATGAACCCGGAGGACGAAGAGCACACGGCCTTCATAACTGACCGCGGGACTTTTTGCTACAGGATGATGCCTTTCGGCCTCAAGAACGCGGGGGCGACGTACCAACGTCTGGTCAATAAAATCTTCAAAGACCAGATAGGCCGCAACATGCAGGTGTACGTGGACGACATGCTGGTGATGAGCAAACTCGATTCTGACCACGTGGCTGACTTGACGGAGACGTTCGGCAACCTCCGGCGCCATCAGATGAAGCTAAACCCGGCGAAGTGCGCCTTCGGCATCTCCGCCGGGAAGTTCCTAGGGTTTATGGTGACTCAAAGAGGAATCGAGGCCAACCCGGAGAAGGTCCAGGCCATCCTGGACATGGAGCAGCCCGCCTCCAAGAAGCAAGTGCAGCGACTGATCGGCCGAGTCGCGGCCCTTAGCCATTTTATTTCCAGGTCGGCGGATCGCTGCCGTCCCTTCTTCAAGGTGCTGAGGAAGATGAATGGCTTTGCTTGGACCGAGGAGTGTCAGCAGGCCTTCGAGGAGCTGAAGAAGACGCTCGCATCGCCACCTTTACTGTCCAGGCCCGAGGAGGGAGAGGAGCTTGCCCTCTACTTGGCGGTTACCCCGGAGGCCGTCAGCTCTGTCTTGGTCCGAACCGACGACCAGGGGATCCAGCGGCCGGTGTACTATACCAGCAAACTCCTCCGAGACGCGGAGCTCAGGTATTCCCGGTCCGAGAAACTTGTTTTTGCGCTAATAGTGTCTGCCCAGCATCTCAGGCCCTATTTCCAAGCGCACCCCATCGCCGTCCTGACGGATCAACCGCTGAAAGTGGTGCTCAGCCGACCCGATACTTCGGGACGATTGGCCAAATGGGCGCTGAAACTCAGCGAGTTCGACATTACATACAGGCCAAGGTCGGCCATGAAGGCGCAGGTGCTGGCCGATTTCTTGGTCGAATATGCAGGCTTGGGCAAGGAGCCCGAGGAAGGCCCCCCGGCCCAGCCGATGGAGGTTGGCGCCGATGAGCCCGGAGAGGATGCCTGGATCCTCCATGTGGACAGAGCCTCAAACTCCGGCGGGAGCGGAGCTGGGCTCATCCTTGCCAACGGCGACGGGGTCGTCGCCGAGTGTGCACTCCGTTTCCAATTCCCCGCAACAAATAACCAGGCGGAGTACGAGGCACTTCTTGCCAGACTGAGAGTCTCCCGCGAGCTGGGCGTGACCAACCTCAGAGCTTTCACTGACTCCCAGCTCGTGGCGGGGCAGGTATCCGGGGAGTACGTCGCACACGACCCCCAAATGGCGAGGTACTTGGAGCTCGTCAAGGCGGGCGCGTCCAAGTTCCGGCGCTTCAACATCTTCCACATTCCCCGCGGGGAGAACGCCCGCGCGGATGCCCTCTCTCGGCTGGCGACCCTGCCGGACACGATGCTGGGACGCGCTCATGTGGAGCGCCTTGAGGTCCCAAGCCTCGAAGCACCGGTGGAGGTCCATCAGGTCAGCCAGGAGCCCAGCTGGATGGACAAGTACACTGCGTACATCACTAGCGGCACCCTACCGGAGGACCGAGAGGCAGCTCGGCTCATCAGGAAGAAGGCCGTGCGGTTCGTCCTGATGGACGGGCAGCTGTATCGAAGATCCTACTCCTACCCCCTTCTTAAGTGCGTAGGACCCACAGAAGCCAGGCTTGTGCTCCAGGAGATTCACGAAGGCATCTGCGGGAACCACGTGGGGGGCAGGGCATTGGCGTACAAGGCCCTCCGTCAGGGCTACTTCTGGGAGACAATGAAGGAAGATGCCGCCGACTTCGTGAAGAAGTGCGACCGGTGCCAGCGTCACGCCACGGTGCAGCGGCAACCCTCCAACCCAATCTCTCAGCTTTCAGCCCCCTGGCCGTTCGCCCAGTGGGGGATGGACCTCCTGGGCCCATTCCCGCCGGCGTCTGGCCAGCGGAAGTTCTTGATAATGGCTATCGACTACTTCACGAAATGGGTCGAGGCCGAACCCTTGGCGAGGATCACCGAAGCAAACGTCGCCAAGTTCTTCTGGAAGTCCATCATCTGTCGCTTCGGCCTCCCCCACACCGTGGTCACCGACAACGGACGCCAGTTCGACTGCCAGGAATTCGAAGAATTCTGCAGTGACCTCAGCATCAGGCATCGCTTTACCTCGGTGGCGCACCCTCAGACCAACGGGGAGGCCGAAGTCACGAACAGGACCATTCTTCAGGGCCTCCGCACGCGGCTGGACCAGGCCAAGGGCAGGTGGGCCGACGAGCTTCCCAGCATCCTTTGGGCATACCACACCACCCCAAGGACGGCTACCGACGAAACCCCATTCAACCTCGTCTTCGGAGCCGAGGCAGTCATCCCGATCGAGCTCAGCCTACCCACGCTGCGCGTAGAGCAATACGACGAGACAAAAAACCCGGCCAGGATGATGCTCAACCTAGACCTTCTCGAGGAAACGAGGGACAGGGCCCGAATCCGAATGGCGGCGTACCGGGAACGTGTAGCCAGATATTACAACTCCCGAGTGCGGCCGAAGGTTTTTCGTCCCGGAGACTTGGTCCTCCGGCGCGCCGAAGCCTCCCAGCCACGGGAATGCGGCAAGCTATCGCCCAACTGGGAAGGCCCATATCGGGTGGCAGAAGCCCTCCCTCATGGAGTATATTACTTGGAAGAATTGGGAGGTGCCAGGTTCCCCCGGACGTGGAACTCCTCGAACCTGAGAATGTACTATCAGTGATGTAAGGCTCCCAGTTTCTGTAACAAAGCTTCCCCACTTCAAACACTCCCTTCTAACTTCGACAAGAAGGCCTACGGCATCGGGTTCAGACCGCAGACCCTGGGTTTCGGCCTGGAAGGTGGCGTCGAACCCAGTTCGCCCACGCAAGCCCGGAGCACAGCTCAGCAAGCCGCGCAAGGCTTGAGAAAGCCTGCGGCATCGAGCTCAGTCCGGAGATCCTGGGCTTCGGCCTGGAAGGTGGTGCCGAACCTAGTTCGCCCATGCAAGCCCGGAGCACAGCTCAGCAAGCCGCGCAAGGCTTGAGAAAGCCTGCGGCATCGAGCTCAGTCCGGAGATCCTGGGCTTCGGCCTGGAAGGTGGCGCCGAACCCAGTTCGCCCACGCAAGCCCGGAGCACAGCTCAGCAAGCCGCGCAAGGCTTGAGAAAGCCTGCGGCATCGAGCTCAGTCTGGAGATCCTGGGCTTCGACCTGGAAGGTGGCGCCGAACACAATTCGCCCACGCAAGCCCGGAGCACAGCTCAGCAAGCCGCGCAAGGCTTGAGAAAGCCTGCGGCATCGAGCTCAGTCCGGAGATCCTGGGCTTCGGCCTGGAAGGTGGCGCCGAACCCAGTTCGCCTATACAAGCCCGGAGCACAGCTCAGCAAGCCACGCAAGGCTTGAGAAAGCCTGCGGCATCGAGCTCAGTCCGGAGATCCTGGGCTTCGGCCTGGAAGGTGGCGCCGAACCCAGTTCGCCCCCGCAAGCCCGAAGCACAGCTCAGCAGGCCGCGCAAGGCATGAAAAAGCCTGCAGCACCGAGCTCAGTCCGGAGATCCTGGGCTTCGGCCTGGAAGGCGGTGCAGAAACCGTGTTGCCTGCGCAAGCATGAAGGCGACCTAAAGTTGGGCCCGCTTAAGGCTTGCTCTGCTGTGACGCGACTCAGCAGGCCCCATCCTTTGATTTATGGGAGGACCGGGCCTGCAACTGTTTCAAGTGCTCCAAACCGACATCTCAGAAAGAAGGGAAAAGAAAGGTGAGATGAAATGAAAAAGAAAAAACTCAAGGTTTTGTTGAACTTAGATTTCCATTGATGTGAGTAGTCGATACAAGCTGGGAGTCCCGACAGGCCGGGACTCCCCAAAAAAAAGAGAAGACAACACAAAACAAAAACAACAAACAGAAGCAAAAAAGAGGAGACATCAGGAAGAAGACGCCGGGTTCACTGAAGTGCGGGATCGGAGCCCTCTGCCGGAGGCGCGGGTGCTGCGTCCTCGACTTCTACAACGACCGGCTCTTGGGGTTGCTCCGGGGCCGCGGCATCGCTGGTCGACGGCGCCGCAGGGGTCGCTTCGGCCGTGCCGGAGGCCCTGCTCTCGCCCCCTGGCCTCCTGCCACCAATCACAACCCCACTCAGATCCAGTTGGGGGAAGAAGGCCCCCACCTTCTCCCGGCACATCCGGAACCCCTTCAGGAAGGAGTCCACGGCGGCCTCCCGGACCTCCGACGTGTACTCGTCGGAAGCCCGGAATTTGGGGACGGCCTCTTGCGCCTCCCGCTTGGCTGCCTCCAGGAGCCCGTTGACGTACGCGCTCCGGTCCTTCGCCGCGGCCGCGTCTCGCCGGGCCTCCTCCAGCTGGCGCTCCAGCCATTGGGAGTGGGCCTGCAGGCGAGCCTTCTCCGCCGCCTCCTCCTCTGTTCGGCGTTGGTTGGAGGTCCGCTCCTCCAACAAGGAGGCCTCCAACTCCTTGTTCCGCTCCTCGGAACGCGCCAGGTCGGACTGGAGGGCTTGTTTATCAGCTCGCAGCTCGGCGCCCTTCTCCATCAAGTCCTTGACGTCGGCCGTGAGCTTGCCGAGTCTTAGCTCCCGCTCGGAGTCCCTTTTGGCGTTCCCTACGAGGAAATTCCTCAGTAGGAGAACGTCGTTCCCGATCTGCAACGACAAAAGCAACACAGGTCAGAATAAAGGAAGCTAAGTCCCGAAAGAAAGAAAGAAGAAGGAAGAAGTTCGGACTTACAGTGAAGAGCTGCGGGAGGATCCCGAGCAGCGCGTCTGCGTAATCCCGGCCGCCCCGAGCTCGGCGGTCCCGGGCGGTGGAGGCGTACTCCATGATCTTCTCCGCCAGCCCTTTGTCGAGGATGACGGAGTCCCGGTGGGTGATCACCGGCGCCGGAGCCTTCGGGCCGGCTCCTGCGGCGGCCGCCCCCTCAGCCGAGGCCGCAACCGATGGGCCGGCGGTTGCCACAGGCGGCGCTGTCGAGCTGGCAGCAACAACGGGCCCGGCGATGGGCGGAGCAGCGGGTGGTGGAGTCCTCTCGGCGGCGCCACCAGGTCGCGCGGCCGGGGCATCAGTAGCCCCGCCCTGAGGTAGCCTGGGCGGGGAAATGGCAGCAACAGGGCTGGGCACGGCCGCCGCCACGACCTCCCGGCTCGTCTCCGTGCGAGCCCTCTTCGCTGCGGGCTCGTCCACCTCCACGACATCCCGCTGGGCTGCCCCCTCCAAGAGATTCTCCAGTGAAAATTTCATCCCTGCAAAACAAAAGAAACAGGAAGTCAGCCGACTCGGTTATGAAGAGGAGAGGGGGCAGAGGTCAAAGTGGGGCCAAATCTCACCGGTCTCACGGATGGGACTGATATCGGCCTCAAAAAGATTCTGCTCAGAGAGCAGAACCTCGAGCGCCGGGACCACGTCGCTCAGGAGCAGGGTATAGGACTCCTGGTCCGCCGACTCGACCCGGGAATTTCGGTTCGGGGTCCGGTCCGGTTCACTCCAGGCCCAGTCGACATCGTCGACCGAGGCGAAGAAAAACCGGCTCTTCCACCCCTTGACCGAGGAAGGGAGGTCGAACTGGAGACACCTGGGCCGGGGCGAAATGTACCACCAGCCGTCATCGGTGGAGCACTTCTTCAGGGTGAACAAGGCCCTGAAGAGAGAAAAACGGGCAACAAACCCGTGGAAGTGACAGAAAATGATAAAGGAGAAGATGACCCGGATGGCATTAGGAGCCAGCTGGGCCGGGACAAGCCGGAAATGGCTGAGGAAGGAAAGAAAGAAAGGATGCAGAGGAAACCGAAGACCCCCGAGGAGGAAGTCTTCGTAGAAGGCTATGCGGCCGGGGCCACTCATGGTGACGCGCTCCCCGGACCACGGGACAAACAGGCGAATTGACCCCGGAATGCCGTAGGCATCCCGGAGCAGGGAAAGATCGCCTTCGGTCATGGTAGAAGCATGACCGGAGGGACCGGTGGGAAAAGACAGCAGAGCAGGAAGAGAAGGCGGAGCAGGAAGAGAAGGCAGAGCAGGAAGAGAACGGAGGGGCACGACAGGTGCAACCGGGGGGGACCGGATCCCCCTGGGGATGCCAATGGTGACACCCCCGGGTTGCAGACGCCGGCGGACCTCCTCCGGGATTGTCCCCTCATCTGAGGAGGAAGAAGATGGAGTCCTCGGCCGGGATGGACCGGCCTCGTCCGGGTTGGAAGAGACATGGCGACGGCGCGCCATAGAAAGGGAAAGGACGAAAACAATCAGAAAAGAAACGAGAAAGAACGAGGGGGGCTAGAGGAGAAGAAGGAGGCACTCACCGAAAATACACTAGACAAGCGCGAGCAACAGGAGTTGTTAGCCTGTAGCAAACCGCCCACGAAGCAAGGGAAAAGGCCTCGTTCTGGAAAGTCCCCTCCCTTTCAAACTCAGTCGACAGCGGCCGTACCCGTCATTCCGTCTCAGGCCACTGGATGATCGCCACGTGGGCGCACGCCCGACGCCTCGTTAGTAGAGTAACGGCCTCTGCCTCGAAGCGACGCATTAATTACGAGCAAGTGGGCGACGCGTGACGGCTCCCCATAGGTCTTCAGCCGCATCGAGCCACGGCGACCAGGATCGTGGCAATTATGATGCAAGATCTTCGCCTCTCCATGTCATGTCCACATTTAATCCCGACGTTCCGTTCTACGACGCCCCGACGGAACGGCGGGCTGGGGGGCAACTGTTACAGCCATGACAGTGACGTGGCCAGGCTCAGGTACCACCGAATACGAGCGAGCCACGTGTATGTTTCCCCGGCCAAGTCAGCGCCACATCCTCAAAGCCAGGTTCGGCAAGACTACACCACCCGACGACTGCCTGAGGCAAACCGCCCTCGCCGAGGTCGAGCTCGGCTCGGAATTCCTCTACCACCTCATTGGCGCCCGGGCCCGGAGGGGTCCGCCTAAGTGAGGTCGGCCGAGGTCGGGCGACCCCCTGCCACCTCACCAGGTGTCCACCCAAGAGGGGTCCACCTAAGCCGAGGTCGGCTGATCCTTCGCCCTTCACCAGGTGGCCATCCGGAGACGGGCCCACCTCGGCCAAAGCCAGGCGACCTCCTGCCACCTCGCCGGGTGTCCACCCAGGAGGGGTCCACCTAAGCCGAGGTCGACTGATCCTTCGCCCTTCGCCAGGTGGCCACCCGGAGACGGGCCCACCTCGGCCGAAGCCAGGCGACCTCCTGCCACCTCGCCAGGTGTCCACCCAGGAGGGGTCCACCTAAGCCGAGGTCGGCTGATCCTTCGCCCTTCGCCAGGTGGCCACCCGGAGACGGGCCCACCTCGGCCGAAGCCAGGTGACCTCCTGCCACCTCGCCAGGTGTCCACCCAGGAGGGGTCCACCTAAGCCGAGGTTGGCTGATCCTTCGCCCTTCGCCAGGTGGCCACCCGGAGACGGGCCCACCTCGGCCGAAGCCAGGCGACCTTCTGCCACCTCACCAGGTGTCCACCCAGGAGGGGTCCACCTAAGCCGAGGTCGGCTGATCCTTCGCCCTTCGCCAGGTGGCCACCCGGAGACGGGCCCACCTCGGCCGAAGCCAGGCGACCTCCTGCCACCTCGCCAGGTGTCCACCCAGGAGGGGTCCACCTAAGCCGAGGTCGGCTGATCCTTCGCCCTTCGCCAGGTGGTCACCCGGAGACGGGCCCACCTCGGCCGAAGCCAGGCGACCTCCTGCCACCTCGCCAGGTGTCCACCCAGGAGGGGTCCACCTAAGCCATGGTCGGCTGATCCTTCGCCCTTCGCCAGGTGGCCACCCGGAGACGGGCCCACCTCGGCCGAAGCCAGGCGACCTCCTGCCAACTCACCAGGTGTCCACCCAGGAGGGGTCCACCTAAGCCGAGGTCGGCTGATCCTTCGCCCCTCGCCAGTTGGCCCCCGGAGACGGGCCCAACTCAGCCGAGGTCAGACCGCTCGTACGAAGAGGGCCCTGGGGAGAGAGACGGGCCCCGAGGCCATCCCTCGGGCCGTACGAATCCCAGACGGTGTCCCGTACGGAGGGCGGCGGCACGCGGAACATCACTAGCATCGGCCCGACAGGTCCCGCAGCCGAGAGACGCAATCCTGACGACACAGGCCCCATAGATAGATGGCGCCCATGCTTGGGGAAGAGGGCGCTCTCACTGGGCCCAAGGCCTGACCGGCCGCCCTCTCAGCGCCGCCCTCCCCTCTTTCTCTTCTGTCTTTGCCTTTTTCCTGCTGGGCCCGGCGGACGAGGTCGGAAAGCCACCTGGCCCCCTTCATCGAAAAGGGAAAAGAGAAGAGGAAGGGGGAGGGGAGTTTCCGAGGAGGAAAAAGACAAACGCACGACGGAAGGAGATAAAGAAGGCAGAATCTGGGGACGACGAGGTAAGCCAACCAGCCTGGGGACAAGGAGGAAGCACAGGCAAAAGGCCTCGCTCAGAGAGAGAAACCAGAGATCCCGAGAGGGGAACACTGGGTGTGAGCTCGGCGAGGAGGCCCAGCCGAGATTCTGGTTCCCAGAGCGCTTTCTTCACCAGTTAACTCTCTAAGTCTGGAACCCTTTAGAGGGTCCGGCTGGAGAGTCTGTTCCTTCTCGTCGTCTACTGACTTGACCGTCGGAGCTCCCTCGCCGGGATCCCCGACCAGGGTCCTCTAACCCCTTTGTTGCAGGTTCTCTGCGGGAAGGGAGGCTCCCTCGCCAGGCGGTCAGGAAGGATCGGCTGATCCGAGGCACGGGCGCGGCGGCGAGAGCGGCAACACTTTGTTTATCATAGTGGATCTAGATATAGCTCATATTTTTGGTGAATCATATTAAATTTTGATATATTATGCCAGTTTTATTTTTCGTTTATATTATATTTATATTTAGGTATTTTTGGGATTGAATTGATGGGTACCAATCCATCTACCCCCTACTAGTTATTTCATGGAGGACTAAATCTTATATAAGATCCTTAACTTCCCTTTATCAGTGAGCCAATTTTTAACTCTCGCCCGAGTCCAATCTATCACTCTTTGATCAAGCACCATATTTAAATACTCTTCTAAGCATACCATTTGTTATCTCTCTGGCCTAACACCCTGACAAGGATAGGAAAAAAGGAAAGAAAAGAAAAAAAATATGAGAGAAAGTTAATCCTTTTTCTTGGTAGGAAGTTTTTTAGGAAAGAAAATGAAGGAAAATAAAGAAAGGGAATGAAAACAAATTCTATCAAATCTGCAATTTTTTTCTCTAAATCGAGTGGAATCGAAGAAAAAGGAATTGAAGTTAAGTGAACTTTTTATAATCCTTATCTTATCCCTCTAAAAGTAAAAAGAAAATTGTATCATTTTCTTTTTTCTATTTCTTCTCTACTTTTAACCTAAAAAAATAAAAAATTATTTTTTTTCTTCTATTAAACTTTCAATCAAGAGGAGAGAAACAAACTTTTTTTTTTTCTTCTCTCCTCACCAATTATTTTTTTCTTTTCTTCTCCAAACTCCCAACTAGGCCCTAAGAGTCTACTCTTTAAGAGCCATAATTTCTTTTGAGTTTACCGTATGCTATCGTTGTAGCCTAAAAGCCCACTCTCCAAGAACTATAATTACTTTTGTAGAGTACATCATGTATTATTGCTCCAGCTCAAGATCCCAATTTTGAAGAGTCATGCTACACTTTACCTAATGTGTTACAACTTTTAAGTCTTATTCTCTAAGGAGCCATGACACTTTTACAAGTATTTGCGCTTCCAAGAATTATCCTTGAGGTCGCACTTTGCTCCATTATTGAGTTAGTTCACTTGATGAACCCCACTCAGCATGCCATGACCATTACAGCTTCTAGGAGAAGGCCTTCATATATATATATATATAAGTCGAAATAATTCTAGTTGAAAGCTTAAGCTATCAAGTTTTAAACCCAATCATCTATATCAATCTATTTACCTCTCACTAACCATTCTAAGTAGGATCTTATATGCAATCCTCGATGGGTGTTCGCCAAGAGAATTCAATCTAAAGAAATATAAGAAATATCAATACAAGAGATCTCATCGAGAAATCTAACACAGAAAAAACACATTTATGATAGTGCTAAAATGTCCACAAATTTCTTCTCTTCTCTCTCTCTCTCTCTCTCTCTCCCCTTCTCTCTTTCTCTTGCCCACAAAGATGCTGCTGAATACTTTTTGCTCCCGTGGGATACATTTTTGCAACTTACTGCTCCATGTATAGCTTTGGCTTAAACAATGTCCATACCTTCTTTATGACATGGAAAACACTTGCTTCTCTATTTAGAATAGGGCTCATGCCAAAGATTGGTAGCTAGGAATTAGAAAACAAGTGACTTATTATGAAACAAGTTAGATCGAGCAGGAGTTGATTTTGGTTTAGGTTGAGACCGAGCATCTGAATTTAATATAATGACATGGTAGATCTACCAGTTATATATAAGAGTTAGAATAGAGATAAATTATTGGTTAAAATAGTTGTACAACATGTACTTTAGACCATCTAATAAAAAATCAATACATCATCCAAGATTAAAAAAAAGTATGTACTTTTAACCAAGCTTGATCGACAATTTTGAATGAAAATTTTTTTTAATATTAATTATGTTGGCCAACCGATAACTTTTATTATTTTGAATTAAAAAAATATTTTTTTTTGAATTATATGATGATTTCTTATTGGATGGTCTAAGATATACTTGATAAAACTGTTATAATGATAATTTTTATGAAACAGTGGATATGATTATGCACTTTTTTTAAAGATATATGTTCTTTTTAGGAAATAAAATGGTTCGGAGCAATTTGAATATATTTTGGATGCATAGATTGTGGTTGCAAGGAAAAAAAAGTTCAACTTTTATCATGACCATCCATTGTTGGATCATCCAACACACATGTACCAAAGCATTCCAAACTCCATCGTCCATATATTTATGCAATCATCAATATGAGCAGGGGGATGATACAACAGTGGCCGGGTGCGGAGGAGGTGAATCCTTCTTCCAACCGAAGGATATAACCACTATCCTTTTTTTTTTTTTTTTTTTTGTTTTGGGGTCCAGAAGATATTTCTCCTCTCCCTTACCTGGCGTTGTCCTATTTGCTAGCTCCAGCGTCTCGCGTTTCGTCCCATCCAACTGATCCAGGATGAAGATCTCCCACGACGATGGCGTCTCACGGACTACTTGGATCTCAGCGTGGATCCGACGCCACACTGTGGACCCGTTGAAACCTTATCGACCGTTGATCTCCGCCTCAACGATCGCGCCTTCTCAGCCATCCGATGAACGTGCAACCGTCCACACTTCCCATGATTTATTCCCCACTAACGTATCCCCTTCCCTCCCTCCTCCCTCCTCAAAGTTGAGTTACTCTAAATCCCTCTCTCTCCTCTTCTTACCTCTCGAAGAGCTCTCGTCGACGAACGCGATTGCAGAAGACCAAACGCGGTAGATCGCTCTTTGTTTGTTAGGGTTTTCTATGTTATTTCGTCCTTCTGCACCGAATCGTTGTCTATGCATGGACTTGTTCTGACTAAATTGGTTCTTCTTTGATATTTTTGCTTTTTTCGTGATTTGGTTTGATTCTACAAAAAATGGGGTTGTATTAAGTAAAAGAAATCAAATTTGGACGGAATGTATTATTTCCTGCTCTGATTTGCTGAATCGCAGTGGAGATCCGAGGAAGGAAATTGTCGAACATTGTTAGGTTTAGTGAGCCATTAAGACTTTTTCTTGTGGTTCTTGCAGATATACTGGTTATTGAATTGAGTTTTGTAATGTGACGTATTGTTTACTCAGTTGTTCATGTTTGTAGCATTTAGTTAGGAAAAGAGAGATGGCGAATCTTTCTGGGCTAAATGCGGGAGCGGTGAATCCGAACCCTAACAAATCATTCGAGGTATAAGGCTCTGTATTATATTTGCTTATCTTATTTGATCAAATTCTTTAGTGCTGTATCATTTTGTTCCCATTTGTTTTAATATAAATTGAACATGCAACCACATAGAGTCGACTCTTTTTCCTTTTGCTTTTGCCTATACTTATTTTTATAACTTCTACTACAGGTGCTTCCGGCTCCTGGTGACTCTGTTTCCAGCCTAAGCTTCAGTCCCAAGGGTAATTACCTGGTGGCCACTTCTTGGGATAATCAGGTACCTCGTCTATCGCTATCTGAACATAATCTTCTGTAACTCTGTGGTGATTTTGTCAAAAGGGTTTCAGTTATGTCATGGACACTGTTATTAAAGTTCATGCTTTCTTCTATTTTGGTGAATTAGGTCAGGTGTTGGGAAATTCTGGCAGGGAGCAGTCAGCCAAAGGCATCGATATCACATGACCATCCGGTATGGTGGATGTTACCATGCCAAGTGGCAATTAGAACTTGTGGCAGAATCTAAGGCATTGTTCTGTGCTGAGTGGTTGATCTTATGCTAATTAGTCTATTTTCTACATTAGGTTCTCTGCTCAACATGGAAGGATGATGGGACAACTGTGTTTTCAGGAGGCTGTGATAAGCTGGTTAAAATGTGGCCTTTGATGTCTGGTGGCCAACCCACACAAGTTTCTGCGCATGATGCACCTATTAAAGAAATGGCATGGATTCAACAAATGAATCTCCTTGTCACAGGAAGCTGGGACAAGACACTGAGGCATGTGAAACTTGATTCACCTTATCAGTTTTTGGCAACTTTATAATTCTACAGTATTTCTTGTAGTTAAAAAGATCTTTTGATATGCATAATTGTTTAATAACTGGGTTTTATTAAGTAGCAAAATCAATTTAGAGCATTTAATTCTACTTTCTGATGAATAACTTGTTTTGTTACTATTTCAATATCTTGAAGATATATTAGCACTTTACAATCTTCTGACTTGATTTCAAATTTGCGAGCTTCCTGGTACGCCTTGTCATAAGGTGATAAAAAATAAATCACCAATTCAAAATTATATAGATAGTAGTGAGTTGGAATCGTATCTATGAGGACTCTGGGCTGAGTTGTATTCGAGTTAATTAGCAAAAGATTAATAAAGAAGTGGTGAATTGATTAATTAAACTGCTAGTTATCAATTGCGAGAAAAGTAAAGTACCAGCAAAGACTGATTTAAGTGTTGGAAAGAAAATCTTGGGATTTTGAGTTAATTTTTATTTAGCGGCTGGTATTCTTTAATTATGTAAACCTCTTGTAAAACACAATCTAGATATAACCTATCTTAACAAGAGTACGGCCTATACCCGTAGATTACAATTTGTCCTTTTTAGATATAGGTTAGCCAATGATTGCTTTTACTTAAGAAAGTCTTGTCTAAAGACAGTCTATCTTAAGAGCACAACTTGTATTCTTAGATCACGAATTGTCCCAAGGCATAGGCTGTTTTAGACAAGATCTTTAAACAGAACAGCTAAATAACATGATGAAGGAACGGGTTCTTTTATTTCATAAAATAAAGAATACAAAATATAAGCAAAAGAAGCAAATTGCTTTACAAAAGTTTTCTTTGATTCTCAAGTTGAACGGAGACTAACCTTCCATGGAGAAGCTCCTTGTCTACATCCTCATGCTGGAACAAAGCCTGGGCAGCAGCTTGGAAGGAAGGAAAGTGGAGGAGGAAAGGTGTAGTAGGGGTGTCAGGGGATTAAGAATTGTATGTGGTTTTGATGGATGGGGAGACTATGGAGGCGTAGAAAGGAAAGAAAGAAAGGTATGGAGGCTATGGAGATGTAGAAAGGAGAGGATGGCAATGGCAGGTGGAGCTTGGTGGCACAGAAGGGAGACTATTTTAGCTAGATGGTGTGTAGAAAAGTGGATGGCGTGAAGGCTTGATTTCCTCCCCCTCTCCAAACTCTGTTGCCCCTTTTTAAAGGCAGCAGATGGGTTATAGACCCATCATCCGTTGCAACGCTTCCATGATCCACTCTGCTGTTCACCCGCTTCCATGATCCACTCTGCTGTTCACCCGCTTCCGTGATCTACTTTGCATCCGCTCCACATGAATGCCCAGCACCTATTCTCGTTTCTCATTCCATGTCTGTTTTAGTGACCAGCAAATCCTCTGCAAATCCCATGCTCTGTTCTGTGAAAAAATCCATTCACTAGCCTATGAATCGTGATGATATTTTTGTAGACCGGTGTGAAGATTTCCTATGGACTGTGTTATAGGGATTTGTGGGCCGAGCGGTATTTTTTTTTGTGGACTGCAATGAGCCGCAATTAACCAAAGTCATACGCTGCGCTACACTTGTCCGCACAATCCATGCATTCCACACATGTTCCCTGGTGTTGTGTTGTTGCACACCAAAAATAAATGCTTTATTTCCACTAACTATGTAGAGTAGCGGGAGTAAGGATCAAATCCACAAAAACTTTAAGCAGTTATTTCAATAATAATTTTAAAGAACAATAATAGCAAAAAAATTAAAACTATCTAACTAAAATAAGTAATAAAATACTAAAGATTCAAATGAAAGAGAAAAGTCTCAGGATTTCAATGAGTTACTTAGTAGATAGCTGGTACTCTCCTCCTATGTGAATACTCCATGTGTCACCTATCAAGATATAATCTATTCGTGAGATCACGACCTGTACCTATTGGATCATGGCTCATTCTTCTGAAATATTGATTAGTCGAGACAGGATATATAAAGTAAAAGAATTCACATATTAAAATAATCTATTCTAATAGTATGAATGGGATCTATAGAGCATGCATGATGCATCCCAAAAATATAGATCATTCACACAGAGATAAGACATGATTTAGAAAGAAGCAAATCTTATTTCATATAAGAGAAAGTACAAATGATAAACAAAACTACAAACAGCATGTCGCAAATACTCAGTAACTTCTCGAGAAACTGAGATCTAGCCTTTCATGGATGAACTCCTCGCCATCATTCTTATTGACATGCAAATGGAAAATTGGGGTAGTAAATGGGTAGAGGGAGCAGCAGAGGTGGAGGCCGGGCAGAGATAGGAAAAGGGAGCAGCAGAGGTGGAGGCCGGGTAGCGATGGAAAAAGGGAGCAGCAGAGGTGGAGGCCGGGCAGAGATCTCTGAGTGGATAGGAAGGGGAAGGGAAAACGGAAGAAGGCTATTGAAAAGAAGAATCGAATATCCCATCCTCTGGTTGTGACGTTCTTTTAAAGACAGGGGAACGCGTATGGACCGCATTCGTTTCCATTGCAATCCTTCATAACATCGTTTCCATGTGATTTATCTACTCAATCCATCGCAACCAGCATCCCGTATTTGTTATGGCCTCTTTATCCAGCTTCGTTCCATTTCAATCATTTTTTAAAAAAGTTAAACTCTAGCTTATCCTTCTATTTTGTCGAGCAACCCATAAGTCCGTTAAAATCCGTCGATTGTTTTCTTGCTTCCAACCATTCCTTACATGCTCAGACATACTGGTTTGCTCTAACATTGGTCCAACTTTCACAATGTCTTGATGGGCTTACAAGGGTGGAGGAAAAACAACCGGGGACGAGGATGGTGACGGTGATGGGAAGGGTTCCTGGTGACTTGGTGGTGAGGATGAAACTAGGCAACACGTCTTGAAAGTGAGGAAGGTAGCATCGGGCAATGGTGGGAAGAAGACAGTGAAGATGGCATGGGATGGCATCAGGGACGGTGTGGGTTCACGATGGCGGAAGGGAGAATGGTTGGGGATGATGAACAATAGCGAGGAAGGCATGCTGGCGGCTACATGGAGGAAGACCGGTGATGCTCGGTGGTGGCATCTTGGACCGGCAACAGGGGGAAGGACAGTAGGGCAATGACTGGTGATGGTGAGCTCAAATGGTGGTGGGTTCAGAGAAAAAGATCCAAGATTTGGATCGGGCAACGACTCGAATAGTGGCCGGAGGTTCTCTGGCCAGTGAGGGAGGAGGTTGATGGCGACAGGTAGCGATGGATCGGAACAGGGAAAATAGCAAAAATGACGTTTGAGTTTTTTTACTTTATACATCCTGTCTCGACTAATCAATATTTCGAGGGAATGGGCCATGATTCAACGGGTACGAGTCGTGATCTCACGAATAGATTATATTTTGATAGGTGACATATGGAGTATTCACATAGGAAGAGAGTACCAGCTGTCTGCCAAGTAACTCATTGAAATTTCGAGACTTTTCTCTTTCATTTGAATCTCTAGTATTTTATTGGTTATTTCAGTTCAATAGTTTTATTTTTTTTACTATTATTGTTCTTTAAAATCACTATTGAAATAACTGCTTAAAGTTCTTGTGGATTTAATCCTTACTCCCATTACTATACGTAGAAAATAGTGGAAATAAGGTATTTATTTTTGGTGTGCAACGATACGCACTAGATTTTGGCACAGTTATCGAAAACTTTTGGCACATTATTTTGAAAAAAATAATAAAATAATAAAAAATAAAATAATAATAATAAAAATTAATAGTTATTCTCTTTTAATCTTGAGTGTCCTGGTATAAGGTTTGGCCGTGCATAACTTTTTGTTGAATGGTTGTCCTAGGGTACAAAAAGTTTGAATTGACTTAAAATTTTTCAAAATTTCAAATATATATATATATATATATATATATATATTTAAAATGTTGACATGTCATAAATTATTAGGAGATTAGAGATTTAATCATAAAATTAAAAAAAGTAAGTAATTTAATTTTGATTATGTGCTAATCATAAAGTTGGAACATCTTATCTATTGCATTGCATTTTTTCATAATTAACTTTAAGGACATAACCCATTAATCAGATAAGATGGAAAGTTGATCACCTTTTCTTGGCCTATAAATCATCTTCCTGCATTTGCATTCACCCAGGCTTTAATTGTTAAAATCAATTAGACATCGGTTTTAAGAATTTTGAGCTCAATAGGACAAGAAAGTTCTAGAGTTAGACCGGATTCAGATTAATTAATTATTTGGTGTCTAAGGTAAGTGATTTATGGACAAGAGCCAGAAGGAAGGTGTTTTTTTAATTGGTTCCGTTCGCTTACCTGGCCAATTTAATTGGTGTCTAAGACAAGCAACGGGAGGATTTCCACCAACCTTACACTTACCTGGCCAAGTTAGTTAATTGATCTTAGGCTTGGAGTGCTCAAAGGTAACCTTGGAACAGTTAAGAGCTGTCTAGACTTAGGTTAATCTTAGGATAGAGTTAATTTTGATTGCATCACTTGTTTGGAAAAAAATAATTAAAATAACTCTCATATGTTGTCTCTAGTCTGGGACTCTCTTAGGATTCTTCTCTTTAGACTTCTTTCATTCTTTTTTAATTAATTGAAATAATATTATAAAAAAAACTTGAACTACTGTTTGTTTTAGAGTACTATTGTAGGGTGTATGCTAGGTCATCGATCATTAAAATCTAAAATCGTACCCTTAGATCCAAAAATAGACCGAACTTTTAGAGTAAATAGATCATGAATCATGGATCCCAATCACAAGGCTGATCCACCATGGCAATTGAAGAAGTACTTCACTCCTTCAAAATGTACCTACTCTCTTTGTATTCAAGTACCTCCAGTAGAAGCTGTCCAATATGAAATTAAGTCCAATGTGATTTAGATGTTACATTCTTTTTATGGACTTGCTAATCAGGACCCTTACAAACATCTAGACGAGTTTCTTGAAATTTGTTCAATAATAAAAATCTAAAATTTCTTCGATGATGCTCTTAAACTCAAGTTGTTCCCTTTTTTTCCTTAAGGATAAGGCCAAGTATTAGTTAAACTTTTTAGACGCCGTAACAATTTTGACTTGGAACTAATTCCATAGGAAATTCTTTAAGAAATACTTTCCTATAGAAAAACCTAATCAAATCAGAAAAGCCATAAAAACTTTTTTCCAAATAGATGGAGAGATATTTCATGAATCATGAAAGAGATTAAAAGAATTGATTAGGAAATGTCCGCATCACGCCATATCCAAATGGCAATTGGTCTAGTGCTTTTATGATGATTTGTTAGAAAGGTGTCGACAAATGATTGATCCCTCATGTGGTGGGACCTTCATGCTAAAAAATGAACATGAGATATGACAGCTTTTCGAAACATTAAGTGAAAACTCATTGCATCACTTGTCCGCTGCCCGTAGAGATCTTTCCATAGGACCTAAGAGGAGGAATATATGAAGTAGGTCATTTTGTAGATATTTATAGCAAGGTAGATGAACTATCTCAAAAGTTTGATCGAATTCTACAAGTCAGACATACCTCCTCTCCATTTGCTCAAGTTTATGATGTTTGTATCATTTGTTCAAGTCCCAACCATTCGATAGGTGATTGTCCAGTCATATACCAATTTCCTGAGCTTGTTTAGGAGTAAGCCCACCAAGACAAACCCGAATGGCTTCTCGACCAGGAAATGATCCGCACTCTAATACTTATAATTCAGGCTGGCGAAATCACCTAAATTTTTCTTGGAAACTTCAATCTATTATTAACTCAGCATCAATCAGACCCAATCATTAGGAGACCCAGTTTAGAAACATGCCACATTCTCAATACTCAAGTACCCCACAACCCTAACCCTGTCAAGTAGTCATGATTCTATCTTTGAGGAAAAAGTGCTTCAAGCACTTAAGGGGCTAGAAATGAACACTCAACTCCTTCACACACACAATCTATCGCAAAGCTAGAAACCCAGATAGATCAGCTAGCTACAGCTTTCAGTAGGAGGGAGGAGAGCAAACTACCTAGCCAGCCCATCAGTAACCAAAAGGGTAGTAATGGCTGAGAGCTCCACTAGTCCTAAGACTTTTCCTGAACATGCCAAATCAGTCATAACCCTTAGAAGTGGAAAAATCTCAAGTCAACCTAAGATAACTCAAAAACTAGAGTCGGTTAAGTCAGAAAAGGATATTGAGGAGAGAAAGGAACCTATTAGCCCAGCACCTATATTTAAGGCTCCATTTTCTAGTGCTTTAGAATCCCCTTTATCTTTAGACAAGAAGGGTTTAAAAATGAATGAGCTGCTTGAGCTATTTAAATAAGGTCAGATAAACTTATCTTTTCTTGATGCCATCAAGCAAGTTCATGCTTATGCCAAGTTTCTTAAGGACCTGTGTATACAAAAATGTAGATTTAAAGCATATATATAGCAAAGAAAGTACAATTTACCGAACAAACTAGCTCAATTTTTCAATACGCAGCTCCATCTAAACTCAAAGACCTTGACACCCCAATTATCTCATGTGTAATAGGGGGTCTGACCATTAAAAAAAGCTCTATTAGATTTGTGTAATAGCGTTAATCTTCTTCCAAATTCAATATATAAACTCTTTGGTTTTGGAGAATTAAAATCCACATCAATTATCCTTCAACTAGCTGATCGATCTGTTAAGGTATCACGTGGAATGATAGAGGATGTGTTAGTCAAAGTTGAATTCCACTTTTCTGTTGATTTTCTGGTCTTAGATATGGAATCCGGTGGTAACCCTAGTCAAATCTTGATTATTCTAGGCAGGCCATTTCTAGCGATCGTTAATGCTTGCATTAATTGTAGAACTAGAGTCATGGATATATCGTTCGGGAACAAAAGGCTAAGGTTAAATGTTTTTAATGCTGCTTTGAGACCACCTATAAATGATTATGGTGAAGTTAATGCCTTAGAAAAGCTTGTAGAAGCTGAGCCCACTATTCTATTACAAGATTCTTTACAAGCATGTCTGGCTCATGTTGATAAAGATAACTTTGATATAGATGGGTGTTTGAGAGAAGTGAATGGTTTATTAGAGCTATCTAATACAAAGACCACTCTTCCATGGACTGTAAAGTATAAACAACTACCGACTCAATCCAGTCCTTTAGTACCATCCTTGGAAGCACCACCTACCGTAGAGTTAAAGCCTCTTCCTACCATGCTAAAATATTATTTCCTTGGATCCAATGATACCCTCCCAGTAATCATTGCATTTAACCTAATCACTGATTAGAAAGACAAACTTGTAAATGTACTTAAAGAACACAAAGAGGCCATTGGATGGATAATTGCCGATCTAAAGGATATTGATCTTTCTGTTTGCATGCATCACATTCATTGTGAAGCTGAAGTTAAGCCACATAGGGACATACAATGGAGGCTGAATCGAAGATACGAGAAATTGTAAAAAAAGAAGTCGTAAAGTGGCTTGATACCGGCATTATCTATCCAATTTCGGATAGCCAATAGGTCAGTCCAACCCAGGTAATACCTAAAAAGTCAGGTATTACTATGTAGAGAACGATAAGGGTGAGCTAATACCTACTCGTAGAATAACTGGTTGGACAGTGTGTGTAGACTATCGAAAATTGAATGCTGTTACTAGGAAAGACCACTTTTCTTTGCCTTTTATTGATTAAATCTTGGAACGGTTAGCAAGACAGAGTTTCTTTTATTTTCTGGATGGATATTCAGGATATAACTAGGTTCCAATATTCCCTGCCGATCAAGAAAAGACCACCTTCATATGCTCGTTTGGAATGTTTGTCTTTAGATGCATGCCGTTCGGTCTCTATAATGCACTAGCTATCTTTTAACGATGTACGTTGGCCATTTTTCTAATATGGTTGATAAATTCCTTGAAGTTTTTATGGATAATTTTTTGGTGTTTGGTTCTACATTTGACGACTGCTTTCGGAACTTAACTAAGATACTTAAATGATCATGATGTATGGAGATAAATTTGGTTTTAAGTTGGGGGAAGAGCCATTTTATGGTTCATAAGGGAATCATGCTTGAACATATTATTTCCAAGTGAAGGATTGAAGTAGACAAAGTTAAAATCGAATTAATCTCGAAATTGCCTCTCCCAACCTCGGTTAGAAAAGTATGATCCTTCCTTGGCCATGCAGGTTTCAATAGGTGTTTCATCAAGGATTTCAGTAAAATCTCATGACCCTTATGTAATTTGCTCGTCAAAGAAAATTCTTTTGATTTTAATGAAGATTGTCTGGCTACTTACAATACTCTCAGAATTGCATTAACCACTTCAATTATTAAGCCTCCGAATTGGACCCTACCATTTGAAATCATATATGATGCTTCTGATTATGCTGTAGGGATAATTTTAGGGTAGAGACTTAATCAGGAACCGCATATAATTTATTATGCTAGTAAAATTCTCTCGGATGCTTAATTGAATTATACTACTACTGAAATGTAGTTACTTGTAGTTGTATTTGTCCTTGAAAAAACTTGATCATATTTATTAGGGTCTAAGGTCCTAGTTTATTCTGATCATGCAGTATTAAAACATCTGCTATCCAAAAAGGATATTAAACCTAGATTGATTAGATGCATTCTTCGATTACAAGAATTTGATCCGGAAATTTTAGACAAGGGTTCTGAAAACGTGGTAGCGGATTATATTTCTAGGATCTTGGTATAATATAATAAGGAAACAATCAGAGATAGGTTCCTTGATGAACAACTTTTCTCAATTTCTTCCATTAATCTTTCCTGATTTGTCCATATTGTTAATTACTTAGCAACATGACAAATTTTTTTCCACTTGTCCAAACAGGAAAAGAATAAATTTTGCTCATAAATCAAATATTATTTTTGGGAGGAAGTTGAACTGTTTAAGTACTGTCCAGACCAGGTGATTAGATATTGTCCCTGAGTGTGAATTTAAAAGCATACTCATATTTTGTCACTTCCTTACCTGTGGGGGATACTTTAGTGGAAAGAAAACTACAGCAAAGGTGTTATAGAGTGGGTTTTACTGGTCAATCCTATTCAAAGATGTATACGAATTTGGTCGTAATTGTCTATGATGTCAACAGACGGGGAATATTTTACGAAGAGATATGATGTCCCTATCCCTTATCTTGTCGTAGAAATTTTTGATGTATGGAGGATTGATTTCGTGGGACCCTTTCCCCCGTCCATTAGATTTGAGTATATTTTGGTTGCAGTTGACAATGTATTGAAATGGGTAGAGGCCATGGCAACTTGAACCAATGATCATAAGGTTGTGATCAAATTTATTCAGCATAACATCTTTAGTCGGTTTGGGTATCCAAAAGCAATAATTAGCGATGGGGATGCACATTTCACGAATAGGCATTTTGAAAGTTTGATGAAGAAATATGGAATTAATCACAAAGTAGCCATACCATACCATTCCCAGACTAGTGGCCAAGTTGAGGTTTCTAATAGAGAGATTAAGCATATTCTCGAGAAAACGATAAGGCCTAATAAAAAAGACTGGTCAAAACGTTTAGATGATGCATTATGGACTTACTGAACTACTTTTAAAACTTCCATAGGAATGTTTCCTTACTCGCTAGTATTTAAAAAAGCTTGTTATTTGCCAGAATTGGAACACCGTGCATTTTAGGTTATTAAGCAATTTAATTTTGATATGAAAAATACATGTTCCAATAGAAGACTTAACTGAATGAGTTAAAAGAGTTGCGTAATGAAGCATATGAAAGTTCTAAAATTTACAAGGCTCGAACTAAAGCATACCATGATAAATTTGTTAATCAAAAAATATTTGAGCATAATCAAAAAGTGTGGCTCTATAATTCTAGATTACATCTTTTTCCCGAAAAACTTCGCTTACGATGGGATGGACCTTTCATTGTGATCCAGGTATTTTCTCATGGAGCCGTAGAACTTAGAGATCCTAAGCAGGAAAATATTTTTAAGGTAAACTGCCAGTATTTGAAACCTTACATAGAGGAAATTGATGATGGAGAAGTAGTTGAATCTATTGATCTTGTGAATCCAGTATTGCTGTAATGCTCAGCATAGTCTGGCTGAAGACTTTAAACTTAGCCTTTTTGGTAAACCAGTTTATGCAGTTATTTTAACCATGTACTTTCCTTTTTAGAAAAAATCCGAGAAGAATAATAAAGCTAAATTAGGGAGAGTATGGCATCAAAGGAACAAATCACAATAAATCCAATCCTCAAGTACCCTTCCAGGTGGCATCCTTGTCATTTATTTTAATTGCTAATCTCTTCTTCTATTAGGGATAATAGAAATTAAGTTGGAGGGATAATTAAATTAATCAAATCCTCCAATACGATTTTAATTCGTTTTGTGTATCAAACTTTATCTCGATTTGAAGATAATTAAGCTTTCTAAATGATGAATGATTAGCGGGATAATTTTAGAGATATTGAGGGATGAATTATCAAGGAAGCCCAATAATTGGTAAAGTTTAGAAATTTTTTTTTGAGTAATTCCAGACCCCTCTGAATATTGATATTGATAAAAATCTACCTTATAAGGGTCTAAGTGAAAATATTAAAGAATCATAAAGTCCTCTTTAAAGTTTAATAAATTAGGTTTTTAGCATTTTTCATTGAGTAATCGGGTCCTTTCGTCTAAGTAAACGTTGTTGTTTGCGTCAAAATGTGAGAATGTAAAGAAATCTCTTGTAGAGAGTCTTAGCACGTAGTTTTTTTGACTCGAGTTAGTAAGCCTGAAGGGTGCTATATACTTAAATGCCCTAAAGCCAATTGGTTTGAAAGTTATTGGCTTAAAGCTTGCTATAAGGGTCAACTAGAAAGCAAAATGTTAGGACATTGCACTCTTATATCAAAAAAAGGGAGGGGAACTAAATTGATACTACACCAAACCTAAAGTAAGAGAATTCAAAGAGTGAGGTAGAAAGTTGGAAAAAGAAGAACTCTAAAAATTTCTATGGATTTTACTCGACTACTAAATGGGTGGAATTGATAATCCGATGAAATATTCTTTTATGGTCTAACCGGGTATCAACTGATTTTAGAATTAACAAGATAATTTTCACTTCTTGGACAAATTGGTATATATGGCTAATTTATCTATTTTACTCGAGGATAAGTAAAGTTTAAGTTGGAGGATGTGATAATTACGTTACACATGTATATATAAGTATTAATTTAATACTTTAATAATCTTTATTTATTTAAAATTGATACTTTTATGTATTGTTTGTAGGAAAGAACACCGTCAACATGAAGAGCTCGATTTATGGGATCAAACGAAATAAGTTTGAAGCGAATCGGATTTTAAAACGAACTCGGAATTGAATTTCAAAAATTAATACAGGGTTGCACAAATTTTGGAGCAACCGGTCCATATGGACTGGCTGCTTGGTTTACGAAATGCCCAGCGGTTCGCGGTTGGGCGGCCATGACTATAGATCCACGACTTAGACCAGGTAGCCTGTCCATGGTGGACCGGTTGCTCTAAAATTCATGCGATCCTGTATTAATCTTTGAAATTCAATTCTGAGCTCGTTTTAAGTCTGATTCACTTCAAACTTATTTCGTTTGATCCCATAAATAGAACTTTTCGTATTGACGGTGTTCTTTTCTGCAAACATTGTATAAAAATATTAATTTTAAATGAATAAAAATTATTAAAGTATTGAATTAATATATTTATATATATTTATATATGTGTAATGTAATTATCATTGCCTGCTCCATGCAATGCCATGCATGGCTCCCATGCAATCAATGCAGCTGGAGGTGTTTTAGTGTCCTACTGCTCCACTTCCAAAAACCTATATGTCAGATGTAAGCCATACCAACGTCACAGCGTTCAATGGTCAAATCCCATTCTTACATGGTCCATTATGCCAGCCTTTTGATTAGGAATCAATTTTTTAATCCCACTCAAAACTCCATGGTGTAACATATTCTTAAGTGGTCTTCATCCTCCCTCTTGCCGCCTTGGACTTGGTTTCTACTTTAATTTGAAGCTGCTTTTGTCTTGTTTAAAAAAAGCACACATTAGCCGGTGTTCATTAAGCTTCTAAGACCCCACTTGCTGCCATTTTTGCCATTAATGTTTGGTGCCTTCCATGTAAAATTCTCAACTTTTGAACTTGATTACATGCACTTGAAGAATGTATTTGAAGAATTGAGAGTGACGAACCTGATTGCTTAAAATTGACATAGCAAGTATTAAATTTTAAATATTAAATAATAATTAATATATAAATTAATATTTTTTATATTAATTTATTATAGTTATCATACTGTCCAACTTAGTTTTTACTCGTCCTCGAGTAAAGTAGATGAATCAGTAGTGTGAACTAACTCGTCTAGAAGTGAGAGTTACCTTGGTAGTTTTAAGATCAGTTGATACCCGGCTAGATCATCAAAGAGGTATTTCATTGGATTATTAATTCTTTACCTATTTAGTGGTTGAGTGATGTCCATAGAAATTTCTGGAATTTTTCTTTGGCCAACTTCTCACCTCACTCTTTAAATCCTCTAACTTGCTGTGGATTTAGTGTAGTATCTTCTTGCAGTTTAATCTTCTTATTCTCTATCATTTTTTCTTTTTTCTTAGTGTATAATCATGGCAATATCTTAATCTCTTAAACTTTCTAGTTGACTCTTGTAGCAAGCTTTAGGCCAATGACTTCCAAACCAGTTGGCTTTAGGATATTAGGTGTAGAATACCTTTAAGGCTTACTAACTCGAGTCAAAGAGGTTACGAGTTAAGACTGACTTTACAAAAGGTTCTTTTACATTCTCACATTTTGATGCGAACCATAACGCTTATTTAGATGAAGGGACCCGGTTACTTAGTGGGAAATGCTAAAAATCTAATTTATTAATTTTGATAAATTTTAAGTTTAAGGTGGATTTTTTAAATACATTGACCTTTCCACTCCCACCTATGTGAAGTAGATTCTTCATCAAGATTAAAGAACAGAAGGTTCTGAAATCATTCCAAAATTTATTCTGGTCTAAACCCTACTATTTACTGGGTTTTTTTAATAATTTGCCTTTCAGTATCTCTAAAATTGTTTAGACTATTAATCATTCATCAATTAGAATGCTCGATTGACTTCAAATCAAGACAAAATCTAGTACACAAAATTGATTAGGGTTATACTTGATATAACTCAATTAATTTATTTTTTTCCATTAACTTAATTTTCATCATTCCCAATGGAAGAAAAGAATGGCAAAGTAGAGAAAGAAATTGCAAGGAAGGATACCACATGGATTCGATGCGCTTGTTCATTGCTCGATTCTTCCTTTGTGGGTGTGATTGTTTGTGACCCATCTAGGCCTTAGATGCAATGCTTTCCCCAACTTGGTTAGTCATCCTTATTAAGCTTTTGCAAAATACAAAGAACTAGATAATCGAAAACACATGTATACATTGGGTTGCCTCCTAACAAGTGCTAAGTTTAAAATCTTCAGCTAGGTTATGCTGAATTTCAAGGTGGTTTATAGACCAGATCTGCCAGATCCATAGATTTAATTAGTTTCCAACGTTAATCCCATCCATTTAGGATTTCAGTCGCTAGCCATTTACCTTAAAAGTATTCCCCTGCTTAGGATATCTGAGTTTTATCGCTTCATAGAAAAATACTTGGGTTATAACGAAGGGTTTGTCCCAGGATGAGTGAAGTTTTTCGCGGAAGATGCAACCTAGAATTAAAGCGCCACACTTTCTGTTTGGGCTCGAATGTTTTTCATGTAGTGAATTTGTTATGGTATGTTTTAGTTTGAGCCTTATAAATTTTAGCACTCTTATATGTTTCACTGCATAGCTCTTCTAGTTCATTTAGCTGAAGTCTTCTATTGGAACCTGCATTTTTCATGTCAAAGTTGAATTGCTGTATAGTCCAAAATACACGGTGTTCTAATTCGATTGGCAGGTGACAAACCTTTTCGAACGAGTTGGTAAGGAGACATTCCTATAGATATTTTGAAGGCAATGCGATAGGCTCATAGTGCATCGTCTAAGCATGTTGACCAATCCTTTCTATCAGGCCTAACTATCTTCTCTAAAATATGTTGATCTTCTTATTGGAGATCTTTACTTGGCCACTTATTTGGAGATGATAAGGTGTGGCAACTTTGTGGATTATCCCATATTTTTTTATTAGTTTTGAAATGCCTATTTGTGAAGTGTGCACCCCTGCCACTTGATTAAAGATGTTATGCTAAATGAACTTGATCACGATCTTGTGATCATTGGTTCGGGTTGCCATGGCCTTAACCCATTTCAATACATAGTCCACCGCAACTAGTATGTGCTTGTATTCAAACGAGGAAGAAAAGGGTCCTATGAAGTCAATCTCCCAAATATCAAAAATTTTCACATTAAGAATAAGGGAGAGGGGCATCATATCTTTTCATGAAATTCGTCAAATTCGTGTACATCTTTGAATAGTGTCGGTCAATAAAATCCACTCTGCAGTATCTTTGATACAATTTTTCTTCCACTAAAGTATCCCCCACATGCTAGCGAGTGGTAGAAGGTAAGAATACTTTGGACTTCGCACTCGAGGACACGCCAGATTACTTTGTTTGGACAATACTTGAACAATTCTGGTTCTTCTCAAAAATAGTATGTCAGTTGGGAGAAGAATCTATTTTTCTTTTGTTGAGTCCAGTGAGACTGGACCTGTCTCGTTGCCAAGTAATTGACTATATGAGCGAACCTAGGAAGACCAGTGGAAGAGATCGATAAGAGTTGTTCGTCTGGGAACCTATCTCTAATCATTTTCTTGTTATATTCTACCAGGATCCTAGATGTGTGATATGTTACCATGTTTTCAGAATCCTTTGTCTAAATTTTTAAATCAAATTCCTATAACAAAAGGATCCATCTAATTAGCTTAGGTTTTGTATCCTTTTTGGATAGCAGATGTTTCAGCGCTGCATGATCAGAGTATACTAGGACTTTGAAGCACAAAAGGTATTATCTAAATTTATCGAGGGCAAACACAATTGCAAGCAACTCTTTTTCGGCCGTGGTATAATTCAATTGAGCGTCCGAGAGAGTTTTTCTTTCATAATAGATTACATATGGTTTTCAATTAAGCCTGTTTCAGGACTGCACCTACGGCATAATCAGAAGCATTGCACATAATTTCGAATTGTAGGATCCAATCAGGAGGTATGATTGGTGCAGTGGTTAAGGCAGTTCTAAGTGCATTGTAAGCGACCAGGAAATCTTCATTAAAATTGAAAGAATTTTTCTTGGAAAGCAAGTTGCACAAGGATCGAGAAATTTTGTTAAAGTCCTTAATGCAACATCTATAGAAACTTGTGGTCTAGGAAGGATCACACTTGTTTAACTGAGATTGGGGGAGGCAGTTTTGAGATTACTTCAACCTTTGCTTTATCTATTTCAATCCCCTCTCGGATACATGTCCGAGTACGATTCCCTTATGAACTATAAAATGGCTCTTCTTTCAACTTAAAATCAGATCTATCTCCACACATCATTTAAGTACCTTGGCTAAGTTCTGGAGAAAATTATCGAAGGTAGGGCCAAATATTGAAGAATTATCCATGAAGACCTCTAGAGATTTGTCGACCATATCAGAAAAGATGGCTAGAATGTACTGGGAAAAGTGGCAGATGCATTGAGAGACCGAATGGCATGTCTGAATGCGAACGTTCCATATGGGCATGTGAAGGTGATCTTTTATTGATTTGCAGGAATGCCAGACTTGGTTTATCCTAAATATCTATCTAAGAAACAAAATAAACTTTGCACTGCCAGCCATTCTAGGATTTGGTCAATAAAAGGCAAAGAAAAATGATCTTTTCTAGTAACGGCATTCAGTTTTTGGTAGTCCATACACACTCGCCAACCAGTTGTTATATGAGTGGGAATTAGCTCACCTTCGTCAGATGTAAGCCATACCAACGTCACAACGTTCCTTGTTCAAATCCCATTCTTCTCACAAGGTCCATTATGCTGGCCTTTTGATTGGGAATCAGTTTTTTAATCCCACTCAAAATCCCATGGTGTAACATATTCTCTGGTGGTCTTCATCCCCCTTCTTGTTGTCTGACTTGATTTCCACTTTAATTTGAAGCTGCTTCTGTCTTGTTTAAAAAAAAATACACACACCATCCAGCATTCATTAAACTTCCAAGGCCCCACTTGCGGCCATTTTTGCCATTAATGTTTGGTGCCTTGTAAAATTATCAACTTTGGGCTTGACTAGATGCACTTGAAGAATGCATTTGCAAAATTGAGTGTGATGGACCTGATTGTCTGAAATTGACATAGCAAGCATTAAATTCCCAATATTAAATATCAATTAATACATAAATTAATATTTTTTATGTTAATTTATTATAGTTATCATTTTCTTTATTTATGAGTTACTGCTGGCTTGGTCTCACATGTTGCTCAGTAGTATGACTTTCTCAGTAAGTTTAAGTAGAGAATTTCATATTATGAACATCCTAGTGGGTGTGAAAGTTTTATATGTATATATATATATGTAGAGCTAGGCTAAAATAAGATTAACCTAAAATAAGATTAACCTGATTTGGACCTAGATCTGGTTAGGTTAGAACTCTACAATGGGGATCCTACATTGATGATCCAAATAGTTGGATGTGATATATTACTTCAAAACTATTTGCATACCAAAAATCATATAATTTAGAGATCCCTCACCTATAAATCAAGTAGTCAAATATTAGACAGTCTAAATAAAATTAAATTAGATGTATTTTTTAATCATTTGATGCATTGGCTAGGGTCTCCAAATCATATGATTTTTTGTGTATAAGTGACTCTACAATGAGGGTCCTACATCGATGATCCAAGTTGTTAGATGTGATCTACTATCTCAAAGCTATTTTCACACAAAAATTCATATGATTTAGAGACCCATAGCCTATATATCAAGCAGTCAAAAATTGGATATCCTAAATAAAATTAAATTAGATGTATTTTTTGATCACTTGATGCATAGGCTAGGAGCCTCTAAATTATTTGATTTTTGGTATGTAAGTAGTTTTAAGATAATAGATCATATCCAATGGTTTGAATTATTGTTGTAAGATCTTCATTGTTCGGTTTTAACATGTCTGGATTTGAGTCCAAATCCACTTGACCTTCTTACTGCCACTAGATATATGCATATGTATGTATGTGTATATATGTATGCACATATCTACACACACATGTATATATGTATATATGCATGCATATACATATATATGTGTGCGTGTGAGACACACTCACACAAATATATGTATATATATATGTGTGTGTGTGTGTGTGTATGTATGTAATATCAATCTTGGATCCGAGATCATCATGTTTTAATTTTTGTTTTCTTTGTTATGTACAAAACCCTAAGTTCGTTGACCATCATCTTATATATATATATATATATATATATATATATATATATATATATATATTATGATACAACACTCCATATATTTTCAAGATCTGTTTAATTTTTGTTTTATCTTATGCTTATGCAATCGTTTTAGGTATTGGGATACGAGACAAGCACAACCAGTTCATACTCAGCAACTTCCAGGGCACTGCTATGCTCTAACAGTGCTGTATCCCCTGATGGTTGTTGGCACTACAGATCGACATCTAATTATATATAACTTGCAAAATCCACAGGTAATGCAGATAATACCCTTAATTTAAGATGAGACGAGTTCACTTGTACAATGGATTTTATGATAGTTAGGTTATTTACACTGTACCTGGAGTAGCAAACATCTAAGACTTGAATCATTCATTATAGTTTATGATCATAATTGATTGATATATATCCATGGCCATATTCATATTTGTGTGAAACTGAGAAAATATATAGGTTTTTAAACTTTAATGGTACTTATCATTATAAAAGTCGGTTGCTCATGCTTATAAATCTTGATCAGTCTCTGTTATACTTGTAAATGAGACACTACCTTCTCATGTTATCAACCTGAACCATGTCAACCTTTTACTGCTCCATTCTCTCAGGCTTATTTTTCTACTTCGAAGCATAATCTCTCTCTTAGCATTCTGAATTCTTGTTATAGTTTGGTGCAAAAGGAGAATTAAGAAAAAAAACGAAACATCTAGTTATAGTAGTATAAATTTTATGCTTTGATCTTCTGGTCTTCAAAGCTGAGACAACTTATAGAGGAGTCATTTAGGATGAAGTGGAGTAGGAATAGGGTCCATGTAGAGAATTCAATATGTATATTGGTTTTCACTAAGCAGTTTATAGTCATCATCTTAGGATGTTACTGATCAGTTTTTTCTGATCTTAGGTCGGGAGGTATATCAATTTTTTGTATAAATTAAAAAGTAATGAGAAATAAGATGCTACACGTTGACATTTTGTTTTTAAGTAAAGATACATGGAGGTAAGACACATCTTAGTCACAGGTTTGTTACAATTGATCATGAACTTTATGAGATTAATTATGTCTATTACTTGTATATGTGATGAATTGTTGATACATCAGTTTATATCTATTATTATTTCTATCTCAATTGTTTGTATTAGCTGGCTTCATAAAAGCCCTTGATCCAATCAGACACTTGAGGAAGTCTTTCTAAGTTGAAATCGATTGTCAAAACATTTTATAGGTAGTAATTTTTACATATGCATATGTATCTATAAATTATATGCATGAGATTCTTGTGAGATGCCTAGTCAGTGGATATGTGTGGTCAAATCTTGGCCATGATTGGGCTTTTCTTAAAGTGTTATAGTCTTTATCTGACATTTTAATTGCACTTGAAAAGCACTTTGGGAACCTTATTGTGTGCTAAATATGAGCTAAAACAATTTTGTGAGGTAGGACCGGAAGAAGCACACTATGGATTTTGACAATCCTAAATCAAAATTCTAGTCAATATGCACATTCATATACAAAAATCAAACACCCTCATAATTGTTTAACTTGATAGATTTTTCAGAATGATGGTTGAGTATCAAGAAGCATCCATATATCAATGTGAAGTCTAGTTTTGATGGCTTAAAGAGTACCTTTCTAGCTTTCTGACACGTGCTATGGCCGTGTTTGAGATCACTTCTGGAGGAGCCACAAGCACCTTCTAGAGCCCAAGAACACTTCTAGATGATACATGGATGTTTGGTAAAGAAACTTGAAACAGCTTTCTGGTCCTCCTAGAGACTAAAAATTCTTTACTTGGTAAAAGCTTTAATTGGGAGCTTCTTTCTAAAAGCACTTTCTGAAGCCAGCTGGGAAGCTATTTGTGTGACCAAAATATCCCTAAACTCAGTATTCTCGGTACCATCCCGAACCGCCTGGTTTGGGGCATATCATACCGTAACGGCCAAGAGCCATTATGGTTCAGCTATAAAAACGATTTAGAGTGCCAAATCGTTCAAAAAAAATTAAAAAATTCTGTACCATACCGGTACGGTATACCAGTGCATATTGCCCGGTTCGGGCTCGATTTTGCTCGGTTCGAGTCTGGTTCAGGTCCGATTCAGGTTAAACAATTTTGTCATGGAAAAGAGAATTTTTTATAATTTCATGGATCCGATATGGGCCCGCTACGGTACCGTACCATGCCATACCGATCGGTGACTGGTATGGGACTCGGTACTGGTTCAGTATTCCTTGCCTAAACTTTGAGCTATATTATATTAATATAAAAATAATATTATGCTAGTATACAATTATAATAGTATACTAAAATAATAATATCACATTCATATATTATAACAATATTATAGTATGCAGTAATATCTTAAGATACTAATAACAATAATAACTAATAATAATTGCAATACTTAATATGAAATATATCGTATTTTAATTATTAACTAATAAACATTACATTACATTATATTATATTATTGTAATTATAATATCATTGTTTTATATTATGATAATGTATTTTTACATTATTATAATATTATGTATATTATTATTTTATTTATAAACTATTATATTACAATATAATATAATATACTAATATTATGACAATACTGTGTTGCTATCATTATTATACCATAATAATCATATTTTAATAGTATAACATTATTATATTCCTATAATATTATAATACTATATTCACATATTATACTATTCAAAATAAATAATGTATAAATTAATAATACTTTATAATAGTTCTTGATAGTACAAAGAGTTAAAAAAAATTGAAAGTACTATGCAATGTCCTTTATTGCCAATTTATCATGCTGAAAGCACTTTCTCAGTTTGGTTACCAAATAGATGTAAATGTTTGACAACACCTTAGAAATATAGTTACCAAACAACAAACAACTTTTTGTTAAAAGCTCGATTAGAAAAAGCAGGATTTGGGGGGTTGTAAGTCTAGTTTTTGAACTTAAAAGGCAAATTTGGCACTTACAGTTAAATAATGGAAGGCTGACAAGCGAGGGAACACTTCAGCATGTCAGTTAATGGAAAGGAAGAAAGAAAGGATGTGCTTGTTGTTTATCTACCTTGTAAAAGTATTATTATTTTTTCCTCTTATTTTTTTTTTTCTCTTGTTTATTTAGATTATAATTAGTCTAATATTTGCCACTTATCACTAACAGACAGAGTTCAAGAGAATCATGTCGCCGTTGAAGTACCAGACAAGATGCCTTGCTGCATTTCCTGATCAACAAGGTTTTTTGGTAATGCTTTGTCCTTTAGATTCATGTATGCTTGCATTTCACTTCCTGCTCATCATGCTTGTTATTATATGGGCTGTGCTGATTGCCTTTTGGTATATATTGATATATCCTCATGCTTACACACATTTGTATTGGCAATTCTTTTTTCAGACATTTTTTACATTTCGGTTCTATTGTCATTCAAGCACAGCCCTCTGATCTCAAATGAAGTCAAATTGCACGAATTAGTAGCTTTGGCTCAAAGAGCTGTATTGAGTATCCTATACAGTACTCATATTATCTTTCCACCTCAATCATCTGGGATTTTGTTCCAATGTTGCTTGATTCTATGTAGAATCTGAGGATTATGTATCTATTCTCTTATAGTTTCTAGGAGTATAGTGTGATTTGTACATGAATGGATAAATAACACATAAATCGAGGGCTAAGTGGATCCTTAGATATATATGACATGGAATAATGATGGACCGATCTACTTATGGATGTCATTGCAATTAACATAACTAAGGTTGGGCTATCGAACATGGAGTCAGAAGTGAATTACGAGTCAGACCAATCAACAAAGCGAGCTTCCCTTGCAATGATGGGGTGGTGAACCTCTCATTTGTCTTCAGTGCTCTCCAAACTGTGCCAGATGGTTTCCCATCACATGGCTCACCAACTTGATCTTCCATGGAAACTGTATGTCTGAACAGGCCTGGAAAAACAAGTATGGTCTTGCTTTCCTTTGCCACTCACATGTATGGCATCTACCATGAATACTAGCCGTGCCTTTCTTGTTTATGAGAAAGAGGGGAATAAAAGTCCACGATCAAATGCACTTTATGCCTAGGCTTTAGCAGAATATCCATACCACTCTGTTGCTCGTCATGGGCTAGCATAGCTGAAGAAAGCTTGGCTTTGATGGCCAGATATTGTTATGCTATTTTCTCATTGGCAATGACAAGGTCATTGCCCCAAATTGCATGTGCTTTAAACTGAACATCTGGGATATCCATCCCAGAGCCAAGCTTAGAGCCAAGAATGAAGTCTTAGAGCCAAGAAAACAAAGAGATTTACCAGTGTTGAAACAAACTTTAAGACCTAAACAGTCAGTGAAGAAATGATCAAAAGGTCCGTATTTGCCAAATAATTGGGAGTTCCGATCATAATGCATGACTAAATTGGGGGATTCATTGCAAATACAGCTTGGCTTATTGATAGATAGAAAAATCATAGTATACATTTTTGTGTACTAGATAAAGCATTATGTATGTCTAGTGGAGATCATAGTCACATGGGTACAGTTGTGGGTAAACTAGAAGTGGAATGTGAGATCAAAGTATTGTGGCAATCCCCATGATCTGAGTTCGAGCTGTTGAAATTGGAAGAGATTCAGCAGTGGATCATAAAATCTATGCGATCTTCTTTGTGTAGTGAATGAGGAGTGGATCATAAAATCTATGCGATCTTCTCTGTGTAGTGAATGAGGAGTCTATTTGGAAATTGTTTGCCCTGCACCCACCCCCGAGTATATGTTTCAACAGGAATCACACAGATTTTTTATGATCATAATTTATAATTTTAAATTATCCTTAGTATATATATATATGTATATACATTTTCATTATGTACATGTTAAAAATATAAATATAATGTATAAATGTATAAATAAAATGTATAAAACTCTTAAATAAAAAGTAGAATGTATAAATAATAATTAATGTAGTTAATATGATAGAATGCAGGTTCAATCCCTGTTGTTTGCCCATCAACATCAATAAATAAGCCATTTATTACAGAGGCACGACATACCCTTCCCAATGTCAAAGATTTTTTCTGTAAGAGTCATCTTGAGGCTTTCAAACACATCCAAGCAAATTGGTATTCGATTGGAAATCTTCTCCATAGATTCGCGTTGCCTACTTGTTGAAAGCACAAGTGGAATGGCAGATCATTCATGGATTGAAGTTTTTTCTTTTCTTTTTTTTTTTAAGACCTCACTAATCAGCCTTACACTTTTGAGTTCATAATGAAATGAACCCCCTCGGATGAAGAAAAAATCTCCTAATCAATGATCATAGGCTGTCGGGTGAGGCCGGAGTTTTGAATTTCCTACCTACTAATGAAAAAAAGCAATGCATGCAGAAGAGTGAGTGAGGTTGGTCTGGGCTAATATCAATATGGCTCATAATGCTTTAGGATGCAAGCATGCCTAGCGAGAAAGGTCCCGGGAGTTTCACTTATTAAAGGACACACATTCCTTCCATTGGTAAATAATATTGGAGGGGTAGGTGATCTCGATTCAGTCATTGAATGGGCTATCTATTTCACCAGATTAGTCATCTTCCTTGCAAGTAAATCAAGGTCAATCAAAGAAACCAAGAGAGATGCTACTTAACACCATTTGACACTGAAATAGAAAGCAATTGGGCCAGAAGCTTCTTAAGCTCAATCATTTATCTTTCTAGTTAGAGAACCAATGCCTTGGAGCTAACATGGGAAGCTCTGTCCTCCCCCTTTATCTATCCAAGGAATGGAAGGGCAGAGGCCTTTGGTGTCCCTTCCAGTCAAGAATTGGGGCCTCACAATCACTAGCCAATATGCTTATCTTTGATGCCTTTCTTCATTCATGGGTCGATATTCTAGTGTCCTAGGCGTAGAGGAATCACACCAATCCATCCCAAACTTGATGGTTAAACTCTACTGTGGTGATGATGCTGTAGGGAAGGTGCTGCAGAAAAATAGCTCGATGTCAAAATGATAAAAAAGCTTAACACCTCTTATTTGACTTTTTAAATATTTTTTTAAATAGGGAAAAGATAAAAATCCAAAAATGCAAAGGTTGTCTTATTCAATACCCTAGTTCCTGTTACTTTCCTCTCCCTCTCCTTTCAGTTTGTAAGGTTTAGGGCTCTTCCTGTACAACCATGTCAATATGAAAGCATTATTTGGTGATTTATTGGAGTTACACGTGTAAGCTTGCGGCTTCAAAGTCAGGTCCTAGCATGTTAGGTTTTTGGTAAGGTTACTTAGTCTCTGAAAGCGGTGGAAGGCAAGGCATGTTTTAATCACTTTAGTCTAAAAGCCGAAGTCGGAAATCGAAGGGCAAAGACAAAAGCTTCAAAGGCATGGCGATATGCTGAATTTTATTAAATACCACACAACCATGAAACCAACAAGTGGAGGTCTGAGCGGCAATATGGAATGCTGGGAGGATTGTATCATTCGAGCCTTTTTTTCATGCTTTTCCTGGAGGTCTGGAAAAAGCAGCAATCAATAGGATTTTCCTAATCCTCCTTTCTCAAAAGGAAGAATGTGAAATTGTTTTTCTTTCTGCAAGGACCAGGAGATTGGATATGGTCATAGGAAGAATGCTTGGTATAAATAACTCACTTCTTGGTCTTCGACCCCCTCAGTCACTAAGACTATTCACTATTTCTAAATCTTTGTGAATTATGTAAATAATGTAATGGCATCCATCATGCACTTAACCCAATGGAAAATTTCTTTGTTGCTGTTGTTTCCTTCCCATTTTTCTCTCTTGTCAGCTCTTATGTGCTGTACTTTAGGATTTCTCACATTTCCTTGTTTTATGGAAATCTCTTCAAGTGGGCAGTATTCTTGAGTGGAACAGTTGGAGCCTGATCTAGAAAATATGATATATGTGTGTGTGTGTGTGTATACATATACATATATGTGTTTTCTTTGTAGGTTATAGGCTTTTTCTTCCTTCTATTTGTTTTCTAATTCTCTAATGAATTAGTAAAATGTATTCTTGTTAAAGTATTTTCTTGTAACATGAATTGTGAATATCTTATGCTAGAGTTTTTGCTTATAAAATATATTTTCCCGTGTTAATAGACAAATTTGGGTTCAACCTTTTACTTTTGTGCATATGAGACATATCTGATACTTATCTTGATTCATTTGGTTCTCCCTTGCTGATCATAGACAAATTACCTATTCTCAGCCAACCTGCTTCAGTCTTTCCGTTAATTGCTGAAGTCAGTCTTGAATTCTGATGTTATTAATTAATATGAAACAGAACTTTTACATGGTTTTTCTTCTGAATACAGCTTTATGCTTCTTAAGGATATTAATAAACCTTGTTTCTCTCCTTCAAGGTGGGATCGATAGAGGGAAGGGTTGGCGTACACCATCTGGATGATGCACAGCAGAACAAAAACTTCACATTCAAATGCCACAGAGAAGGCAATGAGATTTATTCTGTGAATTCTTTGAACTTTCATCCTGTAAGTTTCTACATTTGCTTTTCAATCACAGTGGTGTTTCTTTCCAGTTTAGTTTTTACTTCATTTTAATTATTGTAAATGCACTGAATGGGTTGGCTTTATCTCAGCCATGTAATGATTTGATGTTATTAGTTATTGTTACTATTGTTAAGAGAAGTACCAGGCTTATTCAATTTACCTTCTCCTTAGAGTGAAACATGCACCATCTTTATACCTTTAATTTTTTTTTCTTGTAATTTAATCATGTTGATTATTTGTTTGTTATGTGCTAAGAGATATTGTATTGATTATTTGAGATCTCTTGGAAGCGTGCTAAACCTACAGGCGCATGGTGTCCGGTGCCTACATGTGCTGTGCATCATGAAGTCCCGTGACATCTAGATGATTCTCGCCCCTGGTTCGAGGTTGTGGTAAGTGTAGCTAGGGGGAGTTTGTGATAGATGGTGCTTGTTTTTGCTGGAAACCTTCTCACATGTAGGTTTGGCACAGTTCTTCCTCTTATTATCAATTACATCATGTCTCAAGTTCAAGTAACATGTAGCATTGCCCCTCCCCCTCTCCTTATAAACCTGACTACTATGACCTTTTGCTTCCAATTAGCACTTTCCCTAAGTGTTTTTGGAGGCCGTGATACCAGATAATTTTGGTGACAATGTAGATGTTTAAGGTATATTAAAATTCTGGATATTATAATTTTGATTATATAGGTGGCTGTGAGACTGATTTTTTATATCAAAATTCCATGGCCATGTTACTGATCATCCGATTCAACAAAATAATGGTCATATGTTGTACTTGTATCAGCAAATCTGGTTGTCTGGAGAGGTGATATTTTGGATATATTGCTGTAGCCCAATGTGGTTTGCCTGAAGATATCCATACATATTTCTTATTAAACAAAAGCCCTTTTTTTTTGTTACATTGTTAGAAAGTAGATTATGATTTGGTTGTGGTCCTACATAAAGACAACATTTGGCATTACCAACAAGTTTATCGCCTACTTATTTGGAGTCACAATGGAATCTCAATGCTTTTACAAAAAATAAGAACTTTCATTAGTCATTCTTGCCCATGAGGTCAGGATGAAACAAAAATAAGGGGCAAACTTTTGCACTAGTTGAAGGGATTGAGAGGAGAAGATGGATCAGGAAATTATCAACAGAGAAGTTGTTACTTAGATATCTAAACTACATCATCAGCATAACATATACCTTAAAGTTTTTCTGAAGTTTAACCATGACTAATTGTGATGCACTCTTTTTCTTGGAATTTTCAGCAGCATGACTGAATTAGTGTTCAGGAACACTTTGTTATTCTTTCTTGTTTTAAAATGGCATGACATTTTTTCAACATTTCTCATTGTTTTTTATTTTATTTCTTTCATCTTGGATTCACCTCTTTATTCTTTTAATATTTTTAAAGTTCTTTCTAAGTCACATATTTTCTCTTGCCAAATTGAGTTTGTAACTATGGGATTGGATTAACAAAAAAGGTAAAAACAAAGGTGAGGTTTGGATGGCCGCGAGCAAGGAAAGGTAAGGTGTTCATGGGTTCATGGGAGAAGAAGATGAGGAAGGAGAAGGTGGCTAGGAGTGAAGCTAGTGTTCTAGCTCTGCCAAGAATTTGTGTACATCAAGGGAATGAAATGGTGGAAACTGGGAATTCATGCAGAATTGAAGGAGAAAAGCAATTATAGTTTGCTTGTCATGAACAATTGTGGTGGGAATCCAACTTAGGCCCTATTTGGCTAAGCTTGGAGTACCCGGAAGTATTTTCTAGCATTCCAAAAGTACTTTTGGATAATGCAATAGTATTTGGTAAAAAATTAGGAAGTTGTTTTAGCTTTTGCCAGAAAGCTGAAAAGGTCTGCTTGTAAAAAAGCTCTATTCTGGAGCTTCTTTACAAAAGTACATTCTGACCAATGTCAGGAAACTATTTTGATTTAAATAAAATTTTGGATGACCAAAATATCTACCAATAAAAGCTCATTGTTACATCTTATATCATATCATATTATATTATTATGTTATAAATATAATATAATATAATAATAAATTAATATTACGATATATTATAAATATATAGTCTAATCTATTATAGTATTATTATATTATAAAATATAATCTAATATAATGATATTTATTAATATTATTATATTATTATATTATATAACATATTATAATATGTTATATTATAATCTATTATTAGATTAGATTGTAATCCATTATATTATATTACATTATAATTTTAATAATATTTATATTATAAATATATAATATATTATATTATAATATTATAATAATATAATATGTTATATTATAATCTTTTATTAGATTCGATTATAATCAATTATATTATATTATATTATATATTACATTATGATTATAATAAAATTATATTACATTATGATAATAATATAATATAATATAATATTATTTTATACTATACAATATTGTGTAATATCTTTTATTGTCATTTTGTCATATTAAAAATATTTTTTTATTTTAGTTACCAAACATGTATTAAAGTTCCGAAGTACTTTATAAATGTAATTATCAAACAGTAAATAGTTTTTTTTTTAATGAAAACTCCACGTCCAAAAGCTCTACTTTCAAATGTTCTAAAAGCTCTACTTCCAACAGCAATGCCAAATAGGGCCTTAATTGGGTTAGGGTTGGTTAGGCTCCAAAACATGTAGCCAAGCTACCCTGTGAAGAGAATTTGCTTCTTGCTAGGTGTAGTATTTCTTCTCATTTATGATTTCTGATTTGGAAGGTAGAATGGAGGCTTGTGGCTACTTCATTTGCTTAATTAAATTTTCTAGATTAGGAAGGGAGATAGGTTAGAACATTCAGTTTTACTTTTAGTTTCAATAAGGACCAAAAGAATTTCAGTTTCAGTGGTTTAGGTATTTTTGTGTTTAATTTTGGAATTTGAAAATTACAAAAATACTTAAAAGTTAAAACTACTAAAAAATTTCTTAAAATAATATAATACTTGTTGAAATTTCAATTAAGTTATTTTAAAGTATATGATATTGTTTGGGAGACTTTGGTTTTGCACAAACAATGAAATCTTTAAAATATAAACCGTTAAAAATCACTTTTAGCATAATATTATTAATCTGTAATTCCACTACCATAATCTTCATGCATGTAGTTTGTAGGATAACTGAAATTTATGACAAAATTTGCCCCCCTCATCTTTTTAGAACCCAATGATGCGGTGCTTCCAATCCTATCAAACCTAGTAAAATCTAAGCTTAATGCAGAGAAAATGCTTCCAACACTTAAAAAACATAGACTAGATAGGTCCTATGTATGCGTAGATGGTGTTTGGTATGAGGTGATGACCCCGATATCAATGATAATGTGGGTGGAGGTGATGAGATCACGATATTTGGTTGCATCTAGTTAACCTGTGGCAGTGGTCCCAAATTATCCCCATTCTTAAAATCACCATCCAATCCAGTGATGCTAAACCTGCCCTTGAGGAAAGGTTTCCAAGGTTACCCGAGGGCAGTGATGTTGGGTTGAAATTTGAGAACAAAAATGCCCCTCACTCTAGTTGGAAGAGAATGTTTCTACAAGTGCCAATCTCCAGAAAACTTTTTCTACTTGGGAAGAGTTTGATAATCCCATAAAAATTTTCTCATCTAGTTGGGAAGGTTTGATAATCCCTTGGAGTTACTTTGACAGGTTTTGATTAATTTTTGATCTTGTTGAATTAGTTTGGAATGAAGATTTTGATAGTTTGATTTATGTTCATGTTTATTTTCCTGTGATTAATTACTAGAATATTGCTTATCAAATATGGTGATTTTAGATCATCAGTGATTGGATTACTCTAGGATGAGAACACTAGTGATCCTGTTTGGGTCACCAAATGCCTCCTTAATTTAACACTGTAATTTTCAGCTGAAACATCATTGCTGGCCCAAGTTTGGATCAATTTCTGCTGAAATTTAATCATTCCATTTCATTTTCAGAGTTTTTGAAGAAATAGAGGAATATGCTTTGTCATTAGGTGAAGGAAATAAGTGGACAATTGATAATCTCTTGCATGGATAAACAGATCAAATGGTCCAATCTCATCTTGGGACAATATCTACTTCTAATATTTCATCTTTTTGTGAAGCTAATTATTTATATCAAGAGATCAGGGGCATTTTCCTCTCATTCTTGATAGAAATATCAAAAGGGGAATTGTGTTAAAATGATTTAAACCTGGTAGTTTGGAATTGTGTTAAAATGATTTCAACCTGGTATAGTTTACTCCCACATTAATATGCTCTCTTAAGTTCATAAAGTGTATTTCTGAAAAATGCTACCAAACATCTTCCCTGGAGGATGTGTGGTTATATGAGTACATGATCATGGGCTAATATACTATTGTTAGGAGGCCTACTGTATATATGTGAAATTTGTGATGATTTTAGTACTGGTAGGTCACTTACTTTTTTCTATGGGTATGCTACCCAAATTGGAAGTTTATGCCATTTACTGTGGCGTACAATTTTTAAAGCCAATATGGGTCAATACAAGACTGTTTAGATAATCTCAAAATATGTGTTACATCAATTTGATTGCATGTCTCAGCTGAGTGCTTGATGGGAAGGTGAGAAACGTTGAGATTCATTTCTTAGGAGGTATTTTATAAATTGTAGGTCATGATGAATGGGACAATCTTCCATTTGGATGTTATAATGTGTGATATGTATTTATGCTTCTTGATATTACTTACCTGCTCTACTAATCAATAATATGCTTCAATACATCTATTTGTAACCATAAACATAACCATCCACCTTTTCCCAACTATTTGGGGTTGGCATTATGGATTCTTATTGGCCAGGTATTTCTATTTAGGGCCAGATCTGATGCCATTCCAAGTTTCTCCATATCCTTCCTCTTAACCATCATTAATATTGATGTTTCTGTTTATATTTGGCTCTCAGTTAGCTGTTCTTTGTTACAGGTATATCATACATTTGCCACTGCAGGATCTGATGGTGCTTTCAACTTTTGGGACAAGGACAGCAAACAAAGACTGAAGGTCTGCTCAGGACAACAAACAATAGTATTTACATGCTGTTTATTTTTTATGGTTTCTGTCATTTTTTTAAATATCCACCTTTCCACATTTTTCGATTCTTAAATGAATTATGTGCCTATGGTGATTTCTTTATGAGTTTTCCTTCTTCATGTTTTAGTAAGTTTGTTCTCTCTTTATCATCACCATTCGATGAAATCACGGAAAAGATGGCATTGCCATCCTCACTGCATAACCTCAATCATATGTTTATAACAATATGGGTAAGTTTAGCTATTTATAGGACAAACAATTCCTTTTGACAAAGACTTTCCCTTCTGTCATTCTGTAATGACACCCATAACCACACAGATCAGTGATAAGTTCTGAAACTAATGATTCGCTCTAAGAATGGTGAGGGTTAAGCACATGGTCATAAGTATTAGGAGGGTCACTGAACTCTCTTTTTAACTTTTTGGAATTTGAATTATGTTTAAACTTGCACTACCCTATGGAAGTTATCGCTTGTCCCAAACATACTGGTTCCATGAATAATGCTTGTATGTTGATTTTCATGATTTTCAATTTAACGTTTGTGAAGGAAATTGATGACCTTTTCCCATTTAATAGAATATGGATTGAATTCTGTATCCAGAACCTATAGAATGTATGTGATGATTGCATCAGGCATCAAGCAATTTGTTGCACATTTGTTATTCATATCAATGCTTTGTCTCACAATGTGGTTGCTGGCATTCAATATGCACCCATTTTGCAATGCTGATGCGAACTTGTAGTGTTCTCTTTGAGAATTGAAAGGAAGGATATATCAATTAGATATATAGATCAGTCTGCAAGCATCTTGGTGATTGTTTATTCATCTGTTATTTTGCGATGCATCACAAAAATATGACTTAAAGTGTATCTGCTATTGTTGAGCAAAGCATGACTACCTTTTTTTTTTAATGGGCTTGGAGACTTATCTGAATTCTAGTTTAGGATAAAATTCAGTAGTTCTAATGTTAAATATATGCTTATATGCTGCAACTCAGATTTGATTAATACAATATGCCCTGAAAAATGGGCATTGAGATTTTCCTTTTTCAAGTAATATTTATGTTGTACTTGTTCAATCTATGACTATTAGTTACAATAATAAACTGTGAATCCCTTTTAATCCTCTTTCTATTATAGATATCTGGCTGCATCATTTCAATAACTCCAACCATTTCAATTTGGCAGGCAATGCCTAGGTGCCCTCATCCTATCCCGTGCAGCACTTTCAACCATGATGGGTCAATTTTTGCATATGCAGTGAGTCCTATTTCATGTTAATATGTTATAATCATCGCAATAGGGAAAATTCTGGTTTTCAAATGATCACATGCTTCTCGTTTTGAAATGATTGCACTTGGATTCTTGGCTTGCACTTGTCTCCTATTTTGCTTTTTTCTGTAACCATATGTTTTTTTTGTTATATCATAGCTCATAATAGTCCTTTGACACAAGTTTTAAAATACTGGTGGGATGGCGGGGCATCCCACCATCATCGCTATGGCATTCCTCAGGCTTTATCTATACCCTGATAGACTCTAAACAATCCTAGAAAGTGGAAGTAAGAGCTTTATGTATTTTCTTGAACATGGTATGAGTAGTGTAGTTGTGAAGACTAATTTTTCTACAATGCTATGGACAGGGATGAAACCATACATATGAAATAAGTGGTCCCTGGCACACGTACATTATGTTTGTAGAATATTTTGGGTACTATTTTAATCGTTAATGTCAAAATGTTATGGGATGCACATTTGTACAGTCTGGATTAGTATTGCTGCAACACAAACAAATCCACATTTTGGTATTCACTGTTATACAATTCTGGTGCCAATATCAGTAATATTTTGGTTGTCTGAATTAGTAAAAAACAAATATTCTTTGAGTGTAATCATATACTAGGAAGAAGTGCTATTATGTTTGGCAAGACTTGCTTTATTCATATTTAAGGAAAATAAATTGTGTGGAAGTTGCATTTTCAGATTTACGATGCCAAGCATATGATTTTGAATTTCTTTAGTTCATGATATTTATTTTTTTAACCTTGTCTTAAATGATTATCGTAAGCTATACTTTTTATTAGTTCTGCCCAAATTTAATTTTCAGCAAATGTTTTTCTTATAATTACCAAATTTTGCTTGAGAAAAATGTTTCACGCACTTATTTGATTTGGTTTTCCCCCAAAAGTGGGTCATGCATCAAAATGTTATTCTAAACTTATTTTGAGAGATCCACTTCCTCGCAACCCACCTGAATCTGCTTCTGCTTCAAGTAATCAGGACAGAAAAGCTGAAGGTAGAATTGGAAAAATGAGGTATAACTGTAGAATCATAAAGTCAGCTGAATTAAATATAGTTAAAAAATTGTATTTATAGAATATTCTAATAAAGATATAACCAAGTCAGCAGAGAAGTTTATCCATTATTGGTTGTTTAGCTAAAGAGACAGAAATGGATATATGTAATTCACTTGTTAGTGGAACAACTGTGAGCTGATGTAATCCAGACAGAAGGACATCATTATTAGAACTTAGAATTTTTTTATTATGATTAACAATCGGTATAATGTTAATGACTTCATAATATTTGTGATTCTTTTTGGTACGAGCATAATATTTGTGATTTATTAGTATGTTTCATTCACAGATTTACAAAATTTATAATGAACCAGGTTTGCTATGACTGGAGCAAAGGTGCTGAAAATCATAATCCAGCTACAGCAAAGACATATATCTATCTTCATAGCCCACAGGTCAGTTTATGTTTAAGATTTCTTCTTCCCTTTTCTAGTTGAATCGGGGTCAAGGAATCTAGTAGCTTCTGGTACTTCAATTTTTTTTTGTGTTCATTGTTCTATTCCCCTCTTCCAGTCATATCATCAACCTTGCTTAGAGTTTCTCAACCCACTTTGATGAAACGCTTAACTTTGATTGTCTTGTGGCAGTTGCTACTCTTGTGGCTTCTATCTTGGTCTTAACTATTCTTAGATGCTAATATTGTTTTTTTTCTTTTTCCCTTGAAATAGGAAAGTGAGGTTAAATCGAAGCCACGCATGGGAACTGGTGGGCGAAAGTGAATGTTTGAGTGATCTAAATGGAAGGGACAAAAAAATGATTGATGGGACGCTTCATCAGTGCAGTTCCCCCCTTTACATTTTTGGCCATCATGGATGCCTGTATTTCTGGTCTCTTTTGGTTTAAATGCTGAATATGATTTTGTGAATTTGATCAGTGTTGCATATATATAAGGTAGGTGGTTTTTCCAAGCACGCTTGGACCCGTGCACTTCCCTTTTTTCTGGTCCCACATTTTAAATTTTTAGGGTGCTCATTTGAGGTTTTAGTTAGCAAAAAAATGTAAACAATTTCTTGCAGATCCCGACATTATTAGATACCGCTTGACATTGATTTTGTATCAATTTCTTCTCATTCAAGGAGTATGTGCAGCATCGAACATTTTTTTCTCTGCAAGCATCAGAGCACCATAAAATTCTTGTAATTTGTTTAATTTCAGTTCAAAATTTAAAGTTGAGATATTCGCTGCTCGGAACAACTTGCCAAGTGCCATCTCATTATCCATTGTGCATGCAACTTGTTCAACCAACGTAGCCCACTAGCTCTATAATAATAGAGAATGGATACATTATGCCATGATGGAGTGAGTGCCCACCAATCCTGCAGATGAGCTGAACTGAAAAATGACCACTTCGGACGGGGACCGATACATTAGTGGTTCAGTGTCTGACCTTGCTTCTTATGCTGGGACCTGACATGCAGGCACTCGTGCCTACAAAGTAGTTGTCAGTTGCTATCAAGTTACTTTCTTCCCCTAAGGTGGAGCCTCTTTTGGAGGAAATGGTCATGACGTTTTTGGGCGATTTGGATGTCTGGATATGATATGTCTGTCCATCGTGAAGTCTCTGTGGATCAACAGTCGTCACCGTTGCATCCAGTGCCCAATTGACAGATTGTAAACTAGAAAGGCACAAGTTTCTTTCTTTTCATTTTCCCTTAAAAGAGTTGGGTCAATTAAAATAGCATCCATAATTCAAGTACCGTTGTAGCAAATACGTACCTCATCTTCACCATTTTTAAAATTATTAACACAGAAATGAGAAGTACGCAATGATAGGCTGTTCATCTGTAGTTAAACATCAAAAAAGTAATAAAAACATGGTAAGGCACGTTTCGTTTGAACATTGTCAACCATCACAAATTCAAGAGCAGCACCAGACACAATGCTGGAATGTGCGATTTGGTTTGTGTGCTGCAACTGGATCTCCGTGACTTCTTTTAGAACTAAAAAATCATCGAATTATTTTGCAATATATCCATTGGATTAATGATTCTGTGAAATGTTGAGCTAATCAAAACCATGAATAGGTACTCAATTATTTAGGAATTCTAGGATATTTACTCCAGAAATACTGGTTGGCCTTTTTGAGGACGAACACCGAGCTTCGTTCGCTGTGGCAGATTCTCCTGTGCTTGTTTTTACACAAAATAAATGCACAAACATATCATAGTTCTGAGCTATTTATATTACTTATAATTTGCCCTTCTTATTATCTAAACGCTATTTAAACTTTTGGAATCTTATGCATTTTCCTTTCCAAATTCCAATTTTTTGCACCAAGCAAAATTGTTCCCAAGTGCCAAGATTGTGACCATGCCCCATTGGAGCTCGTTCCCTACACTCCAGGCTGCTTGATGTACTCAGAGTGCATGTCTACTAGGAGATGTAAGTTGTTCCTCCAAGTCACTGTCCTTCTTGTGTCTGCGAACGGTAGTCTTCCCACTTTTTGTGATGATGATAACTTCCTCCTTGTATGTTGCCAGCTCATTAGCTACGACAACATGCATCCCATATTTTCTCATAGCCATATCGGCTTTCTGAAGTAAGATATCTGGATCTGTTTCCAACTGTAGTTGATAAAATATTAGTTCATATGAAAGTGGCATCAAAAGGCATGCAAGCTGACTCAGGACCCTGTGAACTCAGATAGATGCTAGACCTAGTCATTTATAACCTAAAAGCCAAAAAGATGTCTCTTTGCCCGACTCACAGGTTCATATTGAAGGGAAAAAAATAATATTTGGTTCCTTAATAAAGAGCCATCTCCATATAGTTTCTGTCCTATAATAAAGACACTAATGTTTTCCAATGTAATCATACAGCGCAGAAGTAGAAAATATTATCCATGGCCATACAGAAGATCACAACAAAAGAAAAAGAAAAAGAAATAAGCAATATAGCAGCACTACACTATTGAACAGGGAGCTCTCAGGTGATCAGATTTTCTAATCAACTTCAAAGACCCAGGGTTACCATCCAAAAGGACCAAAACATAAATAATGTCTTTCTAAAAACTGGTACTCTTGCACTTTAAAGTTCGAAACATGAAATGAAAATATGATACTAGAGATTGCATTTCAACAGAAAACTTGCAAGTGCAACATGATTTTGCACCAATGATATTGAATATTCATGTATTTCCATAAAACATAGAAGGCATCTTTGTTTCTTTTCTTTCATCTTTTGCTCCGATGGAAATCTGGCAGTTTCTTAATAAAGCAATTTTTCTTTGGTTTGTATTGCAGTAAAAAGGAACTAACCTTGAAAGATACGCAAAATGCTGAGGGTGCCCATTCTTTCCTCAGCACCGAGAGCATTTTAGGCACTTGTGCGAGTCTCATGTCCAAAGGACCAGTTGCTGACTGGATCTTATGTTCTGCCTGTGCAACCAGTTGAGCATAAAAATGAAGCAATATTCAGAAAGCTGATGCTAATGGATCGAATGATAAGTGTAAAACATGAGAGAGAGACGGAGAAAAGCAAGTAAATAAAGAAGATTTTTTCATTGTATTTCTTCATGATATGTCCATGTATATAAAGGTAAAGAAAAGAAAATCATGTAGGTAATAAAGAGATATGGTATGATCCTGCCAATTCTAAAGATCATGTAGAATATTCTAAGCAATCCCAAAGATCATGCAGAATATACTAGCAATCCCAAAGATCATGTAGAATACTTTAGTAATCCCAAAGATTACATAGAATATTCTAAATATATACTTAATATTTTTATACATTCCTAATATTCTATACATTCCTAATAGTCCATCTCATGTTGGAGCATGGAGATCTCGAATGCCCAACTTGCACATAATCTCTTAAAAATGATCACAGCTGAGAGCTTTGATAAAGATATCTGCGAGCTGACAATGTGCAGGAACATATTGTGTATCAATGTCTTGAAACTACAGTTACTCTCTGACAAAATGATAATCGATCTCTGTGTTTGGTCCGCTCATGGAACAGACTATTTGCGGCAATATGTAAAGCTGCTTGGTTATCACAATAAAGGAACATGAGACCATGATTTAGAACACTGAGATCGGATAAAAGGGCTCGAAGTCATAGTAATTCACTGGTGGTGTGCACCATAGCTCGATACTCGATCTCTCTGAGGAACGAGACACTATCGTCTGCTTCCTGGCATGCCAAGAAATTGGAGCATCTTTCAAGAAAGTATAGAAACCTGTTGTAGAGCGCCTTGTCATGGAACATCCTGCCCAATTTACATCATAATAAGCATGTAATTAAAAAGTGTTGATATTTGAAAATATGCCTTGACCTGGAAATCCTTTCAAATACCGCAAAATATAAAAGACTGCATCCAAGTGTGGTTGTCGAGAAGATTGCATAAATTGTGTCAGAACATGTACTGAGTACGTAATGTCTAGCCTAGTAATGGTCAAATAAATGAGTCTTCCCAGCAATCGATGATATGGACCTGAATCCTCAAGTGTTTTTCATTGTCCATCATGAGCTTGAGTTATTGCATGAAAAATTTTGTGGGCTGGGTCCCTAACATCCTGATCTCTTGGAGAATGTCAAGTATATATTTTCATTGGGATACAAATATATCCGAAGATGATCGAGCCACTTCTAACCCGAGAAAATACTTTAAGGTGCCCAGGTCTTTAATGTGGAACTTGTCTTGCAAAAATTGTTTCAATGCATGACATTTCAAAGGATTATTCCTTGCAATAATCACATCATCCACATAAACAAGAATGGCAATGAAAGAGTCATTATCTTGTTTGGTGAATAGAGAATGATCGGTTTTGGATTGAGTGCAACCATATTGGAGCGAGTGAGAATTTTTCAAACCATTATCTCGATACTTGCTATATAACCGTCAAACACGTGTATCACTTGGCTTTAAAAATATTGGTGAGGGTGTCATGTACACTTCTTTATGAAGGTCACCATGGAGGAAAGCATTGTTGACATCTAATTAATATAACTGCCAATATTTGGCAGAAGCAACAGCTAAGAGATACCGTACTATAGTCAATTTAACCATCAGGATAAAATTCTCAGTATAGTCAAGCCCTTCTATTTGTATATCCCTTCGCCACTAAACGAGCCTTGAATCGCTCAATAGAACTATCAGTCTTGTATTTAATTTTATATACCTATCCCGATCCATTGGATTTCTTTCCAAGTGGTAGATCCAAACACCGCTTTGCTGGAGACCTATGTGCTCCGCCTCCATTACTTCTTGCTATTTAGGATCCTTTACCGCTTAAAAAAAGATTTTAGATTCTTCATGAGAGGTGAGAGCTAAAAGGAAAGCTCGATGAAAAGTATTAAACTTAAAAGAAGTGAGATAGCAAGAAATAGAATATAGCTTACCTGAGGTCACTGAATTGGCGGATGCATCCGGGGATCTCACTACTCCTGGAGATCGATAATATAGTCCTGTAATCATACAGGTTGCTTTCTGTTTCTAGCAGACCGCGAGTTAGGACCAATGGTCTTAGAAGATGAAGGCTCTTCAGGAAAATAGTTTCAACCTCATCAAGAGTCCAGTTCTAGTCTTGACATTTGGTTCAAATAAATATAATTAGTTTGTATTTGATCTGACTCATGAGGGAGAATAGGATTTAAGACCTGTCCTTGAGTATGGCTCAAATGAGTTAAATTATTGGTTCCTAAAGGGAATAACATGTCATAATCAGTTTGATTTAATTATGAAAAAGGAGGTACTGGTGAAGAAGAAGACAATGTTTAAGAATAAGAAAACATGTTCCCATGAAGGATAACATCATGTGAAGTAAATATTTTATGAATTTTTAGATCATAGACATGATAACCCTTTTGACCAAGAGGGTATTCAACAAATATAAGTATGAGAACGAGGTCGAAATTTGTCACTAGATATCTCATGCACATAACATAGACTACTAAAAACTCTTAAATGATCATAGATGGGTGATTTGTGAAATAAGAGTTCATAGGGACTCTTGCCATTCAATTTTAGTGTGGGTATTAAGTTAATTAAATAGGCAGCAGTTAAAACACATTCTCTCCAAAATGACATAGGCAAGTTGGCTTGAAATCTTAGAGTACGGGCACCATTTAATACATGTCGATGTTTACACTCAACCATCTCATTTTGTTCTGGTATCTCGACAAGAAATTTATGATATAATCCATGTTCTAGGAGATATGATTCAATGGCCTAGCTACAAACTCTTGGACATTATTACTACATGCATATTTAATGTTGGCATTAAAATGATTTTTGGTCATAGCATAAAAATTAACAAAGCATTGATATACCTCAGATTTTCTTTGTAATAGATAAATCCAAGTAATCCTTGTCCCCATTAATAATATCGAGAAAGAAATGAGCTCCTGTGTATGATGAAGTGCGATATGGGCCCCATATGTCAAGATGCACTAAATCAAATGGTGAAGATGATTTATTAATACTTAAGGAAAAACTTTTTTGTCAGCTTGGCACGATAACAAATATCGCAATAATTATTTATGAAATCAAAAAAATATTTGAAAGAAAGAAGACAAGTTTCAAATGCCTGTAAGAATAATGTCATAACCGAATATGCTAGAGATCAACCGAGACATTAACTTTATTTGCCCATGCAGGACTTATTATCAAGCCTTTGAAGTAGTAAAGACCATCTCGGAGTTCACCCAATCCAATCAGCTTTCTCGTGGCAAGGTACTGTAGAGCACAAAATGTGGAAAAGGAGAACAACACAATTAAGGTCTTGAGCAAGTTTACTTCCTGAAACAAGATTGCATATAAAATTAGGAGCATACAAGGTACATCATAAAGTAATATCACTGATCAAGGTAATATCACCATATGAATGTATAGGCATATTGACTCCATTAGATAGAACAATAGGGAATGAACTATCAAGGAATTTCATATTATGAAGAGAGGACTTACAAAATGTTAAATGTTCAAAAACACCACTATCAAAGACCTAAGATTGACGGCAAGAATCAAGGCCTTATCAACAAAATTTATGGCACTTTGAACCTTATCTTGTCCAAGGAGGGAAATGAGTTGCTAATATTGTGTGGGAGAAAGACTGGGTATTAGAGAGAATTTGCTTGTAATCGGTGGCATGGTAGTGTCCATGGTAGCCTTTTCTTGGTGCTTGGCATTTCTAGAATTCTCCGAAGGTGAGATGAAATAAGGAGATGCCGAGTCATGTGCAATATTTAAGATCGATGACAAACCATTTACCATAGATTTAATTATGATACTCTCCTTGATTTGGTCGGACATGTTGATGAAGATGAGATGTGACAACTATTTATCTTCCGCTACATGCAAAGAAGGCGTTTCAGTAATAATTTGCTTTAAATGTTAATTAAAGGAATAAACTTGGATCGAAGAAGATGAAATGTGGCAATTATTTATCTCTCGTTACGTGCAAAGAAGGCGTTTCAGCAATAGCTTGATGTAAGCACTAATCAAAAGAATAAACTTGGATTGATGACGACCCATCCTGATACCATGTAAAAAATAAGAAAGAGATGAAGAAAAGCAAGCAAATGGGAAAGATTCTTCCTTATATTTCTTCATGTTATGTACATGCTTATATAAAGGTGAAGAAAAGAAAATGGGACAGGTAATAAGGAGATTACGATATGATCCCGCCAATCCCAAGGATCACGTAAAATATTCTAGCAATCCCAAAGATCATGTAGAATATATTAGCAATCTCAAATATCATGTAGAATATTTTAGTAATCCCAAAGATTACATAGAATATTCTAAACAATACATTTCTTAATATTTCTATACATTCCTAATATTCTATATATTCCTAATAATAAGGCTTACCATTCAGTTCTCACCTTTATGGTAATGCTGGCCAATAGTATCAAGGAATCAAGTTCTGACAAGACTACATAAATTACATCATGCAAGCAAGAGATCTTTTTATTTAGTTGTGTTTCCATTTACTATTTTAAGGAAATAAAAGACAATCATTATGAACTTTAGGAAAGATTGGTACTGCTTTCATTTTGAAGGGAAGGCATGTTCTTCTGTAATTCCTGTCAGTGATTGTTAGTAAGTAGGTAATTCCAAGAGTTAACCAAAACGGAGAACCAACATAAAACTCAATAATGTAATCACATTATCTAAACTCGCTGGGTTCTCTTATTAGATAACTTGTTGGTTCCATGGGACCGAAGTCCAAGGCATGCTGAACTGACCCAACTGGCATGGTATTGGGTCGGTTGGTGGTTGAACTCGGTAAGGGGTCCAAACAAGGTGAACTGATGTAAACTGAATGTGTCCGCTCGATTCAAAAAAGTGATTCACCCCAATTTTTTTCCTCTTTTCCTTCTTGGTTCTAGCCTTTTTTTCCTTTCTTCCCTTCATTCTAGTCTTTTTCTTCTCCCTTTCTTTTCTTTTCTTCTTCCTTCCCTTTTTTTCATTCATTTATTTCTTTTTCTTCTCCATTCCTTTCTTTCTTTCCTTTTTCTTCTACTTCTTAACTTCCTTTCTCTCTTTCCTTTCTTTCCTTTCCTTTTTCTTCTTCTTTCTCTGCATATGCTATTTGACTAGCTAGAAGACTTCAAACATGCATAAATCTTAATGATCTAAAGGCATCAGGTGCATTGATTGACCTATAAGGATAGTATTATAACTCTGAGCATCTTATGATGTATCAGTAAATACAAAATTGCTGGACTTGAATGTTCCAAATTATCGTTGATGTCTCACTATTTGGTTATTCTAATAGGTTGTTACATTAAAAGCTCTAGGTTATATGTATTTGGTGCTTTCATGTGGTTTTAACTCTAATGTTATTATTTTGTTAATTACATTGCAACTCTTCGAGGGATATTGTAGTTTGAAAATGATCAGAGTACTTGATGACATATAAATCAAGTCTTACCAAGTCTAATTTTTATTTTCATTTACATTTGGAGACATCATGTATCGATGTTGTATGATTTTTTTGAGACAATGTCTGAGGAAAAAGTTGGGACTTTTCAAGCTTGATGATTTTCTTGATATTTATTAGCATGGTTGACCATGTAATCTAAGAGTTAAGATCAGGGTTCTCCAAACCATGCCGAACCGGCCGAATCGGGACGTACTGAACTGGATCGGTGGCCGGCCGGTATAGTTCGGCCACATAAAACGGTTCTTGCCCCATAAAAATTTTAAATATATATATATTATACTGGCCCGAACGAACCAAACCGGTGCTAAACCGGTCGAAATGAGGCCGAACCGCTTGGTTCGGTCAGTTTGAAGTCCGGTTCGGGTCGGTTCGCGTGGATTTTTTTTGTTTTTGTCACATGGCTACTGTAGCCATGTGACATGGTGGGGGGGGCTTCTGAGAAAGCTCTTAAGAGCTTTAACAACAGAGAGCTCATAAGAGCTCTCTGTTCGTTATTTGTTTTGCGACGACGAGATTAAAAAAAAAAATAATCCATTTCAATGCAATCAAACATTCAGAAGTCGAAGAGGAAGGTAGAATCAAGGTACGTATAGCTTTTATTTTCCCTATTTCCCTCTTCCCCCTCTTTTTTTGTTAAAATCCATGCAAAACAGAAAATTAAGAAGAAATACTGTCAAATTTTTTTGTTGCCTATGACTTTAGAGTGTGGTAGATGTAGGATAGATCTACACAATGATACTAAGATCTTGATTTTTTGTTAGTATATAATTTTTTTAAATTAAAAATTAATTTCGAATTAATAAATTAATTAAAAAATAATTAGTAAAAAACTGTAATTATAAATTATTAATCTAGGGCTCGTAAGCTACTCTCACTATAAATTTCATGCCGATTTATTCAAGTTTTAATGCGTCTCATGAATAGTACTCTAGGTTTTAAATTGAAAAAAAATGACTTTTAATACATTTCAAGGATCTTAAAAAAAAATATATAGCATGTATGATAGAATCCTACATGAATATAAAATTTTAATTTTTTTTATTTTTTTATTTTTTTAAATTTTTTAAATAAAAAATAAAAAAATAATTTAAATTTTAAAAATTAGATTAATAAAGTATTAATTAATAAATATTATTATTGACCATATATATAATTTAAATATTCAGGTATGGATCCATCAAGAATGAAGAATGATCCGGAGCGGGACATTGCTGGTTGCATGGAGAAATGCTCTGGATCGGCATCACTGGAGAAGTAAATGGTGCAATACTGAATTCAAAGATGGGGGTAATAAGGTTGAAGCAGTACTTGGCTGACGGCTATCCTGATATATCTGCATGTCGAATATCCACGGGAGGTCCGTCAGTTGATGAAGAAATACTGCTGATTTTAAAGCTGGAAAGGAAAGAGCTGCAAAGAAGGCAGAGGTGGAGTGCAGAGCCACAGAACCACCTTCTTATTACTCCAGGAAGTCAGAGGGAGCATCTATTCCTTCTAATGAGGAGGTACAGATGGAAGCTATTATTCAGGCGAGCTTGTATGAGTAGAGGCAACAGGAGGAGGCAGCCAGGCATAGACAACGATTTGGACCATCAGCTTTTGAGTTAGGATTGGGATCCGCTTCTGCTAATGCTGCAAGAGAGTCTAAGACAGTTTAGAAAAATCTTCTCAGTCAGAAAGCCCGTCGAAGAAGCACCAGTTGTATTGCATCCATATTGAAAATATTTGACAGTAGAAGGAAGTCTTCCAGAGACATTCTAAGGGAGCCACTATCCATGATGTCGATCTACATACATTTCCCAGTAGAGATTCCAAGCAACAGAGGATTGACACATGCTGAAAAAGGATAAGAAAAATGATATGTGGCGGGCCATCTCCTCCTGGTTTCATTTTAGTCATATCTCAGCCTATGCAGCAACAATCCATATTATCGCTCTGCTATTTCATCTATACAGGCTGCTGGTACAGGTGTAGATCCTCCAACATCGAGGAATATCTATGGTCAGCTTCTAGACAACAATGAGCCAGAAGGATGGATATCCTCATATCAGAGCAAGTGACCCGTGTATGGATTGACGGTGATGTGTGATGGTTGGATTGGTCATACTAGATGGAGCATCGTCAATTTCTTGACTTATTGTGATGGAAAGATTTTTTTCATAAATATATTGATGCTTCAGATCAGGTGCACGATGCCAGTTATATCCTCAAATTGGAGATGATTGATCAGGTGGGAGAGCATAATGTCGTGCAGGTCATCACTGATAATTGACCACAGTACAGGACCGCAGGGCAAATCTTGAAGCGGCGACCGCATATTTTCTGGACTCCTTGTGTTGCACATTGTATAGACCTCATATTGATGGATATTGAAAAAATCTGCATGATACAGAATATTGTTGAGCTAGCACAGTCTATCACTAGATTTATATATAACCATACATGGATCTTATCATTGATGAGAACTTTACAGGGGAGAATTATTGAGACTAGGGGTCACACGGTTTGCTACTAATTACATTGCACTTGATATTCGTGGCAAAAAAGTAGAGCTGCGTCAGATGTTTGTCAGTCAGGAGTGGCAGCAGAGCAGATATGCCTGGGCAGATACTGAGGGAAGCAATGTGAAAAATTTAGTGACGAGGCAGACATTCTGGCAGCGAGCTGAGAGAATAGTAGAAGCTATCAAGCCTCTATATGAGGTACTTCGTACCGTGGACTCCGAGAGGTATGCTAGATGGGCTTCTTGTATTTCATGATGCAAAGGCAAAGAAAAAGATTCAGGAGGCAAATCCATCACATGCATCTGAGTATATCCGGATCATTGATGGACGGTGGAGTTATCAAATGAGTTCGGATTCGTAACTAGTAGTACACAGTAATTTATGAAGTCCTAAAAATTTAAATTCAATTAGATTTGTACAAGTACGCTTGACTAATTCTTAAAATATATGTGCAGCTTACTATCTGAATCCGAGATTTTAGTACTCCATACCGGACATTGCCATGGATGAAAATCTTGTCTATCCTACGCAATGTTATATATAAAATGGAGCCCGATCCAGATGTCGATGCTATGTGCCTAGAAGAAGTTAGGTTGAAATTATTGAGTGATTTTTATGAGCATTAATTTCAACAAGTTGCACATGATAACAAATTTTTTTTTGGTAGACAAGTTTTTTAGAAAGGGCATAGATTCATTTGGATCCACTATGTAACAATCAGAAATAAATCAAAGATGAATCATGGTAGGTACTACTAAGAGTACGTATAATATTATATCAGGATTAAATTTTTTATTTTGCCAAATTTAAAATTCTAAATGATACAATGTCTTTTACAGTTGAATGGTGGGTGTATTTTGGTGGATCTGCTAAAAATCTAAAGGTTCTTCAGTTAAGATCCTCTCCCAGATGGTGTCATCCAGTGGATGTAAGCGCAACTGGTCTATATTTGGCCTTATCCACTCCAAGCAAAGGAACCATCTGAAACAGAAACGCCATAACGATCTTATGTATGTACACTATAATTTAAGGTTGAGATTAAAGTGTATCCAGGAAGAAGTAGAATTGAAATATCCCGATCCTACTGCAAGTTCATATGTTAATCAGGATGATGATCCAATGATTGGATGGGTCATGAGTTAGCAGCAACAGCCAGAACTTGATGAGCTAGGATTGCCTCCTCGACCAGCCAGTTTTATAGCTAGTGAAGCTGGGATAGATGCTAGACAATGGGCAACAAGCCATATTCCTCACAGGGCTCCAGTAGATACAGCACATCGTCCCTCCCACCATCTATTCAGTCTGGAGACATAGGAAAAGGAAAGGCAACTGTTTGCACCTCCATCAGAGCACTTAGTTCATTCAGATTCAGATACCAGAGAGAATGATGATAGTGCTTCAGATAGTGAAGGATCTAGTGATCAGGGAGGGGCCAGAGAATATGAGTCGCAGCCATCTATTTTATTTGATTCACTGGGAAGTCGCAGTTTAGCCATGCCACACAGGATATAGATCATAGATCACTATCTGATAACCCCGTGGTGATACGATTCCATATAGACAACAGCTCCGCGAGTTCGTTCGGGACACGATGCAGCTACAGCTCTTGTGCGTGGAGTAAGATCATGGATGTATCTGGATCATCCTCATATTCAAGATCCTCTTATTTGTAGCTACCGACAGCTTCTGGTCCATATGATCCATATGGTGCATCTAAGACGTCATCTTTCAGTAGTTATTATCCCATGCAGCCCGGAGCATCTTATGGATATGATTTTGCTGCTGATATATTTGGATGGGCCCCTGTACTGCCATATCATCAGTCTCTGGATAGCTCTCAGAGTCGGGACATCAGAGAGAGATCTGCGATGATTTATGATCCATCACGCATACCTCCTGGGATGACCTTAGAGGAGCATCATGCTGCCTAGCTGGAGGGATATACCGATCTGCCTACAGAGTATATAAATGATCCTTATATTTATGGACATTGACACTTTACCTGATTCTAGAAATTGGTATGTAATTATATGTTTATGCTATATTTCACTTTCATTAATTGCTGATAATCTTAGTTTAATTATCATTTTTTATCTTATTTCAATTAAAAATAGTCCTAAATCTTAGTCCTAACTTTGAAATCGGACATATCTTAAATTCTAAATTTCAAGCGTTTAGGACTCCTAAATACTAAATTCTAAATCCTAAACCCTTAAAAAATAAAATAAAAACCTTAAAATCCTAAAATTCATCAAACAAAATAAAAAACGTACTGGTTAAAACCAGCACGCCCGGTCGTACCAGTTCAAATCGGCACGCCCGCCATACCGTGTCGGCATGGTACGGCACGGTACTGTACCGATACCGGCCGGCCACCGGTATGACTCCTAGTACCGGTACCGAGAACCTTGGTTAAGATAGTACTACTTCAGGGTTGTTCTTAGAAGCTTCTGATACCATCTATCTACGACCATGGTTTAAATAGTACAAATATATAACACCATAAAATGCTCCTTAGAATTTCTAATCACCCAATTTCTAATCACCAGTAGTGTTGTTCAAATTTCAAAATTTTAAAAATGTCTAAATTTGCTAAAAGAAAATTTATAAGTCCTTTGAATGTCTATAAAATCCTAATTGGGTGCTTTGAACAGTAATTGAAGCTTGATTAGGTACTTTAAAAGTAAACTACAATACTTCTTAACATCCCTAAACCTTAAAATAATCCATAAAAAATAAAAAAAAAAACAACCCAAAAAATGTTGTAACAGTACCAAATTGGTACACATTTGCATACCCGAGTGTTAGTATGGCATGTAGTACAAGTACTGGCACAGTACCCAGTACCAAATCTGCGGACCTTCAACTAAACTATCTCCCCAGCTTCTAAGAAACATGCAGAAATCTTAACTCATTGACTCGCAAACTTTCATGGTATGAACAAAAGAATCAATATCAGGAAAATTAGTTGTCTTCGTTTGCAAAAGAAAACCGTCTTCATCATTGCAGCACGTGGTTAATAATTATGAAAGTAAAAAAAAGAAGCTGAATGCAACAAAATCCAGAAACTGAAGGATGGTTTTAATGATATGATTACAATTGACTGTAAGAAAACAAAAGCAAAATTGGTGTCTCAGAGTTTAGAACTTCTGTTACTTCCAATCTAACACTTGGCTCTCCTTTTTGACTTGACTTGAGTTTCAAGATATTAAAATTGTAGACATGAATTTGCAGTGTGCATGGCTGACTACCAATGTTAAAGTGACAAAAAGGTACCTTGTAACTTCTATAAATGATAAAATGATAACACATGCAATACTACCGTAATCATACCATGCTCTCCCATGGGACATAAAAGTCAGACACTGCAGCAGCAAGGTAAAACATCCCATGTGTGGCAGTACAACTCATTGATGTGGCCACCGATTTTAATATCTGTTAACAAAGATAAAAACCAGAAAATGATATGAGGATGTCAGGACATTAGTTTGCAGCAAACATACAGATTGTGACAGCGAGGAAGGATGGATTCAATGTCTAGGAGTTTACAATTGATTGCAAAGCAATCACAAAATATCTTAAAGAGAAGAAATAAACGTAATCCAAAGTAAGTGCCATGCATATAGCTACCAAAGATATTAAGGTCAGCAAATCATAAAAACTCACAAGATGACTTTATCAGGAGAATAGTCTCCATTTTATTTTATTTCCCCTCCAGCAGTTGTTTCATAACATTTAATACTTCAAATTATCAACTTCACAATTCACAGCCCAGTTCTGCATGGAGTATTATATGTAAGGAAAAGGAATCCAACCTTCTAAGAAAACAAACACTTGAGCACAGAAACCAGATTTATCATGAACAGTCTCTACAAACTAAGTCTTCACATCCGTTAATGACTAACTATATGTAACTAATTTTGTACACTACAGGAAAGCTCAGACACCTTTCCAACCAAAAAAAAAAAAATATTGCAGTTATCAATGATTATAGAGAAAAGTGAAGATAAACAAAATACAAGGTAAGGATGATCAGAAGCCAACCTAGTACCTCATCATTATTAGTCATAAAGTGAAAATAATGGACAAGAAGTAATTAAGTGACAACCGACAGAACATGAACTGAATATCTAGTTTTAACTTGCCAACACCCCAGCCAACTCATATTCAAATATCAAGAAATCAAGAGCAATTATGTCTAAGATGGATCCCACTCAGACAAATTATGGGTTCTACAGATAAATATTCCAGTAAAACATGTAAGATCTTTCACTCAGAGATTTTAGATATGCTAGTGTACATTGCTTAGAATGGCCTCAATTCTATATAGGTTCCGGTACCGAACCTATATCGGTGGTCAGCGGTATCGTACCAACGATCTGCGGGTAGGCGTGAAGGTATGAACCGGCACCATTTTTTTTTTGTAATGGATGACTGGATTTTATTTTTTAGGTTTAGGGTTTGGATTTTGTTTGGCCTTTGATGAATTAGATTTATATTGAAGACTCAAATTTAGATTGAATTTAAAAATGCTAATATTTCTAATAAAATGATTTATAATTAAATAGATCGGTAATAATGAAAGTGAAAGGTAACATAAAAATATTACATATCATGTCAGAATCATAGAGTCGAGTATAAAATCGGGTCAGAGATCATGGTTATAAATCTCTGCTGCAGCTGATAGTCCTATGAGTCATCCTAAATATGCATGTGGATAGTACTTATCAATCCTCCTGAATCCCACTTAGAATTTAAATTATAATGCACATGTAAAAATCGTTGAGATGTTTCTGCAGAGATTCCATTGGAAGATGATGTCCAGATGTACCATATAAACCATTGGAAGAGCTGTTGCAAAAGGTTCTGAATTGAGATCCTTAAATGAATCCACTCACTGCAAGAGCTACAGCTGCATCGATCCGAAATTCGGAGCCCGTAATATAAATTTATACTACTTAGTAGTACTCCATGATCATCTTTGATTATTCGATTTACAGTGGATCCAAATGAATCTGTACCCTTCCTAAAAAATTTCGTCTGTCAAAAAAAATTTTGTTATCATGTGCTACTTGTTGAAATTAATGCTAATAAAAAATCACTCAACAATTCTACCTACTTACTTCTTTAGGCACATAACAGCGACCTCTAGATCGAGCTCCATCTTGTAGATAACATTGCATATGGCAAACATAAACTCTTCATCCATGGCAATGTCTGGTATGGAGTATTGGAATCTCGGATTCAAATAGTAAGCTGTACATATATTTTTAAGAATTAGTTAAGCGTACTTGTACAAATCTAATTGAATTTAAACTTTTAGGGATTTCATAAATTATTGCATACTTGCTAGATGCAAATCCGAACTCATTTGATAACTTCACCATCCATTAATGATTTGGATATACTCAGTAGCATTGTCTTGTCTGTCTCTTGAATCTTTTCCTTTATCCTTTGCATCATGTAATACAGGAAGCCCATCTGAGCATACCTCTCAGAGTCCATGGCATGAAATACCTCATATAGAGGCTTGATAGCCTTAACTATCCTCTCAGCCCATTGTCAGAATGTCTGTCTCATTACTAAATTCTCCATATTGCTTCCCTCAGTATTTGCCTTGGCATATCTGCTCTGTCTGCCACTCTTGACTGATAAATATCTGATGCGCTCTGCTTCTTGCCAAGAAAATTAAGTGCTATATAATTAGTAGCAAACGTGTGACACCTGGTCTCAATATTTCTCTCTGGCTTCCCTCAGTATTTGCCTTGGCATATCTGCTCTGCTGCCACTCCTGACTGATAAATATCTGATGCAGCTCTGCTTCTTGCCAAGAAAATTAAGTGCTATATAATTAGTAGCAAACGTGTGACACTGGTCTCAATATTTCTCTCTGTAAAGCTCTATCAATGATAAGATCCATGTATGGTTATATATGAATTTAGTAATCGACTGTGCTAGCTTAACCATCTTCTGTACCCGCGAATCTTTTTAATATCCATCAATATGAGATTATACAATATGCAGCACAAGAGATCTAGAAAATATACGGTCACTGCTGCATCAAGATCTGCCTTGCAGCTCTGTATGTGGCATTATCTGTATGACCGCATGATATTATGCTCTCACACTGATCAATCACCTCTTCCACTCTGAAGATATAACTAGCATCGTGCGTCTCATTTGAAGCATCAACAGACTTTTGAAAAAAAATTCCATCACAATAAGTCAAGAAATTGATGATGCTTTGTCTAATAGGACCAATCCAACCATCACACATTCCTGTCAACCCATATAAGGGCACTGCTTGATAGGAGACAATCCATTCTTCTAGTTCCTCCTTATTGCTGTATAGAAACTGATCAAGATATCCCTCAATCCTGGAGGATCTATACCTACACCACCACATATCCTTCTTTTATCCTTTTTCAGCATGATGTAATAATCTGTTGTTTGGAATCTCTACTGGGAAGGGCATGTAGATCAACATCATAGATAAGGCTCATGCTGGAATGTTCCTAAAAAATTTTCTTTATTGCCAAATGCTTCCAACATGGATGCAATACGACCGATGCTCCTGATGAGCTCTCTGACTGAGGTCCTCCTAAACCGTATCTCGGACTCTTCTGCAATACTAGCAAAACCGGATCCCGAGTCCGACTCAAAAATTGATGGTCCAAATTACTGTCTATGCCAGGCCATCTCCTCTAGCTGCCTCTGCTCATACAAGCTCGTCTGAATAACAGCCTTAATTTATACCTCCTCATCAGAAGAAATAGATGCTCCCTCTGACTCCCTAGAGTAATAAGAAGGTAGTTCTGTGGCTCTGCGGTCTACTTCTGTCTTCTTCTTTGCGTTCTTTCCTTTCAACTTTGAAATCAATAAAATATTTTTATCAACTGACAACTCCTGTGGACACTGTCGGCATGCAAATACATCATGGATAGCCGCTAGCCAAGTATTGCTTCAACCTTGTTACCCCACCTTTGAATTCGATATTGCACCGTTTTTCCTTCAGTGATGCCGACCTGAGAGCATCTCTCTATGCAACTAACCAATGTCACGCTTCAGATCCTTCTTCCTCCTCGATGGATCCATACCTGAATATTTAAATTGTACATAAGATCAAAATAACGTTTATTAATTAATACTTTATAAAACTAATTTTTTAATTTTTTAAATTTAAGTTTTTTTTTAAAATTTTAATTTAAAATTTAAAAAATAAAATATTATAAAAAAACTGATCTTAGATTCATGTAGGATTCTATATACATGCTACATGTATTTTTTAAGACCTTCAAAATGCATTAAAAACCAATTTTTCTTCAATTAAGATCTAAAGTAACATTATAAGACACATCAAAACTTGGATAAATTGACAGGAAATTTATAGTGAGAGTAGTTAACAAGTTCCAAATTAATAATTTATAATTATAATTTTTTACTAATTATTATTTATTCATTTTTTAATCTGAAATTAATTTTAATTTAAAAAATTATATACTTAACAAAAAAATCAAGATCTTAGTATCATCGTGTAGATTTATCCTAAATTTACCACACTCTAAAATCATGACCAACAAAAAAAAAATTGACAGTATTTCTCTTTAATTTTCTATTTGCACGAATTTCAATAAGAAAAGAGAGGGAAGAGAGAAAGAGGAAAAGGGAAGCTATATATATCTTGATTCTACCTTCTTCAATTTATGGATGTCTGATTATCTTGAAATGGAGAGAAAATGAAGGATTTTTCGTTCGTTGAGTATCGAATGTCAAAAGACACAGAGAGCTCTCTGTTTGCTCTTAAGAAGCCAAAACAACGGCCCCTCGTCCCCAACATGACTATGGTGCCAATAGTGGAAGGCAAAAAAAATTAAAGAAAAACTAGTTCAAACTAGTTCGAACCGGACCAAACTGGTCAGAACCATGCCGAACCGTTCGAACTGGTTCGAACCGGACCAAACCGGTCGTGAATGGCCGAACATACCGGTTCGGCATGGTTTCGACTGGTTCAGGTCCGGTTTGGTCCGGTTCTGGACCGGTTCGGGCCAGTAGTACATAATTTTTTTTAATTTTTAAAATGGATGGGAACCGAATTATATGGCCGACCGTGCCGGTAGCACCGGTCCGGTCAGTCGACCGGCAGTTAGTGCACCCCGAACCGGCCAGTTCGGTGCAGTTCGGCGTTCCTTGCTTTATATGCTAACATATCAGTTATCATTCAACTTCAAATTCAGTTACTAAATAATAGCACCGAACTGGCCAGTTCGGCACAGTTCGGCGTTCCTTGCTTTATATGCTAACATATCATTTATCATTCAACTTCGAATTCAGTTACTAAATAATAAGTGTGAGCATACCTGAGTGGCAGTTTTTTCTTACATTATAAATACCAACTAATTTTTAACAAGCAAATAGAGGTGTGAGGACAAATGATTTCTTATATGTCTAAATTTATCTCACTACTAGCAGAGCTACTACTGAAACACTAGCAAATATGCATCTTCTTTAAGATAAACATAAGCAAGTGTTGTTATTTTCAACATGCTGACACTTCTTACAGGTTACCTATGTCCAATATTTTGAACTGTCCAAAAGCTATTTGCATCAAGTAAATGATGGCATGAATAGATTTACAATGGCTTAAAGTAGAAAAAAGATACAAAGTTCTCAAATCATAATAATTATAACAGTTACTTAGAAATGATGTAACTGTATGTGTGCTCATTCCCATCAAAAACAAGAAAGGTTTTATCCTTTATGCTATGTTATACAGTGGGTCCTGCAAATTATTTTATCCAGAAAAATGACTCCAATTATGCAGTGGCATGCATCTAGATATATAAATACATGTAAGAAAATGAACACTTAACTTTAGTTTCAAGTTCCATGTAATTTCTGCACAGTTATCTCAACACTTGATATACTTCAGAATAAAATTGACGGCCAAAGTCCAATACGTTAGCTTGATAGCCATATTTTTTTTAAATATATGATGCTTTTCAAGTCAAACAAAACTCAAATTTTCAGTAAACTATCAAATAGTTCTTGAACTTCTCATCAAATTTTACTTGCCAAAACACCAAGTTTAAAAAAATTTTTTAAGTTCACAACTAATTGTGAGTTGCTCATAAAACATTCAAGGACATGTTAAATTCTGAAATATGAAAAATTTTAACCTTGTAGAATCAGTTCCAAATTCTGAGAAAAGTGATTAACTATTATAAAATAGCATTCATATGTGCGAAGCTATGTGCAGTGTTGGGTTTAAAATAATATAATTACAAATGCACTCCATTTTTTTGGTAGTTGCATTCATCTTCTCAACAGTCATTGAGTTCGCATCCCAGGGAGATGGACAGAAAATATAAATGATACTTCTAGCTTATAGTGACACGCTAACAGATGTGGTAAAACAATATTAATAGCCTGGTTCAAATAATAGATTCCTAGCAAATAAAATAGTCCTTTGATGCACTAATCTTAAGTTATATCATAATAGCTATTGAACATGCAGGAAACCTGGAGATACTCAAAAATAGTGGTGAATGGAAGTTTCAGCAATAAGCCCTCTTCCACTGCCTGAAAAAAGAGATAAATTTCACTAATTATTATTTCTTTTAAATCACATCTCCAGTCTAACAGATAAGACCAAGAACTGAAATAATGAAACAGCTTGGCAAACAGAGGTGAATAATATAAAGAGTATGCACAAATAGGCACCTTACAATAATCTCTATTGCCTTCTTGACCACTGTAGCATGTGACTGGCACACTTGCAAATATATAAAATAATTATAGAGAAAATTAAAGTTATTAAGAAAATAAATGGGGCATGTCAGAGATTTATGACAACAAGCAACCACTGGTAGGATCAGACTATCACATACTTAAAGTCCATATCCTTGAAACAAATAATCTTAGTTTCCATCTGGTGTTGCTCATTAATTGAGTTCAAGTCAGAACTGAGCAACACAAATAATGACAATATAATTAAGTACAAGGAAATCCATTAACTGTGAAATTACAGCATAATACATATTCCTAACTTTGGGCTCCGCGTGGGTGCTCTGAGTTATTTTAGATATTTGAAGTTCCCCTAAGTCCTAATATTTAAATAAAGAAATCCCAATAATTTAATTTTATTTGATTTTTGCTCATAAACATCTCATCCTCCATCTATTATGGATTTCTGCCTTGCTAAACTAACCCATATTTTATTATGGGATCTATAAAAAGTTTCAAGAAAATTACCTAACACAATTATATGGATAAAATAACAATAATAAAATATCAACAACAATAATAATAAGAAATCAATTGCAAATGTTGCAATTCCTACTTCAACATTATCTACCACTTGAAATAAGAAAGGGAACAGAAGCAAAGATAAGTTTGTTCTCCCTTTCTTTTCCTTTCTTCTTTTGCAAGTTCAATTCTGCATGATGCAAACAAATAGTCATTGACTTTGCAAACCTTGAATTGTTGAGTCCTCCGGAGATCGAAGAGCTCAAGAAATGAATCTTGTGGAAGATAGCTACAGTAAGGTTGACAGCTTCCCCTGAAAATAGAAATAAACTGTGATTTTACACTCTATTTTGGGGGCAGAGGGGTAGGCTACTGATCTTAGTTATATAAGGATGGAACCAATGACGCACCCATTTAAGACAGTATGCAAATCAATTCTATACAAATGAAACTAAACAATTATGTTCTAAAAAAATTAATCATATGATACTTAGAAAAGAATTGGCCACTACACATTGAACACCCATCTCACCGTCGATAAACAAAGATAACGGCATATCCAGCTTTCACAAAATACCTGCAAAACATTTGGATAAATTAATTAAAATAGATTGATAAGGATCAAGCTCAGATACGTATACTGAAACATAGTAGGAAAAAAATGAAACAAGCAATTTATACTCTGTAGATACTGCTCCTCTGTGACCTGAGCTGAATTATTCGATGTAGCGCACACATCTCTGCTCCAGAGGAACGGTAGTGCCACCAGAAGTCACCAAACAACCCTAACAGGGCTACCATTTTCTGAATAATATCAGGCAAAAAAACCAATCAGAATCTGGAAACAAAAGTCTTTAAAACAATCAAATTAGACAGACCAAGAATTGATAACCTAAGAAAGAGTACGCAATTAAATAGTTGACGATAAACTAATGTATATTTGCCTGAGGATTGAGAGATCCGATCCATGAACTCTTTCAATTCTGGCAGATTAGATCGCCATCTCTCAGAGGCGGGGCTGAGTCGAGAAGGATTCTCGTCAGATTCTTGGGTTGCTTCTGATCCATTTCTCGAATCCATGATATCCTGCCTTACATGGAAATTTCCACATCAATTCCTGAGAAAGCAAACTCTTATGATCTTCTATCACCAACTGATCAGAAATCCACGTAGCAACAACATCAGAAATCCGAATCACTCAAAAAATAAAACTAATCAGGGCCGCTTTCCGCTGGATTTGACTAAAAAAAAAAAACCTCCCAAACATCGAAACAAGAAATTTTATCAAAAAATTCGCCCTTACCAGGAATAAAACCCAAATTTGAAGACAAATGATCCGAGAAGTCGAATCCTTCTTTCCTCTTATCACTCTCTTTCCTATATTATTAGTATATTATATTATATTATATTATATATATATATATATATATAACAATATATATATATATATATCTTACGGTCACATGCAGCACATCCATACATACATTAAAGGAGAGTCCAGAGCTTTCCCGGCGCGCCACGTGTCGAGCTCTGGACTCTCGGCTCGCCCACCTCCCCGCTCTCCTCGCCGCCATTTTCCCGTCGAAGCTCCTTCGTTCTCCCTCCGCCCGTTCCCCTCCGTCTCGCCGCCTTCCCGCCCGCCCACCTCCCCGCTCCCTCGGGTGTTTTCCCTCCCCAGTCCCCATGGATCTCCGAAGAAGGGAACCGGCGCGGAAAATTTAAAAAAAAAAAAGACCAATCTATGAGGGAAAAGGCCTTACCTTTCAACTTGTTCCGTCTTCCTTGTTTTCCCCGGTTTTTCCTCTGTTTTTTCCATCCAGGAGTCTCAATCGGCTGTTTCCTTCCTTCCCTCCGATGAAGGGAACGGCGAGAATTTTTTTAAAAAAAAAAACAATCTATAAGGAAAAGGCTTACCTTTCAATACGTTCCATCTCCCTTTGCTTTCCTCTGTTTTTTTCCGTCCAGAGGATTCTCAATCGGGTGGGAGGCTCGGACCGGCCGAATAAAGAAGCGCTGAAACGATGGTTAGGTTTTATTTATTTATTTATTTTATATAAGAGCTAAGGATTTAAATATGTTATTCATGATTTCGGGGGCTCGGAGCGGCGAATTAATAAGGTGACAATGGATCGGATTTGGATCTTGTCATCCAAAATTTATATCCTCCACTAAAAAAATTATTTATTTTATATCCATTTTTGAATCGGTTTATATCAGATATAAAAAAATTATGTATGAATCGGATCGGGTTGGATATACCCGATTTCATAAAACTGATTTATTTAAAAGTTAAATCGATCGGATCGAATATAATATCCCATATCTAATTTACTTAAATATTTTATAAATATAATTTTTTTATATATAAATGGATCGAATTCTGGTCGGGGCATACTACTACCTGCATCTGATCCGAATCCGAGTCGAATTTTTTATATAGCCCATATCCATTTATAAATTAGGCAGGTTGAATTTATCCGTCTCATTAAAGTCGAGTCGGATCGGATGCCTATCGGATTGATAAAAATTGCCATCCCTATGAACTATGAAGCTTAAATGATGGCTATGATTTTTTTAATTAAAATTTTATATATAAAAATTTATAAAATACAAATATATAAAAAATATAAATATATTATTAATTAATTAAAAAATTAAAATAAATAATCAATACATATTTTTACTTGAACTAAAAAGGAAAAAAAAAAAAAAAAGCTTAACATGAATTTATTTAGTACCTAGATCTCATAGACCAGACTCGAGTATAAAATTATACAATAATATAATAATATTTATATAATTAAATTATAATATAATAATATAATTATAATGTGAGAATATATAAATATAATATGATAATATTTATTATAATATATAACATTATCAATAAAAATTATTTACTATTTTATAATATGGTATTATTATTATTATATATATTATATTATATATTTTTTATAAAAGATTATAAAATAAATAAATCAAGTTTAGGTAGAGGATATCCGTGCTGTAAATCTTAAATCTATTTCAAACTCAAATAATTTTAAATTTTAAATTTTAAATCTGTTCTAAATTACTTACCGTATTATTAACAAGTTTTATTAAAGTTATGATAGGCTCGGTATTAAAAAAATTTGTTCAACAGCTATTCCTAAGTCTTTTTTGTAATATTAGATGCGAGATTGGTCCATTATATTTTTTGGACATATATATAATATTATAATATATTTTTTGTAAATTTTTTTTGATGGATTTTAAGAATTTATGTCTAAATGTGTGAAATATCTAAATTTATTATATATGGATGAAAAATATTAGAAGATTAAAAACTAAAGTTAACTATATTAATTGAATGATACTAATTCATCAATTATATAATAATATCATAATATTAATTAGATAATAACAAAAAGAGATATTTTGTTGTTTGTATCCAAAGCATCAAAGACTAGACTCCATTACATTATAAAATTATATAATAATATAATAATATTTTATATAATTAAAATATAATATACTAATATAATTATAGCAAAGAGCATACAAACATAATAAATAATATTGTAATAATATGATAATAACTATTACGATATGTTATATTATCAATAAAAATTATTCACCAATTATGGTATGATATTATTTATTATATTAAGGTATTGGATTATATTATATTATATTATATATTTGATTATATTAATATATTATGTACATGTATTCTTATTAAAAGTTATAAAATATATATAATCAAATTTGTATAGTTGGTATCCGAGCAAAAAATCTTAAATTCATCCCAAACTTGAATGAATTTATTTTTAAATTTCTAATCCATCCCAAACTTTTTAGATTCTTAGAATATTATTAAATAAGTCCTATTAAAGTTCAGGATAAGTTGGGTATCAAAAAAATCTACTTAAATACCATCTCTAAATTTATCATAACATCAGATATAGGATTGGTCTATTACACTTCAGATCCATATGTTATTTTAACATATTTTTTAAATTTTTTTAGATGAATTTAAATATAAAATACATAGATTTATTATATACAGGTGAAAGATATTAAAATTATTAAAAAATAAAACTGATTGTATTAATTAAATGTCAGTAATTTATAAAAAATAATTTTAAATTTTTTTAAGATTAATTTTAGAGTCCTATATTAAAATATGTAAAATATTTAAATTTATTATTTATAGTCCAAAAAAAATTCAAAGATTATCATAAATAAATTTAACAATTTGGATTATATAAAATTACAATATATCTCTATATTTGGTTTAGAAAATTAATAATTAAAAGTTAAATTTAAATAATGGATTATATTTATTGATTGATTTTAATATTTAATATTTAATAATAAATAATTTGTCTATGGGCTTGGATCTTCTTAGATATATGGGGCCCAATTAGTTTAGTATTATCTTCGACTCAAAAAATCAATGACCAAGGTTAGATTAAAATATAATATTTACTTATTTTTTTGAATTATATTTTAGTATATTATTGATTCAACTAGGGATTAGTTTAGATTGAGCGGTAACATCTCAGGTATGGAATAGTATTTTATTATATCCACTAACTTGTATACATAAAAAATAAATTATTTAATTAATTTTTAGGGTATGAAATTTATTTTCAAGATAATTTAAAACTAATTAACATCTCCTATAGTTAGTTGCATAAAATATATATACGATTGTAATAAATATTTATAATGATATTTTTTGGTGAAATCAATGCAGTAAAAATGATTAGCCTCCTATACCATATTAAAATTGCAATACAATTTTTAATACTATATTTTATTTACTAAAAGTAAATATATTATTTTATTTAAAAATAATTTTAATGTGTCTATTATCTCAAGGTATAATTTAAATAGTATTATTGATGATAAAATTGATTTATTGACCTTTATAATTTTTAAAAAATTAGTGCAATAACTAAATAGTCTTCTTACACAGTCACACATAATTTTATAATTATCATAAAATATGATAAATTTAGTTTATTGGTTGTTCTAAAAAATATTCTTAATAATACTTATATTTCAAATTATATTTGGTTCATAAAGTTTCAGCGAAAATATGTATAATTTCAAAGTTATCAACATATTTTCAAGAAATGAATCTTGGCTTGATAATTTACAAAAAGTTTTAACTTTAAACTTTGTCCATCTTAGATTTAACAAAAATCTATTATTTCAAATTTTAACAAACTGATTCATATCAAACTTTTTCAAGAAACATCTTCTAAAAAATTATAGAGCACAATCCGATAACATATTTTAGTTATTAATCTTTATCTCTCTTCTTTTTTATTTATCTAAAAATAATTTAATTTTAAATATTATAGCTTATTTCTCCAATCATTTGAATTTTTATCTTGTTATAGAACATAATTAAGTAATATTCTAACAAAATTTTTAGGCATTTGTTTTCAGTTTAAATGAAAAGATTATAGTAAATAAAGATTAACATGGATAAAGTTTATTAATTAATAAAAATATTATATATTATATTATATATAATCTATATATTGATAAAATAGCTTGAATTTGTTTGATTTAAACAAAATTCGGCCACATAGTGTGGGTTACATACTAGTGTGAAAAATAGGGTGTGGACTAAAGGGCAAGGGAGGGGGATGTTTTGAATGGATGATCCACCAGGGAATAGGTGGCGATGGATCAGATTTGGATTAGATCAATTAATATCCATATTTATTTTATTATTAAAATAATTATATCTATATCTATCTCATATTAGATTGTGTTGCCATTAAATTGTCCTTCACTGGACTCCGATGGCGATCGAGGATACTCCGATCTTCTCTGGATGGAACTGGATGCTGCTTCTGGTGGCTCTTGAATGAAGATTTATAAAAGTAGTTCCTTATTCGACGGTGATCAATGGAGGATCCTTCAGGGCTCAAGTCAATAGATAGAAAAAATAGACTATAGCAGCCGGAGCTGAGAGTGGTGGTGGTGAGATTGAATGAGAGTGTGTAGCATAATAGTGTATTAGTGTAGCAAACCTCGTCGAAATCCTCTCTTACTAATTTTATAAAGTTACTCAAGATAACTAAATGTTGTTTGAGATGTGGCCTGCTCTGACATGGATAACAGATTTCTGTTGGGTGTTAGGATCTTATCCCTCACATCTTTTTTATTGGCATCTTTCTATTAGGATGGTAGCATTTATTAGGATCTTGTCTACCACGACTTCTACTAGGATAGCTATAACTTGTTCGCGTCTACCTCTTACTCCAAGGTTGGTCTACTTGGCCAAAGTTACTCTACTCGATCAAGGTTGGTTTGCTTGGCTAATGCTAGTATGCTCAGTTAAGGTTGCTTGTACTTGGCTACGGGTGCTCGTACTCGGCCACAGATGCTTGGTCAAAGTTATCAACCAAGGAGGTACTTCTACTCGGCCACAGGTACCATACAAAGTTACTCAACCAAGAAGGTACTTGTACTCGACCATAGGTACTCAGTTATAGGTACTCGATCAAAGTTACTTAGCCAAGGAAGTACTAATACTCGACCACATGTACAAAATTACTCAACTAAGGAGGTACTCGTACTCGGCTACAAGTACTCGACCAAAGTTACTTAGTCAAGGAGATACTCATACTCGGCCACATGTACTTGTACTTAGTCATAGGTACTCATACAAAGTTACTCAGCTAAGGAGCTACTCGTACTCACCCACAGGTGCTCGTCCAAAGTTATTTAACTAAGGAGGTACTCATACTCGGCCATAGATACTATACTTGACCACAGGTGCTCGTCCATGATTACTCGGCCACAAGTACTTGTCCATGGTTGCTCAATCGTAGGTACTTGTACTCGGCCAAAGGTACTTAACTAAGATTACTTGACCATAGGTGCTTGTCCATGGTTGCTCAAACATAGGTACTTGTTGACTTGGTTGCCATCTCACACTTCATGGATTCACCCGAGGTCTGGGGTTTGCGCAATGCGGCCGCTGGAGGCCAGGTCAGCAGGTCCCTCGGGTAGACTCGAGAGGGTCAGGTGCCATTCCTGTAGTGTTTCGAGCTGACTCGTGTGCCACGGGGTCATTCTTGTAGATACTTGACCAAAGTTATTCAACCATAGGTACTTGGCTAAAGTTACTCGCCAAGATTTGCCTTCAACTTAGTTGTCGATCTGGTTGGTTCGTCGAGACCAGGTAGTTGTGGTCACAACATTGACCCCACTCTCGACCTCAAAATGCTACTAATTAAGTGCTTCAACTTTTGTTGTTTTGGATGTAGGGAGCAACGTCACTTTTTGGGCCTCGACTTGTAATGACATCCATAGTTTGAAATCATAGTAGATCTTTGTTAGTGCTTCGATTTGGAGTCCTGATTATGGAGAGTCAGCTATTGATGGAGTCTGACTATAGAAAGTCAATTATTGAGTAGAACTTGATTGTGGAAAGTCGATTGTTGAGTGAAACCTAATTATGGAAAATCGATTGTTGCTTAAAACCTAATTGTGGGAAGTCGGTTATTGAGTAGTTAAAGAGAAGTGATGGAGGTGAAAACGTAGCTATCTTCATAGTTGACTGGGTATTAGTTAGTCGAAGGGCTTGGGGAGCCCGTTGATAGAGACAAAGGTGTGGAAACGTAGCGATCTTTGTCAGGGACTGAGTGTTAAGTAGCCAGATAGGAGATGGTGGTGTAAAAATACATCCATCTTTACTACGACCAGTTGTTAGTCGTCAGAGATGGAGGTATGGAAACATAGCCATCTTCGTTAGTGATTGGATATTAAATGGCTAGATAGGAGATGGTGGTGTAGAAATGCATGAATCTTTACTATGACCAGTTGTTAATCGACCATAGATGGAGGTATAAAAATGTAGCCATCTTTACATGGCTGGTTGTTAGTCGGCTAGAGATGGAGGTATGAAAACATAGCCATCTTTACTACGACCGGTTGTTAATCAATCGGATAGAAGATGGTGATGTAAAAATGTCTATCTTTATTGTGCCAGTTATTAGTCGGCTGGAGATGGAGGTGTAGAGATGCAGCCATCTTTATTGCGACCGACCAGTTATAAAGTAGCCAAATAGGAGATAATAGTGTAGAAATGCACTCATCTTTATTGCAATCAGTTGTTGTTAACCAAAGATGGAGGTATAAAAATATAGCCATCTTTACTTCATCGATTGCTTGTCGATTGGAGATAGAGGTATGAAAATGCAACCATTTTTACGGCGATAGGATATTAATCGACCGAATAAAAGATGATGTTATAGAAATGCACCCATCTTTACTGTGATCAATTATTCGTTAGTTAGAGACGAAATTGTGGAAACGTAGCTGTCTTTACTATGATTGGTTGTTAGTCGACCAGATACAGAGGCATGGAAATGCAACCATCTTTATTATGACCGGTTGTTAATTGATCAGATAGGAGATGGTGGTATAAAAATATACCCATCTTTACTAAGACCGGTTGTTAGTCAGCTGGAGATGGAGGTGTGGAAATGTAATCATCTTTACTGCAACTAGTTGTTAGTCGATCGAAGGACTCATAGAACTTCAATGGATCCCATGGGCTTTTTTGGGCCTGTTATGCTCTGGTGGACCCTATAGATTTCAGTGACTGGTGGGCCCTGTGGATTTAGTAAGTCAGTGGATCCGACAACAGTCGGTGTGTCGATGGGCTAGGCATCGTTCGTGCCTCGGATCTTGGTCTGCTCCTGACGCTTGCAAATAGCTACTATTGATTTGCTGGTTAAGGAGCACTGGTCTCTAGCTGAGCTGTTCATCACGGTGTGAAGAATATTCGATGCAATCAATTGAGGTGTCTTAAACTTGCGTCGTTACCATTAGACTTCAAGCTCTGGGATCTCTTCTTGATGATGTCCCTACTTGGCATGCCAATCTATTATCGTTAAATCACCTTTCATTGGACTCTTATGGTGATCGAGGGTGCTTCAATATTCTCTTGGCGAAACTGGGTGCTGCTCTTGATGGCTCTCGGATGGAGATTTGCAAAAGTAATTCTTTGATTGGTGGTGACTAGCAGGAACCCTCCGACATTCAAATAAGTGGATAGGAGAAATGTGTTACAGTAACCAAAGCTAAGGGTGGTAGTGGTGAGACTGAATGAGCGAGTGTAGGGTAATAATGTGTCAATGTAGCATATCTCATTGAAATCCCCTTTTACCAATTTTATAAAGTTACTCGAGATAATTAAATGCCGTTTGAAAGGTGACATCCTCTAACATAGATAATAAATTCCTGTTGGGTATTGGAATCTTCTCTCTCACATCTTTTTTGTTGATATCTTTATATTAGGATGGCAGCATTTGCTAGAATCCTGTCTATCACAACCTCTACTAGGATAGTTGCAACTTGTTTACCTCTGTCTCTTACTCCAAGGTTGGTTTGCTCAACCAAGGTTATCGTACTTGACCATAGGTGCTTGTACTCGATCAAAGTTACTTAGCCAGGAAGGTACTCATACCTGGCCATAAGTATTTGACCAAAGTTATTCGGTTAGAGAGGTACTCGTACTCAACTACAAGTACTTGTACAAAGTTACTTACCAAAGAGGTACTCGCATTTGATACAGGTATTTGACCAAAGTTATTCAGCCAAGGAAATACTCGTACTCGACCACAGGTACGCGTACTCAGTTATAGATACTTGTCCATGATTACTTAGCCACGGGTACTCTTTCATGTTTGTTCGGCGACAGGTGCTCGTACTCAGCCAAGATTACTCGGTCACATGTACTTGTTCGTAGTTACTTGGTCATAGATATTTATCCATGGTTGCTTGGCTGCAGCTCAACCACATGTACTTGTTCATGGTTGCTCGATCATAGATGCTTGTTCATAATTACCCGATTAAGGTGCTCGTAACTCGCCAAAAGTATTCAGCCAACTTTACTGGATCAGAGATGCTCATCCATAATTACCCGATATACTCGGTTAAAGATACCCAGCCAAGATTATCCGGTCATAAATGCTCATTCATGATTGCTTAGCTATAGATAGCCAATAGTGGGCCAAAATTACTAAGCCTTTGGCGATTGATCTAATTGATTCACCGAGACCGGCTAGTTGGCTTGTGGTCACAGCAGACCGAATAAAATAAAAAATATGGATGAGATGGGACATACCCGCCTTGTCTCGAATTGGTTCTCAAAAAAATTTCAAATCCTACCTTCTACCAAGATTAAGCTCTCAAATCCTCGCTGCTTTTCCTTTGTTTTTCTTGAGTTTTCCTTCTTTTTTCCTGGGTTTTCCTCTGTTTTCCGTCCTCAGGAGTCTCTCAAGTCTCAATCGGGTGGGAGGCTTGAAGCGGCCAAATAGGGAAAGCTTTGACGGTGGCTAGCCTCTTCCCCTGTTTTTTCCGTCCTCAACAAGAGTCTCGATATCCAGAGGTTTGGAGCGGCTGGATAGGGAAGTAACGAGGGCTAGGATTTTGTGTTGGATATCTAGAGGTCTCTCTTGGGCATTTTGTCAACTGACTTCCACGCTTTTATTTAGACTTTTCCATCGCTTTCCATCTTACACAATTGTTTGATTTGAATCAGGCACGAAGGCCCCCTCCGCTGCTGCCGTAGGATGACCACTGGCGCGACTTCATCGTCAGCTCGGTCGATCCCATGCCCCCTCCTCGAACCGGCAGTTCCCCTTCGATCCCTTACCAATGCTACCCCAATCACTGCGCCTCAGGACGCGCCCGACGTTGGCAAGGCATGGGAGAAGGTCAGGGGAGCGATTCCGCTCCTCTACATTCCGAGAAGAGGAGGTGGAGGAGCCCGAGCCCTTGATCCCCACACCCTCTTTGGCTTTGAAGAGTACAGCAAAGGATGAGATCGGGACCGGATAAGGATGTGGGATTAAAACCTGATTCCGAATCTTATGTTTTTAAAATGGTAAGCAAGGAATGATTTATTGGTTAAACTTTCATGTTAGACGTAATTATTATATGGGGAAGACTCACAAACTCTTCCTGGTATAAAGTCATCATTTATGTTTATTTCTCTTTTCTTTGAATACAAATATTCTCGGCGAAAAATTATTTGAGAAATTGTAGTCAAACAGAAATAAGATTAACTTTTTACCTAAGTATGCTAAATGGTATAACTATTATCATTCAACTTTTACTTATTCTAAAACCAAACACACAATAATGCCTATTAGTAGAGTTATTAATAGTAAAAATATGAAGCAAGCCAAGGAAGTTATAATATAATGAAGCCATTCCATTCGCCATGCCTGCAAGAAGAAGGGACAGCCATGATTTGTCAATTTTAATTTCTATTGATATTTAATAAATATTCTTCTCTTTTTGATTGGTATTTGGAAATCTCTTTTGTTTCTCTCTATTTCTAATTAAGAGCAAGTTAAGAGAGTGTAAGTAATAAAAGAGGATTTTCAGAAAAGAGTCTTTTCTAATTTACGGAATATGCTTGATTATTATATAAGATATACATTTTGCTTTGTGGAAAATATATAGTTAGTGTAGAAGAACATAGGAAGGTGTGGAGATGAAGACCATAGGCCTCATCTCTTTAGAACAAGCAATAACATCCAGTATCTTGAGTTGGAGAGAAATAGAAGAGTAACTAACTTGGTTGACAAGGCTATCTGCAACCTTTCTCATGATTTTTTTTCCCCCCCCCTTCTCTAGAGGACAACCTTTCTCATGAATTGAACTGATATGCAAGTCACCCAAATTTTACTGAAAAAGACAAAAAGGGAAAAAAAAAAAAAAGGAGCTATTTGCAACCTTGAGCTTGCCAATAGACTTGATCATAAAATTGACAACTAACTTTCATATTGCTACAGATTTTGGAACAACAATGCATCCTTCAGATGAGGGAATGTCTGCCTTTCTATGATAATGAGTCATAAAAGCTTTTTAGCTTTGAAGCTGTGACAGTAAATAGGAACTAGTATTTCAATTGTAGATACCCTGCCAGGTTCATCTCCAAATGTCCAACAGCAGCGGATGCCTATGGGTATGCCGATGTTGTATCTGAACCCAGCTTATAACAGTCGCCATTAAAGCACTTTTGAAATAATACAACAAAATATATCCACTGCTTAACCTCCCCAAACCACAGCTTTTTCCAGGTATCCTACTGAGAAATTTCTATAATGAACTACTGATTGAGGTTTTGAGAACTCTTTAGTAATAGACCTCTCTGTGTTAAATGTTTGCCTCATTTGAAATGCTTTCATATTATTACAGAATCATCACATTTATGATTACAAATTCATTTCAGAATTCAAACTAAAGCTATTAATTTTACCCTATCAAAAAAAAGGAGTAAATATTTCAGGTTGCCTGATAGTTCATCCAAAATATTCCTTGGGCTTATGATGATGCTGGCTTGGCAACTCTGCAATTCAACCCCTTGTATGACAAATTCTTGGAACTTACACCAATCCCCTTGTGCCACTGACGTAACTTTTTTCCTTTGCACATTATGAGAGCCTCCTAGAATTGCACTATTGATCGATTTGATCAGTTGTGCAATGAAATTTTGTAAAATCTCTGAAGTTGGAATTGGAAATTTCGATTTTGAGTAGAATTTTTTGAAATTCTTTTTTTTGTTTTTTTCCCCTTGTGATCTTTGAAGCAGGGAAATACCTCTTACAAAATCTCAACTATCAAACTTGAAAAAAAAATATGTAACGATAAATATAGAACCATGATCTTGAAATTGATAACCTTCAAATGTAACCAAGTATACAATTCCCCAAACAATTCATCAATTTACTTCTGTTTGCACAAGCTTCAACTTATAGGTCATTTTAGTGGTGCTAGCTAATGGACAGACTTCATTGGTTAACAATCTGATAGTTGCTAGGAGATTAAGTGCTAAGCATCGTCTTAAATTGTTCAGCATCAAAACAAATAATATCAAAGGATGGAGCTTTTTCTTTGTTCACTTTATTGAGGAATCATGCAGCAGTTCAGTAACCAGATGGAAGACCGCCTTTTCTTGGGTCACTTACAGCCGTTAGGTCACCAAACTTAACCCCGTTATGCATCTTCAAGTTCTCCAGGCTATGGACAATAAACTGGCATATGGTACCACCAGCTAGACCTTGTAGGACATGACCCTTCTTCTGTAAGTCTGCTCTTGTTGTAGCAGGAACTTCGAAATGGTCTCCTGTTACTGTTGTCCAATTCTCATACTGAACCACATTTGGGATAAGCTGCACAAAAAGAACTAAATTAAATTTGAAAGCTTATGGAACTTGAGCACCAAGAACACTAAATCAAGGAAAAAGAAGAATATACTAATCTTTGTCTTTGGAAGGTCAATGACAATTAAGGATCTTTTAAGAAAAAATCCTAGAGCAATCCAGATATTTTTTTGGACAAAGTACATACTTTACTCTAGAAGCTTTTTGCGAAGGATGAGGAAGAAGGCACTTGTCAACAAAATTATGTCATGTATGAACACATCTAACTTTGTTTATATTCAAGAATCCTCTTGGTGTATATTGTTTGAGAATAGAAAATTGAATGGGAAATTGGATACGTGGAAGGAAACTCTGGTCCTCTAGGGCTTAAAGTTACAGAAAGATGGACAACATGTTAGTGCAAATTTATCAGTAACATGCAAAGAATATGAAACAGTGCACTGACAAATGAGGATGTCTTGCAAAGAGTAATGATGCATCTCCAGCCTTCCAATTGACTGTTGAATGGCAGAGATAGTAAAAAGAAAAATTTCACAGGACCATTACGAGGCTGATCTGCTGCAGTGATTAAAATGTTTGACAGTGATGAAAGCACTGGTACAGGTCAGTTTAACCAAGACAAGGATGCTATGGCAAATACGTGGTAAAATAAGTATAGATATAGGTAAAAAGTAAAGAGATGGATACATATAAGCATAGGAATAGCACTTTCTAACTTGAATTTTGGGTAACAATTTGAAATGGTCTGCCATGCATAACACAGACCAGAAACAAACCTAATAGGATTCTTATATGAGAGTAGTGAATCGGATTCCAACAATCTCCATCTCAAAGAACCTACATATCTTATTTCTAGCAAGTTGGAGTGCGCTAATCCAAGGGGATAAAGCTTAATCAATTCAATTGCAGTGACAGGGAACAGTGGGTCCCTTTTTTTTAGTATCATTGCTACTTCTAGCGAGCCAATAACCAATAAATAGGATGCAGTTCAGGTGAGTTAGTTCTTTGCCAGAGATTTCCTTGGGAATATGGGTCCATATGCATAAAGATTTCCATGCGAGCCATATAGAATTGCAGTGGAAGTTTTTGCCTTTGAGTCAGTTGTGCCAACAGTACCTTTTGTTGCTACTTCTAAGAAATTAGGTGAGCTTAGTTCCACATGTCAATATGGGATGCTAGTGTGCTAATTGATCCGATTGCTGCAAGGTCAATGAAGCATATTGGAGAAAAGAAGAGACTAATATGTACTTTAGTTTTTGCTTATATTAATGCAGAACATAACCATCAAATGGGCTTGGCTATTTAGATGAAAATCCTTTCTGAAAAGGGCAAAAAAGGTATGTGTGTGTATGTTTTGGGGTGGAGGGACTGTAATGAAACCTGATGATAGGTTCGTGGAGCCATGACAGAAGATAATGGATCCATTCTCTTTGCAAAATGATTCAAAAATACTTCAATAGTTGCTGCCGTGATCATAGCTCCTCCACTGGCACCTATCACAGCCTTCAATTGTCCATCCTGTAAAGGAAGGAAACAAGGATAGCAAAGTAGTAATAATAATTAGTTCGCAGTTGTTGAACCCTAGTATGTTTAATTATGCAAATATTCTCCAAAATCTAGAATTATTTACCTCTTAAAAGTTATGCATGGCAAGTCCTTTTTTTTTTTTTTTTTTTCAATAATCTACTTCTGACTTAAGAATATGCTAAGAAGTCTCAATTACAGCAGAATCACTTGCAGCCAGTGCTTTTATAAAGAAAAGTTAATCTCACTATCAAATGATTGCATGATTCACCTGGAGGGGATCAATGACCATCTCTTGGATTCTCTATATATAGACTCTTAAGCATCTTTTTGGCCTTTGTCCTTTCACCAATCTTGCATTTGTTCTCAGCTCCTCTGATTTATGGTTTTTGATTGTTTTATCTAGTCAGCTTTCATTCACCATTTCCTAAGTGCCTCTACCATCCTACGGGTCCATGCTGCTTAAAAGAAATGAGCATGAGTAGGAGTTTGATGATCATAGTTGCATGCAGCAATGAGGATGACACTAGTAAAAATGAGCATTTAATCCAGAGCTCTTATATAGGAAGATTATTGTGATTCAGGGATAATTTTCTTCATTTGTTTCAACAACTAATCCATTAAGGTTACTAATTCGACATTAATCTCATATAACTCACTTTCTTCTTGGGAAACTGTTTGAACTGGAAATTCCAATCATAACGTTAACAAACGGACTTTTACTGCCCTTTCTTTAAAATATACCATTCAAATTGCATGTGTTTGCAAAACCCCCATTGATTTTTTATTCTACTTTCCACCATAGGTTTTGTTATGATATGTACCAAGTAACCGACTTGCTATGCTAGATGATCATGAAATGGGGCAAGAATGCTCCAAGTATTCAAGCACAAGCAATCTAAAAATTAGCAATGCTGTCTTCGAACATCAGGTTTAATTTAAACTATGAATCAAAGGTAATTGCCAGAATGAAGGGGAAAAGTACCTTAAGAACAATTGTAGGTGCCATAGAGGATAATGGCCTTTTCAATGGGCTGATGAAGTTTGCAGGAGCTGGTGGTGGAACATTAGCAGAAGCATTATAAGGAATAGAGAAGTCATCCATCTCATTGTTAAGCACTATTCCAGTGCTTGGTGAGAGAAATTGTGCTCCGAAGTATGAGTTGACAGTACTGGTCATTGAAATAGCATTTCGTTCACTATCAACAATGCACAAGTGACTGGTTCCATGGTCATAAATGATATTCCACCTGAGCATGTCAGTTCTTACTATTAACAAATGTCTACAGATTTAAATGCGTTACCTGAAATTCATGTATGAGGTACTGCTATATGAAATGATAAATATTACACATAATCCTTTTTAGGTTACAAGACAGTAAGCATTCATAGGCAAACATTATTTCTTCTTTTATTTTTCTGAATTATAATGTTAACTACTTTGAGTGTTAATATAAAATGTTTATCTCAACAAGCCACAGATTTGCATGCCTAGAGACCTATTTGACCAGGATACTTTTGAGTGTTAATATAAAATATTTATCTCAACAAACCACAGATTTGCATGCCTAGAGAACTATTTGACCAGGATACTTCAAAGAAGATCTTGTGTCATGCACCAAAGAAATGTCTCTCTTCAGTGAATTCTTTTCCTGTAATTGAAATGGTTGATTTCATCTAACCACAATTTAAAAATGTTTTTGTGAGATTTAATGTTCTACAGCCTCAAGATGTTGGTCTTTGGAATTATATAGATAATATGACCACCAAGGAAGAGAATTAGATTGAAGTTTCAAAGTTCTATCATGATCCATATTTTCTTGGAATGGATCATTAATAAAATTAATGTCTTCGGGAATAATTACTTCAAAATGAATCTCCCTAGATACCTACATCAAGTGGTTGCCAATTTTTTTTTTTTTAATAAAAATAAAAATAAGAGAGGATAAAATTTAAATCAGACAGAATATGTAAATCCCATAGTTTGTAAAACTCTATCTTTAGTTTTCTACATTAACTATAGCTGCATGCAGGAAGCTCTGATTGGTAAGTTCCAATGTAATTGAGGACAAATTAGAAGATTAAATTTTTGTTTACCTCCCACCATAATGACGAGGATCAAAAGTTCTATTGTCAAAAATGGTTTCCTTTAATTTTTCTGCAAACTTGGTGGAAAGCATATCAGAGAGAACTTCTGTAACATTTACAAAGTCAGGATCACCAAGATTCATTCTCACAGCAAACATGTGTTTCAATGATTCAATAAGCCGATGAAGCCCAAGAGAGCCAGAAACACCTGAAGGAATTCCATATTGAGCAAGAATATTTAATATCTGTGCCATCAGAAAAGGAGAAGAGAAAAGGGAAAAGCGTGTCATAGAGTCAGTGTAAGATGAATATTGGTGTTGAACACATGCTAAGACATGCACAAAAAGAAAAAAAAGAAAAAAGAAGAAGAAGATATTGAGGAGTCTATTTTTGGGTTTTTGACATGTCCTTTTCGTAACTCAACCCAGAAACACTTCTCTTAGATAAAGACATTCAGGACCTGGATTCCTTATGAACAGGACAAAATAGTCCCCGCCATTCAACTAATATCTAACTTTAATAATATCTAATGTTAAATGATGATGATGGCCTTAATCCATCCTACTGTTATAATCATAAAGAATATTAGCTGAGACATAGATCATTGCAAGAGTTTGTGTTCTAATAAAAGATTAAAAAAAAGATTACAATTGTCATTTACAATAAAGAGATTGAAGAGTTATTCTTTATTCATTTTTACAGAAGCGGCAATTTTGTCTCATTCGTAACAAATTGAAAAAAAGAGTGGTTCCTATTCACCCTTTTATAAGAAGGTGATGTTCTGGGATTGGTTGGAAATGGGGCACATGCCAAAATAACTCTCTTTTCCCCCATTTTATTTTAAATAAGTTAGATGAAATATCCAAAGACTCTCCATATAAAAATCCAAAAACTAATTCTACTTTCAGACAATTTACCCAACTAAAACTATTGAGACTTCCCCCTACTTGTTAAGTTATATCTCAAGCTATCCAGAATTTTTATCTTTTTGGTTATATATTTTTATTTGAAGACCAACCTGAGTATGACATGCAATCTTATGCCTAGAAACATGTTAATATTGATTTTATCATACTGGACAATAAAATTAGCAATTATTCTTCCTCACAGCACAGCAAAAAATAGCACGAATACCAACAAGTTGTACTTGATTTCTGCATCCATATCCACAACCCAGGAAGGAAAATTAAGGTCTTCAGTGAAAACATATAGCATGCACTTCAACATTTACAAGAATATCAGACATTAAGAAAACTACAACAAGTGCAAGGAGCGAAAGATATAAGATGATTGACCAGTAGGCTGTAACTCTTTGACAATGATAGTTGGGATTGGTCAGTTAAGCAAGCAGATTATGCAATCAAAATGCAGTGCTCAAGCTTTGTGAAAATACTTCATTATCCTGCTTTGGTGGAATAGAAGGGGCAAAAAAAGGAACTAGGCCATCTAATTCCAGAAATAAAATGCAATCTAAATAAGCAATATTAGTGTTTTCTGGTAGTCCAAAGCAGCCATTTACAAAAACAGCACCATGGAGAGGGAAACGTAGTTATTGCATGATCAGTCATTTTTTAGAGGGTTTGTTTAGCAAATGAACAATGGTAGTTCTTTCAGTAGTCCAAAACAGCAATTTCTGATCACTGACCAAGAACTAATGCAAGGGCAACATTGTTATCATGTGAAGGGTAACTTGTTTAGAGGGTATGCTCACTGCATAAATCATCAAATCTGAATCATTGTATGCGAGGCCAGAGACCTAAGCCTATTTTATCCCTTATACACATTTGCCAGTTTGAATTGCAGAAAAATATGCCCCTATGAAATCAGAACAAGGATTATAAAACTAGAGGATTTTAAATGGCATGAAATGGAAAGAACTGCAACTTATGTTCATCACATGGAGCAAAAATAATGATCTGTTGCTTGGAACTCAGTACAAAGCAGTAAAACAATATATAATAAGAATGATTTAAGAAAAAAACTTACAAGTATTATTCCAGGACCACTAGATGATGGGAGTGGCATGCCCAAAATCTTTAGCCCCGTGAAATCAGCAGAGATAGGTTCCTTCACCTTTAATTGATATTTCTGCAAGTCTTTCATTGTTAACATGCCTCCAGACTTCCGAACATCTTTAACTAAGTTAATTCCAACCGAACCATTATAAAATGCCTGTGGTCCAAGTCTTGCAATAACTTCTAATGTATGTGCAAGCCTTTTATTATAACAAGTATCACCTAGCTGCAAGAGGCTTCCATTTGATGTAAACAAGTCATGCAGCCCTTTATCTGCAAAAATGCCTGAATTTGTTCTTTGCATCTGTATATATAGATAAGGAGATATTTTGAAGCCTCTACGAGCAATTTGTGCAGCAGGTTTTACAACCCTCTTCCACGGAAGCTTGCCATGTTGCTTCCAGGCTTCATGGAGACCTGCAAGTTCTCCTGGAACAGCTATAGAAAGGGTGCCCCTTGCTTTTAATGCAGCATTGCCAGCATACATGTTCTGCAGGCATCATCAAGATATCAGAATTGTGAATAAAGGGCATTGGCTATCTGGTCCCGATACAAATAAATTGTTGAGGGTCACTACCTGTCCTAGTTCTACTAGGATTTTTATTTTAGTTCAACTGGTTATCATGTCAAAAGATGAACCCTAACTATCTTAGAATTAATTGAGTTTTTAGCTTCTTCATATTGGACCATCATTGCTTTTGTGTGCTATCCTATACTGCTGAATAGTAGCACTCAAGTACATTAACTGGTATAGACTCTGATTTTTATATAGGAATTTCACTTTGTCTAGGACTAAAGAGGCAGCTTTGTTGGTGAGTCTAAGTAGGAGCAGTGTTCTTTGTAAAGGAACTACATATACAGCATCTTTGGTTGGTTATGCTATCAATGAGTTGTCCTGTGGGGCTTCATTATTGTTAGTGTGCCCACTTGCTGGTACTGAACTTTGGCCCCATTCAATGAAGTCCATCCATGAGGTCTAGCAGCTCATTATACAATATATTGGAGAGAGTAATAGTACTTCGACAAGTGAGCTTTGCAACTCTCCTATTTATTTAATAAAAAACATTTATTCTCTCCAATTTTGTTCTTTTTGCAAATATATTTTTCATATAGGGCTTGTGTATGGTGATCTATGGTGGCCGATCTTATTCAACAAGTGGCAATGCCATTCTACATACTATCAGGTACTGTTTAGATTTTCTAGATAAATAACATATGCTATAATATCTACTATTATTATTCTGAATTAATATAATTATAATTACAATTGTTGTTTTATCATTGTAATCATTTATTATGATTGCTACTAGTATTTATATTATGAAATTAAGGTCCATGGGTTGCTTCAGACAAAGAAAATGAGGACTATGACAGCGGTAAGGCAAGGAACAGCAAGAAAGGAAGACAGAATAAAGAACAAAAAAAAGTGGGAGAGTGGAAATCCTTAACTACAAGTATTCAAGCTGAAACAAACTGTAACAAAAAAAAAGTTATGCTTTGAGAAACAAGAAAGAAATGAGGCATGGGAAGCTCAGACCACTATTGACCACATACATCCCTTTCAAGAAGTCCACTGGCAAAAAAGTTTGCCATTGATCTAAGTATTGTGGTCCTCAAAAATTCAAAATAGCATTCTAATACTCCACATGTTCTGCAACTTGCACAGTGGTGAGGGCTGGACAGCACCCACTAAATGTCTTCAACCTCCATTTCATACACCTACTAGTGGTGCATGGATTTTGGCTGAATCGGAGTTAGAACTAAGATTTTAAATCCCCTGGAACGGGATTGTCCTGATTTTTTTATGGAACGGGATGCGCTGCCATCCTATCCCATCCTGACACTTTGGATAAAGGATGCCCTAAGATGTCCTGATCAGGATACTGGAATGATGGTGGGAGGTCTTGTCCCAATACATGGGATGGTATCCTGTCCTGGTGTCCCGCAGAATGTCCTATCGGAATCTGAATCCTTGGTTGGAACTATCATTAAATTGTGGAAAAACAATTAAAAAACCACCAATCTACTTTCCTCAAAATCTCCATACAATTTCTCAGCCACTCCTTAGAGACTATCATTAAACTGTAGAAAAATAATTGAAGAACCACCAATCTGAGATTTTTGAAATTCTCTTTACAACTTCTTAGCTTCTCCTTTAAGGTTTCCTGTCAATAGCTTTTAAACCTCACTCTCAGCATACACTCAAGCACAATAAAACTTTCGGAATGTATGATGATCTGACTAATGCATTCTCTTACCTCAAACAACAGTCTTTGCATGTTATTAGATATTCTCCCCTAAATGACTCTGTGGAGATAGATATTTTTTTCCAAAGAAAAACTTCGAATCAAAGTACTTGTGTGGTGTTGAGGGGGTTGGGGGAGGGATGGTTCTTTAATAAATAATTTGCCCATTCAAACTCAAATAATTAGAGGGGTTCCCTCTCTTGAAGGTCCATTTTATGTATCCACATGTACTTAGTGATAGTATAGACCTCTTTCCTTGATCAATCCAGTTCAAAAGTTTTGTTTCTTAAGATTAGTAAACCAAGTCCCAACTCCCAAGCGAAGAAAATTTAAAAAAACGAATGTTAGACTAAGTAAATTTTATGTTACAATTTAGATCACGCTTCCTCATTGGTTGTGAAAACTCTAGATTAAATCAATATAAGAACAAGCATTCATCTCTAAGCAACAAAAATAACATGCCTAAGACCAAAACTGAAACATCTACTTTGTTTCTCTGTTTTCTATAACTACCTGCAAGTCCTTAACTAAAACAAATAAAAGCACTAAGAGCTCCAGTTAAATCTTAGTCATACATCTAATCCATCATACAAATCATAAATAGCTCCAATTTCCACAAGAAGTCAAAAAAAAAAAAGTCTTCACAAAGACAAATTTCATTCTTTTTCCCACCTTCCCACCAGGTACACTCCATCATATGGAGGGGAAAAAATACTGGAAATGTTTCACAAATACAAAGTTTAATATTCATCGAGTCTGTTGCTTCTAAGATACTAACTTTCCAAGATCAATGCTTTGGTTTCTGCAAGTTCCACAAATTTAACCTCCAAAAGAGATAATTTTTGCATATCCACAAACCTGTAAACTTATTAGCACTAGTCTATTTCAAAAAAAAAAAAAAAAAAAAAAAAGAAAGACAACTCATTAATTGCAATTTCAATTTTTAGTTAGTCTTTTGCCACCAAAACACGAATTTTTCATAACCAATCTTCAAAATATTGACAAAAATAACAATGAAAACATCATCCACATAACAACAAACATTATAACAGCAATAAAAGGAAGATACACCCCTAAAAATTGGAAGATACAAAAGGTTGTGGGTTTTACCTGCGAAGCTGACAAGGGAGCAGTCTCCCTGGAATCAAAGGCCTGGGCTTTCCCATTCGCCAACCTCAGTAGCATGAAGGCGCCGCCCCCCAGGCCGCTGGAAGCCGGGCTAACAACACCCAAGCAGAGCGCGGCAGCGACAGCGGCGTCCACGGCGTGGCCGCCCTCCCGGAGGATGTCCCTCCCGACCCTGGAGCAACGGCCATCGTCGGTGGCCACTGCGCCGTGCCTCGATATGATCACCTCCGGCCGGTGGCCTCTCCAGCTCGAAGCTCGCCACGGCGCGGCCAGGACAAGAGCAACGATTAGCCAGAGGAGTGAGAGTTCGGTAGACGAGGGGCGGCCGGCCATAGCGGAGTAGAGGAGACCGGCGATCTGGGAGGAGTTGACAGAGAAGGTGGACATGCCTCTCGCCCTCTCCGCCGATTTTTATACCGTTGGAGGGGGTCAAATTCGGAATTTTGGCCAAGACCGTTACTGGCACTCTATTCCGAATTTTTATACCGTGTTGTATCTTATTCAAGAATTAAAAAAACAGCTATCATGCTTACAAATTTTAAATCAAAATGATATGATCCCGTGGCCGCGCTCAGTCGGGGGCGCGCACGCGTACGTCTCCTTGAGCTCCGCCATTCTACAAGGGGAGAAGATTGAGCGGTGGAAGAAGAAAGCGGAGTGAGGCCGTTCCCGCTGACTTGAGGCTGCTTCTCCCTTGTAAGCCGATCATGGACGCTCTCCGGTTAAGGAGCCGGTTCACACCATTCATGCCGTGGATCCTGATCTTCCTCCTGGACTTCCAAATAGCCGCTATTGATCCGCTGGTTGATGAGCAATAGTTTTTGCTTCTCACTGTGATCATCTCAGCCCTTAAATCTTCTTTCAAGGACTGGGGGAGGTTGCTTTGCTTTCATTACTAATGTTTTTTATATTCCTGAGTTCAAAAGCTACTTAATAAGCTTGGGATAATTAGTGAAAAAGGATCATGAGATATCTTTGAAAAATAAGTATTGTATAATTGAAGATGGCAACTGGCAGCAGGTGATAGTTAGTGTGTCAATATCGAAAAACAAGTTGTTTTTTTTGAAAATTTCTTTTTAGAGCTTATCTTGTTCCGGTACTATTGTAAAAGATAATTTTGGCTATGCATCTTTGATATGAGTACTTAAATTTTTATGATTTAAAGTTGCATTAGTAGAAGATGGTTATAGGTCTTTTACTTGTCAATCATCCTGATTAGGTATATGAATGATATATTTTTAAAAAATAATGTTATTATTCTTTTTTTAGAGGACAAGTAAGAAGAGCTAATCAACTACTTGGAATTGTTCATGTAGTTATTTGAGCACCAATTGATCTACTTTTTTCTGATAAAAAGAAATATTTTTTTATTTTTATTGATGATTATAGTAGAAAGACATTTATTTTTATGAAGAAAAACCTGAAGCCTTTTTAGTTTTTCAAAATTTTAAATCTTTTGTTGAAAAAAAAGTAGTTATTTTATTAAAAAATCGAGGATCGGTGGATAAGGTGAATTCACTTCAAATGAGCTATCTTAGTTTTGTGATTTTCATGGAGTTAGATACCGGTTGATTACTGTATATAGCTCACAATAAATTAGTGTTACATAGACAAATAAAACAAAATTATTTTAATTATGGTGAGAAGTATGTTGAAGGCTAACCCTTTGCCTGGACAGTTTTGAGCTAAAGTTGCATGTCGGAGTATTTATATTTTAAATTTGTATCCTATGAAGGGTTTATATCATAAAAGTTCTTCAAAAGGTCCGGACTCGTTACAAGCAAGATGTCAGGCATCTTAGAGTTTTGGGATGTGTTGCATATGCCCATGTGCCATATGAGAAGAGGAAGAAGTTGGATGATAAAGATAAGGCTTGCATATTTGTAGGCTAATGTGAGCATTCTAAGATTTATAAACTTTACAATTTATTTTTTTTAAAATTATGATCAATAGAGATGTTATTTTTGATAAAAAAAGTTTTCAAATAGAATGTAAATGCAAGAAATTATATTATTATCGACTTGATAGATGCAGGGGAGGATAGTACAAATGCACAAAGAGTGAGTAAGTCTGGTATATCAGCACCATAGTATCTAGTTAAAAAGCATGACAATTCAGTTAGAGCATCTGCTTTTCCAGTAGTATCGAACACATTAGTCTTAAAAATTTCTCAGAGAGTTTGAAGGTAGTCAAGATAGATGGACTTTGTTATAAATTATGAGCAAATTATTGATGAGGATAAGAAGTATGGGCACTTTGCTTTATTTATAGAAGGTGATCCTATTATATATAAGGAGGTATTATATGATGAGAAGTGATAGGAAGCTATGGCTAAGGAGACTGAATCTACTGAGAAGAATGAAACTTGGGAGTTGACTGATCTCCTTCCTGGGCATGAAGCTATTGATTTAAAGTAGGTCTACAGGATCAAATTGAAGTTAGATAGTCATGTCAGCACCAATGTCCTCACGTGCGCCTGGCTCGCCATGGAGTGTATATGCACAGAAGTTCTTGGCTGAAGAAGATGAGAGATTCTCCGAAGGGGGACCCTCTGATGTCTAAGTCAGGAAATCAGATAAAAATAATAGCCCTTTTAAAAGCTAAAATTAAGCGTATCTGGATTCTCCTTGCCTCCCCTTTTTATAAGAGATGCCCTGTCCGTTACCATGTTACTAAGAACATGGGATAACCACTCATATAGTGGTATCAAAGTCAGTCAGTCGCATCATGGACATGTTGTGCCCAACTGCTCATATCCACGATAATCATGAAAAGTGGGTTTCTGTTGAGCCATAATCGACTAGTTAGTTACCAGGATTTAATCGAATATTATGGCGAAGAACTTGTTGATATCTCTGTTGAATTATGACTTCTCCGGAAGCTTCCTAGACTTGTCACGAAGCTTTCTCATTACCCCTTTTTCCTCGAATTGCTTTCTTATTCTTGGATCTACCCAGTTTGGGGCCAACTAGAAATACATTTATGAGCCTTGTAGGCTAAGGGAGGTTGCAAGGCTATTTTTCTACCCTCCTGGAAACCATTTCACCATGGCCATCTCATCTCTCCATGCTCTCGAATACAACTTCGCTACAAAAGCAACATGGCCTTTCCCACGTTATCATCCGTGCGTTGGTTACATGAGTGGGTGCTTGGATATTAAAAAAATTTGGAAATTGGGGCCGGTGGCTTTCCTTTGTTCAGGCAGGAATTCTCCTTCCCAAAATACCCCTCACAAGCCTTATTGTATTCGGATTGGAGATTGCACTCAGGAAAGACAACCGTGTCCAAGGCACCACCATATTATAGAATTGACTTGACCTTCATTTACTTGGAGCCCGGTCGGTCTGGAGCCGACCAGGTTTTTTTTTTTTTTTTAGATTTAGTTGGCTAAGAACTGATTAGGCACATTTTCTTTTGATCCTGAACGGTCATGGTTGACTAGGTGTCTTTCTCTTTGACTCTACTCGACCAAAGATCAAGTAAAACGCCGTTATATCGTTGCCATGTCTTGCTCGACATTGAGCCGAGCAAGTCGCTAGCAGATGTCTCTCAAGATGATTTATCTCCATGTCGAATTATTCTCGGTATATTCAATCTAATTCTTTTCTTTTTAGATAAATTATCACGGATATATATTTGTATTCTAGCAGGTATCATTATAGGTATGGATTTGCATCTCAATAATTACCTCTCATTTTCGAGTCCAAGCCACCATCATTGTTTTGGGAGGAAGGAGCATGCTCACAAAGTCTATTAAATTTATCATTTCGTGAAGATAATTCTAGCTATCGTGTTGTTTTGGAAATCATGTGATTGTTTCGACGACCTTATCGGTTTAAAAAATCATGTTGCCATTTTAACTACATTATTATTTTGGGATTCGTCCAATTACCCAAATTATTTTGTTGCTTTGAAATCCATGCGGTAGGCCCTTCGTATCAAAACTTATTTGTTTTTAAACCTCTGTTGCCATGTATCGACTTTCCAATGCTTGAGGGGAACGACCATGGATTGGTATGTGGCAGCATCTGAGCGGCTTTGGGAGAAACAGACTTTCCATCCAGTGGCTCCATGTCTCACATCAAAAGCAAAACCAAACTCCCCTCGTTCCGCCGAGTGTCATGATCTTGCTTTTCATTGAAAAATGAGCTTCATCATAACCATCGAGTTGGATTTTGAAAAGCCTACAAAGCTCCTCTTCTCCTTTTTTCTATTGCCATTTCTTCGTCCCCAGGGTTTTTTCTCGAGAGTGCATGAGGGAGGAAGAGATTCTTCTCCCTTCCTCCCTTGCTATGCTTTCTAGGTCTACTCGATGGTGAGTAGCTTGATCGATGGAGTGTTGTGTGTCAGCTCGGCAATGACCTGGGTGTCGGGTGCTTAGCAAGCAACTCATTTGGAGTCCCGATCATTTGGAGTCTGGGCCACTGCTCATTTTTCTTCTCCTTTTATTCCAGAGTCTCTCATCTTGTTTTTTCTTTTTCCTTTACATGTTGCCTATGTCTAGATATGGGTTCGGGGATGAGGATCGGGTTTAAGTGCCTGGCCCCTCAGACCCAGGTTCTCGGGAGTAGGTTGAGAAAGTCGTCCAACCTAATCTTGAGAAAGTCTTGTCTACCTGTCAAAGTCACTCAAGTTTTTGGTCATCTGATGATGTGGTCATCGATCCTTCAGGTCTCGACATTACTTCTGAGTTGGCCGACAAGGCCATCGAGAGGCTCAGGATTCAGTACCGAGTGTCGAGTAAGTACCGGCTCTTGGTCCCCGGCTAGGAAGGTCGGGTTGTACACCCTCCAGGAGAACAAGTCACGTTTTACAAGGAGTTTCTTTGGTCCGGGCTCTGATTTCCCCTACACTATTTCTTCTGTGATATTTTTGTCTATTATCAAGTCATTCCGGTTTAACTTGCATAGAGCTATCAATGAATTAGGTTCAGGTCAGAACCTAGATATCCAAACTCGAATCGGACCTTAGCTACTAGACCCGGACCTAGACCTAAATATTCGACAAGTTTAGTTTGAAGTATCAGATTTGGACTCGAATGGGTCCTGGATATCCAGACCCAGATCTGGACTCGAATCAAGGGACAATATGAAACCTTTCTTTTCCTCGTTCTCTTGCCGAATCCATAGGAGAAAGAAGTGAAATTAAAAAAAAAAACAGGTTAAGGTACAATTTTTAATCAAATTCTTTGGAGATCAAGAATGCAAGGATTAGAAAATAGTAGTAGAATCAAGGCTACATCATATCTAATCTATCACTTATTTGCTAAATAATGTCAGAAAAACCTAGACATTGATTGAGCATAAATCCTAGAGAAAGGAGTAATTATGGGTGCGAGAAGAGATTACTGCAGAATGTCGACAGGATATCTCTTGGTCAGGGATGGATAAATGATTTGAATTTCGAGCGAGAGAGGCTAGTTGAGGAATTGAGAGAATGCAATATTGATCCTTTCCCTCTCTCTTTCTTTAGGAGTTTGACGAAGTAAAAAACAACGGACGATGGGCGAGGGATTGGGAGGAATTTAAAACAAGAATAAATGTCTCATCGGTACATAGGTGGGCAACGATGTTGGAGTAGTGGCATGGCTCAGATCCAAAGAAGGCAGAGATGGAGGACGATATTAGAGCAGCAACGGTCGGTGGGGCTTGGATCCGAGGAAGGCAAAGGTAGGGGATGATATCGGAGCAGCGGTGGTTGGCAGGGTTCGGATCCAAGAGAGGTAGTTGTGGGGGACGATGTTGGGATAATGGCGGCCGGCGGGGCTCGGACCCGGGGAAGCCAAAGGTGGAGGATGATGTCGGAGCAGCGGTAGTCGGCAAGGCTCAGATCCGAAGAAGGCAAGGTGGGGGACGAGTTGGACAGCAATGGCCGGCAAGGGACAAAGTCAAGTAACAGCGAGGCATGGATGTGATGAGCATCAATAGATGAAGTCACGGATGGAAAAAGGTGTCATGCTGATAGATGGAGTTACGGAAGGGGAGAGGCGTGACAACATGACGCCGATGATAGGGAGGAGATGGCCAGTGATGGCATGATACTGATCTAGAGATGGGTGGAGAGGGGGGAAGCCGTCGAGGCAAGGAGGGAGGCAGGGACGGATTGAGGGAGGGAATGGAAAGGAATTAGAGCCGACTGGAAGGTCCTTTTCTTTCAATAATCATGGATGATTTTGAGCCATTAGATCTTTGATCCAACGGTTCATAATAATGTTAACATGTATAAATATATAAATATATATAATACTATATTATATAATTGGGTCTTGGATATGTTAGCTTTGAATATTAAATATGTAGATCCAGATCTATTTAACTATAGCTAAATGGGTCTGGATAAATGGATCTAAATTTAGTATCAGATCTAGATTCATTGGATAAATACCTGTGGGTCTTGGATTTGAATCTGACCCGTTGATAGCGCTATATCAACTGATCCGAGGTTCGATTATTTTGTTCCGGTCCCGTTATTCAGGACTCTGGTATCATATGAGTACATGAATTAGTGGGGTTGAAGCTCCTCCTCATTCTCCAAATTGGGGTGGGAAAAAAAAAAAAAAAAAATAAAAATAATATAATATAATATAATATATATATATATATATATAGTACAACATTAGCCACTGTAACGATTTAAGGCCTCCAATTTTTCATATTTATAGTAATATAATAAGATTACATTCCTCTCCTGTTTTATACGGTATAAAAGATGATACTTTCCTTTTCCAGTGAACAGTGAACAGGTTCATTTCGTTTCTAATTATTATCTGTTATTTTTAATAATTAATTTAATACTAACTATTTTTTGGTACAAAGTACTAACTATTTGGAATGTTATTTTAGCACAACTAATGGCCATTGGAACAATTGATGATGGTTTTGGTGGGCTGTTACGGGGGAATAATGTCCCAGTTAAAACTTATCTTTTATTTGAGATTATAACTACAAAAAAGATGATAATAATAAATAAATTACTATTATTATTGTGTATGACAAAGGACCTGCTAAAATTATTATGGTGATTTACTTTTCTCATCCTATAAATTGTCACTCCCAAGATCCGAGAATGTGAGATAGAGAACATGGCAACCACTCCATATTTATAAAGATCTCTCTCCACGATCATGAAAGGTATTTTATCACTTTATCATAAAGTAACAACAAAAAAATTAATCAATAAATTAAGTTCAAATTCAACTAACTAAATTTTTATTTTAATATCTAAACAAATTCAATGATCTTATATTCAGATCAATATAGTTTCAAATCTAAAATAAATATATCAATATCATGCTTCTAATCATTTTTCTGTATATATTTTCACGTCATCTTAGTTTTTCTAGATTCATAAAAATAGTAAATTTTCATGTCTTCTTAGTTTTTTGAGATTCATAAAAATAATAAATATGGGATGATGAGCTGTACAGCATGATAAATAATAATTATTCAATAATTATCATGTCACAGATCCGAGATTGTGAGCTAGATTTCGCAACAACCACTATATCTTTTATGTAGAACTCTCTCCATAATCATGAAAATCATCTTATCACTTTATCATATAGCAACAGTAAAATAATTAGTCAATAAATTAAGCCCAAATTCAACTAACTAAAATCTAACTTTAATATTTAAATAAATTCAGTCATATTCAAAAATCTTATATCCATGTTGTTGGCTCCACCCAGTGATTTTGATGAATAACAAAACATTGAGTACATATTGTATTCTAATGAGGATTTCAAGTTGTAAGTTTTCAGGAAGAAAGCACCTCAAAATTCCAAATATTTATGGTGTATGGCACGCAATGGCACGGAGCAAATCTCACATATCCGGGCATCATCTTCATTGAAAAAGGGCTTACAATTGCTTAATTATTATGTGTTTATGCTTTCATGAACATCTTTTTTGATTTCAAGGCTTTTACTCTTGATTCTGGATGTTTTCAGTCTCAAGTGTCGACACTGGACAGTCAAGTGTCGACACTTCAGCATTTGGCATGGACAAAAATCCTTGGCACGCCAAGTGTCGACACTTAGGTTTCAAGTATCGACTCAAGGCCTGAGAATTTTGAAAATACAGAACTTTGTTGGTTCAAGATTTTTGTGTCAAGTGTCGACACCTGTGCATCAAGTGTCGACACTTGAATGATCAAGTGTCGACTCTCAGAAATCAAGTGTCGATACCTGACAGCCAAGTGTCGACACCTGACAGCCAAGTGTCGACACTTACAGCCTGACAGCTCTAACGGATCTATTTTTCTGGCTTGCAGAAATTGGTTTTCAAGCTCCAAACGGCTACTTCCAATGCTCCAACGGTCACAAACCATTTTTAGAAGGTTTTTGGTGTATTTAATCTCCACCAACCTCATTTTAAAGCAAGAAAAGTGTGAAGAAGTAAGAAAAAGAAGAGAGAAGTCTATTCAAGAGCATTCAAGTCCACTCAAAAGCCAAAAAGCCAATATTCTCTCCAAACTTCAAATCAAAAGCCTCTTCTAGCTTGATTCCACTGAAAAAGCCTGCTTGCTCAACCTTATTACATTCCAAAAGGAGGCAACTTGAAGAAGAGTGAAGTCAAAGCATCCTTTGGGCTTCAAAGATTCATCTACTCTTGAAGAGAGTTTGTTGTAGCTTTTAAATTTCATATCTATTTTATTGTGCTTTAACCTTGCTTTCAAGGGTGTCTTGAAAGAAGGTTATTGTGGTTTGTTGGTGAGCCAAAGTGTTAAAACCAACTAGGGTTAACTTGTGAGCCCAAAGACAAAACAAGTATTTAGGTTTGTTGGTGAGCCTAGGTGATAAAACCAACTTAGGTTTTGACTTGTGAGCCTTGAAAAAACAAGTCAACTGTAATCTGGTGTGGATTATAGTGGAATTCAAGGGTGGCTTGGGGAGTGGATGTAGGTGCTAGGTTTGCACCGAACCACTATATATCTTGTGTTTGTGTATGATTGCTCTTTTCCTTTTGCATTTTTAATTAAGTGCTATCATCTTGCATCTAATTTATTATTGCTCACAAGCACCACTAGACCTTTATTTTATTGTGTTAAATTTGTAAAAGACCCAATTCACCCCCCCTCTTGGGCTCCATTTCTGGGCAACAAGTGGTATCAGAGCCCCGGTACTCTCTTGTAGGTCCAAGGATCTTGAGTAAAAGATCATGGCAGCCCCAATAGGCATGGGTATTGTTGAAGGTCAAGCTTCAAACCGACCCCCACTTTTTAATGGCACAAATTACACATACTGGAAGACACACATGCGCATATTTATACAAGCTCTTGATTATAATTTGTGGAGAACAATAGTAAAAGGTCCTCATCAGCCTACAATGATGATTAATGGCATTCTCACCCCTAAAATGGAAGATGATTGGGATGAGAGTGACATTAAGCAAATTGAGCTTAATGCTAAGGCAATGAACCTTTTATTTTGTTCTCTTGATCCTAGTGAGTTTAACAGAATATCCAACTGTCTCTCCGCAAAGGAGATTTGGGATACACTTGAGGTTACCCATGAGGGTACACACCAAGTGAAGACCACCAAGGTTAACATGCTAATTCACACTTATGAAATGTTTAAAATGGAACCTACTGAGTCTATCAGTGAGATGTATACTAGGTTCACAAACATTGTGAATGGCATGAGAAGTTTAGGAAAAATAATTTCTAACGGTGAACTTGTAAATAAACTTCTCAGGTCTCTACCAGCTTCATGGGATGCAAAGGTCACTGCAATTGAAGAAGCAAAAGATGTCAACACTCTCCCGCTGGAACAACTGTTGGGTTCTTTAATGACATATGAACTATCTCTCAAACAGAAGAACGGAGAGGTGGACAAAAAGAAAAAGACAATAGCATTCAAATCTACTACCAGAGAAGACTCGAGCGAAGACTCTGAAGAGGATGACGAAGAAGATGAAACTGCTATGTTAGCAAGAAATTCAGAAGGTTTATGAGGAAAAAGAAATTCAATTACAAAAAGAAACCTCTGAAAGGTGAGTCCAGTAAAGAAAAAGATAAGGAAAAGAAGGAGGAGCAGCCCACATGTTTTGAGTGCAAAAAGCCAGGGCATTTCAAGGTAGACTGCCCCTTACTAAAGAAAAGCAGAAGAAAGCTAAGAAAGAAGGCCATGATGGCAACCTGGTGCGAAAGTGAAGACTCCAGCTCTGAGGAAGAACAACAGGAAGTAGCAAATTTCTGTCTAATGGCCGATCAAGAAGAGGTATGTTCTGAAACCGAAAATGAATTATTTTTTGATGAGCTTCATGAAATTTTTGATGAACTAGTATAGAATTTCAAAAATTAAAGTCAAAACATAAAGACTTAAAGAAGCAAAATCTGGAACTAGCTAAAACAAATAACAACCTTTCAAATGAAAATGAATACCTTCTAATACAAAATAAAAATTTAAATGATAAGATTATGGGTCTTGAAAATGAAAAGAATATACTTGAAAAGAAAAGTAACTTACTTTCAAATGAAAAATTGTCAAGACAAAACAAAGAAATTTTAATGGAAAACAAAAGATATAAAGAGAAAATCGATAAACTAAAGCCTCTTGTTGAAAAATTTACTTACAGTTCTGAAAAGTTAAATTTACTGTTAAATAACCAAAGAGCAGTATTTGACAAAGCTGGATTAGGATTCAGAACTCATAAGAAACAGAAACTCCTTAAAAATTTTTTGTGCCTGCATCTTCATCAATTACATGCTATACTTGTGGTGTTAAAGGACATAAATCTTACATGTGCAACAAAAGAAAATTAAGAAAAACTAAGAAAGTTTGGTTCCAAAAGGAACCAATGCCACTAACCAAAAAGGACCCAAGATGGCTTGGGTACCTAAAGTCTCCACTTGATCTTTATTGCAGGTATGCCTTGCAACCAACAAGAAAAGAATGGTACCTTGATAGCGGTTGCTCAAGGCATATGACAGGAGATGTGGAGCAGTTCTCATCACTCACATATCAAAATGGTGCAATGTAACTTTTGGTGATAATGGAAAAGGAAAAATCATCGGTATTGGTAAAATCCATATCACCCCTACCTCTTATATTGATAATGTTTTATATGTTGATGGATTAAAACATAACTTGCTTAGTATTAGTCAATTTTGTGACAAAAATTTTAAAGTTGTTTTTGAATCTTCTTTGTGCATTGTTTCTAGTCTAGATGACAATGGCATTAAATTCATCGGTCATAGGCATGGCAATATTTATATGGTTGATCTTGATGATCTCCCTATTCAGAAAGGTCAATGTCTAGTGGCAATGGAAGCCAAGATCGATGAAACTAGTTGGCTTTGGCATCGTAGACTAGGACATGCTAGCATGCATTTAATTTCAAATCTTAGCAAAAAGAATTTAGTAAAAGATTTGCCTAAACTTAATTTTGAAAAAGATAAGATTTGCAGTGCATGTCAACTTGGAAAACAAACAAAGTCTTCTTTCAAACCTAAAGGAGTAATCTCTACATCTAGACCTTTAGAATTGTTTCATATGGACCTCTTTGGGCCTACTAGAACATCTAGTTTGGGAGGTAAGAAGTTTGGTCTAGTCATTGTAGATGACTTCTCACGTTTTACTTGGGTCATGTTTTTAGCTCACAAAGATGAAACGTTTTCTGAATTTATAAGATTTCACAAAAGAGTTTTAAATGAAAAAGGTGTTTCAGTAATTTCTTTAAGAAGTGATCATGGAACTGAATTTGAAAATACCGATTTTAATAAATTCTGTATTGAAAATGGAATTAATCATAATTTTTCTGCACCTAGGACACCTCAACAAAATGGGGTAGTAGAAAGAAAAAATAGAACTCTTGAAGAAATGGCATGCACCATGCTTTGTGAAAATGATTTACCTAGATACTTTTGGGCGGAAGCCATAAATACTGCATGCTATATCTTAAATCGTGTTTTAATTCGACCGATTTTAAAGAAAACTCCTTATGAGCTTTGGAAGGGTAGAAAACCTTCAATCCGTTACTTTCATGTTTTTGGTTGCCGTTGTTTCATCTTAAACAATGGTAAAGACAATCTAAGTAAATTTGATGCCAAATCAGATGAGGGAGTCTTTCTAGGCTACTCCACATCTAGTAAGGCATACAGGGTCTTCAACAGAAGGACACTTGTTGTTGAAGAATCCATTCATGTAGTATTTGACGAAACTAACAAAAATCTTCAAGAAAAGAAGATGTACTTTTTGATGAATCAGGTAACAAGAAAACTGAAGAAAGAAACAACAATGAAGAACTTACCAAGGAACAGAATGATGATCAAAACACTGACAGAGATCAAGCACAAGGTGATGAAGATACCTCAACTGTTGATCCTTTACCAAAAGAATGGAGGTATGCTCATGGACACCAAAATAACTAATTATAGGTGATCCATCTAAAGGTGTAAGTACTAGATCATCTCTTAGAAATATTTATGATTATTTAGCTTTTGTGTCTCAAATTGAACCTAAAACTATTGAGGAAGCTGAATGTGATAGTAATTGGATAAATGCTATGCAAGATGAACTTAATCAATTTAAAAGGAACAATGTTTGGACACTGGTAGATAGGCCCTCAAACACATCAATTATTGGCACAAAATGGGTTTTTCGAAACAAACTTGATGAAAATGGAATAGTAATTAGAAATAAAGCTAGACTAGTTGCCAAAGGATACAATCAGGAGGAATGGATAGATTTTGATGAAACCTTTGCTCCTGTGGCTAGACTTGAGGCAATTAGGCTATTATTGGCTTTTTCCTGTTTCATGAACTTTAAACTGTATCAGATGGATGTTAAAAGTGCTTTCTTAAATGGATTAATTGAAGAAGAAGTTTATGTTGAACAACCCCCTGGTTTTGAAAATTCTGAATTTCCAAATCATGTTTATAAACTTCATAAAGCTTTATATGGATTAAAACAAGCTCCAAGAGCTTGGTATGATCGTTTAAGCTCTTTTCTGCTGAAAAATGATTTTACTAGAGGAAATATAGATAAAACATTATTTTTAAAGAAAAAGAATGATGATCTCTTAGTAGTACAAATCTATGTTGATGATATAATATTTGGTGCTACTAATGAATCTCTTTGTCAAGATTTTGCAAGTCTAATGCAGGGTGAGTTCGAGATGAGCTTAATGGGAGAACTGAATTTCTTCCTCGGACTCCAGATAAGGCAAACCAAAGAGGGGATCTTCATCAACCAAACAAAATACACAAGAGAAATACTCAAGAAGTTTGGATGGAGAACACTAAGCCATTAGGTACCCCTATGAGCTCTACATGTAGACTTGACAAGGATGAATCAGGTAAGTCAATTGATCAAAAATTATATCGTGGCATGATTGGTTCATTATTATATCTTACTGCCAGTAGGCCAGATATCATGTTTAGTGTCTGTATGTGTGCTAGATATCAGTCCAATCCTAAAGAGTCTCATCTTTTGGCTGTTAAACGCATACTTAGATATCTATCTGGCTCAATTGAAATTGGTTTATGGTACTCTAGAGATTCTTCATGTGATTTAATTGCTTATTCCGATGCTGATTTTGCTGGGTGTAAACTTGATCGTAAAAGTACTAGTGGAACCTGTCAGTTTCTTGGAGTAAATTTGATCTCCTGGAGTAGCAAGAAACAGAACTCTGTTGCTCTATCTACGGCAGAAGCGAATATATAGCAGCTGGGAGCTGTTGTGCTCAAATCCTCTGATCAAACAACAACTCGAAGACTTTGGCATTAAACTAACTAAGACACCCATAAGATGTGATAATACTAGTGCAATCAACTTATCTAAAAATCCAGTGCAACATTCAAGAAGTAAACACATTGAAATAAGACATCATTTCATAAGAGATCATGTACAAAACTCAAATGTAATTCTTGATTTTGTTTGTACCAATGATCAATTAGCTGATGTGTTTACAAAGCCTTTGAGTGAGGATAGGTTCTGTCTGATTAGAAGAGAGTTAGGTGTAATTGATCCATTCTCCTAGGACTCTCTTAGTATCATTTTACCTAGTTCTAAAAGCTCATAACTTATTGTTTAAAACCCCAAGAAATTTGTCAAATTTTTTCTAATTTTTTCGGATTTTCTCGAATTTTCTTGGCCAAGTGTCGACACTTGGAAAGTGTTAAGTGTCGACACCTGACCAAGTGTCGACACTTGACAAATCCAAAGTATCGATACTTGCGAATCTGAACTGTTTTAAAACGGACCGAACAAAGGGTTTTTGAAAATTTTCTTCCCCCCAGGTTTCTTGGAACAGTGGTCCCCCTGTCCAAATCCGTCTTTTCACCCCTCAATCCTTACAAATCAGGTATTTTCCCTCTCTAATTTGTTTTTATTTTTCTATGTTTTTAATTTTATTATTTTCAAACCAAACGATCGTGTTTTAGGTTTTCTGAACATTTTTCTTCATTCTAACCGGATTTTTGCGTGTTTTAGTAAATTTCTAAAACTCCATTTGAGGAATCATGTTTTAGATTTGTTTTTCTCGGATTTCCCTCATCTTTTGGGCGTTTTTCAACCCTTTTTCACAAAAATCACTGTTTCATAATTTTGGGCAAAATAAAATGGGTTTTCATCTAATTTAAGCATACTAAATCCTTTTATTGATGATTAGGAAGGATCTTTAGTAATACATTTTGAACATTTTCGCCTATTGCAAAAACCCTAAGTGAGTAAAACCCAAATCCCATGATTTTTGATTTTTTGGACCTTACAAAAATAATTCTTTTTGGGATTCAAATGTGCTCCACCTAACACAAATTTTTTCTATAAATTTTACTCAAAAATTTTGTCATTTGATCAAAACTTATTGATTCTGGTTTTCGAAACAATTTGAACTCTAATATCAACCTATGGCCATCCTTTGTTTTGAACCTTTTTCCATTCTTCCTGGTCAGTTGGCTGATATGGGTCCTAGGAAGAGACTTGCAGTTAGAGCGAGGCCTAGTCAGGGTAGTGAGAGGAGGTCGAAGGCCAGATTTGATCCCGCTCAGTCGAGCAGTATAGCCACTCCGAACTCCCCCCCTGCAGAGAGGATGGCAGGGAAGTCAGTAGCTTCAGGGAGGAGAGTTGATCTACTGTGTTTCGACAGGCACCATTTTGGCATTAGGGAGATACTCACAGATGCAGGACTAGTACCCTTCTGCACCATGCAGGAGAGATACTATCCTCACCTGGTGAGGGAGTTCTACGGTGCACTGGACTGTCGACGACTCTTATGGACGACATCCGTCAGGGGTACACAGATTTCATTGACTGATGAGTTGCTGAGCCGAGTATGGGAGATACCCCGGAGAGGAGTCTGTGCATTTTCAGTTGATGATAGAGAGGCAGCTTTCAGATGCATCCTTGAGCGAGAGGATGTTCGCGGTATCTCAGTGGTTACCGCGAACCAGTTATCATTAGAGATGCGACTGCTGCACCACATTACCGCACGGATCCTTCTACCGAAGACTGGCAGATTCGATTTCATCACAGAGAGAGAGCTGATGTTGATGACCAGTCTGATCGAGAGGAGACCAGTTGATATACCCGCCTTGATGCTGTCACAGATGCATGATGCTGCCACTCAGCGCCGACACTGTTTGCCATACGGGATGGCACTGACCCATCTTTTCAGAGCCTGTGGAGTATCATTGGAGGGGGAGATCCCCAAGGACACACGGATGTATATGATGAGAGGTCATTGCACCGCATTGGATTCAGGATGGTTGGAGGTCGATGGGTTCGGAGAGCGTCTGGCCAGGAGCCAGATGAGGAGGATGAGATTCGAGAGGCTGAGGCTGGACCATCTGAGCCAGTAGTTTTTTCTCCAGTGGATGTACCATCGACACAGGCAGAGCACCTGTCACCTGATGCTTCAGCTCCTCCACCACCATCTACCGGATTATCCTTTGAGGAGCATGCCAGAGCACAGTTCACACAGATCAAAGGAGAGGTGACTCAGCTGCGTAGCGAGGTCGAGCTTCTATGAGCACAGACTACCTCAGAGCATGCTGAGATCCGCAGATCCATGGAGGAGGGATTTACACATCTTGAGAGTCTTTTGAGATCACTTATACCTCCTGCTGCACCTGCACTTGCTCGATCTGATGATGATGATGATGATGATGACGACGACGATCACCAGAGCGACCATGCTGATTTTGCTGACGGAGGTGATCAGGATGTTGACCGAGCTACTGAGGTAGTAGGCACTGACAGCGACAGTGTAGGCGGAGCTGATGCTTATGAGGTGGTCAGTCGAGATCCTCCTTCTACACCTGCTCCTTCTACTGCACTAGTTGACTTTGTTTCGGATTCTATTGAGCCAGCTGATCGTCTTTCACCTCATTCTACCAGATCTTCTAGGGTTGTACCTGCTTTTGATCCTGCCGGCCGTACCAGGAGTCTTAGAGCTTTAGCACCTCCTAGGGCATTAGCCACCAGATCTAGGATTAGTGCTCCTTTCAGTCTTGATGTTCCATCTGATGAGGATTAGCCTCACAGATGACTGTTTCAGATCTTATTTTGTATGGTTGATATATGTATGTTTCAGCTCTTTTGTACTGAAAATTTATCTCATATATATATATGTTTGTTATCTTAAACCTTTTGTACTTTAGTTTATCATATTTTAGCTCTGATATAATGGAATATTTTAACTCTGATACTAGCACAATTTTAGCTATGATATTTGTTTCTCTACTCTCTTTTTGTATCCATGCTAATTGTAAGGGGGAGGTTATTCTCTTTTCTTATGATTGACAAAAAGGGGGAGAAAAAGTAATGTTAAAAAAGTAATGTTAATTGTTATAGAGAAAAAGAGTGATGTTAATGGATGTTAATTTTTAAGTAATGATGTTAATTGTTATTGAGAATTTGAGAACAAGTATTTTTTATTAAGAAAAAGATGCATTATATTGATTTGAAGTTTACCTTAATAAGAAGTATCTAATTAAGGGGGAGATTGTTTCCTCCTATCTATAAAGTTGTTATCTCTATTATGACTAGAAACTCATGGTTATAAAAGTTTGAACTATATTGTCTCTTTTTTCAAGGTTTTGTCATCATCAAAAAGGGGGAGATTGTTGGCTCCATCCAGTGATTTTGATGAATAACAAAACATTGAGTACATATTGTATTCTAATGAGGATTTCAAGTTGTAAGTTTTCAGGAAGAAAGCACCTCAAAATTCCAAATATTTATGGTGTATGGCACGTAATAGCACGGAGCAAATCTTACATATCCGGGCATCCTCTTCATTGAAAAAGGGCTTATAATTACTTAATTATTATGTGTTTATGCTTTCATGAACATCTTTTTTGATTTCAAGGCTTTTACTCTTGATTCTGGATGTTTTCAGTCTCAAGTGTCGACACCTGGACAGTCAAGTGTCGACACTTCAGCATTTGGCACGGACAAAAATTCTTGGCATGCCAAGTGTCGACACTTAGGTTTCAAGTGTCGACACCAAGTATCGACACTTAGGTTTCAAGTGTCGACTCAAGGCCTGAGAATTTTGAAAATACAGAACTTTGTTGGTTCAAGGATTTTTGTGTCAAGTGTCGACACATGTGCATCAAGTGTCGACACTTGAATGATCAAGTGTCGACTCTCAGAAATCAAGTGTCGATACCTGACAGCCAAGTGTCGACACCTGACAGCCAAGTGTCGACACTTACAGCCTGACAGCTCTAACGGATCTATTTTTCTGGCTTGCAGAAATTGGTTTTCAAGCTCCAAACGGCTACTTCCAATGCTCCAACAGTCACAAACCGTTTTTAGAAGGTTTTTGGTGTATTTAATCTCCACCAACCTCATTTTAAAGCAAGAAAAGTGTGAAGAAGTCAAGAAAAAGAAGAGAGAAGTCTATTCAAGAGCATTCAAGTCCACTCAAAAGCCAAAAAGCCAATATTCTCTCCAAACTTCAAATCAAAAGCCTCTTCTAGCTTGATTCCACTGAAAAAGCCTGCTTGCTCAACCTTATTACATTCCAAAAGGAGGCAACTTGAAGAAGAGTGAAGTCAAAGCATCCTTTGGGCTTCAAAGATTCCATCTACTCTTGAAGAGAGTTTGTTGTAACTTTTAAATTTCATATCTGTTTTATTGTGCTTTAACCTTGCTTTCAAGGGTGTCTTGAAAGAAGGTTATTGTGGTTTGTTGGTGAGCCAAAGTGTTAAAACCAACTAGGATTAACTTGTGAGCCCGAAGACAAAATAAGTATTTAGGTTTGTTGGTGAGCCTAGGTGATAAAACCAACTTAGGTTTTGACTTGTGAGCCTTGAAAAAACAAGTCAACTGTAATCTGGTGTGGATTATAGTGGAATTCCAAGGGTGGCTTGGGGAGTGGATGTAGGTGCTAGGTTTGCACCGAACCACTATATATCTTGTGTTTGTGTGTGATTGCTCTTTTCCTTTTGCATTCTTTAATTAAGTGCTATCATCTTGCATCTAATTTATTATTGCTCACAAGCACCACTAGACCTTTATTTTATTGTGTTAAATTTATAAAAGACCCAATTCACCCCCCTCTTGGGCTCCATTTCTGGGCAACACACGTCGATATAGTTTCCGATCTAAAATAAATATATGAATATCCTATTTTTTAATCACTTCCGTATATATTTCCATGTCATCTTAGTTTTATAAGAATTTTAAAACCAGTAAACATGGGATGATAAGCTAGATAGTCCAGTAAATAATAATTTTTAATAAATTATCATGTTCCAGATCTGAGATTGTGAAAGGGTCGTGGCAATCGCCGCATACTCATGGAAAACTTTCTCCACAAGCTTGTAAGATATTTTATCACTCTAGCATAAATTAACAGTAAAATAATTAATCAATAAATTAAGTATAAATTTAATTAAAATATAACTTTAATGTCTAATGAAGAGGGTAACAAAATATGATGAAATGCTACGTATTTAAGTAGGTCTGCAATTATATAATATATATCAATTTCCATGATTTTGTGTTCAAATCTATGTTGTATGTATTCTTATATTTTGATAATTATTTTATCCTTGGAGGTAAGTTTCAACAAAACCCAAATTTTGTACCAGAGACCGTTATTTGTTGTTAATTTTCCAATTTATTCCTTTAACTTGGTTTGTGCAGCAATAGAACAGTGGATATTACCGTGCCTGTCATTTAAGGTTAAAAACTAGCCGCAGTTAAAATATTAAAACTTTGAGTGCCCCTCTGGACCATGTATAATAACCAAAAGATAATGGAGGCAAAAATGCATTATTTAATATGATCATGGTCCATTGTAATGAGAATAATTGCTGTTTTTTTAGTTTTTAAAATAAAACATTACTTTGTGCAAAATTTGAACGCTCACATCAAATATTCTTTTGTAAACCCCTGCATTTTTCTAATTCAATAAACAGTAATTAGGAACCTAATGCAATTATTTTCTTGTTATTGCATGTTATTTTTAGTGATAATTTTAATACTGAAATATCACTCTTTGAGGCAAATAATGATTATTATAGCTGTCAACAATGGATTTTGCCGGGCTCTATTGAGATGGAACTGTGTCATCATCGAAGGATTGCTGTACCGTTAAGGTGATAGTCCAGTTGATCAGGATCTTGTTTCACAACCAACAGGTCATGAATTTGAGACGTGATTCTATGGAAGACTTTATTAAATTCAGGGATTAATAATTCCTGTAATTCATGATAGTTGGATGAGTGAGATGTCAGAATTTTTTTTTCATTCTGATGAGCTGATATCTTGGTGATGCAGCTCTATCCATTTTGTTAAATAAAAAGAGGAGGAGGAGGAGGATTGCTGTCATTTGGCATGATAATAATAGATGGTCCTCGGAAAGACCCACGGCAGTTTTGGAGCAGTGCTGCAGGACCGGTTGTTGTTTTTTCTTGTTTTTTCTAAATAAAGGAAACAGAGATCCATACATTAAGAAAAGTTTGAATAAAGCTTTGTACAAAACAAGAGCAATGGTCCAAACAAAGCAAAATAACAAAAAATTATACATAATAATATAAAACAAGAGCTGTTGGACCGGTTGCTTTGAAAGTACTCTGGACTAAGCCATCAGCTTTCCTTTGTTTTTATTTTTTTGGGTGACTAGCCGTTAGCTTTTCCTTTTCTTTTCTTTTTTTTAAAAATAAGAAATTAGCTTCACTTCATCGCATTCCACGCTTCAAAACACTTGAAGACAAACGCATTCGGGTGAAGAAATTAGCTTTCCTTTTTTTATGGGGGTGACTAGCCGTTAGCTTTTCCTCTCTCTCTCTCTCTCTCTCTCTCTCTCTTTTTTAAAAAAAAAAGAAAAAAGAAATTAGCTTTTCTTCATCCCATTTCCCGCTTCAAAACACTAGAAGACAACGTATTCGGGTGAAGTGATGCGATTCCAATGGAAAATATTATAATAACTTAGCTGTTTTTATTTAAGTATATCCGTAACTATATAATACATATTAATAAACATAGTATCATGTTCAAATCTATATTATATATATGTTGCCTCAAAAAAAAAAAAAAAAAAAAAAAAAGAAAAAAAAAAAAGAAGAAGAGAGGAATGCTTTTGGTGTTATATGTGCAGTAGTAGGAAAGCAAAACGACGAACAATCATGACCTAATTTGTGGTGCTTAGGGCAGCCTTTATTGGAAGCTCCTTAGTTTTATAATATGAGCTATGTATAAGGATGATATGGATCAAAGTTTTGATGTCAAGTAATAAAACAAGAGTTTTATCTGAGTCAGATTGAGGTGGGTTTGATTGATTAGAGATGGTGGCCTATAAATAAATAAAAAAATGTTAAGTTTGATATATCTAATTTTATTATTATTATTATTATTATTATTATTATTATATTATTATTATTTATTATTATTATTTTTTTTTTTTTTTTTGGAGGGAGGGAGGGGAGGGGAGGGGGGGGGGGGGGGGGGGAGTTAACAATGGTACTTTTGTTGATTGACTTCAAATTGGCTACTAAGATTAGGTCAGGCCAATTAAAAGGTTACGGGGTTACAACATGGATACGTCAGATTGGCTCATTGATATAGATAAACATAGTTGAAATGTTTTGATCCAATACCAAGTCATACAAATATTAATTAAGTTTTGCATATTATTATCCTAACTAGCATTTATCGAACTATCCCGAATTAGATGGTTTGGGATCTATCGAACTCTACCGGTGCCTACAAGTACGATTTAGATGGTTAATTCGGAATATCGATTAAATGGAACGAGAAAGAAAAAAAGAGAGAAAGAGAGAGGATAGAAGGAGAGAGGAAGGCCATCGGCGATGACCTGCAAGGCCTCCAGGGCTTCGCCGACTTCCCTCTCCCTTTCTCTTTTTCTTCTCATGCTTTTCTTTTCCTTGGCTCTCTCCCCTCCACTTTCATCTTTTTATGGATTCAAGTCCGATATGGTTCGATATGAAAGCATACTAATCTATACCATCGATGGGTGGATAACAGGATCCAATTCTTAATTACGAACCTTGGTTTTAACTAAACATAACTTATTAATAAATAAAGCTTATCTCATGGTCGTAACTTTTTACTTGGCGATTGAAAAGCTGTAGTTCAAGTTTTGCATTGGCTCCAACTATTTAAATATTGGTTGCTATTATTTGATTGCTATATATTACATAATGCCAAATTAAGAAAATGACTATTTTTTGACGATTTATCTATTCATGTGTTACAACAAATTATTTTTCTCTCGAGTCAAATGTCTTGTACTAACATAGAGCTGACAGATCCAATCCAATAAATAAATGGCATTCATAGTACCCTACATTTAGATACACTTAGATTATATTATTCTATAATTTTTTAGTTCTAAAAATTATTAAATACTAGCATATTACTCGTGCGATACATGTGATATATCTTTTATTTAAAAAATATATCATCTTAAAAGCATTAATTTTATTTATTATATTTTTGAGAAAATTATATATATTTTATTAATATATAAATCATCAAAATGCTATGATAATTTATAATTTAAAGCAGGATGAAGCACAACTAGATAATGTAACTATTGACATACTTTTGATACTATTTGTTACTTATATAATTATTGCTATTGGGTTCTTACACATACTAACATATTTTTATTTAGGCGAGAGCCAAAAGGAGCATCTAGTAGGTGATAACCAGTGTTGTGGTAAGCCGATCAGATTGACTCATAAAAGGCCATAATAGATCCAAAGGATAAATAAAAGGCTGTATCTAGCCCAAAAGTTGGTAAGATAATAATCGGCCGATTGCCTCCATAGATCTATTAGTCCAACTCACTCATAAAAATCCGATTTACTCACGAAGGTCGACTAACTTTAAGAAGAACGAAGATGGTAAGAAAAGAGGTTGTTTTTTTATCAGAATAACAACAAACCGTTATAACAAGCTCAGGTTAGTTCTTAACGGAATAACGTCGAAACAAACTGCAAGAAGCCCTTTCAACCAATTTCTGTTAAGGTAAATGCCTATAAATACCTGTAAGAGGGGACCTCCGGGGATAAGTAAGAATAGCTAGCTGAAGTATTCTCTCATTCCTGTCTATTTTCTCTGAGATTCTGTATCTGTTACTCGAACCCTTGCTGACTTAGGCATTGGAAGATCTCCCACCGAAAATCTTCTAGTGAGTGGGTTTGTTTTGTAGGACTCCGATGGGAACCTGAATGGATGAATCTTGACGGTACAGAAAGATTACTTAGGTTTGGCAACAACAGATTGGCATAATAGGTAGGGAATGAATTGAAATCTTGAAAGAAAAAATAGTAAAAGAAAGAGTGCAGAACACTTCAGCTGAAAGAGGGCATCCGTCATCCAAGAAGAACGATCCACCCTTAGATGGTGAAGACGTCGCCCTACAATGAGTATGGGACGACAGCAAATCAGCATTCTCTTCGACAAAATGGAGGCTCTGACCGCTGCTATTCAGAATCTCCAAGAAGTCACGGTCAGTGGGCAACAGCGACCAATCACTTCAAGATATAGTTGACGATCTCCTTTACAAGAAGTTCGACGACGAGAACCAAGTCAGTGTTCTCGGCATCATCACTCCTTGAATCGATGTTCTCCCGTATGACAAGGCTCCCGATTTCATGAATACGGGGAGAGCCGGCTTAGGAAGAAATGCCGGAGATCTTTTTCTATATCCTCAAATGATTCCACCCTAAGAAGCTCCCATTGGAGAAAGGGGACTCGATGACACGATGACTTTGAAAGGAAACTCTGAAAGTTGGAATTACAAGTTGCCAAGCTTGATGACCAATGGAGGAATGACGAACGGTTGATGGCCTATGATTCACGACCACCATTTTTTTGAAGAATTATAGAAGAAATGATCCCATCCCACTTCAAGATTCCACAGTTAGAACCTTATGACGGAACCACTGATCCTCTTGATCATTTGGGTAGTTTCAAAGCCCATATGATGATTCAGGGGGCAACTGGCGTCCTCAATTATCTCGCTTTTCTAGCGACCCTCAAGAAGGCTGCACGGATGTGGTATTTGAGCATTCGACCAGGTACCATTCATTCCTTTGATCAATTAGAAAAACTATTCATGGCTAATTTCAGGACCAGCAGAAAGATGCCACACAATTCAGATAATCTCTTCTTCGTCTAGCAAAAAGAAGGCAAAACTTTGAAAGATTATGTGACTTGCTTCAATTCTGCCATGCTAGAGATCCCGGATCTCAACGAGCATGTCACCATGAAGAAGGAACTTCGATCATCCAGATTCACTTTCTTCCTAAACAAGAAATTTCCCACCAGTTACTCTGAATTACTGGCATGCGCATAAAAATATGTGCAAGCTGAAGAACAAGCTGCCAGTCAGCGCCAAGCTGAAGGGAGACCTATCCCAAAGAAAATTAACCCAAAAAGCAACAAGTCATGATCCCCCGGCAATGATGATACCTTAACTCAATGGCATAGTCTGAAGTCAAAGAATCCGATCGCAAGTTCGACACATAACCTCTCTGTTTCTCCCAAGATAGAAAATATTGATGGAGATTGAGAAAGAAAACTTTCTTTAAAGATCCCGACCATGCGAGCACCTACAGCCTCGTGCAACAAGGCCAAGTATTGTCGGTTTCACAGAGATCATCGGCACACTATGGAAGAATGCATCCAATTGAAAGACGAGATAGAAGGCTTGATCAAATGTGGGTACTTAGAAAAGTATATCCATGATGAAGAATGCCAGGCCGAGGTTGCTGCCCAGAAGTAGATTATCGACGGTGTGGAGCTTTCTAATCAGTGACCTATTGATGGAATGGTCGGCAAGCTACACCGCCGATCAAGATTGGAAGAAAAAAGTGCTCCAAAGAGACCTCGACATAATAATGTTATCATCTTTTCTAATGATGACCTATAGGGGGTTCAAGTACCTCATGATGATCCTATAGTTGTTTTTACTATCATTACAAATTATGATGTAAGAAGAATTTTGATGGATAATGGAAGTTCAACCGAGGTCTTACTCTATGATATTTTTTTTAAGATGAATTTATCAAGAAAAAAGTTACAAAGAACCTTGACACCCCTTACCGAGTTTGGAGGAAATCCGATAGGAATGGAAGGGGAGATAACCCTCCCTGTAACTATCGGAATGGAATCCTGACAGAAAATGCTTCCAATCACTTTCATGGTCATCCAAATGTCGTCTACATATAATACCATTTTAGGATGACCAGCCTTAAATAAATTCTAGGTAATTGTTTCAACTTACCATTTATTGGTATGATTCCCGACTAAGAACGGAATCGAAGAAATGAAAGGAGATCAAAGAGTGGCTCGACAATGCTTGATGACTCAAGATAGGCAACCAGTCAACAAAATGACCTTAAAGCAATTGGATTAGCGAAATTGGATAGAAAAAAATGGAGAGCCGGTCGAAAGGACTGTCTCTATACCTCTCATAAAAAAAGATCCGACTAAAGTTATGCAAATTGGAAGCCTGCTTATGAGGATATAAAGTCAAGATTAATTGATTTCCTATATAACAACACTGATATCTTTACATGGTCAGCCAATGATATGTTGGGAATCCCTCCAAAGTCATTACTCACCAGCTGAAGGTCGATCTGGAGAGTAGGCCTATTAATCAGAAGAAGAGGAATTTTGTCCCTGAAAGACAAAAACTCATTAATGTGGAAGTAACTAAACTCCTTGATGTAGGATTTATAAGGGAGGTCCATTACTCGGATTGGCTTACTAACGTGGTAATGGTAAGAAAAGAAAATAGTAAGTGGAGAATCTGCATTGACTATATTGATCTCAACAAAGCTTGCCCAAAAGACAGCTTCTCTCTGTTAAAAATAGATCAACTTGTTGATGCCACTGCTGGACACAAGCTCTTGAGCTTCATTGATGCCTTTTCCAGTTATATCAGATTTAGATGAATCCCGAAGATGAGGAGAAGACATCTTTTATAACTAAAAGAAGATTATACTGCTACAAGGTGATGCCATTCCGCTTGAAGAATGTCGGTGCAACATATCAGTGGCTGGTCAACAAGATCTTCAAAAAATAGCTTGGAAAAATCATAGAAGCATACGTCGACGATATGATTGTCAAGAGCATCCATATTGATGACCATATTAAAGACCTGGAGGAGGCCTTCGGCATATTACGAAAGCATCGGATGAAGCTTAATTCGACCAAATGTATCTTTGAGGTAACTTCAAGAAAGTTTCTCGGTTTTCTTGTTGCCAATAGAAAAATTGAAGCCAATGCAGAGAAAATCCGAGCAATCCTCAGCATGAGACACCCATCCAATAAGAAGGTACAATAGCTGACCGGATGGATCGCATCATTAAGCTAATTCATTTCTCGGTCGGTAGAAAGGTACCTTTCTTTCTTCAAATCCCTACGACAAACAAGGAGCTTCAAGTAGTCAAAAAATTCTTAACAAGCCTTTGAAGAGTTGAATAAGTACTTAATTAATCAGACTCTACTTTCAAAGCCTGAAGAAGGAGAAGTATTATACCTTTACCTCACCGCTTCGAATAAAGCTGTCAACTCGGTACTCGTCAGGAAGGAGCCTGAAGGTGCCCATAAGCCAATCTACTATACTAGCAAAGTCTACACGATACTGAGGTGAGATATCCGAAAGTACAAAAATTGATATATGCTTTGGTGATAGCAGCGAAGCACCTAAGATCATATTTCCAGTCTCATCCTATCACCGTACTAACAGATCAATCATTGAGGGCTATCTTGCAATGCCTCGATATCTCAAGCAGGATAGCCAAATGGGCCATCAAGTTGGAAGAATTTGATATTGCATATCAACCTCGACCAGTAATGAAAGTCCAAGTCTTGGCTGATTTCATTGCCGAATGTACTTGGAATAATGAAGGGAAAGCCAGACAAATATTGGAGAAGCCGAAGATAACTCTGATTCCATGTGGATCCTCCATGTGGACGGAGCATCTAATTTCTTTGGTTATGGAGCAGGGCTGATTATAGCCGACCCTGATGGAGATGTCGTGGAGTATGTTCTCCGTTTCTCTTTTCGAGCATCAAATAATTAAGCAGAATATGAGGCTCTTCTGGCGGGACTCAAAATTGCCAGAGAACTAGGTATTCAAAAGATGAGAGTCTTCTTGGACTCCTAATTGGTGGTGAACCAAGTCAAAGAAGATTTTGAAGCTCGAGATACTACTATGACAAAGTATTTGGAGAAGGTACGAGACCTTGTCACCCAATCTGAATCCTTTGACATTTCTCATGTTCCACGAATAGAGAACTCTCGAGCCGATGCATTATCCCGATTTGCCACAACAGCTCTCGACTTCCTGGGTCAAACTTTTACTGAATACCTGGAAGCTCCAAGTATCATAATGGGAGAGTATGAAAATACACCAAGTAAAGCAAGAACCTAGCTGGATGGATTCGATTACTAGATATTTGAATGAAGAGACCTTACTAGAAGATGCTACTGAAGCTAAATGGATTCAGTAGATGGCTTCACAATACATTGTCTTAGAGAGGACTCTTTATAAGAGGTCCTTCACACAACCCCTGCTGAAGTGCTAGGACCTTCGGATGCTGATTACGTCCTAAGAGAAGTTCATGAAGGCATATATGATGATCATCTAGGGGACAGATCTCTGGTTTATAAAATTATATGCCAGGGTACTATTGGCCGACCATCCAAAAAGATGCTGCTGACTTTATAAAAAGGTATGACCAATGTCAGAGATATTCTAATATTTAGAGGCGTCCGGCAAGTCCAGTGACCCAGTTGGTCGTCCCTTGGCCATTCATCCAATGGAGAATGGATATTCTCGATCCTTTTTCTCCAGCCTTCGATTAGAAAAAAATTATAATCATAGCCATCGATTACTTTACCAAATGGATTGAAGTCAAACCTTTAGCCTATATTATTGAAGGAGAAGTCAAGAGCTTTGTCAGAAACTCTATAATCTATCGATTCGAAATTCCTTATGCCATCATCACCGACAATGAAAGATAATTTGACAATCAAAAGTTCAAAGACTTTTGTGCCCAACACTATATCCTCCATAAGCTGGCCTCCGTCGGACATCCTCAAACAAACAAATAGTGAAGCTGAAGTAACAAATCGAACACTTCTCTATGGCCTGAAGACTCGGCTGAATGAAATAAAAGGACTTTGGATCAAAGAATTGAATTCGATTCTTTGGACATACCGGACAACTCCTCGATCTACTACTCGAGAGTCACCATTCAACCTGACATACGAAAGCGAGGCAATGATACCGGTAGAAGTCATTCTCCGATCCAGGAGGGTAGATCACTTTAAGAAGCCAGATAATTCAGAATGTAGAAGAGCCAACTTGGACTTGCTTGAAGGTACAAGACCCTAAGCACAACTAAGGATGGCCATATGCTAACAGAAGGTCGTCCGGTACTACAACTCACGGGTGAAAGCCAGAACCTTTTAACCCGAAGATTTAGTATTGTGGAGAGCTGAGGTATCCTGACTTACAGAGCAAGGAAAGCTTGCTCCCAAATGGGAAGGCCCTTACCAGATCATTGAGGTGATATGACCCGAAACTTATCAAATCGAAAGCCTAGACGGTTACTTGATGGCTCGACCATGGAATGTAGAAAATTTGTGCAAGTATTATCAATAAAGAGCTCTCTTCGTCTTCCCCATAGAAGTAATATTCTGTCATGAACTCATCGACTTGCATCTTCAGAAAAAGAGTCAACCTAATCCACTGACTCAATCGGTATGTCTGACAAATAAAGAGTTGATCTAATCTACTAACTCAATTGGTATGTTTGACAAATAAAGAATTGGTTTGATCCACTGGCTCAATTGATATTTCCGACAACTAAGAAGAGTTGGCCTAGCCCACTGACTCACACTCGACATAATATGGTCTGGTCTAATCAAATAGCCCGATCGGTATATTTAAGATCAAAGAAATTGATCTTAATTAACCTAATTGATGTATTCAATAGTGATCGGCCCAATTAGCTAAGCTCAACTTAGCCATTGGTCCAAATTTATCAGATTCCTAATCCATCGAAGAGCTGGTAATTAGCAAAAGAATGACATCAACATCGCAAAAAAGTACCTCAGATACTATCCGACAAGTTTCTAGTTAGAAATTTTCATACATAGGGAATTCAAAGACAAGAAGATACTGAGAAAGAAATGGATATTTCATTGGTCTTTTGAAAAGGATGGATACATTTACATTCAAAAAAAAGGAAGGCATGAAGTACAATGATTCTTGGCCCTTGGTCACGTCTTCTTCTATATGACCATCTCCTGTCTGGTCAACTACCTAAGAGGGACAGCCACTTCTGGCTCTACAATCACTTGAGGTTTATCATCCTCTTCATCTTCTTTAGCCATGATGGCCCTGGATAGGTCCAAGTCAGGATAAAGTTTTGTGACTTTATCCAGGCAATCTTGGAAGCCCATCTGATAGCTGACCGCCCCAGCTTCCATCATCTCATCATTGAAGGCTTGGGATTTCTTATATCCTTCGACGACTTGATGAGCAGCTTGACTGGGCTTTTCTTCAACAAGAGTAGTTCTCTCCTCGGAAGCTAGCTTCTAGGTCAGGACCTCTTCAAATTTCTAAAGACTCTATTATTATTACTTCGGGTGAACGGATCCTTTTCTTCTTCTTCATCTCAGCATCCGATTCAGCCACTTTTGCTTGCGCCACCTTCAATTCTTTCTCTAAGAAAAGATTGTGGGCAACACTCTGCTCCAACTTGCCTTCCAGAGCTTGTTTAAGCTCCTCGGCAACTTCTTTTTCTACTCTTGCCGACTCCAATTGATCTTAGAGCTTGCAACCGAGGTCGGCAAATCCAGAAAACCTCTCTTCAATCAGAGATATTTCATGAATGAACTGCAATGAAACGACAAACAAAGTTATGTTTTCATTATATCATTACAAGAAGATAAAGAGCATCATGCTTAACCTTGAGAAAACTTGGGTAGATGGAAGGAACAATATCCTCCAATCGCTGAGCTTTAGTTGCCTCCCAATCCTTTGGGAGAATGATTGGCAGGATGACGGCCTTTAGTAGCCATCAGGCTAATTCAAGATTGTCCAACCCCATTTCGTCGACATAGATGTTGAAGTCTATAACCCGATCCTCTTTAGCAGGCTAACCCCTCTCCTCTACTTCTACTTGAGGAGCCTTGCCTTTGTCGGATTGGCAAGGTTGAGTTGATGAAGAGCCAACATTGGAAGTTGTGGTCGGCTGTTCTACAGGCCACACGGTCGGAACAACTCTTAGACGAAGCTCGGTCATAGGTAAGTCATTGTTGTCCGAAGTACTCCTCACCACTATCGGAGTACTCACCTCGGCCGGAACCTCCGAAGAAGTACTATACACCTCTTCAGTCTCTTCGACTCTGTGGGAGGAGCTACTGCTTGTCTCTTCCCGACGGCCTGATAAAGCTTTCGGGCATCTAGTTTCATCTTCTCATCTGCAAGAAAGAAGAATTAAAGAACAAGTTAGCAAAAAGAAAAGAAAATAAAGGAAAAACAAGTGGTCTATCCAATAAAGACATATCTAAAGTAGGAAAGGCACTGATCTGAGCGAGGTAAAGGCCTTGCTCGCTCAGCAACTCCTTCAAAAGAGGAACTTTGACCCCTGAGAGTTTATCGAAGTCCTTATCAGCCATTAAGACTTTCTTTCCATCATTGAAGGTCAGACGGGGCTCCCCCCACTTGGTACTGAAGCCCCATGACTATGCAGAAAAAAGGAAAAAGAAGCAAGGTTTTCATCCAAGAATGGCAGATGGAAGTCCTTGAATAAACTTCCAATTAGTACGAGGGCCGATGTTCCACCATCCTTGGTCATGGAAATCCTTCTTCAAAATAAAGAAGGAACTAAACAGAGAAGTCCTAAGCTCTATATTCAGATCATGACAAAGAACTAATAAGGCACAGATAATTCGAATACTATTCGGAGTCAACTGTGCTGGGACCAGGTGGTAAGGATTAAAAATCCAAACAAAGAACGAGTACAAGGGAAAGCGAATACCAGCTTTTAGGTGCTCTTCGTACACTGCTATGCTGCCAGGAGGAGGTTTATTTATCCTCTCGCCAGAGTGAAGAACAAAGGAGGGTAGGTCCTACAAAATCTTGTAATAGCTCCACAAGGAGGCCAACTTAGACTCAGTGAGAACACTCCTAATGGACTCAGATCTCAAGTCTTTTTTATAATGAAGGCCTCTTGCCCTGGAACGACTGGGACTATTAAAGGATTCGCTTCCCTCCCTACTAGTCGAAGACCTACAGGCAACGGGAACACCTAAAGACCTAACCATGAAAAGGGAAAAAGAGATCTGACCTGAGAAAAAGAAGAAAACTCGAAAGGAGAAGAGGCTGCCTACTGCATAGGTTAGTTTTTTTATTCTTCGCCCGTAAGCACATGAAGCGATGTCATGGAACAACTTTTGCGCACTTGCAGATAGTGTAAGGATTTAAGAAAACTATGTCATCGCATTTAAATATCCAACAATTGCAGCAGCTAGAGATGATATAACTTTATTCTGCGTGCATGTAGAAAAACTACTTCTATATTTTAAATATTAGTAATTTTATTATTGTGCAAAAGCTCACTCTTTAATGTTATAGAATTGTATGAAATATCAATTAAAACTTGTTTAACATTATTTTTATTTTTTTAATTTTAAAATAAAATCATAAAAAATGCTAAAACTATATGATACTTTTATTTTTATTTTAAAATTATTTTTATTATTATTAAAAAAATAAAAAAATCTTTACTTCCATTATTTTTTAAAAATAAAAATCATATCTCTTTTCTACCACTTTCAAGAATTTTTTTAAAATATTTTTTAATATTTATTTACCAAAATACTACTATCCAAATTATATTTACTAATCTATCCTATTTTCGGATACGTGAAGGGTCAATTCGAATGGCAAACATGTGGATTTAATTCGCAAGCTATGCCTATGACTTCAAAGAGAAGTCGACCACAAAATTTAATAAAAATAAAATATTAAAAATTAAAAATAATAAAAAATTAAAAATAAAAAATAATATTATATTATATTATAATATATTAAATTATATATTATATATTATACTATAGTATATTTGTTAATGCATGTATCGATTATGGTGATCTTGCATCGAGTGCCGTCAGTGTGACATAACAGGATGGAACATCCATCGAGTGGTGAGGTCGGAGGTGACAGGACATGAGTACGATGATGTTGGTAAGAGCGTGGGATGTGACGTGCACCTGCCCGTCCATGTCCTCGAGACTCGATCGTGCCACCTGATGGGTTCTTCCACCAGAACGATGCACAGCTCCATCCAGTGGCAGACCGCCGGGGGGCAAGGGGGGCCGTGCCCCCCCTAATTTTTTAAAATTTTTTTTTATAAGTTAAGATTTTTTTATAAATTTTTAAATATATACAAGGATGAACCACCGGGAGGGCAAGAAGGCCCCTTGGCCCCCTAATTTTTTATATTTTTTTATAAATTAAGATTTTATGTAAACTTTTAAATATATATATATATATATATATTTGGCCATTCTAAACTTGGAAATATTAAATATAACTTGAAGAATCTTAAATTTTTTTTAAAAATGAAACAGATACTATAAATCATCTTTCTTTACTTGGAAGTTGGATCACTACCAATTTTATTTTTTATTTTCAATAAATCTTTTTTCATATTTTTTAGAAGAAGACAGAGAATTTTTTTGTCACTCGACCAGTGCTCATCTCCAGAATTCGCCATGGACGAAGCCACTGCACGCAGTCAGCACCATCCCATTCATCATATTGATGGATAAAATGGCGGCCGGACTTGTCATGTGATGCGATCGACGAGAACGCTCCCACGACGAGACCAGGTAGTTGCGCATATATAAGGCCATATACCACCAATGCGTTGACCTATGACTACCATCTTGGTGGCCTTCGTCAGCCTTGTCGCACTGACGAACACTGCGTGCGGTGAAGCCGCACATCGTCTTAGCGACCGGATCCATCGCGTAGCATAATCGGATCTTGGAGGGTACGGATGGGTGGGTGCTTGTCATGCCTCAGGCTCCCACCAATACTACTACACTCACATCTCATCATCTTTGGCACCGTCACTCGATAGATGTTACATCCCGTTGTGCAGTGCCAACGGTACTCAGTGGGCCGGTGCGCGCACATCCTCTACGAGTCCGTAACGCTTATTACTCTTCTGGTTTCAACTACTACTATAAAGAAATATTTTTAAAAATAAAGATTGTCAAGACCAGATTATGCAACAAGATGGAAGATGATTTTTTTATCGATTATTTAGTCACTTATATCGACAAGGAGATAACTAAAAATTTTACGGTAGATTTCATTATTAATGAATTTAATCTTATAAAATAAAATAAGTATAATTTAAATAATATTTATAAAAAATACTTAAATTAATTTTAATTATTTATTTATATTATTTATATATTTTTTTGGCCTTCCTTAGAAAAATTGGTGTGGTCCTCCCTTGACTCCATCGCACGTGATATATGTCAGTACGACAAGGCTGATAGATGCCATCGAGACGGTAATCGCTACCTGATGCATAGGTGATTTTTGGCCTTATGTACGTGTAGCCACTCAATCCTCCATGGGACGCTCCTGCCAATCGCGCCACATGATGGGTCTAGCTACTATGGCAGTGCGTGGCTTCATTGCATGCGATGCCCATTGATACGATGCAATAAGAAAGAACACACCATATTAAAATAATATACTATAATATAAATAATAATAATATATATTATTACTTATATATTATAATGTATAACACATAATATTATTATTTTAATAATAAATATACTATATTAAATATTATAGTATATAATATATAGTATGATGTGGCAACATCTGCTGACGTGGAGTCTACATAGCCACTAGCCACCAATCGTACGGGTGGGGGCTGCCACCTGGGCGCGGCCCCCAGTGGAATGCTGAGGTCAGCTCCCGCCGGGGTCGAGCTCGCGAGCGAGTCCCCTGTTCGAGGTCAGCTCTCGACCGAGGCAGAGCTCATAGAGTCAGCTCTCTTAATCGAGGCAAATTTCATGAAGCGAGCCTCCTGTCCGAGGTCAGTTCCCAACCGGGGTCGAGCTCAAGGAGCGAGCCCCCGTCTGATGCCAGCTCCTGACCAAGGCAGAGCTCATAGAGTTGGCTCTCCCGATCGAGGCAGAGTTCATGAAGTGAGCCCCCTGGCCGAGGTCAGCTCCTAGTCGGGATCGAGCTCATGGGTGAACCCTCCGTCTGAGGTTAGCTCCTGGCCAGGGTCGAGCTCATGCTGTCGAAGGCGGACCCCTTCGGGAGGTCCTTCCAAGCCATGCAAAGGTCAGAATTCCCACCAGCAGCGGAGGAAGGGAAGGTCAGCAAGAATTCAAACCACGGCATGGAGGTCCCTGTCCACCTGTAGTCTTCAAGAAGTGGCGCATGCCCTGCCACCAATGCCAGTTCTACAACACGCCGCTTGCATGCTATGAACAAGGCCAACCCGTCAGACCCAAGGCCCGGTAATACGCCGCCACATCCCCCATCGTATGGCTGGGGGGATGCTGATCCATGCGATGTATAACTCAGAGCTCCCCCTAGAAGAAGAATCCTGTCAAAGCCACAGGCCCTGCAATGCCAGGACGGTCCCTCCAAGAAGGGAAAGACCCCACCAGGAAGGAGGCTCAGCGGCCCAGCGCTCGCGCCTCATAAGCAAAGACAATGCCTCTAATAGTGGGGGGAGAGAGAGGAGAAGGCCGAAGAAGGCTGGAGAAGGTCCAGGAGGACGAGAAGGTTCATAAGGTCAGAAGGTCAGAAGGTCCGAAGAAAAGAAAGGTAAGGAAGGTAAGCAGAGACCAAGCGAGAGGAGCGGGAGGAGAGAAGCAGGCAAGCAACCGTGAGCCCGACGACCGTGAGGTCGACTGGAGTACCTCCTCGCTCCTCGCTCTCCATTTGGTCCCTCTCTTTTTCCATATTAACATTTCTATCATGTTACCCCCTTGGGCGAGGGAGTCCCCCAAGCTCTCCGCCACAGGGATTCTATTCTTCTTGATCGTCGGAGTGTCCTCGCCGGAATTCCCGGCCTGGGTCTCCTTTATTTTGCAGGTTGAGTGGGCCGAAGAGCCAGCGCCCCCTGGAGGAGGGGGAGAGCGCTCCCGGTGGGAGGAGGAGGCACCCGACGTGGCGGTGACGCGCCGGAGTTGCAGGCCACGATGTTCCAGGCGGCAACAGATTGGCGCACTAGGTAGAGGGAGCAGGTAGATGCGACAAATGATTTCGGAGCCCAGAGGATCTCGGCCAAGGCTGAAGATCCAGGCTCTCCAACCGACAGAACGACCGTGGCTACCTCCCTGGGGGGCAGGCGTGGTTGGGCCCATAATCCAGGCATGCCCTTATGTGTGGGGTTTCCGTCATCTCATGCGAGCCTAACGGGTAACTCCCTTCCCCGTTACACTTTACAACATGAAAACTATGTTACAATTTTATAGGAAAAGTCCCTGCATCATTGCAAATGACAAGCACCATCGCCTTACCCACCGTTCGGAGATGGCAGCCTACCGATCATAGATGGGTGCGCTACTCCAACCCCGGCAAGGGACCCCAATGAAGGGGTCGAAGCCCAGCCGGGCGAAGCTTACCACATTGCCGGTCCAGGAACCTTCTGACGCTCGTAGGCTTGGAGCATGAGCAGCCTAAGAGAGCGCTACCGGTGATGTAGGACTCTCCCTCAACTATCTAAGTCCCTTTGTCGCATAACTTCATCTTTCACCTGTGCAGGGATGTCCCTGTCCGACTCAAGGTCTGGTGGGCACCAGTCGCCCTCACAACCCGGAGGTGGCACCAAGATGCCGTCTACCGCGAGACTCACATCGCAGTAGCTCTCCAACAAGCCAGGCCCCTCCATCAGGCCCGTGCTCATTGCTGAGCTCACAGCCCGGAGGTGGCGGCGGGGCAACTCGCCACCTACTGCGTAACTCACAGCTCGGCACCCTTCACCAGCAAGCTGGGACCCCCGTCAAGCTCGTCTTCCACAACCGCGCTCATAGCCCGGAGGCGACACCAAGATGCCATCTATCGCGAGACTCACAGCGTGGCAGCTCATCAACAACGCAGGCCCCTCCATCAGGCCCACTTTTCACATCCGTGCTCACAGCTCGGAGGCGGCACCAAGATGCCATCTACCGTGAGACTCACAGCGAGGCAGCTCTCCAGCGAGCCGGGCCCCCTCCATCAGGCCCGTGCTCATCGCTGAGCTCACAGCCCGAAGGTAGCGGCGGGGCAACCCGCCACCTACGGCGTAACTCACAGCTCAGCACCCTTCACCAGCAAGCCGGGCCCTCCATTAGGCTTGCCTTTCATAACCGTGCTCACAGCCCGAAGGCGGCACCAAAGTGCTGTCTACCGCGAGACTCACAGCATGGTGACTCCTCATCAACGAGCCGAGCCCACTCCATCAGGCCCGTGCTTACTGTTGAGCTCACTGTCCAGAGGTGGCGGTAGGGCAACTCGCCACCTACCACGTGACTCACAGCTTGCACCTTTCACCAGCAAGCCGGGCCCTCCATCAGGTCTGCCTTCCATAGCCATGTTTACATCCTGGAGGCGGCACCAAGGTACTGTCTACCACGAGACTCATAGCATGGCGACTTCTCATCGATGAGCTGGGCCCGCTCCATCAGGCCCGTGCTCATAGCTGAGCTCAACGTCCAGAGGCGGCGGCAGGGCAACTCGCCACTTATCATGTGGCTCATAGCTCGACCCCTTCACCAACAAGCCAGGCCCTTCATCAGGCCCACCTTCCATAGCCATGCTCACAGCTCGGAGGTGGCGCCAAGGTGCTGTCTACCGTGAAACTCATAGCATTGAGACTCCTCATCAATGAGCCGGGCTCGCTCCATCAGGCCCGTGCTCATTACTGAGCTCACAGCCCGGAGGTGGCGGTGGGGCAACCCGCCACTTACCACGTGACTCACAGCTCAGCACCCTTCACAAACAAGCCAGGCCCCTCGTCAGGCCCGCCTTCCATAGCTGTGCTTACAGCCCAGAGGTAGAACCAAGATGCCGTCTACCGCGAGACTCACAGCGTGGCACCTCATCAACGAGCCGGGTCCCCTCCATCAGGCCCGCGCTCACTGCTGAGCTCACAGCCTAGAGGTGGCGGCGGGGCAACCTGCCACCTACCGCGTGACTCATAGCTCGGTACCCTTTACCAGCAAGTCGGGCCCTCCATCAGGCCCGCCTTTCACAGCCTAGAGGCGACACCAAGGTACTGTCTACTGCGAGACTCATAGCATGGCGACTCCTCATCAACGAGCCGGGCCTGCTCCATCAGGCTTGTGCTCATCGCTGAGCTCATAGCCCGGAGGTGGCGATGGGGCAACCCGCCACTTACCGCGTGACTCACAGCTCGGCACCCTTCACCAGCAAGTCGGGCCCCCTATTAGGCTCACCTTCCACAGCCATGCTCACAGCCCGGAGGCGGCACCAGGATGCCGTTTATTGCGAGACTCATAGTGTGTCAACTCATCAACAACGCGAGCACCTTCATCAGGCCCGCCTTCCATAACTCAAAGCCCAGAGACGGCACCAAGATGCCGTCTACCGTGAGACTCATAGCATGTCAGCTAATCAATAACACGGGCCCCTCCATCAGGTCCGCCTTCCACAACCGCGCTTACAGCCCGGAGGTGGCACCAAGATGCCATCTACCACAAGACTCATAACGTGGTAGCTTATCAACAATGCGGGTCCCTCCATTAGGCCCGCCTTCCATAGCCACAGTCATAGCCCGAGGCGGCATCGAGATGCATTCTATTACGAGACTCACAGCATGGTATCTCATCAACAACGTGGGCCCCTCCATCAGGCCCGCCTTTCACAGCCGCGCTTATAGCCCGGAGGCGGCACCAAGATGCCGCCTACCGCGATACTCACAGCGTGGCAGCTCTCCAGCGAGCCGGGCCTCTCCATCAGGCCTGCACTCATCGCTGACCTCACAACCCGGAGATGGCGGCGGGGCAACCCGCCACCACCGCATGACTCACAGCTCGGCACCCTTCACCAGCAAGCCGGGCCCTCAACTAGGCCCGCCTTCCACAGCCGCGCTTACAGCCCGGAGGCGATGCCAAGATGCTGTTTATCGTGAGACTCACAACTTGGTAGCTCTCTAAAAAGTCTGGCCCCTCCATCAGTCCCGCGCTCATCGCTGAGCTCAAAGTCTGGAGGTGGTGGCAGGAAAACTCGTCACCTATTGTGTGACTTACAACTCGGCACCCTTCACCAGCAAGCCGGGCCCTCCACCAGGCCTGCCTTCCATAGCCAAGCTCATAGCCCGAAGGCGGCACCAAGATGTCGCCCACCGCGTAACTCATGGCATGGCAAATCGAGGAGCTCGGCTCCCTTAGCCTGGCTCACCGTCCAGAGACGGCGGCAGGGCAACCCGCCATCTACTAAGAGGCCCGAAGCTAGGCAATCACCAAGTTGGGTCCTTCCAATGGACTCGCGCTCAGTCACCCTGTTCACAGTCCTTAGATATAGTTGGGGACTCCTGGAACCTTGCCATCTACCGCGAAACTCACAGTTTGGCACCTATAAGTCGAGAAACTCAAGAAGCCCCGCATCCACTGCCTTACTCACAGTCCGGAGATACCTGTAAGAAAACTCCAGAAGTCCCACCATCTACCCCTTGACTCACAGCGTGGCAAACCGAGCCGAGATTCTTCGGAAGCCCTGCATCTGGTTGCCTTGCTTATGGCCTGGGGATGTTGATGAAGAATCCCTGAAGTCCCGTTGTTGGCCACCTGACACACGGCTTGGTAAGCTAAGGAGATCCCCCCACGGCGATCCGAGCCGAAGAATGGAAAAACAGCAAGCAAAAGGAAGAGCACATAGAGCATTCTGACTGAAAGAAGAAGAAAAATCACCCTCGTCGGAATGCCCCCTACCTCAGAGAGAGGCCCCTAGCAGTCCGGGAAGTCGAGCAGCAAACTCAGGCTCAAAAAAAAGAAAAGAAAAAGAAAGAGAAAAGGGGAAGGAAAAGAAGAAGAAGAAGCTATAGTCGTGAAGGAAGAGAGGCTTTCATTAATCAAAAGTCTCTTACACTCTATTGAGACTCCCGACAGGCTAGGAGATCTCCTGAAATTCTAAGATACAAGATGAAAGGAAAACGGGCCGAGGCCCCATCTCCGCTTTTGCCCGAGAACATTGGCACCCTTCCTTAGGAGCCCACCGGATCTTTAGAGCCCAGCATCGGCTCCGCCTTTACCGCACCGTCCTCCTTGGAATTCACCGATCCCGTGATTCCAAGGGTAGCTGCAGCAGCTCCGCGTCTGGATATTCCAGTCAGCACCACGATGGTCGTGGCCCTCTTGGCGATCGCGACCAGGGCCACCACCTCCTCCTGTAAGATCCCCGGTCTTGTAAACTGGGAGATGGCTCCGGCTGCCTCCGCTTTTGAGGAAGCCTCTTTCTCTGCCCCAGCTGCACGACCGGAAGATCTCTTCCTCCACATTCGAGGGGGAAGTTTCGAGCTCGGTGAGTTTTTCCTTTGAAACAGACGCCCATGCCTTGATGCTGGCCAGTCGCTCCTGAAGAGCCTCCACTTGGCTCTCCTGGGCCTCGGACGGAGATCTTGAAATCTACCAGGAGCCCTCCCTCGGCATAAGCCAAGGGAGAGGGATGGAAGAAGAACATGAAAGCCAACCCTAGAACAGAAAGGGGGCTGAAAAAGGAGGAAGGAGGCTTTGCAGAAACCTGGCCGCTTGCATCTGAAGGCCTTTTAAAAGCCACGTAGCCAACCATAGATCACCATGTGTCGACTCCAGGTGCCCCTCAACATTTTGGTTCGCGAAACAAACGCCTTGATCTAGCTTGGGCATTAATGATCCCCTCGTTAGAAAACAGAGCATAGTGCCCCATTAACATGAAGGCACGATCTTCGAGGCATGACCAGTCGAAGCATTGAAGACGTAGAAGGCGTGTCCCTCCGCGTCAGCGTAACCGTTACCCCCATCGCCTGAGCGACGCTTCATTCTCAAGGCTAGGAAGTGGGGGCATCTGATGTGGCAACATCCGCTGATATAGAGTCTACACAACCACCAGCTAGCAGCCGCGCAGGTGGGGGCTGCCACCTGGGTACGGCACCCGATGGAATGTGGAGGTTAGGTCCCGGTCGAGGTCGAGCTCACGACCGAGCCCCCTATCTGAGGTCATCTCCCGACCGAGACAGAGCTCATAGAGTCGGCTCTCCTGGTCGAGGCAGAGTTCATGAAGCGAGCCCCCTGTCTGAGGTTAGTTCCCAGCTGGGATCGAGCTCGAGGAGCGAGCTCCCCGTTTGATGCCAGCTCCCGGCCGAGGCAGAGCTCATAAAGTCGGCTCTCCCGACTGAGATAGAGTTCATGAAGCGAGCCCCCTGTCCGAGGTCATCTCTTAGCCAGGATCGAGCCCACGGGTGAGCCCTCCGTCTGAGGTCAGCTCCCGGCCAGGGTCGAGCTCATGCTGCCAAAGGCGGACCCCTTCGGGAGGTCCTTCCAAGCCATGCAAAGGCCATAATTTTCGCCAGCAGCGGAAGAGGGGAAGGTCAACAAGAATTCAAACCGCGGCATGGAGATTCATGTCCACCTGCAGTCCCCAAGAAGTGGCGCACCCCTGTGACCAATGCCAGTTCTGCAACACGTCGCTCACATGCTCTGAATAAGGCCAGCCTGTTAGACCCAAGGCCCAGTAATACGCTGTCATGTCCCCCACCGTACGGTCAGAGGGACGCTGATCCACGCGACGTTTAACTCAGAGCTCCCTCAGAAGAAGAATCCTGTCAAAGCCACAGGCCCTGCAACGCCGGGAAGGTCCCTCCAAGAAGGGAAAGACCCCACCAGGAAGGGGGCTCAGCGGCCTAGTGCCCGCCCCTCATGAGCAAAACAATGCCCCCAACAGTGGGGTGAGAGAGAGTAGAAGGCCGGAAGAGAGATCAGAAGGCCGGAGAAGGTCCAGGAGGCCAAGAAGGTCCAGAAGGTCAGAAGGAAAGAAAGGTAAGAAAGGTAAGCGGAGACCAAGTGAGAAGAGTAGGAGGAGAGAAGCAGGCAAGCAACCGCGAGCCCGACGGCCATGAGGCTGATCGGAGTACCTCCCCTCTCCTCGCTCTCCATTCGATCCCTCTCTTTTTTCATATCAACATTTCTGTCATGTCACCCCCTGGGACGAGGAAGTCCCCCAAGCTCTCCGTCATAGAGATTTTGTTCCTCTCGATCGTCCCACTTACTTGATCATCGAAGTGTCATCATCGAAATCCCTAGCCCGGGTCTCCTCTGTTTTGTAGGCCAAGCGGGTTGAAGAGTCAGCGCCCCCGGAGGAGAGGGAGAGCGCTCCCAACGAGAGGAGGTACCCGACGCGGCGGCAACACACCAGAGCTGCAAGCCGCGACGATCCGAACGGTAATATAGTATATTATATAGTATTAGCTTATAAAAAATACTATTATAATATTATATATTATAATATATAATAGTATATACTATATTATAATAATATACCAGTGGTACCATATTATTGCCAGTATATTATTATAATATATTATAATATTATAATATTATATAATAGTATCATTGTAAGCTAATACTATATAATATACTAAATAAATAATATATAGTATATTTATTATTAAAATAATAATATAATATATTATAATATACAAGTAATAATATATATTATTATTACTTATATTATAGTATATTATTTTAACATGGGATGTTCTTGTCGGTTATGCTGCACCGATGAAAGCCACATGTGGTGGAGCTACACACCGCCTTGGAGGTTGGACCCGTCATGCAGCATGATCAACGAGAATGCCCCACGATGCGATCTACTAATATGTCGGGCAGACCCATCAGGCGATGAAGTCATGTGCTGTCCTAGTGACCGGCTCCATCGGGCGATGCAATTAATTCTCGAAGGGCACGAGAGGGTGGGCGCTCGTTGTGTCCCGACTTGCACCGACACCGCCGCACTTGCACTCGTCGTCTCCAACCTCACCGCTCGACAAGCTTCATATCATTTCATACCATACCAACGGCACTTGACACGATACCATCATCACCATGACCGGTATGCATGTATCAACAAAAATACTATATTATAATATATTTATTATATTTAAAATATAAAATATTTATAATAATATAAATATATTATTTTATTATTATATTTTTTAATTTTTTTAAAAATATTAATTTATTATTTTTTATTAAATTTTGAAGTCACGGATTGTCGAATTCAATCCATATGTTCCACATCAGCATTGCCCCTCCACATGCAGAATAAATTAATAAATATTATTTAGATATTGATAATTTGATAAATTAATGTTAAAAATCCATCTCATGGATCCTTTATTACCGTTCTAGTCTACCACCATTACTATAACTACTTTATATAAAATCATTCCTATCATTATTATATTTATAATTTAAAAATAAATAATTATATTAGATATATTTTAAAATAAAAAAGAATTTTATTTTTTGAAAAAAAAAAGAAAGCAATGCCATTGAACATCTTAACTAATGATTGCTCACATAAAAATTATTATTCATTAATATTTTTATCCAAATTTAAATCATCTTTTCTGAAAGCAAAAGAAGGGGGGCCCAATAGCCTCACTTCTTGTAAGATACGAATTCTTGGGATGCACCGCTGATATTTGAACTAGAACGCCTAATTGCTACGTTGAGAAGTATAACCATTTGAAGGAGTCCTAATTTATAAATTAATGATCATAATATGGTTACAATATATTGTTGTGTCCAAATAAAATACAGTAAGTTTGAATTAAAAGAAAAGTGGATCAAGTTGATTTGATCTAGCTTGCTGTCATCTTCTTCGAAAATCTGGTGTTGATATAATTCTCAAGCTTGTTGACGGCGTCTAAATTGGAACATATGCGATCTGAAAGAAAACTAGGTGAAGAATGGTGTGGAAAAGAAAGAGTAACCGAAAAAGATCTCCTCATCATCGCGCTTAGAGGTATTTATAGACCATGGAATTAACCGTTTACAGCTGGCATCTAGCTATTAAACGGTTAATCCAGGATGTGAGCACGTACATCAAAAGCCATTCATAATAGATCAGCTCTTTATCTACAGTTAATCGGCCTATCTCCAAAGTTGATTAGCCTATCTCCAAAGTTGATCGGTCCCTTAAGTTGATCGGCCTACCTCCAAAGGTTGGGCAATCCTTGCATTATTTGAATATTAATAAACCTTACATTTCATAAAAGTTAGCCAATTACCTGAAAGTCGGTCAACTTATGCTTGTTGAATGTTGATCGGCTTTACACCTTTAGATGTTGATCAGCCTCGTGCCTTTCGGAAGAGAAATTGATCATAATCGTGCCTTTCTAGTATTGATCAGTCAATTTCAATTTCAGGCTTTCAATAGATCAGTATAAACAGACCTATCTTGTCATATCCCAACACTAGTCCCCCAGTTTCTGAGTTCATTAATTAGAAATCAGAAACTGTCAGAAGCTTCTATTTTGGGATAGCACGCTTGGATGACGTGTTGAACTCTAATTGGGGGAGCGGTTATAAAAATGAACAGCCGTATCTTCTTCTCATCATTATAATTTTTCCAAAATCCAAGAAAGTCGAAATATCTTCGTAAAGAATAAAGGCATCCATCCTGTCAATAGATTGCTACCGCCGGATCATAAAAGGCCATTTTGATCCTTCAAGAAACCCAATTTTTATTAAATATCTGTGGACAAGTAGCTAAATTTGGTTCAATCTCGTTATTCACAAAGAAATCTTGGACCATTGAAAGGTATTATATAAATACCGTCCTTCTCAGAAAAATAGGTTTTCTACCATTTCTATCTCTTTGCTTTAGGAGCAAAAGAAAACTCCACAGGTCGGTCTCTTATTTCTTTTCTCTTCTTTCAAGTTAATCTTCCTTTATTTCCTTCCTTCATCATGGCTAGGATCTTAGAAATCAGTCGTATAGAAAACTTTGAACACCCTGAAGAATCCTCATCTCAACAACATAAAAAACAAGCCGAGCCAATGAAAATAGGAGATATCAAGTCTTCTTTAACCGAACATCGAATCTTAGCATTAAAACAATACTACAACATTTCAGATGATTATGCTATAATCCTCCATAGTCCTGAAGAATAAATAGATCAGCCTCCACCCGGTAGTCTGACCATTTACGAGGAACATCCAAGGGCCGGTCTTAGATTTTTGATCTACCCCTTTTTCCTTACAATCTTCAGATTGTATCGGGTACTACCATCTCAGTTGGCCCCTAATAGTATCCGAATCATTTGTGCGTTCTTGATCCTTTGCAAGGACCCAGATATAATTCCAAAAACTTCTCTTTTTACCACTTTATTTGTATTAAAACGAGATTTTCATGGCCATGGATGGTGGGTAATCAATCCATGCCATGGTCGGAAATTCATTATGGGGCTTCCTTCGGCCATTCATGGCTGAAAATCCTGTTTCTTCTATATTATCTCCAAAATCTCCTGGGACTTTACTATTAGCCATAGGGAACATCGACTAACTCCCAATGATGGCAAAAAAGTTTTGGCTTCCAACCAAGAAGACTACGAGAAGCTTACAGGGATGGAGATACCTCCGATTAAAGAACTCCTTGATGAAAGAGGATTTTTTTCCAGCATAAATAAGCCTTAAACCTTCTTTAGGTATTTTCATTATTGACATTGCTTCGTTATTATCTTCTATCAATTTATCTTAATCTTTGACATATCAATTACCGCAGATTCATCAGTCATGGTGGACGTTCGAAAGCTTCGGAAGCTTTCGAAGAAAAGAAAAATAGAAGCTACTTCTTCAATTCAGGAAGAGAGAAGAATTAAGAAGCTGAAAAAATCAAATCCGATAGATCCAACAGCTTTAACAGTTGCAGTGGGACTCGACTCTCCAATTCTAATAGCCAGTTTGTCAGAGGCTGATGAAGTCCCTCTATCAGCATCCCTTCAACCTCCAATACAGAAACAACCAACATATATTCCAAGAGAAGACCCATTATCTCGCCCTACTGACCAACCAGATAAGGACAAAGCTCCAATGATGAAAGAAGAAAAAAGAATTCTAGTCGCAAATATTTCAGCTGATTTCTTTGTATATGCCAATGATTCGGGCCTAAATGACCCAATGCTGGCCCGTCGCTTCTGAAATCTATTATAATTTCGAAAGACTGGGAAATAACTAAGTCCCAGCAGATTGATGACACTATCTTGCTGCTTCATCCGATATTGTTAAAGGTACGAGCTATACTTGTATTCTAAGTAAAAATTTGATCATCTTTTTCATTTTTGTTAAATCTGACTAACATGAAATATGAAATAACAGCTCATCCATGGAATCAGTATCATGGATGAAAATTTAAAAAACTTTGATCAATTTTGCAAAGCCATGAGTAACGAAGTAAATGCTGCAAAGGCTGAGAGAGAAGTCACGGAAGAGTTAAAGAATTTCATGGAGAAAAAACTGGAAGAAGCGACGATCAAAACTTTGGTGTTAAAGGCAGAACTAAAAGAGGCACGATCGAAGAAGAACGATATGGAATCAAAATTGAAGAAGAATAATAAGAAAATTCGATCGATGTCCCTCAAGCTGGAGGGAGCTGAAGAAAAGATTGCAATAGCCGAGAAAAAGATCTTAGCGGCTGAAGAGAGAGTTTCAACGGCTACCAAAAGAACTGAACAAGCCGTTGAAGAGGCTGTCAATGGAGCCGTCAAAAAATACGTTCAATAGAAAGCTTTCGATGGCAAACTCCATGAGGCAGGAGTTGAAAGTTACAACCATGGTCTTGCCGATTGCTTGAAAAAAGTAAAGAAATTTTATCTAAATCTCGACACTTCGAAGATAGAAGAAAACTCCGACGAAGAGGATTTCGACGAAGAAAATTCGGATGAAGAAGATCAAGCTAGAGAGCCAGTTACTGACCAAACCGAAAAATCAATCAGAGATCAAACCAAAAAATCAATCGGAGATCAAATCGAAGGACCGGTACCAGCTTTTCAAATCCCGAAAGAATCTTTACCAGTTCCTTCTGTAAACCAAAGCGAAATAAAGGAAAGTTCTATTGGAATAAATGTAACAGACTGATGATACAAAAATTTACCTTGCTTTTTAATGAGAAATGAAAAATTATTCTTTTCAATGTTTATCGGATTATGAAAATTCCGCCTTTCATGAATGAAAAAATCTTCTAAGTATAAGACAATCGGATTAAATGAGTAAATCTTTAAGGAAAACTGATCTAATTATGATACCATCTCCAACACTAACTTTTATTTGAAAAAATCAAGTTTAAACAATTTCGAACAAGTTCATTGAATCAATAATTTTTGATGGAACAAGTCAATTGAAAAATATGAACTTCAATTCCTTTTAAAAAAGTAGTTAACAATAATCTTTAAGTTGTCCAAACTTTCAATCTAATTATAATATTTTAGTTTAACTTGCTAACTATCCTCTCATTTTTCCTTTCGTGAAAAACTTTTCCAAATGAAGTAAGTAATCATACCAACTTCACTGGACATTATCTTTCTATCATAAGTGCAATCGTTCGGAGAGCCGTATAACTGCATTTGTCAGAACTCAAGAGGCCATATAAGATTTGAAATTCAAATCACATGCCTATATATATATATATATTATAACGACTTTCCGAGAATTAGAAACGGTGCACGAATTCCTACCAAATCAAAATCTGAAACGTGTCGAAATCTCCTGATATCTAGAAACTTGAACCATGAATCATGACCATTGGTGTTCTTTATATAAAGGGGTCTCAGGCCTAGGGCTTTGAACCAATTTTGTCTCAAGTATTTTTCTTTTGAAACTTTTTGTTCCAAGGCATAGTCTTTGAAAAGAGATCTTCATCGTATTCAAAAAATGAGGCCAGGCGATAAGAAACCTCATCGGATGCCAAAGAGAAAAGTCGGACCACTACGATTCAGAGAAGAAAGGTCGTGTGTAAGAAGAAGATGTTTGTCAAGAATCATCTCCGACAAATCAGCAATTCCCGAATATATCGCTTCTTCATCTGAGGAAGAAGAACAGAATCCCTCCATTTGCCTTTCGAAAGAAACAGATCAAGATCCATCTACCAAGCATACTTCAATGGAGAAAGGAAAGGCTCCTATGGAGGAATCAGTTGATCCGACTGATAACAAAGCCGTTCAAGTACTAGTTGCTGATACAAGTATCGACAATCCAAAATTAGCAAAAACCATACTACAATCCACTATTCTTCGGAAGGATTGGGAGATGACGATCAAGCAGGGAGTGAAAGAAACTTTATCTTCCATCTTCAGAAGCAATTAGCAGCAGCTAAGGAAGAAAAAGACAAAGCCATCACCGATCGGAAGGTCCTTGGATCACAAGTTCTTTTTCTAACTGCGAAGGTCATGTCTCTGCAGAAACAATTAAAACAGACTGAAACATATGCTTAACAACTTGTGGAAGATGGAGCCAAAAGAAGAAAAATACTTCATCAGGCAGACGAAGCCATAAAAGAAAAGACTTGAGCATATGAGGAGGTATTAAGTCAAAATCTTCTGATGAAGAAGAGGATATCGCTTCTTGAAGAGAAATTGAAGCAAACTTAACAAGAAAATGCTTCGCTGATTCAACAGAATTCTCTTGTAATTGAAGAATTTACAAAATCTAACAGCTTCTACAAAGGAATAGAAAAAGAAGGAGCCAAAGGCTACGATCTCGGTTTTAAGGACTGTATCGACAAGGTCAAAAAGTTATATCCTGATCTTGACTTTTTTTCTATTTCCATAGATTCTTCTGCAGAGAAAGAAGAGGGATAGCCAAACCATGATCCGATAATGTCGGTTGTCAAGGAAACGTCTGAACAAGAGAAAGCTTCAATTGATCAGATCGCCCAGAAATAAGCCGAATAATATATGTAATAGAGAACCGGCGATAATTTTACTGCCGCTTTTTCCTTTCCCTTTTTGTAACAGAATATCAATGAAATTTTATATTTTCCATCAATATACCGGATCATATTTTCAGATTTTCTAAGATAACATCATTGATAAAATAATAAACCATATTGTTCATCATCAGATGTCATATGATTAACTTTCTAATTAATCAGCGAATCATTGAGTACAAATGAGCTAATAGATCAGATCAATCTGATTTGTTGAGTTGTGATCTTTATCGATACGACCTTTTGATCAGTTACTCTGATCATTAAGTACTGATGAATTAGTGGGTCAGGCTAACTCGACTCGTCGAATTATGATCAGCTTATCAGGCCAATCTTTGGATCAGTTATTCTGATCATTAAACACCGATTGAGTTAGTGGATCAGACTAACTCTATTTATCGGATTATGGTCAGCTTATCAGGCCAACCTTTGGATCAGTTGTTCTGATCATTAAATACCGATTGAGTAAGTGGGTCAGACTAGCTCTATTTGTCGGATTATGGTCAGCTTATCAGGCCAACCTTTGGATCAGTTATTATGATCATTAAACACCGATTGAGTTAGTGGGTCAGACTAACTCTATTTGTCGGGTTATGGTCAGCTAATCAGGCCAACCTTTGTTTTCTCTATTTTTCAGAGAATATTTTAATATCATAGATTTCTTTCATATAAAAGGAGGAAGAAAAAGAGGATATCTTTATTGGTGATATTGGCATAGATTTTCTACATTCCATGGCCTTGCCAATGGATAACCATCTAGACTTTCAAGTCGATAGGTCCCTGATCGCACAACCCCAGTGATACGATAAGGGCCTTTCCAATTTGGGACAAGTTTTTCCTGTTCAGTTGGTCTGGATACAATAGCTCGGCGCAGAACAAGGTCTCCAGTCTGAAAGATTCGGGCTTTTACTCTTGAATTATAATATCGCGCCACCCTTTGTCGGCAGGCTGCCATTTTCAGTTGTGCCTGTAACCTGAAGTTTTCAATCAGATCAAGATCAACTCTCCTTCGATTATCATTATCGGGCTCTGTAAAACCATCAATTCTTCTGGAATGAAGGACAATCCCTACAGGTAACATTGCTTCACTCCCATAAGCAAGATTAAATGGAGATTCAACCGTGGTAGATCGAGGAGTTGTTCGGTAAGCCCATAGAATAGAGTTAAGTTCATCAACCCAAGATCCTTTGGTTTCATTTAATCGGGTTTTCAATCCATGAAGGATCGTCCAATTAGTTACCTCAGCTTTCCCATTGGCTTGAGGATGTCCGACGGATGTCAATTTGTGAAGAATACCATATTGAGCACAGAAATCCTTGAATTTCTGGTTATCAAACTGTCTTCCATTATTCATAATGATCGTATGAGGAATTCCAAATCTATATATAATAGAATTTATGATAAATATTTCAACTTTTGCTTCAGTGATTAAAGCTAGAGGCTCAGCTTCTATCCATTTTGTAAAATAATCAATAGCAACGACCAAAAATTTTCATCGCCCGGAGGCTGGAGGAAACAGACCAAGTATATCCATTCCCCATTGAGCAAATGGCCAAGGAGCTGTCAATTATGTTAACTGACTGGCAGGATGCCTTTGGATATTTGCATACCTCTGACAAGAATCACATTTTCTTATAAAATCTACAGCATCTTTCTGCATAGTCGGCCAGTAATATCCCTGCCTTATAATTTTATAGGCTAAAGACTTTCCTCCCAAATGATCACCGCATATTTCCTCATGCACTTCTTTAAGAGCATAATCAGCATCCGAAGGAGACAAACACTTCAGCAATGGCTGGGAAAATAACTTTTTGCATAACAAACCATCTAGAATGACATACTGAGCAGCAAACTTCCAAATCTGTTTAGCTTATGTATTATTTTCAGGCAGTATCCCTTTAGTCAGGTATTTGACTATCGGATTCATCCAACTCATTTCCAGTTTTATTTGAAGAACCTTTTCTTTTTCAGTTGCTGAGATACTCGGAATCTCCAAATGTTCCACAAAGGTACGATCCATTTGGTCAGATGCAGAAGTAGCCAATCTGGACAATGAATCGGCCCGAGAATTTTCGATTCTAGGGATGTGACTGATATCCCATGAATCAAATAAAGCTCCTAGCTCTTGAACCTTCTTCAGAAATAAAGCTAAAGTAGCATCACGAACTTCAAAATCTCCTTTTACTTGATTGACAACCAACCGTGAATCAGATAATACCTTCAATCTTCTAGCATTTACCTCCTTTGCAATTTTTAAACCAGCTAGTAGAGCTTCATATTCAGCTTGATTATTAGAGGCCTTGAAAGAAAACTGGAGTGCATACTCCATAACATCTCCATTAGGGCTAGATAAGATTAATCCTGCTCCACAACCAGAAGAATTTGAAGCTCCATCTACATGTAATACCGAGGGTGCATCGATCATTTCCGTTTCATCAGACGGTTGAATTTCTTTCTCACTGTCACCCCAGGTACATTCGGCTATAAAGTCAGCCAATACTTGGACCTTCATTGCAGATCGAGGCTGATAAGTAATGTCATATTCACTTAATTTGACTGCCCACTTCGCCATTCGGCCAGAAGTATCGGGGCATTGTAAGACAGTCCTCAGGGGTTGATCGGTCAATACAACAATATGATGTGACTGAAAATATGGCCTGAGGTGTTTGGCCGATATCACCAAGGTATAAATAATCTTCTGAAGTTTTGGATACCTTGTCTCCGCATCATGAAGAACTTTGTTGATATAATAAATGGGCTTATGTGATCCATCAGAGTCCTTCCTGACCAACACAAAACTAATTGCTTCGTCTGATGCAGCTAGATAAAGATACAAATCTTCTCATTCTTAAGGTTTAGATAGTATGATTGGATTCATCAAATGCTTCTTCAGTTCTTCGAATGCTGATTGACAATCATTCGATCAATTGAACTCGGTTTGCCGTAACGCCTTAAAGAAAGGCAAACACCTCTCAGCTGAATGAGAGATAAATCGGCTTAATGAGGTGATTCGTCCGGTCAATTGTTGAATCTCTTTCTTGTTAACTGGATGCCTCATATCCAAGATGGCTCAGATTTTTTCTGGGTTGGCTTCAATTCCCCGTTGTGTAACCATGAAACCCAAAAAATTTCTAGAAGTTACACCAAAGACACATTTGGTCGGATTTAACTTCATGTGATTCCGCCGTAAAATATCAAAGGCTATCCGCAAATCTTTTATATGATCATCAGACTGATTGCTCTTAGCAATCATATCATCCACATATACCTCCATAGTCTTCCCAATTTGGTCTTCGAAGATTTTATTTACTAACCTCTAATAAGTGGCCCCAGCATTTTTGAGACCAAACGTCATCACTTTATAACAATATATCCCTCGATCTGTTATGAAAGATGTCTTTCTTCATCTTCTGGACTCATTCGTATCTGATTGTATCAAGAGAAAGCATCCATAAAACTTAAAAACTTATATCCAGCCGTTGCATCAACCAACTGATCAATCTTTGGCAAGAAAAAATTGTCTTTCGGACATGCCTTGTTAAGATTGGTATAATCTATACATATCCTCCATTTTCTATTTACTTTCTTGACCATCACTACATTGGCAAGCCAATCAGGATAATGAACCTCCCTGATAAATCCAGCATCGAGCAGTTTGGTGACCTCTTCATTGATAACACTCTATCTTTCTGGGATAAAGTTTTGCTTCTTTTGTCGAACAGGCCGACTGGATAGATCAACCTTAAGTTCATGCCTAATTACTTCGGTAGGAACCCCCAACATGTTAGCAGTTTTCCATGCAAATATATCAGCATTTGTTTGCAAAAAATTGATCAGCTTCTTCCTCTGATCTTCAGCAAGTAAACTTCCGATTTGAACTGTTTTGGTGGGATCATCCTTTGTCAAAGGAATATGAATGATTTTTTTTATTGATATACTAACTCCATCAATTGGATCACGTGGATCCATTTGTTCGAAGGTGGGTTTGTTAACTGATTGTTGATTCTGGATTGTCAGGCATTGACGGGCCATCTGTTGATTTCCCCTTACTACTCCGATCCCATTTGGAGTTGGAAATTTCATCAAAAAATGATATGTCGATACAATGGCTTGGAACTTATTCAAAGCAGGCCTCCCCAAAATAACATTATAAATAGAAGGGATTCGAACAACCATAAAGGTAAGAAGGTAAGTCCTTTGCTTCGGCGTCGTTCCGAGAGTTACAGGAAGGGTGATTTTTCCCTCTATTCCTACAGAATTTTCACCAAATCCAGTTAGTGGTACATGAATTCTTCGTAACTTATTAATTGATAAATTCATCTTGACAAATGCATCATAAAGCAAGACCTCTATGAAACTTCTATTATCAACCAAAATTCGATGTACATCATAGTTCACAATAATAGCAAAAATTACTATAGGATCGTTATGAGACGTCTGAGCACCTTATAAATCTTCATCAGAAAAAATGATACTTCCTCGAAGCCTTTTAGGACTCTGATCATCTTCAAAGCAGTCATGACAAATCATCCCGACTGATCCATCAGTCGGTTGTTGATTCGGGAGCTCCGTCCCATCAATGATCATCCTTAGAATGGCTGGCCTTGGCACTGTTGCTTCACTTGGTTGGCTCTGATTTTGATTCCGGATATATCTGCCCAGATAACCCTGCTTAATTAGAGCTTCAATTTCATCCCGCAGTTAAATAGAGCTTCAATTTCATCCCAATGGCAACGACAGTATTTGACCTTATTTCGCATAGCTGGCGGGGCTCTCATTAGCCTTGACCTTTGAAAAAAGTTTTCTTTCTCAATTTTCATTAGAATTTGCTCTCTCGGATGAGTTAGCGGAGTATAAGCGTCAAACTGATTGACATAACTTTTATCGATCAACTCCCTCGGTCTCTGGCCTTGCCGTTGAATAGATCGGACTCCAGAGAATCGGGATTCATCTTCCTTGGCTTTCTTCCTACTTGGCACCGATTTTTTCTTCACCTGTCGCCGACTCAAGGCCTGTTCTTCAACTTGGGCGTACTTTTGAGCACGGGCCAGTAATTCGGAATAATTGATCGGAAATTTTTTATCCAAAGAAAATATAAATCTGGAGGCTCGCAAGCCTTTCTTCATAGCAGACATTGCCACATACTCATTGAGGTCCGATATCTCCAACGTGGCAGAGTTAAACCTCATGATGTAATCCCTTAAAGATTTTCTTTTTGACTGTTGAATAAAGAACAAGCTATCGAAATTTTTGGACATTTTTCTGCTTGTTCTGAAGTGGGAGACGAACAACTTCTCTAGTTGACCGAATGAATGAATGGTGTCTGGCTGTAAACTTGAGTACCATATTCTCGCCGACTTCTTCAAGGTCGCAGGGAAGGCAAGACAATGCAATGCATCTGACGCCCTTGGATCAGCATATGGACTTTAAAACTACCGAAATGGTCCAAAGGATCAGACGACCCATCATACAGCTCGATTGGCGGAACTTTGAAATGATGCGGGATTCTTTCTTCCATAACCTTCTTGGAAAAAGGAGGCAAGATAAAATAGCTCGGTGTTGCATCCTCTGCTTTCCTCTGTTCCAAAACTTTAGCAACCTGCAACTCCAGCCTTTTAAACTTTCTATCAAAATCATTTTCTCTCGTAAAGTGTTGAGCTTAGGTACTATCAGGGGTCGATTCTCCAGATGAGGTTGAACAGGATCGTGGGTGTTTCCCCTTATTTCGCTTCTTGGAGTGATGGTGGGATCGGTGATGATGCCTCAAAGGGGATTGTTGACCTGAAGAACATTGGTAAGATGAGTACCTTCTTGGACTGAGATGTTTACTTACCTGGAGGGAAGGTTGCCGGCTGGTTCTTGATGCAACAGGTCGCATTGACTCCATTGCAGCAATTTCTTGGAGGTTCTGCATCGCTGTAGTAAGCACCTCTATCTTGTCGAACAGAGTATTCAACTTTTTTTGATCAAAATATCCCACATGAAGAGCTTCCATCCTTTTGCCAAGACCAGGATTATCTCTTTTGCTGCCAAGAACGGGATCGTTTCCATTTGTGCCAAGAACAGGATCGTTCCCATCGTTGTTAAGAACAGGATCAATCCCTTTTGAAATACAAGGAACGTCTTCTACTGGTAGATTTTTCTTTCTACCTTTCACCATGCTTCCTTTCAGATTTTTCGAGACTCCTTCACAGAGTACCCCTACCTGGCGCGCCAATCTGTTATGTCCAAACAAAATACAGCAAGCTTGAATTAAAAGAAAAGTGGATCAAGTTAATTTGATCTAGCTTCCTATCATTTTCTTGGAAAATCTGGTGTTGATATGATTTTCAAACTTGTTGACGGTGTCTGGATTTGAATAGATGCGATCTGAAGGAAAACCAGGTGAAGAATAGTGTGAAAAAAAAGAGTAGCCGAAAAAGGTCCCCTCATCATCGTGCTTGGAGGTATTTATAAACCACGGAATTAACCGCTTACAGCTGACATCTAGCTGTTAAACGGTTAATCCAGGATATGAGCACGTGTATCAAAAGCCATTCATAATAGATCAGCTCTTTATCTACAGTTAATCGGCCTATCTCCAAAGTTGATCAGCCTATCTCCAAAGTTGATCGATCCCTTAAGTTGATCGGCCTAACTCCAAAGGTTGGACAATCCCTGCATTATTTGAATATTAATAAACCTTACCTTTCATAAAAGTTAGCCAATTACCTGAAAATCGGTCAATCTTATGCTTGTTAAACGTTGATCGGCTTTACACCTTTTAGATGTTGATCAGCCTCATGCCTTTCGGAAAAGAAATTGATCATATTTGTGCCTTTCTGGCATTGATTAGTCAATTTCAATTTTAAGATTTTAATAAATCAGTATAAACAGACCAATCTTATCATATCCCAACAAATATTCTATATTTTTTTTTAAAAAAATAATAATAATGTTACTGCATTATTATTGTCTCTTATTCAAGCAAAATAGCTACCCTCTGCCTTTTTTATAGGACAAAAAGAATGAAAAAGTGTAAAAAAAAAACCATAGAGCTAAGTTTTTTCTTTGCCGGTTCATGATGACTAATCATTGTTTTGGATCAAACCGTATGCATAACAATATTAATTAAAGTTTAAAATGAAGTCAGATGGGCAACTCCGACATGGACCCAACCGCGAAGGATCCAAACGCTATAGTCGAAGTCATTTTATATAGATTTTTCAATTTTTTTTTATATTAACTGATGTATTCATTAAATAGAACGAAAGTATGAAAACATCCCTAAAATTTCGCTTTCTTTTTTTTTTATATTTTTTTTAAGAAGCAAGCTTGGAAAGTCGTGCAGATGATTGCCAGCGGCGTAAACTTTTTGTAGCCGAAAAGGATAGACGTTGGGCAATCGAGCACGCCAAGTTTCGTGTGAGGATGGCGGTGGAAAGGGACCACCGCCAACAAAATTTTAACATATTCTAACCACCCCAGCCGTCCAATTGATGCCAAACAACTAAAGCCAATCATTTATGGATGGACTGAAATGATAGCGAAGCCAGCTCGAGAAAGTAGTCCTGGAACTAGACTTAAGCGCCATCGTCAACGCTGAAAATGAAAGAGAAGAAAAAACCACCGAAAGAGTCATCGAAATCGAGGCCAATCTCATCGACACCGAGGAGGCAACTTTGGAAGTGACCACTGGAGTGGAAGCTTGCTGTTGAAGTGACCATCGCTTAGGCAATTGCTGATACTGAGGCATGATCGGTAGTTGAAGCTTTGGAAGCCGGTCAAACAACTGGTCCCGAAAAATGATCTTTGTATTTCCCTTTTTTTCTAGCTTTGTATTCAGGCTCAACCATATCCTGTACTGATTCTTTATTATTAATAAAAATATTTATTTTTTTCTCCAATCTTATTTTTGGATTGAATGATCTATCTATAATATGACTGACTTGTTGAATGCCAAAATATTCTATATAATCAGAAATGTAGAATAGGCTGAGAAAGTAACTCATCACTTAGATAAGCGATCCACCGGTTGGATAGGTGACATCCTAGTGCAAGGGCAAAACTCCTAAACACATGCACCTCAGACACCTGATCACAAATGTCCAGTGAAATGCATTTAAAACCCTTTTAATCCTTGATTGCAATTGTAGAGCTCTTGGCTGCTTGACTCGCATAATCCCTGTTATAGAAAGTCGGTCTGTCAGTGGTAGGCAATGCTTAATTGGTACATGCCAGTTTAGTCTAGCAAGTTTTCAATGCAGATTCTTTCTTTCGTGATCGAGTACGAGTCAATCACTTTAGAATCGTTGCTACTTAGTTGATGCAAATTAGCCGAGTCATCAATTTTCTTTCTTTAGATGGGTGTTAGTTTGCTGGAAGGATGTTGAGTCTGTTGGTCGGTTGTTAAGTGGCCGCAAGGTTCGGAAACTTGGAGGTGGATGACAGATCACCAAGCAACCGGTTGTCAGATGGCCAAAGGATCCGGAAACTTGGGAATGGGTGATGGATCGCCGAACAATCAGTTATCAAATAGTCGAAGGGTTTGGAAACTCGAAGTTAGGCAACGGACCATCAAGCATCTAATTGTTAAATGGCCGAAGGGTTCGAAAACCAATAGTTGGATGACAGATCACCAAGTAGCCAATTGTTAGATGGCTGAAGGTTTTAGAAACCTAGAGTTGGACTATGGATCGCTAAGCAACTAGTTGTCAAACATCCGAAGGGTTAGAAAATCCAGAGTTGGGTGACATATCGTCGAGTAGCCAGTTATTAAGCGGTTGAGAGGTTTAGAAACCCTGAGTTGGGCAACAGATTGTCAAGTAGTCAACTTTATCAGACCTAACACTGGATAATTGAATAAGACAACAAGACAAGATCTTTAGGAACTTTGTTGAAGAACATCTTTAATTATATTGCCCAGTAAGTATTGTTACATCATTAATAATACAATCGGAGATTTTCGACATTCCAAGTTCGGAAAAGTGATCCCATTTAGGTCTTCAAGTTTGTAAGCTCCTCGATGGACTTCAGTTACTCAGTAAGGTCCTTTTCAATTCGATGATAGCTTTTCTTGTTTGGTCGGTATCGAAACTTCTGCCCACTGCACGATAAGGTCCTCTAGATGCAAAGTCTTCCATTTCTCCCAAGAGTTGTAATATCGAGCAACACGTTGCCAGTATGCTACCATTTGCAAATGGATCTTGTTTTGAGTTTCTTCCAATAGATCAAGGTTTGCTCTAAGTCGCATGAATTGCTCAACTAGTCGAAGTGCTTGATTCGCATAGTCGAAAATCTGATTTCGACTGGAATCACTGCTTTGGTGCCGAATACTAGGTTGAAGAGACTCTCGTTAATTACCGTTCAAGGAGTTTATGGGATGTCCATAGTATCTCAGATAACTCATCAGTCTATCTACTCTTGGCTTCATCCAGCTTGATCCTGAGTTCTTGTAAAATTGTTCAATTCGTGACTTCTGTCCTTGTAAAATTATTCGATTCGTGACTTCTACCTTCTCATTTAATTGAGGATGTCTGATAAATATGAATCGATGCTAAATATGAAGTTCAGCATAGAATTATCTAGAAGCTTGATTGTCGAACTGTTGGTCATTGTCAGTGATATTGATATAGAAGAGTCCAACTCGATAAATGATAGACTTTTAGAAGTTCTTGATCTTGCTCTTAGTGATGTATGCCAAGGATTCTACCTCCATCTATTTGGTGAAGTAGTTGATGATGATGATGAGAAACTTTCGTTGACCTGTTGCCAGGAGAATGGGCCGAGTATGTCTATTTTCCATGAGGCAAAAGACCAGGAAGCAAAGAGTTGGGCCAGTTAGCTGGTGGGTTGCCACTAGATATTGGCGTAGCATTGGCACTGGTTGCATTTTTGAACAAACTCCATGGCATTTTTTTGTGTGGTGGGCCAGTAGTATCACTGTCTTAAAGCTTTGTAGGTTAGAGACCTATCCCTCAAATGATTCCCATAGATTTTTCTTGAATTTCTCGAAACACGTAGTTGGTCTCAGTCGGTCGTAGGTATTTGAGTAGCGGGAATGAGAAAGACCACTTACGAAGTTATCCATTTAGCAGTACAAATTGGAAGCTTTTTCCTTGAATTTCTTAATCTCTAATGAAGGATTATCGGGAAGGATATCTTAGTCAAGAACTTGGCAAAAGGATCTATCCAGCTCGATTCATAGTTGACTTGCTGAACCTTTTCGATTTCATTGATGTTGGATGCTTCCAGGTACTCAATATAAGTCCATCCTTGAAAGTTGTCAACTAAAGTAGCTAGTCGAAAAAGTATTTGCCTGAGCATTCTCCTGTCTTGGAATGTGGAAGATACCAAAGTCCTTGAAAGCTGATGTGAGAGTTCACACTTTATCAAGATACTTGGCCATTACTGGAACTCAAGTCTCATATTCTCTAGTGACTTAATTGGTTATGAGTTAGGGTCGGTGAAAACCTGGAGGATTTTCACCCCGAGCTCTTTGGCGAGCTTTGGTCTAACTAGCAGGACTTCATACTTGGCCTAGTTATTAGTTGCCTTGAACGAGAAGTGAAATGCATACTTGGCAACAATTCCCCCATGTTCGTGAAAAATAAGTCCTACTCCGCTTCCTTGGAAGTTTAAAGCTCCATCCACATGAAGAATCCACGTTGTCCCTGGATCAAGTTCCTTAGCAGGCTCTTCTCCAAGCTTGTCGTCCAACTAAGAAGTCGGTAAGGACTTGGACTTTCATTACTGACCTGGGCTGATAAGAGATATCAAACTTATTGAGTTTGATTGTCTACTTGAACATTCTTCCAGAGGTGTCTGGCCATTGCAGGATAGTCTTGAGTGGCTAATCGATCAAAATGACTATTGAATGAACTTAGAAATAAGGCCCGAGACATTAAGCAGAGATAATTAGTACTAAATAATTTTTTCGAATTTGAAGTACCTGGTCTCTGCATCATGAAGTACTCGACTGGTGTAGTAGATGGGCTTCTGAACTCTTTTGTCATCCAGCTAAATGAGCACGGAGCTGACTGCTTGCGGGAAAGCAGCAAGGTATAAGTACAGTTTGTCAATTTCTCTCTGACTTCTAGTTTAAAGAGCAAAGGCGTAGATTCAAAAAACTTTTTCAGCTCCTCGAAAGCTTGCCAGCATTCTGCTATCCAAGTAAAGCATTCATTCGACACAGAACCTTGAAAAAAGGTAGGCAATGCTCAGCCGATTTCCAGATAAATCGACTAAGTATCACAATGTGCCCAGTTAATTGCTGCACTTCTTTCTTGGAAGTCAGGTACCACATGTCAAGAATAAATTGAGTTTTTTCCGTATTTGCTTCAATGACCCTCTTTATGACTAAGAATCCAAGGAACTTATTGACGGTAATGCCAAAAAAGCATTTATTTGGATTCAATTTTATTTGGTATCGACGAAGGACACCAAAGGCATCTTCCAAGTCCTTGATGTGATCGGCTTTCTCGAAGCTTTTGTTAGTATGTCGTTAACATAAACCTCCATATTTCAACCAATTTGGTTTTTGAAAATTTTATTGTCTAATTTCTAGTAAATAGCCAAAATTAGTCAATGGCCCCAGCATTTTTAAGATAAAAAGCATTACTTTATAACAATAAATACCTTTTTCGATGATAAAAGTAATATTCTTCTTATCCTCAGGAACCATCCTTATTTGATTGTAGCCTAAAAAGGCATCCATAAACCTAAGTAGCTTGTGTCTGGAGGTTGCATCAACTAGTTGGTCAATCTTTAATAATGGAAAGCTATCTTTTATGTATATTTTATTTAAATCAATGTAGTTGATGCAGATTCTTCACTTTTCATTAGCTTTTTTAACTATGACTACATTTGACTAGTCGGGATAATGGACCTCCTGGATGAATCTAGCTATTAGAAGCTTGTCGACTTCTTCATCGACGGTCTTTCATCTCTCAGGAGCAAACTTCTTTTCTTTCGCTGAATTGACTTAAACTTGGGATCAATGTTCAGCTTATGAATAATGACCTTAGAAAAGGAATCCCGGGCATATCAGATGCTCACCAGGCAATAATGTCTGCATTATATGGAAGGAACTCTAGTAGTTGGTTCATCTCTTTTTCAAATAGAAGAGCTCCAATCTATATAAATTTGGAGGGATCATTTTTTTATGAAAAGAAAAGTAACTGTTCGGTAGGTTCTCCCATCTTTTCTGACTCCCTTTAGTCTTGCTACTCAGTAATTGGCACCTCACTGGTCTTTTGTATCTTAGTTGACATCATGAAACACTATTGAGCTATTTATTGGTCTCCACGTATCTCGCACACTCCATTCCTCGTAAAAAATCTGACAAGGTGTTTGGTTGAGATGACATCATCTAGCCGATTAAGTCCTGGACATTCGAGAATGATATTGTATACTGAAGGTACTCGAACAACTGTAAACATGAGAAATACAATACTTTGTTAGGACAGAGTTCCAGTAGTGACAAGAAAAATGATTTCGCCTTTCCTTTAACCCTGACAGAATCTCCAGAAAAGTTGACAAAGGATGTAGAAACCCATCTCAACTGATTTTCAGGAAAATTCATCTAAACAAACCATTGTAAAACAAAATATTAGTTGAGCTTTCAATATCAATAAGAATTTTTTTAAAATCATGTTTTACTATCATCATCGGCACAATGACAGCATTATCATGAGGATTTTGGATCCCGACCAAGTCCTTATTAGAAAAAAATTATATTTAAGTCTTTTTCCTCCCTTCTTTGCTGCTTTGGGGAGCATTCTGCTCTCCAAGAAATCATGTTGATTGGCCTCTCCATCGGTCGGTTATCAATTTCAACCTGAGCTTGTTGTTGGATAGGATCCTAGGAATCAAGCTAAATTTCTTCCTTGTAAACATATTTGTTGAGATAGCTATACCAAATAAGATCTTCATTTTCATTCTTCAAAGCAATGCAGTTCTCGATATCATGGTCATGATCCTGGTAGCAATACTTGTTTTTGTTATAGGTGGTCGGTAGAGCTCTCATTGGCCTCCGAAGGTATCCTTCTTCAATTTTCATAAGAATGTTAGTTCAAAAGGCAAGGAGAGGAGTGTAGTTACCATATTTGCCAACTAAATTCTTTGGCTTGGAACTTTGTCGGTTGGACGAGTTGGGCTGCTTGGTCTGTGCATTGCTCGACTCTCCTCGAGCTTTCTTCTTTCTTGGCTTTCCATTACCCTCGTCGAATAACAGAGCCCTCCTCCGCGTGAATATACTTATGAGTATAGACTAGTAGTTTTGAATAAGACTTAGAATAAGTCTTATCCAACAAATAGATGAACCGGGAGGACGGAGTTCCCTTTCCATAGCCAGCATGGCCATGGACTCATCCAAATTATAGATTCTAATATGGCCACTTTGAATCGGGCCACATAGTTCTTCAAAAGATTCTCCGTCTTATCGTCAGATAAAGAAAAGGTTGTCAGTTCTCGTGGCATTCTCCGACTAGCATTGAAGTATACCACAAACTGCCACTCTAATTATTCAAAGAAGTGAATACTCCTTAGCTCAAGTTCGGAGTACCACATTCGAGTTGCCTTGTGAAGAATAGCTAGGAAGGCGAGGCAGAGCAAGACATTGGTGGTATCTTAAATCATCATAAGAGCTTTGTAGCTTTCCAAGTAGTCCAATAGATCTGTAGTATCGTCGTAGGATTCCATCTAGGATATCTTGAATCAACTCGAAATCAGTTCCTTCATGATTTGTCAGTGATGGGAACATCGACTAGCCAAAATTTAAAGCAGCCTAGAACCTGAAGCCTAGCCCAGAACCTGAAGCCTAGCCTAGAACCTGAAGCTAGCCCAGCCCAAACCCTGAAGCCCCAGATCCTAAAGTCGATGCAACACATATCCCAGAACAGCACGAATCTTGGAATAGCATGGATCCCAGAGCAGCATGAATCTCGGAGCATATCCAAATGAAGATAAGTATAATTTTTTTATGGGTATACGAGGAATTAGGATATCTTAAAATTTTAGTATTAGTTTCCGTACGTTGTTTTAGGATTTATTTTATCCTTAGTTGGATTAGTTTATTTTTAAAATAAATAATTTGAATGTGTTAGGATTGAGGTTGAGGTATCTCAAGGATATTAGATATCTCATATTAGCCTATTTATAATTGTTTTATCGATCAAATAAAATTAAACGAATAATATTTGGGATGAGAAAAAATAGAAACTCCTAGTTAAAGAGAGAGTGCTAATGCCCTATATGATCATTCTGGTTAAGAGTGGGCGCTGAAGCCTGGATGGGAACCCAACCATGATTTTTATTTTTCCTTCCTAAATTTTTTTAATTCATCTTTCTTCTCTATCTTCATCTACATTCTTTCTCTTTTCCATCTCTGTTTCCTTCCTGCCGAATTAACCACCAAGCCATCCCGACCGGAACCACCCGCAGCCCTTAACTCTGTTCAACGCCTTCCGGCCTCATCACCGAGCCCGTCCAAAAGGAGCTCGTCTGAACAATCAGCATTTTCTGCTGTCTCCCACTGGCGACCCACGAGAACACTGTCTTCTTCGCCAAGTTCTACGGCCGTGCCAGTCTCGTGAACCTCATCAACATCAGCCCGGACCACCTCCGTCCAGCAATATTTCAATCATAGCTCTACGAAGCCTGTGGAAGGATCGTGAACCCGATCCACGGTTCGGTCGACCTGCTGTGGTTCGGCACACCCACACTTGTGCCGAAGGAACCGAGCCTTCTCCTCTCTACCTCGCCGACGCCCCAGATCGCCTCCACCGGATTTCCTCCTGTCCGGAGTCGCTCATCGCCTAGTCGACGATCATCGTCGCCAAAGTCAACCACTGGAACCCCTTCCGTGCCAGCCTTCCATCTCTGCATCGACCCTCTTCTGCTTGTGAGCAGATCTCCATGCAACGCCTCTGTCTCCTTGATTTACGACCATGCTGGCATCCCTGCAATGCCCGCGTTGCCCCCGAGCCAGCATCCCCGTGCCGCCCGCGTCGCCTTCAAGTCGGCACTACCGTGCCGCCCGCATCGCGCACTCACAGCCACTGTCCGTGCCGCCTTCTCCCCACCGTGCCATCGCCATTTGCTAGAGCAGGGCCGCGCCGCCATTCCCCCGGGCTGCCGTCCTTATCCCCAGCCCTGTTGTCGACGACCCCATCGGATTTCCACGACCGGGACCTTCCCCCGATTTTGCACGCCCGTCAAAGCATTTGGAGACACATTGCACGAACGTGAAAGCTTCTCCATATTTCCCAATGCCGACTTCAAAGTGTTGTGTTTTCTGCATGCTTCTCAGAGCATAGCTGGCTTCCCAAAGCTGACTTCAAGAGTAGGAAATAAAGAAAAAAAAAGTCAAAAAAAAAGAGAGGAAAAAAATGAATAGAAAAAGAAGAAAGAAAAAATGAAAAAATGAAAAAAAAGGGGTTTATTTGAATAAAAATTTGGAAAAAATAATTTGGGCCCGCTTGAACCTAGCCTAAAGGTTGTTTCCTAGCAACCAACGATCCATCCCTTTAAAATAATCCTGATCGGGGTTGGTACCATATTAACCTTGGTATCAGAGCAAGGGTTAGGTTAGGTTAGTCATTTTTTTTATAATTACATTATTTGTATTTTAAAAAAAAAGTTTGCAGGTCATGTATGTCCTGGAGCCAGAAGATTGCTGAAGCTTGACTCGACGGAGTCTTGTTCTCCCCACCTCAAGGGAATGATGGGGACATCGACTAGGCAGAATTTGAAGCAGCCCAAAACCTGAAGCCCAGCCCAGAATCCGAAGCCCAGCTCGGAACCTGAAGCCAGCCCAGCCCAAACCCCGAAGTCCCAGATTCTGAAGTCGATGCAGCATATATCCCGGAGCAGCACGAAGCCTAAAGCAGCATGGATCTCGGAGCATCACGAATCTTGAAGCATATCCAAATGAAGACAAGTATAATTTTTTTTATGGATATACGAGGGATTGGGATATCTCAAAATTTTAGGATTAGTTTCCGTACGTTATTTTAGGATTTATTTTATCCTTAATTGGATTAGTTTGTTTTTTAAAATAAATAGCTTGAATGTGCTAGGATTGAGGTTGAGGTATATCAAGGATATCGGATATTTCAGATTAGCCTATTTATAATTGTTTTATCGATCAAATAAAATTAGATGAAGAATATTTGGGATGAGAAAAAATAAAAACTCCTGGTCAAGGAGAGGGTGCATCACTCGTGGTTAAAGAGAGGGTGCTGATGCCCTACATGGTCACTCTGGTTAAGAGTGGGCACTGAAGCCTGGGTAGGGAACCCAACCATGATTTTTATTTTTTCTTCCTAAATGTTTTTTCTATTCGCCTTTCTTCTTTATCTTCATCTGCATTCTCTCTTTCCCCTCTCTGTTTCCTTTCTGCCAAATTAACCATCGAGCCATCCCGACCGGAACCACCGGCAACCCTCAACTCTGTTCAACGCCTTCCGGTCGCATCATCGAGCCCGTCCAAGAGGATCTCGTCCGAATGATCAGCATTTTCCGCCGTCTCCCACCGGCGACCCACGAGAACACCGTCTTCTTCACCAAGTTCTATGGTCGTGCCGGTCTCGTGAACCTCATCAATGTCGGCCCGGACCACCTCCGTCCAGCAATATTTCGATCATAGCTTTACGAAGCTTGCGGAAGGATTGTGAACCCAATCCATGGCTCGATCGGCCTGCTGTGGTCCGGCACGCCCATGCCTGTGCCGAAGGAACCGAGCCTTCTTCTCTCTGCCTCACCGACATCCCAGATCGCCTCCACTGGATTTCCTCCTGTTCGGAGTCGCTCACCACCGAGTCGATGATCATCGCTGTCAAAGTCAACCACCGGAACCCCTTTCATGTCGGCCTTCCTCCCATCTCCACGTTGACCCTCTTCTGCCCGTGAGCAGATCTCCACGCAATGCCGCCATCTCCTCGGTTTACAACCATGCCGGTGTCCCTACAACGCCCGTGTCGCCCTCGAGCCGGCACCCCTGTGCCAACTGCAATGCCTCCGAGACGGTACTCCCGTGCCGCCTGCGTCACACACTCGCAGTTGCTGTCTGTGCCACCTTCTCCCCACCGTGCTGTCACCATTCGCCGGAGCAGGGCTGCACCGCCAATCCCCCGAGCCGTCGTCCTCATCCCCGGCCCTGTCCCGATGACCTTGCCAGATTTCCATAGCCGAAACCTTCCCCCGGTTTTGCACACTCGTCAAAAGCATCCGGAGAAACATTGCACGAACGTGAAAGCTTCTCCATATTTTCCAATGACGACTTCAAGTGCTGTGTTTTTTGCATGCTTCTCAAAGCATAGCCGGCTTTCCAAAGCCGACTTCAAGCGTAGGGAATAGAGAAAAAAAGTGAAAAAAAAAGAAGAAAAAAATGAAAAGAAAAAGGAAGAAAGAAAAAGGAAAAAAATATGAAAAAAGGTTGGTTTATTTGAATAAAAATTTGAAAAAAATAATTTGGGCCTGGTTGAACCTAACCTAAAGGTCATTTCCTGGTGACCAACAATCCACCCCTTTAAAATAATCCTGATCGGGGTCGGTCCCGCATTAGTCAAGAGAGGGGGACAAGTATTGAAGTTGATCGAATCCCAACTCCCTCCTTGCAGATCCGCAACTCGGCGACTGACTTCGCTCAACCTGCACTCATAATCGTCAAGGCATCATTCGGCCAGACGCCGAATAGCCTCATTAGAAGATCCCTCTTGAAAGGTCAAATGAAAAGAGGGAACATTTATCTCGTCTTTACTCTCTCCCCCATTGCTGCTCCTTATGCTGGGGGCTTACTCGTTGCGGAGATGACTGTGACTGGTGTGGAAATGGCCGGTAGGAAGACCTCCTACGAGGAGATTGACAACTTGCTCGACATGGCAATCGGGACCATGAGCAACAAGAAGTCTGTCGATGAGAAGATATTTCCTGTGAAGATCGATGGTTGGGATGATGATAGCAGTAGTAAGAACTGCAGGGCCTTCTAGGGGTTGCTGCTTCGCCGAAGCCTATTGTTATAGTTCCTACACTGCTGTGGCCAGTGCTTCGACTTGCTGCGCCAAGGTGACAAGAATATCTTGCTAGATAGCTGGTGGTGGAGGGGTAGAGCAAGAGGCTCTACCGCTTACCTGGGTGGCTCTTCATGGTGTGAAGAGCGTCCAGTGTAGCTAACAGAGGTGTGGCTGCTCTTGGCTTCTCTCCGGTAGAGAACTGCAAGAACAATCCCTTGACCAGTGGTAATCGATGGAGGATCTTTCCATGCTCAAGTTAGTGGGAAGAGTGAAATGAACTACAGCAGTCGGAGTCGAGAACGATGAGAAAAAAAAGACTAAGCATTTAAGAGTGATAAAAGTATCATACCTGACTGGAGATCCTCTCTTACCTATTTATAAAGCTATTTGGAGTAACTGAATGCCATTAAGGAGATGGCCCCCGCTAATGTGGATAACTTTTCGTTGAGAGGTTAGGATTCTTCTATTAGAAGAATAGTGGTTTATTAGGATATTGTCTACAACGATATCCAACTAAAATAGTTAGAAGTTGTTAGCTCTTGCTGCATACTTGACAACTCCAAGTAGGTGAGATAATATGCTGCTAGTATAGTTTGGGCACTGCACGTGGACAAGTCCGACTATATCTACCTGAGTAAATAGCTGATCCTGAATAGGCATTTGGTGCTAGACAAGTAGTCGGTACCAAGTATTTGGTTTGGCTGGCTGTGCCACTTGGTATGGTCATCTCCTTCGTACTCGATATGGTAGTTGATAGTCAAAGTATGCCTTAATTGATGAAGTAGTTGGTATTCCAGTAAGTAGTCGGGCATCCGGTGAGTTCTAAAGACCGAATAAATAGTCATTATAACATGTGCATTTGTACAAGTGTGTTTACATGCGCAAGTTCATGCATGTATATGTTTGCGCATATGTGTGTGCATGTGAACATGTGCGTGCATATACATAAAGATATGTATGTATATATAGTGCATACCTATATATATATATATATATATATATATATATAGATAGATATAGATACATGTGTGGTGTATGTCTCTGTATAGTATGGGTGCACTTGCATTTGCATGTTTCATTATTTAAATATAGAAACATGTTTTTGTGTGTGCATTGTGCATGCATACATGGATAAATAAACAGAGATGGATATATGTTTTTTGTTTGCGTATTAAGCTGTGTGCATGTGTAAATATATAGGTATAGATATATATATCTGTGCATGTATTGTGTTGTGCAGGTATTATTTTGCGTGAATATTGAATCATTTTATTAAGGAACCATATTTGACCATCTCTTTGATTGTCAATTTCAGTGCATAAGAATTAAAGGAAGAACATAAAAACATAATTCTGGACTGATAGTCATGTAATACATGAGCATTCCGTTAATGAAAATGCTGGTGTGGATGAAATGCAGAAAGCCTCGGGACCACAAAATTTTCCAGGTTTGTGAAGGTGGATTTTATAACACTCGTGAACACACTGAGAGGCACCATGCTACATAAGGTTTTTAATTGAAGGTATCAAGGAAATCTATGTCAAACATTCAAATTGTGTATTCATGCATAACTTCAATAAGGCTCATAAAGGTGCTAACAGGGTATGAAAGCAACAAAGACAATTTGATGACCTGTATGTAGGCTCATATTTGATTAATTTGTTTTTCCATTAATTGAAGCTGATATGATGCATGTTATCTGTCAAAGATAATTACAATATATATATTTTCAAAAAAAAGAAGAAGATATAAGTGGCCTAACCTTCATTATCTTATAGAACTGAGAACTGACTCACAAGGAACAGAGATGAATAAATTTGTGTCCTACTTCACAGCTGCATCGAAACTGAGGATGAGACAATGACAAATGTTGAGCTTACACAAGCTACTGCAGATCAAAGTGACAAGTCATGCTATAAATCCGTGGGAGTACTACAACATAGTGACTAAAATGATAAGAATTTTAGAAGAACAAGTTGGCTACGTGCAAGAAAGTTCATCTAATGAGAATATCCTCTTGCTTAAGAAAGACTATGGCAAATGTCGAGCTTACACAAGTTACTGCAGATTGAAGCTATACGTCCTACCACACATCCTTGAAGAGGATAACACAACAAAGTAACTAAAATGACAAGAATTTTAGAAGACCAATTTGGCTGCGTGCAAGAAAGTTCACGTAATGAGAGTATCCTCTCACTTAAGACACTATTGGAAATTATTTAAAGCAAGGAAAATGAATATATAACCTAGACAGTTATATTAAAAATTGGTGAAGCTTACTGAATTGCAACTTTAAGAAAAAAAAGAAAAGAAAGAAAGGCATATATAAGGGTATATATGCGGCCTGTTGACATGGAACCTTCATCGACCGGGCGGAGCCGCTGGATTGCCGGTTCGCTCTCCTGGATACCTACAGAACAGGTTCCTGACCGGATTTTCTCCGGTGGGGAACACTCCGATGTCTAAGTTAGAGAGGTTCTAGCAACAGAATGGAGAGTTTTCTGAGAAAAAAAAAGGATGGTGAAAGTATTCTCTTTCCAGACTTATTTTGAGTGTCCCCTCTTACCAGTATTTATAGTTGTCGTGCCAGTGTATAGTTAAGCTCACCCATCCATGGTTAGGACGGGATTAATTAACTTTACCCCACGATAACCATAAGCGATTGCCAATTGATTCTGACCAGTCTGGAATCGTTAGAATTAGAGATAGTGGCCACATGGCCACGCCGATATGGTTGCGATTGAAAAAAGTGGCCATGCGATTGATCGTAACAACCGTATCCACGTTCGAAGATTTGAGATCAACCGGAGATTCGCTTCTAGACCTCTTCTTCAGGAGGGACCGTCATTGAACTGATGAAATGCCTTCGGTTTGTCCTCTCAGGGACAAGCCAAAGGCACATCTGGCATTTGCATCGGAGCTTTTTCCTTCGGAATGGGTCGTGGATCAAAGTTAGCATCGTCTTCGAACTAGTCTTTTTTGGATCGGCCTTCTTCGGTCGATGTGCAGGAGACTGGTTAGTAGCCGGTCGTGATGGTACTCTTCGGAACCAACACCTTCAACTAAGTCCGAAGACTGATCCCGCGATGTGACCGAAGCAGGATCATCGCTTTATCTACCCATGTGGCTTCCTTTGGATGCTCCGATTTAGATGCATGATTCAGAAAGAATTTAGTAAGCGGTTGAACCGATAATTGACCTGTGCTGAACTGACACATCACAGCACAGCCTTTTGGAAAATGACTCACATTATTTATAGATGATAAAAACTACTCATACAGAGATTCATTGTGGATATTGTAGAGATGCCCTGTGTGCATGTCATTTGTGTTAATTTATTTTATCAACATCCACTAGAAAAAGACTCAGTAGTGAATCATGAACTCCATCAATCCAAAGTCCCTTGAGATGCCTATCCAGCAGTATCTTTATTTGATACGTTCAAATAAGTAGGAAGACAACCCAGTACCATGAATGCAAATGATCATCAATTATACAAAGCAAAATATCAAGCATAAACAATGCAAGGATGTTAAAGCAACAAGTGACATTGATTAGCTTCTCTCTCGGCAATCACTTGGCTTCTAATAAACAGGCAATCGGCTCCGAGTATAACAATCATTGAAGAAGTTCCAAACAACACAGAAAACTAAAAAAGGATTTTATTGCAAGAAAATCAAAGCTCCGAAACAACATTCAGTGTTACAAACAAGCACGTAGCCATACAAACAATACCCACAAACCTGACACGCACATTGAAATGGGAAGTTTAGAAATATCGAAGCTGGTATAAAATTTTCAACAGGAAAAATAAGTTACCAAACCCAGTAGACAGAGCAACAAAACAATTCCATCATAGAAGCTGTGCAAGGCAAAGGAGAAGAGAGCTATCAAAAATATATGGGACCAAACTTCAGACAGATAACTCACAGCAACAAGTCAAACAAATCAGAAGAGAGTCAACATCAGATCTTTTGTGAAAACCATTCAAATAACTTTGCCAATGACTAAATCAATCAACCAATATCACAACTTGAACTAAAACGTGTATCACATGAGCATCAAGATCCAAAATTTTCTGACAAAAACTCACCACATTTCGCATCCAACACCTCCAAATGAACACATAAGATAAAAGAGACGAACTTCCAAGCATTGAAGCCAGGAATCCGTCTTCCCGAGCTCCTCGAATAGCATGAAGCAGTGTTCCATCCCGACCAACCTCACGTACTTGCCGAGCGTCCTCACCAGAGGCTCCTTCCTATCCCCACCTTCCTTAGTATCATCCGGACGATGCCTCCGCCTCCGGCTCCCCCTCGCCCTTCTCGGCGGTCTTCTTCTTCTTCTCCTTCGGCCAGGTGGACACAGAGCTCGCCGCTCGAATAGGAATTTGTCGGAAAAGAAGGGAAGATGGGCGCTCAGATTTCGGAACGGAGAAGGGGAACAAAGTTGGGGATGAGAGCTGGAGAGAAGAAAGGGGAGGGGCGGGGTTTCGGGGCATCGCGATGGGTAGCCTTCGAAGTCGAAGAATCGATTTGGCGGCGGAGATGAAGCTGCGGCGGGGTTGGATTTGGAGGGGATCGAGTAGAGGATTCTCGGTCGCTCCCTCGATGTTGGCTTCGAACTCGGAAAATGAACGGCTGTGATTGGAAATTGAAAGAGTTTTTAAAAAAGTTTTAAAATTATTCTTTTAATAAAAACGGAGCGTTTAGGAATTGAACCCGACGTGAATCGAACACGCAACCTTCTGATCTGGAGTCAGACGCGCTACCATTGCGCCACGGATCCCGTTGGCAAATATGGCCAAAACGTATTATTTTATCTTGATCATGATCTTTACAGTCTTGACCAATGAATAGAGCTAAAATCATGATCCGCAAATTCTTATTTATAGGAGTTGTTATGTAACCATACCATTATCAACCTTATTTTTTATTGATGATGCTAAAATAGGCTCTTAGCATTGAGGAGCATGATAAAGAGGTATGAAGGGACATATCAAGCAATTTATTACGAGAATTCTATTTATTTATTTATTTATTTAATTTTGATAGAACAAAAAGAAGAGAGAGTATAAATTTCAGTTGTAGCTATCCTTTCGGACACCATCTCCATCGAACTATGTTCGATATGAGCCGCATGTTTCATGTACTCTTCCCATCTTTCGATGAGTACGTCAGCCTGACACCACCAAGATATCGAAGTAGAGTGCTCTTCCACCATCCCGATCACGTGCTCTAGAAGAAATACTGGATTTAATCGAATCATCCACAAGATCATGACTCGAACCTGTGATCGGAGAGAGACGGGCATAAATACCTACCAACCGTGTTACCGCCTTAGCGGTGAGAGTTCTGTTTAAGTGCTTAATATATGCGTTTCTAATTCGGGTACGTACTTGCATGGGACGAATCATAAAGGCTTTTTGACATTGTTTACTTGGAAGGATTCTGATGTGGCGAGACCGCTGACATGGGTAGCTGATAGGCGTCATATTAAGGGAGGCCACCACGGCGGATTCCAAGATGACGCCCCAGCCCGGATCATTTTGTCAAACTGAGTTGAGCTCCTACAAGGCCATGGGCCGAGCTCAGTCCTCCGCCAGGTCGTGCCCGCAAATCCGGGACGCCTAGGACAGAGCTGTCCTCCGCCATCCAAAGCGAGACCCTCGGAGGCTAGTGCCCTGCGGTCGAGGTCGAGCTCAGCACTCACCCGCCGAAGTGGAGCCTCTCCGAGCGTGCGCCCTTTGGACCGGGTCCGTCCTCCGCCCTTCAGAGCGAGACCCTCGGAGGCTAGTGCCCTGCGGTCAAGGTTGAGCTCACCGCTCACCCGTCGATGTGGAGCCTCTCCAAGCGCGCGCCCTCTGGACCGGGTCTGTCCTCCGCCCTCCAGAGCAAGACCCTCGGAGGCTAGTGCCCTGCGGTCGAGGTCGAGCTCACCGCTCACCCGCCGATGTGGAGCCTCTCCAAGCACGTGCCCTCTGGACCGGGCCTGCACTCTCCTCTCCTCCACCGAGGCGACTGCACGAGCTCAGAGCATCTAGACCGAAGCAAGCCTAGCCATCCCAGGACACCGGCAAGCCACCCGAGAACCATGGAATGGCGCCCCCCATACCGCCATAACTACCTGCCAAGCCATACTTCCAGGATATGGGCCAGCCAGAGAGCACGCACCCCTAGGACGGCGGCCCCCGGATCGAGACTCTGCCAGGCTTCCCAGAATGGGGCGACCAGAGAGAATGTCAGAGCGAATGGAAGCTTCCCCCATCACCTGTCAGGAAAGGCGTCTCGTCTACAGCACGGAATCCCGCTGCACGCGCCTGCCAATCCAGCGAGGATCCCGAGGCAAGCTTCAAACGGCTAATTTTCAACTACAAAGAACGATCGTCACCCCCACGAGGGGGAGGTAACACACCTGTAGCACCAAAATCACCACCAACAATACAAGCGCAAGCTCGACCAAGAGGGTGAAGCACCACCACCAAAAAAAAAATCACAGCTGAGGGAAAACGAGGGAAACAATGAGAAGCGGAGTGATAGGGAACCCCTCTATCCCCGCTATTAGTCTCCCCCAGTCACGTTTTCACCTACACACATCTCTCACTCCTAGAGCGGAGTCCATCAAGAGGGGCCCAACCAGGAGGATCTGTTTTCCTGGATCATCACTGACTTGATCGTCGGAGTGCCCTCGCCGGAAACCCCTGCTCGGGTCACTAACCCCTATTTCGTAGGTCCAGGAGCAGAGGACCGGCAGGCAGCGAAGGGAGTGCACTCTGGCGTCGGCAGCAGCTATGGGCCGCGATGGTCTTGGCGGCAATAAATTGGCGCGCCAGGAAGGGGAGTAAACACTCCATCTCTTCACAGACAAGCCAGGCGGAAAGATGGTGACGACAAGGACAAGGGAAGCCTCCACCAGTCGTGCGGGGGACTCCCCCTCTCGGGGGAACCCACACCGCCAAGAGGCGGAAACACCCGCTCTGGTCCTGCCACCTCCACAAAAAGCCCAGCTGGCTGCACTCGCCCAGCAGATGTAAGTCCTTGCCACGGTAGTGCACCAGCTCCAACACCAGCACCGGTCCGTGGCTACCCATCGGTAGCCAGGGACCCCGGCGGCCCATGTCGCCGCTCCCCGCGATAGCCTGCGCTCCTTCCAAGGAAGGCCGTCGCAGCCGCGGGCCACCACTGACAACCGGGGTAGCCATCAAGCTTCGACGAAGAGACAACGAGCCGGCTCTGCTGACAGAGAGAGCCGCTCGCCAAACCAGTGGCGAGAGGTGCCCAGACCCAACCGAGGCAAGAAAAACAAGATCCCCCGCCACGGGTGCCATGTATCCATATCACCATCTCCATCTCCATCGGCGGAGGGGTCCACTGATGAAGCCATCCGACGCGTGGCGGAAAGGTGCCTGGAGGAACATGAGCACAAACTGGCGGAGTTTGCCTGCCGGTTTGCCAGTATGCCGGGCTTCGCCAGTGAGCCAGTGGGCTACGACACCCGTCCCCCATTCTCCTAAGAAATCCAAGCGGAGCCGATCCCGCACCGGTTCTGGATGCCGCAGGTGGATCCTTACGATGGAACCACCGACCCCCTGGACCACCTGGAAAGCTACCGGACCCTCATGAGGGTCCAAGGGGCCACCAACGCTCTTCTCTGCATCGCTTTCCCTGCCACTCTCCGGAAGGCAGCCCGGGTGTGGTTCACCCGTTTGGAGCTGGAGAGCATCAGCTCCTTTGCCCAGCTAGGGCAGAAGTTCGTGGCACACTTCGACGCTTGCAGGAAGTTGCCATGAGAGGCAGACAACCTCTTCTCCATCTGGCAGTTGGACCGCGAGCCCCTACGGGACTACGTGGCCCGCTTCAAGGCCGCAGCATTGGAGATCTACAATCTTGAAGAGCCAGTCACCATGTTGGCACTGAAGCGAGGGCTCAGGATCTCCCGCCTGACCTACTCGCTGGATAAGAAGCCTCCCAAGACCTACTCCGAGCTCCTTCTCTGGGCCCAAAAGTACATCCGCGCTGAGGAGACGAACCGTACGAGGCGGGAGCTCGACGGTGGACCCCTGAAGAAATTGGTCCTACTGAAGTGTCCAGGACCCGGAAGCTAGCACCACAAGCTTCGAGCTCTCGGAGGGACCGACCAAGGATGAGAGGGACCCCTGTCCCTGAGGAGAGTTACACTCCTCTCCTCGCCCCGAGAACAAAAATCCTTATGGAGATTGAGGGTGAGGACTACTTGAGGCGCCCACCTCCGCTGAGGACCACCGCTGGCCGTGATAAGATGAAGTACTACCGCTTCTACTACGACCATGGCCATGACACTGAGGAATGCCGTAACCTCAAGTGGGAGATTGAGGAACTCATCAAGAGAGGCTACCTCAAGAAATTCGTGGGGGGCAAACCTCAAGTGGAGTCCCAGGCGCTCGTCGCTCTCCCGCCAGCTCCAGCCATCGACAACCGCCCCACCAAGAAGCCGGTGGGCATGATCTCCTGGGGAGCGGCGCGCGCGTCCAAGAAGGCTCGGGGGGCAGGGGACTCTGAGAATGTACTCCTCTTTATGAAGAAAGGGAAAGACAGGGGGAAAAATGTAAATAATGATGCCGTGGTCGTCGAAATGACGATCGCGAAGCACCCTGTAAAGTGCATCATGGTTGATAGTGGAAGCTCCACAGACGTGCTTTTTTATGATGCCTTCTCCAGAATGAATCTCTTCCCTGACCAGCTTAGGCCTGTGCACACATCCCTTGTTGGTTTCACGGGCGATTCTATGAGAATAGAAGGAGAAATCACTCTGCCGGTCACTACCGGAACTCCACCTCGGCAGAGCACCATCATGATGACCTTCACAGTTGTAAGGCTTCTTTCCGCCTACAACGTGATACTGGGACGGCCCGGGCTCAACTTGCTTGACACCGTTGTCTCCACCAAGAGGCTGCTTGTACAGTTTCCAACTCCCTACGGCGTCGGGGAGATGAGGGGAGCGCCCCAGCCGGTGCAGCATTGTTTCCAAACTCTTCCTGGGGCCAAGGTCCCTCAGGATGACCCCAGTGCGGATGACCTCGACCAAAGGGCCCAAGACCCCAGGGGAGGCCCGGTCGAGCATCTCTTTCTTATCCACTCGGAGATGACCCTGCGAAGATGGTGCAGATAGGAGCCCAGCTACCCGAGGAAGAGAGGGTCCAATTGCTAGGATTCCTGCGGGCGAATGCAGATGTGTTCGCCTGGACGGCGGCAGACATGCCAGGTATTCCCCCTGACATCATTACTCACAAATTGAGTGTCGACCCAAGGCACAAGCCAGTTCGGCAGAAGAAGAGAAGTTTTGCCCAGAGAGACAGGCTGCCATCAAAGAAGAAGTTGACAAACTCTTGGCTGCCGGTTTCGTCTGAGAGGTCCAGTACCCGAGCTGGCTGGCGAATGTGGTGATGGTCAAGAAGAATAATGGCAAATGAAGGATCTATGTGGACTACACAGACCTCAATAAAGCTTGCCCGAAGGACAGCTTCCCTCTCCCGAAGATCGACCAGCTGGTGGATGCCACCTCGGGCCACCGGTTGCTCTCCTTCATGGATGTGTTTTCGGGTATAATCAAATCCGCATGCATCCGGAGGACGAGGAGCACACTGCTTTTGTCACCAAGGGACATATTGCTATAGGATGATGCCTTTTGGTCTGAAGAATGCGGGGGCTACCTATCAGCGCCTGGTCAGCAAGGTCTTCAAAGACCAGATTGGTCGCAATATGCAGGTGTATATGGATGACATGCTCGTCATGAGCAGGCCGGGCTCGAGCCACGTAGCCGACCTTGCCGAGTCATTCCACAACATGCGGCAGCATCAGATGAAGCTGAATCCGGTGAAGTGCACCTTTAGGGTGGCGGCAGAAAAATTCCTCGGCTTCATGGTCACCCAGAGGGGCATCGAAGCGAACCCAAAGAAGGTACAGGCCATCGTCGACATGGAACACCCGACCTCCAAGAAGCAGGTCCAGCGCCTGACGGGATGAGTCACCGCCCTCAGCAGATTCATCTCGAGGTCGGCTGATCGTTGCCTCCCATTTTTCAAGGTACTGCGCAAGATGCATGACTTCACTTGGACCGAGGAGTGCAGGACAGCCTTCGAGGAGCTGAAGTACTTCCTCGCCTCTCCTCCCCTGCTCTCCAGGCCAGAGGAGGGAGAAGAGCTCTTGCTGTACCTGGCGGTGACACCGGGAGCTGTTAGCTCAGTTCTCGTCCACATGGACGAGGATAAATCTCAGAAGCCGGTATACCACACCAGCAAAATCTTCCATGACACGGAGATCAGGTACACTCGTTCCGAAAAACTCATTTTTGTACTAATAATGTCTGCTAAGTGCCTCAGGCCCTATTTCCAAGCACACCCAATAGTGGTCGTGACGGACCAACCGCTGAGGACTATCCTCACCCGACGTGAGACATCCAGGAGGTTGGCTAAGTGGTCCCTGCTGCTCAGCGAATTCAACATAGCATACCGACCGAGATCGTCACAAAAGGTCCAAGTCCTGGCCGACTTCGTGGTTGAGTGCACTGGGTTCGCCGAGGAGCTAGAGCAGATAGCAACGGAGCCCGGGCCAGGAGAAGAGCCCGGGCTAGGAGAAGAGCCCTGAATCCTCCACGTAGATGGAGCATCCAACGCCGGCAGGAGCGGAGCAGGCCTCATCCTCACCAACTGTGATGGGGTTGTGGCGGAATGCGCCCTCCGCTTCAAGTTGCAACCAATAACCAGGTGGAGTATGAAGCACTCCTCGCGGGCCTAAGAGTTTCCCGCGAGCTGGGTGTGTAGGACTTGAAGGTCTTCACCGACTCCCAACTGGTCACTGGACAAGTTTTCGGAGAATACGAGGCGAGGGACGCCCAGATGATGAAGTACCTGGAGTAGGTCCGTGCAAGTACAGCAGGCCTCCGGCGCTTCAGCATCTTCCACATCTCCCGAGGGGAGAATGCACATGCAGATGCGCTGTCCAAGCTCGCGACTCTGCCGGACTCATGCTGGGGCGCGCCTACATTAAGCACCTTGAAAGTCTCAGCTACGAGATCCCGACAGAAGTACATCAAGTCGCCCCCGAGTCGAGCTGGATGGACAAGTACATCCGGTACATCACTGACGGCACCCTGCCGGAAGACCACGCAGAAGCCGCCCTCGTCAGGAAGAAAGCCTCCCATTTCGTCCTGATGGAGGGCCAACTCTACCGCCGATCTTACTTCTACCCACTCCTGAGATGTCTCAGGCCCGCCGAGACGACCTTTGTGCTCCAAGAGATACATGAAGGCCTCTGCGGGAACCACATGGGAGGGAGAACGCTGGCCTACAAAACCCTCCGCTAGGGATACTTCTGGGAGACTATGAGGGAGGACGCCGCCGACTTCGTCAAGAGGTGCGACAAATGCCAGCGCCACGCCAACATACAGCATCAGCCGGTGGCGCCGATCTCCCAACTCTTAGTCCCTTGGCCCTTTGCCCAGTGGGGAATGGACATCTTGGGACCATTCCCCCCAGCATCAGGGCAACGGAAGTTCCTGCTGGTAGCGATCGACTACTTCACCAAGTGGGTCGAAGCGGAGCCGCTAGCTCGGATCGTGGAAGCCAATGTCCGCCAGTTCTTCTGGAAATCAATCATTTGTCGTTTCAGGCTCCCCCGTTGCATCATCACCGACAACGGGCGACAGTTCGACAACCGCGAGTTCGAAGGGTTCTGTGTCGAGCACGGCATCCAACACCGGTTCACCTCGGTAGCTCATCCCCAAACAAACGGAAAAGCCGAGGTGACCAACCAGACCATTCTTCAAGGACTCAGGACTAGGTTGGACTAAGCTAAAGGCATGTGGGCAGAAGAACTCCCGAGCATCCTGTGGGCCTACCACACAACGCCCAGGACTGCGACCAACGAAACACCCTTCAACCTCATCTTCGGCGCCGAAGTGGTCATCCCGGTCGAGCTAGGTGTGCCCACGTTGCGGGTGCAACAGTACGATGAAGCATGGAATTCGATGCACCTCCTGCTCGACCTGGACCTTCTCGAAGAGGCAAGGGATAGAGCCCGCCTCCGGATGGCAGTGTACCGACAACGAGTGGCCCGGTATTACAACGCCCGCATCAAGACAAAAGCCTTCAAGCTCGGAGACTTGGTGCTGCGGCGAGCAAAAGCGTCTCAACCTAGAGAGTGCGGCAAGCTTTCGCCAAACTGGGAAGGCCCCTACAAAGTAGCCGAAGCCCTTTCACAAGGGGCCTACTACCTGGACGATCTCAGCGGCGTCAAATTCCCCAGAACATGGAACGCCTCCAACCTGCGGAAATACTACCAATGATGTAAGGTTTCCCAGCAATGATAATAACAATGATTTTTTCATTGCGCAAGTGTCTATCTATCTTGCAGGAGAATTCTGCCCGCGCCCCCGGGCCTAGCCCCAGGATGCTGATCCGAGACTGGAGCCAAGACCTCCGGCCAAGAGAACTTCGATCCATGTCGCTCCCAACTCAAGGCATCCCCGAGCCCAGCTCCAGGATGTCAAAGAATCACCGAGCCAAGCAGCTCTCAACTATCCACGTCCCCGAGCCCAGCTCCAGGATGCCAACTCAAAACCGGAGCTCAGATCTCCGGCCAAGAGAACTTCGAGCCAAGCAGTTCTCCATCTCAAACATCTCCGTGCCTAGCTCCGGGACGCCAAGAGATCATGGGGCCACGTAGCTCCCATCAACACCTCGAGCCTAGCTCCAAAACGCCAAAGATCTGAGCCAAGATCTCAGGCAACCCCCTGGGCCCGAGCCTAGCTCCACGTCCAGGAAGGCCTCGAGCCTAACTCCAAGGCAATCAAGACCAGTAACCCCCTTCTCTGATCTCCCCACTCGAAAAGAAGATGAGAGGGGAAGGAAAGAAAGAGAACAAGGAGGGAAGCCCGGCAGCCCCCTTCTTTGATCTTCCCACTCGAAAAGAAGATGAGAGGGAAGGAAAGAAAGAGAACAAGATGGGGGTACAACCAGCATCCTCTCCTCTGATCTCCCCACTCAAAAAAAAAAAGGAGAAAGAAAGAGAAAAAGAAAAAGGAAGAAGGAGAAAGAAAAAGAAGGAAGAGAGGGGGAGAGAAAACAAGAGGGAGATACAACATCGAAGTCACTACTTTCCACACTAAGACCGGAGCTCAGATCTCCGGCCAAGAGACCTCCGAGCCACGCAGCTCTTAACCATCAACGTCACCGAGCCTAGCTCCAGGACGCCAGCTCAAGACCAGAGCTCGATCTCCGGCCAAGAGAATTTCGAGCCGCGCAGCTCTCAACCATCAACGTTCCCGAGCCCAGCTCTAGGATGCTAGCTCAAGACCAGAGCTCAAATCTCCGGCAAAGAGAATTTCGAGCCACGCAGCTCTCAATCGTCAACGTCCCCAAGCCCAGCTCCAGGATGCCAGCTTAAGACCGGAGCTCAGATCTCTAGCCAAGAGAATTTCGAGCCACCCAGCTCTCAACCATCAACGTCCCCAAGCCCAGCTCCAGGAAGCCAGCTCAAGACCGGAGCTCAGATCCCCGACCAAGAGAATTTCGAGCCACGCAGCTCTCCACCATCAACGTCCCCGAGCCCAGCTCCAGGACGCCAGCTCAAGACCGGAGCTCAGATCTCCGGCCGAGAGAATTTCGAGCCCAGCAGCTCTTAAGTGCCACCAACATACACCCATCTTGCTGATGTTGAAGTTTAATAACTCAACCCCTCGCAGAGTGCGGTACCCTCTCTGATCTCCCCAAACATCAAGAAAGAAAAGAAGAGGAGTGAAAGAGAAAAAAGGGCTGGACAAGAAAGATAGAAAATTTGCACTTCATTGATTAAATATTAATTACAAGTATCCCGCAGGCCCCCGACATGCCGGGTAGCCCTGCCAAATACAGAAAAAGAACAAAATACAAAAAGAAGCAAGAGAAGACTACTGGCTAGCTGGACCACCGAGCTGGGAGTCTCCATCAGCAGGAGCTTCAGGCCGTATGTCCTCGGGTTCAGGTGGCACGGCCTCCTCAACGCCCGCCTCCTGGTCTGAAGTGCCGGGAAAGTCAAGGTGGCTGCGGCCCTCGGCTGAGACGAACTCCTCGATCAGGCGGCGCAGGTACATGAAGCCCTTGAAGGAGTACGATGTCGTTTGTTGGATCTCGGTGAGGAACTTCTCTGAGGCTCTGTACCTTTCCATCGCCTGCCCAGCTTCCTTCTTCGCTGCGGCCATCTCGTGCCTGGCATCCGCGACCGACTTGGTCGACTCATCTGCTGCCCTCTGGGCCGCGATCGACTTCTCCTCTATCACTAGCCGGGCCTGGAGGGATTGGGCGGTCCTCTTCTATCGGGCCACCTCGGTGATGACCACGTCCAGCCTCTTCTCAGCGTCGACAAGTCCCTTAACTTTCTTCCTCGACTCCCCCTGCTCGCGGTCGAGGTTCTCCTGGAGCTCCCTCGCTCCCCTTAGAGTCGGCGAGCTGCTTCTCGAGGTCCTTGACCCGTTGGCCAAGTACCCCTTCGGAGTCCGCCCTCCTCTGCAGGTCGACCCTCAGTGACTCGATCTCGGTCACCCATTCCTGCTCAGCTCGGCTCTAGTTCCGACAGCTGCTCTTGATGAAAAGAGCTTCGACTTAGATCTGCACCATATGGGAAGGTCAAAAAAAAAAGGAGAGAAAGAAGAAAGAGGGGGGGAGGAAGAAGATAGAGAAGATACTGTCGATCACAGCTCAAATAGGCAGCCCATCCATCTCCTCTCGGTCGCAGGGTTGGATGGAGAAGTCCATCATGCGATAGGCCAGGCCTCGGTTGTCGGCTAAGGAGCTCTCCGACCCCAGCTTGAACGGAAGGCAGCGCCTCTCCCAGTCTCTCCTGCTCTCCCGGGGAGCGGCCGCGCCCATCCCTCCGGTGGTGGGACCCCCAAGAACTGGTCGAGGAGCTAGCACTGTCGTGGTCGGATCCCCCGTCGCTGGAGAATCTCCGGGGCGGGTTCCTCCTCCTTCAGCCTCGACCACCCCCAAATGCGGAGAGCAGGGCGGCACGGCAGCAGCAACGCCGGTCTGGACGGTAGCCTCCGGCTCCAGGATAGGGAGTTCCGCCTGTGGCCTCGCCAGTCGCACGGGAGCTTCCACGGCCTCCTTTCCTATCAGCGTGACCGGCACGGCAGGGGTAGATGCCAACACTCCCTCAGTCCGCGCCCGCCTCGGAGGGGGCTCGGCGGCCATCTCGGTGGGTGGCCTCTTCCTGGAGGTTGGCAATGGCTCGCCCTCCGAAAGGGTCAACCCTGCACAGCAACAGCCAAGAAGGTCAGCCTGAAATAGAGAAAAGAGAAAATGCAGATGGAGGAAGAGCTGAACTCACCTGGCCCCTCCGAAGGGTCGACCCTGGCGTTGAAAAGGTTCTACTCTGATAGCAGGACCTCCAAAGAAGGGATCTGAGTGGTGTGGAGCTGATCATAATCATCCCGATCGGCTACATCGATCACAGAGATCCGGTTCGGGGACCTGTCCGGCTCGCTCCAAGCGCAGTCAACCCCCTCGATGTCTGTAAAGAAGAATATGCTCTTCCATCCCTTGATGGAAGAGGGAAGCTCGAACTTGATGCCCTTCGGGCGAGAAGACAAGGACACCACCCATCCTCGATCGGATGGCATTTCAGGGTGAAGAATGCCCTGAACAAAGAAAACCGGGCAACAAACCCATGGACGTGGCAGAGTTTGATGAAAGAGAAGATCACCCTGATGACATTCGGTACCAACTGGGCGGGGACCAGACAATAGTTATTCAAGACAGATAAGAAGAAAGGATGAAAAGGGAAGCGGAGACCCCCAGAGAAGGTCCCCTCATAGAAGGCAAGACATCCCGGGCCACTGGAAGTGACCCGCTCCCCGGGACGGGGGACCATGAGTCGAACAGAAGATGGGATGCCATAGGCATCCCGGAAGGCCCCCAGTTCCGTGGCGGAAATCGTCGAAACAATCCCGCCCGGACCTGTTGACCGGACTGACTCAGGGGCTGACTTAAGTAGCAGAAGGGGAGGACTGGTCGGACGGGGAGGAACGACCCCTGACTCCTTAACGGACACCGGAGGGGCAGGAAGGGCCGGCCTGATGCTAACCCTAAACTGTGCCCCCTCCGACTCTTCGTCGGAGGAGAAGAGCACTACCCTTTGGGTGAAAGACATGCTGGACTAAGAAGGAAGGAGCCTACCTCAGAAGAAAAGAAAGAAGAAGAACGAAGCCAGTCTGGACACCTAGAGAAAAGGAGGACGGGTGCAGATCGTGGAGAAGAAAGGGTTTGAGCACTGCTGCAAGCGTGAAAGATTTGAAAGAAAGAAAAAAAAAAAATTGGATAAGAAAATTTTCTTTTCACCCCGAAAAGGCCCATCAAATCCGCGCTGTTATGACCCCCTCGCCAATGGATCTGCACCACGTACTGCCCATCGGCAAAAAAGGAGTCCCAGCCACTCAGAATTCTGTGTCAGTATTAACTGCTCCTCGGAAGTGGCCACGTGGCACCCCCGCACCGGCCGACGGGGCTATCCCTCGAAGCGCCAGTGACCGCGGCCATCATTGCACCGAATTTTCACCTCTCCACGTCAGCACTACGGTTACTCCCTTTGCCTCGAGCGCCGCGCACTAACGAGCCTCGGGAGTGGAGGGCAAATGATATGGCGAGATCGCTAACGTGGATAGCTGACAGGCGTCATATTAAGGGAAGCCACCACGGCAGATGCCAAGACGACGCCCCAGCCCGGATCGTTTTGCTGAACTGAGTTGAGATCTTAGAAGGCCACGGGCCGAGCTCAGTCCTCCGCCAAGTCATGCCCGCAAGTCCGGGATGTCTACAATGGAGCCGTCCTCCGCCCTCCAGAGCGAGACCCTCGGAGGCTAGTACCCTGCGATCGAGGTCGAGCTCAGCACTCACCCGCCGATGTGGAGCCTCTCCGAGCATGCGCCCTCTGGACCGGGTTCGTCCTCTGCCCTCTAGAGCGAGACCCTCGGAGGCTAGTACCCTGCGATCGAGGTCGAGCTCACCGCTCACCCGCCGATGTGGAGCCTCTCCGAGCGCGCGCCCTTTGGACCGGGTTCGTCCTCCGCCCTCCAGAGCGAGACCCTCGGAGGCTAGTGCCCTGCGGTCGAGGCCGAGCTCACCGCTCACCCGTCGATGTGGAGCCTCTCTGAGCGCATGCCCTCTGGACCGGGCCTGCACTCTTCCCTCCACCGAGGCGACCACACGAGCTCGGAGCATCCAGACCGGAGCAAGCCCAGCCATCCCAAGACACCGGCGAGCCACCCGAGAACCACGGAACGGTGCCCCCCATACCGCCATAACTATCTGCCCAGCCATACTTCCAGGAGATGAGCCAGCCAGAGAGCACGCATCCCTAGAGTGGTGGCCCCCGGATCGAGGCTCTGCCAGGCTTCCCGGAATGGGGTGACCGGAGAGAATGTTAGAGCGAATGGAAGCTTCCCCATCACCTGTCAGGAAAGGCATCTCGTCTACGGCACGGAATCCTGCCGCACGCGCCTGCCAATCCAGCGAGGATCCCGAGGCAAGCTTCAAATGGCCAATTTTCAACTACAAAGAACGATCGTCACCCCCACGAGGGGGAGGTAACACACCGGTAGCACCAAAATCACCACCAACAACACAAGCACAAGCTCGACCAAGAGGGCAAAGTGCCACCACCAAAAAAAAACCACAGCTGAGGGAAAACGAGGGAAACAAGGAGAAGTGGAGTGATAGGGAACCCCTCTATCCCCGCTATTAGTCTCTCCCAGTCACGTTTTCATCTACACACATCTCTCACTCCTCCTAAAGCGGAGTCCATCAAGAGGGGCCCGACCAGGAGGATCTGTTTCCCTGGATCGTTACTGACTTGATCGTCGGAGTGCCTCCGCCGGAAACTCCGGCCCGGATCATTAATCCCTGTTTCGCAGGTCCAGGAGCAGAGGATCGACAGGCAACGAAGGGAGCGCACTCTGGCACCGGTAGCAACTACGGGCCGCGACGGTCTTAACGGCAACAATCCATTTATGCTGTTCACCAATTTATTAAGACAGCCTTTCATTTCATGCAAATCATTGTGCAGTAGCTTATATGTTGAAGCATCTGGCAGCGTTTTTTTTAATCTAAGTGTTTGTTTCCAGAAATAGTGATTCGTTTTTTTTTTTTTTTTAAGTACGAAGTATCTTATAAAGTATTTTCAAGATACTAGTAATATTATTGGAACTTTACGAGAAGAGAAAAAAATCAGCATGTATTTAGAGATGGGCATTGGGTCGTGCCGGGCCTGGCCCGGCCCGGCCCAGGCCCAGGCCCATCAGGCCATAGGCTAAATGGGCCGTGCCTGGCACGGCCTGCTTAACCTGAAGTCCGGGCCTGGCATGGCCCTAGGCCCTGGGGGTGGCGGGCTGTGCCAGGCACGGCCTGTTTGGGGCCGTTATGGGCTGGACCAGGCACGGCCCATTTGGCCCATAATAGCTAAAAAATGGCCCATATATGATAGTTATTATTTTTATTTTTTTAAAAAATGGACCGGGCCGGGCCAGGCCCAACCCGTTTGAGGCCATTACGGGCCGGACCAGGCACGGCCCATTTGGCCCATAATAGCTAAAAAATGGCTATTTTTTGGTTTTTTACCATTTTAACCCTCCCAACTATCATAAAACAACTAATTTGAGGGGTAATTTAGGAAAATAAATTTTTTGGAGTCCTATAATATCCCTTTCCTCCTCCATTCTCACCACACCAAACCATCTCTTCTCTCCTCCACTACTACTATTTCTCTCTTCTAGCAATATTTAGTAAGTGCTCTAGGTTTCTAGCAATTTAATTTTTAGTTTGCATTTAGCAAGTGTTCAAGTGCTATACAAGAGGAGGTTCTTGTTGAGAAGTTAGAAGTACAAAAGAAAGAGAAGGTCACTCATTGTTGAGAGCACAAGAGGAAGCTCACAAATATCGACCTACCTCTGCCTCTGGTCATCTACTCAATTCTTTCTTGTGGTTAGTTTTTATTTTTTGCATTCATCAATTTAGATATGGCATCTTACGATGAAAGTCATTCTGGCATTCCTCTTGTTTCTGAGAGAGAAGAAACTAATCCCCAAGTTCCTAATCCCTCTAGAACCAGTGAACCAAGTGAAGGTCAAACCTCTTCTCGTAAGAGGACTAGTGCTGTATGGAATGAATTTGATAGAATTATGGTTGATGGAGACTGGAAAGTAAAAATGTAAAAAATGTACCAAACTTTATAGTTGTAGTAGTAGTGGGGGAACATACCATTTAAAAAGACATTAAGAGAGTCATAGGATGCATGATTCTCATCTTTAAAGTACCCTTAATATACAAGAAGATCACTTATAGGTAATTTTGCATATAATCATAAAAATCAAAAAAAAGCACTTGTAAAATGGATAGTTAAGGATGAATTACCTTTTAGTTTATGTAAATATTTTAATTTTGAAGAATATGTTCAATTAGCCTACAACCTGCTTACAAATGAACTAGTAGACGTACATTTAGAAGAGTAGCTATGACTAACTTTTTAGCAATGAGACAAAATTTAATTGAAACACTCTCTGTTTTAAATGCAAAAGTTTCATTAACTTCTGATATTTGGTCAGCATCTGTAGGTAGTAATTGTTCTATTGCTATTACTGCTCATTATATTGATAATGATTGGCAATTAAATAATCGTATTCTTGCTTTTCGTGCTTTTGATTTTCCACATTCTAAGTAACAAATTTCAAATGCCATTTATCAAACTGTATGTTCATATAATATTAATGATAAAATCATGTCTATTACTTTTGATAATGTATCTAATAATAATTCTGCTATTGCATTATTGAAGGACTCATTGCATCCCATGTTAAATGAAAATTTATTACATATTAGATATGCATGTCATATCTTAAATCTTTCTATTCAAGCTGGCATGAGCATATTTCAAGATGTCATTTTAAAAATTAGAAATGCAGTTTCTTTTATTCATACTCCAAGATCAAGACTTCAAGGATTTAAGCAACTATGTATAGATCATGGTAAATGTTTTAAAAAAATTAAACTTGATGTAATTACTCGTTGGAGCTCAACATATAGCATGATACATGATGTATACCCATATAAAAATTTATTAAGTACATATATTAATGATCATGGATTAGGCTTTACATTAACTGAAATTGATTGGAATAAAGGTAAAACTTTGAAAAATTTTTTGGTTAGTTTTTATAATGTTACAAATATTCTTTCTAGTATTTATTATCCAACTTCATGTTCATTTTTATAACAAGCATATATGATTAATCAAAAATTTGCAGAACATAGATATGATGATGTTTTAATACCTATTATTGAACAAATGGAATCTAAATGGAATGAATATTGGGACAAGATATGTCCTATGCATAACTTAGCTGCTGTATTTGATCCAAAAGTTAAATTAAGTGGCGTACTAATTTTACTTGAAGCATATTATGAAAATATGATTCAAGATCCTGAACCTGTTAAAATTGAGGTAACACAACTTCTTTATGATATTTATGCTTTATATGATGAAAAAATTCGTGGATCTATATTACCCGCACAAAGCTCTATTTCTTCTTCTAGTAATTCTCATTTGTCATATATTTTTTCATTCATTGCACAGAGAAAACAAACATATGCTTCAAGTTCATCTTCATCATCTTCATCTTTAAGTAGTGAACTAGAATTTTATTTACGAAATGATGTTCGGCCTGCATATGATGAAAATCAAATAGAGAGTCTAGATGTATTAGCTTGGTGGAAGAGTGTTAAAAATTAATATCCTGTTATGTCTGCCATTTCACGTGATATTTTAGCTATGCCGATGTCTACAGTAGCATCAAAATCCGCTTTTAGTGCAGGTCGGCGTGTTCTTGACGAAAAGAGAAGTAGGATGACTGGCGACACGATTGAGATGCTTCTCTGCTTCAAAGATTAGTTGGATGCTAAGGCGAGACTTCAAGATAAAGGTGGACATGATACAAAATCCTCTGATGATGATGATACAAATACTACTGATGATTAGTAAAATTTTGATCATTTATTTTTAATTCTTAATTTTTTATAATTATATATTTTTATTTTTTTAATTGTTAAAGTGAGTCATCTCTATTTTTTTCTCTTTTCTTATTATATTCTGGAGGTCAGGCCTAGCTCCCCTCCTTTCATGTGCCATTTTGACTTAAATTAATAAACTGGTAGGGATCTATGCCAAACCCCCACTATTAAGATGGTTTTATATTAATAAATTCTTAGTTCCCAACATTTTTTTAATTTATTAAAAAATACTTTTTATAAATAAAAATTTTATTTTCATTTATTTTAAGGGGGTCGGGTCGTGCCCGGCCCTGCCCAGGCCCTTGTGGGCTATGCCGTGCCGGGCCCGGTCCAGGCCCTAATGGGTCGTGCCGTGCCAGGCCCGGCCCATGCCCTAATGGGCCGTGCGGTGCTTGGCCCGCGGGCCGTGCCAGCCCAGGCCCTTATGGGCCATGCCGGGCTTGGCCCGCGGGCCAGAAAACCTAAACCTGGTCCGACCCCTTATTATGGGCCGTGCCTGGCACCGCCCATTACTGTAGCAAGTGTGCCGTGCCAGGCACAACCCGCTTCGTGCTGAGCCGTGCTGGCCCATGGACGGTCCGACCTAGTGCCCATCTTCACAATTGTTTCAAATTTACTTAGTAAAATTAATTTTGATGGACAAGCTCTGAGCAACAACATGCAATGTGCTGGCTTGGATAGAGCTATAAAAGCACTATACGCATATTGAGTTGTGCTAGTACCATTAGGAGTGCAAATGGGTCAAGCCACTCATGAGTTATTCAAGTTGGTTATTATATAGCTCAAGTAGTTTAAATAATTTTTGGAATCGAGCTTGACTAGATTTTTTTCTTTGTACTCTTTCATCAATTTCAGACAAGTAATGTGAAAACTTAGCAGCCACAAACCTTTCTGTTTACATACAACATTTAATTAGCAGGATTTATGAGCTTCAGAACAAGTGGTTGAACAGATCGGAGGATATGAGAGAAATAAGCTTTGCAACCTGTATTTCTTTAGCCAATTTTACCAAAGTTCTCATTGCAGAAGACAAGCAAAACAGTTGTTACTATGAACTCGTCTCCATCAATATTGAAATAGCAGCAAGTAGGGCAGTCCAATTGACCTGGAATATGTTTTCTGATAAAATTAATTTAGGTTTGCACACTCTTGATGATTTTCTCTTGGGGCACTCCTTCATGGAAAGAACAAAGACAAATCTAGAAGCAATATGGTCTCAAGGTAAAAACATAATCCAAAAGAATGTCTTGGACTGACATCTGAAGGATACCTTAGAAGGTTTTGCCTGGCAAAGGGCAATACTTTCCGATAAATTGTATATCTTTATTCAAACAAAAAAATGATGGTAAGTTCACAAATAAGCCATCTAACCATCTAAAATTTTACAAGGTAATGTCTGGCATTTAGGAACAAACTCTCTTATTTTTCTCTCTTTTTTGGCATTTCCTACAAAAGAAATAAGTAGGAAAGATAAAACTTCTTGCAGTCCTTTTAGTCTGATAAATTCAAATGCTCCTTTAAGGGAAGCCAAAAGAGGATCTTTTCAAAAATATATAGATGAAAGGATGTGTTTTTTTCGTAGAGATAAGGGTGTAGGATGATGCAAACTTTGCTCAGGTGACCCAAAAAGGACATTGAAGAATTATTCATTATTTGTCAAACATAGACATGAACCAAGAGCCATATCATATTTATCTGTGTTTGAGTGAGGGATTTGCTTCTAGTGTTTCTATTTTGGGCCAAATCCCTGGAAATTGGAAGTATACATCAATATCTTCACCCTAAGTTTTATCTGAAACATGTATTTTGAATTCTGCATTCCTTATATGTTATAACTCCAATATTGTCATCTGTGTTACACAGTTAAATTTAAAATTGACATTACAACATAAAATAAAGCCTTCAATGTGTCAAACAAGCCCAATATTGGTTTTTGTTACAAATTAGGTCTATCTCTTATCCCAACAACTCATACAGGCCTGCATTTTTAAATAGTAACTTCTATAAAACACATAATAATTAAACTTTAGTACACACTCCTTTTGATAACATATTTTACTGGTCACCAATTGATGAATGCGGTTTAAAAATTAAGAACATGAGACAGTTGCAATTTGTGATAAGGTAGTCTTAGGGCTCGGGTTTAAACTGCTTCACCAAATAATTGGAAAAAAAATGACATGATTACTAGCCCAGAGAACTAAGAACTCATTGTATAACATTTACATTAATTTGCCCACCATCTCCACAAAACTTGTGACAATATGCTAAAGTTCACATTGTGTCACTGATGCACTATGTTATGCTTATAAACTTGTTATAAAATTAGTTAATTTAGCAAGTTTCAGCTTAAATTCTCTGAATTAGACCAAGCCTCAAACTGTATACTTTTGATCAATGCTTTGGATCACATATGCACAAAATGAAACAATGCCATAATAGAAACTCACCTGGCATCCTCTAAATACCGCATATATTCATAATACCTTCAATACTACACAACTGATGAGTAAATTTAGCTTATTGGCTCACTTGGCATCCTCTAAATTGAATTTTGGTTACACATTAGAACCGTTTCTCATCCCAGCAACTCATTTCAGACCTGCATTCATGAATACTGACTTCTATAACACACATGATAATTTAACTTCAATATGCATCCCTTTCAATAACATATTTCTTAGTATAACAATTGGTGAATATGGTGGGGAATTAAGAAAATCAGATACGATTGCAATTTGTGAAAAAGTAGTCCACTAGTCTTAGGGCTTGAGTTTAAAATGCATGAACCAAATAATTGGGCAAAAAAAAAAAAAAATCATGATTAGCAGACCAGAAAACTCAACATTTCATCAGATAACAATTACCTTAATACTCCTCAACATCACCATGAAACTTGTGACAATATGGAAAAATTCACATCCCATCACTCCTGAATTGTGCTGTGCTTATCTCCTTATATACCAACTGATATATTCACCAAATAATTAGCAAAGAAAAAAGGAAACAGTCATCACCAACCCATTCTGCTGACCATTTCCACAAAGCTTGTGACAACATGGTAAAATTCACATCGAAGCATCCTTTATGGACTATTTGATGTTCATTAACTTGTGCTAGACTTCCCTATTTTAGAAAGTTAGAGGTTAAATTCTATGAACTAGAAGCTAAGCTATAAATAACATAAATTTTAATCAACACTTTTGATCAGATTTGCAAATATTATAACAATTCTATAATACACAGCTCACTTTGCATCCTCCATATGTTACATATATTCATAATACTTTCAATATTACATAATTGATGACTAGAAAAAAACAATCTTGATGAAGGATTCAAAGAATTTAAGGCTAGCCAATTGCCCAAAAAGCAATATTTCAGAAGAATTCAAAGAAAATCTGCAATATATTTCATGATTCCAGCATAAACCCTTACAATTCATACCAAGATTGAAACTTTCAAGAAAAAGAAGGGGAATTCAAGAAGATGGACCTCAGAATCAGGCGAGGGTAATGGAGGAGAAGTCGAGCTGCGCCGCAATCTCGTCGAGCTGTTTCTTGACGCTCATATCAATGAGCTTCGACCCTGACGACCCGTAGCGGATAGTGAATCCGGCGACCAGGGAGGGATCAATGACAGTCTTAATCCTCACATTCCTGGCCCCTGTGAGCCTTTGCACCGTCTGGGCGATCTGGGAGAGGTCCTGGGACTCGAGCCGCACCACCGACGAGACCACCGCCACCTCCGTGCCGGTGATCCGATTGTAGCATACCTCGAACTCCTTGACGATATCTTTGATGATGTCGATCCGCTTCATGTCGACCAGGATGTTGAGGAAGTTGGCGGTATGGTTCTGGAGCTTGGAGGAGAAGGCAATCTCTTTCACCACCTCCTGCTTCTTCTCCGGCGAGATCGTGGGGTTGGCGAAGAAGGACTGGACGGCGGGGTCAGAGAAGACGCGGTCGACCTTCTCGACATCGGCGATGGTGGCCTCGAGGGTTCCATTGGATTTGGCGACGTCGGCGAGGGCGGAGGCGTAGCTGGAGGCGGCGGTGTCGACCATGGTGGCGCCGGCGGAGCCGCGGCGCGGGTGGCGGAGGGAGGGGAAGGAGCGGGGGAAGGAGAGCTTGAGAGGATGGGGCGGGGGTGGAAGGGGAGTCGGCGGAGGGAGGCGGAGACTGGGGCGGCGGAGGCGCAGGCGGTGGAGGGAGGGGCGGCTGGGCGGAGGGCGACCGGAGCGGGGAGGAGAGCGGCCATTGCGGCGATTCGCTTTGGGCGGTGGAGTGAGGGGAGGAACGCGACGGGATTTTCTGTGGAGATTTGGACGGCGGAGATTTTATGAGGCTAGATAAGCGGACGGTGAAAGAGATGGGCTTTATCTTTATGGTCTGGGGGCGGGGGTTGGCGGCCGCCAAGTTATTGAGTGAATGATAGGCGGGCACGTGGACAAATCAGTGGATGAGATTTTTTTTTGGGTTAGTGGACGCATGGATAAATCAGTAAATTAGTTTTTATATACATACATATATATATATTCTATAAACATTCAAATTTATATAAATATTTTTTTTAAAATTAATATTTATATATATACTTATAAAATAATTATTTTATATATATTATTTTTAATTTTTTTATAAATGTATCTATATCATCTAATAATAATAATAATTTAAAATTAAAATGATTGAAATATTTGATCAAAAAAAATTATGAGGGTGTGTGTAAATAGTAATTTGATAAGAATATGTATATAAATTTAAATATTTAGGAAGGTATGCATGTAAAAAATCTTAATTTAATTTTTATAATTTTTATGTTTATATCATTTTAAATATTCAAATTTATCTGGAAATTCTTTCAAAATTAATGTTTACATATATATCCTTATAAAATTTTGTTTTTACATACATACCCTCCACATAATGGTACTCTAATATCATTAGCTAAAACATAATTTTAAATATAAAAATTAATAAGAATTATAAAATCACATCTTTATATATGAAAATGAATAATGGATTAACATGTCTTGATGAAATCTATCTGATCCATTATCTTCCACTTGGCTTTCCAATTATATATTATGTCTTTCATGATCATTGGCATATCTAATTTCTTAAATAACCTTATTCCTCTCAACCAAGAAAAGGATTGTTGGAGGATATGATTAAGGTTTAGTAGCGGCATGTATAGAAGCTATCTTTCTCTTTAAAAATTATGGAAAGTTTTTATAAAATAAATAAATTTATGATGAGTCATCCTATTTTTATCCAAAAATAAAATATAATATAGTATTCTAATATTCTAATATATAATATATTATATTATATATTAAAATAATTCAAATCTATTAAAATGAAATAAATAAAAATTAGAATTTTTGTGCATATACCCTTCAAAATATTTAAATTTGTATGAATATCCTAATAAAATTTCTTTTAACATATATACACTCATAAATTTATTTTTTTTGCATATCTACTCATAAGGGTAATTCAGTCATTTTAATTTTAAATTATTAATTTTTTAATGGTATTAGATAATATGAGTACATTTATAAAAAAAATAAAGAAAAAGAAGGATATATATGCAAAACAAGTATTTTATAAAGATATTCATGTAAATATTAATTTTGAAAGGATATTCATATAAATTTGAATATTTAGAAGGGTATACATGTAAAAATTTGGGAAGAAAGAGAAAGACAAAAATGTTTGAAAGAGATTTGGAGAGAAAGTTTAATATAACATCTCCGTGGATTAGAGAAAACTATTCTAAGTACTTTAATTTAAACTAGCAAGAAGAACTGATAGGGAAAATAGAAAATATATTATGTAGTTGATAAAAAGAAAAAATATAAATCAAAACTTCTGAAAATATCATTATTAACAAGATGTCTTATAATATTTCTTTTAAAGAACAATTTGGCTAGGAAATTTAATAGACAATTAGTCAAATAAATCCTTATCTTATTCCATAAAATAACTTAGATACGTTACAACGGCCAATAAAATATGGTTTTGCAATATATAATTATCAAATAATTTTCCTTTTTTGTTGAAAAAAATCTGCAGCAATAGAGGAGAGGATATTGTTATAGTAGTATACTAAGTCTTTCTTTTATAGGCTATTTTGAGGGTTTTAGATCTATATAAATCCCTTACCATATAGTTTTCATAATTAAGATTTGAGAATACAGAATAAACACTCTCCATCCTTCTCCTTCTTCTGCTCTTCTCTTTCATCCTCTTCTTCTTCTCATCTGTCTTTCATCACTTCATTTCTCAAAATGTCATAGATTTATTGATATGGATGAATTTTTATGGTTCTTATTTGCATAAAATGATTTTAAACTTTTTATTTAAATTGATATATTTTGTCCTTTTGCATGGTTTTTTAATCATGGGAATCTTTGCCAAGTGTTGCATGCTATGTTGAAAAGGAAAATATCATGTTGGTCTAGTTAGGACCGGTAGCAAATATACAATATTAATGTTCATAACATAGAATTGTCTAAATAAACTTCTAGCGCAAGATAGTTTAGAAACTTTCTTCACATCATAGTGGAGAGTAGGAAGATTGTCATCCCAACTAGACTAGCAATCTTTTATTCACGCATGGAAAATTATTCTATAGTTGTCTAAATAACATATTATTATTGTAATAGTTCACAATCAAAGCATTTTTAAGCAACAAGTATTCCAATCATCAAAACAAAGCAAGGAAAATTCATGTGGACAATTATTCCTCAATTAATAATTTACATGTAGGGATGAACATGGATCATGAGTGATCTCGATCCGATCCAGTTTTTTGATTGGATTTTATTATTGGATCTAGATTCAATCTGATAGAAGATTGGATCGATTCAGGTCAGGTCCATGATCAAAATCTTTAATCCAACAGATCATTTGAAATGGATCATATCCATATATAATGAAGTCACAACCTAAAAAATTTAAAATTATGCTGTATCCAATTCAAATATAGACAACTATAGTTTGATTATTATATAACTAACTACTATTAATTATATAAAATATATAATAAATAAAACTCATGTATCAAAATAATAATTCCTTCCAAGCAACCGTTGTTTATTAATATCCTTGCAGTTACTCTCAATCTTCATTCAGGTTACCCTTCACTGCCTCTGTCCTTCATGAAGTCTTTACCTCGAGGGTCTTGGCAATACTTCTCATGTTACTCACCATACCGATTTGCACTCAGAATATATATATTATATTTCTATTTATCTACCGACCTACCTACCTATCTATCTATTAATCCAACAACTTGGTGCTTGGTGGCTTTTATTCATGGGCAACAAGTCAAGCACTTAGTCAACAAAATAAAGCATGGAAATTTCCTGGGATTAATGTTCTTCAATCAATGTTTCATGATTCAGGACTTTCTTCCAAGCAATCATTGTTTATAAATATCCTTGTAGTTACTCTCGATCTTCATTGACATCACTCTTCACTGCCTTTGTCCTTCACCAAGTCTTTACCTCGAGGTTTCCGCTGGCAATACTTATCATATTACTTATCCCATCGGTTCTCTGCGGATAACACCAACGCTCTAAAGTCCTTTATTCTGCAATACAATACATCTAGAATGGTCTAAATAACATATTATCGTAGAAGTTAATCCTCATCACGTATCAGTTCATAATCAAAGTAGTTATAGGGAACAAATCACGCACTTTCCAATCAACAAAACAGAGCATAGAAATTTCCTACCAAAATAATGATGATTCACAAGATAAGACTTCCTTCCTTCCAAGCAACCATTGCTTATATATATACTCGTAGTTATTCTCAACCTTCATTCATGTTACTCTTCTCTGCCACTTTTGTCTTTCATGAAGTCTTTACCTCTAGAGTTTATGCCGGCAATGGTTCTCAAGTTACTCATCCTACTCTTTTTTTCTCTGAATAACGCTGAAGCAGCAACAAGTACTATAAATTCCTTTAAGCTTCGATTGATCGATCTGTGCTACCTTATCACCGAGCTCTGGCTGAACTCTGTTTTCTTGGTTTTCTTTTTCAGGAGATGCTCTTGGGAAATCGAATTCCACAAGTTGCACCAACGGCGAAAGTGAGAGTGTAGTGTTTCCATGTCGGATGCGAAAAATTTTAGGAAGGACCCCATTGTATGCTCCGCCTTCACCTAGAGGCAATCCTCCCCAACATTTACGATGATAGCAGCACATTCGAATCGGCTCTGTTCCATTTGACCACCCTGGAAGCTTTGGTATAGGTCCCAAAAATAAAAATGCACCAACACGTGCTTTGCACATGCTGGTGGGTGAGGAATGGGACTCCCATCAGGAGTATTCTTCCATGATTTTTCTGCCAAAGTTTGATGCTGAGAAGGATCGGGGAGCAGAGTTTCAGCCTTATTTTAAATCACCCTGGCCTCTTTTTATACCAACGGACAGCCACGCTGCTCTGATACGAGAACGGTCCATAATATTCCAACAAAAAAAAAAAAAGGCCTGAAATTAATATCCGCGGTATACCCTGCCCTCCTTTCAATCCCCACATGCAAAACTTGATTTTTGGATTTAGTGTTCGTTGGTGATTGCCGAGTTTTCCCCGGATGCCTTCTGCCACCATCATTGCCAAGCATCGGGAGCAAGGTAAGATCCCAAAGATATTTTAATTAATCCTCTTCTACTGCTTTCTTGGTCCATGGAGCTCGATTTTCAGGCCAATAATTGACAGATCTGGTTAAAAAGAGCGTGCTCTATCTCCCCCCCCCAAACACTTTTTTTTTGGTTTCTTTTCCGATCTAACCATCGTCGGTTACGGGGGAGGGAAGGGTGGGCATGCCGAAGAAAAAAAAAAAAAAAAAAAAAATTCTTTAAATTTTTTATTAGGTAAATTTATTAATAAATTAAATTTTAGAATTTAGTTATTTAAGTTATCGACTCATTCGATATTGCATTGGAATGCTTTATATGATTGTAGTAGAGTTAATATGCGATGGTTGTCGTGATTCTTGAGTCGTTATTTGGAGGCATGACATATATGTACGTTAATACAATGATTACCTGAATTTAAAAATATAGACGTAGAATAATTAGTGAATTTGTGTTGACATGAGAAGTTTAAATAAAGGCTAATTTATTCAGAGGAGGGTTGCAGAGAGAGAGGGAAGCTATAAAACAGAGATAGCGGGTGAGAGAGTGGTTGATGGAGAGTGGGTTACGGAGGGAGAATCCAAGAAACAAAGAACACGAAGGCCTGTGCAAAACCCAAAAAGAAGCGTAAGATGCGTGACCCGCTGAAGCATTGCTTCATGGTGGAATTGGAGCAGAACAGCAGCTGGGCGAGATAGATGATGAATATATATATATATATATATATATATATATATATATATATATATATATATATATATATATATATATCAGGTTGCTAATGGACACTGAGAGAAACCTGGTGACATAGATGAGATGCCTTTAATGGCTGACCAGATGGCAACGAAATCTCCCAAATCCTATTGCTTGCAAAGTAAAAACCAATCCTTAAAATTTTGTTGTCTTTCTATGGAAATAGAGCAAGTGCTTTGTGTTTGTTTTGAAAGAGACTACTAGCAGGACCAAGTGACAGAGACATGGAGTATTAAAACAATTCGACCTTTCCATTTGGTGCAGTTTCTGTGAAGCCAATGGGTGCAAAGATAGTCGAACCGAGCAAGAGAACGGAGAACCCCAAGAGCCAAGCGAATAGGAGTCCATACGGCACAGAACAAGGGGCAGACAGAAAAAAAGATGACCCGCATTCTCCGGTGCTTGGCCACAATTTTCACGTAAGCCGAGATGCTTACTAAGCTTCTTGCCAAGCAATTCTCCGGTGTTAAGCCTTCTCCACGAAGCAACCCAAGAGCATTGGGCTACGCCTCTAGTCTGGCCCCTAGCAGACCCAGGCCTATGGCCAGCACGTGGCCCAGGTATCGCTGACCACGTCCCTGGCGCACGTGCAGTCCATAGATGGTTTTACACGATCTATTATATGGGCACGGTCTATGATCATGGTTCGTAGTGGTTTTTGCATGATCGATACTTGCATGATCCGAGTGAAGATTTGATGGCCAGGGAAGGTTTTCGATTTCAATTAGATGTGATTTCTCATGATTTTTGGTATCTGATTGAGATTCGACAGGCCAGATAGTTCCTTGGATCAAATACTGATTGGATAAGGAATTGAAGTCCAATTTTAATGTGGATTGAACTTCTGGATTCTTGTCGAACTGCTATTCGATATAGAGACTATAAAAGAAAGGCAGATGGGCCAAAAAGAATATGAAAATTTAAAGGACTTTTAGAAGATGTGGCAGCGATAAAGAAAACCTGTAGGGGCTAGAAAGTCTCATTGAGAGTCAAGAGCTTTACAAAGGATTTTGAAATTTCTTGTTGAGAAAAATTGTATGGGATTGAGAGTGCAAGTTCTTATTATATAAGTAATTATTTTTCTCATAGTGAAATCTTGCATGCCTTGTTGATTGTATTTTTTATTTTACTTTCTCATCTTTCTTCTCGTATCAATAATAATATTGTGATCATTGTTGCCGCCTACACCATCGTGGTCTGTAGCTCTAGCGTGGTGCCGGACGTTGGCTTCCTTGCCCGGAATCCAGCATGCGTACCCGGACCTGCAAAAAAAAGGAGACCTAGGCCAGGGATCCCGGCGAGGGCACTCCAACGATCAAGTCAGTGGACGATCTAAGGAAACGGATCCTCCTCTGTGGATCATTGTACGGTCTCCATGCTCGGAGGAGTTTTTAAAGGAAAGAGTGGAGTGGGAGTTGTAGCGGAGGAGGGCTTGAGCAATGGTGGCTGTGTCCGTTGAGACTCTCCCGACGAGTTCTCCGGTAGCCTCAGAGCGCTCTTGCTTGCTTGCTCCCCCTCTGCTTCACTTTGCTTACCTTTCTCGATGGCCCTCAGGATATCCTTTTTAGACCCTGGATCCTCTTCATTACCCACCTTGGGTTCTCCCCCTTCTGGGGGTGCTCGAAGGTCAATGACCGGCAATACCCCATGGGTCGTGCTCTGGCGCCCACCTCCCCTCATGGTAGGGAGTTATGTCGAGGATTCTGACTCCCTGGTGGGTTGCCATGCTTGGGAAACTTTGGCAGAGCCTCGATCCGGGGGTAGCCGCTCCTAGGTTTGAATCCCCTAGCACGGCTTTCTTCTTCCAGGTGGCACGAATGGTCGGTTGGGGAATGCAGTGCCTTGATAGGAGCTCCTTTTCCTAATCGGTGTAAACAACAGTGGAAGAGATCCTGGTGCTCTAGGGAGGCACTCTTCTGTAGATCGGCGCGCTTCCCCTTCGTATGTCTTGGGCATCGTGCCGTCGCCTAATGGATGTAGTGGTGTTTCCTTCTCTCTGCCCTAGGAGCTTTCGAGATGCGGTTGGCCTTGGCCAGTGGGATAGCCTCGAGCCGGTAGACTTCTCCACTGAAGGTCACGGAGCACGAAGAGAGGGGCTGATGTGGCAATATCTACCAGCATGGCCGCCAGCTGGATCTAAGGGGGATTCCATGGCAGCGATCCCGCCATATCAGTTGCCCCCCACTTCCAAGTCTCGACAAAATGTCACATTCGGGGCCAAGGGAGTAAATGCGGAGCTGACATGAAAAGGTAAAAATCTGGTACCATTAATGCCACGATCGTCGCAACTTCGCAAATCGGGCCTTGGGGCCAATGCGGGGGTGCCACATCAGTGAGTCCGAGGAAGCATAATGATCTATGCAGGACCCGAGACAGTTTTCAGTGAACCGAGGTGTCGCCTTTGGTTGATCTTGACATGCACACCCATTCGATGGAGGGAGTATCGAAAGGATGCACGGTCGCTGTCTGGCCATTTTGAAAAGAGAGGAAACTTTCTTCAAATCATCTCTTTCGATTTCTTTTTGCTCGTCGATAGACAAGAGTCTCTTCCTTCCCCCCAGCTATCCTTTACCTTCAAAGCAACCAGGTTAGTTTTCTTTTGTCTTCTCCTTCTTCTCCGGTAGGTCGAGTCTTCCTTTAGAACCCTCTCAGAATTTAGCTTTCCTGTTCTTCTTCCTTTTCTTGTCTTAGATGGCTCCCTTCGGTCGGAATCATCGTCTCTCTAGCAACCCCGACGAGGCAAGGCCCTCTCGGTCGAGAACTCCATCCTCCGATGAGGAGGAGGAGGTTCCCCTCTGCGTTCATAGGGGCCCTCATCTGATCGGCATAGTCATAGGAGAACATAGGGTTTCCCTTCTTGTTTCTCTTGCACCTGCGATCCCTTCTAGACCTTCCCGCTCGACCAAGCCCTCTGGCATCGCGTCGATGATGACCAGGGAGGACCTCTTTGTGATCCGGGATACTTATAGAATTCTGGATTCCATTCGGCTCTCAATCCCAGGACCAGAGGAATGGGTCATCTTAGTGGCCTGGGATGGATTGCCCTCTACGAGGAATTCTTCATTGGGGGTCTTCGCTTATCTTTTCATCCCTTCTTCCTTTCTATGCCTAGTCACTATCATCTTGTCCCCGCTCAGTTGGCCCCCAATTCAGTTAGGGCCATTAACTGCTTCATTATCTTCTGCCACTTCCATAGGATCGTTGCCCGTTTCTTCCTGTTCAGGGCTTTCTTCACCTTGAAACGCCATCCGACCGAGGGCAGGTAGTGGTTTGTTTCACCTTGCCCGAAGGGCATTAGATTCGAACTCCCCTCTTCCATCAAAAGATGGAAGACCAAATATTTCTTTGCTTCCATCGAAGGAGTTGACTGGCTCTGGAGCGATCTGGACCGAACTCCAAACCGGAACTCTCAAGTTGAGGCTGCTGATCGAAAAGTATACGACCAGCTTATTTTCGACCAGATCCCTTCCCTTGAGATTCTGCTGTCAAAGCAGAATCTATTCGAAGCTGGGGTCAGCCCAATTCGGGAGTTGGGTGAGTTCGGAATAGTGCTTCTTCTTCTTCTGCAAACCTTCCTAGGTCCGAGGTTGACTTCTGTTTCCTTCTTCCTGCAGGTATGAAGTTCTCTGTGGAGTATCTCCTAGAGTCCACTTAGAAGAGGAGCGCGTCGACAGGGCCTAAGGAGACCCTGCTGAAGAGGGACTTGACTGAGCCCAGCCAAAGGCCTGGGCTTGCTGTAGCCTTCGGCCCAGAAGGGAGGGCGGCCGACCCAGCCTTTGATTCATCAAGGCGACAAACCCAACTCCCGGCCTGGGAATCTGGCATGAGCGTGCGGACCCAGCCCGCCACTACCATTACGGTCCAGCCTCCGGAAGTCATCGAGGTGGATGCAGAGAGAGAGGAGAGGAGGGAGCGACCGCTGGTGGCACCATCGAGCACGGTGGCGAGCTCCACCCGGATGACCGAGATGCCTTCGGTGACTCCTCCTGAGGGTGCAGCGGCAGCCCTAGCCCCATTGAGGACCGTCATCCAAAGGGCGTCGATCGAGGTGACGCCGAACTCCATGGTCACCCAAGATTGTTTGATAGCCAAGCCCATCCAGTCGCGCAACCGGCACGAAAGGGGAGGCAGGTCACTGCCGGAGGCCATTCTTGAAATTTTTTCCCACCTCTTCACGGTAGTCTTTTATCCTTTTCTTCTTTTTTCTCTCTTCTCTCTTTTCTCTTTGTTTTTTTGAAGTGCTATAACTGATATTTTCATTGGTGCAGGTTGAGGCGGACCTCCTCATCCATGACTATTGCACCCAGTGGGAAAAAAGAGAAGACCAGAAAGAGCAGGAGCTTGCAGGGTTGGTGGCTGAGGCCAAGGAAAAGACTGAGAGGGCCCAGGCTACAGAGGAGAGGAACAGGGCCCTCCAAGTCAAGGTGGCCAACATCGAGAGGCGGGTCAGGGATCTTGAAGCATCCTTGGCCCGAGAGAAGGATCGGGCCAAGCACCAGGTAGAGGAGCTCAAAGACAAGGTGGCCCGAGCAGAGGATCGATTCAGACCCTCCGAACTCAACTAGAGGCGGTGCAGGCGTGGGCGTCGACAGCTGAGGAGAAGGTTGTCGGGGTGGTGGTCTTGATGGAAGCCACCAAGAAGGAGGCCACTGAGATGGTACCCAAATTCAGGGCCTTGATGGAGTACGCTGATAAAGTCCAGGAGGCGGCCACGGACTCCTTCATCAAGGGGTATGGGGTCTGCTAGTCTCGGGTGGCCCAGCTTTTCCCGGAACTAAAGTTGGACAAGATTGCACTTCCAGGAGTTCCAGGCGGAGACTTGGAGGAGGCAGCAGCTTCTGCTAAAGTGGAGGAGGCGGGGCCCGTGACAGACGTGGAAGCAACCCCTCTGGTGGAGGTCCAGGAGGATTCCGGCATGCCTCACCACCGTCCCGATAAGGAGCCGATGGAGCAGTAGCCTCTGAGCCCAAGGACTTTGTTTAGTTTACTTTTAGGCACTTTGTACTTAGGAACTTACTTTGGTTTTGTTTTGGGACCGCCCGGCCTGTCGGGGGTCTTCCGATGATGTAACTCTCCGATCTAATTTCAATGAAACTTCATTTCCTTCCATCATATCACTGTGTTCTTGGTTGTCCCAGCTCCCTTTGGCATTTGCCCATGCATATATTTCTACTGTAGCACCCCGTCTGGAGGCATCCTGCTTCCAGTCCTTCTCGGTAGGGTTTCGGGTGTAGTAGGTAGCCAGAGAACTCAAAAACTTCATAGGTTACTGTCACCGTGCTGGAAACTTGGTTGGAGGACTTCATGCATTCTCTCGAAGCTAGTTGCTTATCTTGAGGACTTTATAGCTAAGTCAAGAGCTAGTGGATGTCTCGAGGTAGCCTGAGTGGTCTCGAGAGACCATATATGGGTGCCTGGGATGCCACCAAGCTGGAGAGCTTAGCTTGGGAAGTTTTGAAGACGTCCTCGTTGGTCCGGGGTTTGATAGGCAAGGCGCGGAGCTTCTGTGGTTTGCCGGCTCACTGTCGTCGAATCGGGAGTCCAATGAATTGAGTGCGAGGCTTCTGGAGTTTTCCAGCTTCGAGGTGTGGGGCTTCTGGAGTTTCCCGGCTTCGAGGAGCAGGGCTTCTGGAGTTTCCCGGCTTGCCAATGCCAAACTAGGAGTTCGACAGATTGAATGCAAGGCTTCTGGAGTTTCCCGACTTCGATCATCATACCTGGGATCGGGCAGTAATATTCCTACAAGATAAAAATAATTTTGCACCGAAAGGAATTCTTTTATTAGTGAGAGGAAGTCTTACATCATTGGTAGTACATCCTCAAATTGTTGGCATTCCAAGTTCGAGAGAATCGGGCACTATCAAGCTCGGTGATGTTGACCCCTGGAATGATTTTGATGATCACAAAATATTGGAGCATGTATTTGATACTAACTCTTTCAAATTGTTTAAGAAGTTTTGCAGGAAATTTGTTACCTTTAGTTTAAAATGGTTTTCAAACTGATTTGAGGGTAATGTAATTTTGTATATAGTTTTATGAACTTGAACTTGTAAAAGCCCTAGTTTTATTAATCTTGTAATCTTGTAAAATGGGCTAAAAATTGTAAAAATTAAAGAGTATGTAGATTAGCTTCTATTTGATTCAATGTCGAAGAGTTTTGAAGAAGCTTGAAACATTATTTGAAGATTTGCAAGAGCTGACTCATTGTAGCATGGCACGGAGAAAGTTTCAGTATTTCAGCATCAAGAGCCGACTCCTATCCCAAGAGCCGACTCATGGAAGAAAGCATTTTTTTGAAGCCTGAGATCTCGAGCCGACTCCTATCCTAAGAGTCGACTCATCTAGAGTTATGAATTTTGAAGCCTGAGAACTCGAGTCGACTCTGCCTTGAAGAGCCGACTCTAGGTATTCATTATTTTGACTTGACTGAAGGCAAGAGCCGACTCTAGCCAGAAGAGCCGACTCTTACAGAATTTCATTTTGGGCTGTCTGAGACTTTGAGCCGACTCGTGGACCTCGAGCCGACTCGTGGAGCCATTTTCTGCACTCCAACAGCTAGTTACTGAAGTTGATTTTTGAACTTCATTTCATCTCCAACAGCTCTTTCACGAATTCCTTGGCCCTACAACAGTCATATCTCTTGGAAAACTACAAAAGGGATTGTTTTTAAAGGATTAAACAATTATTAAAGCTTTATTATGGAATTATCTTGAGATATTCAAGAGCTTTCAAGTCTTTCACCTACCTACCTCAAAGAGCTTTCAAGATAGGATTCAAAACTTTAACAACTCTACTCCATCATTGAATCGACTTATTGAAGAAGCAAAGAAGCAGCTTGAAGAGCATTTAAGAGTATTCAAAGCTTGGCTTCATCTTGATCTACATCAGCAATATTTAAACAAACTCGATTTGTTGTAGTTGCTTATTTATTCTGTCTATCTTTATTTTCTCTCTAAGAATAGTAAGGGACTGTATCTTAAGAGAGGGTTGAAGGTTTTTAGGTGAACCTTGTAAAACCTAAGTTAGGTTCTTGGTAATCCCGGTATAAAACCAAGTGTTAGGGTTTTCTTTGGTAATCCCGTTTAAAATCAAAGGGAGTTTGGGTTTCTTTGGTGATCCCGGTAAAACCAAAGTATATAGGTTTGGATTGTGAGCCTGGTAAAACAATCCGATTGTATTCCGGTTTGGGGGATATAGTGAAAATCCCAAGTGGTGCTTGGATAGTAGACGTAGAAGCCGGTTGCTCCGAACCACTCTAAATTTCTTGTGTTTGTGATTGTGTTCTTATTGCTTTTACTTAATTACTTCCGCATTGCATATTGCACCACAACACTAAAAGAATTTGAAAGTGCACATTATTGTGAAAAGTTTTTTTAATCCCAATTCACCCCCCTCTTGAGAAGCCACCTGGGCAATAAGTGGTATCAGAGCGGAGTCTCTGAAAGTTACTTAGAGTAAAGATATATGGCACATCCCATGAGCACTTCATTGGCCGAAGGTCAATCCATAAATCGACCTTCACTTTTCACTGGAATCAATTATACATATTGGAAGGCAAGAATGAAAATATACATTCAAGCCATAGACTTTCATTTATGGAAGATTATCTTGAAAGGACCTTACACACCCACAATTAAAGTTAATGATGTAGAGGTTTCCAAACCAGAAGAGGATTGGGACGATAATGATATGAAATTAGTTGAGCTTAATGCCAAATTAATGAACTTATTGTATTGTGCTTTGGATCCAAATGAGTTTAATAGAATTTCAACTTGCAATTCTGCTAAAGAAATTTAGGATAAATTAGAAATTATACATGAAGGCACATCATAAGTTAAAATATCAAAAATCAATCTTCTTGTGCATAATTATGAGCTATTTAAGATGGATCATAGTGAGACTATATCTGCTATGTATACTCACTTTACTGATATTATAAATGGTCTCAAAAGTCTTGGTAGAACTTATTCTAATGCTGATCTTGTCCAAAAAGTATTAATATCTTTACCAGATAAGTGGAAAGCCAAAGTGACAGCTATTCAGGAGGCGAAGGATCTAAATACTCTACCATTAGATGAATTGCTTGGATCACTGATCACACATGAATTAGCTATGCAACAAAGAATTGAGGAAGATACCAAAAAAAAGAAAGCCATTGCATTTAAAGCTATAGAAGAAGATAAGAATGACGAATCAGACTCATCAGATGATGATGATCTTGGAAATGATGAAATTGCCCTTGTCATGAGGAAATTCAAGTGGTTTATGGGTAGAAGAAAAATAAACAGATAGAGAAAATAATTCAGAAAAAGAGATTTTGGGAGAGAGAGAAAAAGATAAAGAAAAAGAGAAGGATAAAGATAAGGATCAAGTTCCAATTTGCTATGGATGCAAGAAGCCGGGACACATCCGTCTTGATTGTCCTGAAGCGAAGAAAAAGATGTTCACCAAAAAGAAGAAGAAAGCAATGCTTGCTACTTGGAGTGATAGTGATGAAACTACATCCACTGAAGAGGATGAAGAAACAACAAAAACTATACAAATCTGTCTTATGGATTTGGAGGATGAGGTAAATACATCTGAACCCAATTTAGAATTTACTTATGATGAATTCAATAATGCTTTTGATGAATTATTGCTAGAATACAAAAAAGTCGATTTAAAAATGAAAGCTTTGAAAAATCAATGTGATACATTTGAAAAAGACAAAAATGAATTTGGTGAAAGAAATAAAATTTTGCAAAGAGAATTAAATTTAGTTTGTAAAAGACTTAAGATTGTTCAATTTGAAAAAGAAGAGCTTTTTGAGAAAAACAAAGGTTCGAAAAATGAAAATGATGATTTAAAGAAGGAAGTTCAAAAACTCAAACCCTTGGTTGAAAAACAAACCTTAAGCTCTAACAAACTTAAATTGATTTTGAAAAATCAAAGAGAAATAAAAAATAAATTTAGAATTGGTTACAAAGGTTCTATTTCAAACAAATTTTCTACTTCTACTTCATATGTTCCAAAATTTACTACCTCACGACTAGTTAGACCTCAATTTGCATCATCTCAAGCTTATTATTCAAAGTCAAGGATTGTATGCTATGCATGTAATAATTTTGGTCATAAAGCATTCGAATGTCATTTGAAATATAATGATAAGAAAAAAATTAAGAAAGTCTGGGTTCCAAAAGGAACTATTTCCACTAACTTGCAAGGACACAAGAAAGCTTGGGTACCTAAATTTGTTAAATGATTATTTTGCAAGGTTGTCTTGCAGCCATAAATATAAAAAAAAGATGGTATCTGGACAGCGACTGTTCAAGGCACATGACGGGTGATGCTGATCAATTCTTTGTCCTAGAATAGAAGGATGGTGTAATGATAACATTTGGTGATAATTGAAAAGAAAGGATAATCGATATTGGTAAAATCAAAATTACTCTTTCTATATTTATTGAAAATGTGTTACTCGTAGAAAAGCTAAAGCATAATATTTTGAGTATTAGTCAGCTATGCGACTTGGTTTTAATATTTTCTTCAAGTCATCAATGTGTATAGTAGTTGATCCACTTGACTCTAGTACTAAATTCATTGGATACAGACTTGGTAACATTTATGTAGTAGATCTTAATGATCTAGCTATGTCAAGCAACACAAGTCTTGTAGCAATGAATGACAAAAACAAGGAATCAAGTTTACTATGGCATAGGCGACTTGGTCATGCTAGTATGGACACTATAGCTAAACTTATTTCAAAGGATTTAGTCAAAGGTTTACCAAAATTTAAAGTTAATTTTGATTATGTATGCGATGCTTGTCAGTTAGGAAAGCAAGTGAGGGAGAGTTTTAAATCTAAAAATATTGTTTCTACTACTAGACTCTTAGAGCTACTTCACATGGACTTATTTGGACCTACTAGGACTACCATCCTAGGTGGTATGAAATATGGCCTTGTGATTTAGATGACTTTTCAAGATACACATGGGTTTTGTTTATTGCACATAAAGATGAAACTTTTAATGTATTCAAAAAGTTTTATAAAAGAGTTACAAATTCGAAAAATTTATTTGTTATTTCAATTCATAATGATCATGGCACCGAATTTAAAAATCAATATTCTGATCACTTTTGCATAAAGCACGATATTGATCATAATTTTTCTGCACCTAGAACACCACAGCAAAATAGTGATGTAGAAAGAAAGAATCGTACTTTGGAAGAGATGTCCAGAACAATGCTTTGTGAAGAAAATCTTCTAAAATACTTTTGGACAGAAGCTGTTAATATCGCATGCTATATTTTAAATAGAGTTTTAATTAGACCTATTATCGGGAAAACCCCTTATGAACTTTGGAATAATAGAAAACCTAATATTAAGTATTTTCATATTTTTGGATGCAAGTATTTTGTTCTTAACAATGGAAAAGATAATCTTAGTAAATTTAATGTAAAATTCGATGAGACTATTTTTCTTGGATATTCTTTAAATAGTAAAGCTTATCATGTTTTCAATGAAAGAACTTTAACGGTTGAAGAATCTGTATATGTTATTTTTAAGAAATATGATATTACATCTTCTAGAAAGAAAGATTTTGCTGCTGATGATACATGTACTTTAGAACATGGACTGAAAGACTTGACTCTCAAAGACAAACAATTAAGTGAACCACATGAAGAAGAGATAAGCAAAAATCATGATGATATATCCAAGGAATGGAGGTATGTACAATCACACCCTAAAGAATTAATTATAGGAGATCCATCTCAAGGTGTTAAAACTAGATCTGCATATAGAGATGCACATGATTTAATTGCTTTTGTTTCTCATGTAGAACCATATAATATAGAAGAAGCTGAAACTGATCCTAATTGGATGTTAGCAATGCATGATGAATTAAACCAATTTAGGAGAAATAATGTTTGGATCCTAGTAAAAAGACTTAATGACTATCCTGTTATAGTTACTAGGTGGGTTTAAAGAAATAAATTAGATGAAGATAGAAATGTAATTAGAAATAGGGCTAGACTGGTTGCACAAGGATATAATCAAGAAGAGGGAATAGATTTTGATGAAACTTATGCACCGGTAGCTAGATTAGAAGCCATTAGATTGCTACTAGCTTATGCATGCTTTATGAACTTTAAATTATTTCAAATGGACGTAAAGAGTGCATTTTTGAATGGTTTTTTATCTGAAGAAGTTTTTGTTGAGCAACCACTAGGTTTCATTGATCACACTTTTTCAAATCATGTTTTCAAACTGAATAAAGCTTTGTATGGTCTGAAACAGGCACCTAGAGCCTGGTATGACAGACTAAGTAAGTTTTTAATTGCAAATGATTTTGTAAGAGGAAGTGTTGACACCACACTGTTCATTCAAATAATGAATAATGATATTTTAGTTGTTCAAATATATATTGATGTCATTATCTTTGGATCTACTGATGAATTTTTGTGTCAAGATTTTGCTAAGCTAATGCAGGGAGAATTCGAATGAGCTTGATGGGCGAGTTGAGTTACTTTCTTGGACTTCAAATCAAACAAACTAAAGAAGGTATCCTGATCAACCAGGCCAAGTACATTAAAGAGATTATCAAAAAATTTGGCATGGAATCAAGCAAAGATAATGGAACACCTATGAGTCCAGCATGTAGACTTGATAAAGATGAGAATGGCATAAATGTTAATCAAAATCTGTACCGAGGTATGATCGGTTCATTACTTTATTTGATAGCTAGTAGACTTGATATACTATTTAGTGTTTGTATGTGTGCATGTTTTCAATCTAATCCTAAAGAGTCACACATCATAGCTATTAAAAGAATCATTAAATATATGAAAGGCACATGCAATGTAGGTTTATAGTATTCTAAGCACACATCATTGAAATTAATTAGTTATTCTGATGCTAATTATGGAGGCTGTAAAATTGATAGAAAAAGCACAAGCAGCACCTATCAATTTCTAGGTGTTAACTTGATTTCTTGGCACTGTCGCAAACAAAACTCTGTAGTACTATCTACTGCCGAGGAAGAATATGTGGCTGCTGGGAGCTATTGTGCTCAAGCGTTATGGATCAAGCAACAACTAGAAGATTATGGTATTGTCCAATCTAAAATTTCTATTAAATGTGACAATACTAGTGCTATTAATTTATCCAAAAATCTAATTCAGCATTCACGAACTAAGCACATTGAAATTCGACATCATTTTATTCGTGATCATGTTTTAAATAATATTGTTGAACTAGAATTTGTACCCACTGAATATCAACTTGCAGACATTTTTACTAAACCATTTAGTCTAGATAGATTTGAGAAAATTAGAGGCGAATTAGGGCTATGTGACACATTCTGAACACCTTTTGACCTAATTTTTTGAAAAATAAGGAAAAATTATCTAGATGTTTCAAATTTTTCTCTAGAGCATAGGACAACCTATTTGTATGTCTAGAAACCTATAAAAACTGATTTTGACCCTTTTTGACTTTTAGATTATTTTTTGGCTCGAGCCGAGGAGTCAACAGGGTGCTTGGCGAGCCGACTCGAAGGTCGGGCCGAACATTTTTTAAATAGGGTTTCCGTGGTTTGGTTTCATTGTGTTTTTAGGTTTTGGCCATTTCCACTTAGCCGACTCCACATTCCATCCTAGGAAAACTTTCAAAAACTCTCTCAAACCCCTCCAATCTCTTAATCCGAGCTAGATGGCACCCCGCAATGCTGTTGCCAAGAAACCCTTGTGGGTGGTTCGGACGGTCGCGGAAGAAAGGAGAACCAAAAGGCACTTAGACACCTCAAATCTGGAAGAGGAACAGTCGATTGAGCAAGAACAAGAGCCTCAAGCACCTAGACAAGTGATTCTTATGGAAAATCGTCAGGTAACCCCAGGTAGGTGCATTGATTTTAGCTTCTTGGAGCAAGAACAGTTGCGTATTGGGGATTGGATAGAAAAACAGGGTTAGAAGAATTTTTGTCTATTGAAGGTTCCTACATATCCTAACTTAGTCCGACAATTCTTTGAAAATATGTCATTAGGGGCATTTCATTTGGAAGGAACTGTTTAAGGAAAGCATATAGAGATTAGTGAGCAAAAACTATCAAGTATTTTGAATATTCTAAAGGAAGGTGAATGCTATTTGGTTTTAAAAGAGAAGCAGAAGACCCTTAGACTCATACTGGAAAGATCAAATATGAAGGGTGTTGAGCATGTGAGTGCAAATTAGCTTTCATTAGAGATGAGGCTGTTGCACAACATTATCAGTAGGATTTTCTTGTCCCGGATGGGGAGATTTGATTGGGTCAGCGAGCATGACCTTGTGTTTATGAGACGTCTGATTGTGGGGGAGGCCCTTAACTTATCGTTTATCATGCTCTCACAAATGAGGGAGGCAGCTCGTAGGGCACGGGCTTGTCTACCGTATGGGATGGTCTTTACATTGTTATTTCAGGATACCCTGGTAGATCTGACAGGAGAGGATAGCTAACTACTGCTGCACTCTGACAGGTATACTGTGAAATCCCTTACTAGAATGGAATTCATTAAAGTAGATGGCCATTGGATTCGGAAGATTTCAAGTATTCCGATAGCTCACTCAAATGATTCAGAGGATGGCACTCAGGCAGCACATGGACTTGGTGAGGAGGCAAATGCACAGGCTGATGAAGCTGGATCGTCAGAGCTAGCTCCTACCACACCACAGTCACCAGTCATGAGATCTGCAGCTATTGGATCCGATGCAGATGACAGACTTCAGAGAGTATTGGATGAGATATCTTGTCTAAGATCAAACACTGACACCAGGATTACTCTACTACAGTCTAAGATACAGCATGGATTCCAGGAGATTATGACCATTTTGAGATAGCTTTTTGCCAGCCAGCATGTACCATCGACTTTCACAGTAGCACCTGGCACTGGCACTGGAACTGATTGTGAGCAAGGAGAGGCTACACAATTTACTGATATTCCTACAGAGGCCGATGCTGGTATGGACATTCCAGGATCTGAGGTTGGACAGACTCCAGCTACCCAGATACTTTCTACCACCAGCACCTTGGCATTATCCTTTGATCCACCGACTATCAGACCCACTCCAATCATCATATCTTCAAAGTTCGAAGCCAAAGCCAAAACAAAAACTAGAGTGTCTAGGACTACCACTCCTACTAGGACTAGAATTAGGGATCTTAGACCTAGGTTCCCTAAGTTTAAATCTAGTCCAAGAATCTTAGAAGTTGGTTCCTCCTCTGATGAGGAAGAACCTGGTAGTGATGATCCTAGTCCATCTTTTTGATGTTTCTTAGACTTTTATCTTGATGTTTTTAGGACTCTATGTTTGTTATATTTTGGTTATTGTGATACAATCTTGTCGTGCCAAGGCACATCTGTAAAGTATCACCTATGTACTCATTTATATATATATATATTACCTTTTTTATGAATGATTGTGAATTATATCTATCCTTTTTATGAATGATTGTGAATCAATGTTCTTTTCTATACCTTTTGTTAATGACAAAAAGGGGGAGAACGAAGATTGTGCATGAAAAAGTTATAATATAAAAAAGTTATAATATGAATGTTCAATTTACAAGTTTTTATGAAAATTTGATTATGTATGAAAATTTGAATGTTGATTTATGAAAATTTGATGAAACTTAAAATAAATGCTATTACCATAGTAAGGGGGAGTTTTGTTAAGTTTTTTGTTAAATTATCATGAAATTTACTTCAAATATTTGATAATTTTATAAATTTCGATATGCATTGTATAGATGATACTCTTGATACATTATATGTTGATACATTATGTTTCGATACCTATTATTCATATGATACGGAAAATTCAATATCGATACATATGATACTTGTGTTAATAGTGTTCAAATCTATACATTTGATACATATAATTTGTTATGGCACACTATGTTGATACATTGATACTTAATCTGTGTGATATACATCATGTCTAATATCATTTGATAAATTTGAATTTACTGTAATTGTAAAATGTTTTAAATTTTTAATCATGCCCAGTGTTTTGTCATCATCAAAAAGGGGAAGATTGTTGACCCTTGGAATGATTTTGATGATCACAAAATATTGGAGCATGTATTTGATACTAATTCTTTCAAATTGTTTAAGAAGTTTTGCAGGAAATTGGTTATCTTTAGTTTAAAATAGTTTTCAAACTGATTTGAGGGTAATACAATTTTGTATAAAGTTTTATGAACTTGAACTTGTAAAAGCCCTAGTTTTATTAATCTTGTAATCTTGTAAAATGGGCTAAAAATTGTAAAAATTAAAGAGTATGTAGATTAGCTTCTATTTGATTCAATGTTGAAGAGTTTTGAAGAAGCTTGAAACATTATTTGAAGATTTGCAAGAGCTGACTCATTGTGGCATGGCACGGAGAAAGTTTTAGTGTTTCAGCATCAAGAGCCGACTCCTATCCCAAGAGCCGACTCATGGAAGAAAGCATTTTTTTGAAGCCTGAGATCTCGAGCCGACTCCTACCCAAAGAGCCGACTCTTCCAGAGTTATGAATTTTGAAGCCTGATAACTTGATTCGACTCTGCCTTGAAGAGCCGACTCTAGGTATTCATCATTTTGACTTGACTGAAGGCAAGAGCCGACTCCAGCCAGAAGAGCCGACTCTTATAGAATTTTATTTTGGACTGTCTGAGACTTCGAGCCGACTCGTGGACCTCGAGCCGACTCATGGAGCCATTTTCTGCACTCCAACGACTAGTTGCTGAAGTTGATTTTTAAACTCCATTTCATCTTCAACAGCTCTTTCATGAATCCCTAGACCCTACAACAGCTATATCTCTTGGAAAACTATTAAGGGATTGTTTTTAAAGGATTAAACAATTATTAAAGCTTTATTATGGAATTATCTTGAGATATTCAAGAGCTTTCAAGTCTTTCACCTACCTACCTCAAAGAGCTTTCAAGATAGGATTCAAAGCTTCAACAACTCTACTCCATCATTGAATCGATTCATTGAAGAAGCAAAGAAGTAGCTTGAAGAGCATTTAAGAGTATTCAAAGCTTGGCTTCATCTTGATCTACATCGGTAACACTTAAATAAACTCGGTTTGTTGTAGTTGCTTATTTATTCTTTATCTATCTTTATTTTCTCTCTAAGAACAGCAAGGGGCTGTGTCTTAAGAGAGGGTTGAAGGTTTTTAGGTAAACCTTGTAAAACCTAAGTTAGGTTCTTTGTAATCCCGGTATAAAACCAAGTGTTAGGGTTTTCTTTGGTAATCCCGTTTAAAACCAAAGAAAGTTTGGGTTTCTTTGGTGCTCCCGGTAAAACCAAAGTGTATAGGTTTGGATTGTGAGCCTGGTAAAACAATTCGACTATATTCCAGTTTAGGGGATATAGTGGAAATTCCAAGTGGTGCTTGGATAGTGGACGTAGGAGCCGATTGCTCCGAACCACTCTAAATTTCTTGTGTGTGTGATTGTGTTCTTATTGCTTTTACTTAATTACTTCCGCATTGTATATTGCACCATAACACTAGAAGAATTTGAAAGTGCACATTATTGTAAAAAATTTTTTTAATCCCAATTCACCCCCTCTTGGGAAGCCACCTGGGCAACAGGCGAGATAGTAGGCTCCATGGGGAAGGGCTTCGACCACTCTATAAGGGCTTTCCCAGTTCGAGGAGAGCTTTCTGCATTCTTGAGACTAGGAGGCTTCGACCTACTGCAATACCAGATCTCTCGGGAGGAAGGTCTTTGGCTTTACCCTAGAGTTGTAGTACCGAGCCACCTGCTGCTGGTAGGCTACCATCCAGAGTCGAGCCTTGTCCCTCATTTTTTCAAGGAGATCCAAGTTGAGTAGAAGGTGGGCTGGGTTTTCAACCTCATCATATTATTCTATCCGTAATGTGGGCAGACCCAGTTCCATCGGGATCATGGCTTCGATGCTGAAGACGAGGTTGAAGGGCATCTCGTCTGTGGCCGTTCGGGGTGTTATTGTTGGGAATTGTGTCCCAAAGCCAATCGTCTAGGCTGTAGATGATTGTGTTATCTTGTGTTTTGTTTATGAATTCTTTTTAATAAATAAAAGTTATTTATTTTGGCTGTTCATCATATTTACATTTTTCTGTAAAGAATTCTTGTGTGATGGAGTATTTAGAACTACATTATTTGATATAGGTAGTTCTTAAACTGGTTCACAACCAAAGGATACATTGTTATAGGACGACGATGTATCAAGTGTAGGTTGTTGTATGTCATATTTGTTGGTTATCCTCTTGACCAAGGAGTGTGAAGATACTGGTATGACATGCAAGTGAAATGTGTGACATTTTTCTGAACGTGACCATTTGCGGAGCTCCCTTCTACCAAAGGATTGCTCATGAAGAGATATGGGTATATGTATCCCTCAGACCTGAGGTCACCATGGCAGCTTGCAAGCAACTTACTATACTTTGGTACCAGACTACCTAGATTTCTAATCCAGTGACGGAAGGTTTCTGGGTATAGTCAAGTACTTATGGAGCAGTGGTGGATCAAGATGGAATTGACCTCTCTAAATAGGTTGGAGTGAATGACTCACTATGTCTCAATTCAATAAAACCTTGGCCAGGGTAGTTCTTATAAAGAGTCACAGAACTGTGAGGTCGAGACATGATCTGGATAAACCAAATTAGGGTTAGCAGTTGAACCCTAGATCATCCTGAGCATTATAAGGTCAAAGGGATGAATTATACGGCAACCATATACCAGAGATTCTTGTGAGGTGCTCTGCATCTTCGACCTATTCGGATGTCGGGTATCATTGCTAGATGAGGACTTTGACTGGTACTGGAAATGTTCTAGTGCTACCGGCTTAGTATTCGAACCTGTGGGGTCACACTCCATAGAGGATTTCTATCTGATCTTGTGGCTAATCGATGATTAGGAATCGGTTGTCGTCACCAGAAGTCAATATGATTGACTTTGTTGCAAGTGTTGATACTTGGAATTTTGCAGATGTCGACACTTGGTGAATGGTCGATACTTGGCAATTTTCGGGTGTCGACACTTCCTGTGACGAATAGAAATTATGGGATTATTTCATGGGAGATTTTTAGGTAGGTTTTGACATGGTTTGAATTTTGAATTTAAATCAGTTTTGGCTCCAAGGCTTTATGGTATGAAAGTCATACTTACCTTAATGGGTTAGACCCATTTGGTTTGGCCTTGATCCTTTCTCCCATTCTCTCCCCTCACTCTCCTCCTTCCTCTTTCTCCTTCTCTTGGCTACACCTATAAATGAGGGTCATTGTATAGGCTGCAGAGGTTACAAGTTACAACACTACTAGAGAGAAGATAGAGAAGGTCTGTGAGAGGTTTTGGGATTGGGTGTAAGTTATCTAGCACTCTAGCTGGATCTTGGGAAGAGAGGTTTTGGGAAGGGGTTCCTGCTCTCATCCTAGTCTTCCTGGAAGAAGAAGATCGGCCAAGGATCCCGAAGAGCTAGCACTCAGAGGGAGTTGATTAGAGTTGAGCCCAGGTGTGGATTTCCTGTAGAGGCTGGATGCGTGTGTGGCTCGAGCACCTTCTTCCTTCTTACAACACTTCCACTGCTTCTCTCAGAGGTATAAAGGTACGATACTTTTATATATATTCTCTTGCTTTTGATGTTATATGCATGCTAGATCTTTATACTAGTTCCTATTGCGGGCAGATCGGTAGATCATTTTGATCTATCTATCGAGCCTTCCACTGTGCATGTTTTAAAATTATTTTAAGATGCATATCTTTCTACTCTTTATTCTTGCATATTGTATGCTAGGTGTAGGTGCTTTTCACCTTCAATGGTATCAGAGCAATAGGTTCTTTTTGTAGTGTAATGATTCTAGCATGCTAATAACATATCTTTTTAAGTACTTGGATTGAGTCCTTCACCATGGCCATCCGGTCATAAGAGAGAAGTAGAGGTGTAAGACCCCCTCTTTCCATTCAATGGGATCTCCTATAGTATGTAGGGGTGCCATTGTGATTGACTCTTGAAAAGAAAAATAAGAAGAAAGAAAATTATAGGTTAAAAATGTTTTAATCTAATGAAATGATCATAAAAAAAACTTTAGATAAGATCTAAGAGTTATTTTTTATCGAATTTGTTGAATGTTTGGAGAAACATTAGATTTGAAATCACTGTTTTTTCATTGTCTCAGGCTGTGAGTTGACACTTGGTCTTTGAAGTGTCGACTCATGGGAACATTTCTTGAAATCTGATTTCTATTTTTCTTCTGAGACAGGTTGAAGTGTCGACACTTAACCATTGAAGTGTCGACACTTGAGTGCATGCCAGAAAATATGTTGTTATATTTTTTGTTCCCTATCTCAGGCCTTGAGTCGATACTTGCTCCTGAAGTATCGACACTTGAGTTGAAAATTCTGAAAAAATAGTGAATTCAAAATTTATTTTTTTTGTAAAATTGTTTTACATGATAAATTAAAATTGTTTTAATTTATTTGAGGCTGTTGGACTTAATTAAGAATTAAGAATGGCTAAGAACTCTAGGAATTTGATTCAAAGATTTTAAGTCATTTCAATAAGCCTTAAGGGTCATGGGTTAGCTTCTATTAGGTTCTTAATTGGATTAGACCTAAGTTTAGATGAATTGGACTAATTAGAGAACTAATCTAATCAAATGTTGAGTTAAAATTTCTTCTCTAGATCTATCTAATAGTTAGATTGATTAGTCCATAATCTAAATGGACCTAATTTATGGCTCAGTGAAAAGCCCGAGTCTTTAGGCTAGTCTAATCGAGTCTAATGAACTGATTGGTGTCGAGGTAAGTTTGGCATTGTGATCTTGGTTCTTTGGGGCTATCTCTTACCTGGCCAAGTCTGTTGGTGTCTAAGGCAAGATGGTTAATGACGGAACCCAACCCATGATCTCACTTACCTGGCCAATGTGGTCGATCAGGATTGATTAGATAGCTCATTGACTCGTGTTAACCCTTGTCATCCAAGATTAATCAGTCTTGACTGATTTTAGGTACCCATGGATCATTAGTTATGTGTAACCCTCCTAGATTACTGATGTGGTCAGTAGGAGGTTGATCCATGTCTTCTCATCTCTTTATCTGTCACATTATTTAAAAACCCTCTAAATTATTAGGTCCTTAAAAGGACAAAGTTATAGGGATAACCAAGTCCTAGCCTTTCATTAAGTGGGATAGTAATGTGTCCAGTAGTTCGATGTTCATCGACATATCCAAAGATCGGGTGTTCATCGGGCTATTGGAATTGCTATTCCTAATATAATGGCTCAGTGCGACTCTCTTAACGGTGGTCAGGTGGGCCAGTCAAAGTCGGACTTGACCATTTGTTAGTTAGAAGCATTGAATTTTGTCATGTTAATACTTGGACCTAATCGGGACCTTCAATAGAAGGCCTAAAGGTCGATTGAAGTGCTTCTTGGGACAAAACCCAATTACTAGAGGTTACTTAGAGAAGTAATCGATTAAAGAACCTACCTTTAGACACACATGGGTCGGCCGGCCAAAGTCGAGCTCATGTGTTATCAATTGGACTCTGGTACCCACTAGTGAATTAAAGCAATTTCTCGGATTGGAGGTAGAGGCTACCAATCTGAGCAAAATAGTGGGAGGGACCTTTAGACTAAAGTCCAAGTCTTTAGGTTAATAATTTATATATACTAATTAGCTTTGATTTTCCTTTCAGATGTCTTCCAACCTGTCACTCTGGTCTCTTCTCGACAACGAGAAGCTCAATAGACCCAACTTCGATAGCTGGTATCGAAGGCTCAGGATTGTCCTAGAGTACGAACGGATCTGTATATGATATCGGATCCAGCACCTGAGATCCCTGCTGCTAATGCTCGGGGTTCAATCAGAGACACTTATCAGAAGTGGCTCTCTGACAGGACCTGCATCATGTTGGCTGCGATGAACAACGAGTTCAGTCACAAGTTCGAGGAAGCCCAGCCGAAAGAAATCCTTCAAAGATTGAAGGAGTCTTTCGAGATACCATACGATGTTGAGAGGTACAGGATCTCCTATGCTATATACAACGCGCAGATGCGTGATGGAGCCTCGGTCACTAATCATGTATTGTACATGATCGAGATGATTGAGCACCTGGGCAAGCTTGGATGTCCCTTGCATGAACAGCTTGAAAAAGATGCGATTTTGAATTCTCTCCCCTCCTCCTATATAGACTTTCTTGATCATTACAAAATGAATAATCCTGCAGTCAACTACCATGGTCTGTTGGGGTTGCTGCAAACTTATGAGAAAGACCACCAGTTGAATAAAGGGGTGGTGAATCTAGTGGGAGATTCTTTGGGAGGGCGTCACCCCTTTAAGAAAGGGAAGAAGAAAAATAATAAAGGAAAAAAGGTGCTTAGTGCTTCTGGGCCCAGTCAGGCCAAGAAAGTGAAGGCTGATCAAAGCCAGGCAGAGTACTTCTTCTGCAAGAAGCAGGGTCACTAGAAGAGGAACTGTCCTCTTTATATTGCATCCCTTGACCTGAACAGGTCCAAGAAGAGAAAGATGCAGGATGGTCCTAGACAAGGTATTTATATGATAATACCTTGTAGTTTCTCTGTTTGCGATACTACTAACTAGGTATTGGATACAGGAAGTCCAATACATATTTGCAATTCTTTGTAGGGACTTTAAGTTAGTAGAAGATTCGAGGATGGTGAGAGATTCTTGAATGTGGAAAATGGAAGCCAAGTTCCAGTTCTTGCATTGGGAGTCCTTAAACTTATTTTCCAATCATGTACTATCATTTTAAACGAGTGTCATTTTTGTCCTTTTATTTTGAATGTCATTTCTATAGGTCAGTTGGTTGTGTATGGTTATGAACTATTAATAAAGAATAATATTTGCAAAATCATTTTGAATGATTCTATAATTTTGAATAAATAAATGCGTGATGGTATCTATGTACTATTATGACCTATTAATGTAATGTACACGTCTAGCAAACGCTCTAGGATAGATAATGTCAGCGAAGCGTACCTATGGCATTGTAGGCTAGGTCATATTAACAGGAACAGGATAAACATGTTGAAAAGCGAGGGTCTCCTCGATTTTAGTGAAGATAGTTCACTTCCAACCTGTGAGTCCTGTCTTCTTGGAAAATTGACAGTCACATTTTACTGGAAAAGGTAAACAAGCCAAAAAAATTTCAAGTCTAGTACATACTGATGTATGCGGACCCATGAATGTTAGTGCGAAGGGTGGGTATGTTTATTTTATTATATTTACAGACGACCTTTCGAGGTACGGTTATGTCTTCTTGATGAGACATAAATCTGAGTCATTTGAAATGTTCAAATGATATCGTAATGAAGTAGAAAAACAAACTAGAAAGTATATCAAAATTCTTCGATCTGATCGAGGTGGTGAATACCTTTCGGGTGAGTTTCTGACATATCTTGAGAAGAATGGTATTTTCTCTTAGTGGACACCTCCAGGGATATCCCAGTTAAATGGAGTGTCTGAGAGGAGAAATTGAACCTTGTTAGACATGGTTCGGTCCATGATGGGCTTTGCTTCTCTCAATATTCTTTTGGGGATATGCTCTAGAATCAGCCTTTTACCTTCTGAATAGGGCTCCAAGTAAGTCCGTTAGTAAAACACCATATGAGATGTGGACTGGACGTAAGCCGACACTGTCACACCTTCGGGTCTGGGGGTGCCCGGCTTATGTAAAACATTTATAAATGGACAAACTTGGACCTAGGTATGATCGGTGCCTATTTGTTGGGTATCCAAAGGAGTCTAAGGGGTTTTACTTCTACTTAGCTAAGGAATAAAAGTTGTTTGTCGGTCTTAGGACTATCTTTTTGGAAAAGGAGTTTCTTGGTGAAAGAACTAAGCCACTAAGATTGAACTTAGTGAAGTTCAACAAGTAGAAGAACTGACACACTTAAGGGACAACATAGAACCTGTTGTGATTAGATCACACCCAGAGCCCACTCAGAAATCATTAAGGAGATCTAGTAGAGTACCGAGCCGATCGGACAGATACTACGGTTTCTTGGTCCGGGATGGTGATCCCATTGAACTCGATGAGAACAATGAGAATCCGATCACCTATATGGATGCGTTGCAGAGGTCTAACTTTGAGAAATGGCTTGGAGCCATGAAATCCAAAATGAAGTCCATGGAGATCAACAATGTATGGACATTGGTTGATGCACCTGAATGGATAAAATCCATTGGGTGCAAATAAATTTTCAAAAGGAAAAGGGGCACAGACGGGCAGGTAGAGACCTATAAAGCCCGTTTGGTTGCCAAGGGGTATCGTCAACGTTATGGTATTGACTATGACGAGACATTCTCTCCTGTGGCAATGCTCAAATCCATTCGGATTATGCTTCTTTAGCAGCGCATTTTGACTATGAAATCTGGCAAATGGATGTCTGAATAGCTTTTTTGAATGGTGAGCTAGAAGAGGAGGTATATATGATACAACCTGCAGGGTTCACATCCATAGATGAGTCAAAGGTGTGCAGGCTTCAAAAGTCCATCTATGGACTGAAGCAAGCATCAAGGAGTTGGAACATGTGATTTGATAAGTGTATCAAGTCGTATAGCTTCGTTAGGAATGGAGAAGAACATTGCATTTACAAATGGGCTAATGGTTCTGTGATTGTATTCCTTGTGCTGTATATAGATGACATTCTCTTAATCGGGAATGACATCGCAATACTGCAAGGAATAAAGGTCTGTTTATCATCTCTGTTCTCTATGAAGGACTTGGGTGAAGCCTCTTACATACTAGGTATGAAGATCTATAGAGATAGATATAGAGATAGATCTGACTATCCTAGTCTACATATATCGACACCATGCTGAAATGGTTCATCATGAAAAATTTCAAGAAGGGCTATCTCCCGATAGGCACTGGAATTGATCTCTCCAAAAGGAATTGTGCGACAACTCTTGAGGAGAGAGAGCGCAAGAGTAGAATTCCATATGCTTTGATAGTGGGTTCTATCATGTATGCCATAACATGTACTAGACCAGACGTGGCATACTCACTAAGTGTAGTAAGCAGATACCAGTCTGATCCAGGTGAAGCTCATTGGAAAGTGGTGAAGACCATTCTTAAGTATTTGCGAAATACTAAGGACCAATGGCTAATTTATGAAAAATCTGACTTGAAACTTGTGGGGTATACTGACTCTAGTTTCTAGTCAAGTAAAAATTATAGCAAGAGTGTGTCAGGTTTTGTCTTTACCCTGAACGGAGGAGCTGTCTGCTGGAAAAGTTCCAAGCAGCCTATTGTGGCAGACTCAGTATGCAAAGCAGAGTATATTGCAGCATCTGATGCAGCGAAGGAAGCTGTATGGTTACGGAAGTTCCTTGGCGAGCTGGGAATGGCACCTTCCCTGGATGGTCCTGTTCCGGTGTACTGTGATAACACTGGAGCATTGCTCAAGCCAAAGAGCCGAAGTCTCATCACCGCACAAAGCATATTCTGCGATGCTATCATCTTGTACGAGAGATCATGGAACGAGGTGACATTGACCTTCAGAATATCGATGGAAAGGAGAACCTGACTGACCCCTTCACTAAAGCCATCGGAGTTCAAGAGTTCGATTGTTGTAAATGGAAAGTGGGAATGAGATTCTGTACTGATTAGCTTTTGTCCAAGTGGAAGTTGTTGAGACTTGTGTCCCAAAGCCAATCATCTAGACTGTAGACGGTTGTGCTATCTTGTATTTTGTATATGAATTATTTTTAATAAATAAAAGTTATTTATTTTGGCATCCATCATATTTACATTTTTCTGTAAAGAACTCTTGTGTGATGGAGTCCTTAGAACTACATTGTTTGATATTGAGAGGATATATCAGGTAGTTCTTAAACTGGTTCACAACCAAAGGATATATTGTTATTGGATGATGATGTATCAAGTGTAGGTTGTTGTATGTCACATTTGTTAGTTGTCCTCTTAACCAAGGAGTGTGGAGATACTGGTGTGACATGCAAGTGAAATGTGTGACATTTCACTGAACGTGACCATCTACAGAGCTCCCTTCTGCCAAAGGATTGCTCGCGAAGGGATATGTGTATCTGTGTCCCTCAGACCTGAGATCATCATGGTAGCTTGCAAGCAACTCACTATACTTTGATACTGGACTACCTGGATTTCTAATCCAGTGACGGAAGGTTTCTAGGTATAGTCAAGTACTTGTGGAGCAGTGGTGGATCAAGATGGAATTGACCTCTCCAAATAGTTTGGAGTGAATGACTCACTATGTCTCAATTCAGCAAAATCTTGGCTAGGGTAGTTCCTGCTCCTTCAACCTGTCCCTCTTGGCCTAATTCTTGCAATGGTCATGGATGAGCAGGAGATCTGTCCCGAGCTGCACCAAAGAGGACGTCAGCCATGCAAAAAAAGGGGATGAGGAGAAAGGCAAGGAGCCCTACTGAGAACAGTTGCGGGAAGGTGCCGAGGATGGCATCCGCCAAAAGCCTTCCTCCCCTTTCCTGCCGGTTAAGCGATTGGATAGCAAAGTCCATCATGTATTCGACCAGTGATTGATCTTGAACCACCGAAGAGTTTGGTGCCACCTCGATGGGCGCCTTTCGGGAGCTACTCTTCTTTTTCTTTGGGGCCACCGCGGTGCCCTCAGGAGTGGTTGAAGACGTCTCCAAGCCCCTATTGAAGCTTGCCGCCACACTGGATGGTACTATTGACGGTGGCTCCCTCCTCTCCTCCTCTTCCACTTCCACCTCGATGACTTCAAGAGGCAGGGGCACTGCAACAGCAGCAGTGGACCGGGCATGAATGATCACATTGGGCTCCTAGACCGAAGGCAGGTCCTGCTGCCTCGACGGTTCGGGGATCGGTTCGGCTATTTTTCTACTCGGCTCAGAGGGTACAACAGGCCCAGGCCTTGCATTGGGCTCACTCCGAGGCCTCTTCGACAGGGACTCTCTAGCTCCCGCTGGTGCACCCCTCTTCTGGGAGAGTGCGATAAGGTGGTCTAAGGAGTACTTCATACTTGTAAAAAGGAGGGAAACAAGGTTAGCCTCGAGCTTGAACAGACCAGCAGAAGAAGTAAAAAAAGTTTGTACCGAACTCACCCAACTCCTGGATTGGGTTGGCCCTGGCTTCGAATAGGTTCTGCTCTGATAGTAGAATCTCGAGGGAAGAAAATTGGTCGACAACGAGCTAGTCGTAGATCTCTCGATCAGCCGCTTCGACCTTAGCGTTCCGATTCGGAGTTCGATCCGGATCACTCCAGACCCAATCGACCCCTTCAACGGAGGCAAAGAAATATTTGCTCTTCCACCATTCGGGTGAGGAGAAATAAACCACCACCCATCCTCGGTCGGGTGGCACTTAAGGATGAAGAAGGACCTGAACAAAGAAAAATGGGCTACAATCCCGTGGAAGTGACAGAGGATAATAAAACAAAAGATCATCCTAACTACATTCGAAACTAGTTGAGCCGCGATGAGGTGATAATTGCCCAGCATGGAGAGGAAGAAAGGATGAAGAGGGAAGCAAAAACCCCCTGTGAGGGATTCCTCATAAAGGGTGATCCGGCCTGGGCTACTGGAGGTGACCCATTCCCCTGGTCATGGAATTGAGAGCCGGATGGAGTCTGGGATGCCAAAGGCTTCCTGGATGATCGAGAGGTCCTCCTTGGTCATCACCGAAGTGACACCGCAGGGACCAGTCGATCGAGAGGGCTTGGAAGAAGCTTCGGGAATGGGAGGAGGAGAAAGATGAGCCCTAGACTCTCCTATGACAATCCCGGTGGGACGAAGCCTTCTGCAAACCTCGAAAGGGACTTCCACCTCCTCATCAAAGAAAGGAGTCCTCGGTTGAGAAGGCCTTGCCTCATTAGGGTTGCTCGAGGGATGGCGGCTACGACCTGATGGGGCCATCCTAACGAAGATCAAAGGAAGAAGGGGAAGAATGAAGTCCGGAGGGGCCCTAGGGATGAGCTATACCTAACTGAAAAGGAGGAGAGACCGAAGTAGATGAACCTGGCAACCTTTAAGGGAAAGGACAGTCATGAGAAAGAAGAAGGAAAGCTCTAGTCCATCGGTAGGCATGAAGAATTTGAAAGAAAAGGTATTCTCAGGAAACTCCCCTTTTCGAAATGACCAGATAGCAACTGTACCCCCCAGAACTGCCGCCACTGGATTGGCACCACATGTCGAGATCAGCGAGGAGCAATGCTTCGGTTCTCCCAAAATTGTTTCAAGTTCTGCTTCAGCCATAATACTTCCTCGGACAAGCCAACATATTCTCCCTGCATTGGCCTAGGGTCCATTCCATAATGCGTCGACGATCGTGGCATTAATGGTGCTCAATTTTTACCTTTTCATGTCAGCTCCGTATTTACTCCCAACGGGACTTGGGAGTGGGGGGCAAATGATGTGGCAGGATCGCTGATGTGGAGCCCCTATCAGATCTAGTCAGATGCAGTCAGGTGCCACATTGGAAGAAGTTGTCATGTCAGACTTTCCCTTCTAGCTCCTTCGCTAGGTGGCTCCCTCGAGATCGAGCCCACCTCGGTCGAAGTCGAGCTCCTTCGCCAGGTGGCTCCCTCAAGGTCGAGCCCACCTCGGCCGAAGTCGAGCTCCTTCTCCCTTCGAGCTCCTTCGCCAGGTGGCTCCCTCGAGGTCGAGCCCATCTTGGCCGAAGTCGAGCTCCTTCTCCCTTCAAGCTCCTTCGCCAGGTGGCTCCCTCGAGGTCGAGCCCACTTCGACTGAAGTTGAGCTCCTGCTCCCTTCGAGTTCCTTCGCTAGGTGGCTCCTTCGCTAGGTGGCTCATTCGAAGTCGAGCTCCTGCTCTCTTCAAGCTCTTTCGCCAGGTAGCTCCATTCGGGTCGAGCCCACCTCGATCAAAGTCGAGCTCCTGCTCTCTTCGAGCTCTTTCGCCAGGTAGCTCCATTCGGGTCGAGCCCACCTCGGTCAAAGTCGAGCTCCTGCTCTCTTTGGGACAAGCTCTCTTCCGACGAGAGGTCCAGCAGCTGGAAGTCAAAGTCCATGGTGCCACCCCTTTAGGCAGCCGACCACCGTCCAAGGACCACGGAGGAGCATCCCCCACGATGCCATGATCACTCCCGTTGCTACTTACACCAAATAGGAAAGGGTGCCCTGGCTAAGGCACTACACTCCCAACCGACCGTCTGTGCCACCCGAAAGAGAAAATCACCTTGAAAGACTCAAATCCAGGGGACGGCTATCCCCCGATCGAGGCTCTGCCAAATTTTCCAAAGTGGAGCGAGTAGGCGGGAGGTCAGGGCCAGCAACATAACTCCTTATCATGGATAGGGAAAGTACTTGTGCACACGGCATGGAGCATTGCTAGAAGTTGACTTACTGGTGCCTGCAGAGGGGGGAGATCCCGAGGTAAGTTGTTGGAGGGGCTCCTGGCCTAAAAGGATCCTCAAAAGGTTCTCGAAGGAAGGTAAGCAAAAAACGAACTCAAGCAAACGAGCAAAAGGGCAGCACACAGGAGAGCAATCGTGGGTCCGAGTGCTTTGGGCTATTGGGGACTTATCAGAAGGGTCTTGACGGACACAGCCACACAGCTCGAGTTTTCCTTCGTCACTACTACCCCCGCTCTACTCTCTCTCTCTCTCTTTCAAACTGTCTCCTCCTCCAAGTATGGAGTCCAAGCAAAGGGGCCCACAGGGGAGGATCTATTCTCCTAGATCGTCACTGACTTTATCATCGGAGTGCCCTCGCTTGGATCGCAAGCCCGGGTCTCCTTTGTTTTGCAGGTTCGGGCATGTGAGTTGATTTCCGAGTGACAAGGTCGGCGTTCGAGGTCATCTCCAAGCTACAGGCCATAGCGGTATAGGCGACAACAAATTACATGATGCATTTAATGATCTTGTGCATGAATACAAAGTATTAAAAATTAAGCAGAAGAAGTTAAAAAAACATGTAGATTCTTTTTCTCTTGAGAACACCAATTTTGCCAATAAAAATCATGATTTAAATATAAAGATTGATGTTTTAAAAAATGATAAGAATAATCTTTCTAAAGAAAAAGAAAATTTAGAAAAAAAAAAATTGATTTGAAAGATTTATGTAATAAATTTTTAAATGGAAAAAATATTTTATTGAATGAAATAAAAATTCTAACAAGGTCCAAGATTTTTGTATCAAATGATGAGCTGTTAAGGAAAAACAAAAATCTTGAATGAAAAAATAAGAATTTCTATGTTGATGCATCTTCCAATCTTACTTGTTTTAAATATTATAAAATTGGACATAATGCATATCCTTGTAAATTAAGAAAAAATAGGATTCCAAAAGGAACCATATTTACTAATCCTAAAGGATCCAAGAAAGTTTGGGTACCAAAATTATCCACCTAGTTTATTTTGCAGGAGTGTCTTGCACCCCAACATGAAGAAAGGAAGTTTTTAAAGGTGGCTATATAAGATAACACAAAGAGTGGATAACCTACATTTTGGACTAAATGGTAAAGGAAGAATTATACGTATTGGTAAATTTTAAATATTTTCTTGCATAATTAAAAATGTTGTTAAATATTTGTTATAAATGTTGTATCAATTACTTTGAAAATTATTTTAAATGATTAATTAGAATCAAGTTTAGACTTATAGTCATTGGTTATGATCATGAACTTTTTAATGTTAATGGATTTCATGCTCTCATGATTAAACTTATGATTATTAGACTTTCACTTGATTTTGATTAATATAGTTTTAAACTATTTCAAGTAAAATATTATAATTTATGTGTTTTCATTTTTGGCATCCATGCTTAGACTAGAAATGATTTAGAACAAGTATAGAACTAGTAGTTAAGGATTACATTTAAAAAGAAGGTATGCACATTGATAAACCCTTAATCCAGTAGCTAGACTTGGTATCATATTACTTCTAGCATTTATATGGATATCAAATTATTTCAAATAAATTTTAAATCATGCTAAAATTTTTAAATGATCAATCTCTTATTTTTTGAAGACAATGTATATCTTGAAAATTCAAATATTTGATTTTAGACTTAATATATATGTTTATATTTCAAAATGTCTTAAATTACATTGCTTGTGCATTCCTATTTTATTCCTTGATGAATGCATATTTTTAAGGAGGAATAACATTTAGGAGGAGCATCCAAAGATTTGTTATCATTATATACATATTATGCTTTCAATATTTTTCTTGATATCATGTTTTACTTATATTGCTCTGATACTCATTTTTCTTGCCTTCAAATCTATTTTTTTTGAGAGGAGTCACATTCAATGATATCAGGATTTATTTTTAAAAAAGGAAAATTGATTTATGTTTTGCATGTGCATGTCATTTTTGTGGTATCATGTTCAATTGTTATCATATTTAATTAGTATCATGTATTGATTTTGATGATCTATTTGCTATTCTTTCCACCTTCATCTTCATTTTGTATTACCTTTCATCCTTTTTCATGATGACAAAAAGAGAGAAAAAAATGTTAAGTATGAAAAGGAAAAAGATATGATAAACATGAAAAATTATAAGAGAAATAAAAGAAAGTGTAAAAGAAAAAGAAGAAAGCAAAATTTTTAATCTTAAGGGAAGAATTACTAAGAGGGAGATTTTGAAAAATATTTTGAAATCATATTTCGAGGGAGAGCTTGATACTTATTTATTTGATCTTACATATTTATTTTATTGTTAATCTTTTTAAGCTTACCCTCTTTGTATACTTAAAGATTTTGTCATCATAAAAAAGAGATAGATTGTTGACTCTGGTCTTGATTTTGATGATTGACATAATACTTAAGTATATATGAGTACTAATTATATATTTTAGTATGTTTATCAGATTAAGTACTCATATCAGTTGAAGAAGTCCTTCAAATTCATGAAATTTCAAGTTATATGGGCTTTGGAATATGAGAAAGATCTTGAAGAGCTTACAATTTTAATTTGGACAAGTTTTAGAGCTTGGCACATACTTTGAAATTGGCCCGAGATAAGAAAGCTGAATTTTAGCCAAGTGCTGACTTAAGTGTCGACCCAAGTGTAGACTCACATAAGTGTAGACTCACAGAAATGTAGACTCACAGAAGTGTAGACTCACAAAAGTATTGACTCATGAATAAATCCAAGTGTCGACACTTGGTGTAACAGCTAGGTTTTCAGAAGTGTAGAATTGATTCAAACTTGCTTTAAATGGCTAGTTTTTTATCTTTAACGGTCATAAACGGCCATCTATGATTTGGAGAGCTATATTAACACCAAAAATCAAATGGGAAAGCAATCCTTTGGTGAGATTATTGAATATCCTTCAAGGATTCAGGAGTTGAGTATTCAAGCCTTCAAGCTTTCAAAGATAAGAGAGTTGATCCAAGTCCATAATATCAAGCTTCATTCAAAGGCTTCAACAAATTGAAAACAAGTATCTTCAACATCATCCAAGGGTTTCAAAGAAATACTTGCTTTATTTTAGAAAGCTTTATTATATTCTTTACTTTCATTCTTACATTGTTGTATCAAGGTTTTGGTGAGCCTTGGAAAACCAAAGAGATTGTTGGTGATCCCGTAAAATCAACATAGATTATTGGTGAGCCTGTAAAAATATCGAAAGTTGTTGGTTAGCCTAAGTTATAAAATCAACAAGGGGTTTTGACTTGTGAGCCCGAAAAAATAAGTTAGGTTTTGATTAGTGAGCCCGGAAAACTAATCGGTTGTAATCTTGGTGATTATAGTGAAATATCCAAGGAGAACTTGGGGAGTGGATGTAGGTGCCTTGGAGTGCACCGAACCACTATATATTCTTATATTTGTGATTGCTCTTATTTATTGCTTATTACTCTTGCATTTACTTTGTTAATTCCATTGCATATTTTTATTAAGCACACAAATACTTTGACAAAATACAAGCACTTAATTGCAATTAGCACATACTTGTTTTATATCCATTGAAATAGTTCAAATAATTTATAAAACCTAATTCACCCCCCCTCTTGGGTTGCATCATCACTGGGCAACAAGATGAATTGACTTAGGGCTGTGATCCGGCTTGTGAGGCGATGGACTTGCTTCTTTGACGTGGGATGCTCCATGTCAACAATCGCTTGGACCTTTTCGAGGTTGGCTTTGATCTCCCTTTAGATAACCATGAAACCCAGGAACTTTCCAATCGCCATATCGAAGGTGCACTTCACCGGGTTCAGCTTCATCTGATGTAGGTGAAGGTTTTGGAAGGCCTCTGCCAAGTCTACAATGTGGTTTGACTTCGATTTGCTCATGATGAGCATGTCGTCCATGTAAACTTGCATGTTGCGATCGATCTGGTCCTTGAAGACTTTGTTGACCAACTATTGGTACGTGGCGCCAACGTTCTTCAGGTCGAATGGCATCATCCGGTAGCAGTACGTTCCTTGGTTCATGATGAAGGTAGTGTACTCCTCATCCTCTAGGTGTATCCGGATTTGATTGTACCTAGAAATGCATCTATAAAGGAGAGCAAGCGGTGCCCTGAGGTGGCATCAACCAGTTAGTCGATCTTCGGATAGGAAAAGCTATCCTTTGGACAGGCTCGATTGAGGTCAATGTAATATATGCAGATCCTCCATTTCTCGTTGCTTTTCTTGACCATGATCGCGTTCGCCAGCCAGCTAGGATACTGCACTTCATGAATGAACCCGACCGCGAGGAGCTTCTCCACCTCCTCATTGACTTCCCACTGCCTCTCCGGGGCAAAGCACCTCTTCTTCTATCGGACCGGGCGGCACTTCAGGTCGATGTTCAACCTATGAGTGATGATGTTGGGGGGATCCCTGGCATGTCCACCGTAGTCCAGGCAAACACGTCCGTATTCGCCTGGAGGAAATTCAATAGGCGAGCCCGCTCTTCTTCTTACAGCTGGGCCTTGATTTGCACCATCTTCGATGGGTCTATGCCGAGGGGATATGTCAACAGATGCTCAATTGGGCTGCCCCTGGGGTCTTGCACCCTCTAATCGAGGTCATTGATGCTGGGATCCTCCTCGGCACTTCTGGCCCCTAAGATAGCCTGCAAACAATGTTGGATCGGCTGAGGTGCCCCCTTATCTCCCTTACGCCATAAGGAGTGGGAAATTGCACCAGTAGCTACTTTGTGAAGATGACCGCATCGAGCAAATTGAGTCCAGGGCGGTCAAGGATCACGTTGTAGGTCGAAGGGAGCCTAACACCATAAAGGTCATAATGACCATGCTCCGCTGAGATGGTGATCTGGCAGTATTAAGGAGAGTGATCTTCCCTTCAACCCTCATAGAGTCCCCAGTAAAACTGACAAGGGGGGTGTGTACTAGCTTCAGTTGAGTAGGGGAGAAATTCATCCCAGAGAAGACATCGTAAAAAAAGATATCAGTCGAACTTCCACTATCGACCATAATTCGCTTTACAAGATGCCTGGCAATCATCATCTCGATAACTACAGCATCATTATTTATATTTCCACTCCCAATTCCCTCCTCCCTCATAGAGGGGAGTACATTCTCTGACCTCTCCCCTTCCCGAGCCCTCTTAGAAGCGTGCTTTATTCCCTAGCATATCATATCCACTGGCTTCTTGGTGGGTTGGTTATCGACTGGTAGGACAGGAGGAAGAGCTGGAAGTACTTGAGGTTCTGTCGGGACCTTGCCCCCCATGAACTTTCTAAGGTAGCCCCTTCTTATCAGGTCTTCAATCTCTCTTTTGAAGTAGCGGCATTCCTCGGTGTTGTGGTTGTGGTCATGGTAAAATTGACAGTATTTTGTCTTATCGTGACTATTGGATGGCCTCAGCGAGGGAGGGCGGCGTAGGTAGCGCTCGCCCTCAATTTTCATGAGAATTTTCAACCTCGGGGTGAGGAGAGGAGTATATCTTTCTTTTGGGATGCGACCTCTCTTCGATTTCGGTGCTGATCGGAAGCTCAGGGTCGGTCTAGGCCTTCGCATCCCAGATGCCTCTCCCAGAGGCTACTTCTTTAGTGGCTTCCCATCCAACTTTTTCCTGGTACGGTCTGCCTCCTCGGCATGGATGTACTTATGGACTTGGAGGAGGAGGTCGGAGTACGTCTTCGGTGACTTCTTATCTAGAGAGTAGGTCAGGCGAGAGGTCCTGAGCCCTCTCTTCAGTGCCAGCATAGTAACGGGCTCATCCAGGTTGTATATCTCTAGTGCGACAATCTTGAAGCAGGTCACATAGTCCTGCAAGGACTCATGGCCCTGCTGCCTGATGGAGAAAATACTATCTACCTCTCATGGCACTTTCCGATAGGCATCAAAATGGGCCACAAATCTTTTTTCTAGTTGTGCAAAAGAGCTGATACTTTCAGGCTCGAGGCGGGTAAACCAGACTTGAGCAGCCTTCCAAAGAGTGGCTGGGAAGGTGATGCAGAGAAGGGTGTCGATCACCCCTTGGACTCTCATGAGAGCCTTGTAGCTCTCCAAGTGGTCCAAGGGGTCGGTGGTCCCATCATAGGGATCCACCTGAGGTATACGAAATCGACTTGGGATCGGCTTCTCTTAGATTTCTCGGGAGAAGGGGGGATGGGTGTCATGGCTTGCTAGCTCACAGGAGGAGCCCTGCATGTTTGCAAACTGGCGGGATATTTTTTCCAGCTTATGTTCTTGTTTTTTCAAGCACTTCTCAGCCATGCACTTGATGGCCTTGTCGGTGGAACCTTCCACCGAGACCATCGAAAGAGATGAAGATAACAGCTGAGGAAGGTCATGATGCGGGGTCTTGCCTCGACGGCCTCGACGGTGCTTAACAGTGGCGCGCTCAAAGGCCGAAGACCAGCTCTCTCGGTCAACTGACCTAGTCCATTATCTCTTCATCGGGGTCTAATGGTTTCCCCGAGGATCGGTCATGACCCGTGGTAGTGATGGCCTTCCTTGGAGGGAGTGCAGGCTACCACGGGGTATGGCGGCTGGGGTCGCAGGAGTTCCTGGCTGCTACTGGATGGCCAAGGATCAGTATTGTTGCTGCAACTGTTGCACTGCCATAATCAGAACCTACATCTACTAGGCAAGCGCGGTGAGCTGGACATCCATCGGAGGTGGTTGTGGTGGAGCGGGGGGTTCCCTTTCTGGGTTGTGTGGCCCCCTATGAGAAGGAGGGTCTCCCACATGGTTGGTGGAGGCTTCCCGTGCACATGTCACCACCATGCCTCAGGCGGAGTCGTTTATAAGGGGATTAGTTTGAATCGGACTGTATCCTGCCCCCTTCCAGGTGTGCCAATTTGTTGCTGCCTACACCGCCATGGCCTGTAGCTTTAGCATGGCGCCGTACATTGGCTTCCTTGCTTGGAATCCAGCATGCATACCCGGACTTGCAAAAAAAAGGAGACCCGGGCCGGGGATCCCGGCGAGGGCACTCTGACGATCAAGTCAGTGGGCGATCCAGGGGAGCATATCCTTCTCTGTGGATCCCTATGCAGTCTCTATGCTTGGAGGAGTTTTTAAAGGAAAGAGTGGAGTGGAAGTTGTAGCAGAGGAGGGCTTGAGCAATGGTGGCTGTGTCCGTTGAGACTCTCCCGATGAGTTCTCCGGTAGCCTTAAAGTGCTCTTTCCTGCCTGCTCCCCCTCAGCTTCACTTTACTTACCTTTCTCGACGACCTTCAGGATATCCTTTTTAGACCCTGGATCCTTTCCATTACCCATCCTGGGTTTTCTCCCTTCTGGGGGTGCTCATGTAAGGAACCGTTCCTAGGGATGAAGCATGCATTTTAGAACTTTTCTAAAAGTAAGCAGTAGCGAAAAGTGATAAAACTATTTTATCAAGATGTTAATCTAATTAACATAACCCCTTTAGCAGGATTTATATGCATCTAGAGTAATATAGATATGAAATCATGCATCCATAGTATGAAATATGGAACTATTCATATAACCATACAATGATGCGGTATGGACAACTATGTTATATATAAAATAAATACATACCTCGATGACGTTCACCAGGAAGAACTGGAAGTTATAGAAATGGCTGTTACTGATTCGCAATCCCAGGGACCACACCGACCTGTAAAACAAATCCGGCTTTGCAAGTAGCATGCTTGCACTACCTCTACGGGTAGTTCACACTATGTAGTGTGATTCCTTCTCCTTCTTTTCGAGGTGCCAGCCCCTATGGAAGCTTTGTCGGGTAGACTCTTTCTTCTTCAACTCCTTGAAGAGAGTGGGACTCCTTCAACTCCTTGAAGTGCTGATTGCTGCAGCAGTGCTGGAATAGGATGAGGACTCTCCCAGTTCTCTCTATCCCAAACCTTCAATAGAAGGTATGCACTAGAGATCCCACCCAAAACTCACTCTATCCCAAAGATCTAATCTTTCAATCTCTCAAGGATCAATCAAGATCTCTAACCAAGGAATATGGCAGAGTCTCAACCTTGATCTAGATTTATGGGTATGGAATAAATGAAGTGAACGATTCACTTTCTGCAGCCCAACAATTATATAATAGCAGCAACCCTCAAAATAATTAAGTGGGATTAATAAGAGATTATTGGGGAGTTATGGGGTCTCTTGAAATTTCAGGGAGGTTAGAAGTCCCACAGCAATCATTAAAACTCGAAACTCCCAGCATTAAATCCCATAATAATTATAGCATTTAATGAAGGGTTTTCGAATTTCAGCAGTCCATCATTCGAGTCAGCTCGGCTCGAGTCGACTTGTTCAAAGAGAGTTGGCTCGATCAGAAGTTTGATAACACTTTGTCAAATGACTCGAGTCAACTCGTTCAAGAAGGGTCGGCTCGAACAGAAATTTTGACAATACTTTGTCAAACGAGCCCAGAACGATTCTTAATCATTTGCATGCCAACAAAACAAGAAGAAACCCTCGGTGTGCGACCCCATAGGTTCAAACATTAAATGGTAGCACGGGAACATTTCTAGTACTAGCCAAAGTCGCCATCTAGCAATGACACCCGGCATCTGGATAGGTTGAAGGTTGCAGAGCAACATGAACCTATCGAATGTGGAATAGCATTGAACTTATTCCCTGAACCTCTTAATGCTTCGGATGGCATAGGGTTAAATTACCCAACCCTAATCAGTCCATCTGAATATGTCTCAAAGAATCCCTGCAACTCCTTACAAGGAATGCCCTGGCCAAGGTCTTACTCAATTGAGACATATAAAGCATTCAATCCAAATCATTCAGAGAGGTCGATCCTATCTCGATCCTACTACTGCTACACAAGTACTTGACTATACCCAGCAACCTTCCATCACCGGATTAGAAATCCGGATAGTCCGATACCAAAGTACAGTGAGTTGCTTGGAAGCTGCCATAGTGATCTCAAATCAAAGGAATAAATCAAGTCCACATTTTAATGCAAGATTCCTCTTCGGTAGCAAGAGAATCTCGCATGAGAGTCACATTTAGTGAAGTGTCAAATACAACATCTAATATCATACCAGCATCTCCATGCTACTTGGTTAAGAGGACAACCAATATATATGACATCAATGACCTACTCTTGATACACCATCATCCTGAAAAAGCATATCCTTTGGTGGTGAACTAATTTATAAACTACATGATGCATCCTCTCTACATCACATACAAGGTAGCTCAAAAGACAGCATCATAAAAGAGTTTAAATTAAGAAAAATGAACCTGTGATGAACAACCAAAAGATAACTTTTATTTATATCAAAATTCATTTATAAATAGCTCAAAGGTGTTGGTAGCACCCCGTGGGTCGTGTTCTGGCACCCCCCTTCCCTTATGGTAAGGAGTTATGTCGAGGATTCTGACTCCCCGACGGGTTGCCATGCTTGAAAAAATTTGGCAGAGCCTCGATCTGGGGGTAGCCGCTCCTAGGTTTGAATCTCCTGGCACGGCTTTCTTCTTCCAGGTAGCATGAACGATCGGTTGGGGAATGTAGTGCCTCGATTGGAGCTCCCTTTCCTAACCAATGTAAACAATGGTGGAAGAGATCCTAGTGCTCTGGGGAGGCGCTCTTTTGTAGGTCAGCGCACTTCCTTTTCGTATGCCTTGGGCATCGTGCCACCACCTAATGGATGTAGTGGCGTTTCCTTCTCTCTGCCCTGGGGGCTTTCGAGATACGATTGGCCTTGGCTAGTGGGACAACCTCGAGTTGGTAGACTTCTCCACCGAAGGGCACGAGGCTCAAGGAGAGGGAGCTCGACTTCGATCGAGGTGGGCTCAACCTTAAGGGAGTCGCCAGGCGAAGGAGCTCGAGGAGAGGGAGCTCGATTTTGGTCGAGGTGGGCTCAATCTCGAGGGAGTCGCCCGATGAAGGAGCTCAAGGAGAGAGAGCTCGACTTCGATCGAGGTGGGCTCGACCTCGGGGGAGCCGTCCGGTGGAGGAGCTCGAGGAGAGGGAGCTTTACTTCGACCGAGGTGGGCTCGACCTCAAGGGAGTCACCCGGTGGAGGAGCTCGAGGAGAGGGAGCTCGACTTTGGCCGAGGTGGGCTCGACCTCGGGGGAGCTTCCCAACGGAGGAGCTCGAGGAGAGGGAGCTTGACTTTGACTGAGGTGGGCTTGACCTCGGGGGAGCCACCCGGTGGAGGAGCTCGAGGAGAGGGAGCACGACTTCGATCGAGGTGAGCTTGACCTCGGGGGACCCACCCGGTGGAGGATGGTGGGGATACCAGAGGCACCATAATAAGACAGAGACTTCTCAACCCTTTGTGGATTACTTAGTCACATTCGAATCCATTTGTAATAAAGCTTAGTTCATCTAAGTTGTTTTTTTACTTGAGTCCTGTACTAGTCAGCTCATGTTGAGCTAGTTATTTTTCGAAGATCAGTATATGTAATGACTCATACAAGTGAAGACCAAGCTAGCCCAAGTAAAGACCAACCCAATTAAAGCTACGAGGATCATGGAAAGCCTAGGAGAAGAAATCAGAAGTCCGAGAGACAAGCCCGCAGCCCTGAAGCCCTGAAATGCAACCTGAAGCAAACCGGGCCAGCCTAGGCCCAGGAGGGGAGATAAGTGGTGCCAAGACTTTATTCTTACCACCCTTGGTCGGCCACTAGGGTCACCTCCCTTGGCCGACCAAGGCAAGAGGAGGGAGAGAAGTTTTAGGGATTTTTTATACCTATTTTTTTCTTATTTTATAGATAGAGTTGGATGGAGATTCAAACTCCTATGTAATGTCTCTTTTAGCCTTACTTGGGGGCCAAGTCTAGGAGTCTATTTAAAGGGCCCTAGTTTATTGTATGAGGAATTAATTTTTGATATGAAATAATACTTGATTCTCCAATTGCTGTGTGCTACCTTGCTGTGTGTTTGAAGGGATTCTGTGTGAGCCCTTCCTCTTCCCGGTGTCCTGCGACTGCTTCCTACCGCCATCCTGCTCTCCAAAATCCTAGCCACCCACTCCAATCAACAACTTCCCTTTGCTATTTTCCCTTTATTTCTTCTTCGCTACTATGTTTTCTAACCCTTGGAAGATCGTTTGCAGGTCCCTCGACTCTGACGAATCCAACGACTCCAGCAGGGCCGCAATCAGACCACCGAGCAGAAAGTCAGGCATCCATGGGTCTTTGGCTTGGTTTTCCAGGTCGCATCCGGAGTGAGAGCGATCTCGTCATGTACATCTGCACCAGGCACTTCCACCATTACTAGGTACACCCCCTCTGCCGCCAGTAGCTCTATTGTAGGTGAATTAGCCCAACCGAGGCTTCTCAGCCTCGACGGTCCTTCTTTTTCTGTTACTTTAGGATCCTATCTTGCATGCTTTAGTTTCTTATCTTGTATAGTTTTTCCCTGCTTAGATTCTTGGTCTATTCTTCGAGATTAATCATACAACTTAATATTAAAAATAAAAAAATACTTGCATGCATATATAGGTTCCGCATCATTTGGTATCAGAGCTTGTTTGGGCTCAATTCTCTTTGGATACTCGGATCGGGTGCTTCACCATGGCCGTCCGGTCATAGGATATTAGTAGGGCTTCAAAACCCTCTTTCCCAATCGATGGGATCTCCTATAGCGGTAGGGGTGTCACTGTGAATTAACCCCTGAAGAGGGATACAAAGGATTCCATTAGTTTTTTTTTTTAATTTTTGGCCTTTTCAAATATATCCTGTTATTTTAATTGTTTCTATCTGTATAGAACTTAAAAAAATTTGAAATTTATTTTGTTGAATTTCTCATAATTCATAGTATTTTTCAAAATTTTCTCAGGAATTATTTCAGTCTATGGATTTTCTTCCATCTAAAACACTGCCTGAGAACAATTCTACTCTATTTTGGTAGCAAACTCGATTTTGAAAAGTTCAGGATTTTTTTAGTATAATATTTGCATATCTTTACTTTTAGAATATTTCCTACATATTAGATCATAATCTGCAATTATCTTCTTGTTTAAGAAAAAATCCCAAAAAAAAATTACATATATTCAAAAAATACCAAAATATCGAAACCCTAATATGCATCTTCATCTACCTGCCATCATTGCATAAATTACTTTAAGGGAACTTTCTTTATGTTAGATAAGGGGAGGAGTTGATAACCTCTCATTAGCCCAAAACCACATCCCTTGCATTCAGTCCCAAGCCTAATCTAAAATTAACTTGACTTAATTTGTCCTAGTGGGCTAGGGACATCCATCGGTCGGGTTCAGTCTTTATGGGATGACTAGTGAACCCAATTCATTTCTTATTACTGGATATTGGTGTCTAGGCAAGAGGTACAGTATCAAATGATCTAAGCAGATCGGTGGTTCCTTAATTGGGTCCCTGCGAGAGCAGGGGGGCCTCCCACCATCCCACCTCTTACCTGACCAGATTGAAGGATTAGGATTTGAGTTGAGTGTAAGTTGAGTCAACCCATTCTGATTGGGCTCTAGGTCCATGCAGCTGTAGTCGAGTCAGTATTGAGTCTTACATGAGTACTAGATCAGGAGCATCATATCATCCACCATCTCCACTTTTAGCTGAATCCATGGACAATCTTGAAGCCTAGATTAAAGCCCTTACTGAACAGCTAGCCCAGATGAATACCCAGATGACCCAGTCTAATACCCGAACCCGTGATAGACTTGACCACTTAGCCCATAGGTTTGAACATATAGACAACCGACTAGGAACCCTAGAGAAAACCCTTAGGGCCCAGACTAAATCCAAACCTGAGCCACCTTTACCCACACTACCCAAATTGTATGAACCTAGAACCTATGTATCCAAAACCTATGAACATAGAACCTATGCACCCACTCCCTAAAAGCCTAATAGACCCATGACCTATGAGCATAATGAGCCCCTAGGCCATAAACCTAAATTCCATAAGGTTAGTACCCCTAGATATGAGCCCAGTAGTAAGCCACTACCCCTTAGGCAACCTGAACCTATTAGGATTAGTGCCCATAATCAGAAACCAGGACCTAGCCAATTTTTTCTTAGTCGACCTTCCCCTACCACCCCTATGATTCACAAGGCTTATATTAAAGCGGAAGTGTATGAAGCTGATATAAACCTAGTGGATGAGTATGAGGAAGTAGAGGAGACACCTCTAGAAGATCTAGAATTAGTTGACCTTGTAGGTACCCAGGTAGAAACCAATCTAGAGTTAGTTGACCCTGACTATACCCAGCCTAAAGTTGTAGTGGAAGGATAATTAGAAGAAGAGAACCTAGATACTGCTAGAACCTTACCTGAGAAAATCATAGAGGAGAGCCAAATTACAGAGTCTAGTCCTAAAATACATGAACCAGAAGAATTTATTAAGGACCTGATCTCTTTAAATCTGCATCCCCAAGATGAACCCCCTCCTATAGTTCCATTAAGGACCTCTTCCCTAAGATTAGTAACCCAACCTTCCATTATGCAAACCCTGTAGATATACCTCAACCTCGTAAGGTTAGCCTCATTAGTCTAGGATTAGTTCCTGACACCCCTTATTTTATCCTACTATATACAACTAACCCTGAACCTTTTTCCCTACCCTACTAGACTAATTCTGAACCTACTTCCTATTTTTTGCCCTTTTCAAACACCTCTAGTATTTCTAGGACCATTAGATTGCATTTAGTTGAGATTAGCATACTATATACATTCATTATGTATGTTCGGTTTGCATTGTACTTCTGGCATACCCTTTGAAATTTGCTAGGAGCCCATTATAAGTTTTCATGTGCATGTCAAGCTAGGATCAAACCTAGAGAACCTATAATCTCTTAGGTTTAAGTCCAAAGAGTTCAATAAAATTTTCTTCGATAGGAATGCATAGTCGAGTCTGTTAGGTGATAGTTTGAGTCCTTTGCATCACCTGTTAGGAGTCTGCATGTGCCCAGCATGTTCACCACCTGCACTAATTTTGAAGGAAACTGGCTAATTCCTAAAAAAGGGCCAAGGAATTTGATGTAGTGGATTCTATCATGATTAGGCTTAGGCCTAAAAGAAGCTTCATGCTTGCGGAGCCAGACCTTTTAAAGTGATAAAGAAGGTTAGACCAAATGCCTATGTGTCAGATTTGTCTTCAGATTTGGGTATTAGTTCTACCTTTAATATTACAGACCTGGTTGAGTATAGGGAACCGACAGCGATATCCAGTGAGGCCTTCAGACCTACTCCTACCATTGTGAGTGACCCTAACCCAGAGTGTCCACTAATAAATTTGGCCTAAGAGAGGAGAACGGATCGAGTGTATCCTGGACGATCAAGCCATAATGATCTAGGGCCATGGCTATCAATGCTACCTGGTCTGATGGCAAGGTCGACCAGAGTCGGACGATTCATGAATTTCTTGAGAGGACTTGCAGTGCCTCAACCCAGATCTTCTCGAGAGATATGTGAGCCAGCCTGATCTTCACTCGATAGGATCGAGTTCCTCCCACCCCGGGAGAATTGGTGGGGACATCAGAGGCACCATAATAAGACAGAGGCTTCTCAACCCTTTGTGGATTACTTAGTCACATTCGAGTCCATTTGTAATAAAGCTTAGTTCATCTAAGTTATTTTTTTTACTTGAGTCCTGTATTAGTCAGCTCATGTTGAGCTAGTTATTTTCCAGAGATCAGTATATGTAATAACTCATACAAGTGAAGACCAAGCTAGTCCAAGTGAAGACCAACCCAACTAAAGCTATGAGGATCATGGAAAGCCTAGGAGAAGAAATCAGAAGCCCGGGAGACAAGCCCGTAGCCCTGAAGCCTTGAAACGCAGCCTGAAGCAAACTGGGCCAGCCCAGGCCTAGGAGGGGAGATAAGTGGCGCCAAGACTTTATTCTTACCACCCTTGGTCGGCCACTAGGGTCACCTCCCTTGGCCGACCAAGGCAAGAGGAGGGAGAGAAGTTTTAGGGATTTTTTCTACCTATTTTTTCTTTATTTTCTAGCTAGAGTTGGATGGGGATTCAAACTCCTATGTAATATCTCTTTTAGCCTTACTTGGGGGCCAAGTCTAGGAGTCTATTTAAAGGACCCTAGTCTCTTGTACGAGGAATTAATTTTTGATATGAAATAATACTTGATTCTCCAATTGCTGTGTGCTACCTTGCTGTGTGCTTGAAGGGATTTTGTGTGAGCCCTTCCTCTTTCCAGTGTCCTGAGACTACTTCCTGCAGCCATCTTGCTCTCCGAAACCCTAGCCACCCACTCCAATCAACAACTTTCCTTTGCTATTTTTCCTTTATTTCTTCTTCCCTACTATGTTTTCTAACCCTTGGAAGGTCGTTTGCAGGTCCCTCGACTCCAACGAATCCAACAACTCTAGCCGGGCCATAATCGAACCATCGAGCAGAAAGCCAAGTATCCACGGTTCTCTGGCTTGGTTTTCTCGGCCGCATTCGGAGTGAGAGCGATCTCGTCATGTATGATTTGCACTAGGAACTTCCACCGTTACCAGGTAGACCCCCTCTACCGCCAGTAGCTCTATTGTAGGTGAACTAGCCCAACCGAGGCTTCTCAGCCTCGGCGGTCCTTCTTTTTCTGTTACTTTAGGATCCTATCTTGCATGCTTTAGTTTCTTATCTTGCATAGTTTTTCCCTGCTTAGATTCTTGGTCTGTTCTTTGGGATTAATCATGCAACTTAATATTAAAAATACAAAAAAAATACTTGCATGCATATATAGGTTCCGCATCAAAGGAGCTCGAGGAGAGGGAGCTCGACTTCAGTCGAGGTGAGCTCGACCTCAGGGGAGCTGCCCGGCGAAGGAGCTCGAGGAGAGAGAGCTTGACTTCGATCGAGGTGGGCTTGACCTTGGGGGAGCCGCCCGATGAAGGATTTCGAGGAGAGGGAGCTCGACTTCGATCGAGGTGGGCTCGACCTTGGGGGAGCTGCCTGACGAAGGAGCTCGATGAGAGGGGCTGACGTGGCAACATCTATTGGCATGGTCGCCAACTGGATCCAAGGGGGACTCCACGTCAGTGATCCTGCCATATCAATCATGAAAATGGGAATCCTTATTTCGTACAAGCGATTCTCCAACAAGGGATGTCAGGGCAGGTGGTATCACAATAATTGGAAAGAGTCCTAGGTTATCCAAGTTGTTCATATTGATCGACATTGAAGAAGATAAAGAAGATAAGTATAATCAAAATCGACATCAACTAGTTAGATTGGAAGAGCAATTTGTCCATCTGGCAAGTAAGAATGAAAGACATGGTCATCCAACAGGAGTTGATCGATGCTCTCATATATGAGAAGAGACCGGCCACCATTGAGGATAAGACTTGAAAGAGGCTCTAGATGTAGGTGATGAGTATGAGCCACTTGTACCTGATAGATGATGTGATAATTTATATGCTAAGCGAGACTTCCTCGATGGTGCTATAGATTAAGCTTGAAGAGTTATACATGACAGTCCTATATCAATATACTCTTTTTTTGAAAGTAGTTCTATCAACCGTGGATGATCGAAAGACAGAGCATGTAGGAGCATTTGGATAATTTTCAGAGGATCTTCATTGATTTTTTTAGTATAGGTAAGAAGATTGAAGAGAAGACCAGGATATTTATCTTGCTATCATCACCTCCACACTCCTTTGAGTCCTTGGCGACTGCTTTTCTTGTTGAAAAAAGCACCAATAAGATGGAGGAGGTCACTTCGGTGCTACTACGAAGTGACCTCCTCCAGAATAATATTCTCATATGAGAAAACCAAGCTTTGAGTTTAAGTGGGAACTGAGCATTGGCAATCTCTAGAGAAGCTGACGGCAAAGGATGAAGTGGCAAAGGATCGCATAGTGGGTGGTCCAGATCCAAGTCAAAGGATATCAGTAAGATCAAGTGCTATCGGTAAGACAAGCTGGGATATCGTGTCAGAGATTGTTCATAGCTTAAGAATTGATGAGTGCTACTATGGCGATGGCCAATATTAGCAATAGTGATGGATATGGTGATGCACTTTTGGTATCTGAAGATATATCTACTTTTTTATAGTGGATTCTAGATTCTACATATTTCTATCATGTGTATTATAGAGAGAAACTATTCAACTCTCTAGAAAATAGAGAGGGTACTATCTACCTACCAGATAGATCAAGCTGTGCGATCAAGAAGGAAGGGATAGTTAGTTTAAAGCTTTATAATGGAATATCAAGAAAACTAGACGGGGTCCGATATAGACCCAGCTTCAGTAAGAATCTAATCTCATTGAGTAAATTGGATTTACCAGCTATACATGGAGACCCGATGACAGAATCCTGAAGGTTATCCGTGATAATAGGATTGTCTTATAAGAAAAGAAGTATAGAGAATACTATCTCTTGACAAGGAGTCTAGTATAAGATAGCGTAAATGATGTAGATGGGAGTCCACTACGAGATAGAGCTCTAAGAGCAGGTGGATCGGGTACGAGATGAAAGATTTGGAAGGATAATAGGTGATATAGCATGGTGAAGTTTCTATTATCATAGGAGACTTTTTTAAATAGGTCTCAGGTTAAGGTGAACACAGCACATGATGAAGATGGGGTCGAGTGGTTTGGCTCAACTCCAATGTTTGCCCATTCAGATCGTAGTGTTTGTCCTAAGGTATGAAGGCGAGATCCTTTAAGAGCTTTCAAAACCAGGTAGAGGTCAAACATCGAGCCGAGGTAGAGGTTGTTGAGCTATAACTCGAGCCCGACATGTAGTAGACCCAAGCTCGCCGTTAACCTAGGTCCATAACAGATCCAGGCTTGCAGGCCAACATGGGGCCTAGGCATGTGCAGGTGCCTGGCCCAGGAACCATGGACCATGCATGGTCCACAGCATGAGGCACGGTCTACAATTGCGGTTCATGGTGGTTTTCGCACGATCGGACACTCGCATGATCCGAGCAAAGATCAGATGGTTAGGGGAGGTCTCCAACTTTGGTTGGGCATGATTTTGCATGATTTCCAGCATTTGATTGAGATCTAATGGGCCAGAGAGCTTTCTAGGGTCAAATACCGATTGGACAAGGAATTGAAGTCCAATTCTAACATGGATTGACTTTCGGATTCCTATCAAACTTCTCTTCGATGCAGAGGCTATAAAAGAGGGGTAGATGGGCCAGGAAAAAGTGTGAGGATCAAAAATAACTCACCTACTCAAACTCTATAGTTAGGGTGAGTCAGGATCGTATTCTTAGGGATCAGTTGGGGTTATGTCACTTTTAAGATTTTTTGTTAAAATTTTAATTAGGTCAAAAAGATAAAAGAGTGAGAATATGTTTATAACTAGGAATAAAAAATAAATTAAACTAATAAACAAGAGATTAACAAGAATATGGAAGATGTCTTAGATTTTAATTCAATATTTAGTATTATATTAAGTATTTGTTTAATATGTAATTATTAAATTATGATTGATTTCTAAGCATAGCCTATCTCGCTAGATACGGACCTGGATCCACTCCTATGTAGCCATAGGATATTTAAAGTCTCTAATCATAAAAATAATTTTTTTTATAATTAGATTCCAAGCATAGCCTATCTCGTTGAGTACGATTATATCCTAAGATCACGACTCATCTCTACATAGTTATAAGCTAATCTAAAATTTAATTATAATCTAGACATGAATAACAATACTTGAAGTAATGAAAAATAATTTTATTTATGAAAAGCAAACTATTACAATCAATTACTAATTACATAAAGAAAAATTATAAAATATAAATATCACCAGTTCTTGTTATAAGGATGTCTCTTTGTAGTATAAAAGGAATGGAATAAAGTGAGAGAAGGCCGGACTTCGGCCAGAAAGCAAATAAAACAAAACCCTAAGACAAGTCTAAGAAAATTCAGAGTAAGAGTACAAAGGAAAATGCCATAAAATCTAAGGAGTTCAAGGACAAACGAAGGGATAGATAACCTAAGCCCCACCTTGAATGCCTCCTCATAGACCTCGAGTTGGCCTAGAGATAGGTTGTTCACCTGAGCATCAGGGCTAGGCAACTATAACTTGAACTCCTTCAAAACACTATACAAGACTAGGATATAAGTCAAGTCCTCCAGTCCTAGCATGGACTGGTATGTACCAAGATTGGAGGTCTCTGGCCTGATGCACCTTCGTCTAGAACCTTGTGATCCTTCAACCTAACCTTTTCGGAGCCCCCCTTTGATGCTCTCTCCTTCCTAAGGCCCTTAAAACCTACCATTTGTCCTGGACTTGAGAAAAAGAAAACAATTAAATTGAGAAAGAATAAAAGCCCACCTGGAAACAAAAATGGGGCAAGAATGGTCGGAGATGGCAAGGAACTCCCCAAGAGGACCGCTAGGGAGAATAGAGGAAAATAGGAGGAACAATAGCTAGAGCCGAGTATGACAGGGGAGTGCTCTAAGAGAAGAAACCCTAGAAGGCAAAAAATATAGGAGAAGCCAAAACAATAGATGGATATGCCTTTTCAAAATGCAGTATGATGGCCTTGAGTCACCCTGAACTGATTGGCACATGCCATATGGTAGCCCTTCTTGACTCCTTGCAACCATTAGTTTTCTAGAGTAAATGCAACTTGACAACTGAAGTACCCACAGAGGTTATGAATCAAGGCCCATAATTACTTTTGTCCATCTAAATCTATCTCGAGAGCCACATGTGGCAACCCCCTTTTGTCCATCCAAATATGACTCAGATCGCCTCGAGGCTATGCAACCCCCTTTTTTTCGAACACTCCCATAGTCCAACCAAAGCTTGAATTAGGAAGTAGGGAGGTATTTGTTGGGAAGAAACTGTACCTCGACCAGGGATATGAGGCTCAAACTAGCAAGCATAGCTGATCGATCTAGCTACATGGCCATTGACCGACTCGCAACTAGGAAGATGATGCCTCAAAGTGGATTAGCTGGGTCAGATGACTTAACAACATGCACCATCTGACCATTAGTCAGTTAAGCAGAGTTAACCACCAGAGGGCCCCCCCTTGATCTCGACACTGAACAACTCAACAAGCCAATCAAGTGATCTAACAACAACCACTGGCCGAACAGATCTGCCATATGCTCATCGATCTCTTACCGAATTGGATCTCTAGGTAAAAGCTCTCCAATGCCATCATTCCTAGTACATGTACTCCGACCATTCATTGGTTAAGGATCTTGGTCAGGGAAAGATTCATTTTGGCCCTGATATTATCAAGCAGGACATTGCTAGCGTGTGGTCGAGCCCATCTTCAACCAACCTCTCATTGAAAGGGATAATGCCCTTCCTAATCGATTGGTTAGGAACCAGACTGCTAGGTAATCCCAATCCATGTGAGGCTTGGCTATGTACTCATGGTTTGGATGGCCACTTCATTCAATCGACCACTTACTAGGAGAGGCACCCATTCGATCAACTGAACTCAACCGGGCTCCAAACTATCGGACACCCCCCTTTGAGTAGGGCTTAGCAGCAACTAGTAGTTATATCAAAAAATGCTCTCCAATCACTCATCAAACCTAACCATGTGTTTGGCACATGGCAACCCCTTGGTCTATCTACTAGTCCATCGAAAAGAACACCTCGATCGATCAAACCATGTTAGGTGTCATCCGCTGACTGTCTTCATCTGAGTATGTCTCGGCAACGATTGACCCCCATAGCCTGGTGGCCTCAAGGTCATCGGGCACACCTTGCCTTTAACTAAGGTTGCTTGGAAAAGTCACCTTGACTGACTAGTCTTTAGACTTAGGGAAAGCACTCGGACCAAGCCTAGATGCTCAGAATAGCCGGTGGTCCCTTAGGCGATACATCCCTTTGAATCGTCTAAAGGCCAACACTCTGATGCTCATTGTCGTAGCCTCCAACACATTGCCGAACATCACATTGCACCTTAGGATCACTAATCATTGCCCTATCTACTTAATTAAGGAAGCGTGCTTGGACTCACACAGTAGTCCGTGTCACCATTAAAGAAGCTTGGCTAACCCTACATAAATGATAAGGTTACATTAAAAATGGAAAAGACATTCTCCACCAACGGAAGATCTCTGATAGTCCATGTGATAAGCCTTGCCACTTTTCATTAAATTTGCTAAATATTTTTGCCATTCCAAAAATACCCTTCTCCTCTATCAATGGGAACCCTAAAAGGTTTGCAATCTTTTCACCATGCTTCTCATAATGTTGTCATACTCGATTACTGTTGCCCAGGTGGCTTATCCAAGAGGGGGGTGAATTGGATATTTAAAAAATTATTGCAAATATGTGCTCCTTGTTAAGTTTTTAGCATGGTAAGTGCTGTGAATTAAGTTAACTACTATGGAAGCAAGTAAGAACAAGAAACACAATCACAAACATAGCAAATTTTATAGTGGTCCGGAGCTACCTCACTCCTACATCCACTATCCAAGATACCACTTGGAATTTCCACTATATTCATCCTCAGAATATAGCTGGATTGTTTTCACGGGCTCATAATCCAAAACCCAAACTTGGTTTTATCCCGGACTGACCAAAAATCCAATACAAAGTTAGTTTTGAACGGGATTACTAACAACCCACTACACTTGATTTTTTGAGGCTCACCAATAACCTATCAAACTCAAAGTTATAGCCCATTGCTATACTTGGAACAACTCAAAAAATGAGTTAAAGAATAAAGCAATAATATGATAAACCAAAATTGTCGGATGGCTGCAATTGTAGTACTTGAGAAGCCTTTTTGATTACACTTTGAATCCTCTTCAAGGCTTTTTAACTTCTTCAATAAATGCCTCAAGATACTGATAAGAGTTTGTGAAGTCTTGAGTGCTTGCTTTGAATGCTCTATAGTGTGTACTTTTGAATATCCAATGAAAACTCTTCAATCTCACATTAACTTCTTATCTATTTTTCTAAAAGTGATTCAAATCCCTTAAATATGTTCTCTTTAACTAAATTTAGATGGTTATAGCCGTTCTAGACCATTGGAATTTGAAATATAATCGTTGAAAATCATTTTGGATTTAAAATAAGAGTTCTGGAACTAGCTATTACTAACCTGAAACAATCACTCAAGTCGGCTCGGATCCTCAGGTAGGTCAAAATAACACTCTAGTCAAGTCGGCTCTTCTCCTTCGAGTTGGCTCGTCGGGCTGGTTCTTCATAACTGAGATTTTCATCACTCTGGATGAGTCGGCTCTTCAATACTCGAGTCGGCTCAGATATTTGTTTGAGAAAATTGCACTCTGGACGAGTTGACTCGGATCTCCTTGAGTCGGCTCGAATTCTTAGAACCTCAGAATTAAACTTTGCCCGAGTCGACCCTTTTGACTCAAGTCGGCTCGAATGTCTGCGTGCCAGAAAACAAGGTGCCATGCCAAACTTCGAGTTGGCTCTCCTTCTTTGAGTCGGCTCTTGTGACTTAGGTCTAAAACTTATCAAACTTGTCCAGACTTCTTCTAGTGGTTTTCAAACAACTCAGAACCTTTCTAACTCATTCAAATATTGAACTTGAGATAGTTAAACTAGAAACATACATAAAAGTAGCCATCTTAAATGAGTATACAATTGATTTTACTTGGGGGCTCTTCTTTACATAGAGTTTTAACAAAAATTAACTTAACATACTACAATGTTGTAGGAAAGAGGGTTATTCAATGAAATCAATCTACAAAAAACTTTGAGAACACTTGAAAGATAGTTAATAATCAAATGTACACTCCAATGTTTGGTTATCATCAAAATCATTCCAGGGGTCAACAATCTTCCCCTTTTTGATGATGACAAAATATTGGGCATGGAAAAACTTTATAGATTTTAATAAATGTATCAGAAACTTGTATATGACTATAATATTGAGATGTATTCATATGTATCAACAAGTATGATGAATATATTGAAAGCATCAAGACTTTTGAATTAGATCCAATATATATCAGAGTTAATTTAGATCAAAAGCTGCTTTTGCCTATCATGAATTGTAGTAAAAAAAGATGTCAGAGCTTAGAGAAACACCAAGACAGAATGTATCAGACCAAAAGCACAAAATGTATTCGATCTTATGTATCAAAGAATATCAGAGATGTTTTAAACAAATGTCAGATCTATAATATCAGGATTGTATCAGAGTTATTATGAAGAGCATCAAAGGTATTAAGAATATATCAGAGCTATTATATTAGTAATTAGAGATTTGAATGAATCAAGATTGGTCAAGATATGATCAAATTTGAGTACCAGAGCAAGATATGATCCAATATAAGTACCAAAGTAAACAAATTTGAGCAAAATTCATACTCATTATGCCAACTCTATCATTTTTACATCAATATGCCAATTCATTTCCATGCACATCAAACACTCCCCCTTTTTGTCATTAATCAAAAAGGTTTTGAAAAAGCATATTATTTTATCTTTTTAAATAGAGTAAGAACAATGATAATATTGTTTGAGATAATTTTACCTTCTCATAGAATTTTTCAAGTTGAAATTCTTCATTGAAATTTAGGTGAAGTTTCTCTACCCCTTTTTAGGTTAAACATTGAGATCATTGAAGGAAGTAATAAGATGTAACAATAAGAGATTCAACACAATGTACACAATGATTCCGAAAAGAAGGCATTTCATGACATCAAAAAGATAGTACGTTACATCAAAAAGTAATACATTTAAAGGATAAAAAGATACAAGCGCAAAGATACAAACTAGTGTTCTTCCTCACTAGAGGAAGAACCAACATCTACAACAATATCTGAAGTTTCAGTCTTTAAAGGTTTAAATCTAAGGTCTCTAAATCTTGTTCTAGTAGGGGCCTTAGCTTTTTGTTTATCCCTAGATTTTGGTTTGGCCTTAGATAGAGTAGGTTCTACTTTAACTTCAGAGGGCATACAAGGTTCAGTGGGTGGTATAAAAGAAATAGGATATGGATTGAATAGCCCTGGGGTACAAAAGGTGGTGGCTGAGCTGGTGGTGAAGGTGGGTGTGTAGGTGGCTCCCTGGAGGTTTGAGCTGTAGAAGCCTCAGTAGTGGATGAAAGTTTGTGTAAGTACAACCATACAGCTCGAAGCTCATCCTTGAGACCTTCCAGTCTTCTCTGCATGCCCTGCATCTCAGTAGCTTGCTGTGCCTTGAAACCATTTGTAGCTCCCCTCAATCTGCCAAAGTTTGCATGCATCTCTTTGATAGTAGCATGAATGTCCTCCTGTGGATGCGATATGCTCTCCATAGCCTCGACCCTGGTGGTCAACTGTGCCAGCTGTGCCCTGATGTCCTGTAAACCAGTGTCGACTATCTGACATAGCTCACCAAACATGGAACTAATGGAGCTCGTCAGGGACTCTGAAAGAAGTCTGATCTGCTAGGCTATAAAGGCCTGTGAAGCTGATGGTGCTATAGTAGAAGGTCCAGGGGGTGTCTTGGGACTGTCAGGCTCTCTCTATGTCAGTCATCAATGTCAGCCTGTGTACCATCATCTCCTTTGGCTGTAGTAGTATTAGTGTCACCATCTGGATGCTCAGTCTGATCCTCCTCATCCTCATCATCATCAGAAGAGGTAGCAACCCTTTGCCCAGATATCCTTTTTGACCAAATTCTTTCTACTAGATGGTATCCCATCCTTTGAAGGGATTTCGCCGAATAGGTGTCTGTGTGGTGTAGGGGTCTGCCATCCTCCCCAGTGAGATCAATCCCTGCATCCTAAAATAGCGGTGTGAAGACCATTCCGTAGGGCAAGCAAGCCTTTACCTTTCTTGCTGCCTCTCTCATCTGCCAAGCATGATGTAAGGTAGATTGAGGGCCTCCCCCTCAATCAAATATCTCATGAATACTAGGTCTCTTTTGCTTATCCAGTCAAAGCGACCGATCCTAGGTAGGAAAATCCGACTAATAATATTGTGCAGCAGTCTCATTTCCAATGAGAGCATATTTGTCTGCATATTTTTTATTGTTTCCACATCTGATCTTTCCAATATAATCCTTAAAGTCCTCTGTTTGTTTTTCAGAACCAAGTGATTTAAACCATCTGTGGGTATTTGTAAAATGTTGCTCAGCTTCTCTTCATCCACAATTATTCTTATCCCTTTCACAGTTGACTCAATATGGTACTCCCTAAGGGGAAGATTTTTGAAGAAAGCTTTCACCAAGTTAGGATAAGTAGGGGTGTCTAAAGAACAGAAAAATGTCCAGCCCTATTTTTCAATCCATTCTCCTATTCTTACTCCTAATCCATCTAAACAAGAAAAAATGATCCTTCTACCACTAGTAACGGGCCGATTGGCCATAGAGATAACTTGCCTTGGTGGTGAAGGAGATTCTTCTTCCATTTCTTTTTCCTCTTGATGACTTCGAGCTGACTCTTCCTCTTCTCTTCTCTTACTTCTTCTTTCCCTTTGAGCACTCGAGTCGACTTCCCAAGAGCGCTTCCTTACTGCCCTTCTGGGAGCCATTTCGAAAATCAAGGATGGAAAGAGGTTGGAACTCAAGAAAAATGGGAAGCAAGAGAGGTTTCTAAGGTTCGGAAGGGTCTTGGGGGATTTTGGCTAAGGTTCAACAGTAAAAATAAGCCTTAGCCCGGTCTTACAAGTTTTATATAAAAAGCCCTGACCCGATAATCGAGTTGACTTGGCTAGAGCCTTATATGCTCTAGTCGGCTTGAGCAAAAATGCTCAAAAAACCTCTAAAAGGCTAGCAAAAAGATCCTAAGGATAGTAACACACTAGGAAAGGTGGTTATTATCATTAAATTTGATATTGGAGGTCTTCTAGATAATTTTCCATAATTTAGAAGAAATTAGGTCAAAACTTCTAAAAAGGATCATACAAACCTAATTCACTTCTAATCATCTCAAATCTTTTTTCATTAAGTGGCTTAGTAAAGATGTCAGCAAGATGGTTTTCAGTTGGAATGAATTCAAGTTCAATATCACCATTTTGTATATGATCCCTAATAAAGTAATGTCTAATTTCAATGTGCTTAGTTCTTGAATACTGAATTGGGTTCTTTGTAAGATTGATAGCACTTGTGTTATCATATTTGATAGGAATTTTAGATTGAATAATACCAAAATCTTCTAGTTGTTGCTTAATCCATAACACTTATACACAACAACTTTCTGCAGCCACATACTCTATCTCAGCAGTAGATAGTGCTACGAAATTTTATTTCTTATAGTGCAATGAAATTAAGTTCAATCCTAGAAACTGGCAAGTGCCACTAGTACTCTTTCTATCAATTTTATATCCTCCATAGTTAGCATCAAAAAAGCCAATTAAATTTATTGAAGATTGCTTAGAATACCATAGACCAAGATTACTTGTTCCTTTAAGATATTTTATGATTCTTTTAACAGCAATCAAATGTGATTATTTAGGATTTGATTGAAATCTAGCACATATGCATACACTGAATAAGGTATCAGGCCCACTAGTAGTTAACTATAACAGTGATCCGATCATACCTCGATAAAGCTTTTGATCAATGTTGTTGCCATCTTCATCTTTGTCTAATCTGCATGTAGGGCTCATGGGTGTGCTCATTTCTTTGGATGACTCCATACCAAACTCCTTAATAATTTTCTTGATGTACTTTGCTTAGTTGATAAAAATTACTTCTCTTGTTTGCTTAATTTGGAGTTCAAGGAAGTAAGTTAGTTCATCCATCAAGCTCATCTCAAATTCACCCTACATTAACTCAGCAAATTCTTTATAAAGATTCTCATTAGTTGCACCAAAAAAATATCATCAACATAAATTTGTATAACTAACATATCATTCTCTTTCTTTTTAATAAATAAAGTTGTATCTACATTATCTATAACAAAATTATTTTCAAGCAAGAATTTGCTTAATCTATCATACCAGGCTCTAGGTACTTGTTTCAATCCATACAGTGCTTTATTGAGTTTGAAAACATGATTTGGCAAAATATGACTTTCAAAACCTGGTGGTTGTTCTACAAAAACTTTCTCAGATATAAAACCATTCAAAAATGCACTCCTTACATCCATTTGAAATAGTTTGAAATTCATGTAGCAAGCACATGCAAGTACCAGTCTAATGGCTCTAGTCTTGCTATAGGTACATAGATCTCATCAAAATCTATTCCTTCTTCTTGATTATATCCTTTTGCCACTAATCTTGCTTTATTTCTAATTACATTTCATTTTTTATCTAATTTGTTTCTATAAACCCATTTGGTTCTTATGACAGGATAGTTTGAGGGTCTATTTACTAAGGTCCATACATTATTTTTTTCAAATTGGTTAAGTTCTTCATGCATTACCATCATCCAATTATGGTCATTTTCAGTCTCTTCTATACTATGTGGTTCTACTTGTGAGACAAAGGCTAGATAGTCATGTGCATCTCTAAGTGAAGACCTAGTCTTAACACCTTGAGAGGGATCACTAATAATTAAGTCTCTAGGAAATGAAGTTACATATCTCCATTCCTTTGGAAGATCATCATGATCTTTACTTACAGTCTTTTCTCCTTCTTGAGTTGGTTTGTCCTTTAGGCTCATATCTTTCATGGCTTTATCAAGTGTACCTGTATCATTATCAATACACTCTTCTTTTCTAGAAGGTGAGAGGTTAGCTTCATCAAAGATAACATGAACAGATTCTTCAACTGTTAAAGTCCTTTTATTAAACACTCTATAAGCTTTGCTATTGATTGAATAACCAAGAAAGATAGATTCATTAGATTTATCATCAAACTTTTCTAGATTATCCTTTCATTGTTTAATACAAAGCATTTACAACCAAAAATATGAAAGTAATTAATGTTAGGTTTCTTATCATTCCAAAGTTCATAGAGGGTTTTCTTTAAAATCGGTCTTATCAAAACATGATTTAAGATGTAGCAAGCAGTGTTCACTGCTTCTGTCCAAAAGTACCTTGGAAGATTGCCTTCACATAATATTGTTCAGGCCATCGCTTCCAAAGTCCTGTTCTTCCTCTCTACAACATCATTTTGCTGTGGTATTCTAGAAGCGAAGAAGTTGTGATCAATGCCGTGCTTAATGCAATAATCATCAAAATATTGATTTTTAAATTCTGTGTCGTGATCACTTCTAATTGAAATAATTGAAAGATTTTTCTGATTTGAAACTTTCTTGTAAAATTTTTGAAAAACTTTAAATGCATCATCTTTGTGTGCAATAAATAAAATCTAAGTAAATCTAGAAAAATCATCTACTATCACAAGTCCATATTTCATACCACCTAGGCTTGTGATCCTAGTTGGTCCAAATAGGTCTATGTGTAGTAGCTCAAAAGGTCTAGAAGTTGAAACCATATTTTTTGATTTAAAACTCTCCTTAGTTTGTTTACCTAGTTGACAAGCATCACAAACATGTTCAAAATCAACTTTGAATTTAGATAAACCTCTAACTAGATCTTTGAAAATTAATTTGGCAATAATATGCATGCTAGCATGACCTAATCTCCTATGCCAAAGTAAGCTAGACTCTTTGGTTTTAGCATTCATTGCCACTAGACTTGTAGTACTAGACATGGCTAGATCATTAAAATCTACCACATATATATTTCCAAGTATATGACCGATGAGCTTCGTGCTAGAATCAAGTGAGTTAGTTACAATACATAGATGATTCAAAAACAACCTTGAAGCCTTTATCACATAATTGACTAATACTTAATAAATTGTGCTTCAGTTTGTCAACTGCAATACATTTTCAATGAATGTAGAAGGGGTTATTTTGATCTTACCGATGCCAATTATTTTTTTCTTGCCATTGTCACCAAAAGTGATCATTCCTCCATTCTTCATCTCTAGGGTGATGAATTGATTTTTGTCACCCGTCATATGTCTTGAACAGTCGCTGTCCAAATACCATCTTTTCTTTGAGTTCTGGACTGCAAGACATTCTTGTAAAATAATCATGGAGTTCTTTTAGGTATCCAAATCTTCTTGGATCCTAGCAAGTTGGTGGAGGTGGTTCCTTTAAGAACCCAAATCTTTCTAATCTTATTTTTATCCTTTTTCATATTGCATTGAAATGACTTATGTCCAACCCCATTGCATGGATAACAGATAACTTTTGAATTTTGCGAAGATACAAAAGTTGAAGCTTTAAATCTAGATGCAGAAACATTGGATATAAATGACCTTTGATTTGTAAACTTTGGTGCCTAAAGTTTAGGTACTGCAAATTTTGGAACATAAAATTTTGAAGGCATAAATTTTGTAGCTGAAATACCATTTGTATTCAAAGGATTATAACAAATTCTAGCTTTATTACTTGAATCTCTTTGATCTTTCAAAATCTGTTCAAGTTTGTTTGAACTTAATGTTAGCTTTTCAACTAAGGGTTTAAGTTTTTCAACTTCTTTTTGCAAGCTAACATTTTCTTCATGTAAAGCCTTGTTCTTTTCAAAATAATCATTTTTTTTCAACTTCCAAAGCTTTGTAATTTTCAAAAAAGGTATTCACTTCTTTTTGTAAGATCTTATTCTTTTCTAAAATCTCTTTTTTTTCTTTCACCAAATTATCATTGCTATTTTTCAAAGATTTTATTTTTAAACCAGCCTTTTTGTGCTCAGCTAGTAATTCATGAAATGCATTATTTAGCTCCTTAAAAGTAAATTCTTCATGAGGATCAGGGGACATTACCTCATCTTCAATACCATTAAACATATATTCGCTATCTTTGTGGTCTCTTCTTCTTCATTTGAAGTCGACTCCTCGCTGTCGCTCCAAGTTGCAACCATTGCTTTCTTCTTTTTCTTTTTGAAGATTTTCTTCAAGCTCAGACAATCAGATCTAAAATGTTCAGGTTTCTTGCATTCATAATAGATAGGCTATTGCTCTTTATCCTTTTCTTTTTTCTTTTCTTTGTCCTTGTTGTATTCTCTTTTCCTATGAAATTTTCTCCAATATCTTCTCTTTTTCTTGTCCATAAACTTTCTAAATCTCTTCACTACAAGTGCAATGTCTTCGTCTTCTAATTCATCTTCGGAGGAGGGGCTTTCTTCATCGATTCCTTTTTCTTGTTTCTTCTGTCCGCATCAGCTTTAAAGGCAATTGACTTTTTCTTTTTCAGGTCATCTTCACTTCTATGCAACATCGTGAGCTCATGATTGATCAGGGATCTTAACAATTCATCCAATGATAGAGTATTTAAATCTTTTACTTCCTGGATGGTAGTCACTTTAGGATCCTACTTGTTTGTTAGTCATCTCAATATCTTTTGTACAAGATCTGTATTAGAGTAAGTCCTGCCAATACTCTTTAAACCATTAATAATATTTGTAAAATGTGAGAACATGGTAGATATAGTCTCATTGAGCTCCATTTTAAATAGTTCATAATTATGTACAAGAAGGTTAATCTTTGAGGTTTTCACTTGGAAAGTTCCTTCATGGGTTACCTCGAGTTTATTCCAAATTTCTTTTGCTGATGTGCAAGTAGAAATTCGATTAAACTCATTAGCGTCCAAAGCACAATACAACAAATTCATTGCTTTGGCATTTAACATACCCATTTTCATATCATATTCATCCCATTCCTCTTCAGGCTTTGGGATATCCACGCCATCAACCTTTATCATGGGTACTTGAGGTCCCTTAAGAATGACCTTTCATAACTGAAAACTACAGCTTGAATGTATATTTTCATTCGAGCTTTCCAATATGTGTAGTTAGTGCATGTGAACAATGGAGGTCTATTTGTTGATTGGCCTTCGACCAAGGAAGTGCTCATGGGAGTTGCCATAAGATCTTTTCTCTTTGTAATTTCAGAGACACTGCTCTGATACCAGTTGTTGCCCAGGTGGCTTACCCAAGAGGGAGGTGAATTAGGTATTTAAAAAATTATTGCAAGTATGTGGTCCTTGTTAAGTTCTTAGTATAGTAAGTGCTGTGAATTAAGTTAACTACTGCGGAAGCAAGTAAGAACATGAAACATAATCACAAATATAGTAAATTTTATAGTGGTTCGGAGCTACCTCGCTCCTACGTCCACTATCCAAGATATCATTTGGGATTTTCACTATATTCACCCTCGGAATATAGCTGGATTGTTTTCACAGGCTCAAAATCCAAAACCCAAACTTGATTTTATCCTGGGCTGACCAAAAATCTAATACAAAGTTAGTTTTGAGCGGGATCATTAACAACCCACTACACTTGATTTTTTTAGGCTCACCAATAACCTATCAAACTCCAAGTTATAGCCCCTTGCTATACTTGGAACAACTCAAAAGATGAGTTAAAGAATAAAGCAACAATATGAGAAATCGAAGTTATCGGATGGTTGCAGTTGTAGCACTTGAGAAGCCCTTTTGATTATATTTTGAATCATTTTCAAGGCTTCTTAACTTCTTCAATAAATGCCTCAAGATACTAATAAGAGTTTGTGAAGTCTTAAGTGCTTGCTTTGAATGCTATCTAGTGTGTACTTTTGAATATCCAATGAAAACTCTTCAATCTCACATTAACTTCTCATCTATTTCTCCAAAAATGATTCAAATCCCTTAAATATATTTTATTTAACTGAATTCAGATGGTTATAGCCGTTGTAGACTATTGAAATTTGAAATATAGCCATTGGAGACCATTTTGGATTTAAAATAAGAGTTCTGGAACTAGCCGTTACTAACCTGAAATAGTCACTCGAGTTGGCTTGGATAGCTCGAGTTGGCTCGGATCCTTAGGTAGGTCAACATAATACTCTGGTCAAGTCGGCTCTTCTCCTTCAAGTCGGCTCGCCGGGCTGGTTCTTCAGAACTGAGATATTCAGTACTCTGGACGAGTCGGCTTTTCAATACTCTAGTCGACTCGGATGTCTGTCTGAGAAAACTGCACTCTGGATGAGTTGGCTCGGATCCTCCTGAGTCGGCTCGAATTCTCAAAACCTCAGAATTGAACTATGCTCGAGTCGGCTCTTCTGACTCGAGTCGGCTCGAATGTCTGCATGCCAGAAAATTAGGTGTCATGCTAGACTTCGAGTCGGCTCTCCTTGTTTGAGTCGGCTCTTGTGACTTAGGTCCAAAACTTGTCAAACTTGTCCAAACTTCTTCCAGTGATTTTCAAACAACTCAAAACCTTTCCAACTCATTCAAAGACTGAACTTGAGACAGTTAAACTTGAAACATACATAGAAGTAGCCATCTTAAATGAGTATACAATTGATTTTACTTGGTGGCTCTTCTTTATATAGAGTTTTAACAAAAATTAACTTAATATACTACAATGTTATAGAAAGGAGGGTTGTTCAATGAAATCAACCTACAAAAAACTTTGAGAACACTTGAAAGATAGTTAGTAATCAAATGCATGCTCCAATGTTTGGTTATCATCAAAATCATTCAAAGAGTCAACAATTACTAACTTGAGTGTTGAAGGGCCTGCATAGGAGCCACCTCTAGCCTGGGCTTTCTTACTAGTTCTGCCTCTTAAGGATCGGCTTGCACCATCAGCTCTAGCACTTTCTCCAACATCTCTAGTATTCGACGTTTTTGGCACCAACACATGTCATGCATGTCCATGACTTGGTAACCTCTGAATCTCATGTTTTTTTGGTAACAGTCTTCTGCAACAAGGTGCTTGCAGCTAGCTAGATCAAGTATTATTAAAGTCCAAAACTTTTTATACTAAGGTATACTAAAAGTCTTCAATTTTTTTGTTTTATATATATGTTGCTGTCAACTCGCCCTCCACTATACTTTGGTGGTAGCCGAGGGTACTCAGGTTTTCTCTGGTTAGAACTAGGTGCTGCTCCTGATGGCTCTTGAATGAAAACCTGTAAGAATAGTTCCTAGACTAGGATTTCCGATAGGACCCTCAAATGTTCAAGTCAGTGGATGAAAAAAATGGATTACAGTAGCTGGAGCTGTGAGCGATGGTGGTAACTGAATGAGCATGTAAGTAGTAGAGATGAGTTACTGTAGTATAATGTTAGTATAGCATAGCCTAGCATAGCATAGCATACCTCATCGAAGGTTCCCTTTTATCAATTTATAGAGCTACGCTAGGTAATTGAATGCCATTGCGGAGGTGGCCTCCTCAGATATGTATAATAAATTCTACAAAAGTAGTGGGATCTAGTCCCCTAGAATCTTCTCTAGTAGTATCTTTTTATTAGGATGACAGGATTTGTTGAAATTTTATCTATCATGATTTGTGCTAAAATAGCTGTAATCAGATGGGTCATCACCTATTCAGTTATCGTGGACCCTGAGCAGGTAGTTGGCTTGGTCATTGCTAGAAGGATAGGCTTGGTCCTGTACTGGAGCGCACTCGACTTGGATTACTCAGGTAGGTTAGTCCAGAGTAGGTAATCAATAGATGTGCATGGAGAATGCCATGCCAGTCAGACTTAGTAGGCGATGGCTACTCAGCTTGGGAAGGAGCAGCTATTCAATTTGGGAAGAAGTAGCTACTTGATTTGGGAACGAGCAACTACTCGATCTGGGAAGGAGCAGCTATTTGATCGGTTTCATCTTCGCCATGCTAGTCTTTCTAGTTGGCGGTGAAATAGTCGACTCTATTATTTCCTTCCTAGTTGGTAGCTTGATTAACCCGAGTCAGATATCTCGGTCTTCCATGGCTGGTAGCATAGTCAATAGTATATCTAGCAAGTTCTCGATATGGAGTCAGCAATTGCTATAATAATATGCATTTTTTTGTTTGATGTAATCAATGTTTATTATGGACTTACTGGCAAGCAAAGACCAGCCCACCAAGAAGACTAAACATGGTCATGTAAGTCTAGAAGACTTACATTAGTCATGCAAGTCGCCAAACTTCAAACCCAAAGAAAATGCTCACCAAGAGAAGACCGAGCATGGTGATAAAGTCAAGGTAGAAGAAAGAACTCACGCATAAGATTTGCCAACAGATCAATTGACTGACTCATGGCAATTACTTCTCCACAAGGCAATTAACGTGGGACACAAACATAGAAATCACAACTTAATTTCTTTTCACTTTTTCACTGCATTGGTAACCTCCGATTCCACTGACAACCATGAAATGCTTTGGCATGCATCCTGATCATTTCTTTCATAAAATCCTAGGCCTTCATTTCTCAAATGGAAAATTATCCCATGCATATGTATGGCTGTTTTTATCTTCTTGTAATATCTTGGTCAGTTCCAACTTCCAAGTCATGCAACAAGTTTCTTCCAGCAAAAATTTATAGCAAGAGTAACAATCCTCCAAAGTTTTCTATGAACCCATATACTTGTCCATTCAGTGATTCTTGGAGGCCTTAATTACCCTATTAACAACATCTCACCAATATATATATACACATTGCTCTTCTCACTGGAAAACGCCACAATCTATATCTCTTCATCTTTGGTCTCTGCCTCGTGGAATCTTTAAGTCGAAGGTTTCTGCCAGCAACGCTCCTCGTCAAGCTCATCCTGCTGGTTTCCTCTCCAAAAAACACTGAAGCAGCTGCCAGTACTCATCCAACTCTTCTATACTTTATCCATATATATGATGAAGACGGCATAACTGATTTAATTTGCTGTTTTGGTTTTATCAGGGTATGTTTTCACATCCACACCAACAAAGTTTGCTCCATTTGAACCTATACGAGATGTTCGTGTGCTGGCTGTTGCACCTATCAGTGGCGGCACCATCGTGGCGACGTCCAGACCCCCTAAGATCACTCAACCTCCACCTGAACCGCATGTTCACATGCCAACTGCGGATGTCCATGGGTGGAGTACAGTTCCTGCTGGACTTTAGTGATTATGGAGTGTCAAATATGTTGAACCTTGAAGGATGATATCGGTGTATCATTAAATGCTATTTTCCTAAATTTACCTTTCATTTGTATCAAGTAACAAGCTTATATATATATATATATATATATGAATAATTAGTGAAACTTCAGGAGCATGAAATTTATATATATATTGGATTTATGGCATTGTTTGTCAACCCATCAAATAGTTGGTAAATCTTGCTAAAAAATCAAACAGTTTGGCAAATCATATAACAAGTTTACTCGGCAATTCACTACACGCATATCAACAGTTCTTCACTCAGCTAGTGTACCTAATGCTCCATTTTAAAGGACCCGGGTCTATCGAGTATAAACAAGAAATCAATTGTTCTGGTGCAGGGAGGGGAGGAGGCTTGGGAGAGAGAGAGAGAGAATCTCCTTTGCTTCTCTGCCCCTCGCTTTGGATAGTTCAGCTTATAGGCCCAGTCATCATGCATGTCAATTGCAAGTAAATGGGTTTCCTTGGTGCCTTTTTCTAATGGTGGTTTTGCTCAAAACAAAAGATTTTTTTTGATGAACAGGGGGGGGGGGAGGATAAATCCTGGTATAGCTATCCCCTTTGGCCTCCAACCCCATCAAACTATGTTCGATTCGAGCCGCAAGTTTACGCGTGCTCTTTCCATCGCTGGTGAGTACGTCAACCTGACACCACTAAGACACTGGAGTAGTGCGCTCCCTCATCACCCCGATCACGTGTCCCAGAAAATTTCTGGATTTAATCGAGTCATCCTTAAGGATCATGTCTCGAACTGATGACCGGTGGGAGGCGAGTTTAAGTCTCTACCAATCGGACTACTGTCTTAGCGGTTCAAAATAAAAGATTAACTATATTAATTGAACATATGTCCTGAAAATTACATGTCTTTTCAAGGTGATAAATAATATTTCTGAGAAAAAGATGGTGAGGTAAAAAGTGATTGGAGCTATGCAAAGGGCATTTGTTTTCTATACAAGAAGTGTTCTTCTGTCCTGTGCATGGTATGAGAGGAGTGAATTAGGAGAATTGATGTATTAAGTTGCTGTGGGCCGGTACTAATGATCCCAAGAAACTTTGTCAATTTCATCAAATCATTTTCTTTGTTAAAGCATTATTCCTGTTCATGTTTTGTGGCTGATCATTTTGTTCATGTTTTGTGGACTGATCCGAGAAATTTTCCTGCTGCTCCGTTCCAACATGTTCTTTTTCTGATTGTTTTGGATGTATTCAGTGTTTTGGATGTATTCAGTGTTTTGGATGTATTCAGTGTTATGGTATGGATCATCAGGCTTATCAAAAAAAAAAATAAAAAATAAAGCATTATTTCTGTTGTATCTCGTTACCTCAAAGTATATCCTTATAGTATGCAAATTTCCTTGAAAGTGTAAGCATTTTTTTTTTTTTTTGTGACAGATAAAAGTGCAGTTGGTTATGATGCATATATATATATATATATATATATATATATATATATATATATATATATATTTTTGAGGTAATTGGTTATGGGTTGAAATAATGATCAACGATGTAACTAAGGAAGTTCCATATGAATCTTAGACGAGGGTCAAAATACATTGTTAATGATCTCATGTATGCAATTATTACTTGATCTTTAGTGGAACGAGTTGTTGGTCATGCCTACATGTTCTTAACTTCTTATGATCTTTTTAAGACTTGATGAATCCAGTTAAGTAATTTGTTTTTTTTTTACCATGTTTGTGATGGAAATATGATGCATGTTTGGCCGTAAGGGACTTGGTTACGTTGTTTCTGAGTTTTCCATATTTTGTTTTCCCTTTCAGTTGTTTTTCAGTTTCTGTTTGCTTAGATCGTGGCATGCTCCGTTACCACGAAATTACATGGATTTATCTTTTATAAGCATAGATAAGGCAACATAATTATTTTTTGGCTTCCGTGTGAGAAATAATAGTTTGAGTTATCCTCCATTTCTCTGCTCTGTGTTGCTGTGGCCGAAACAAAAAAATATCGTGAGGGTATTTTCTATTCCAATATTATGGTATCAGAGCCAGGTTGTATCAACTTTGGACGACCGTCTAGTACTAGAGGTCTTGCTGTAGCTAAGTATCTCTGGAAAATTGAAGCCTGTAGATGTGAAGCTTCAAAAGAGGTACACTTCTTCTGCACATAAGGTGTTCGATAGAAGTCCATTAGAGGGTTTTTCATCATGGCAAGTGGTATGTCTACTCTCAACCTCACTCAGTCATTGATACCCATCTTTAACGGGGATAATTATGAGTTTTGAAGTATAAAAATCAGAACTTTCTTTATGGCTCAAGATCTTTGGGATCTGGTTGAGAATGGTTATGCAGATACTGGGAGTTCTAAGGAGGAACTTCGAAAGAAGGATTCAAAGGCTCTACTTGTCATTCAACAAGCTGTGACAGACATCATCTTCCCTCGAATTGCAGATGCCACCAAATCAAGTGAAGCTTGGACTATTTTAAAGCAAGAGTTCCATGGGGATGAGAAGGTAAAAACTGTGAAACTTCAAACTCTTCGTGGAGATTTTGAGACTTTGTTTATGAAAGGAGGTGAGTCTATTCAAGAATTTTTTTTTATGAATTTCAGTCATTATAAATAATATGAGAACATTTGGGAAAGTTATTTCTGATCAAAACATTGTAGAAAAAGTTCTGAGAAGTTTGCCATAAAAATTTGATCATGTTGTGATTACGATTGAAGAGTCAAAAATTTAACCACTTATTCTCTTAATGAATTGATGGGATCTCTTTTAGCTCATGAGGAAAGGATGAACAGATATGCTGAAAACAACATTGAGCAAGCTTTTCAGGTCAAGTTAGATGTTAGCAATAAATAAAAAAAATGTGAAGATCAAAAGCATGCAGCTAGATGTTGAGGTAGAGCTGGTTACCATGGGCATGGTCATGGTCGTGGGAAGTCAGATGATCGACGATGTAAGTCTGAAAATGGTGACAAAGGTAATCAAAATCATAACCATAAAAATAGATTTTGTGATTTTTGCAAGAAGGTTAGACATACTGAACCTTATTGTTGGGATAAGCAAAAATAGGAAGCTAATATTGTGGAAGAAAAGTCGGAAGATGGTAATCTATTTCTCACACACTTAGATCTCAATGAATATGATACTAATCATATGTGGTTTCTAGATAGTAGATGTAGCAATCATATGACAAGGGAAAAAGTCTCTTTCGTCATATTGATGAGTCAGTGAAACAGCAAGTTCGGCTTGAAAACAACAAGCAACTACAAATTGAAGGAAAAGGGACAATTACAATTAAAATTAAATCAGGTATTAAAAGGTTGATTCATGATGTCCATTACACACCTGGTCTTGCATATAATTTGCTCAGTATGGGTCAGTTAGTTCAAAAAGGTTATATGATTGCATTTCATGATAATGTATGTGAGATTAGAAGAGAAGGGTTTGAAGTACCACTTCTGATAAGTCACATGACTAAGAATAGAATGTTTCCTCTTGAGCTTTCATGCCTTGATGAGTGTGCATTAGTTGTTGATGTAAATAAAATGTCTGGATTATGGCACTTACGGTATGGACATCTGCATTTTAATGGGATGAAGTTATTAAGTCAGAAGAATATGGTATGTGGTCTGCCTTCTATTATTTGTGATGATATCTTGTGTGAAGGATGTGTGTATGGTAAGCAACATCGCTTGCCATTTCAAGTTGTAAAGGCTTGGAGAGCCAAAGAACCTTTAGCTTTGGTTCATGTTGATATTTGTGGCCCAATGAGAACTCTATGTTTGAACAAGAGTAGATATTTTTTTTTGTTTACTAATGATTTTTCTAGCATGAGTTAGGTTTTTTTCCTTGCTCAGAAATCAGAAGCATGTGAAAAGTTTAAGGAGTTCAAGGCTTTTGCAGAAAAAGAGTGCGATCATATTATCAAAACTCTTCGCACTGATCGAGGGGGTGAGTTTTTATCTGATGAGTTTAACCATTTTTATAAGCAACATAATATTCGCAGGCAATTAACAGTAAGGAAAACACCGAAGCAAAATGGAGTCGCCGAAAGGAAAAACTGAATAGTGGTGAAAATGGCATAAAGTATGATGAGTGAAAAACAACTTCCCAAAGAATTTTGGGCTGAAGTAGTGGCTATAGCTGTGCATCTTCTCAATATCTCTCCAACAAAGGCGGTACGTAATATGACTCCATATGAAGCTTGGTGGAAGAAAAAGCCTAATGTGAGTAATTTAAGAGTTTTTGGTTTATTGTGTATGCCTTAATTGATTCAAATAAGCATAGTAAGATGGACAAGAAGAGTGAGAAATGCATCTTTGTTGGTTATAGTGGTGAGACAAAGGGTTATAGATTATATAATCCTATAACTAAAAGACTAATCATCCATAGGGATGTTATCTTTGATGAGTATAGCACTTGGGAATGGACAAAAGTAAAAAATCAGCACATTGAGGCACCATCAACACAAATCAATACTAAGAATGTTTCTTCTCAAGCCTCTTCATCATTTAATCTATCTCCAAGACAACACCGCTGCATGTGAGCAGCCCAATCAACAATGATAGAGATATTATACCTGATTCAGAAACTCCACCAAGGAAGGTATGCTCCTTAAAAGAAATCTATGACTCTTGTACATTTGTCTTCCTTGTGTCAGAACCTATGAACTATGAGGAGGCATGTAAAAAAAAGGAATAGGAAAACTCCATGAAAGAGGAGATGGCTATTATTGAAAAAAATGACACATGGGAGCTTGTAGACTTGCCACAGGGAAAAGATGCTATTGGTGTGAAATGGATCTACAAAGTGAAATATAATGCTGATGGAAATATCTCAAAGTACAAAGCAAGACTAGTTGTCAAGGGATATGCACAGAATATGGTGTGGACTTTTATGAAATCTTTTCTCCTGTAGCTCGGTTTGAAACTGTTAGACTTATCTTGGCATTAGCAGCTCAAATAAAATGGCATATTTTCCAATTTGATATGAAATATGCTTTTTTGAATGGTTTCTTAGATGAAGATGTGTATGTACAGCAACCACAAGGATTCATTGTTGATGGAAAGGAGGAGCAAGTGTACAAGTTGAAGAAGGCACTCTACGGGCTTAAGCAAGCATCGAGAGCTTGGTATGGAAGACTTGATCTACATCTACACAACAATGATTTCCATAGAAGAGAAAGTAAACCCATTCTCTATGTAAAGGTGAAAGGTATGGATATACTTGTTGTTTGTGTGTATGTTGATGATATAATATACACTGGATCCTCTGAATTTCTCATCAAACAGTTTAAGAAAAGTATGATGCAAGAATTTTATATGACTGATTTGGGCTTGCTGCATTATTTTCTTGGTCTTCAAATTCAACAAACAGAAGTTGGTATTTTTGTTAATCAGGAAAAGTATGCATTAGATATGCTTAAAAAGTTTTATATGCTGAAGTGTAAGACATTTTCTACTTCCATGAATGCAAATGAAAAGTTGACAGTGAATGATGGTACTGTTAAGGCAGATGCGAAGTTGTATAGAAGTATGGTTGGGAGACTTATGTATTTAACTCACACACGACCAGATATCTTGTTCTCAGTCAATTTTATTTCAAGGTTTATGCATTCTCCTTCAGTACATCATCTTGGAGCACCAAAATGAGTCCTCAGATATGTCAGAGCCACAAGCAACTATGGAATATGGTATAAATCCAATCCTAATTTTAAATTAGTTGGTTTTACTGACAGTGATTGGGAAGGTTCTACAGAAGACATGAAGAGTACTTTGTAGGGATTTTATGGTGCTCCCAAGTCTTGGAGAGACTTGAAAGGCCATGACAGGGATGTTCGAGGATCCCTGGGGCTTGGGAGCGTGTCCCAAGCGGGTCCTGGATATATTCCAGGAGTTTCCTGGAGGTGTTCCAGGGATGCTCTAAGTTTCAATTTTATCTCATGTGACTTAGGAAAAAGTTTTTGAGAGACTGTAACATAACCCGGTTTGTGGGTTATGGGGTTTAAGTCCAAGTATTAGTTGGTTGGTTGCAACCAACTTAGGAAGCCCCAAACTGTCTATGTGATTATATATAGGGAGCGTCGGTTTAGAGGGGTATGAGAGTGGAGCGGAAGAAGGACTTGAGCATGGAGGTCTTCCACGGGTTTGGAGAAGGGGATCTTGCATGAGGGAGTCCGCAAGGTGAAGTTGCTTCTCGGGTGTCAGAGAGGCGCTGGTTCTTGATTGTAATCAAGGTTTCTTCTCCGAGGATTAATAAAGATCAGTCTCTCTTTTCTCCTAATCTCTTCTATTACTTCTCCTACTTCTTGGTTTAGAAAGAAGGCTGCCATCATCACGTCAGGGTCTCTCCCATGGTGCTTCCATGGTATATACTCTGATTCAGGATTTTCTAACAAGTGGTATCAGAGCGGGTTCGAGCGTGTAGAGAGGAGTTTTCTATCTCAGGATCCCATTGAGGTTTTTCCAGGATTTTGGAGAAGGGTTCAGATCTAGGATTTTCTCAAGGTGTTAAGAGGAAGGATAAGATCTGGGACTGCTGTCTACACCCTCTTTACATCAAGTATCTTCTTCAAGGCTTTTGTCAATCTTTTGTTGTTTATGATTGTTCTGGATCATGGAAGGCAGCGGGATGAAGATTGGTGTAGAGAAATTTGATGGAAAGGGAGTTTCACCATATGAAAAGTTAAGGTGGAAGACTTGCTGGTTCAGATGGGATTAGATCTGGCTTTGGAAGATAAGCCAGGGGGTATGAATGACAAGGAGTGGATGTCCTTGGAGAAAAGGGCATGTGCCACGATTAGGGCTTGTCTGGCGGATGAGATTTTGTATGGCATGTTAGAGGAGAAGATACCCAAGGGATTATGGTCGAGGTTGCACACCATGTATATGGGGAAGAATATGTGCAATAATTTGGTGCTGAAGAAGCAACTGTATAGTCTTCGGATGTAAGAGGGTGAGGATGTTGCGGGACATATTCAGCGGTTCGATCGGATGAGTATGGATTTTCTCAACATTGGGATAGATTTAGATGAGGAAGATAAAATTCTGCTGCTTTTATGTTCACTACCCGGGAGCTTCGATCCGTTGGTGACTACACTACTGTATGGAAAGGAGATGCTGGTATATGAGGAGATCATATCAGTGCTAAGGTCCAATGAGCAACGAGAACGGATGACGAAGAGGGATGTCTTCGAGGAGGGTTTGGCTGTATCAGAGAGGCCAAAAATGGAAGAAGGGTGAACAGGTAGGACGGGTATAGTCCAGGAAAGGCAGCATGGCTGGCAAGTGCTACAGGTGTGGTGTAGCAAGGCACTTTAAGCAGGAGTGTCCGCTTAGGAAGAAGTGCAAGGATAGAGAAAAGGAAAGCCCAGATTTCTCAGGTTTAGTCGTTGGGTCAAAGGAAGAGTCGGATGAGCTCTTGGTTTTGGAGGAGCCTGCGGGAGGCAGTGTATTTGAAACGGTCTCGAGGGATCCGCAGGATGCGAAGGGTCCGAGGAGGCAGCGACTGGATACGAGGTTCAGGTACAGGCTCAGCAGGGTAGCATTGAGTTGCTGACCTCGGGGTTTCATTCTGTAGCATCAGGTGGACTTCAGTTTCAGGTGGAGCACTGGGGAGAGGTGGCTTCATGGATGGAGTAGAATTCGATGTGAGATCAGAGTGGAAGGGTGCACGGGGAGGAGTCATATTCCAGTACCAGCGCTAGGGGTGCTCAGAGACAGGTGGAGCAGCGTGCACAGATAGTGAGGCGTGGCTATGAGGAGATGGTGTCAGGTAGAGCTCTAGTTACAGTGAGTGCCGGTTCAAGTTTGCTGGGTTCTCTCCAGGAAAGTCCAAGAAAAAGTCTGATGTAGTTTCCAGGTAGAATGAAGGCTACAATGGTGGTACCAAGGTACAAGCAAGGGTCTTTAGTTGTGGAGGCGGTCATCCCAAATGCCTCCAAGGGTGCACAGCAGCTGAAGGGTGTTGGCAGAGGCAAGGAGATCTGCACAAGAGGCTGTCAGGACACGCAGTTACAGCAGGGTTGTGCAGAAGGACATTGCCGGGTTTGCCAAGGCTTGGGGGCACCAAGGTGGAGATTGTAGGGATTTTGTGGTGCTCCTAAGCCTTGGAAAGACTTGGGAGGCCATGGAAGGGATATTCGAGGATCCCTGAGGCTTGGGATCGTGTCCTGAATATATTCCAGGGATTTCCTGGAGGTGTTCCAAGGATGCTCTAAGTTTTAGTTTTATCTCATGTAACTTAGGGGGGAGTTTTGAGAGACTGTAACATAACCCGGTTTGTGGGTTATGGGGTTTAAGTCCAAGTATTAGTTGGTTGGTTGCAACCAACTTAGGAAGCCCCAAACTGCCTATGTGATTATATATAGAGTGTCGGTTTAGAGGGGTATGAGAAAGGAATCAGCGTGAGGGTTACATCACGTGGAAGAAGGACTTGAGCGTGGAGGTCTTCCACAGGTTTGGAGAAAGGGATCTTGCATGAGGGAGTCCGCAAGGTGGAGTTGCTTCTCGGGTGTCAGAGAGGCGCTGGTTCTTGATTGTAATCAAGATTTCTTCTCCAGGATTAATAAAGATCAATTTCTCTTTTGTCATAATCTCTTCTATTACTTCTCCTACTTCTTAGTTTAGAAAGAAGGCTGCCATCATCACGTCAGGGTCTCTTCCATAGTGCTTCCGCGGCATATACTCTGATCCAGGATTTTCTAACATACTTCGGGTTTTATATTTTCTCTTGGTTTGGGAGCTATATCATGGATGTCGAAGAAGCAAGCAATTGTTGCTTTATCATTCTCTGAAGCTGAATATATCGCCGCATCTACAGCAGCTTGCCAAGCCATATGGATGCGAAGAATACTAAAAGATTTGCACCAAAATCAAACTCAAGGAACAGAAATCTTCTGCGATAACAAAACTACAATAGCAATGACAAAGAATCCAGTATTTCACGGGAGGACCAAATATATTGAGTTGAGGTACCACTTTATTCGTGAAGCCATGGCTGAAGATGTGATTGTGATGAAGTGCTGCTGCACAGGTGATCAAATTGCTAATGGATTCACCAAAGAACTACTTCAAATTTGTCAAGTTCAGATCGTTACTTGGTGTGTCAAACCTTGCATCAAGGGGGTGTGATGGAAATATGATGCACGTTTGGCCGTAAGGGACTTGGTTACGTTGTTTCCGAGTTTTTCGTATTTTGTTTTCCCTTTCAGTTATTTTCCGGTTTCTGTTTGCTGAGATCGTGGCATGCTCCGTTACCACGAAATCACATGAATTTATCTTTTGAAAGCCTATATAAGGCAACCTAATTATTTTTTGGCTTTCGTGTGAGAAATAATAGTTTGAGTGATCCTCCATTTCTCTGCTCTGTGTTGCTATGGCTGAAACAGAGAAATACCATGAGGGTATTTTCCATTCCAATAGTTTGGGTTATTACCAAACCCATTTGACCCGAAAGTCTTTTGGATCATACGATCAATGAACCTGGTCTAGATTGACATGAATGGAAGTGGAGGGGTAAAATCAGATTAGGCTTGGAACCATTAATATTTGAGAACTGAAAAACTGTCAGGCTTCAATCAGATCAAATCTTAATTCAGCCTTATCCAACCTGCTTGTGCTCCTCCGTCGAAAGATTAACCACTAGGTTCAGGAGTATTCCAATCAAGCATTCGAGTCAACAAGTCAACGAAATTTTCAGGCAACAAATCAAGAATTCCAGTCAACGAAACAAAAGCATGGAAATTTCGACGAATATTTCTCGGTCAATGATTCACATTTGTTTCTTTGGTAAAATGGACACATTAAACTAAACTAAACCTGAATAGAATTTTTGGTAACATGATTCACATTTTCATGTGTCACAATAATGATTCACACCATAGAGGACTTTCTTCCAAGCAAACATTGGTTATAAATATCCTTGTAGTTACTCCCAACCTTTATTCACATTACTCTTCACAATAATGATTCAGACCATAGAGGGCTTTCTTCCAAGCAAACATTGGTTATAAATATCCTTGTAGTTACTCCCAACCTTCATTCACATTACTCTTCACTGTCTCTGTCCATCATGAAGTATTTACCTCCAGGGTTTCTGCTAGCAAAGCTTTCCATGTTGCTCATCCTACTGGCTTTCTCTCCGAATCACGCCGAAGCAGCAGCAAGTACTCTGAAGTCCTTAATGCTGCGATATCTATCTCTATATATATCTATCTATCTATTTACCTATATCCTATCTTATCATTGGCTCTAGCTTGACTCTCTTTTCTTGATTTCCGTTTTCAGGAGATGTTGTTGGGAACTCGATGAATTCTACCAGCACCAACTGTGGAGGTGGAGTGCATCCATGGCGTCTGCGCAAAATTTTGGGAAGGGCTCCTTATGCTCCGCCTTCGCCCACACGCAACGGAGAGCCCGGTGTTGGACATTAATATAATGGTAATATAGAATAAGAAATATAGATATAGAATAATTAGTGGGTTTGTGCTGTCATGCTGTAGTGAGTACATGTTTCAGCGAACCAACCGGTCTGTTGGTGAATGATGGGTTAATATATTTGAAGCAATAAACAAAAATATATATTTTCTATGGTGCTCCAAATAATAGAATTATCTTTTATTGAAAAAAATGCTGACCATCCGATTTAATATAGATTGTCAAGATTTATCCAACGGTAACATTCTATAGCCATATGTACATGGTTGATATAGATAATCTTGTAGAACTTTAAACGTAATTATTGTTTGCTAGATTTTTCTTGTAACCTGATTCAATCTCCCATACGCTCTGCCCATCATCCCTCACCGGCATGCCACCTTCTCCATTCCCACCTCGCACCTCCTGTGATGCCACCCCCCCCCCACCCACCATCATCAACCAGTGTGCCCACCCCTCTACCTCCTCCTTCCTCTACGGATCCCCTTCCCTCCAACCTTCTTCTTCCGCGCTCTCCTCCCCTCTTGCCTCCACCTTCTTTCTCTATGCAACCCTCCCTCCCCGGTGCTGGTACCACCTCCTTTCTCTATGCAACCCTCCCTCCCCGGTGCTGGTACCACCTCCTTTCTCTGTGCAAACACCGCCCTCAACGTGCTGGCACCACCTCCTTCCTCCATGCAACTGCTCCCCCCCCCGGTCGGCCGATGCTACCCTTAGCAAACCCCCGCAAGTGATAACATCATCAGCATCCCCCTCCCCTCCCCCCCCCCCCCCCTCGCGGCACCATCCTCGGCTCCCCTCTTGTGGTGCGGCAGTGCCCCCCACCTCCACCACCCTACCCCCCAGGGCTCCCCCTTCCCTCCGTCCCATGGCACCATCCTTGGCTCTCTTCCCATGCGGCAGCGCCACATGGCTCCACCACCACCACCCCTTCCCCTCCCCGTTGTGGCACCATCCTCGGCTTCCCCCCATGTGGCGGTGCCATCTTGTCCCTCTCATCACCCACCATCCACACCCACCCTCTCAACGGGCCTTATCTGATAAAAAACAAGAAAGAAGAAGGAGGAAGAAAGAAAGAAGGAACAAAGATTATGAGTTGACCAGTTCAGTGACCAGCTAAAATCAAATTACTTTACCAGCCTTATCTCATCAACAGTTAGGATGCATCCTATATTTTAATAAAATATATTAAAGAAATACATTAGTCATTTCCTAAAAAATGTAGAGTGAAAGAAAGGATTTGAAGGGTGAATTAACGATCAATGTTTTACCTCATTCTTCTCTCTTCTCTATGATAAAGTAAGATATAAATTAAGGTGAATCCCAAATGATTAAGAAGTGTTATGGGCGTTCGCCCACCTTAATTTCAACCTTAACTTCGGAGCTGCTTTCCTCCACCTTGGACTGACTTAGCCCATGTCAGGCTCCATTTGACCTCAACCTCAAAAGCTCCCTACTTCTGAGACATCTGTCCGACCTTTGACCTCTGAGCTCCATTTGTGCCATATTTGGATAGTGGCCTGATAAGGCCATCACCAGGCCATCCCACATCGCAAACGTGTGATGCAATCTTTGCTATGATCCTCACCATGACCCATTGCCAAGATCCTTGTTGTGATGCTTGTCGAGATCCACATGCCATTCCTAGAAACATTAAGTCCCATAGGGAGCTCTCCCCCTCTATAAATAGTGGCAGGGAGATCCTAGGTATGAGCATTCACTCTCATTCACAAAAATCTTTTTCTCACTCCCACTCTCGTAGCTCTCTTTCTTATTCTCAGAATCGAGCTAACTTGAGCATTAAGGGTCCTCGCTAGAAGACCAGCCTTGGACTTTTTGCAAGTTTCAGCCCCTAGCATCCAAAGCTTGCAGCAATCACTTCATCCGAGCTTTTCTCCTTCCTCGGATTTGACCTCCTAGTCTAGCTTGGATTATGCAGTAACAAATTGGCACTAGAGAAAGGGCCTCCTATCCAACTTTTTAAGAAGAGAGCTTAGCCATGAAGCAATGAAAAGAAGTTTCTAATGGCCTATGCTATGACAATAACCAGAAGGAAGGAGAGGTTCCGATGCCTGAACCAGTTCAGGCGTCGCCTCCACTCCCACCAAAACTCGTGGTCACTCGCAAGCAGTTCAATAACTTGGTTCGTCAAGCTTGGTTCGTCAAGTGTAGGCCTTAACCACCATGATCCAAGGGGGGCAACCTTAGGGAACTCGGCCTACATTCGACCCACCACATTGGGGTTGAGCTTAACCAGAGCAACGACCCTCTCCTCATAGCTCGAGGCAGGCTCAAAGTGGGCATACCCGACCTAGGAGCCCTGCCTCGAAGCTGCGTAGGTGCTCACCAACCTCACAGTCAGAAAGGGATTCCACTTTCATGGTATCTCTTCAGAACCAAGGCACCCATGCTGTACAAGACCTAGAATTAGAAAAAAGGTTCCAACAAATGCAATAGTGCATTGAAGCACTACAAAGCAGACCTCAATAGCTGGATGACAAGTTTAGCTTTAATACCAATCCCCCATTCACTAGGAAGATAATGGAAGAATTAGTTTTCTCATGGTTCAAAATGCCATAATTGGAGTCCTATGATGGGACCTCAGATCCTGTTGACCAAATAGAAAACTTTAAGGCAATTATGCTTCTCCATGGGTGACTAATGGCATCCTATGCTGAGCCTTCCCATCTACCTTGTGGAATGCAACCCAGTATTGCTACTCAAGCCTTCGAGTTGGCTCCATCGACTCTTTCAAGTAGCTCGATAGGTCCTTCATGGTGCACTTCATCACTAGCCAAAAGCAGCACTGAGGCTCTGATTCCCTGGTTAGCATTAAGCAACGAGAAGGAGAACCAATCCAAGAGTACATAAGCCACTTCAATGCAACTATTATGGAGGTCGTAAACCTTGACCAATCCTTGGCAATGATTGCCCTAAAGGGTGGACTCCAGAGGAATGCCTTCCTCTTCTCGCTGGAGAAGAGGTATCCCAAAAACTTTGTCGATATGCTGGCTAGGGTGGAGAAGTACATGAATGCAAAAGAGGATGGGCCTGATATGGAGAACCTCTTCCTGATGAGTCCCATGAGAAAAATGAAGAGGATAATGGCCAAATGGAGGGCCGCAAGAGAGAATGACCATGGAATGACAGAGGCCGGCATCGATCTCGTACTTTCCCTCATTAAAAGGTGTGGACTCCACCTTAGAACCTATGAACCCGATCTCCACCTCAACATTGCTGATCTAGGTCACCACCTCAGAGGTTCACAAACTACACCCTACTTATGGCACCTTGGGCATAGATACTGTTGCCGGCCTTACCGCTATGGCCTGCAACTGTGAGTCAGCACCGGACTGGGGTCCCCGGTGCTGCGGAATCCCGATGCTCCCGGACCTGCAAAAATAAGGTTAGAGACCCGGGCCAGGGATCCCGATGGAGGCACTCCGACGGTCAAGTTAGAGAGCGGTAAAGTGGAACAGATCCACTAAGACGAAAACCCGCTGGGCTTCCATGCTTAGAGGAATCTTTAATGAGAAGAAGAATGAGAACGGGAGGGATCAGCGCTCTGGTTCCCGCAACCGAGCTCGTTGGACCCGGTCCTGCGAGTTCCTTTGGAGCCTCTAGCTTAGGATCGCCTTCTCTTCGTGTGCGATTGTTTGCCCTCTCGATTGCTTACCTTCCTTCTTGCTCCCGATCATCCTTTTTAGGTCTCCGGTCGCCAGGTCCCTCCATGCCTCGATTCCCCCTTAGGCTTTGGAGGTCAACGACCGTTCCCCCCCTCTCGTCCCCCTTACAGTATGAAGTTGAGTGGTGAACCAATCTCATCGGCCATGCAATCACGAGAGGGGAAAATTGGTGGGACACCGGTCCTTGCGAAGGCACCCTCAAGCCTGAGGCATTGACAGTGGTCCTTCCTTTTTGGAATACCGGGCTTCCAGACACTGGGTTCGGTGCCTCGGGCAAGGATCCCTTTCCAAACTGGTGCCAACGTGGTTCCATGCACCGTTACAGGCCTAGGGACACCGTACCAGGTACGCCTCCTGTGCATGCCATCTTCAGCAGCTTCCTCCAAGCTCGTGCCCCGGTCCTTCCGTCTTCCTTAGAAAGGGCCGACTTCGGTTGAGGTGGACCATGCCTGGGTCCACACCGGGCGAAGTGGCAGAGGCAGGGCCATTTTAACCAAGGTAGATCCTGCCTGGATCGACACCTGGCGGAGTGGCAGAGGCTAGCTTGATCGCGACCAAGGTGGATCCATCTGGGGGTGCCACCTAGCGAGGGAGCAGGGAGAGCCTGGCTCGATTTCAGCTAGGTGGGCCCATCAGGGGGCACCACCTGGCGAAGGAGCAGAGGTGGGGCCACTCCGATCGAGGTGGATCCCTCCTGGATCGATACCTGGCAGAGTGGTAGAGGCCAGCTCAACCTCGATCGAGGTGGACCCATCTGGGGGTGCCACCTGGCGAGGGAGCAGGGAGAGCCTGGCTCGACTTCGACGAGGTGGGCCCATCTGGGGGCACCACCTAGCAAAGGAGTAGAGGCAGGGCCACTCCGGTCGAGATGGATCCTGCCTGGATCGACACCTGGTGGAGTGGCAGAGGCCAGCTCGACCTCGACTGAGGTGGACCGATCTGGGGGTACCACCTGGCGAGAAAGCAGGGAGAGCCTGGCTCGACTTCGGCGAGGTGGGCCCATATGGGGGCACCTCCGGGTGAAGGAGTAGAGGCAGGGCCACTCCAGCCGAGGTGGATCCCGCTTGGATCGACACCTGGTGGAGTGGCGAGGCTAGCTCGACCTTGGCCGAGGTGGACCCGTCTGGGGGTGCCACCTTGCAAGGGAGCAGGGAGAGCCTGGCTCGACTTCGGTAAGGTGGGCCCATCTGGGGGCACCACTTGGTGAAGGAGCAGAGGTAGGGCCACTCTGGTCGAGGTGGATCCCGCCTGGATCGATACCTGGTGGAGTGGCAGAGGCCAGCTCAACCTTGATCGAGGTGGACCCATCTAGGGGTGCCACCTGGCGAGGGAGCAGGGAGACCCTGGCTCGACTTCGATGAGGTGGGCTCATCTGGGAGCGTGATGCAGAACGAAAGCTCTGATACCAAAAATGATGCAGAACGGAAGCTCTGATACCAAAAATGATGCAGAACAAAGAACAAAGAAGCGTATGCGGAAGTAAATTTAAGATTAATTCTTTTTTTTTTTTAATTTCAGAAATTGGCTTTGACTCAAAGTAAAGCTAAACTAAGTTGAAGGAAACTAGGTAAGGATTGAAAGCACAATTTAGATAAAACTAAATTATCAGAGTAGTTCAGAAGTAACGGATCGCTGGGGGTTGAGAAACTCCCAGACCTAGGGTTTCGCTCTGAACTTTCAACAGAACAGAAATAGAGAGGAGAGATGGTTTACTAACCAGACAGTGATCTTCTCAGGATTTTGGTGGAAGAACTCTCTCGAGTAGATTGTGGGATCCTCGGAGTCGGCTATCTTCGCAATGGATCCTCCAATACTGATCTTGTGGTTTGGTCGGCTTCTCCTGGACTCAAGATCTGGGAAAGAAGAGGAACAAGTGATGGAATTCAGATACTCAAGAAAAGATTTACCAGGTTGAAGAACTTGAAAGCTGAAGTTGCTGAAATCAGGATTCTCCTGGAGGCCGATCTGACTTCCTCTTAGAATTGCTGTAGATCTGAAGTATCTGGACTGGAGCTGGATGCTGGTGGCCAGCCTGGACTTGGAGAGGATGGCCGTGAGAAGTGGAATAGACTAGGGCTTGGTGGAAAGAGAAGGGTGATCGCGGCTAGGGTTTGGGAGTGGAGTGACTAACCTAGGGTTTGGGTTTCTGGAGATCTCACACCTCCTCAAGGTTCTGGGGAACCCGGATTTACTCCCTCACGGAGCTCAACACCTGGATGCAAGTGCGGAAGAGAGAAAACACAAAGTTTGCTCACAAAAAAATTTGGCTTCATTCATCTTATTCCTTTAAACTTACAAGAGGGGTTTAATTTATAGGGCTTTACAAGGGAGTAGGATTTTACATCTTCCCATGTGGGACTAAAGGAGGGGATCTACAAATCAAGATAATCCATACACATATGGTCGGCCAAGGTACCAAAAAAATTTGATTTGGGTTATAAAAGGCGGGTAGATGGCGCCTCCTTGCTTGGGTCTTCAAGAGAGGATTTCTTTCCTTCCATGGATCAACTCTTTTGGACTCCTCCTTTTCTTCCTCCCTAAGTCAAGGCCCTTCCCATCTTTGTTTTGGACATTTTTGGCAGGTAGTGGGGGTGTCTCCTAGTATCTCTCCATGAATCAAGGATTTTCCCTTCATGGTTTGGCTCTTTTGGACACCTCCTAGTCTTGCTCCACAAGTTTAGGCTTCTTCCTTTCATGGCTTTGGAACTTTAGGAAACTTTTGGGTGTCTCCTTGATTTTCTCCCCAAGACATGCTCTCTTCCCTTTTATAACTTGGGTTTTTATGGAACATTGTGGGGCACCTCCTTGATCCTCTCTTCAAGAAAAATTCTTGCCATCCTGACTTGGGTTTATCTGGAAAGAAGTTGGCTCCTCCTTGGATTGAGGTATCTTGATGGATTTCTTCCCCAAGTGGCGCATGAAAGAAGGGACCTGCTTTCTTGTGGTGTGGGGACCAAGGCACACTGGATGGAGATGTGGCACCTCCTGGACTCTGGCGTGTGGTTGGGAGTGTGGCGCCCACTTGCTTGGTCCTGGAAGAAAATGTGGCACCTTGGAGAAGACCTAGACCACTACTAGGACTTGTATTGAGTCAACATGACTCAACAAAATTTAAATTGTAGGGAAATACAGACTCAAACTAAAATTGAGTTGACCAAGTCAACCCTTATTACAAAACCAGAAAATCCTAATTCTTCGGGCAATGTCAATCAGAGATCCAGATGGAGCCCTGAAGTCTTCTTCTGAGTCTGGTGCCCGCACCAATTCTCCCGGGATGGGAGGAACTCGACCCTATCGAGTATGGATCAAGCTGGCTCTGGTATCTCTCCAAGAGGTCTGGGTCCAATTCTTGTAATTCTTCTCGAGAGATCCAAGAGTTATCAGAATCTGGCCTTCCTTGCCAGCAGACCAGGTATCTTTGGTATCCTCGATTACGAGTAGAGATAACCTGATCATCCAGGATCTTTTCAATCTACTCTTTCCTCACAGGCCAGTTTGTTGGTGGACACACAGGGTTGGGTTCACTCTCAAGAGCAAGATTAGGCTCAAAAAGGCTCACTGGGAATCACAGCTGGCTCTCTATACTCTACTAGGTCTGTAATGTTAAAAGTAGAGCTAATGCCTAGTTCTGAAGGCAACTCGAGCACATAGGCATTGGACCCTACTCTCTTCACCACTCTAAATGGTCCAGCTCCTCTAGCATGTAACTTTCTAACAGTTCCAGGAGGAAACCGTTTAGGCCTTAACCTAATCATTACATAGTCTCCCTCAACAAAAGTTTTGACTCGCCTTTGAGAATCAGCCAACTTCTTATAAGTTTCATTACTTAAATTTATTTTGGCATGAATTTCTTTATGCAAGTCCTTTACATGCTATGCAAGTGCATCAAGAGACTTGTGTATGTGGACTAATAGTGAAATCAGATCAAGTGGTGTGTGAGGCTTGTATCCATGAACAATTTCAAAGGGACTCTAGCCTATAGACCTATTGATCGAAATATTATATGCAAATTTAGTCCTGGACAAAATACAAATTCCAATTCCTGGTGCTCTCAATCAAACCAAAATCAGAGCCAAAGCCTAGTAAAGGGTCAAGAAAAACTAAACTAGACTGACGACGCATTCCTAAAGAATGGACTTTATTCCAAAGGAACCCTAGGTCTAAACCTAACAAACTATGGCTCTCTAGGTTTGACCTTGGGTCGGGGGAGGGCATGCAGAGCATGAAAACTTATTATAGATGCCTAGTAGGTGCCATAAGGTCTTCCAGAAGTAGGTGGCAAACCTAATAGGTTCTAAGGAGTCTTGCAACCTAGAGATCTCAGTAAAGTGCAACCCCATAGCTCTAGAAACATGAGAAGATTCAGGGAAGGGTAGGAAATAAGAATCAGAGTTTTGAGGTGGCTTATCAGAAACAAGAAACAAACCTTGGTTATTCAGGATGACCTTAAAATGAGGACATTGTTCTATAGGTGCACTCATCCAAACCTCATGATTTGCTCTAGGAGGGTCTACAAGTGCAAGTTCTAGGGTAGGCTGGGTGCTCTTAGAAGGTGGAAGGTTATCAGGAAGGTCTTTGGAATGTTTATCTAAAAAGTCCTCTAAGCTACTGTCTTTTTCTTGTTCTTGGACCTTCTCAATGGGCAATTCTTGTGAACCCCTTCCTTCTTCACACTTCTCTACCAGATTTGACTCAGGGGTGTCTTCTTTGGATTCCTCAATGAGTTCAGGGGTATTCTCACTTAAACTTTCATTGGGTATAATTTCTTCTTCCTGAACTTCCTCAAAAGGGTCTTCTCTTAGGGTTAGCTCCTGAATTCCTTGAGTGGCAGGGGTCCCCTCAATAACCCCATTAGGTAGGAGTTGGTTAATTGAATTATCGGGAGAGATATCCTCAAATTCTTCTTCTTCATATTCATCTATCAAACTTATGTCAGGCTCATATATTTCTTCCTCAATCTCACTGAAAGGTTCTAATCTATTCTCCTTTGATTCCTTTTTAAGTACGGCTCTGGTCGGGTCAACTAATTTTGGGATGACCATGCCTAACTCCTTCTCAGTGTTATCCTTCTGGTCAAAAGGTGACACAAGTGGGAATTGACAAACAAGAGTCTGGTTCACTACGGGTGTCGGATCAATCGGAACTTGACTCAAGTTGGTAGAGGTTGGCTTTAAGTCCAAAGTACTTGATTGGTTATATCTTAAAGACCACTCATAGTCTTGGGCTTCTTGGTAGGCTCGGTCTAACTTATTGGTCTTTTCAAGGCATAGCTTCCTATAAATGTCTGGGTGTAACCCAACCCTAAACCTTGTTGTGATCTGAGCTTCGGTCTCAATGGTATTGCATTTCATGTCATACCACTGAAAGTCCTCAATATATTTAGACACAGGCCTATTACCTTGTTGCAATTGGTACCATTGGTCTAAAAGTCTTTTCTCATAGGATCTACCTAGGTACCTATCCTCAACTTACTTCTCATATCTCTCCAAGTATATATTTCCTCTTTTCTTTGATAACACTCATGCTCAATAGCATACCAATGCGACCTAGCATGTTTGGTGAACTTGGTTTTGGCCAACCTAACTTGTCCTAATTCCGATATGTTAGTGTACTCAAAATATCGATCCATTTGTTCTTCCCACTTAATATATGTCTCTTGTCTTCCATCAAAAGTGGGTGCATAAGGTTCGGTGTTCCTAACAGGTCCCTTTTCTGAGTCAACCAAGTATGGATATAGGCTCCTAGGGTTATGCTCGGGATCACGGTATAAGGTTCTCCTAGGCTCCTGGCATGGGTGAGGTTGGGGCCTATTAAATTTTGGATCAGGAGTCCAATTTTGATGTCTACGTTTCTCAAGTCCCTGGGCTCCGTCTCTAAACTGGGCAAAACCCTCATTCATATCCTGACTCAATTTGGTCATACTTTCGGTAAGAGTTCTAATCATGGCCTCTAAATCAGGTTGGATTTGACCAGGTTGGTAGGGTACTTCGTTTCGGGTGGACATGATGATGCAAGCAAGCACACCAAATGAGACTCGACTGAAACGACTACGGGCTAACTAGACCTAGAGCCCAAACTAGATGCCCAATCAGAGTGGCAAGCTAGCCTGTAGTAACTCAGGACTCAGCCAGGCAGGTGTAAGGGGAGTGTTAGGTCCCTGAATGCCAATCCTAGACACCAATCAAGATTGGCCAGGTAGGCGGACCAGCACACAAGCCCTTTGGGATGGAATCCCTGAACCACCGTTCTAGACACTGAGTACAAAGCACACACAGAGTAACCAGACAAACTGACTCAACACTAGCCTTGACCCGACTTGTTGATGTCCCTAGCCCACTAGGGCAAATTAGGTCTAATCAATTTTAGATTAAAGGCTTAGGTTCGAATGAAGGGGTAGTGGTTTTGGGCTAAGGAGAGGTTATCAACTCCTCCCCTTATCTTAGATGCTCAAATGCCCTTAAGGTGAATTAAGAGATGAACACTCAAAAATAATTGGATTGCATAACACAAAAACAGAGTTGCAGTAATTTAATTCTCAGAAATTGCACAGAAACAAATAAATCATGAGAAAATTATGCAAATTAGTTTCAATTATACTGGTTTCAGTAAAAAAAAATCACTGAATTTGGAGTTACCTGAAGTGAGAAATAATTCCTGCAACAGGGCAATTACGGGCTGAAAATAGAGCACTTCCCCGTTTACAATTTCTGCTACGAAGTTGTAACCCAACGGATCCCCTACACGCCCTAGGAACACCCCGTGGAATGGGAAGAGGAGGTTTGCACCTCGCTTCGTTCCTAGGACCGGACATCCTGGGGAGTCTACTTCGAGCAGACAAAGTAAAAAGAGAGGGACTCAAACAAGCAATCAAACAGAAACCCTAGACAGGGCTCTGATACCAAAATTGATGCAGAACGAAAGCTCTGATACCAAAAATGATGCAGAACGGAAGCTATGATACCAAAAATGATGCAGAACAAAGAACAAAGAAGCGTATGCGGAAGTAAATTTAAGATTAATTCTTTTTTTTTTTTTTAATTTCAGAAATTGGCTTTGACTCAAAGTAAAGCTAAACTAAGTTGAAGGAAACTAGGTAAGGATTGAAAGCACAATTTAGATGAAACTAAATTATCAGAGTAGTTCAGAAGTAACGGATCGCTGGGGGTTGAGAAACTCCCAGACCTAGGGTTTCGCTCTGAACTTTCAACAGAACAGAAATAGAGAGGAGAGATGGTTTACTAACCAGACAGTGATCTTCTCAGGATTTTGGTAGAAGAACTCTCTCGAGTAGATTGTGAGATCCTCGGAGTCGGCTATCTTCGCAATGGATCCTCCAATACTGATCTTGTGGTTTGGTCGGCTTCTCCTGGACTCAAGATATGGGAAAGAAGAGGAACAAGTGATGGAATTTAGATACTCAAGAAAAGATTTACCAGGTTGAAGAATTTGAAAGCTGAAGTTGCTGAAATCAGGATTCTCCTGGAGGCCGATCTGACTTCCTCTTAGAATTGCTGTAGATCTGAAGTATCTGGACTGGAGCTGGATGCTGGTGGCCGGCCTGGACTTGGAGAGGATGGCCGTGAGAAGTGGAATAGACTAGGGCTTGGTGGAAAGAGAAGGGTGATCGCGGCTAGGGTTTGGGAGTGAAGTGACTAACCTAGGGTTTGGGTTTTTGGAGATCTCACACCTCCTCAAGGTTCCTGGGGAACCCGGATTTACTCCCTCACGGAGCTCAACACCTGGATGCAAGTGCGGAAGAGAGAAAACACAAAGTTTGCTCACAAAAAAATTTGGCTTCATTCATCTTATTCCTTTAAACTTACAAGAGGGGTTTAATTTATAGGGCTTTACAAGGGAGTAGGATTTTACATCTTCCCATGTGGGACTAAAGGAGGGGATCTACAAATCAGGATAATCCATACACATATGGTCAGCCAAGGTACCAAAAAATTTGATTTGGGTTATAAAAGGCAGGTAGATGGTGCCTCATTGCTTGGGTCTTCAAGAGAGGATTTCTTTCCTTCCATGGATCAACTCTTTTGGACTCCTCCTTTTCTTCCTCCCTAAGTCAAGGCCCTTCCCATCTTTGTTTTGGACATTTTTGGCAGGTAGTGGGGGTGTCTCCTAGTATCTCTCCATGAATCAAGGATTTTCCCTTCATGGTTTGGCTCTTTTGGACACCTCCTAGTCTTGCTCCACAAGTTTAGGCTTCTTCCTTTCATGGCTTTGGAACTTTAGGAAACTTTTGGGTGCCTCCTTGATTTTCTCCCCAAGACATGCTCTCTTCCCTTTTATAACTTGGGTTTTTATGGAACATTGTGGGGCACCTCCTTGATCCTCTCTTCAAGAAAAATTCTTGCCATCCTGACTTGGGTTTATCTGGAAAGAAGTTGGCTCCTCCTTGGATTGAGGTATCTTGATGGATTTCTTCCCCAAGTGGCGCATGAAAGAAGGGACCTGCTTTCTTGTGGTGTGGGGACCAAGGCACACTGGATGGAGATGTGGCGCCTCCTGGACTCTGGCGTGTGGTTGGGAGTGTGGCACCCACTTGCTTGGTCCTGGGAGAAAATGTGGCACCTTGGAGAAGACCTAGACCACTACTAGGACTTGTATTGAGTCAACATGACTCAACAAAATTTAAATTGTAGGGAAATACAGACTCAAACTAAAATTGAGTTGACCAAGTCAACCCTTATTACAAAACCAGAAAACCCTAATTCTTCGGGCAATGTCAATCAGAGATCCAGATGGAGCCCTGAAGTCTTCTTCTGAGTCTGGTGCCCGCACCAGAGCGCCACATGGTGAAGGAGCAGAGGCGGGGCCACTGTAGTCGAGGTGGATCCCGCCTGGATCGACACCTGATAGAGTGGCAGAGGCTAGCTCGACCTCGACCGAGGTGGACCCATCTGGGAGTGCCACCTGGCGAGGAAACAGGGAGAGCATGGCTCAACTTTGACGAGGTGGGCCCATCTAGGGGTGCCACCTGGCGAAGGAGCAAAGGCAGGGCCACTCTAGTCGAGATGGATCCTGCCTGGATTGATACCTGGCAGAGTGGCAGAGGCCAGCTCGATCTCGATCGAAGTGGATCCATCTGGGGGTACCACCTGGTGAGGGAGCAGGGAGAGCCTGGCTCGACTTCGACGAGGTGTGCCCATCAGGGTGTGCCACCTAGCGAAGGAGCAGAGGCGGGGCCACTCTGGCTGAGATGGACCCCGCCTGGATCGGCACCTAGCGAAGTGGCAGAGGCCAGCTCAACCTCAGTCGAGGTGGACCCATCTGGGGGTGCTACCTGGCGAGAGAGCAGGGAGACCCTAGCTTGACTTTGACGAGGTGGGCCCATCTGGGGGTGCCACCTGGTGAAGGAGCAGAGGCGGGGCCACTCCAGTCAAGGTGGATCCCGCCTGGATCGACACCTGGCGGAGTGGTAGATGCCAGCTCGACCTCGGCCGAGGTGGACCCATCTGGGGGTGCCACCTGGAGAGGGAGCAAGGAGAGCCTGGCTCGACTTTGATGAGATGGGTCCATCAGGGGGCGCCACCTGGAGAAGGAGCAGAGGCGGGGCCACTCCGATCGTGGATCCCGCCTATATCAATACCTGGCGGAGTGGCAGAGGCGCCGAGCTCGACCCTGAGGTCGGTTTTATCGCTGGACGGGCCACCTGATAGGAGAGCCCGGAGATGACGCCGCATGGTGCTGCCTGGTGGCTAGTTGGATCTGACGCATACTCTACGTCAGCGATGTTGCCATATCAGATACTAATGGAGATAGAGCACTATGAGGACTTACAAAGCTAAGGAGAATGTTAGCCCCTCCTTATAGAAGAGATCAGGAGTAGTATTGCCAATGCCATCGTGACCACAGGCATGATTTGAGGAATGCCACTAGCTCAAGGATAAAATCGAAGCACTTATTGGATGAGGAAGATTGAGGAGATATGTATAGAAATGGCAATAAGACTGAGCCCAAGATGAACAACCTTGGATTAAGGGCCCTTAGGAGAATAGAAATGGAGTTGGGCAGGTCCATATGAACCTTAGGGGCCACCAAGGAAGATAGGGAGTCTAGAATAGGCCAAGGATCAAAGAAGAGGTCATCACTTTCTCTGATGCTGACCTTTATGGTGTGCAGTACCCGCATGACGATCCTGTTATAGTCACCATGAATAATACTAATTATGAGGCACACTGCATTCCAATCAATAATAGAAGTTTGGCAGATATTTTATTTTATGATGCATTCTTAAAAATGGAATTATCTAATGATATGTTAGAGAAGTTGAACTCCCCTCTAGTTGGCTTCTCTAGAACCTCTTTCTATCTTCTTTCTCTTGTGAAGAACACCTCTCTAGAACCACAGTGGCTTCTCTAGAACCTCTTTCTATCTTCTTCCTCTTGATTCAGCCCATGTTAAGCTCCATTGAACCTCAACCTCGAAAGCTTCCAACTTGCTAGATGACCATCTGACCTTTGACCTTTGATCTCCATCTATGCCAAATTTGGATAGTGGCTTGATGAGGCCATCACCAGGCCATCCCATGTCACGAACGTGTGACACAATCTATGCCATGATCCTCACCATGATCCATTGCTGATCCTTGTCATGATCCTTGTCGAGATCTACATGCCATTCCTGAAAATAGCAAGTCCCATGGCAAGCTCTCACCCTCTATAAATAGTGGCAGGGAGATCCCATGCATATCTTACCTAACCCAACCTAATTGGGTCGGGTAGTCAACGCTGATGGGTTCAGACCGGGTTTGGGTAAACCCGAATACTTAAATTTGGATTTGGATCAGGATTGGATAGATATACACCTGATCCAAACCTGGTCCAAACTATTTTAATATACATTACATTAAATATATTTTATCAATTATCATCTATTAGTTATTAAATCTTAAAATACTTAAACCTCTATATATATTATATTAGATATATTTTATTTACTTCATAAGTATTGAACTAAATATTTTTGAACTAAAAATGTAGCTAAATTTTATTTATTTAAGGTAAGTATGATTTATAGAATGGTAGTATAGTTTTGGAATTGATATAAATTAAAAAATACTCAATGTGACTCAATTTGGTTCGGGCCAGGTAAACATGAACTATCCAATACCTGATTGACATGAGTTTAGGCAAAAAAAATCCAGTCTCGATAGTGTTTGGGTTGGGTTTATATAGTTTACTAGGTATTTGGATTTGAGTTTAGATAGTTAGAAACTTGTCCCACACCTGACCCGATGCATTCCTTAAAGGCATTCACTCTCATTCATAGAAATCCTTTTCTCGCACCCACTCTCCTAGCTCTCTTTTCTGTTCTCAGAATCAAGCTAAATTGAGTATCGTAAGGTCTCTATCGGAAGACCAGCCCAGACCTTTTTTGTAGGTATTGTGATACGGGATGATCCTAGAACTACCATGATTGCAGAAAAATAAAAATTAATTTTTTTATAATTTTTTTAGAATTTTAATTTGCATGCTAATGACCCGAAATCAAGTAAAGATGAACAAAAAAATAGTAATGAAAAGAAATATCATACCCGCAAAAGAACTCATGCAAAATAATAAAAGAAAGAATCTCAGAGATTAAGAAACTTCCAGTTAGGATAACGTACCTTCAACAAATCATAAGTTAGGAGGGGAAAGGATTTTACCAAGTACCGATTCAAAAATCTGCTCGAAGCCGGGGTCACACAGCACTCGGGATTGTCGCTTAGAAGACAAGCCTTTAGTTCCTTGATTCAGGTAGCTATCTGCGATCAGTCTTGGAGGCAAAGAGGGCCTCCTCCTTGGAGGTGAATACCTCAAGGATCCTACAAGCATCAGAGGTTAGCAAGAGAACAAATAAGAAATCAAAAAAGAAGAACTAGGGTTTGGGAAAAGAGGAATCAGGGTTTTTGTTGCTGGCGGCTGGAGGTGGAAGAAGACTCAGGCTGAAGAATGGCTAGGGCTCTCTTCCTTGGGATGGATTAGGGTTTGAATGCTGATGCTTTGGTCGGTCAAGGCTTGGAAGAACTAGGGCACATTTAGTAGCACTCACACACCTCAATCACAAGAACACAATTGAACACAAATGAACTAAATTTCAGCAAGGTTTCATTCATGAAAAGAGTTACTTACAAGAAAGGGAAGGGTGGGGTATTTATAGAGTTTTCCCATGTCCTCTCCTTGTTAGGATAGAATTACAAAGTAAAGTGGAAAAGGGATTACAAATGGGTTTAGAATTAGGAGTATACACTTTGAATGAATTAAAACCTGTTCTCCTTGTTCTAATTGGATTTCTCTCCTCATTTGACTTGGTCAAAGAGGTTTCTTTGGGCTTGGACGCCAAGATGGCTTGGGCTTGGACTTTAGGGCAGCAAGGGGCATCCTCCATTGGGCTTGGATGGCCTCCAAAGGGCTTGGGCTCATGGGCCTCTAGATGGGCTTGAAACCCTGGGCTGGGGTGCCTAGAATATTTCCTGGGTATCTTGGTTCTTGAAATTTTCATATGGACTTGGGGAAAAGCTTGGGACGCCTCCTCTTACTGGACTTCTGGGCTTGAGAGAAACTTGGGCTGGGGCACCTGGTATATTCCTGGTATCATGGGGTGCCTTGGTTCTTGGAATATTCTCTGGGGCATTAAAACATCTGGAGCGGCAATCAAAGACCCATTATGGTTGATGTGAGGGCCTCTAACTCCTGGATGAAACCTGGTAGAACTTTAAAATTGGGTATCCTCTTCTTTTGTACAAAATTGGATTGATACTGGACTAATACAAATATACAGGACTCAATGGGACTCAACTGAACTGGACCAGGGTTGAGACAAACCAACTTGGACATCTTGCCTCAACTTATTACAGGACTCAATCTTACTTGATTATAAAATTTGACACATAGGCAAGGGCTCAATACCCTAATCAGTAAATCAGATAGGGCCCAGTAATCTATGTCGGATCCTAGTGCCCCCACCAATTCTTCTGGGACGGGAGGAACTCAACCCTGTCGAGTATGGGTCAATATAGCTCTCATATGGCTCAAGAAGGTCTGGGTTGAGGCACTACAGATCCTCACAGGTGATTTATAAGTCCTCATATTATGGCCGACCTTGCCATCTGACCAAATACCACTGATTGCCTTTATTTCGGGTATTGATGGCTTGATCGTCTAGGATTCGCTCAATCCTTTCCTCACTAATAGGCCAGATTGTAAGTAGACTCTCTGGGATGGGTTCACTCTCAAGGGAAGGGAGAGGTTCAAAGTGCTCGCTAGATATTGCTGCTGGCTCCCGGTACTCAATAAGGTCTGAAGTATTGAAGGTTGAACTAATACCTAATTCGGGTGTCAACTTGAGCACATAGGCATTGGATCCAACTCTCTTTATTATTTTGAACGGTCCAGCTTCGCGAGCATGAAATTTTTTTATAGTCCCTGGAGGAAACCGCTCAGGCCTAAGCCTGATCATTACATAATTCCCTACAGAAAACTCTTTAGCTTCGGGAATTAGCCAAGTTTTTATAAAGTTCATTAATTATGTTTATCTTTTGACTAATGTCCTGATGCAAATACTGTGTAGAGGTTAGTGCACGTGTGGATAGATGAAGTAAGTATGTGGACTGATTGGACTCAAAACTAGATATTAGTTCACTACCTACATTTACTTCTTGGGGTTGTTCCTTAGGGACTTGTTTCTAGATTTCCTCTATGAACAACTCCTATTGACATGCAGATTTGACTAAACCCTAAACTATAACTGTGGATTTAACCCTTTGTCAGGAGGGTGACATGCAGATAAAAATGGTGCATGGATTCCTACTAGGTGCCATAGGGTCCTCCAAGAGTAAGATGCAAACATGACATGCTCAATGAATGAATGCAACATGCAAACTTCTACAAAATGCAACCTAGTGGTTAGAAAAACATGAGAAGCTTTTGGAGAGGGCATAAAATAAGAGGTAGGTTCAGGGTTATTTTAATAGGATAGAAAGTAAGAAAAGGGTTCGGGGTTGATCGGATAGAATAGGATATAGGAAGGGATGTCAAGGATTAGTCCTAGACTAATAAGGCTGACCTTATGGGGTTGATGTATACCTACAAGGTCAGCATTATGGAAGAATGGGTCATTAATTTCAAAGAAGAGATCTTCAATGGAAATTATATGAGAGAATTCTTCCCAAGGATATTGGCTTAAAGAGATCAGGTCCTTAATAAATTCCTCGAGTTCTTGAATCTTAGGACTAGACTCTATAATTAGGTTTTCTCCTAGTGTCTTCTCAGATAGAGTTGTAGTCGTAGGATCATAGGTTTCTTCCTCTACAGCTTTAGTTTGGATGTGGTCAGGGTTAGCTAATTCTAGGTTGGCTTCTGTCTGGGTATGGTCTGGGTCAACTAATGCTGGGTTGGCTTTAGTATGGGTAGGGTCAGGGTCAAATAATTCTAGGTCTTCTATAGATATCTCTTCTTCTTCTTCCTCATACTCATCCACTAAGCTCACATCAGCTTCATATATCTCCTCTTCAAGGTCATTCTGGTGAACCAATGGGATGGTAAGAGAGAGTTGACTAAGGAAAAATTAACTAATCTGGGCTCATATCTAAGGGTACTAATCCTATTGGTTGCTTGGGTATTTAATTGGGTCATCTGGTTGATCTGGGCGGTCAACTAGGCAAACTGGTTTTGGTATTGGGTATTGGACTGGTTAATCTGGGTGGTTAATTAGGCAATGGATTGGGCATTCAGTTGGTTCATCTGATCAAATCGTTCAATCATGGCTTTCATGAAGATCTCAAAGTTAGATTCCATGGTGAGCTAGGTTGGGGCTTAGACTGTTGATATTTGGTTCCTAACCTAGTGGTCATGCAATCAATCACTCAAAGTGGTATGGTGCAGTCAAGAATGCAAGGATCAGTACGTTCTAGGGTTTGCTAGACCTAGAGCCAAAATTGAGTGGGTCGACTCAACTTACACCCAACTCAACAACTAATCCTTCCACTGGCCAGGTAAGGGATGGGAGTGTGGGAGGCCCCCCTGCTTTTGCAGGGACCAAATTAAAGAACCACAACACCACTTATATTATTTGACTTTGGACCCCCAGTCTTAGACATCAGTTTCCAGTAATAGTTGGAGAATTGAGTGCACTATTTACCCACACAATTCAGACCCGACCTATTGGTATCACCTAGCTCTCTAAAGCTGATTAAGTCTAATTAATTTTAATTAAGTCTTGGGTTCTGATGATGCTGGTTGTTTTGGGCCCAGGACAAGTAATGACCTCCTGCCCTGATCTGAGATAGAGAAATGCCCTTAAGATTAGTTTAAGAAGATGATGAACATTCAATGGTCCTAATGCAATCTAATCAATAATCAGAAAAAATAAAAAAAATTTCATCTTTTTATGAGATGGCAAGTTAGGTTTAAGTTGATTAAGTTAGCAAACAAAATTGGGCTTGGGATTTGAGGGGTTTGGCAGTTGATTAGGTTAGGTTCAGTCAGGTGTGCAGAAATCACAGAATCAGAAAATCAGGATTTGATTTGATGCAGAATTTGATATAGTTTTCGACATAGAAAAAATATGAAAATCTTACAGAACATAGGATGGATGGTGATGATGATTCCTACCAAATATTATGCAAAACAAAAATCAGATGATGATGCTACTCTTAAGGTTTTCGGACTATGTGCAGAAATCCTAGAAATTTGGTTAGGGTTTCTAAGATGCTAAATTTTAGGACCTTTTAATTTCTGTAAAAAAAATTAAAAGTTATGACAATTATTAGGACAAAAAAGAGGATATGTCACACAAATTTCAGAGAAAAACAAAATTCCTAGATGGATGAAATTGACCGAAACCTAGACTCCTAATGTAGAAGACAGGATGCAGAAAATTAGAGATGAAAATCTTTTGGTGTTTTTGATGAAGATGCAACTGTTCTAAACTAGCTCTGATGCCAAATTGATGCAGGATGATCCTAGGACTATCATGATTACAAAGAAAAAAAAATTATTTTTTAAATAATTTTTTTATAATTTTAATTTGCAGGCTAATGACCCGAAATCAAGTAAAGATGAGCAAGAAAACTAGTAATGCAAAGAAACATCATACCCGCAAAAGAATTCATGTAAAATAATAATAAAAAAGGATCACAAAGATTGAGAAACCCCCAGTTAGGATAGCATACCTTCAATAAATCAGAAGTTATGAGGGGGAAGAATTTTACCAAGCACCGATTTGAAAATCTGCTCGAAGTCGGGGTTACACAGCACTCGGGATTGTCGCCTGAAAAACAAGCCTTCAGTTCCTTGGTTCATATAGCTATCTGGGATCGATCCTGGGGGTAAAGAGGGCCTCCTCCTTGGAGGTGAATACCTCGGGGATCTTGCAAGCATCAGAGGTTAGCAAGAGAACAAATAAGAAATCAAAAATAAGAACTAGGGTTTGGGAAAAGAGGAATCAGGGTTTCAATTGCTGGCGGCTGGAGGTGGAAGAAGACTCGGGTTGAAGAATGGCTGGAGCTCTCTTCCTTGGGACGGATTAGGGTTTGAATGCTAATGCTTTGGTCAGTCAAGGCTTGGAAGAACTAGGGCGCACTTTGTAGCACTCACACACTCAATCACAAGAACACAATTGAACACAAATGAACTAAATTTCAGCAGGGTTTCATTCATGAAAAGAGTTACTTACAAGAGGGGGAGGGGTGGGGTATTTATAGAGTTTTCCCATGCCTCTCCTTGTTAGGATAGAATTACAAAGTAGAGTGGGAGGGGATTACAAAGGGGTTTAGAATTAGGAGTATATACTTTGAATGAAATTAAAACTTATTCTCTTTGTTCTAATTGGATTTCTCTCCTCATTTGACTTGGTCAAAGAGCTTTCTTTGGGCTTGGATGCCAAGATGGCTTGGGCTTGGACTTTAGGGCAGCAAGGGGCATCCTCCATTGGGCTTGGGCGGCTTCCAAAGGGCTTGGGCACATGGGCCTCCAGGTGGGCTTGAAACCCTGGGCTGGGGTGCCTAGAATATTTTCTGGGTATCTTGGTTCTTGAAATCTTCATATGGGCTTGGAAAAAAGCCTGGGATGCCTCCTCTTACTGGACTTCTGGGCTTGAGAGACTCTTGGGTTAGGGTATCTGGTATATTCCTGGATCATGGGGCGCCTTGGTCCTTGGAATATTCTCTGGGCATTTGGAAGGAATCTTGGCATCTGGGGCATCAAAACATCTGAGGCGGCAAGCAAAGGCCCATTATGGCTGATGTGAGGGCCTCTAACTCCTGGATAAAGCCTAGTAGAACTTCAAAATTGGGTATCCTCTTCTCTTGTACAAAATTGGACCAGTACTGGACCAATACAAATGTACAAGACTCAATGGAACTCAACTGAACTGGACTAGGGTTGAGACAAACCAACTTGGGCATCTTACCTCAACTTATTACAGGACTCAATCTTACTCGATTACAAAATTTTACACATAGGCAAGGGCTCAAAACCATAATCAGTAAATCAGATAGGGCCCAGTAATCTGTGTCGGATCCTAGTGCCCCCACCATGTTACCATGCTGGGAGGTGGTGCTAACTCAAGCTTGACTCATGGATGGCTAGAGCTGAGGTGGTTGCTAATGTGGAGCCGGATCTCGTAATGGCCTATCATTGAGAGTTGATCCTGCAAGATAAAGAAGGTAAAAAAGCCCACACCTGGATGTAGTTCCTTGATAGTGGACCATTCGATACCTAAGTCAATCTCTTGGATGAGCAAATAGAGGAGGTTGAAATCCCCTCTAGAATTCAGAATGGAATAAGAATTCAGAAAAGGATAAAGGAGCTGAAGGAGGAATGAAGGAGGGAGAGAATAAGATTTGTAGGAGAAAGGCACTTAGTGTTAGATATATACCCTAAAAGCCAAGTTGGCTTGACACATTGTAATTTTTAGGACATGAATCTTGTACTTAATTTTTCTTATGAATAAAAAGGGTATTATTTTCATTCATATTGATGTGTCTATGAATCGTCCATGGAGTTAATGGGCAATGACACATATTCTCAAGAGTTGAGAATTTAAGGCATGTGTCTTTATAGATTAACTTCTAAAAGCTCCCGATTGTTAGAATGTCACAAGGATAGTGATTGATCCGTTAAAATCGATGCACATATCACTTCCCTTTCTGGGTAGATGAGCCTCTGACCTACAGTGTGGTGACACTAGAGTAAGAGTGCAGGTAGTTAATAGAGATCAACGGTACCAAGTGTGACCAAGTACAAGAAGTTATACGGATGACTACTCATTTGTCAATAACTTCTTGATGCTGTAGTTATGTAAATAGTTCTTTGACCTAGAGTGTCTCAGCTACCACAATAAGGTTGCTGTAGTTTGACAGTACAAACACATGGTTCCTATCCATTAGGGATCTTGCGGTGTTTGTTGGCTGCAGTAAGTTTATTGTAGGAGTAGGGTGTTCACTTGTAGGGATCTATCAGCCTTAGTAATAAGGAATAATCCTATACAGCTTAATAAGACTAAGTCTAGAAGTCTATGGCCATAGCAATGTGATAATGAAAAATGTGTTTTCATTAGTATCATAATTGGACTTGAGTCGATTAAGTTAAGCATATGACTGATGGATTTGATGAATATCCGTAACCAACATCATGTCAAAATTTTTGATAGAGGAACCGAATCACATGATAACTACACCTAGGGGTTCCAATCTTATTCTACTGGATTGCCACTATATACTACTAGGTGTCACTGGTGGATTGTGAGAGCCCTTTAGGATCGTTCTCGGGTTGATGATCCAAATTAGGGTTGAGCAGAAATTGTTTCAGTTCATCGAAAGGAGTTTCGATGATGTATAATGAAGATTATAGCATGTGTCATTACCAGATAGGATAGGATCTGAGGGGTCACATACATTAGGAGCTTAAGTAACCAATCAGCAAATCAAAATGTTACTAAATTTGGCACTTACTAATTTTAGTACATTTGGACCTAATTGTAAATGTTACAATTAATAAATTATGGATTAGTTATTAATTGAATTAAATTAGATTTAATTTAATTGAGTTAGACTCAGTTAATTGATCCTAATTGAGTCAGGTCAATAGCCTTTTCGAAATAGGTTTGATTGGATTTAAAATTGGCTTTGATTTGACTGTCAAATCATTTTATTTGGACCATGACTTCGAGTTCTATTAGACTGGGACTCTCTCTCCTTATCTCCCCATGTCTCCACATGCCAATCTTGTGGGCCCAAATATTTTGTGCGACAAATGATGTGTGCGACAAGGAGTATTTGGCGTGAAAAGAAGGAGGGCGCAAAAAGATTTTTTTGCATGAAATAAAAGAGAGAAGGAAGAGTCATCTTCTTCTCCTAACCCAATTTATATTAGTTTAAACTCTAGTCTTTTGGCTAGGAGGGGTGGGAAAAGTGAGTTATAAAAGGGGGAGAGGGGGTGGCTGACCAAGAGCTTTTTCCTTTGGGCGTGATTAATTCTCTCTTGGCCATGAACTCCAGAGGTTCTCTCTCTTAGGGCATCATGTTGTTTTCTCCTTCCTTGTGTGAGGTCTAGTTCTTTTCTTCAAAAGTCTGGAGAGGTGTTCTTCACAAAAGAAAGAAGATAGAAAGAGGTCCAAGGTCTTGCATGTCTTAGTTTACAAGATAGAAACCAGTTCAAGAAGAATCCGATCCAGATTCGTATTGGCACAGTTATTAAAGTACCTGATTTGCTGAAAGAGGAGAGGGCTGCAAGAATTTAGCAGTCCAGTGCTCTCTACAACTCGGTTATGCGAGCTCTATGTGGATACCAGCAAAGACCGGGCAATTGCGCGGCTCCAGTAGAATTCTGGTTCAAAAGCGGATCGGCACAGTTTTCAAAGCAGGCCAGGATAGCAATCCAGGTAAGTTATTTTTGTTCAAAATAATTTTATTTTTAGATCTAATATTTTTCTCATCTATTACAACATGTTTAAGATTTTATTTTGAATAAATTAGATTTATGTGTAAATTGCATGCTTAGATATAAAGTAATTTTTATATCTACTTGCACTGCGTCAGGCTTTTGATTCCTGATTTAATGCAATATTCTATTCCTAGGAGAAATTCCAACACTTAGTGCATAGTAGGTCCGCTTCCTAGGAGATGGAATGCCGATAAGTGGAGTTATTGGGGCCTAGACACTTTGTGGAAGATGAAAAGTGTTTGGAGAGGCTTGCAAATATCTTGGCAGACACTTCGATAGATGCTCACAAAGTCAGGGAGTTCCAGTGTGTGCTCTCTAGATGATGGCTCTCTCGAGAGATGGACACTCTCGGTTCATTCCATTTTACCTCTCCTCCCTTTTCTTCTCCGTTGGCTCGCTTATCATAACTTTTGGCTTAGCTTCTTCTTCTGGAGGGTCCTTGGGAGAATAAGTTATAGGGATGTACTTGACACTTAAAGGAAAGGAAAGGCATGGTATGAGCTATAGGGGAGTGGCATCTAGCATGTCCCGATGGTTACGGGCACATCAACGGCATGGGCTGTACCATGATTGGTACAGTAGAGAGGGATGACCGACATGGCACTTCCCTGCAAAGGGATGCTTTTCAGGTGGCGAGCATTAATGTGGCCGATCCTAGAGTATGCACGATTGGAGCGGACGGGGGCAAACATGGCAATGGTCACATCCCATCAGGGGGTTGGTGGGTGCACAATTGATGTCTAGGTGACGAGGTGCTGAAAGGTGGCCGAGTCATCCAAGCTGGTTGACACATGTCTGGCGTTGGTTGGAGCCTTGGTACCATGTTGGACTAGCCGAATCCAGTTGTATCAGCAGGTTTTGGCCTCTGGCATTCGAAGCCCGTAGCAATCACTTCATCCGAGCTTGTCTCCTTCCTCAAATTTGACCTCTTGGTCTAGCTCGGATTCTGCAGCAATAGGAAACATTCTTGGTATTCCTATGTTGCCAACCAATGACCTTTTCTTTTTTTTTTCTTCTATCATATTTTGTCATCCAATGTTGAAACAATTTTTTTTCTAGACAAAACAATCTAATCCCTAATTATTCTGAAGCAGGAGCAGGTCAGGCAATGGTAAATGGAGTGGATAACTTTTTCCGTAACGAATGAGACTCTCGGTGATGAAACCTTATATAGAAACCTAATGGGGAACTTAAGACATATATATTATTTTAAATATTGATTGCCATTTTACACCTCGGGGAACCGGCGGATTATGCTGATATAGAATGCCAATGTTTGACATCTAATGGACGAGAAGACAAACTTCATATTACAAACAAAGGCATTGCCCAAATCGCTCCAAAATACCGTGTCGGGAGAGGGAAGACTCGGGAGGATCTTGTTGATATTTAAATTCAAAAAAATATACATTTATGTATATATTTATATAATTTAAAAAAATATTTAAAAATAATTTTTGTGGTGTATATGATAAAATAAAGTATGTGGCAAATTAATTTATAAATATAATAAAATAAATTGGGAAGTCTGGCTTAGAAGGCGGATAAATTCACTGTCTTAAAGGAGATTTGGCTCCCTTCTTGTACGAAGGCTGATGGACCATATGCTCTCCTCCAAGGTATAACCCGGAAGTCAAAACTTTAATGTCCGTCAATGGCACGATCTCGAACGGATGCCGATCAACTCGTCTTCAGTCCAAAAAATTAAAACCAGAAAAATCTCAAGAAATTGAAACAGAGGAATTAGAGAGGGAGAACTTAGAATTTAACTTTGGGATGCCTTGAAGGGCTGGGATATATAGAGGCCTATCTATAGGCCCAAAATTTTAAAAAAATTTTCAAAAGGCCCTCAACTAGCCGTTACGGCAGTTACAAAATTAAATCCAAAAATTAATTAAAAACTAGCCATTATCTTATTAAATAAAAAATAAATAAAGTGACAGTTATGATCGTTATAAAATTAAATATAAAATTAATTAAAATGAAAACGGTTAAAACTTTTGGGGGTTATTTTATTTTGTTTTTAAAAATACGGTAACATCAACAATCATCCTCAAAAATAAAATAAAATAAGTAAAAATTTAATATTATTAAACTTAATAAATAATATAAAATTTTTGAACTTTTACTATGCTTAGTACAAATACCTTCTAGGTTTGAACTTGCATTTAGTGTAAAATATATACAGTATGAAGATGAGTTGATCATAATACGGGGTAGCGCTACCTAGGTCATGTGCTTACCTTGATTTTCATGAGAGTTACTAGGGATTCGCCTGGGTCCCATAGTCGCGGCCTCACGACTACTCTCACTAAGATAGATCCTCCAAGGGTACGTGCAACGGAATCATACCTCGCTGAATTTACAATCTCGGATCTATTAAGAGCCATGCTCAACCTAACCGTCACAATAGAACACCACACCATAGAGATGGGATGGAGACAGACTCCTAAAAATGGTACTCCTAGACATCACCTTAGATATCGTTTTCCTTTGAACCTTAACCATGGGGTTGACGAAAGGGGTCCACTCTGATGACTAATATATAGGCTTAAGCCCAATCCCCCTCGATGTCTCAGATACCGTAGCTTTCGTAAGGCCTTTGGTCAAAAAACTTGTCCAACAGTAAATAATAGTCTACAAAGATTGCTGTCAGTTTTATATCTATGCAGGTCATATCCTTAACTAATGCACCAACAGAAATTATTCAAGTGTAATGTAGTATAGCAATTGTTCCATATAACATAGAGCCACATGTTTATATTATTTGTAGATCATAAATTTGATCAATGAAAGCATGGATCAATCATAATGGAAATTATAAGGGTTCCTGTTAATATCTATTCAAGATAAATCTAAATCAATAAATAATGGAAAGTGTTGGCGTGGAGTCCCTGGATTGGCCAGTCGGAGCCGCTGCGTCGCAGGATCGCTCCCTGGTTCACCTACAAAATAGGTCCCTTGCTGGAGTTGTTCCGACGGAGGACACTCCAATGCCTAAGTCAGTGGCGGATCCTAGCCACAAAATGGGGAAGGTGTCGAGAGAGTGGAAGAGGAAAGGCTCTTGGGGATTGTAAGTGCTTGTGAGCGAAGGTGTTCGCGTACCTCTCGAGCAATCCTTCTTACCCTTATTTAAAGAAGGCCTCCGGCCTGCGTCCCGTTCTTTTTCCGGTGATCATAGGGAGCCAATCTCTCCCATGATTGGCGATCGTGGGTTGTCATTGAGCGGTTTCGACCAGATCAGAGGCGTGGCTGCAGGAGTTGCATGCTATGATCATGGCATGATAAGTGTCCATTGTAACCGTTGGTTATAGTTGCCTTTCTGGAACAGATTGTGGTGGTCCAAGCTCCGGATTTTCCTTTGCATGGGCCGAAGACTTGGTATTTCCCCGAGACCGGAGATCATGTCTACGGTAGAGACCGAAGTACGTGCCTTCAGAAGTTGATGAGTAGTTCGGTCTTCGGCCGGGGCCGAAGACGTTACCCGAAGATTGGCCTCTGGATGTTATGGTCTGGTTTGAAGCCTTGGATTGCCTGCAGTTGGCCTGTCCCTTGCTTGGTCCGAAGTCCGTAGTCCGAAGAAACAGGCTTCGGCCAGTCAAATCGGAGTTTGGTTTATAGCTGAACCGGGATATCCCAACAGTTGCCCCTCTACTCTCAGTTTTCAAAGCGGAGATCTGTCTTGAGAAGTGAGAGTATTGAGGCCTTGTCATTTTTCTCCTGAGAGATGGTGTAGTGAATGATTACGGGATCCTTGATTGGACTGTCCATCACGATCTGAGAATCAGATGGTGGATAGGTGTCACTCCCGGATTGGAAAAAAGTAGGTGGCTCTGGGGCCATGTTTTCTTTTCCCGCTGCACGGTGGTTGAGGCAATATTTTGGTTGGGATTTGGATGGTTGCGGTGGCTGTCCTCCATCCGTTGGATGAAGGGTATACCTTATCCTGGCGGTCAGTTGCAGGTGGGTTACCTCCCATAGTAACCTTGAGTCAATTTAACCCCGGCGGGCCTCTAGAGACCCCTACTTTTCTTTTGGAGAAGGGCGAAGGTCTGGGCAAGGAAGCTTCTTCAACCTCGTCTCATCCTCCGCCTAAACTGTTCTGTACTACCAGTCTATTCCACAGGTAGAATCTTCTTTCTACTCCCTTGTTTCATTCCTTTATCATGGAAGAGACCGTAGAAAGTCAGGGAAAATAGGTTGGGCCCTCGGGGGCCGGAGACATAGTAGGCTCGGAGTCGGTTCCCAGCTCGATTTCTCAGGGTAAGGCGGCCCTTCTTTGGGAACGCTATCGCATCCCTGAGGAGTTTTCCTTCGTCCTTGCCGCGTCCGAGGAGCAGGTGAACGAACCTCCCCCCGGGTCTATAGCCGTATACAAAGATCATTTGAAAGCTGGTCTTCGATTTTCCCTGCACCCTTTCTTCACCAAGATCTTCCGTCTGTACCAAGTGGTACCAGCATAGTTGACCCCGAACAGCATCAGAAACATATGCGGGTTCCTAGTTATGTGTAGCATCACGAACATAGTGCCTAGGACCAATTTGTCATGGCCCTTTTCGTCCTCAAGAGGGATTTCCACAGCAACGGATGGTAGATGATTGGCCCTAGATCAGGCCGTAGGGTTATCAAGGATATGCCCAGCGCCATCCATGGGTGGAAACCCGTTTTTGTGTTTGTATTGTCTCTTAATTCATGGGGCTTCGATACGGTGTGGAAGAAACCTCGCCTGACCGCCAATGACGGGAAGAAGGTCTTGGCGGCCGATCAGTCGGACTACGACCTCCTGGTCAACTCCGAAGTTGCCCCCATTCGGGAACTGTTGGAGGAGAGAAATCTCCACCGGGCGGGAATTAGCAGATTCCCCTCATTAGGTATAGCAATAGGAATTTCTGCTCCTCTTTCTTAGATTCATTGTAGCCCAATCGATTGAAGTGAAATCCTTTGCTTGCAGGTGGCGGGATGAAGCCTGGCTTGAGCTGGCTCCGTCGGACTTCGGAGAAGAGGGTGGCGCAGGCCCCTCTTACCAGGTATGCGGTTCGAAAGAAAGCCCGGAGGGATGGTCCCGAAGGGGACCAAAACACTTCGTCTTCCCGGGGAACCTCAGGGGAAGATGTAATAACTACGAAAGGGGCTCCGTCAAGAACCCATCCAGTCGAAGCTCCGCCGGTGGTTGTTTTCCCAGTTCGCACAATGGGGAGCCCACCTCAGGGAGCGGATGTGCCGCCATTTTTCCCCCTACTACTGATAGGGACGGAGCGCGGCAAGTCGAAAGAGAGTTCACCTGCGGGGCTTCCTCAGCCGGAGTCCGTTCGGCGAACTTCTCGGAGCTTTTGCCTACGGGGGGACTGCTGGTCCCGGCCGTAGCGAGGCAGGTGCTGAAGGGTACGCTTCTGCCTCACAACCTGGCTATTTTTCGAAACCGGAGCCTTCCTAGGGTGTCCGATTCTGCCTTCTCCGCTCTGCAATAGGTATGATCCTGCCACCTCTCTTTGTCTTGAGAATAGTTCGATTCATGACCCCTCTCTTTTGATGTAGTTGGTCTACGACCTCACCTTCATGGAGGAGGGCCTGGGGAATGTAGACAGCCTCATCCATGATCTTAAAGAGGAGCTCCAGACTGCCAGGGCTGCCAAGGAAGTAGTTGAGGAGCGGAAGCAGTCATGGAGGACCGTCTTGCCCGGATGAAAGATGACGTTCATGAACTGAAGGGCGAACTGAGAAGTACTCATGTGACAATGACAGGGTAAGAGGCAAGGTGGAGGAGGAGAAGGAAGCAAGTCGAATCCCTGGAGCAGGTTGCCAGGGAGGACTAGGAGAAGATAGAGAGCCTGACCAAGGCGGCGGAGGAGGCTTCCAGGAGGGCCGAAGAGGCGATCCTGGAGTTCGAAGTTGCTAAGAGGGAGTCTGCGTCTTCGAAGAAGCAGGTAGATGATGCCGTGGCGAACTTCAAGATGTCTCCGCAGTTCCAGGCGGAGATCAATGAAGTAACTTTGTACGGCTACCAGCATGGCTTCAACGATGGACTCTCTAAGGTGAAGGAGGCCTTCCCTCATCTCGATCTTTTCAGCATTCCACCTTTCGATATAGCTGGAGAAGAAGAGGAAGTGGAGGGGGTCGAGCCATGGTAGAGGCTGAAGAGGCGCCATGTCCGGAGAAGGAGACTGCTACCCCAGTCGAAAATCCGGAGGTGACCCCAACTCTGACCCCAGTTCAGGAGGAAACTCAGGCTGGAGGAGTCCAAGCTGAAGGTTCCCCGGTCCCGGCCCAGATTGACGAGGTCCTCTCAGAGCAATTTGATAAAGTGCTCAAGTCCTGCGGTGTGGAGCCTTCTCTTGCTGATGTTGAGTGACTTGGGTCGCTCTGGATGTATTTTCCTTCTTTCTTTTTTGCTTTGTCAATGAACTTTGTATGATGGCTTTTCCAAATTTTGGAATGAATTTTCCTTCCTTTGCATATGCCATGTTATGCTTCTGTGTAGCTTGAAACAGTTTTACCATTTCTTCTTCTGCTTAGTCGAACAGTCGTAGCCGAAAGCCGTTCAGTTGACAAGAATCGGTTTCACCGTTCTCTTTCCTGTTTGGTTGAGTAGTCGTAGCCGAAGGCCGTTCAATCGATGAGGACGGACCCTGGAACGGATTGGAACTCTGTTGCCGAAGACCGTCGCCTTCCTTCGGATGTTAAGTTTGTCCGTTGGGGTGGACAAGAATCGTTTCTCCGCCAATCACTGATCAGGGAGATTTGATTGTAATTATTGTTGTCCACGTGGCATGTCGGTATTTGTACAGTCATGATTTCTTGTACCTTGTGAGCCGTCAGGTCTTCTTTTTCCAAAAAGGAGACATTAATGATGCCGTCGCACGATGATGATATCTCCGGATTCGAAGCGAATGGCGGTTGTTGTCCTAGAGATGGCTCCGAGCGACTTTTCTGGTCCTCGAAGCGTCGTCCGGACACGTGGCATTTTCTGATGCGACTGGGAAGGACGTGGGGCACGCCTCCCCATAGTCGATCGTGGGTGCAGGGTTTCTATAAATAGAACCCTGCCCTCTGCTGTCAAAGGCCATCGTTTCCATAGGCTTTTTCCCTCCATTAATAATGAGGTTCAGCACTTCTGAGCTCCCGCCGTGCGGCGAAGAGGAGGGCTATCGACCCAAAAAGGAAGCGAAGTCTGGAGTCACCTGGGCCAGGAGACGAAGAAGAGGAGCATCTTGTGGACCGCCTCGAGAAGAAGGTCCGCCTGTTGGAGGCCCGTCTGAGGGAGGCTTGAGCCCAGGTCATGGTGGCGACCACGGCGGCAGAGGAGGCAAGGAAGGAGGTGGTGGACACCATCGCAAACTTCAAAGCTTCTGCCGCCTTCAAGGACGAACTCACCGGGGTGGCTTTGGACACCTTCCACCAGGGGTTCTGGGAGTGTCGGAGGAAGTCCTCAAGTTTTATAACTTGAAGAGCCTGGACAACATCAAGCCCTCCGTTCCCTTCCCTGGTCACGAATTCGATTCCGACTCCGATGAGGGAACGGATTCGGGTTCAGACGGGAACCCGGGGGCCCTTCGTCGTCCCACCAGGTCTCTCCCCGTCGATACAGGAAAAACCCAATGGGGAGTTATTGAAAATTTCCCATATCCTTCTACTGCTGCTGCCTTTTTTTTTGTCTCTCTCCTTATGAGAGTTTCTTTTTCTTTTTCTTATTCTCTCTTTAGGAGAGTTTCTTCCTTTCTTTCTTTTTTTTTGTGTAAAAATTTGAAAGGAATGAAAAATCTTTTCTGTTACCTCTTTCCATGTACTCTTGGTGATGTGTTGCATCATGAGTTGTCTGTAATGTAGACTCTGTAGATCACTTTCGGTCTACAAGGAAGAAGTGAGGTCAATTGGACCGTTCTAAGAATGTTTGTTGTTGACAGAAATGACGACAGCGGTTCTTTTAGGCTCGTGTTCGGATTTTTCGTAGGGTAAGGTATATACACCATCCCTGTGCACTTTCTGTCATGATTAAGGTAGGCTGTTCAGACCTGCCTCGGCACGTGTTCGGATTCACCGTATGGTAGGTTTCGAGAACCATCTTTGCACCTTTGATCTTTTTGGTGGCCTGGTTAGACCATCTATTGCGCTCGTCGGGCATACCGATAAGGTGAGTGGATCAGACTCTCCTTTGCGCAGTTGACCAATTTTTCAGATCGGGTCACTCAAGCTGTTGTCGTTCAGTCGATAAAACTAGTCATTCTGAGTTGAGTAGGGTTGAGAAGCTTTACACAGAAATTTCAGGAACTCTTTCATTGATAGTATTTGCGAAGGTTTTGTACATTCCATGACCGGGATAGGGCCTTCCCCTCCAGGGTCTTAAGTCGATATGTCCCTGGTCGAATGATTTCTTCAACTTGATATGGACCTTCCCAATTATGGGAGAGTTTACCGTGTTCCATTAGCCTGGACACTTCTGCTCTTCGCAATACCTTGTCCCCCATGCAGAAAGTTTGCTCCTTCACCCTCGAGTTGTAATACTTGGCGACCTTTTGCTGGTATGCCACCATCCTTATCTGGGCCTGTAGCCTGGTGCTTGATAGCAAATCCAGATCAATTCTTCTGCGATCGGAATTCTTAGGCTCTTCATAGTTGTCAATTCTTAGGGACTGTAGGGAGACTTCGATAGGTAGTACAGTTTCGGTACCATAGGCCAGGTTGAACGGAGATTTGTCGATGGCCGTTCTCGGGGTAGTTCGGTATGCCCAAAGAACGGAAGTCAGTTCTTCGGTCCAAAGCCCTTTGGCGGCGTTCAACCTTGTCTTTAGACCATGGAGGATGGTTCGGTTAGTGACTTCGGTTTCTCCATTGGACTGTGGGTAAGCAACGGAAGTCAGCCGATGATGAATATGGTACCGAGCATAGAAGTCCTTGAACTTCGGATTGTTGAACTGTCTCCCGTTGTTCGTAATGAAGACACGTGGGATGCCGAACCTGAATATGATAGATTTTTTATAAAATTTTCTACCTTGCCTTCTGTAATCTGGGCCAATGGTTCGGCTTCTACCCACTTCGTGAAATAGTCGATGGTTACTAGGAGAAACTTCCTTTGCCCCGATGCTGGTGGGAATGGGCCAAGAATGTCCATCCCCTACTGGGCAAAAGGCCATGGGGCTGCTAGTTGAGTCAGGTGACTCGCAGGTTGTCTCTGTACATTGGCATACCTCTGGCATTGGCCGCACTTCTGCACGAAATCTGCTGAGTTCTTCTGGATGGAGGGCCAATAATACCCCTGTCGAATGATCTTGTACACCAGAGATCTGCCTCCCAAGTGATCACTGCATATACCCTCGTGGACCTCTCTCAAAGCATAATCTGCATCGGTGGATCCCAAGCATTTTAGTAGTGGCTAGGAGAACGATCTCTTGTAGAGGGCTCCGTCTAAGATGACGTACTGAGATGCCATCCAGCGAATCTTCTTGGCCTCTACCTTATCTTCCGGTAGTTCTCCCTCATTCAGAAATCTGATGATGGGATCCATCCAGCTTGGCTCAGTGTTGATCGGGCGCACCTCTGCAGCCTCTTCGGCTATGCTAGGAGTCTCAAGATGCTCAACAAAGGTGCGTCCGAGGGACTCCGGTACTGTAGTTGCTAGTTGAGACAATGCATCCGCCTGGGAGTTCTCTGATCATGGAACATGGATAATCTCAAAATGTTCCAGTTAGGAAGATAAAGCCTATACCTTCTCCAGGTATTACACCATGGTTGGATCTTTGGCTGCATATTCTTTGTTGACTTGATTCACAACCAGTTGGGAATCTGAGAAAGCTCGAAGTTGCCGGACTCCCAGATCTTTGGCGATCCGAAGTCCGGTAAGTAGGGCTTCATATTCGGCCTGATTATTGGAGGCGTGGAAGGAGAAACGGAGTGCGTACTCTATGGTATGGCCATCAGGTTCGGCCAACATGAGTCCAGCCCCGCACCCAGTAGCATTGGAAGCTCCGTCCATATGAAGCACCCAAACGGACTTCATTTCCTTCGAGGCTTCTTCTTCTACCGAAGAGGCTTCGTCTTCTACCGAAGAGGCTTCGTCTTTGGACTTCTAGGTGCACTCAGCCAAAAAATCGGAGAGCATCTGGGCCTTCATAACTTCTCAGTGTTGGAAGCTGATGTCAAATTTACTCAACTTCACGGCCCACTTGGCTATCCTTCCAGAAGTGTTCGGAGATCGGAGAACAGCCTTGAGAGGTTGATCAGTTAGCACCACGATGGCGTGGGCCTGAAAGTATGGCCGTAGTCGCTTTGCCGCAATCACTAAGGAGTAGATCAGCTTCTGCATCCTTGCATATCGCGTTTCTGTGTCATGCAGGACCTTGCTAATGTAGTAGATCGACTTATAGGACCCGTCTTCTTCCTTCCGGACAAGAACCGAACTTACTGCTTCATCTGAAGCAGAGAGGTATAGGTAGAGAACCTCGCCTTCTTTTGGCTTGGAGAGCAATGGCGGGGCCTCCAGATACTTCTTCAGTTCCTCGAAGGTAGCACGATAGTCTTCGGACCATTCGAAGCCCTTTGATTGCCGGAGTACCTTGAAGAACGAAAGACATTTCTCGGCTGACCGAGAGATAAATCTACTTAGGGAGGCAATCCTCCCTGTCAACTGCTGACTTCCTTTTTGCAGGAGGGATGTCTCATATCTTTCAAGGCTTGAATCTTCTTAGGGTTAGCCTCAATCCCCCGTTTGGTGACAAGGAAGCCCAGGAATTTGCCCGAAGTGACCCCAAAGGCATACTTTGCCAGGTTTAGCTTCATATGGTAGCGCCGGAGAGTGCTGAATGATTCCTCCAAGTCATGGATGTGATCTCTCTGGTGGAGGCTCTTGACAATCATGTCGTCAACATAGGCCTTTATATTTCTCCCCAGTTGCTTTTCGAATACCTTATTGATGAGTCTTTGAAATGTCGCTCCAGCGTTCTTGAGGCCGAATGGTATCATCTTGTAGCAGTAGAGACCCTTGTCAGTGATGAATGTCGTCTTCTCCTCATCTTGCGGATCCATTCTGATTTGATTGTAGCCGGAGAAGGCATCCATGAAGCTTAACAACTGGTGGCCGGCAATCGCGTCGACCAGTTGATCAATCTTTGAGAAAGGGAAGCTATCTTTTGGGCAAGCCTTATTGAGGTCTGTGTAGTCAATGCATATCCTCCACTTGCCACTAGCTTTCTTCACCATCATCACATTGGCTAACCACACGGGGTAGCGAGCCTCTCTGATGAACCCTGCTTTGAGGAGCTTGCCAACCTCTTTGTCTACAGCTTGCTGTCTTTTGAGAGCGAAGCTCCTCTTCTTCTGCCGCACCGGCTTGTACCCAGGGATTACTTCCAGCCGATGAGTAATTACTTCGGCAGGAATCCCGACATATCCGAAGCCGACCAGGCGAAGACATCGGCGTTGTCCCTGAGGAAATGGATCAACTCTGTTCTGGTTTATTATCAAGTGCACTCCCGATTTGCACAACTCTGGAGGGATCTTCCTCTTTCAAAGGTACCGGGATGGTCCTCTCCATGGGCTCACCAAGATTTGTAGTTTCATCCCTCGGATCCAGCTGATTCGGAGTAGTCGAATCCTTGAAATGCCTGTCTTCAATCATCAGACACTGCCATGCCGTCCTCTGGTTTCCTCTAACTTCTCCAATACCATTCCTGGTGGGGAAGCATACCAAGAGGTAGTGAGAGGAGATCACGGTCCGGAACTTGTTCAAGGCAGGCCGCCCCAGAATAATATTGTATGCTGAGGGGATCCGTACTACTGTGAAGTTGATCGGCGGTGTCTTTTGTCGAGGTTCAGTGCCGAGGGTTACAGACAGCACTATTTCCCCCTCGGCATAAACTTGGTTACCCCCAAAACCAGAGAGCGGTATGGGGGACCTTTGCAGTTGATGTCTAGGCAAACACATTTTAAAGAATGCATCGTACATCAAGACATCTGTTGAACTTCCATTATCTACAAGGATCCGCTATACATCATAATTGGCCACTACGACCGAAATTACAAGAGGATCATCATGTGGGAGCCGAACTCCCACGAGGTCATCGTCGAAGAAGAGGATGGCGTTGTTGTCTTTGAGTCACTTTGGAGCATCGTCCTCATCCCTTCTCCAGTTGGTGGGTCGGTGTATCATCCCTACACCTCCATTGGTGGGCCTTTGATTTGGCAATTCAGCCTCTTCAGGAGTGGCTGGGGAACAGTTGCTTCCGACCGGGGGCCTTGGCGACCGATATACTGCCCCAGGTACCCTCTCTTGATGAGATCCTCAATTGCATCCTTCAGCTGGATGCATTCTTCTGTGTTGTGGCCGTGGTCCCGGTGGAATCGGCAATATTTGTTCCTGTTCCTCACGGAAGAGGAGGCCTTCATGGGACGGGGCCGTTGGAGATAGTTTTCTTTTTCTATTTCTGTGAGGATCTTCTCTCGAGAGAGGTTGAGGGGGGTGAAGGAGTCGAATCTTCCTCCCAATGCTCTGGGCTTGGGAGGACTTCTTCGGTGGTCTGCATATCTGCCGCCGTTGTTATTAGAAGTTTGGGGACTTTGTCCCCTATTATTCTTCTTCCTTTAAGGGGGTTTCCCTTCAATCAATCATCGATTCACCGCCTGCTCTTCAGCATCGGCGTATTTCTGAGCCCTTGATAGGAGCTCAGCGTAGCTTTTAGGGAACTTCTTATACAGGGAGAAAGTAAGCCTGGAGGTACGAAGCCCCTTCTTCAGTGCTGACATGGCCACGTGTTCGTTGAGATCTGGGATCTCAAGCGTGGCCGTATTAAACTTGGAGATATAATCTCTCAGGCTTTCTCCTTCGTTCTGGTGAAGGAGGAATAGTGTGTCCGTATTCCGAGGAGTTCTTGCGGCAAGTCTTGAAATGCAAAACAAACAGTTTTTCTAACTCGGAAAAGAAATCGATGGTACCTGGGTGCAGGCTCGAGTACCACATCCGGGCGGACTTCTTCAAGGTAGCCGGGAACGCCAAGCAGTACATCGCGTCCGAAGCTCCTTGAATCATCATATGGGCCTTGAAGCTGCCCAAATGATCGAGGGGGTCGGTGGTGTCGTCGTAGGGCTCCATCTGGGGAACCCTGAGTGCCGAGGGGTGACCTCGGCCATGATACGGTCGGTGTAGGGTGGGCGTAGGTCACCCACAATTAGGTCATCGGGATCCTTAAGATCTCGCATCCTGTGCTCTCGCACCTTCGCCATCTCTGATTCGATGGCTCTGAACCTCCCGTCATAATTGGGAGTCTACTTCGGCACTCTCTCCACAGAAGTGGAGTCTCCGGAGGAGGGTGAGGGAGTTTGCCTAGGCCTTTTCCCTTTGTGTGGGGAATTGGCGGACCTGGGCAATCTCGAAGTTCGACCTTCAGGAGAGGGCCGAGAATGGAGGGAGGGATACGTGTATTCCTCCCGTGAAGCTCTCCTTCAAGATCGAGAGCTGTGTCTAGAAGCAGCCAGTGGGTTTCCCACCGGAAAGGCTTTGTCTTGGAATTCTTAAACCATGGCTGTAAGGTTGGCGACCTGGTTCATAAGAGCTTCAAACTGCTGTGCTCCCACAACAACTGTGGGAGGTGGAGCATTGTTCTCCTCTGGGGGTACACCCCCCTGAGACGGAGCACGACTCTGGCTTGTAGAAGCGATTGGAGCTTTTCCTCTTGCCATCAAAAACTTTTATTTTCCTTCCCCTTGTCTGGGAGGGAGCTTAAAAGATGTTAACGTAGCCCCCCCTACCTGGCGCGCCAATCTGTTGTCATGGAGTCCCTGGATCGGTCGATCGGAGCCGCTGCGTCGTAGGACCGCTCCCTGGTTCACCTGCAAAACACGTCTCTTGCCGGAGTTGTTCCGGCAGAGGACACTCCGATGCCTAAGTCAGTGGCGGGTCCTAACCATAGAATGGGGAAGGTGTCGAGAGAGTGGAAGAGGAAAGGCTCTTGGGGATTGTAAGTGTATGTGAGCGAAGGTGTTTGCGTACCTCTCGAGCAATCCTTCTTATCCTTATTTAAAGAAGGCCTCCGGCCTGTGCCCCGCTCTTTTTTCGGTGATCATGGAGAGCCAATCTCTCCCATGATTGGCGATCGTGGGTTGTCATTGAGCGGTTCTGGCCAAATCGGAGCCGTGGCTGCAGGAGTTGCGCACCATGATCATGGCATGATGAGTGTCCATTGTAACCGTTGGTTACTGTTGCCTTTCTGGAACAGATTGTGGTCCAAGCTCCGAATTTCCCTTTGCGTGGGCCGAAGACTTGGTATTTTCCTGAGACCGGAGATCATGTCTACGGCGGGGACCGAAGTACGTGCCTTCGAAAGTCTATGAGTAGTTCGGTCTTCGACCGGGGCCGAAGACGTTACCCGAAGGACTGGCCTCCAGATGTTATGGTCCGGTATGAAGCCTTGGGTTGCCTGCAGGTGGCCTGTCCCTTGCTTGGTCCGAAGTCCATAGTCTGGAGAAACGGGCTTCGACCAGTCGAAGCGAAGTTTGGTTCATAGCTGAACCAGGATATCCCAACAGAAAGTGTACTAAATTGTTTTGCTACTTCCAACCCTAGCATAGATTATTTTCATCAACTTCCACATAAATCATGCTTGCTAGCTTTTTTTCTTTTCTTTTTCTTTTTTATCTTTTAATAATAACTCATTTCTTCAGGTCCAGGCAGTTTTAGATTAAATCAGCCAATGTGAAATGACATGGCACAAACATTAAATGCCAAGATTGGCCAATAAATGATGGATATCCTGCCATTAATTCTATAATCTCGCATGCATACAATGGTTTCCGGTGATGCATGTAAAACTAATTAACTAGCATTACGAAAATAGAAACAAGCATAGTTACAGAATGCATCTTGTCATAGAAATATAATTACTTGCACGAAATAACTGCAGAAATAAATGAATAAAAAAGAATCCAGATGATCTTAGTTTGGCCCATTAAACTCATATATCCTAATATGTTATCAAGAATTCAGATATGTTACAATAAAATTACATAAAAAGCATATTACTGTATCGCCATAATATGTATGCGTTTTCATTTACCCAGCAGAATGGCTCCTGAAGGATAATGCTAATGACTTAAAAATAAATGCAACAAACATCTCTTTGACCCGTTTTACATAACACATGTAGAATATTATTATGTTGGATCAGTGGTCCAAAAGGACCGAGTTTAGCTAGTGCTACTTGATGAAAAAAGAGATATATACTAAAACCATGCTATTAATTTGAGCAATGCCTTCCATATGAAACAAGATGGTAAATGCCATGGCAAGATGCCAGGCAGAAGGAAAACAACATTTTTTTTTTTTTTTTTTTGGTAAAACAGAAGGGATAGGAGGGATAAATTCCGGTGTAGCTACTCCTGCAGGTCCTCATCCCGCCAGGTAATGTTCGATACCTAATGTGAGTAGGTCAACCTGACATCACTAAAACACCGGCCAGTAGATCGGGGACAAAGGAAGAGATCCTGACCTCTTACTCACGCCACTATCGAGGGTCCCAAAAAAAATCTAGATTTAATCGAGTCACCCGCGGGATTATGCCACGCCAACTATCGAGGGCCCTAAAAAAAATCTGGATTTAATCGAGTCACCCGCGGGATTATGTCTCGAACCATCGACCTGTTGATAGTGAGACAAGACTTCTACCAATCAGGTTACTGTCTTAGCAGTGAAAACAACATTGTTGACTCACGACAATTGGAACTAGTTTTGCAGCTCCACCTCTTCTTTCGATCCTATTAGCCATTCAATAATATTGTCCACAAAAAAAAACAAAGAAATAAAAGAAGCTGCATGCCAAAGATTGCCTTATAGATGTTGGTACATCATTTTGAAGAATATATGGTCCAGGGTTATCTTGAACTAAGCAAGAATGCAAATGCAATCTATCTAAACTGCTTCATGTGTTATTCAACAACCAATGCTTCATGTGTTATTCAACAATCAACACTTCATGTATTATTCAACAATCAATGAATCACAGGAGGTTTCCCAGTACAATCTAGAACTTATAGGTATTGCAGGTTTTTCAGCAGACCAAGCTCCGAGACCAATGTACCAGATAACTCTGCATTCCCAAGATCAACTCTTATAACACTATTGTCATTGTTACATGTAACATGGAACCATGTGCATGGATCGACCAGAGTTGGATCCCAACTTTGCACCACATTGTTGGCATGTAGCCCAGGCATGATGCACGTAGCCCAGCACGCAGCCAGCATGCAGTGCATGGTCTACGCACCACGCATATCCTGCGGTCCACGGGCTGCGATTCGAGCAGTCTACTATATTTTCCGGAGTATTTCTCATGGTCCATCACTGGTTTTATATAATTGGACGATCCAGCAGCATTCCCTTGGTGAGATCGGATAATTGAGAGCAATTTCGATGTAGTTTGGGACCTGATCTAGCAGGATCTCATGCGATTGATGGTAATCAGACGACCAGGATTATTCTATGAGTCAAATAGAGTTGGACAAGAAATTAGAATCAGCGGACTTCTATCGAAATACTTTTCAACAAGGAAATATTCCAGAGACTATAAAAGAAGGGCAGATGGGTCAGGACATTAAAGTGAGGATCTAAAAGGTTTCCAAAGGATATGATAGTGACAGAAAAAATTTATAGAAGCTAGAAAGTTTTTTGAAAGTTGAGAACCTTGAATGATTCGAGACTTTTATTATAAGTAATTATTTTTTTTAATAAAATATATACTCTATTTATTTTTTATTTATTTTATTTTTTTTTTACTATATTAATAATGATATCGTGATTTTAAATCCTAAAATTTCATAGGTCTTTTCACGATGATAAATCATTTTTTGAAAAAAAAAAGATGGCGATACAAAGTAACCGGAGCGATGCAAAGGACAGTTTTGTTCTTACAAGAAGAGTTGTTCTATCCTGTGCATGGTATAGAGAAGTGAATTACGAGAATTGTTGCATCAAGTTGCTAATTAAGCCGGTGCTGATGATATCAAGAAACTTTGTCATGTTCATAGATATTCTCTATCTTCTGGATTTTTTTCCAGGCAGGAAAAAAAAAAAAAAAAAAAAGGTGTAGTGGGTTTTTATTTTTTTTATTTTATTTAGGGAACTAGCTATGAGTATTATGCACGGTGTCACCTTCTATAATATGGATGATCTAAGATATCACAGCTACTTCATATTGTTGCCAACCTTGTATTTCATCAGGGGACAACATATATCAAAATAAACTATTATATCATCCGGGTATGAGTAGGATACCTAAATCGAGCTCCTGGAAAGTGGATTTTTTTTTGTGAATGAATAATTAATTTTCTTTTGCAACAACAATTATTAGATAGCACCTCCACCACTCACAAAGCAAGTGCACAAACTTCAAAGAATCATAATATCTCCTCTTTTCTTTCGCATACATAGTTTTCAATATGATTTTTGTTGCTATCATAAAACAAGATCAACCATTCATTAACACGGAAGATACAATCCAAATCCCTTTGGAAAAGACAACCAGCATTCCAACATTTTTATTAATGCTTTGGGGCATGATCGATTTTTTTTTATCTCCCAGACAAGTTGGGTGTTACAAATTTACACACCAACTTGAAAAGGAATATTACAGTTGACAAAATCTTGCACAACTCTGTCCATCATTATAGTATGCACGGTCTTCGTATATTAGCTTAGAGCAATATCTAAAAATTATGGGATCCTGTTGTTATATTCAAACTTGGTATCTGTTGGGATATCCTGGTTCAGCTACGAATCAAGCTCCGGTTCAATTTATCGAAGTCCCGGTTCTTCGGATTATGGAATTCGGACTAAGCGAAGGCCAACCGCAAGCAACTCAAGGCTTCACACCGAACTACAACATCCGAAGGCCAGTCCTTCGGGTAGCACCTTCGGTCCCGACCGAAGTCTGAACTACTCATCGACTTCCGAAGACACGAACTTCGGTCCCCGCCGTAGACATGATTTCCGGTCTCGGGAAAATATCAAGCCTTCGGCCCACGCAAGGGAAAACCCGAAGCTTGAACCACAATCTGTTCTAAAAAGGAAACTGTAACCAACGATTACAATCGAAACTCATCATGCCATGATCATGGCGCGCAATTCCTGCAGCCACGCCTCCGATCTGGCCGGAACCGCTCATTGACAACCCACGATCACCAATCATGGGAGAGATTGGCTTCCCATGATCTCCGGGAAAAGAGCGGGCCACAGACCGGAGGCTATCTTTTAAATATGGGTAAGAAGGATGGCTCGAGAGGTACGCGTGAATAATCTCGCACACATACACTTTCAATCTCCAAAAACTCTTTTTCTCTTCCACTCTCGACATCTTCCCCATTCTATGGCTGGAATCTACCACTGACTTAGGCATCGGAGTGTCCTCCGCCATAACAACTCCGACAAGGGACCTATTTTGCAGGTAAACCAGGAAGCGGTCCTGCGATGCAGCGGCTCGACCGGTCGATCCAGGGACTCCGCGCCAACAGATTGGCGCGCCAGGTAGGGGGGCGCATATTATTAACATTTGTTAAGCTCCCTCCCAGACAAGGGGAAGAAACAAAGAAGTTTTTGATGGCAAGAGGAAAAGCTCAAAATGCTTCTACAAGCAGGAGTCGTGCGCCATCTCAGGAGGGTGCACCCCCGGAGGAGAACGATGTTCCACCTCCCACGGTTGTTGTGGGAGCACAGCAGTTCGAAGCTCTTATGAACCAGGTCGCCAACCTGACAGCCATGGTTCAAGAGTTCCAAGACAGAGCCTTTCCAGTGGCAAACCCACCGGCTGTTTCTAGACATAGCTCTCGATCCCGAAGAAGGAGAGCACCACGGGAGGATTCAGCGCATCCCTCCCCCCGTTCTCGGCCCTCTCCCGAAGGCCGAACTTCGAGACTGCATAGGTCTGTCGATTCCCGATAAAAAGGAAAAAGGCCTAGGCAAACTTCCTCCTCCTCCGAAGACTCCACTTCGGTGGAGAGAGCGCCCAAGCAGACTCCCGATTATGACCGGAGGTTCAGGACCATCGAATCAGAGATGGCAGGAGCGCGAGAACAGAGAATGCGGGATCAGAGAGATCTTGATGACTTGATTGTGTGTGATCTACGCCCATCCTACACCGACCGCATCATGGCTAAGGACATTCCTCGACACTTCAGGGTTCCCCAGATGGAACCCTACGACGGCACCTCCGACCCCCTCGACCATTTGGACAGCTTCAAAGCCCATATGATGATCTAAGGAGCTTCGGACGCAATGTACTGTTTGGCATTCCCGGCTATCTTGAAGAAGTCCGCTCGGATGTGGTACTCGAGCCTGCGCCTAGGTACTATCGATTCCTTTTCCGAGTTAGAAAAATTGTTTGTTTTGAATTTCAGGACCTGCCGTAAGACTCCTCGGAATACGGACACACTCTTCCTCCACCAGAATGAAGGAGAGAGCCTGAGAGATTACATCTCCAGGTTCAATGCGGCCACGCTTGAGATCCCCGATTTCAACGAGTACGTGACCATGTCAGCACTGAAGAAGGGGCTTCGAACCTCCAGGCTTACTTTTGTCCTGGACAAGAAGTTCCTTAAAAGCTATGCTGAGCTCCTATCAAGGGCTCAGAAATATGCCGATACCGAAGAGCAGGCGACGAATCGACGATTGATTGAAGGGAAACCCACTTCAAAGAAGAAGAATAACAGGGGGCAAGGCCCCCAAACTTCCAACAACAACGGCGGTAGATATGCAGACCATTGAAGAAGCCCTCCCAAGCCCAGAGCATTGGGAGGAAGATTCGACTCCTACACCCCCCTCAACCTCCCTCAAGAGAAGATTCTTATGGAGATAGAAAAATAAAACTATCTCCAACGACCCCATCCCATGAAGGCCTCATCTTCTGTAAGGAACAGGAACAAATTCTGTCGATTCCACCGGGACCACGGCCATAACACAGAAGAATGCATCCAGCTGAGGGATGCGATCGAGGATCTCATCAAGAGAGGATACCTGGGACGGTACATCGATCGCCAGGGACCCCGGTCGAAAGCAACTGTTCCCCAGCCACCTCCCGAAGAGGTCGAATTACCAAATCAAAGGCCCACCAACGGAGGTGTAGGGATGATACACTGGCCCACCAACTGGTGAAGGGATGAAGATGAAGCCTCAAAGCTCCTCAACCCTACTCAACTCAGAATGGCTAGTTGCATCGACTGAACAACAACAGTTCGAATGACCCGATCTGAAAAATCGGTCAACTGCGCAAAGGAGAGTCTGATCCACTCACCTTATCGGTATGCCCGACGAGCGCAATGGATGGTCTAACCAGGCCACCAAAAAGATCAAAAGCGCAGGGATGGTTTTCGTAACCTACCCTATGGTGAATCCGAATACGCGCCGAGACGGGCCTGAACAGCCTATCTTAATCATGACAAAAAGTGCACAGGGATGGTGTAAACACTCTACCCTACAGAAAATCCGAACACGTGCTTAAAAGGATCACTGTTGTCCTCTCTGTCGGTCAGCAAAGACTCTAGTGCATCCCACTTCCGAAAGTCCGACTCCGTCGACAAAGGCTTTAGGGCATCCCACTTTCGAAAGTCCGACTCCGGTCGACAAAGGCTCTAAGGCAGCCCGCTTCCAAAAGTCCGACTCCGGTCGACAAAGGTTCTAAGGCAGCCCGCTTCCAAAAGTCCGACTCCGGTCGGCAAAGGCTCTAGGGCAGCCCGCTTCCAAAAGTCTGACTCTGGTCGGTAAAGGCTCTAGGACAGCCCACTTCCGAAAGTCCGACTCAGGTCAGCAAAGGCTCTAGGGCAGCCCACTTCCGAAAGTCCGATTCCGGTCAGTAGAGGCTCTAAGGCAGCCCACTTGCGACTGACCGCTAGGATAAGATCTATCCTTCATCCAACGGGATAAGAAGAGATAGCCTCAGGGCCACCTACTTTTCCCTAATCCGGGAATGGCACCTGTCCACCATCTGATTCTCAGATCGTGATGGACAGCCTAATAGAGGTCCCGTAATCATTCACTACGTCGTCTCTCAGGAGCAAAATGACAAGGCAATAATACTCTCACTTCTCGAGGCAGATCTTCGCTTCGACAACTAAGAGTAGGGGGAAACTGTTGGATATCCTGGTTCAGCTATGAACCAAGCTCCGGTTCGACTTATCGAAGCCCCGATTCTCCGGACTACGGATTTCGGACTAAGCGAAGGCCAATCGCAAGCAACTCAAGGCTTCACACCGAACTACAACATCCGAAGGCAGTCCTTCGGGTAGCACCTTCGGCCCCGGCCGAAGTCTGAACTACTCATCGACTTCCGAAGACACGAACTTCGGTCTCCGCCGTAGATATGATCTCCGACCTCGGGAAAATACCAAGCTTTCGGCCCACGCAGGGGGAAACCCGAAACTTGAACCATAATATGTTCCAAAAAGAAAACTATAACCAACGGTTACAATCGACACTCATCATGCCATGATCATGGCGCGCAATTCCTGCAGCCACGCCTCGATATGGCCGGAACCGCTCATTGACAATCCATGATCGCCAATCATGGAAGAGATTGGCTCCCCATGATCTCCGGAAAAAGAGCGGGCCACAAACCGGAGGCCATCTTTTAAATATGGGTAATAAAGATGGCTCGAGAGGTACACGTGAATAATCTCGCATACATACACCTTCAATCTCCAAGAACTCTCTCTTCCACTCTCGACATCTTCCCCATTCTGTGGCTGGAATCTGCCACTGACTTAAGCATCGGAGTGTCCTCCGGCGGAACAACTCCGGCAAGGGACCTGTTTTGCAGGTGAACCAGGGAGCGGTCCTGCGATGCAACGGCTCCGACCGGCCGATCCAAGGACTCCACGCCAACAGTATCTATGTCAAAATCATGGGATTTTGATATTGCATTATACTATATTTGGTGTCCCTAACTTCTTTCCCAAGATCATTGGATTTTGTTATCGTATTCTAGTGTTTCTATTCCTCGATCTTAAGTCAAGTCAAGGAGATTAACTTATATATAGAGAGCATACTAGTCTCATGAATAAAATAAGAAATTTGAATCTCATTTTCAATACAATTGTTCAAAACAGCAGGAAGTTTCCTATGAAACTTAGTGACGTTTATCATACGTTGATGGGATTGATTTCACCTAATTAACCATTCCGTGCACACACAAGAAGACCTCATCTATATGTTCAGTGGTTTTATAGATCAACATAGCTATCTTCCTGCAGCCTTAATCCATGCTACTCTTTGGAGTTTCTGATATCCCTCATCTCACTCATGGAAACCTTCTCTTCAAGGCTTCTGCTACCAATCTTCTTCACCTCAGTCATGCTGCTTTCCTCTCCAAAAACTGCTACTGTAGCAGGTAACCAACTAAACTTTCAGCCTTTGTTAACGAGAAGGTGCCTGTTACCAACTAGTTTGCAGGTAAAATCTTTATGTGATGCCACCATATACTTAGAATATCTCTCTTAATTATGAGTTATATTCTTTCAGGGGAGGTTGTTGGAATATCTGGACAGTCCATCAGCAGGCATGGAGGTGTGGCGCTTCTTCGGCTACTGGGATCTCAAGGCCGTGGTCAGCCTCTCGATTCGCCGGTAGCAAACACTCACCCGCGACCAGATATAAAGCCTCCGTCTCCATCGATTGGGATCTCGAGCCCCTAAGCTTATTCCTTCTTCGCCGATTGGAAACGGTCACCCACGACCAAAAAGGGCGTCTCCGTCACCGGAGGCAATCTGATTAGAGTAAACGACTAGACCATGTATACGTTGTTGCAGAAGTTAAGAGGTTAGAAGTGGTTATGAATCGGGGAAATTAATTAGAGTTTGTTGTCGAAGGGTGTGCATGGATGCCATATTAAATTCTCACGTTTCGTTTGGAAATGTTTTGCATGATTAGAGATATTTGCGTGTTTGTGTAGATCTATGCAATTTTTAATTGATTCATGCAATAGAAAAGTTTTTTTTTTTTTTTTTTTTTTTTTTTTTTTTTTTTTTTTTTTTTTTTGTAAATTGGATGTATTAAATTAAATAAAAACATTTATAGGCACGTCCATGGAAAGCAGAAAATAAAATATCTGAAAAATTGAACTAGAAAATTAGTTGAAGAGATCCAATATAGTCAGCTACGTAGGAAACCATCTAATCAATAACTGTGATGGTCTTTCCATAAACAAGTGAAACGATGATCGAGTGAAGAGAACTCAATATCTTCCAACAGCCATGTAATATAGTCATCTTCCTCCTGATCATCTATATATATATATTCACTAGTTTTATAGATCAGCATATATAGTTATCTTCTCGCAGTCTTAATCCATATTGCTTTTTGAGTTTAAATCTCCCTCATCTCGCTCATGGAGACCTCTTCAAGGCTTCTGCTACCAATCTTATTCACTTCACTCATGCTGCTCTCCTCTATTGTAGTAGGTTTTTTTTTTTGATAGAACGGTGTATTCATTACACTACACGAAAATGAATACAACCTAAAAAGTCAGACAGAATAAGGTCCCTGAGCTGTACAGTAGCAACACGCCAATCGGACCACAAAACAGAACCTGAATGTTGAGCAACATAGAAAGCCATCCAGTCAGCAGCTGAGTTAGCTTCCCTATATATGTGCCTAATGGAGACATAGGAACATCCCTGAAAAAGCATCCTGATGTCCCGGACCATAGGATGAGTCGCCGTGTCCAGCGAGGCGCGAGAAATCCAGGATATGACCGTAGCTGAGTCACCTTCGATGATGAGGCGATCGAGGTGAAGAATCTGCCTGGTGTACCTGATCCCCGCCCAAGCAGCATGTAACTAAGCGGCCAGGACAGAAGAGTCCAAAAGTGGGAGACCTCCCGCAGCCAGGAATCCAAGGCGAGAGTCCCGAAGAACAAAGCATGCCCCTCCGAATCTGCCACGAATGCTCCCATCAAAGCTGACGGTGATGAACGACGGAGGAGGGGGTTCCCAGGAGACAAAGACCCGAGAAGACGCTTTACGAGCAAGAGTGAAACCCTAGGACTCCGAAGAGGTCATCGCTGTCCTCCAGACTCAACAGCTGCACATCTAGCTCGCTCCAGAACCATCCTGTGCAAGCTTGTCTTGGAAGCAAATATATACTCATTCCTGGCAATCCATATGTGATAGGCCAGGTAAGCCATAAAGGAAGTCTGAATAGTCGAGGAGCTCCTGGGATGGGTATAGAAGATATCAAGTCCATGCTCGAGCTGGGTGGGCAAGTCGGAAAACCCAACCAAGCTCCAAATTCCGGCAGTCCGACTGCACTGAAAAATAGTAGGTAACTGCGACTCCTCCATAGTCAGACAAAAAGGGCAAGCAAAAGTGATATGAACACCTCTAGCAGCAAGGAACTCGCAAGTAGGGAGCCTTTCCCAAGTGAGTTTCCAAATAAATAGAGAGACCCTGGGATGAACTGGAAGGGTCCATATCCACCGATAGCTCCGATCCGTATTAGTCTCCCCAGGAGGATAGGGAATAAGGTCTGTCATCGGCACACGGGTGGAAGTAGTACTCATCCATAATCTGGTGTCCGAGCAGGGGTGGGCAGGAAGGGCTAAAGAAAGGACCCTGGATCCGAGAACGTCCCCAAAGATAGATAAAACAAGATTCGTATCCCAAGCTGTCTGTCCCAACTGAAACAGCTGAGCTATAGTCATCCCATGGGGCTTAAGAATAGATAAAAATATGTGGGCCATTGAATCAGAGGAATGTTCGATAACCACTGATCATACAACACATTAATCGATTGGCCATCACCAATCGCCCAGGAGAGATGAGAGGTGATGAGTGGCGCTCTCGCAAGCATCTCACGCCACATGACCGAGGATCTCCTAACGGGAGGTGGGAGATCCCCAGGAGCAGTCTAGATGGAACCATACTTGGCCCTCATAAAAGAAGACCACAAACTATCCGGGGATAAAATAAACCTGGCTACATGTCTAGATAGCAATGACTCTCTCCTCTGAATAAGAGAAGGGATACCCAACCCTCCATACTGCATCAGCCTACAAACAATCTCCCACCTCATGAGATGGATTCTCCTCCTGGCCACAGAGGAATCCCAGAGGAAAGAGCAAATCACCTGCTCAATCTTGCTGATGACACCCTTGGGGACGAAGGCATTAGAAAGCATATAGATGGGGAGAGAGGCCAGGACCGAGCGGATGAGTGTAAGCCTACCAATAGCCGATAGCGAACGAGCCTGCCATCCCACTATCATATCAGTCACTGTCACCACCAGCTGAGCACAGTCATTTCTAGAGAGCCTAGCTCCAGAAATAGGGATACCAAGATAATGAAGGAGACCCTGACGCTCCTGAATGTCGAGAATATGAAGGATCCTTTCCCGGAGAATAGGAGGTTAGGGCTAAAATGAACTCCAGATTTGTCGAGATTCACCCTCTGCCCAGAAGTATAGCAATAGTGCTCAAGAATTCTCCTGAAATCTGTAGCATTATTTAGGGATGCCGGACCAAAAAGAAGACAATCATCCGCAAATAGAAGGTGCGAGATAGGGGAAGCACCCGGTACAGGGGTATAAGGAGTGATCTCAAAGGTCGTTGTGGCTTACGAGAGAGATCTCGAAAGGTAGTCAACACAAATTATAAGCAAATAAGGGGATAGGGGACAACCTTGTCGGAGGCCGTAAGCAGATTGAAAGAAATCCATAGGAGAGCCATTGAGGAGAATAGAAAAGGACGAGGCCGTTATACAGGCCATTAATTTTGATATCTAGCCATTATGAAAACCCAAGTCCTCCAGAGCTTTGTGGAGGAAGGTCCAATCCACACGATCATAAGCCCTTTCCATGTCCAGCTTTATAGCCATGAGACTATGATACCGTAATACGATGTGGAGAAAGTGCATGAATTCCTGAGCAATAAGAATGTTATTCGATATGCTACGACCTCCAATAAAAGCACCCTGCTCTAGGCTAATAAGCTGGGGTAGAAGCACTTTCATCCTGTTTGCCAACAATTTGGCGCAGACTTTATATAGGGTATTGCAGAGGCTGATAAGCCAAAAATGAGACGGTTGAGTTGGATCAGCACACTTGGAAATCAGGACGATATAAGTCTGCTTCCAAGTAGAAGGCATGGTAGCCGTATTAAAAAAGAGCTAGACAGTCACAACCATATCCGCCCGAATAGTATCCCAGAGTGCCCGAAAAATGAAAGGAGGGAAGCCATCAGGACCAGGGGCTTTATCCTCCGCAAGGGACCATAGCTTCGCTTTTACTTCTGCCTCGAGAACCTGAGTCAGAAGTAAAGAATTCTGGATAGCAGAAACAGTAGTCCGAGGCGAAAAGAAAGTAGAAAAAGAGGATATAGTGGAAGGAACAGACTACCTGGCAGCGAAGTAATAATGAAATTCTCTTCTGATATCAGCTTCATCCTCGATCCAGCCCGTCTGATCGGAGTAAATAGCCCGGATCCTATTTATGTGTCTCCTGATAATAGTGGCATTATGGAAATAGCAGGTATTCCTATCCCCCTCCTGAAGCTACTGGATCCTAGATTTTTGTCTCCAAAGTACCTCCTGATTCTGAAACAAAGCATGATGACGAGCTAGGAGACCCCTAAGGTCATCCAGGTCCGCTTCTGTCAAGAAGCCATCAGCGTCCTCTTTTACCTGCAGAGAAAGAATGGAAGCTTCAACCACTTTGATTTTGTCCATAAGATTGCCAACTTCCACCCTGTTCCAAATGACGAGTCGTCTCCTAAGCAGATTGAATCTCCTAGTAATCTGTAGGCAGCATCACCCCTCACCGGCATCAACCAGATCTCACGAGCAATGACTCTGGCCTTTGGATAGGATAGCCAGAATTTTTCAAATCTGAAGGGCCACAAACTCCTGGGATAGGTATTCAAGGAAAGAAGAATAGGAGCATGATCAGAAACAATCCGACTAAGATGGCATACCTTGTGCTCAGGATAGCGAGAAATCAAAGAAGAGGTAGCATAATATCTATCAAGTCTCTCCCATACTCTAGCTTGCCCTGATCTGTTATTGCACCAGGTATAGCGAGGACCCAGGAACCCTAAGTCCAAGAGGCCGTTATCCTGGATGAAACTGAAAAGCTCCCTCGAACCAACATCCTAGACAAAGGGTTTACCACCTCGCTTATTCTCCGGTTTTTCAATAGAATTGAAGTCCCCCGCCACCACCGTGGGGATTCCCTGCTGAATTAAAGCAGAAGCTTCCTCCTAGGCCGTCCTTCTCTCTCTATAAGAAGTGCTAGCATATACGGCACAGAGGAGCCAAGGCAGCCTATCAGACTTAGAGACAACAATAGCAACAAGTTGGGTGGATCGGTGAAAAACATCAACCCTCACCGATGCCTTGTCCCAACTAACTATGATACCCCCAGACAACCCCTAGGAAGGCACACAGAAAAAACCTCAGTCTCTGGGAAAACAACGCTTGAAGCCTTCGAGACTTGGACCAGCAATCTTTGTCTCCAACAACACATAGATCCAAGGATTACACAGCTGAAGATATCTATAATAAGTTGATAAAAATGAGGGTTTTTTAGCCCCCCTTACATTCCAAACATAAACATTCATTTAGGAAAGTCAAACATGAGGGTCGGACCCCAGTCCAACCCCCTCCCCTTTCTCCTTCACCTCTGACATTAAACTCCCAGCAATAACTTCTCCTAACTTCCCAGTATCACCGATGGGACCCGGCCTTGCTATGTTAGTTCCCACCGAGGCAAGAGCATCTTTGACTTTGATACATAACTGGCCATGATCCACCTTCACAGAGTCAACCAGTCCACTCAAACCCTAGATATGAAGGATTCCGGGAGTTGAGGGACAACAGGGCATTGACCTGAGATTGCTATGTTCCCACTGGACAGGTCCACATGTTTAGTGGATCCCCCCCCTCCCCTTCATGTAGCTTCGCTCCCCCCTTGGCCCTTCCTTGTTTCGCTTCTCCCTTCCAGCCAGCAGACTCCTGTAGGACGGACTCTATTGAGGTAACCTTGGACACTGCCGGTTGCTTCCCTGAGCCTAGTAGCCTGCCCTCTTCCTTAGCAGGTCCCCTTCGAACCTTCTCAATTGACTGAGCCTCACCCCCACCACCTTCAAACATCTCACCATATCCCACTGCTACTCCAGGATGCATTACCTGGGCCTACAGTCGATCTCCCCCTTGAACCACTTCCTCCCTAAATTGCCCTGTCTGTCTGAGAGATGGTGGGACAGTCATCCCAGCTCTTTTACCCCCCTCCAAAACCTCATCAGCAGAAACTAGCTGGAGGCCAGCGGGAGAAGCCTGCACAGCACCCCCCTCTGCGACCTCAACCGAGAGCACAGCAGCCTCCCTTTCCAAACCAACCTTCCCCTCCACCCTCCACCATTCCTTTTTAATATCCCTCTTCCTTCCTTCAGATGATCCCAGTGGTGCAGATGAAGAACCCCCCCTTGACCACCCTATTCCCCCCCCCCCCCCCCTCATTTAAATTCAAAGCAGGGGAAGGAACACTAACCTGGTCCGTCGGAGCTGAGGAGGCCTTGTTAGGGGAAGGAGAAGAGGACCCAGACGGGCTTCTACTGTGTTTGAGGGAAACTGTGCCCACCTCCACCATCAGTTGATCCTTGTGGCCCTCATCAGGCAAGACAATCTGCATCCCATCAGCCAAGACCACAAAGAAACTCCCCTTTTCTCCATGCGATCCCCCTCCCTCCGACAAGTCCGAATTAGAGGCTTCCGGTGATCATCTTCTGGCCACCTTGGAGGGCTTCTGCCACCCCTCCGAATTAGGTGGTGAGCTTGGTGAAGATGAACGACGAGTTAGGGAAGGTTTGGTAGGGGAGGAAGACAATGGATCAGGTGAAGACAGAGGAACCTTACCTCTGTCCGAGAACACAGGCACCCTCCCCTTCGGTCTAGGCAGACGCTTCCTTGCTGTGACAAGCCAAGGCCCAAACGGAAAGTTCTCTCCCTCCTTCAGTGAGCTAGATTCCTGAGCTTCTGGCTCCTACTGATTGGCTGCAACCTCCTGCTCCACCACCAGGTTCTCCTGACCCAATTAAGAAGGCCGAGCCACCTCTTTGCTGTTCCCCTCCCAGAACTTGCATGCCTCCTGCAAATGACCCATTCTCGCACACCAAAAATACATCGGCGGCAAGTTCTCGTAAACAAACTGCTGCCAGAATGCTACCCCCCCTTGATCAAAACCCCTGGGAGAAGCGGTTTGGTGGCGTCTAACTCCATCTTCACCCTCGCGAAGCCAGTTTTGCACTTCAAGTTGGTGAAGTTATCGAGGGATTGGGATTACCTGCTTCTCCAGCCATCGTCAGAATCATCACAGTTTCCCAGTACTCCAGCAGCAAGTCCGGCAACCTCATCCACACCACGGTGGTGTTGATAGGACTCCTCCTGGGGTGGAAATCTACTCTCCATGGCTTGAGGGCCATCAGCTGGCCGCCAACGTACCACGGGCCAGACTTGAGAATCTTGGTGCAGACCTCCTTCGACCCAACCCGCACCACCACATGGTCCTCCCCCATCGGGAAGACCTCAGGATCTGTTGGGAGCTGGAGCTTCAACTAGATTTCCTTCCCCACCCGGGCCGCCGAAACCCTCCGGCCAAGACTACAGAAGATAATGGCCAACCCTTCCCATTTACTTCGGGCTTCCTCCAAAAAAGAGTCTGGCATGACCAGCACTTTGGTGAAATTGTGCTAGAGCCGGTCAATCTCCTCCTCCGTTAGCTTATAGGAAGTCCACTGAAGCAGCCGTTGCGGCCCTTACAGAACCTCCACCCATGAGCGCTCCCTTCCTCCGTCCCCCTCAGGACCAGATGCTCCAGAGCCCTGATCCACCACCGGACTAGCCATTCGCAAGCGCTGCAATCACTTGCTCAAGATCAAAGGCACAAACCCACTCACACAAACCCTCCCGACCAAACCCTAATGTAAAAGGAAAACGAACAAGACGACGGCACGAAACCCAATAGACACCGACCGCTCTTTCAGCGCACCCTGCTTTCAGCAATTCTATTGTAGTAGGTTACCAAGTAAACTTTCAACCTTTAATAACGAGAAGGTGTCAGACTCTATTGCTGGCTTTTCACGGGAGTTTCAAAACTACTCGTACCATTGATCGAATGCTCGCGCGAGCAAAGGCGCGCACAGAACGCCCGCGCGAACACAGGCATGCGCTCCGCGCGGCCATTCAGCCATCCTTCATTTAATATTTTTTATTTCATTTAAATGCCAAAATGGTTGAAGCATTTTTTTTCATATTTTTTTAATGTATTAACTGCTAATAAGGAATGTTTTGAAATTTCTTTTATAATTTTTAGCCTATAAATAGATCTTTATCCTAGCCCCATAAGGTATCTAGGAATTTTAAGCTCTCCTTTTCTTATATTTCTCTATTTCAAGATTTTTTAAAATTCTTTCTCTCCTACTTTTTTTTTCATTTTAAAAATTTTGGACTGAAGACGAGCTGATCGGTTTCCATTCAAGATCGTGCCACCGATGGACATTGAAGTTTTGGCTTACAGGTTGTACGAGAAGGAGGACAAATCTTCTTTAAAAAAGTGATTTTATCTGCCTCTTAGGCCAGACTTTCTAACATTGTACTGTTATATTTCTAAATTATTTTGTTACACCAAATTTATTCTACCACACACATCACAAAAAATATATATTTTTAAATATTTAAAATTATATATAAATACATATACATATATTTTTCATATATTATAACTAATAATTTAAAGAAGATTTAGTATAGTTTGTAGTGCATATATATAAATATAATTGTTTGTACTTAACTATAGTTTACTTACCTTGCATATTTTATTTAAAAAATATTATATTTTTTTATTATTATAGTATAATATCTATTTCTTTTGTATTGTATAAATTAATTGAAGATCCCCACTGAACATGTACTGCAGCTTGCAAATTAATTTTTAAAAGACTACACAAACAAATTAATCAAAGCTTTTAGGATTTAGAGATAATAACTCAATTAAAAATCTTAACAAATTACAGGTTCGATCATATTAGTGATCATTTTAATAAAATTTTAATTCCAAAGAAACTAAGAAAAATTTTTAGAAATATATACCAAAAAATTAAAAAATATAAAAAAATTTAAATTGTTTAAAAAAACTCTTAACAAAATTATTTTTATTTTCTAGATCTTTCTCTCTGAACCTGACTTGGACCCAATAGAAATTCTTAAAGATGACATCATTAATCTTAAACCCAAAAAATTTGATGGATCCCATTTTAAGAGGTGGCAAAGCCAAATGAAGTTTTGGCTAATTACCTTAGAACTATGGTCAGTGATTGACCAGTCCGCCTATTCCTCTAGTTCAACCATACCAACTATCTTAAAAGAAGATTACCTATGTAAAGATAGAATCCTTGATGCTCTGTCCGACTCACTCTACAATATTTACCTATCAGCTAAAAGTGCAAAGGAATCATGGGATATCCTAGAGTCTGAGTATGGCCTTGATAATGTTGGAGTTGAACGATTCAACACTACATCATTTCTTAGATTTAATATGGTAGAAGGCAAACACATCAATAACCAGCTTCACCAATTTCAAGAGTACCTTAGGAAACTTCAAGCCAATCAAAACAAATTCTTTAAAGGATTTAAGGTTTCTAGTTTTGTAAATAAAATCTCTTTCTTGAAATGGTTTTGTCAAAAGTCAACTCAAAAAATAAGGAGAGCCAATTCTAGTCCAACTTCTAAACTCAATCAGGATAGAAGACCAATATATGTCTAAAATCCAGCAAACTAGAATTTTAAGTGTTCAAGCTAATTTAACCCAACAATACCAGACCAATAACAATACTAGACCAAAAGTAAAGCTTAAATTTCAACCAAACCATAAATATCAATCAAATCAACATAACCGCCCTAACCTAAATAAGTTCAAATCCAAGGGTAAAACCTTTAAAATCAATAATACTAGATCCAACAATAATGGGGGACGGATCAGGATAGGATCATCGGCGAGCTGAGAAGTCGCCGAAGATTAGGGTATCCCATTTTTTTTGGTTTTAGTTTTTCTATGGTGGTGGCAAGGAAAAATGGAGATGGAGGGTAAGAAAATTGGACACTCTAGGACTGTGGACTTACATTCATGGAGAGATCTCTTACCTCTAGGACATCTCACCCACCCCACTACATGTAGCCTAGGACATTCCACCTATCTCACTACATGCGGAGCCTAGGGCATCCCACCCAAATCGCTACTTGGGACCGTAAAGGAAAATTCCTAAGACCATAGAGGGGACTCGACGGGGAAGGGGATAACTAGGGTCTCACACCCCTCGATGCCCGAAAAATTGATGTGGGACAGAGGGTAGGATCGTTAGCGAGCCTAGAAGTCACCAAAATTAGGGTATCATATTTTTTTGGATTTTTTTTTTGTAAAGGGTGGTGAAGGAAATAATGGGGATGGAAGACAGGTATCCGAATCTCATGGACTTTGGGACTTACACTAACGAAGAGACCTCTCACCTCTAGGGCATTCCACCCTTCTTGATACTTGGAGGCATTAGGGTGAATCTCAAAGGTTATAAGGGGATAAAGAAAATGGAATGGGAAGGAGGATAACTAGGGCCTCACGCCCCTCGACACCCGAAGGCGAAGGTAAGACGAAGAATCACTCTTCTAAAAACTTATATTTATTCACCAAACTACTTTTTTACAAAGGACTGAGGGTGGTATTTATAAGCCTGTCCAACCCTCATTTGAATTTGAATATAAGATAAAAAGATAGGGATAATTCAAATTCAAATACAAGATAGGATAAGATAAGCCTATCCATATCTCAATCCTAACCAACAAAATTCTAATTCAATTTCAAATAAAATATAAATCCTAAATAAATATTCTTCAAATTTAAATTTATTTACTGCTCCAAAATCCGTGCTGCTCTAGATTCGTGCAGGCCGATGTCCCCATCAAACAAGCCTGCCCAAGATCCAAGTGAAAAGTTATGTTTTATGTGCGGAAAGAAAAACCATCTTGCAAGAAACTACTTTCATCGAAAGGAGTTTCTTCGCAAACCTTCTGCTTCCTCCGGATTCCAAGCTCATGTATTTGAAGGTCTAGAAGACTCTTTATAAACTTTGAAAAGGGAGGATTGCTAGTCTAAAATTCTTCAAAGTGTGGGGGTGCCTAGCTAAGGTTAACATTCCTGAATCTAAAAGAAGAAAACTAGGATCTAAGACTATAAATACTGTATTTATAGGCTATGTCTAAAATAGTCATGTCTATAGATTCTTAGTAATAAAATCATAGGTTAGTGATATAGCAATTCTTTCACTAAAATTTCAATATTCTTTTTTTAAAATTATGATTGTAGAGTCTAATTGATCTGTTAAATCAATAGACAATTAATAAAAAGATGAATAATCATATCTTGATTAGATATAAAATTATAAGAAATAAAATAAAAGAGGTGATATCACTATAATTTATAAGATCAAAAAACAATCTAGCAGATCTTTTGACCAAAGGCCTTTCAAAGGCTGCGGTATTTAAGACATCAAGGGGGATGGGACTTGAGCGCATATTTTAGTCATCAGAGTGGACCCTTACCATCATGACAATTTCATGGTTAAGGTTCAAAGGGACAACCTTTGAGATAATATATGGGACCACCATTTTGGAGTCTGTCTCCATCCTTACCCTACGGTCTATTGCTTTATTGTGATGGTTATGTTGAGCATAGCTCTTAATAAACCAAGGCTATGAGTTTAGTGAGGTATAATTTGTTATACATATTCTTAAAGGATTTACCTTAGTGAGAGTAGTCGCGAGGCCATGACTATGGGATCAGGGTGAATTCCTATTAACTTTCATAAAAATCAAGGCAAGTGCATGGCCTAGATAGTGCTACCTCGCATTATGATCAGTTCATCTTCATACTGTATTTATTTTATACTAAATACAAGTTCAAACCTAGAAGGTTCTTGCACTAAGTATAGTAAAAGTCTAAAGTTTTATTATTTAAATTATTTACTGAATTTAAATATTTTATAAGTTTTGAAACTTGTGAAGAATTGTTGGCTTTTTATGAGAGTTTCAAAACTCCTCGTGATCGCTGACCGGACACCCACGCAAGCACAGGCGCATGCTCCATATGACCATTCGATCATCCTCCATTTATTATTTTTATTTCATTTAAATGCCTAAATGGCTAAAACATTTTTTAATATTTTCTTTTAATGCATTAACTACTAATGAGGGTCTTTTGGAAGTTTTTTTAAAATTTTGAGCCTATAAATAGGTCTCTATCCCTGCACTATAAGCATCCAAGAATCTCAAGTTCTCTCTTTCATATATTCCTCTATTCCAAAATTTTTTAAAATTCTTTCTCTCTCCTACTTTTTTCTATTTTAAAAATTTTGGATTGAAGATGAGTTGATCGACATCCATTCGAGATCGTGCCACCAACGAGCATTGAAGTTTTGGCTTTCAAGTTGTACCTTAGAGGAGAGTGTGTAGCCCAACTATTTTTTGCATGAAAAAGGAGCCAAATCTTCTTTAGGATAGTGGTTCTATCTCCTCCTAGGCCAGATTTCCTAACCTTGTACTATTATATTTCTAAATTATTTTGTCACACCAAATTTGTTCTGCCACACACACCATAAAAAAATATATTTTCAAATATTTCAAAATTATATATAAATACATATACATATATTTTTTCATACATTGCAACTAATAATCTAAAGAAGATTTGGTATAGTTTATAGTGCATATATATATAAATATAATTATTTATACTTAACTACAATTTATTTACCTTGCATATTTTATTTAAAAAAATTATACTTTTTAGTTATTATAGCATAATATCTATTTCTTTTGTATTGTGCAAATTAATTGAAGATCCCCACTGAATCTATACTGTAGCATACAAATTAATTTTTAAAAGACTACACAAATAAATTAATTAAAGCTTTTAGGATTTAAAAACAAATTACTCAATTAAAAATCTTAACAAATCACAGGTCCAATCACAATGGTGATTATTTTAATAAAGTTTTAATTTTAAAAAAATAGAAAATATTTTTAGAAATATATAAAAAATAAAATATATATATATAAAATATTAAAATTATTTAAATAAATTCTTAACAAAATTATTTTTATTTTCTAGATCTTTCTCTTTGAACCTGACCTGGACACAATAGCAATTCTTAAGGATGACATCATTAGCCTTAAACCCGAAAAATTTGATGGATCCCATTTTAGGAGGTGGCAAAGCCAAATGAAGTTTTGGCTAACTACCTTAGGACTTTGGTCAGTGATTGACAATTTCACATGTTCCTTTAGTTCAACCATACCAACTATCCCAGAAAAGGATTATCTATGTAAAGATAAAATCCTTAGTACCTTGTCAACTCACTCTACCATACTTACCTGTCAGCTAAGAGTGTGAAGGAATGATGCTGGGTTGAACGATTCAACACTACATCATTCTTTAGATTCAATATAGTAGAAAGCAAATCATAAATAACCAACTTCACCGATTCCAAGAGTACTTTAGAAAACTTCAAGCCAATGAAGATAAATTCTCTAAAGAATTTAAGGCCTCTAGCTTTCTAGATAAAATGCCTTCTTGGAATGTCTTTGTTAAAAGTCAACTCCAAAAATAAGGAGAGAGAATTCTAGTCCAACTTCTAAACTCAATCAGGATAAAAGACCAACATAGGTCTAAAATCCAGTAAACTAGAATTCCAAGTGTCCAAGCCAACTTAACCTAACAATACCAGACCAACAATAATATTAGACCAAAATTAAAGCCTAGATTTTAACCAAACCATCACTCTTAGTCAAACCAACCTAACCACCCTAACCCAAACAAGTTCAAACCCAAGGGTAAACCCTTTAAAGTTAATAATACCAGATCCAACAAGCCTGCCCAAGGTCCAAGTGAAAGGTTTTGCTTTGTGTGTGGGAGGACAAACTATCTTACAAGAGACTACTTTCATTAGAAGAATGAGCCTCCTCACAAACCTTCTGCTTCTTTCGGATCCTAAGCTCAAGTAGTGGAAGGTCCAGAAGACTCCTTATAAACTTTGAAAAGGGAGGACTCCTAGCCTAAAATTTCTCAAAATGTAAGGGTGCCTAGCTAAGGTTAACATCACTGAACCTAAAAAGAGAAAACTATGACCTAAGACTATGAATGCTATATTTATAGGCTATATCTAAAATAACAATGCCTATAGATTCTTAGTAATAAAATCAAGGATTAGTGATATAGCAGTTCTTTCACTAAGAATTTCAAAAAAAATTTTAAATTGTGATTATAGAGTCTAATTGATTTGTTAAATTAACAGATAACTAATAAAAATATGAATAATCATATCCTGATCAAGTATAAAACTATAAAAAATAAAATAAAATAAGTGATATCACTATAATTTATAAGATCAAAAAATAATTTGGCAAATCTTTTGACCAAAGACCTTTCGAAGGCTACGATATTTGAGACATCAAGGAAGATTGGGCTTAAGCCTATATTTTAGTCACTAAAGTAGACCCCTACTATCATGACAATCCCATGGTTAACGTTCAAAGGGAAACAACCTTTAAGATGATGTCTGAAGGCACCGTTTTAGAGTTTGTCTCCATCCTATTCCTTTAATGTGGTGCTCTATTATGACGGTTAGGTTAAGCATAGCTCTTAATAGATCCAAGAATATGAGTTCAGCGAGGTATGATTTCATTACACGTATCCTTGGAGGATCTATCTTAGTGAAAGTAGTTGTGAGGCCATGACTATGGGATCAGGACAAATCTCTAATAACTTTCATGAAAATAAAGGCAAGCGCATGGTCAAAATAGCACTATCCCGTATTATGATCAGTTCATCTTTGTACTATATATATTTTATACTAAATACAAGTTCAAACCTAGAAGGTACTTGCACTAAGCACGGTAAAAGTTCAAAAGTCTTATTATTTAAATAATTTACCAATTTTAAATATTTTATGAGTTTTGAAACTTGTGAACAATTATTGGTTTTTCACGGGAGTTTCAAAACTCCTCGTGACCGCTGACCGAGCGCAGGCACGCACTCCGTGTGACCGTTCAATCATCCTCCATTTATTTTTTTATTTCATTTAAATGCTAAAATTGCTGAAACATTTTTTTAATATTTTCTTTTAATACATTAACTACTAATAAGGGGTTTTTTGGGAATTTTCTTGGAATTTTGAGCTTATAAATAGGCATCTATCTTAGCCCTACAAGGCATCTAAAAATTTTAAGCTCTCCCTTTCCTATATTTCTCTATTCTAAAATTTTTAAAATTCTTTTTCTCTCCTACCTTTTTTTTCTATTTTAAAAATTTTGAACTGAAGACGAGTTGATCGGTGTCCGTTCGAGATCATGCTATAGATGGGTGTTGGAGTTTTAGCTTTCAGGTTATACCTTGAAGGAGAGCGTGTGGCCCAACTATTCTTTACATGAGAAAGTGGTCAAATCTCTTTTATGATAGTGGTTTTATCCACCTTCTAGGCCAGATTTCCTAACCTTGTACTATTATATTTTCAAATTATTTTATCACACCAAATTTATGAGTTTTGAAACTTGTTAACAATTGTTCACAAGTTTTATGGGAGTTTCAAAACTCCTCGTGACCGCTGACCGAGCACAGGCGCGCACTCCGTGTGATCGTTCGATCATCCTCCATTTATTTTTTTATTTCATTTAAATGCCAAAATAGCTGAAACATTTTTTTAATATTTTTTTTAATACATTAACTACTAATAAGGGGTGTTTTGGAAATTTTTTTGGAATTTTGAGCTTATAAATAGGCATCTATCCCAGCCCTACAAGGCAACTAAAAATTTTAAGCTCTCCTTTTCCTATATTTCTCTGTTCTAAAATTTTCTAAAGTTCTTTTTCTCTTGTACCTTTTCTATTTTGAAAATTTTGAACTGAAGACGAGTTGATCGGCGTCCATTCGAGATCGTGCTACCGACGGATGTTAGAGTTTTAGCTTTCAAGTTATACCTTGGAGGAGAGCGCGTGGCCCAACTGTTCTTTGCATGAGAAAGGGACCAAATCTCTTTTATGATAGTGGTTTTATCCGCCTTCTAGGCCAGACTTTCTAATCTTGTACTATTATATTTTAAAATTATTTTATCACACCAAATTTATTCTATCATACATATCATAAAAAAATATATTTTTTAAAAATATTCTAAAATTATATATACATATATTTTTCATACATTATAACTAACATCTATTACCAACTAGTTTGCGGGTAAATTCTTTATATGACAGTACCATATACTTAGAAGATCTCTCTTATGAGTTGATTCTTTCAAAGGAGGTTGTTGGAACATCTAGATAGTCCATCAGCAGGCATGGTGGTGTGGCGCTTCCTTAGCGATTGGGGGATCTCAAGTCCCCAAAGCATCCTCCTTCGCCGATCAAAAATGGTGCCCATATAAAATACATGCCTCCGTCACCATAAGGAATCTGATTAGAGTTGACGACTAGACCATGCATACGTCACCATAAAGAATCTGATTAGAGTTGACGACTAGACCATGCATATGTTGTTGCAGGAGCTATAGGTAAACAGTTTGAAGTAACCACTAAGACGACAGCTCAGTTGGTAGAGACTTTGTCTCACTACTAATAGATCGTGGATTCGAGACAAGATCCTGTGGGTGACTTGATTAAATCCAGGAATTATTTTTTAGGGCCTACGATGGTTTAGAGCTGTCAATGGGTCAGGTTCAGGTCAAAACCCAGATATCCAGGCTCGGACCTGATTTTAGCTATTAGACCCAGACCCGGATCCAAATACCCGACAGGTCCAATTTTGAAGTACCAGACCCGAACCCGAATGGATCTCAGGTATCCGGACCCGGACCTGAACCTGAATGGATAGTACCATGGCACATGAAGTCAAATATTACATTCTTATCCTTTTTTTGAGTAAACAAGATGATTGAACTAGAACCTATTATAATATACAATACAAGCAAGTAGCAACAAAACGATATAATAACCTGCTAACAATTATAGCAATATTACAGGCCATCGAGGGACAGGGAGGATTAGGGATTTAGGCAATAGAAAAGAATTAGGGCTGCTCTGTTGCAGAATTAAAGGCCTTTTATATTAAAAATTATAGTTGATTTTAAACTGTTAGATCAAAAGATTTAATTGTTCAAAATAATATTAATATATATAAATATATATAATACTATATTATATAATCGGATCCCGGGTCTATCAGTCTGGATATTTAATATCCAGACCTGGATCCATTTAATTATATCTAAACGGGTCCGGATCTGGATCTGGGTAAACGGGTCCAAATTTAGTACCAGACCCGGACCCGTTGGGTAAATACTGAAGGCTATGCAGTTCATGCAAGCAGGGCAGAAAGGATGCATTTTAAAATAAGTTTAAAACATGCACAGCGGAAGGCTTGGTGATAGGTTAAAATGATCTACCGATCCGTCCACAACAGGATCTAGCATAACGATCTAGCATTCAAGCAAAACATCAACAGAGAGAAAAATACAAAGATACAAAGTACCATACCTTAATATCTTTGAAAGTACTGAGAAGGATGAAGGCGCTCGAGCCATACAAGTGTTTGGCCTCTACAGGTGATCAACACCAGGGCTCAACTCTGATCAACTCTCTCAGAGTGCTAGCTCTTTGGGATCCTTCAGGCCGATCTTTTCTTCCTGGAAGACAAGGAGGAGTGGTGGAACCCTTCCCAAGAAATACTCTTCTCAAGACCTAGCTTGAATGCTAGGTTTCTCACACCCAATCCCTAGTCCTCACTAAACCCTTCTTCTTCTTCTCTTTTCTTTTCTCTTGCTATTGTAACCTTTAGCAGCCTCTACAATGACCTTCATTTATAGGGGCAGTCATGAGAGGGAGAAAAAAGAAGGAAGAGTGATTGGGGGAGAGAGTCAAGGAGCATTCCAAATGAGTCCAAGCCAAAAAGGCAAGTATGACCATCATACCATGAATGCTTGGAAACAAAATGCCGAAAAAACTCGAATTTTGAATTCAAAATTCGAAGTCAAACATTCTAGAAAATTCTTTCCAGAATTCTGCTCGTCACAGCAAGTGTCGACACTTGTAAAAAGCCAAGTGTCGACACTTCCCAAGTGTTGACACTTACAAAAATCCAAGTATCGACACTTGGAACATGTCGATCATATTGACCTCCGGCGATGGCAAACGATTCTCAATCGTCGATCAGCCTTAAGATCAGATAGAAATCCCTATGGTGTGTGACCCCATAGGTTCAAACACTAAGCCGGTAGCATTGGAACATTTCTAATACCAATCAAAGTTCTCATCTAGCAATGATACCCGACGTTCGGATAGGTCGAAGATGTAGAGCACCTCACAAGAACCTCGGTATATGGTTACCGCATAATACATCCCTTTAACCTCATAATGCTCAGGATGATCTAGGGTTCAACTGCCAACCCTAATATGGTCCATCCAGATCATGTCTCGACTTTACAAGTTCTGTGACTTCTCATAAGAACTATCCTGGCCAAGGATTTGCTAAATTGAGATATAGTGAGTCATTCACTCCAAACATTTAGAGGGATCAATTCCATCTTGATCCACCACCGCTCCACAAGTACTTGACTGCACCCAGAAACCTTCCGCCAATGGATTAGAAATCCAGGTAGTTGGGCACCAAAGTATAGTGAGTTGCTTGTAAGCTACCATGGTGATCTCAGGTCTGAGGGACACATATACCCATATCCCTTCGTAAGCAACCCTTTGGTAGAAAGGAGCTTCGCAGATGGTCACGTTCAGTGAGATGTTACACATCTCACTTGCATGTCACACCAGTGTCTCCATACTCCTTGGTTAAGAGAACAACCAACAAATGTGACATACAACAACCTACACTTGATACATTGTCATCCTATAACAATGTATCCTTTGGTTGTGAACCAGTTTAAGAACTACTTGATATATCCTCTCTATATCAAAAGAATGTAGTTCTAAGGACTCCATCATACAAGAGTTCATTTCAGGAAAATGTAAATATGATGAACAGTCAAAAAGAATAACTTTTATTCATTAAAAAATCATATACAATTACAAGTTAGCACAACTGTCTACAGCTTAGACGATTGGCTTTGGGACACAATTTCCAACAAATACTCGTGGATCTTGAGTCCAGACCTGATCCATTGATAGCTCTAAGATAGTTGGTGCGAGTGAGAGATCATGGTTCTCCTTCTTTGTTTCCCTATTCTACCAACTGGCATCTTAGTGGTGTCAGGTTAATGTACTCACCTCTTGGTAGAAAAATACTGCGAAAATCTAAGCACCTTGAATCCAACATTACTTGGCAGGATGGGGGCCTACAGGGGTAGCTACATCGAGTTTAACCCCCCTAATTTTTTTTTACCAAACAAAATAGTTTGAAGTAACTGGTTGTGCATCAGGGAACTCCATACATGGTGGTCAGCCACTAGGTGGCAAGTCCAAACTATCTGCACTGTCATTCATATATATATATATTTATATATATAAGGGTGAAAATGGATCGGATCGGATCGGGCACGGTGATCCCAACCCGATCCGGTTCTTTGATTAGGTCTTAATATTAGACCCCAGACCCAACCTACTAGAAAGTTGTATTAGGTCAAGTCGGATCCACTGTCAAAATTTTCAATCCAATGGATCATTTGGATTGGATCGGATCCATGAATAATCTGGTTCTAATCTAAAAAGTTTAGATCTACATATGATCTGAATCAAATATAGATAACTATATTTTAATTATTACATAGCCAATTATTATTAACCATAAAATAGATAACAAATAATATTATTTTTAAAATAAATTAAGATATAAAAATAATTATAACTCTATCTTTATATTATAAATAAGTTTCATATAAATTTTAAATTATAATTTAAAGGTCCAAATAGGTTTAATCCTAATAGTTTTAGCAAGTTCAGATCGGGTCGAGTCCAAATTTAGTAAACCCATACCCAATCTGAAAAATAGAATGGAGCTAATTTTAGGGCCCAATCTAGATTCACGGCCTTTAAAAATGAGTTTGATTGGATCTAAATGGATTAGGTCGAGTTGGATCACGAATCAACCCAACCTATTTGCAGCCTTATATATATTTTATAAAAAAATTATATTATATATAATCAATTTAGGTAGGGGGCAAATCCCAAATCCATCTCCAATCAGAACATATTTCAATTTTTTTTTTGATAAAAAGGATCATTCAATCAACAGTCCTGGTATGAATACATCAAAAAAAGTCAAAAAAAATATAGTCCCTGAAAGCCAAAGGAGTATCGCCAAAATGAGTCCAAAGCACCTAGCCCGAATAACACGCAACAAAGGAAGCCACCCAATCAGCTACCGTATTAGCCTCGCTATAAACATGCCTAACAAAAATGGAGCATACTTATAGCCAAAGAGCAATATCGTGAATCATAGGATGAGCGGAAGTAGAACTGATAGCCCCCCTAATCCACGAAATAACAGTGACGGAATCCCCCTCAAAATAAGGTGATCATACCGAAGTAACCAGCAGGCACACTGAATTCCTGTCCAAGCCACTGTAAGCTTTGCTTGAAGGACAGTAAAGTCAAGAAGATGATAATCCCCAACGACAATAATGCCCAAACTAGAACCATGGATCACAAAACCAGGCCCACCATCCGTTCCCCTCACACTCCCATCAAAACTGACCTTAACATATCTCGGAGGAGGGAGCTCCTAAGTAATAAAAACCCTTCGGGATGTTTGAAGAGCGAAACTGGAACCCCAGGTCTCCGTGGATGCCACAATCACCATCTGAAAGTCCTCCATATGAGCCCGTGCTCTTTCAACAAGAACAACGGTGGTACACCTAGAGGAATTGAAAACTAGAGCATTCCGAAAAAGCCGAATATGATAAGCAACATAAGCAGGAAAAGCAGAAGAGAAGTAGACAGTATCCGACCTCAAGATGTCCAAAAAGGTGACCGCAAGATCCTCAGAATGCTCAAATAGGTGACCCAACCCCGCCGCTCTCTAGACTTGCTGAGCCCTCTGACAAATGATTAATACATGCTCAATGGACTCAGCATCCGTATCACAGGCTAGGCAGAAGGGGGCAACTGAATCCCTCTAGCATAGAGGAGAGATCTCGTCGAGAGGCAATGTTAGGCAACTTTCCATAAGAAAAGAGACACCCTAGGATGCACCCCCAACGACCAGATCTAGCCAATCTGACATCTCCTCCATGGCTTCGAACCAAAAATAGGATACAAAGTCATCTCAATAGCGTATCTTGGTTTTAAATCAATAGTGTTTTGCTAAACAAATCCATTTAAAGTTTAAGATGAGTCCAATACCAAAAAAACTCTATCCAACTACTGTTCCTAAATCCATTATAGCATTAGATGTAGGGTTGATCAATTGCATTTTTCAATCTATGTATTATATTTTAAAATGTATTTTTAGATTTTTAAATGGCTTTTAAGAATTTATGTCCAAACCTATAAAATATAGGAATTTGTTATGTCTGGGTAAAAAAATAGGAAGATTAAAAAAAAAAAATTGGTTGTATTAATTGGATGGCACTAATTTATTAAAAAAATAGATTTTTTAAAATTAATTTTAGGATCCTATATTAAAATATGTATAAATATTTAAATTATTATATATGATCCCAAAGATATTCAAAGAACAACATAAATGCAATTGATAGTTTTAGTTGTATATAATTACTGCTGTAAATAAAAGATCCTGTATAGAAAATTAAAAATAATAGATAAATTATAAAATAATTAACGTATAAAAGAAATAGAAAAAGAATCCAAAAAATTTACAAAGTTCGGACGATTGAATATCAATCCAATATTAAAATAAGATTATAAAATCCAAATTCAAATAATATAATGAAAAAAATTCACTTAGAGCTAAAACCATCATATAGATATTTCCATACAAGAATTAGCGGTAGTCCATGCGCATTCATGGACTGTTAAGACTACGCGCCAAGTTTGTCGTTGATTACCACCTTTTCAAGCCATGCCTTTCAATCCAAAAAACCCAAAAAAATCATGCCATGCGGCTCCATGACTTGGTAATCTCTGAATCCCCCTCTTTTTTCTCTTTTTTTTTTTTTTTTTTTTTTGACTACAGTCTTCTGCAACTGGGTGCCAGCTAGCTAGATAAGTATTTATTTTTTTTGATAAATCAAAAGAGATAGGGAAATAAATTCTGGTGTAGCTATCCCTGCAGGCTTCCATCTTGCAAGGTAATATTCGATACGAGGTGCTCAAATTCGTAGCCTCTTTTTACCTAATGGTCAGTACGCCAACCTGACACCACTAAGACGCCGGCCAGTAGATCGGTGTAGCTAGATCAAGTATTATTAATGCCCAAAAGTATTAATACTGGTGTATAAAAGCTTTCAATTTTCTTGTTTTATATACACATTTTAATATTTGATGAAAACAATGCTTATAAAATGGGCTTATTGGAAAGCAAAGACTAACCCACCCAAAAAAAAAATGGTCATGAAAGTCGAAAAGGCTTGTATAAGTCATGTGGAGCCCATTCTTTGGAGGGTAAAAAATTTTTAAAATTTTATATTTCTAGGCAAGTAATTTCACGGATAACATTTAAATAGAAAATTAATTTATATATCCATATTTTATATATTAAAAAGTATCTCCAAAATCTATTACTAATATTTTGTTGCATTATTATCTTTGTTGGATCAAGTTACCAAAATCTATCCACATTTTTCATAATATCATTTATTATATAAATATTATAATATATTATATTAATAAATTATATTATAATAATATATAATATTATTATAAAATAATAAAATATTATATTAGAATAATAATATAGTATATTATATTTAACATAATATATAATCATTTATAATATAACATAGATTATATATATTATCTTGTTATATATCATATTATATCATACACTACAAAAAAGTGATTTTTTATGATGAATTTTTAGTGGCCAATTAAAAATTTGTTACTACACATAAAGTTTTTGTAATGAATTACAATCTTGTTTAAAAAGTTTAATTTTTTTATAACATAATTTCTTTTTTCACTAAAGGCATGAGTTATTATGATAATATAACAATTTTATCACAAAACATCCTCCTACTAATTCACAAATTTCTGGGTCTTGGTACCAAATATATTTATAATAAAAAAAGTAAATTTTTGGGACAAAATATTTGTCCCTACAAATAATCAATTTGTGGCAAAAAAAGCTTTTGCCACAAATAAGATTTTTTTGAATTTACTTTTCTATTTATAGCAACAAAATCACTATTGTTACTTTAAATAAAATTATTATGACAAAATATTATATTATAAAAAATTTAAATTACTAATTAGTTTATTGTAATGAAAATATTTTGTTGCCAAAAATCATTATATATTTTTATAGTTTTTTTTGTGACAGGCGTGTTTGTTACAAAAAAAAAAAAAAAAAAAAAAAAAAAAAAAATTCTTTCCTTTTATGCCCTCATTTTTCTTTAAAGTATTGTGATGGAAATATTTTATTACAAAAAGTAAAGATATATTTTGTACCAAAGACTTGGTTATTACAAAAAAAATAATAAATTCCTTCCTTTTATTTCCTCTTCTTTTTAATTTATTGTGACAAAAATATTTGTTACAAAAATATAATATATTTTTCGTGACAAAGACTTGTTTGTTACACAAAAAATTAGATAGCATCCCTTTGTTCCCTTTTTGTTTAATTTATTATGTTGAAAATATTTTGTTATAAAAAGTTAATATATTGTTTGTGACAAATGCTTGGTTGTTGCAAAAGGAATTAGATTCCCTCCATTTATTCCTTTTTTTAATTTATTGTGACAAAATTATTTGTTACAAAAATCAATGTATTTTTCATGACAAAGGATTGTTTGTCGCAAAAAAAATTAGATTCCTTCCTTTTATTTCCATTTTTTTAAAATTTATTGTGATAAAAATATTTTGTTGTAAAAAGTGAATATATTTTTTGTGGTAAAGGCTTGGTTGTTGTAAAAAAAATAAATTCCCTCTCTTTTTTTATAAGTTATTGTGATAAAAATATTTGTTGTTAAAAGTCAATATATTTTTTATAATAAAGGCTTGTTTGATGCAAAAAGTGAAAAAAATTAGAATCCCTTCTTTTATTTCCTTTTTTTAAATCTGTTATTGTAAAAAATATTTTGTCACAAAAAGCTATTATATATTAAGTTGTGTTGCAAATGGTCTATATAAAATAATATAATTTTACTTGCAAAGCTTTAAAACAATGTAATTATAAAAAAGTATTTATTTTTAAATATTGTTGTGATAAAATAGATTGTCATAAAATGTCATTATTTCTTATTTTTTAAAAATAATATGTGTAAAAATTATGAAAATAAATTAAGAAGCATTGTTGCTTTGAAACTTGCTAGGTGATCATCGGGTAGGTGGTTCCATCATAACTTTCAAGCTCTAGGATTTTGAAATACCGGGGAAGCAGTGCTTACATGATCTTATCATCAAATTGTGGCTCATTACTAACCCCACCATTTGGTATCGAGGGAAGATTGTGAATCACCTTGATTCGCTGATCCATTTCTTTAAGCCTTCGATCGATTTCAAGGTCTTAATCAGCCAAGACTTTCGATCTCTGAAAAGACCGACGATCAGGAGTGGAGTCATGCTTCGATCGAGAACTTTCAAGACATTGTCTCCTTGCCCCTGGGCTTCTAAGATTGTGTCGACGGCAATCAGTGATCCTTCCAAGATCTTTCGGAGGGACCTACAATTGCCCTGACGGTGGAGGTCCACTTCGATTGCTGGTTGTTGCATCACTGGTGGAGGTACAAGTATGGGTATGCCGGACATTGAGAGGCTATGCATGGTACAACTGGTGAGAGTGATGTCATCGGAGGTGGAATTAGCTTGGATGGCTTGGACAGCTATCACTAGGTTTTTAACTTGCTTGACAAGCAAGTTAAATCGATCCAGGCTCACCACCACCAATTGTGGTGGCGGTGAGACTCCCACTAATGCAGGGTGAGATGGATCATTCACAAGCTTTCTGCTGGCTGAGAAGTCCCGATGTTGGTGCGACGAGAGATGGTCTTCTTAGGTGGTATGGCTTTTCCATTTCGTGGGTTACATCTCGCAAATTTTAAGGCACTTCCTCTAATTTGTTAGTGCCAAAATTCATCAAGTTCCGGAGAAAAAGTTGGAGCTAGTGAAAGTGCTGGAGTAGGTAGTGCAAGCTGATCTTCGGGAGGAGGCACCTACAAAAACCCTTGCCAGAGGTGGTGATGGGGAACATGTATCGAATGATGCATTTAAAGGAATTAGAAGGACTAAATGAAAATGAAATAGATAAACATGCAGCTATTCTACGTAAAAGAAATAGAATTATATGAAAGGAACAGAAGGAAAAGAACCAAACTAGAAAAGAATCTCTCAAAGTAATTAAGAAGGGATCTTCATGGTTAGGAAACTACACAGGTTAGGGCTAGCCTACTTTCCTATTTCAGATCTAAAAGAAGATGATAAAGATGCCTATCCGGCTATTAATAATCTGAAATTTATCAAAGGGACACTCAAGATGAAGTACTAAGAATGGCAAGGAGTTACTCTAGATATAAAGGCATCTTGTTTATGATTCCTTGGCACAGTAGACCTTCACCTCGGAAACCAGGAGACCCGGGAATCCTGCATAGATACGTAGTAAAATTGAAAGATTTAGGTGGAAGAATGGAAAAATGGAAGTGAAAATTAGGAATGGAAGAAGTGGCTTAGGTTTGGCTTGAAGTAGATCTCCTTTGGCGCCCATAGCTTGAATCTCCTTTCCTTGATGGCGTGAAGAACTCCTTTGAAGATGACATCTCTTGGATGAAGGGGTGGACGAATTTGGATTGGCTTGGAGAGGGATTTTCAAGGTTGGCCGAATGGGTGGGAAGAGGGATTAGAGGCTTGAATTGGCTAAGTAACCTAGGTCTCACACCTACCTTCTCTCAAGGGTCTTTGGCTAGCAAAGGAAGAAAGCTTTCTAAAAAAATTCATTTCATTCATCATCTTCTCAACTTCAACCATCATTCCAATTGTTTCTACCTTTCAATCTCCTTCTAAGCTCAAATATGGTTTGTGTAGGATCCCCGGGATGTCCAGGTTTCAAAGAAGGGGGTCTTTCAAGGCAAGAAACAAAGACAAGAAGTCCCAATATCTGAAGAAATTATCTTGTCATCCAAAGGCTTCAAACTTGAGTGTAACTTTTCAAATCCTTGAGATGTTAATGCCTGGTTACTCCTCTTTAAATGTTTTTCCAGATCTAAAATATTAAATTAATTAGGCCCTATCCTGTGTGGTTTCCTAACCACGAAGATCCATTTCTCTTTAATATTGTGAAAGTTCTCATTCAGGTTTAGTTTCTATGCAAGCTCCCTTCATGATAATTTCATTTCTTTTACACGGAAAGTAGCCTTGCTTTACTTAATTTCTCATTTAATTGATACTATCTCCTCTTAGATTGCATCATTACATTCCATCCCACATCAAATTGGTATCAGAGCACAGTAGGTTAGGGTTAATTTTGAATTTGTGCATTTAGGTAGGTTGCTGAGATTTTCTGCATGCATAGCATTCATACATGCTACTTAGTTATTGTTTTTAAAATCCAATCTAGATCTAAGATTCGTGCCTCATGAGTGGGTGTACACCAGTACACTGTCATGACCCATGGAAATAATGAGCCCCTGGCCGGACGTGAATCATTAGGTTGAAGTTTGGTATGTTCATATCTATGTTTATTTAAATTCTGCTGTTCTGTCCTGCATGCTTTATCTATGTTCCGGGATCTACCATGCCTAACACAGATTTTTATTTTTAATTTCCTTTCATCTGGTATGTTATACATGAGTTAGGAACATTCTGTAATTTTTTCAGAATTTTTGGACATCTTTCATTGCACTTTTCTGCACCACTTTAGAACTGCAACACACTAATTCTACACCTGAAATTTAAGTCCATATATGCTTGTTTGCATTCATTTCATGATAAAACAAATTAAGGGCATCAAATTGATATATGGTCAGGATTTCATTACCTGTCCCTAGCCCAAAAATCACCAACTTGCATAATGAGCCCAACCCTAATTAAAACGGATTAGACATCTAATTGCTCTAGTGAGCTAGGGACACCCACAAGGTCGGGTCGAATCAAGTGTCAAGCCAACTTGACAACCTGTTTGTGTGTGCTTATATCTGGTGTCTAGGCAAGTGGTTTAGGGACAAGAGCCCGAAGGAAAGTGGGTTGGTTCGCTTACCTGGCCAATTTCAAATTGGTATCCAAGGAAAGCAATGAAAAACCTCCACCAACCTTACACTTACCTGGCTAAGTGCCAAGTTACTACAACCCAGATTGTCAATTTGACCTAACATTTGGTTTGGGCTCTAGGTCTAGCAAACCCCTAGCCTGAGTTTGAATCTGTGCATGGCAACTAGATTAGGAGCACCTTATCAGCAAACCCAAGTTCAATCTAGTGTAACCATGGAACAAAACTTTGAGAGTTTGATGATGAATTTTGAATGAAAAAAAAGAGTGTTTCTTCTTCCATTTAGTGTTATCCAATGTCCTCCAAGAGGGAGTGGGTGAGAGCCCTTAGCTACTTCAAGAAAGATCTTCTTCCATGCCAATAGCCATTAACCAACCTTCTAGTCGATCCAAGCACTCCCTTCCCAAGTCCAAGGAGCAAGAAGAGCCATTCCAAGGGAGCCGGCCAAGCTACTTCTACTCCAATCATCATCTTCTCAACTTCCACCATCATTCCAATTGCTTCTACCTTTCAATCTCCTTCTAAGCTCAAATATTGTTTGTGTAGGATCCCCGGGATGTCCAGGTTTCAAAGAAGGGGGTCTTCCAAGGCAAGAAACAGAGACAAGAAGTCCCAATATCTGAAGAAATTACCTTGTCATCCAAAGGCTTCAACCTTGAGTGTAACTTTTCAAATCCTTGAGATGTTAATGCCTGGTTACCCCTCTTTAAATATTTTTCCAGATCTGAAATGTTAAATTAATTAGGCCCTATCCTGTGTGGTTTCCTAACCACGAAGATCCATTTTTCTTTAATATTGTGAAAGTTCTCATTCAGGTTTAGTTTCTATGCAAACTCCCTTCATGATAGTTTCATTTCTTTTACACGAAAAGTAGCCTTGCTTTACTTAATTTCTCATTTAATTGATACTATCTCCTCGTAGATTGCATCATTACATTCCATCCCACATCAGGTGGTCTCAGTGATGATACTCCGATGCTCAAGTCAATATCGATACCAACAGTGGGGGAGTATAAATGGAAAGGCTCACGTACCTCTGGGAGTTCGCCTAAAACCCTCTTTTTAGAGGGATGATCCATGGTATTTTTGGTGAGACCAAGATCCTGTCAGATCTAGTAAAAGGCAACTGGACTCCCACTTGTTACCTGGAGCCTTTTTGCTGGTAATGAGGGGTCTTGTCTTCTTAATTGCATCCTTGTCATTAGTCTAAGGTAGGCCACATTTTATTGAATGGTGGCTCAAGTACAGGGCATCTAGGCATGCTCGCTGCTCTTGTGAATATACCATAATGATTCAATGATTTTAGGATGTGAAGGAGAGCTTTGTTAGGTGGTATTATATGATAGTGGTGGTGAGCATCAGAGTGCTATGCTGTGGGGGCTTAGAGTAGTGTGCTACTAAGGCAGTATCAGTCAGCGTTCTGATCAAATATCTTAGGGGTGATCAACAATGTTGAATGATGCCTTGGGCATAGGAATTGGTCTTTGTCATTATCCACTAGAAAATTTTTGGCCAAGTACCTTAGGGGTAGTTAGCAGGGCTCGTTGATGTCTTGAGGCATAAAAATTGATCTCTGTTGTCATCCACTCATGGGCTTCTAGCCTAGCACCTTAAGGGTAGTTGATGAGTCTACTAATTATCCTGATTTAACCATTAAAATAGATATTAATTAATTTACATTTATTAAAAATTAATTTTTTAATATTTTATAGAAAAGGAGTCTATAGATGAAAAGAGCTCGATTTCTGGAGTCCAACAGTATAAATGGTACTCAAATCAGAGTTTAAACGGGCCTAAAATCGAAGTTTGAAGTTCATTAATAAATTGCACAAATTTTGAAGTAGCCGGTCCACGAAATTTTGTAGTAACCGGTCCACTATGGACCGGCAGCTGGTTCACAGAGCGGTTGGCTGGTCCACAGCAGCCATGGTTTCAATCCACAGCTCAGAGCCTTGGACCATGGACAAAACCTCACTGTGTTTCGCCCGGGTGTCGCCTCCCATCGCCGTCAGTACCATCAAAGACCACCGCTCATCGCTGAGAAGCCGTCCAATCACCGTCCTTTATGGTTCTTTCTCTTTTCCATTTGGTCACTACCATAGGCCACCTATGTGCACCCTCCCACCATTATCAGCTCATCGATCACCATCCACCATCAGAGAAGCCACTAGAGAAGTGTCCTTCAAGCCACTGATTATCATCTCTCCACCCTCCTCTATTCTCTATTCCAAGACAAACGCCCATCACCGTCAGCTTGTCGTTCATCAACACTGTCCACCATCACTCCAACCACCTCCCATCACCATCCGATCATCGTCATCACCCGTCGTGAACTGGGAGAAGCCAGCAAAGGTTGAGTTCAATTGGGAGAAGGGGACTTCAATCTGGGATTCGATTCAGAGATGCACAGCCGCTTGAGAAGGAAAGTAAGCATCAATCAACCCATCAAATTATACATCGGATGGCTGAGACTATTCCATGCGATATACGATCGATTTTGATCAAGATTTACTCCAAATTTGATCGAGAGAAAGCCCTTGATGAGTTTTATAAAAGGAGGACCCTAGGTAGAAGGCCAATTATCAATTCCAGTAATAAAATATTATTTTATTTTTTTCTAATAATTAGGTTAGGCTTTAAGAGAGAGGGAAGGAAATAAAGAAAAAGAGTTCTTCAGGAAAGGAGATGCGGTGACAGAGCACAAATCTCCAAGAAGATGTATTCATAAGCCATGTGTGACTGAGGTATAGTTTGTAGGAAAGTACATGGTCCTCTCATTAATTTGTGTAATTATTTTTTTCTATACAATTGAATAAGTTCAATCCCTTTTTCTTTTCTGTTGATTTCATGAATTAATTACCTATAGATGAGATGGATCATGATCACAATATGATATGGTCCATGTTCAACATAGATAATTAATTCTAGGATTTTTATTTACATATCTTATTAGGATCTTTTCAACTTAATTGTTGAATAGTCTATATTTGTGGAACAGGCCATGATCTTAACAAAACATGATTTGTACTCGACAAGATAGCCTATGCTAGGAATTAGTTTGAAAGATTTCGAAACAAATATGGATTTTGATTGTTTAGATTTGAACAAATACATGATTTATGTTTGTGGTTACCTGGAAACCTGAGGATATCTTTCTATCATTTAATTCCCTCGATCTCATATTTAATTTTAATTGATTAGTTCTAATTAAACCATCATCTATCTTTTTAAAAATATAAAATATTTATTTATTTCTTTACTTTCTTCATAAAATAATTATCCTTGATCTCCGAGGATACGATTCCTACTCATCCTAGCTATGGTAGTGAGTTAGGTTTTTATGTTTGACCGCCTATGATAGCAATCAGTGATCGACAGAGCTCGTTGATACCTGGAAAATAAGAATTGGCCTCTATCGTCATCCACTTGGAGGCTTCTAGCTGAGCACCTTAGAGGTGATTGACAGGGCTCGCTGATATCTTGGAATATAGGAATTGGTCTCTGTCGTTATCCTCTCGAGGCTTCTAGCCAAGTACCTTAAGGGCGGTCGACAAGGCTTGCTGATATATTGAGGCATAGGAATTGGCCTCTGTTGTTATCCACTTGAAAGCTTCTAGCCGAGCACCTTAGGAATGTCGGTAGGACTCACTAATGTCTTAAGACATAGGAATTGACCTCTACCATCATCTGCTTGAGGGCTTCTAGCCAAGTGCCTTAGAGGTGGTCGGCAGGGCATGTTGATGCCTTGGGGCATAGGAATTAGCGTTTACTATCATCCACTGGGAGCTTCTAGCCAAGCACCTTAGAGGTAGTTGGCAGGACTCACTAATGCCTTGAGACATGAAAATTGGTCTCTGTCATTATCCGCTCGAGAGCTTTTGGCCGAGCACCTTAAGGGCAGTCGGCAAGATTTGCTAATACCTTAGGACATAGGAATTGACCTCTACCATTATTTGCTCGGTGGCTTCTAGCCGAATGTCTTAAGAGCGGTCAACAGGACTTGCCGATACCTTGGAGCATAGGAATTAACCTCTGCCGTCATCCACTCGATGGCTTCTAGCCACCGAGCACCTTAGGAGCGGTTGGCAAGACTCGTTGATATATTTGGTCAAAGCATATCATGTTCATTCATGCCTGTCCTGGTGATCCAAGTGTGTATTGCTTGGTCGATAGAGTGCTCGTAGAACCGTGGATCCCGTGTACCTAATCCAATCGTATTTTCCACCAACACCTTTATTAAAGTACATGGCCAGGAGTCGATCTTCATATTCATGGCAATGACTAAGTTTTTGAAATCGTTGATCGTTTTGATGACAGTTTGTATGTTAGTTTCAATCTTAATAATTTGGTCATCAATAAACTCTCTTTTTGCTACTTCCATTTCTATCTTCTCTTTTGAAGAATAAGTTTGCATCCTAGATCAGAAAAATTTTGCATTAGATCAAGATCATATTACGAGATCGCTACCTCTGGTACCGTATAATATATGTCTCTTGTATCCTGACAACTTCAAGAAGATCAACCTTCGACTAGGGAAGAATAGAAGAAATAAAAAAGAGATTTAAAGAAATTAAAAAATTTTAAGGAATTGAAAGAAAATCTAGATTAAAAAAAAGAGCATTCTTTATTCAACATACAGCTGGTATATTTTTATATAGATCTCTAGTAATAAAAAATTAATAAATATTAATAAATAAAAAAATATTTTTAAATTCGATAAAATTTTTTTAAAAAATCGTGTAAATAAAATTAAAATTTATATAGAACACTAATATTTTTAAACGGTATCGGTTTAAAATAAAAGAAGTAGAATTCCTGGAAAAATTTAAAAAACTAGCATCCGCTTGGGAAAAACCTGGGTTCGGATGCGCGGCTGCTCTACTTTCTCGCAGGGTGTATGCGATGTCGTTGGCCAAACTCTCCTCCGCCCTCTTCCGCCGGAGTGGCACGGCAACAAATATCCTCCTTCCCATCTTCCCCCGTCATCGCCTCGATGACCTCCTCTTCTTCTCTTCCGCTACCACCGTCACCGACGAAGGCGAGAAATCGTCTCAAAGGTCCGATTTTATGGTCGAATATCTCATCAACTCGTGTGGCTTCTCCTCTTTGGAGGCTTCCAAAGTTTCCAAATCCCTCACCCACCTCAAATCCACCAAGAGGATAGACGCCTTCCTCGGATCCTTGAGAAGCCATGGTATCGACGACGCCAGTCTCAGAAAGATCGTATCTCGGTACCCCAAATGTCTCGACTACAGTGCCGAGAGGAATCTGGCTCCAAAGTTCCAATTTTTCAAGGATCTGGGCTTCTCTGGATCTGGCCTCAGCCGTTTGTTCCTCTCGAGTCCCAAAGTTTTTAGCCTCAGCCTCCACCGCACCATCCAGCCCCGGTTGGATTTCTGGATGCGACTCCTCGGCTCCAAAGAGCACCTCGTGAAGCTCCTCAAAAGCAACTTATGGGTTATCAACAGCAGCATTGAGAGGATCATCATGCCCAACCTCTCACTGCTGCGGGAGTGCGGCATCTCGGATCAAAAGACGGCTTGGATGCTGCGGCGGACCCCCACGTTCATCCGCAGGAGTCCGGAAAAATTCAGAGCTTTGATTCAGCGGGTCGAGGGAATGGGGGTTCCCCGCAGCTCGGGGATGTTCTTGTGGGCTCTCTGGGCTCTGAACAATGTCAGTGAGGCCAAATTCGATGCTAAACTCCAAGTCATGAGGAGTTTTGGGTTGTCAGAGGTTGAATTCTTTGCTGCCCTCCGCAAAGATCCAACATTTATTACGAATTCTGTGGCATTGTTGTCTGCAAAGATGACCTTTTTGGTAAAGGAAGTTGGTTTTGAGCCAGCGGAGGTTGCCTTCCGTCCGAAGCTCCTAACATACAGCTTGGAGAAGAGGTTGATGCCTCGGCATCGGGTCATGCAGATGTTGAAAGCCAGCGGGTTGCATAGTGGAAAATATCAATTGAGCAGTATTGTAGTTCCTCCAGATAAGTTGTTCATGGAGAAGTATGTTATCCCACACAAGGGCAAGGTTCCAGGATTATTGCAGATTTATATCAGCGCATGTAGCAAGGAGGGCACCATCCAACCTTGGGTATTCTGATGTGCAAAGACTTCTTTTTGTTCCCTTATATGAATGCAGTTTAGGTATTACATTTGGCTCCTTGAGTGATTACATTAGCAATGTTATCATCAGGACATGTTTGACTAAAGTTCTTTGGTTCTTGTATCAACATCTGAGCGAGTGTCGCATCAATGATGTAGTGTCAAGGCAGTGCATTAGACAGTTGAGCAGAAGAGAATCTGCAAAGGTGGTAGCTTAGCAGCTGGTTGAATATGTTGATGTAGGTCCACATTGCTAAAATATATTGTTTGTTTGCGAATTTTGGGATCTTCGCTATCAAATTGTACGATGTGATATTGAAGATTTGTAGTTGTACTTCAACAATCTTTACTTTAAAGAGAAAGGTACTTATGATTTATTACAGAGCAACTACTTACAAAGTTATACAAGACCTAACAGTAGGAACTGCAATTTCCAGTTTAGATCTGTAGGAAGTTTTCTGCATGAGCATGCTCAAAATTTCTGAGTAAGCGCTTAATCGCTTGGCAGGAACTTCTTGTCATCTTGTGCAATTTCAAGTTGTGGCAAAACATATATTTGATGAATCCAACATCACAAAATGCACCATGCTCCTTAGTGAGAGGAAGATGATAATGTAGGGAACCAGATCTAATATATATATCTTGCACCCTGCTATTAAATAGTTCTGCAGCAGTAGTATGTACAAAATGAATTTTCCTTGTGATATGTGGGCTGCTTTATCCTTATTTTTATTGGTAAATTGTCTTTGTTTCATGAAAGTCTCAACCATTCAGTTTGTGAATATTACATGTGAATTTAACTGAATCAATGTAATCAAGCATGCGTAGAGCAAATAAAGCTATTGCTTATCTTAATTGGGTAGAAACAAGTCTGAAAAGTGATCTTTAAAGCCTGGAATTCATGTTCAATTTCTGACCAGAAATTTTTTGAGAGATATATACTCCTTCACAAGGAGGCAATCCCTGAGTTTCAGGAAACCTTCGTTGCTGCTCGAGCAGAGTTCTCATTTTGGTTCCAGAACAAATGAGCTAAGTGGATGAATCTGAGGTATGTCATGTTAAGAAATTTGTTCTACCAATTATTCTTTCATTGATCATTGACTGCACCATACCTGGTATTGCATCAGATAAGTGTGATAGAAATTACAAATTAATTTTACTTGCATTTTTTTCCCTTGCATTTTGCCTTCTTTGAGCTTAAAGTTACCAAACAAAATGTGCATTATCTTGGGAGGTTTGAATTTTTCCAGTTTTTATTTTAGTATGATTTAATCTCTCTTCTTCACAAGCTTGTGTCCAATCCTTTATCTGTACTTGCTTTTTTTTTTTCGGATTCCGTGTGGTATGGTAAACACTTGATCTAGATTCTGCTCTCAACATATTTGAACTTGACCTTCTATCCTATCTAGACAACTCTAAATCATGAGTTATCTGATACTATTGTTGATATTATATCTACAAACCTTGCTAGTCATGAGCACAATAGGACAACCAACCAAACCTTGTTCTAGGAAGATGAAGTCAGAAAACACTACTCTAAATCTAGAATGCTCAGAATTAATTTTCAGCAGAACCTTACAATTAGATAAGCATGGGTTTGATTACCCTACTTGTGGTAACTCCTAATTAGCTTCTAATTACATGTTTACAGATGTCGCCTTGTGATTGTGACTGATGTTGTGAGTTCCAATTGAAGAGGATAAGTATAATTGACTGATTCAGCTGCATAAATTTTCTGTTTCATGAGTCAGGACCTTTTCCACAATGATACTGCTGAAGAAAATCAATTAGTCATGTTGATTTGGTGCTGTAGTTACTTTATACTTTATAGTAGTTAATCTCTCGGGCACTCTTATGGACTTACTAGTTCATAAATGAAGGCTGATTGAGATTTATGTAGGTTTTTAGGTTTATCATTAGTTGATTGTTATAATTGATGGGGTTCGTCTGTATAGGGGTTCAGTCCTCTGTTTTCGCATTTTGTATGTGCTCAAATACATCATAAGACCTGCCGAGAAATTTATAGCTTTTAGCTCATCGTGTTGCTGGAGGCTTGGAAGTTGGAAATCTATCAGTAGCAATTACTCCAATTAGGTCCCTTGGCATTCTCCATGTGAGGATGATGCCAAGATTATTTGCATGTTAATTGGCCAGAAAATTCATCCTATTTAATTGCCTTTGTTTCTACTTCAGTTTTTGTAACAATTCAGGACCTCATATTGAAAGGCTAGTTGGAATGTATTACTTGGGTTCCTTGATTTTATATAAATATTCAAGATCTTCCTAATAAATAATTGATGTGGGACTAAATACATGCTTGTACAAATTCTCACATACTCCATTTAAGCCTTAGCGACCTCGCCAGGCTAAGGGTACAATTTTACTGAATAACTAAATACATACCCGCACGGGTTCTCACAGCTTTGGCAATTAAAAAAGGACCGGCTCCTAAGAGATGTGATGCTAAGGAGAGTATCCAAAGAAACTGTGAGTTGTATCAAATTGCATGGCCACTTCTTTGTTTATTTTATATTGATTGCATGGATGTCATAGTAATTCTAGTTAAATGAATGTGGAACCTGTAAATTTTTTTGATTAAGTGGCTGGTTACGTCGCAACAAGTTTTTATTTTTAACTGTGCTTGACAGAATTTGCAGATCTTAGACTGAAATAAAAACATCTCGTTGCCACTGCTTATCTCCAAAATTCACGGATCTATGACTATAATTTCATGGATCAAGCCAAATCTTAAGCCTGTCACTGATGTAAGCTGCATTTGCACTTCTTCAAACCTTTAAGAGCTTTCCATGTTTGTGTGGTTCCTGTGACAACTTTTTTTTTTTTTTTTTTTTTGGACAGCCTTTTACAGATTGCCTGTAGTTATGGAGATGGACAATCCGGTCCTTGTAGCATGTTCTGTCGGGGTGATGGCACCAGTTCTTCCCTTCTTATGCTATATGATGTTAGGAGACAGCATAACATCAAGCCAGCTGCTAAATTGGAGTATCAAGGGACACAATGTCTTGGCAGGCTTAAAGTTTGAGGTAAGACTTAGGCATGTTGCCACTTCAAGAAAAGTAACAGGAATGTAATTATTTTTGCTGGGAATATGAGCATGGATCTTATGTGATGGGGAATCTGTATGCCTTGTTCAATTTGTTAATCTGCTATGTCTGTTCCATTAAGTTGGAAAACTGCTGACAAATTGAATAATTCATATGTAGCAACCTGGCGTTTGTTTCGAAACTTCTATTGTTAATGCAGTTTAGAAAGTGAAGAAGATGGCATTTGATCCCTAAGAACTTCTCCTTTTATGTCGAGAGATTTGTTCTTAGCCACTAGACTCTAGTTAGATAAATGTGGAGAAATAGGTTTTCTTTCTTCTTTCTTTTATAATTGATAGAAAAGACCGTAGGCAATGAGGTGCATCATGGGGGTGCACCTTTCCAAATTTTCCTGACCCTCCAAACCTTGGTGAAGGTAATCTTAGGTCGCTTGATGCACAACTTCCAAGGACTCTACGAGCTTGTCAAGCTGACACATTCATATAGGTTTTCTTGATCAAATAGCTGGTTTCTATGTAACAGTATCACATACCAACTATGCTTGGAAAGATGTAACAGAGCTGAGACCTAAAAGAAAACAATGCACATAACATCTGAATTGTCTCCAAAGGTGGATCATACTATAAGAAAATGCCAATGTTTGACATCTAATGGACGAGAAGGCATACTTCAAAAGGCATATGAGAAAGAAAGGCATTGCTCAAATCGCTCAAAAATACCATGTATAAAATAGTACAACAGAAGATAGATCACGAAAAAGAAACTTCAAGACAAGGTTGAAGCTTCCTTGAAGATACTGTACATTTCATCAATTTCACAACAGGTAGCATGATCCAGTAGATGATCATTTGTCATCGATGGATTGTTTTGGTTCCCTATGTGGTTGATACTTTGGCCTGCATGCAATTGTCTACAAAATATAACAGCAATTGTAATGCAGTTCAAGGACTGAGAGGCACCCATATCCGCTTACCTGAGATTAGGATGTGCAAAAAGATAACGTAACTTGGATCGTAGAAGTGATTGAGTTATAGATGTTTGCAAGTAACAGGCAATTTAAGTTGGCATATAATGAGGATAAATATAGTAGGATCCATGGCTTCCTCGGCCACACAAGAAAAAGATTTTTTAAAAAATAAAAATAAAAAAAATATTTTAGTTTTTTATATCAGTCTTCGATACAAAGATAATTAGGAAGCTAACCTACACTAGAAGCAGGAAAAATAATAACAACTAGAAAATAATACTTGGTTGACGAGAACCAGCTGGATTTTCACTAACTTAATTCCTTCATTTAAAAAGAGTTATATTAATTATCATTTGGGCTTCATGTACCTCTACTTACTTTTGTTAAGTTCTTTCTTTTTATAAGGTGCAGTACTCGTACAACTCTAGTATAAATATGACCGAAAAGATTGGAATATAAAATATCCTTAAAAGGACCCGAAATAGAATTAACAGTAGTTCAAAGGATATTACCAAAATGTTGAGCGACAAAAGATGCAACTCAGTCAATGACAAAGTTGACTTCCTGGTACACACACTAGATAAGAAGTTGGGCCATCCTCCACAGGAAAAAAAAAATATCCTGCAAGAGAGAATGAGTGGTGTTGATGCTGAATCCCCGCCGATCGGATGGAAAAGTTCGTCCGCCGGATCGTCATCAACCGGAACCTGCAAAACAGATCCCCTGACCGGAAATCTTCCGGCGGGGGACACTCCGATGCTAAAATCAGCAAGAACTCAGGCAGCAGAATGGAGAGCTCGAAAGCAGAGTGGTAAAAAAGAAGAAAAAAGATGACTCAAGTTTCCTCCGAGTTAGCCTACCTGAGAGTCCCCTCTTACCAGTATTTATAGGCAAAAATGTAACTACTTACGGTTATGGGAATCGGTTAACCATAACCTCCTCATAACTGTAAGTAGTGGTGGTTGGAGAATTAGTTATTCAATCTGAGGGTATTGACCACGTAGGCAGTTATAACAATCAGGACAAACTCTAACCATGGTCGGAAAAAATCCACATGTTCAATATGCCTTCTTCTTAGAGATAATCCGAAGTGAATCTAACATTCTCTTTAGTAGTTTCTAGAGGGAATGTTAGTTTTATACTTTGGATAAGTTTCTTTGAAAATAACAAGGTGAAATAGATAACACTTACAGTAATCCTGAGAACAAGATAGGCTTAGTCTTTGGACTATGCTGAAGATACGAAGCCGAAAGAATAATATTAAAAGGCTTATTCTTCGGACCATGCTGAAGATACGAAACCGAATGAATAAAATTGATAGGCTTAGTCTTCGGACCATGCTGAAGATACGAAGCCGAAGGTATAAAATTAATAGGCTTACTCTTCGGACCATGCTGGAGATACGAAGCCGGAGATATACAAAGTATCCTTTTTGTGGATCAGAATTTTCATCAAGTCAAGGAGACATTTCCTTTGGTACATTGATTTAGCTGTTGACAAAAAATTTAAAATTGGCTCGACTGATGAACTGGCATTTATTTTATATTAAACCGGATTGTCATAACAGCTGCCCCCTACTCCCAAGTTTGAAATAATTTTATTTCAAAAATGGGAGTACAAGAATATATTGTTTACCGAAAATCGATAAGCAATAATAGCATATCTCTGACATCTGTCATTCACAATAACTGCTTGGTGACGTGGAAATCGTGCTAAAAACACATGTCATCTCCCTATTGCCGTTCCAAAAAGACGGTACAGATTTGAAAAGTTGGGTTGATCTTTTCATTAAGAAGCTTTTCGAAGAATGGTTTGCGTGATCAAGAGAAGACACCTGGCATCATTCTACGACTGGATCGAAAAATTGAGAATTCATCCTGGCCACCCAATTCTCCACATAGATTATAACTGTCGTCCCATTAATGGACACCCCTTCGGGAGTAGTGTCCACGATCGGCGCCGTTGATATGGTGCACGATTGAGGAGATCCAAAATGATGGAAAAATCCATCGTCCTGTCCCTATAAATAGGGGAAAGGCTTCACGAGAAGGATTTCTACTCTTTCGAAACTCTTCTCACTCTTGCTTTGCATTGCTACTTCTTCAATCAGCAGTTCCAGTTCTCTTTGGAGGTAGAAATCCTTCTTTCTTTTTCTTCTTCTTTCTTTACAATGTCAGGATCCATAGGTAATCCTTCCACTAGTTGGGGTTTAACAGGAGATGAAACCAGTAGAGAGAGAGGTTCAGGTAGGAAGAGAAGTCCCGAGAGATCTCCTGAATCAGTTACTAGCTAGCTCTCTATCACATGCTAGGTTAGAGAGCCTTCGACACCATTTTCACATTCCACGGACCTTTAAGGCATTCCTTCCCAATTCTGAAAAGAGAGTAGTTAAACATCCACCTGGCTCAATTGCCATATACGAAGACCATCTCAAGACTGGTCTTCGGCTTCTGCTTCATCCTTTTTTTATAAAAATTTTTAACCTTTACCATATCGTTCCAGCCCAGCTGACTCCGAATAACTTTAGGAATATTTGTGGGTTCTTAGTTCTCTGTAAGCTTCGAAATGTAGAGCCGAAGACCTCCCTACATGGGTTATCGGTCCTCGGCCAGGCCGAAGACTGATAAAAGGAATGCCCAGTGCCATACATGGGTGGAAACCTTGTTTCTTCTTTGTTTATTACTCAAACTGGGGAATCAATACTGAATGGAGGGCTCCATGTTTGGATGCAAACGCTGGAAAGAGAGTACTGAGGGCCTACCAAAAAACTTCAAGACCTTATCAGAGCCAGAAATTTCATTGTTCAAGGAATTGTTGAGGGAAGATAACCTCCATCGCGCCCATAGCAGTGAAGTTCCAACACTAGGTATAGATATAGCAGACTTCGGATTTTTATTCATCTTCTCTCTTTTTTCCTTTTTTTTTTTAATTGTACCGAGTTTTTTCTTTAAATTGCAGGTAATCCGATGAAGCCAAAGCTTGATAAACTTCATCAGGCTACAAGAAAAAGGCCAGTACCAGTGGCCAGCGAGTCCAAAGTCTGAAAGAAGAGTAGGGTCGAAGGGACTTCGGACGTGCCTCCCACAAGAGTCGCATCCGACGAAGCAGGTGCTCCTTCAACGGCTCCTGTGCCAAGTCCACATCTAGCAAGACCTTCAAGAAATCCATCTCCCAGAGTTCCAAGAAACTCACCATCGATGCCTCCTTCGGACCCATCTGATCCAACACCAACCATCGGAGAACCACTTCTCGCTTCTCCGAAAGGTCCGAGGAAGGACAAAGGCCCTCTTCCAGGAGTTTCCATGCGAGAGATCCCAATGGATCAAGAGTGTGATGTGGATTTCACTAAGTTTAACGAATCCAAGGGTTTGGAAAACCCAAAATTGGCTAGAGAGTTGCTGAAGCATACTCTTCTTCCTCGAGATTGGGAAGTTAGCAAAGTTCGATGCATTGAGGACATTTTTGACTCATCCTTTTCTTCCATAACGAAGGTAAATTTTATTCCTTCTTCTCTCTGATATATAATCTGTAATCTAGCTGACTTCATATTCTATATAATCATTGCAGTTGATCCATGATGTTACTATCATGGAGGAGAGAATCATTGACTTCCGAAGCTACCATCAACAGATTAAAGAAAAATTTCAAGAAGTTAGAGCCGAGAAGGAAGTAGCGGAAGAACTGAAACAAGCTATGGAAGCAAAGCTTGCCAAGAGCGATGCTATTGTTCAAAACCTGAAGTCTGAACTGGAGAAGGCCCAATCGAGAAACTCTGAACAGGATGCGAAGCTCAAGAAAAAGAAGAAGAAGGTCCAATCTCTCGAATCTTCGATCAAAGAAGCCCATCTGAAAACTGAAGAAGCTGTTAAGAAGGTCGAAGAGGCGGTTGGAAAGGCCGAATTATCAACTGAAGAGATACAGTCTTTGAAAGATCAGCTAAAAAGGGTGATCGAAGACTATAAGAAGCCTTCGGCATTTGAAGATGAAGTAACCGAAGTAGGGACCTTCAGCTATAAAGCAGGCTTTAACGATGGGGTGAAAGAGGTGCAAAACCTTTACCCAAATTTGGATACTTCGGGCATTCAACTGTTTGATCTCGAAGAGCCAGATGAACCTGAATTACAGGAAGGTCCCTCTGAAATACCTGTAATAGCCGAAGAAGCAGCTGAACCGATCGACCTCACTCAAACTGAAGATACTCCAGTAGAGGGCGATTTGTAATTTTTTTTTCTTTTTTAGAAAGAATGTAAATCACCTCATCAATGAAAGTTTATTTTAATGAAACATTTCTTTGTGAATGTACATGCGAATGAACAAGAATTCTCTCAAGTATAAAGTCTTCGGACTTAAATATGATTGAGACTTTCGAAGTATAAGATAATGCTAAGTATTTGGACTTAGAATAATATAATTTTCTAAGAAATAGATTTCCAAAATCTAATTCAAGATCACACATTTCTAAATAACAAGATCAAGTCTTCGGACTTGAAATAATATTAAACCTTCTGATTTGAAATAATACTAAGTCTTCGGACTTAGAATAAGAGAATGATCCTAAGATCTTGAGAAGATACCAAATCTCCAAATAATAATATCAAGTCTTCGGACTTGAAATAATATTAAGCCTTTTGACTTGAAATAATGCTAAGTCTTTGGACTTAGAATAAGTCCGAATAATTGAGATGAGAAATAATACCAAGTCTCTAGATAAGAATACCAAGTCTTCGAACTTTAAAATACACTAAGTCTTCGGACTTATGATAATTCCAAATAATTGAGATGAAATAATACCAACTCTCCAAATAAGAATATCAAGTCTTCGGACTTGAAAATATACTAAGTCTTCGGACTTAGAATAATTCTGAACAATTCTAAGATCAATTCTTCAGATTTAATATAATATCAAGTCTTCAGATTTTAAATAATTTTGAACAATTCTGAGATCTTGAGAAGAATATATATCAAGTCTTCATATTTTAAATAACACTAAGTCTTCGGACTTAGGATAATTCTGAACAATTCTGAGATCAATTCTTTAGATTCAATAAAATATCAAGTATTCGGACTTGAAAATAATACTAAGTCTTCAGGCTTAGGATAAATGAGATCCTGATCTTGAGAAATCAAGTTTCCAAATAATAATACCAAGTCTTTGAACTTGGAAATATACTAAGTCTTCGTACTTAGGATAGATGAGAATAATTGAGACTGAAAAAATACCAAGTCTTCGAACTTGAAAATAATACTAAGTCTTCGAACTTAGGATAGATGAGATTGAAGAAATACTAAGTCTTCAGATAATAATACCAAGTCTTCGGACTTAAAAATATACTAAGTCTTCGGACTTATGATGAGATTAACCGCGTGGGTCATCCATGCCTTTATAAAAAATAAAACAGGATGATTAAACCTTGGCATTTTTCAGGATAGATCGCATGGATCATCCATATGCCCCTTAGTTAAAGATTAAGATAGGCTGATCAGGCCCATCTTGGTATTTTATAGAGTAGATCACGGAGATCATCCTCATACCTTTTAGAAAAAAATTAAGACAGACTGATCATTCCCACCTCGACATTTTGTAGAGTAGATCATAGAGATCATCCTCATGCCTTTTTGGTTAAGATAAGCTAGTTAGGCCCAACTTGGCACTTCGTAAGGTAGATCACAGAGATCATCCTTATGCCTTCAAAGAAAAAAAATTAAGATAGGCTGGTCAAGCCCATCTCGGTACTTTGTAAGGTAGATTACAGAGATCATCCTTATGCCTTTTAAAATAAGATAGGCTTTAGTGAGCCTTAATAAGATTGGCTTTGGGCCTTGGGTATTTGATCGACCTTTAAAAAGTCATCATCTTTGAAGAAGATGTCGATCTTCAAGAATACTTCGGCCTTTAGGAAGTCATCGGCCTTCAAGAATATATCGGCCTTTAAGAGTATATCGAACTTTAAGAAGTCATTGGCCATTAGAGTTCCTTCAAAATAAATCCTGATCAAAAATCCTCGGAGGTCTTCTCTTACCTTTTCTCAAGGTTGTCCGGTCATCAAATTTCTTGATACCAGCAAATACTTACAGATTTGTTGGATGAGGCAGGCCGAAATTCTAGCTAAATGGCAAGTCTGATAGTCCTTGAGTTAATTTACTCGTTCCAGGTATAAAATCTCTGAAAAAAATAGAGGGAGAACGCTTGGTTCTCTTCTTCCCGTTGTGATCATCCATGCGTTACTCTGGCAGTGAAGCATTTTGACTTTGAGATGATTGGATTCATGAAGAACTTGGAGTGAGTTCCCGACGTCGATCCTCCCTCCCTTCAGTTTGATGACTGGGTTGTGAGATGGATGGAGGGCACTGCCTTTGAACAGCAATCTCCATCAACATTGGAGGTGGCATGCTATCATCCACCGGTGGGTTATTTGGCTGAGAAACAGGTTGATCTTGCTTGTAGAAGCGTTCTGGATCTTCCCTTTCACCATTTTTGCTTTGTAGAAATTGTCTTTCAGCTAGAGAAAACAAGTCTTCCTCTTTACCATTTTTGCTTTGTAGAAATTCTCTTTCAGCTAGAGAAAACAAGTCTTCCTCTTTACCATTTTTGCTTTGCAGAAGTTCTCTTTCAACTAGAGGAAACATATCTTTCTCTTCACCATTTCTGCTTTGCAGAAATTCTCTTTCAACTAGAGGAAACAGATCTTCCTCTTCACCATTTTTGCTTTACAGAAATTCTCTTTCAACTAGAGAAAACAGATCTCCCCTACCTGGCGCACCAATCTGTTGATGCTGAATCCCTGTCGACCGGATGGAGAGGTTCGTCCGTCGGATCGTCGTCAACCGGAACCTGCAAAATAGATCTCTTGACTGAAAATCTTTCAGCAAGGGATACTCCGATGCCAAAGTCAGCAAGAACTCAAGCAGCAGAATGGAGATCTCGAAAGCAAAGTGGTGAAAAAGAAGAAAGAAGATGGCTCAAGTTTTCTCAGAGTTAGCCTACCTGAGTGTCCCCTCTTACCAGTATTTATAGGCAAAAATGTAACTACTTATGGTTATAGGAGTCGGTTAACCATAACCTCCTTATAACTGTAAGTAGTGGTGGTTAGAGAATCAGTTATTCAATCTAAAGGTATTGACAACGTGGACAGTTATAACAATCAGAACAAACTCTAATCGTGGTCCGAAAAACCCACATGTTCAATATGCCTTCTTCTTAGAGATAATCTGAAGTGAACCTAACATTCTCTTTAGTAGTTTCTAGAGGGAATGTTAGTTATATATTTCGGATAAGTTTCTTTGAAAATAACAAGGAGAAATAGATAACACTTACAGTAATCCTGAGAACAATATAGGCTTAGTCTTCGAACCATGCTGAAGATACGAAGCCAAAAGAATAACATTGAAAGGCTTATTCTTCAGACCATGCTGAAGATACGAAGCCGAAGGAATAAAATTGATATGCTTATTCTTTGGACCATGCTGAAGATACGAAGCCGAAGGAATAAAATTGATAGGCTTAGTCTTTGGACCATGCTGAAAATACGAAGCCGAAGGTATAAAATTGATAGGCTTACTCTTCGGACCATGCTGGAGATACGAAGCCGAAGATATACAAAGTATCCTTTTTTGTGGATCAGAATTTTCATCAAGTCAATGAGACATTTTCTTTGGTACATTGATTCAGCTATTGACAAAAAATTTAAAATTGGCTCGATTGATGAACCGGCTTTATTTTATATTCAACCGGATTGTCATAACAAGTGGCAACTCCTTTTTTGCAGAACTGAATCCATCCAATAACCATAGAGGAGTCTCCCTCAATCACCAAACAATCAACATGGGCGGCGGACAACCGGGGGGGCTGGGGGGGCTTGGCCCCCCTAAATTTTTGGTAATCTACTTAATTAGGTAGATTTATTTAAGGTAAACAGGTATTTGCCCCGCCCCCCCCCCTCCCTCAAATTTCTGAAATCAATCCAATATAATCCCAAAAAATCTGATAACAAAATTTCAAAAAAAAAATCAAAATCGAGTTAAAACGAGTTTTATTAAAAAAAATTGGTGAACAACTGGGTTGAGAGGCGCTGTCGTGACGCCATCCCTGTCTCGGTGTCTCCTCCCGTTCTCCTCCAAAATCTCGAAGCGGCAAAGGCGACAAGCGAAGCCCAAACCGGCAAACCCGGTCCCCCTCCCATCGACCGTCGCGGTGCCACCCCACCCGCCGTCAATGAAGGAGACGGGCTGCTACTGGCTTCAAACAGTGTGCCAACGGCAAGCCTCCAAGGCCAACTCCTCTCTTCGTCGCCGCCATCGTCGGGCTCGGTTCCTCCTATGGTTTAACATGCTGAGCCGATGGTGCGCCGTCGATGCCGGACCTGACAGAGACGGTGCTTCCGGCCGACATCCATTTCTACAAGACTACGACGCCGCCCCGATGGTTTGATCTTCAAAAAATACTACATCTCTGCTTCTAATCAGCTTTTTTTCTACTAGATCCCATAGCCTGTATCCAAAGTGCTCATGTCCATATCCAAGAAAAATACACTCCTTTGACTTGCTGTCAAGCTTTGACCATTCATCTTTTGGAATATGAACAAAGGCCCTACATCCAAATACTCTGAGATAATCATAGGAAACTGATTTTCCTGTCCATACATTCTTAAGAATATCACCGTCAAGGGCATATGAAGGAGAAAGATTAATTAGATCAACTGTAGTCCTCATAGCTTCACCCCAAAAGGAACTAGATAACTTTGAATGAGAAAGCATGCACCGGATTCTTTCAACAATGGTGCGATTCATCCTCTCTGCCACTCCATTTTATTGAGGTGTCTTAGAAATAGACTTCTCCAATCTAATGCCATGTTGTCTGTAGTATCTCTCGAATGGACCCCGGTATTCACTACCATTATCTGCTCGGATGCATTTCAGTTTTCTTCCTTTCTCCCTTTCAACACTGGCATAGAATTCTTTAAAGACATATATTACCTGGTCTTTAGATCTTAAAGCAAAGGTCCATAACTTTCGAGAATGGTCATCAATAAAGGTGACAAAATAAATTGCACCACCAAGTATCTTTGTGGTCATAGAGCATACATCAGTGTGAACTAAATCTAGCAATGCGATCTTCTATGAAAGGGGAGCTTATGAAATGAAAATTTATGCTGCTTGTCATGTAAACAATGAGTGCAAGGTCTCAGGTATGTAACTTTTAAAGGAAGCAGGTTGTGCCTGGATAGAGTCTCAAGTCCCTTCTCACTCAGATGACCAAGCCACCGATGCCACACATCTATGGAAGTTTCTTCAACTGCATTCACCACTCTACTGCGTACTTTAGCCTGCAATCTGTAAAAACCATCTTTCTTGCCTTTTGCTACAACCAGGGAATCTTTAGTGAGCTTCCATTTTCCTTTGCCAAAGTGATTGGAGTAGCCCTCATCATCTAGGACACATGCATAAATCAAATGCAATCGGATATCAGGAACATACCTTACATTTCTTAATAGCAGTCTGCACCCGATATTGGTCTCCAAACAAACATCTCCCATGCCAATAATGTTAGCTACTGCATCATTTCCCATCCTAACATGCCCAAAATCATCTTTGGAGTAGGACGAGAAGAAGTCTCTCCGAGATGTAACATGATATGTAGCAGCTGAATCAATTACCCAATTGGATTCTTGACATGTGAGGTTAATACATGCATCATCACATGCAATCATGATCTCATCATCAAATGCAACAACAGTCGTACTCTGTGTCTCTTCTTTCTTTTCATTAGTTTTATCTTGATCCCTTTTGTATTTTCTGTACTCTCTCTGAAAATGTCCTAGCCTTTTATAGTAGTAGCAAGTAACATCCTTTCTGGACTTTGACCGGCCTTTAGATTTTTCATGGTTATTTTTATCATGGGACCCATCATCTCTTTTACTATGGAAGGATCTATTTTTACTTTTCTCCCTTTGCTCTATAATCAGTGCCTCATAATTTGTATCTATCAAATCCTGCTCCTTTCGTCTGTTTGCTTCATTCAATATACTATCCTTCACCATAGTTAGGGTAAGTTTATCACTGTTAGTGGAATTAGTCAGCGTCACCACCAATGTCTCCAGCTATCTGGTAAGGAACTCAGTAAAATCAATGTCTGCACCTCATCATCAAGAAGCAACTTCATTGTAGCCAACTGATTCAGGATCTCTTGAAAATTATTTAAGTTCTCTGAAGCATTCTGTCCATCTTTATACTTCAGGTTCACCAGTCTTCTGATCAAGTAGGCTTTATTCTGTCAATTCTTTCGCTGATATAAATCTTCTAGCTTCTTCTAGACCTAATAAGTATATGTTTCTGTCGCAACATCAGGGATCATACTCACATCAATCCATTGTCTGATCGTAGCCATGGCTTTCATGTTCAACCTTTTCCACTCATCAGCTTTCACATTGTTTGACATTATTCCCTGCAATTCAATTGGATCAAACAGATCTTGGTAATATAATAAATCTTCCATCATCATCCTCTATAACGAATAATTTAATGAAGTTAATTTAACTATAATGGATTTCTCCTCCATTTTAATTAGCATAAATTACTGCCTAACCAGGCTCTGATACCAGTTGTTAGGATTAAAGCACCATCACAAATAATTATACCTAGGATAAATTTAAACCCCGTGTGCTAATTAAAATAGGCAATAATCCAACAATATCGATCCAGCAAAAGCAAATCAAACCAAGCACAAGAAAACCATATTTACATGGAAAACCCTCCAATATGGAGATAAAAATCACGAGGCCTGGAACCAGATCAAACTTTCACTATAATCAAATAATGGATACGGTAAGGTTTTCTCTTTAGCAAACCAGAGGCTCTCCAAACAGCATATGCTGATCATCTCAGTATAATATATATAAATATTACTAAGGAATAGAGAAAGAAAATAGGAAAGATCTCACTAGAGTCAAATATTTGTCGATTACACAAGAGGAATTATAGCGATCAAAACCATTCACTTTGTAGAGCTCGGTGCCGTGAACAACATACTAAAATTTTATCTTGATCGGATTTTGAATCACCGTCCGATCAAGATCTGAAAATTATTTCTCTCTCTATTTTTCGGTGCCGCTCCCGTCTCCTTTTTTTTTTCCTTGCTGTCGCACGCCGAAAAGAAAAAACTCATCTCAAAGTCCTAAGTCCTTTTAATAGAGCTGGGCTCCATGACATGGGCAGGACCCACAATAAAATTAAAGATATTACTAAGTGGATAATAAATCAAGTTAACAACACATTCATATAATTATATATTTTCTTTAAAAATTAATATATGTCATATAAAATTAAATAGAATTATAAATAGAATTGAATATTCGAATGCGGATTAGATAATTGTCTATTCATAGTGATGTGGCGAGATCGCTGACATATAGCCCATGTCAGACCCAGTCAGATGCCACGTCGAAGGAAGCTGCCATGTCAGATTTTCTCTCCGGACTCCTTCGCCAGGCGGCTCCCTTCAGGTTAAGACGCCGCGGTCGAAGTCGAGGTCCGCCTCTTCGGACTCCTTCGACAGGCGGCTCCCTTCAGGTCGAGACGTTGTGGCCGAAGTCAAGGTCTGCCTCTCCGGGCTCATTCACCAGGCGGCACCCTTCGGGTCGAGACATCGTGGCCGAAGTCGAGGTCCGCCTCTCTGGGCTCCTTCGCTATGCGGCTCCCTTCGGGTCGAGACGCCATGGTCGAAGTTGAGGTCTTCCTCTCCAGGCTCCTTTGCCAGGCGGCTCCCTTCGGGTCGAGACACCGCGGTCGAAGTCGAGGTCTGCCTCTCTGGGCTCTTTCGCCAGGCGGCTCCCTTCGGGTCGAGATGCCGTGGTCGAAGTCGAGCTCCGCCTCTCCGGACTCCTTCGCCAGGCGGCTTCCTTTGGGTCGAGACGCCGTGGCCAAAGTCGAGGTCCACTTCTCCGGACTCCTTCGCCGGGTGGCTCCCTTCGGGTCGAGACGCCGTGGCCGAAGTTAAGCTCCACCTCTCCAGACCAGCTCCATCTCGGACGAAGGGACTAGCAACCGAGGGACGTCCCCGCTCTCCTTGGGTGGCAGGCCGCCACCCGCCACCCAAGGACCATGGAAGGGTGCCTGCCAGGCCACAATAATGGTCCCAGCTACCACTTACACCGAAAATGAAAGGATCCCCTGATCGAGATGCCGCACTCCCTACCAACCTTCTGTACCATCCAGAAGAGGAGGTCGGCCTAGAAGATTCAAATACAAGGGGTGGCTGCCCCCCGATCGAGGCTTTGCCAGGCTGCCAGAAATGGAGCAACCAGAAAGAATGTTAGAGTGCATGGTAGGTTCCATATCATAAATAAGAAAAGGCGTCCCATCCACGACACGAAACATCGCCGCACGCGCCCGCAAGCGACGGGAGGATCCCAAGGTAGGCCTCTGGCAACCATCCTAGCTTAAAAAGAGCTCTCCAAGGTTCCACAAGGTAAGCAAGCTAAACACAAGGTGAGCTAAAGAGCAAGAAGGGTGGCACACAAGAGAGAACAGCAGAGAAGCTAAGGCTATCGGAGATCCATCGGAAGGGTCTCGACGGTCACAGCCTTCCAGTTCAAGCTCTCCTCTGTCACCACTTCCACTACTCCATCCACAGCTCATCTACACCCTCCTAGTGCATTTCTTTCTCCTCCTAGCATAGAGTCCATCTACGGGGCTCGACCGGGAGGATCTGTTCTCCCGGATCATCACTAACTTGAGCGTCGAAGTGCCCCTGTCGGGATCACCGGCCCGGGTCTCTTCTATTTTGCAGGTCCGGGTGCGCAGGCAAGTCCGGAGCGACAAGGGCACGGTCTGAGGTCCTCTTCAGCTACAGGCCACGGTGATTTAGGTGGCAATAGATTGGCGCGCCAGGAAGGGGTAGGACACATCTTGTTCCAAGCTAATCCCCTTACGAGCAAAACCAACAACAGTATGGTGATGACCCATGCATGGGAAGTCTCCACCAGCCGTGCAGGAGATCTCCCTTCCCGTGGGGACCCGCACAGTCCAGAAGGGGAGCTTCCCGCTCCATCGCAATCGCCTCTAGTAGAAGTCCAGCTGGCCGCACTCGCCCGGCAAATGCAGCTTCTAACTGCTGTGGTGCGCCAGTTGCAGCACCAGCACCGGTCCCTGGCCACCCACTAGCAGCCAAGGACCCCCACGGCCCAAGCCACCGCTCCCTGTGATAGCCTGCGATCATTCCAAGGAAGGCCTTCAGAGTCGCGGGCCGCGACAGACCATCGGGGAAGCCATAGGACCCCGATGAAGAGATAATGGACTGGGTCCACCGATCGGGAAAGCCAATCTTTGACCTTTGAGCAAGCTACTATTAAGCACCGCCGAGGTCACAAAGGCAAGGCCCCCCATCGCGACCCCCCTCAAATGCCATCTTCTCCTCTTCCTTCGGCCTCGGTGGAGGGTTCAACCGACGAGGCCATCAGGTGCATGGCAGAAAGGTGCCTGGAAGAACAGGAGCGTAAGCTGGCAGAGCTATCCCGCCAGTTTGCAAATCTGCAAGGCTCTCCCAGTGAGCCTGCGGGCTACGATGCCCGTCCTCCTTTTTTTTGAGAGATCCAGGAGGAACCGATCCCCAGCCGGTTCCACATGCCGCAGGCGGATCCCTACGATAGGACCACCGACCCCCTGGACCACCTGGAGAGCTACAAGGCTCTCATTAGAGTCCAGGGAGCAACCAATGCTCTTCTCTGCATTGTATTTCCAGCCATCCTTCAGAAGGCGGCTCGAGTCTGGTTTACCCACCTCGAGCCCGAAAGCATCAGCTCTTTCGCTCGGCTGGAATGGAAGTTCGTGACCCACTTCGATGCCTGTCGCAAGGTGCCACGCGAGGTAGACAGCCTCTTCTCCATCAGGCAACAGGACCACGAGCTCCTGCGGGACTACGTGGCCCGCTTCAAGGTTGCCGCACTGGAGATCTACAACTTGGATGAGCCAGTTGCCATGCTGGCGCTGAAGAGAGGGCTCAGGGCTTCCCGCCTGACCTACTCCCTGGACGAGAAACCCCCCAAGATGTACTCCGAACTCTTCTATGTTCAAAAGTACATCCACGTCGAGGAGGCGGATTGCACGAGGAGGGAGCTAGATGGGAAGCCACTGAAGAAGCCAGCTCCCAGAGAGGCGTCTAGGGCGCAGAAGCCTGGAGTGCCCACACCGAGTTTCTGCCAGGGATCGAAGCCGAAGAGCGACTCCATCCCAGAAGAAAGATACACACCCCTCCTTGCTCCGAGGACGAAGATCCTCATGGAGATTAAGGGCGAGTGCTACTTGCGTCGCCCACCCCCGCTGAGACCATCTAATGGTCACGATAAGACGAAGTACTGCCAGTTCCACCGTGACCATGGCCATAACATCGAGAAATACCGCCACCTCAAAAGAGAGATTGAAGACCTCATAAGGAGGTGCTACCTCAGAAGGTTCATGGGGGGCAAGACCCTGGCCGAACCTCAGGTGCTTGCTACTCTCCCTCCGATCCCTGAAGTCGACAACAGCACACCAAGAAGCCTATGGGAATGATCTGTTGGGGAGTCGAGCACGCCCCCAAGAGGGCCCGGGGAGGAGAGGGTTCTGAAAATGTACTCCCGTTTATGAGGGAGAGGGAATCTGGGGTTGAAAATGTGAATAATGATGCCGTGGTCATCGAGATGATGATCGCGAAGCATCCTGTAAAATGGATTATGGTCGCTAATGGAAGTTCGATTGTTATCCTTTTTTACGGTGCTTTCTCTAGGATGAATCTATCCTCTGCTCAACTTAAGCCTGTGCACACTCCCCTCATCGGTTTCATAGGAGATTCTGTGGGAGTCGAGGGGGAGATCACTCTCTCCGTTACCGTAGGGGTGCCACCTCAACAGAGCACCATCATGATGACCTTCACTGTTGTCAGGCTTCCTTCAACCTACAACGTAATCCTTGGCCGTCCCGAGCTCAACCTGCTCGACGCAGTCATCTCCACCAAAAGGCTACTAGTGTAGTTCCCTACTCCTTACGGTGTTGGAAAAATGAGGGGGGCACCTCAATCGATCCAACATTGTGTCTAAGCCATCCCCAGAGCTAGCAACTCCGAGGAGCATCCCAGCACCGACGACCACGACCAAAGGATGGAAGACCCCAAGGGTGGCCCAGTCAAGTGCCTACTATCGTATCCACTCGGAGCTGACCCGATGAAGATGGTGTAGATTGGGGCCCAACTACAAGAGAAACAGGCCCACCTGCTGGAGTTCCTTCGAGCAAACGATGACATGTTCGCCTGGATGGCAGTAGATATGCCAGGGATTTCCCCTGATGTCATCACCCATAAGTTGAGCATCGACCCAAAGTACCATTCTGTCCGGTAGAAGAAGAGGAGCTTCGCTCTAGAGAGGCAACGGATGATCAATGAGAAGGTGGACAAGCTCCTCCCAACCGGCTTCATCCATGAAGTGCAGTATCCCAGCTAGCTGGCAAATGTAGTCATGATCAGAAAGAGCAATGGAAAGTGAAAGATCTGCGTGGACTACACCATCCTCAATCGGGCTTGTCCGAAGGATAGCTTTCCCCTGTCAAAGATTGACTAACTGGTAGATGCCACCTTAGGGCACCACTTACTCTCCTTCATGGATGCATTCTCCAGATACAATTAGATCTAGATGCATCCGGAGGATGAGGAGCACACTGCCTTCATCCCCGACCGAGGGACGTACTGCTACCGGATGATGCCTTTTGGCCTGAAGAACGTCGGTGCCACATACCAGCGGCTGGTCAACCGGGTCTTCAAGAACCAAATTGGAAGAAACATGCAAGTGTACGTGGACGACATGCTCGTCATAAGCAAGCTGAAGTCGGATCACATCGTAGATCTGGCAGAAGCCTTCCATAACCTTCGGATGCATAAGATGAAGCTGAACCTGGCAAAGTGCGTCTTCGGCATAGCAGTAGGAAAGTTTCTTGGGTTCATGGTTACCCAAAGGGGCATTGAGATGAATCCGGAGAAGGTACAGGCGATCATTGATATGGAGCATCCCATCTCGATGAAGCAGGTTCAGTGCCTAACTGGTCAGATTGTAGTCCTGAGCAGGTTCATCTCGAGGTCGGCTGACCGTTGTTCGCCCTTCTTCAAGGCGCTACGCAAAGTGCACGACTTCGCCTGGACCGAAGAGTGAAAGGCAACCTTTGAGGAGTTGAAGGAGTTCCTGACGTCCCCACCTCTGCTCTCTAGGCTAGAGGAAGGAGAAGAACTCCTGCTATATCTGGCGGTCATCCCGGGGTCGTCAGCTCGGTCCTTGTTTGCATAGACGAGGATGGATCCCAGAAGCCGGTGTACTATACTAGCAAAATTCTCTGGGATACAGAGATCAGGTACACCCCTCAGAAAAGTTAATTTTTGCTCTAATAATGTCTGCTATGCATCTCATGCCGTACTTCCAAGCGCATCCTATTACGGTCATGATGGACCATATGCTAAGGGCCATACTCAGCCGCCCTGAAATATCCGGGCATTTGGCCAAATGGTCTCTAACACTGAGCGAGTTCGACATCTCGTACCGACCGAGGTCATCCCAAAAAGTCTAAGTGCTGGCTGACTTCCTGATCGAGTGCACTGGCATGAGCGAGGAGTTCGAGGAGACCACCTCGACCTCGGCACCCCAATTGGAGCCCGTTATCGAGGAGACATGGGTCCTCCATGTGGATGGCACATCCAACTCAGGAGGGAGCGAAGAAGGACTCATCCCCACCAATGGGGATGGGATCGTGGCTGAATGTGCACTTCGCTTCAAGTTCACAGCAACTAATAATCGGGCAGAGTACGAAGCACTCCTCGCGGGACTTAGGGTCTCCCACGAGCTGGGTGTACCAAACCTGAAGGTCTTCACCGACTCCCAGCTGGTGGCAGGATAGGTCTCGGGAAAGTATGAGGCCCGAGATCCCCAGATGATGAATACCTCGAGTAGGTCCATTCGAGCATGATGGGTTTCCGGCACTTCAGCATTTTCCATATCCCTCATGGGGAGAATGCTCGTGTCGATGCTCTGTCAAGGCTCGCACCCTGCCAGACTCGTCACTGGGAAGCGCCCACATAGAGTACCTGGAAAGTCCAAGCTATGAAGCCTTTGGAGAAGTCCAACAGGTCATCCCGGAGCCCAGCGGATGGACCGGTACATCAGATACATCACTGACGGCACCCTACCGGAAGATCGAACTAAGGCCGGCCTCATCAAGAAGAAGGCCACGCGATTCGCCCTGATAGACAGACAGCTCTATTGCAGGTCCTACTCCTATCTGCTCCTGAAGTGTTTGAGACCCTCAAATGCAGCCTTTATGCTCCAAGAAATACACAAGGGCCTCTGCGGGAATCATGTTAGAGGGAGGACACTAGCATACAAAGCCCTCCGTCAGGGATACTACTGGGAAACTATGAGGGAGGATGCCGCTGACTTTGTGAGGAAGTGCGACCGCTGCCAGCACCACGCTCACATACAGCATCAACCGGCGGTGCCGCTCTCCCAACTCTCCGTACCTTGGCCGTTCGTCCAATGGGGAATGGACATCCTCGGTCCATTCCCTCCTGCTTCTGGGTAGCGCAAGTTTCTGATATTGGCTATTGACTACTTCACCAAATGGGTAGAGACGGAGCCACTAGCACGAATAACCGAAGCCAAGGTCCACCAATTCTTCTGGAAGTCGATCATCTGTCGTTTTGGACTTCCCCACAGCATCATCATCAACAATGGACGACAGTTCGACAACCGAAAGTTCGAGGACTCTGCATCGACCTCGACATCCACCATCGCTTCACCTCGATGGCTCACCCTCAGACCAACGGAGAGGCTGAGGTGACCAACCGAATGATTCTCTAGGGGCTTCGGACTAGGCTGGACCAGACCAAGGGTAGGTGGGCAGAAGAACTCTCCAGCATCCTTTGGGCCTACCACACAACATCCAGGACGACCACAGATGAGATGCCTTTCAGCCTCGTCTTCGGTGCGGAAGCCGTTGTCCCCGTCGAACTCGGTGTACCCACGCTGCAGGTGGAGCAGTATGACGAAGTAGAAAATCTGGCCCGCCTTCTTCTCAACCTGGATCTCCTCGAGGAAACCAGGGACAAGGCTCGACTTTGGATGCTGGCCTACCACCAGCACGTGGCTCAGTACTACAACGCACGGGTGAAACCAAAGATCTTTTGCCCATGTGACCTAGTACTGTGTCGAGTCGAAGCATCGCGACCTCGAGAGTGTGGCAAGCTCTCCCTGAACTGGGAGGGCCCGTACAAAGTGGTCGAAGCTCTCCCCAGTGGAGCGTACTACCTAGCAGAGCTGGACGGTGTCAGATTCCCATGCACTTGGAATGTCAACAACCTGAGAATGTATTATCAATAATGTAAGGCCTTCCTCCATTAATAATAAAGATCCTTTTTGTGCAAATCACCTTTGCCTCATAGGGATCTCGCGGTCCGACCCCAGGTCTGGCACTCAAGCCCGGAAACTCCTGAAGCTTGGCACTCAAGCCCGAAAACTCCTGAAGCTCGGCACTCAAGCCCGGAAACTCCTGAAGCCCGGCACTCAAGCCCGGAAACTCTTGAAGCCTGGCACTCAAGCCCAGAAACTTTCGAAGCCTGGCACCTCATGATCACTTGGTGGCCCCTCTGACACAGCATCCAGGCCCCGTCACATCGTGCTCGCTTGGAGGTGATCCCATCTGAGGTCGAATGCACCTCTTCCAAATAGCATGCCACCTCACCCGTAAGGCGGGGGTGACCCAGCAAATCAAAAGGCTTCCCTTTTAAATGCCTCGCATGCTTGGAGTTCAGCAGGAAAGAGCCTAGGGACTTAGAGCCTTAAGGCGATATGCCTCGACGAAAGACATGCACACGGCAATTGAGAAGCAGAGAAAAGAAGATTGCTGAAGAGCCAGTAACGCAAAAGAAGCACACAAGTCAATAGAAGAAATAAAATTTCATTGATGGAAGTTGAAACTTTTACATCATTTTCTTTGGGCCCCCGACAGACCGAGCAGCCCGAACAGAAATGAAAGGAAAAGAAAGGAAATACAAGAACCCCTATCCTACTGGGCTAGCTCCTTCCCAGCATGGCACCCGGGCATAGCGTCGTCCTCGGGAACCTCCTCCGGTGGAGCTTCATCGGCGGCAGCTGCAGGTCCCTCCGCCTCGACCAAGTTTGGTAATGGGCTCCCCGGCAGGGCAGTCGAGAGTTTGAGCCTGCTTAAGTTCTTGTCGGGGATAAGACCCGCTACCTGTGACCAGCAGTACATGAAACCCTTGAGGAAGGAGTCCGCCGCCAGCTCATGGAACTCGGTGTCGAGCTCCGACGAGGCCTTGTACCTGGAGACCACCTCGGTGACCTCCTTCTTTGTGGCCTCCACTTGCCCGGTGGCCACCGCAGCCTCCTTTTCAACGGTAGCAGTCTTCTCTTCCACCGCCACAATCTTCTTCTCGGTGGCTATGGCCCACTGCTTCGCCGCCTCCAGCTAGCCTCAGAGCTGTTGGGCTAGCTCCCTCTCTCAGGCCACCTCGACCTTGAGCTCCTTCGTCCTGTTCTCCTTGGCCTGGAGCTCCTCAGCTCTACTCTTGGACCAGCTCCTCTCTCGGTCCAGGGACTCCTCTAGCTCTTTAATGTACCTTTCGGTGTTTGCGACCTCGACCCTAAGCTCCTTATTTTTTTGCTCGGACTCCCAGGCGGCATCCGTCTGTAGCTTGGCCTCGGCCCTCAGGGATTCGAGTTCCGATGACCGCTGCTGATCCCTCTTTGTCCACTGTCTGAAGTAGTCCCGGATTAGTAGGAGCTCGGTACCGAGCTATTCCAAAGAAAATGTTAGCCATGAAGTGAAGAGGAGCGAACAAGAAAAAGAGGAAAAAGGGCGAGAAGGAAGGAGTTCCTACCAACAACAGCTGGGGGAATGTGCTTCGAATGGCATCACCGAGGAGCTTCCCCGTCTTCTCCCGCCGGTCGCGCGACTGGACTGCAAAGTCCATCATGCATTCGGCGAGCTCTGGGTCCCGGACCAGTGAGGAATTCCGTGCCACTTCAAATGGGAGCCTGCGAGGATTCTTTCCCTTCCTCGATGCCGCAGACGCGGCATCGCCCCCTCCTCCGGCCGAGGAGGCATCGGAGGCACGATGGGGGCTTGGTGCCACTCCGGATGGCACCACAGACGGTGGCTCTACCCTCTCCTGCTCCTCTTCAGTCTCCACCTTGATGACCTCAGGTGGTGGAGGCTCCACAGCAGTAGCGGCAATAGCAGCGACCCTGGCCTGGACCACCACCTCTGGCTCCCGAATTAGGGCCCGGGCCTGCTGCCTCGGTGACTCGGGGACGGGCTCAGCCCCTCCCCTTCTCGGCTCTTCAGCCAGCACGGCGGATGCATCCCTCGCGTTCTCCTCCTCCCGGGTCCTCTTCGACGGGGACTCTCCGGCCCCCGCTGGTGGACCCCTCTTCCTAGAGAAGGTGAGAAGGTCTTCCATATAGTACTTCATGCCTGCACAAGAAAAAGCAAGGTCAATTCCGAAGTCAAGGGGATGGACAGAAAGTAAAGGCCGTGCCGAACTCACCCGTCGGGCCGACTCCAGCTTCTTGGAGGTTCTGCTCTGTCAGCAAAACCTCGAGAGGAGGAATCTGGTTGGTATGGATCTGGTCATACACCTCCCGATCAGTTGCCTCGACAATGGCATTTCGGTTTGGGGTCTGGTTCGGGTCGCTCCTAACCCAATCGACCCCCTCAACCGAAGCAAAAAAGTATTTGCTCTTCCATCCCTTGATGGAAGAGGGGAGCTTAAATTTTATGCTCTTAGGGCGAGGAGAGATGAACCACCACCCATCCTCGGATGGGTGGTGCTTCAGGACGAAGAGGATCCTAAAGAGGGAGAAACGGGCAACAATCCCGTAAAAATGGCATAAGATGATGAAGCAAAAGATGGTTCGAATTGCATTTGGAGCCAGCTGTGCCGAAACCAAACGGTATTGGCTGAGGACAGAAAGAAAGAAAGGATGGAAAGGGAATCAGAGGCCCCTCTCAAGGATCTCCTCATACAGAGTTATCTGGCTCGGGCCACTGGCGGTGACCCATTCCCCCGATCATGGAATCGAGAACTAGACAGAGTCCGGAATACCGTAGGTATCCCGAATGGTTGCAAGATCCTCGCCGGTTATCATCGAGGCGATACCACCGGGACCTATCAACCACGGAGGTTCAAGAGAAGGTTCAGAAGGAGGAGGAGGCAAGGGACGGACCTTGGGCGACCTGATGACTATCCCCGTGTTGCGAGGCCTCCTCGAAAGCTCGAAGTGCACCTCTTCCTCGTCGTCAGAAGAAGAAGAAAGCATCCTCGATCGAGAAGGCCCAGCCTCGTTGGGGTTAGTCGAAGGATGGAAGTTCCGACCCCAGCGAGACATTTTGAGAGAAAGAAGAAGAAGAGGAAGACAAAGAAGAAGGGAAACTGACAGGGTTCAAGAAGGTCCTAGCAGAAACTCTACCCAGCCCACAGAGGAAGAAGAGTAGAGAGTGGACAAACCTGGTTGCCTTTGGAGGAAAAGGATGACTGGGGGGAAGAAGAGGACTCTCCGGTTCATTAGCGGGCACGAAAATTTTTTGAAAGAGGAACTATCTTTCCCTTCAAAGTAACCAGACCGCAACCGTCCCATCACCGCCATTGGATTCGTTCCACATGTTAGCAATCGGCAGAGGCGACACTCCATTTTGCCCACTATCGCTTCGAATTCTGTGTCAGCAATAATGCCTCCTCGGATGGCTCCACGTGTCACCGCTTCATTGACTCGGAGGTCCGCCCTGCGAGGCACCGACGATCATGGTAATTATGGTGCAGGATTTTGGTCTTTCCACATCAGTGCTGCATTTACTCCCTTCATCCCGAGCGCCATGCGCCAACAGGACTTGGAGTGGGGGGCAAATGATGTGGCGAGATCGCTGACGTGTAGCCCATGTCAGACCCAATCATACGCCACGTCAAAGGAAGTTGCCATGTCAAATTTTCTCTCCGGACTCCTTCGCCTCTCCGGATTCCTTCGCCAGGCAGCTCCCTTCGAGTCGAGACACCGTGGCCGAAGTCGAGGTCCGCCTCTCCGGACTCCTTCGCCAAGCAGCTCCCTTCGGGGCGAGACACCATGGCCGAAGTCGAGGTCCGCCTCTCCGGGCTCCTTCGCCAGGAGGCTCCCTTCGGGTCGAGATGCCGTGGCCGAAGTCGAGGTTCGCCTCTCTGGACTCCTTCACCAGGCAGCTCCCTTCGGATCGAGATACTGTGGCCAAAGTCGAGGTCCGCCTCTTCGGGATCCTTCGCCAGGCGGCTCCCTTCGGGTCGAGACACCGTGGCCGAAGTTGAGGTCCGCCTCTCCGGGCTCCTTCGCCAGGTGGCTGGCTCCCTTCAGGTCGAGACACCGCAGCTAAAGTCGAGGTCCGCCTCTCCGGACTCCTTTGCTAGGCGGCTCCCTTCGGGTCGAAATGCCGCGGCCGAAGTCAAGCTCCGCCTCTCCAGACTCCTTCGCCAAGCAACTCCCTTCGGGTCGAGACGCCGTGGCCAAAGTCGAGGTCCGCCTCTCCGGACTCCTTCGCCAAGTGGCTCCCTTCGGGTCGAGATACCATGGCCGAAGTCGAGCTCCACATCTCCGGACCAGATCCACCTCGGATGAAAGGACCAGCAACCGAGGGACGTCGCCGCTCTCCTTGGATGGCGGGCCGCCACCCAAGGACCACGAAAGGGCGCCTACCAGGCTGCAATTATGGTGCTAGCTACCACTTACACCGAAAAGAAAAGGGTCCCCCGAACGAGATGCTGCACTCCCTACCAGCCTTCTGTACCACCTAGAAGAGGAAGTCAGCCCAAAAGATTCAAATCCAGGGGACGGCTGCCCCCTGATTGAGGCTCTGCCAGGCTACCAGAAATGGAGCGACCAGAAAGAATGTCAGAGCGCACGGTAGGTTCCATATCACAAATGAGAAAAGGCATCCCGTTCACAGCATGAAATATCGCTGCACGTGCTCGTAAGCGAGGGAAGGATCCCAAGGTAGGCCTCTGGCAGCTATCCTAGCTTAAAAAGAGCTCTCCAAGGTTCCACAAAGTAAGCAAGCTAAACACAAGGCGAGCTAAAGAGCAAGAAGGGTGGCACACAAGAGAGAACAGCAGAGAAGCTAAGGCTATCGGAGATCCATCGGAAGGGTCTCGACGGTCACAGCCTTCCAGTTCAAGCTCTTCTTTGTCACCACTTCCACTGCTCCGCCCACAGCTCATTTACACCCTCCCAGTGCATTTCTTTCTCCTCCTAGCGTGGAGTCCATCTACGGGACTCGACCGGGAGGATCTGTTTTCCCAGATCGTCACTGACTTGAGCGTCGGAGTGCCCCCGCCGGGATCACGCCCGGGTCTCTTCTGTTTCGCAGGTTCGGGTGCACATGCGAGTCCGGAGCAACAAGGGCGCGGTCCGAGGTCCTCTTCAGCTACAGGCCATAGTAATTTTGGTGGCAACACATATTCATACACATTTTTCTATAACAAATATAGATACAGATATCAATATTAGCCATATACTTAAATTTCTGTCCATATCCATATAAATTCAAATAGAATAATGAATTTGGACAAATATTATCTTGTCCACTTTTATTCCTCTATAGGAGTTAAACATCAGCAGTGTGGCACTTGTCTAAGATTCTTTAATTTGTTACCCTAGCATTTCTCCACATGAATCTCCCAGAAAGAAGATATAGAGCTAACATATGGTTTCTAGTTTACATGTCTCGACCACCATACATGTCAGAACACAAGGCAATTATCTTAAGATTAGTTTGATTAGGCGCTACAATATGAATTAGCAATTGTAATGCAGGTCAAGGATTTAGAGGAGGCACCATTATTTGTTTACGTGATAGTAGTATTCTCCAAAAGATAACCTAGCTAACTTGGATCACAGAAGTGATTGGGTTATAGATGTTTGTAAGAGACAAATAAAGAGGATAAATCGAGTAGGATCCATGCATGGCTTCCTCTACCACACACGTCATTGATTTTTTTAATAAAATAATAAATAATAAATAATATTTTAGTTGTTTGTATCAATCTTCAATATATACAAAGATCGATAACTGGAAAGCTAATCTAAACTAGAAGTAGGAAAAATAATAATAACTATGAAATAATATCTGATTTGAGATAACAAGCTAGATTTTCGCTAAACTAATTCTTTCATTTAAAAAGAGTTATATTGGTTATCATTTGAGCTTCCTGGATGTCTACGTACTTTTTATAAGTTCTTCTAGGGTCCCACCAGAAGGACAAAGCTTATCGTTTGACTGTCAATTGAGCCTCTCTGGAGATTGCCCGTGGTGCATTATCTTGCATGTTTGTTTCGAGTATTTTAGCCTCCCGAGGTATCGGTCTTGGACCTGTCAATGTGGACGGGCCTGGTCCGGTCCTAATCTACATGGACTGACATAAAATAGGCCAGGCTAGGCTAGGCCTGCTTATACAAATGGATCATAAAAATTCAGCCCAACTCGATCCTATATGGATCATGGGCGAGGATTGAGTCAGTCAACTTGCATGCACTTTTCTTTTCCCAAACCATCCTTCCCTCCAACCAAAAACCTCATGTCCCTTTTTTATTATGAAGATTGATGAGCCTGAGCAGGCAATGAAATCCATCGCAGAGACGGTGCAACCATCGAGGATCCGGTGGCTGGACGAGTCGATGGTGAACCGGATCGCAGTAGGGGAGGTGATCTAGCATCCTGCATCGACTATGAAGGAGCTAGTGGAGAAGTGAGAACAACCTCGATGTCGGGGCCACCTCCATCTCTGTTATCGTTAAGGACAGCGGGCGGCGGTCTTAAGCTCATCCAGGTCTCGAACAATGGATGCAGCGGCGGAGGAAGAAGAGGACCTAGCCCGATGAGCCCACCCGGTAGGCCAGCACCCTCACTGGCCTGACCCCTATCTCTAACCGTCAAAAGCTCTGTTGAGAGAAAATAAAGAAAAAAAAGATTGAGGACTCATCGCCCAACACCGTGTTCATTATCGCCCGCTTGTCGCACGCCGCAGCTGCTGCTCTCCTCCTCTGCCCCCTTGTCACCGCCGGTACTGGATATTCTTTTCTTCCCTGCCAGATTACCAAAGCCCTCCTAAGCCTCAGGTGTATCACTGAATCGGAACGGAAAAGTGTGATCACCGAAAAAACAAACAGATAAGGATTTTAATATTTAATTTTAAAAAATATATTATTTTTTTCTTGATCCATGGACTGATCGATCCTATTGAGTCCATGATCTATAGGGGATGAGCCAAAAAATCTGGTTATATAAATGGATCAATTTTTTTCAGTCCAGCCCGGTCATTTATAGAGCCAAATAGACTAGCCCATGGGCTTAGCCTATTTTGACGGCTCTAATCGGCCTTTAAACTTGTTCCGGCGTAGTTTTGAGTGCATTCATACGTGAGTCCAGGTGGTTTTAATCCCATTATATTCGTCGTTTAAGTCTCTTATATATCAAATTATAATTAGATGAATAATATGCTAAACTTCTTTGATATTTTAATTTGTTATTTTGCACATATCGTTAGGAAGACTTAAGTGTTATTTTAATTATTTTCTTGTCTATGATACTGTCAGTATTAAACGCTAGATTTTCTCATAAAAAAAAGAGCAAAGAGAGAAAAAAAAGGCCGAGCCCAGGTAGGAAAAGCAACAAGTTCCTCGTAGAAGCGTCTACAAACTTAACGCGTCACTTGAGGCAGGACAAAAGAAGCTTTTTTTTGGACATATCCATCCATTCTGCTGACATGCTACATGGTAAGTCTGCTGGCATATATAAGTCTCTCTGAGATGGTGCCTACTGTGCCTTGGAAGGTGGCGGAAAGTTTCGTTATACCTAAGAAAAAAATTTGAAAACGGAGAAGGGGAGGAAGAGAGAGTAAAGAAGAAGGGGAGGAGATGCACTGGCATATCAATTTGAAAAATAATTAAAAGACGAAATGGTGTGCTGTGTTGTATCACTGAACTGTTTCATATTGAGAGAAGGAGAAAGATGGAGAGGGGAGAGGAGAGAGGGAGAGGACTACTGATCTAATAGTTCATCTGATAGAAGAGGGGGAAGAAAGTAGATTTGGAAGGTAATTAAGAGAAGGAATGATTTGGTGTAGTGTATACAGTGATATGTCGCTAATCTATTTGATACCGAGCGAAGAAGATAAAAATTTAGAAAAAAAAATGTATTGTAGAGGTTGCGGATAGTGTCTATGTATAGCAGGGAAAATGATGCGGAGGGTAGTTTAGATGGGGAATTTATTTGTGATGGCAGAGGGCATGGGTGCATTACCTATACAAAGTATTCCTGGAGGTCCTAGATAGTTGCTTCGATTGAGATTGCAAGACAATGAGATTTTTAGTTAAGGTTGCTATTTTTCTTCTTTTTTTTTTCATTGCATATTTCGGCTTAATGCTAGATGTAGAGTAAGAAAGGATTGTTTAAGAAGAAAGTTCGTGGCTAGAACAGGATTAGGCATGTTCACATATGTATGTTTTTGTTCCCCATCAATATTATGTAATTTTTAGCATCATATGAAAAATATAATTGGATTTCTCATTAGCAATATAGGAGGGTTACTATTTTAGTAACAACAGTATTCCACTCCATGTTTTATAACATCATTTGGGGAGGAGCGGTAAGAGGGTCGAGGCATAGCTACTGCTGTGGTGCAGTAATTTTACTGTGCCAAAAAAAATCAAAGCACGGTTGCTGCTGTAGTGCAACAACCTTCCAGTGCCTATGCAAGTTGGACAGAGGTTGCTGCTACAATTTAGCAGCCATCGATCATGGCCTTGAAAACCAAAAAACGATTTAACAAAAATATCGGGCACAATTGCTGCTATGATGCATCAACCTTCCTGTGCCAAAAAAGAAATGAAAGAAAATGATGGATAAAGAGAAGATCGTATAACGGGAGGAACGAATAAATAGATTTAAGATATAGATCCGATAGAGGGATCTGAATTCGTATCCGTGGGTATGGATATAGGTTTATGTGGACTAGGTTTAGTATATTGGTCGGGCTATGTTAGATTATGGATTGGGCTTGGGGTTTTAATTATAGATTGGGCCTAGGGTAGATAATGGATTGGGCCTAGGTTATTGATTATGAATTAGGCTAGGTAAGATTATGGATTAGGACTAGGTTAGGTTATGGTTAGGTTTGGATTATGGATTATGGTTCGGGCCTAGATTAGGTTATTGATTAGGCCTAGGTTAAATTATGGATTCGGCCTGAGCTAGATTTGTTAGGTTTAGATTATAGATTATGGGTTGGGCCTAAATTAGTTTGTGGATTGGGCTAGGTTAGATTATGGATTGGGCTTGGGCTTTTAGATTATGAGTTGGGTCAGGTTTGGTATATAGGTTGGGCCTTAGTTAGGTTATGGGTTGGGCCTAGGGCATGTATTATTTTAAAGAAAGGAACCAGGGTATCTATATTTTATATCTACACATGTCTCTCCTATCATAAGACTAAAATCTTAATTAGAGTTTGATTCCAGTTCTGTTTGATCAAGAAGATCAATTTGATCATGAATAGATTTCTTTAATCAATTGAATTTCTATAATTGATTCAATACATATGGTTGATCCAACGAGTTAAACCTAACTAAATGATAATTAGGCCACATTAGATGCCAAATCTAACAGTCTTCTACTTGGACTATATTATCACTTAAAAATAACTCATTGGTCCTACCAAAATATTTTACTTTAAAACATAATATTTCATTTTTCAAAAATAAAATAATAATATTGAATCAAGATTTTGAAATGATCGACGAGTGCGCACTCATTAAAAAAAATTATCCAATTGTCTATTCCTTAAAAAATTCTTTATACTTTGATTAAGTAGAAAACTATTGATGCAGATCATGGAGGCCATACATCTCAATTGACATACTTCCTTCTATGTTTCATAACATCAACAATTCTTATTTAACCCAGTCTTATATATTGAAATATATAGGTTATCAAAACTATAATGCCTATCATCATAATGGTCCCACTATAATATTATATAAATGACTGTTCTATTTATTTTAATTTTGATAAAAGTCAACCATAATATATACAAACAATGATTTAATTGAAATAATAGTAGTTATTAGACTATTAAGAGATTTCAAAATAGGTATCTATTACAAACTAGATAGCCTAATGACAAACACCTATAAATTTTATATGCTCTTTGAAAACTTTGGACACTAATTTTTTAGTCAAAGGATCAACTATCATATAAGCAGTACCAATAAGATCAATAGACACCTGATGACTACCAATTCTCTCATTTATTGCAAAATAGTTAACATCAATATGCTTGTTTGTATTGGTAATCTTGCCATTATTGGAGAAAGAATATATGGCAAAATTATCATAATAAATTTTTAGTGGCTTGAAAATAAAATCCATAACCTTGAGTCTAACATGAACAACCAACATAATCTATATCTAAATAATCAATTACCTATAACTGATTGGTCATCCTATAAGTGAGGATATAGTCCTTAGTCTTCTGAAGATAGCACATCACCTTCTTAGTAGCCTTCTAGTAGTCCATACCTGGATCATTCTGATATCTACCAAGTATTTTCAGGACAAAACTTATAACAGGATAGTACATACTTAGTATATATCAGACTATCCATTATAGATGTATAGGGTATATCCCTAATCTAATTTCTTTCAGTCTCGTTCTTAGGATATTGAAATTTACTGAATTTATCATCCTTAGTAATTGGCACTTCAATTGATGACCAGCTTGATATTTTCTTTTTTAGGATCCTAGTAATATAATTCCTCGAAGATAAATCAAGCAACCTCTTATTCCTATTATAATGAATTTCTATACCAAAAATACAAGAAGTATTTTTCATATCTTTTATGTCAAAATGTTCAAAAAGAAAACTTTTAATTTAATATAAGAGATCCAAATCATTATGGCTAGTAAGATATCATCCATATATAGAACCAAAAATATTGACTTACTCCCACTCACCTTCAGATATATATATTTATCAGCAATATTTTTCTTAAATCTGAAAGAAGCAATAACATCATTAAACTTTAAGTACTATTGCTTGGAAGCTTATTTAAGATCATATATGGATTTCTTTAATTTACATGTCAACTCTTTATTTTTTTATACTGAAAATCCTTCAGGCTATTCCATGTATACTTCTTCTTATAAATCTCTATTCAAGAATGTAGTCTTAACATCCATGTGGTGAACTCTAAGTCAAAGTAAGCTACTAATATTATAATGATTATAAATGAATCCTTTCTAGAAATAGGAGAAAATGTTTCAAAATAATCGATGCCCCCCTTTTGAGTAAACCATTTGCTATAAGTCTAGCCTTATATCTTTCAATATTACCTTTGAAGTTCCATTTAGTTTTAAATTTAAAAATCTACATACAACCAACAATTTTGAACCTTTCAGGTAATTCAACAAGTTTCCAAACTTGATTTTTACTCATGGATTCCATCTCATCTTTCATAGTATCTAACCAAAGTTCAGAATCATCACTATTCATAGTATCCTTAAATGAGACTGAATCATCCTTAATGCTAATATCATAATTACATTCTTATAAGTAAATAATATAATCATCTAGAATAGCCGATCTCCTAATTCTAGCAGATCTCTATAATACTCCAGGTTCAATATTATTATTGTGAGTATTTGTAATCAGGTCAAGTTCATTGACAGACTATCCAGGAGGTGGTATATCAAACACCTGTTGATATTCTATAATCTCAGAATGAATAGTTTTATATGAAATATCTTTAAATGTTACTATAATGAAAAAATATTCTCTTAGTTTCTCTATTACCATATCATGTAGTTTACCACTCTTACTATTATCACCATCCTCAATGAACCTAATAGTTCTAATTTCAACAATTTTAGTGGTGTACAATGAACAATAAAATTTACAACCATTTGACCTTTCTAGATATCCAATAAAATAACAAGTAATAGTTCTTAGATCTAATTTCTTTTCTTGTGGATTATATAACTGAACCTCTATAGGACAATTCCAAATATGTAGATGTGCTAAATACAGTTTTCTATCCATCCATAACTCAAAAATAGTTTTAGGAATAACTTTACTAGGAATGTAATTTAGGATATACATAGTAGCTTTCAAGACTTCTCTCAACAAATACAAGGATAATTAAGAATTACTAATCATACTCCTCATCATGTTTATCAAAATACGATTACAACTTTCAGCCACATCATTTTGTTGAAAATTTTCAAGCATAGTATATTGTACTATGATGCTACGTTATTCGAGTAACTTGGCAAAAGGTCTAGGATTATGCCAAATTCATCATATTAACCATCATATTCACCATCCCTATCAAAATTCACAACCTTAATTTTTCTATCTAGTTGATTTTCTATTTCAGGTTTATACAAAGATTTTCAAAGCTTCAAACTTTTTATGTAATATGAAAACATAATCATAATATAAGAAATCATCAATAAAAATAATGAAATACTTTTGCCTTCCAAAATAAAATGAAATATAGCCACAAATATCGATAAATATCAATTCTAAGAGTCCTTGACTTCTAGTGGCATATTTCTTATTTCTTTTTGTTGCCCAGTAAGCAACCCAAGAAGGAGGGTGAATTGGGTCTCTAAAAAAAATTAGAATAACTTTACTTGATACAATGCAATGCAATCCAATTCAACAATTAAGTAGCAAGGTACTATGAATTCAATTGTAATGCTCTAAAATAAAAGTGCTGTGAAAATAAAGAGCAATAAATAAAAAGCAAGAAGAGAGATCAATCAGCCACAAAGACCAAGAAATATAGTGGTTCGGTGCTATCCAATACACCTACATCCACTCTCCAAGATCCCCTTGGGCATTCACTATAATCACACCCGATTACAGTTGATTAGTTTTGCGGGCTCACTAATCAAAAACCCAACTTGTTTTCATAAGGCCAACAAGTCAAAACCTCACTTGGTTTTACGGGCTAACCAAGAACCTAATTGGTTTCAAAGGCTAACCAATAACCTTCCTTGGTTTTCCAGGCTAACCAAGAATCTAAGTGGTTTTGCGGGCTAACCACCAACCTAATTGGTTTTCAAAGGCTCACCAATAACCTCACTTGATTTTACAATAGGCTAACCAAGAACCCTTACAATAAATAAAGTTTAGAAGTAATGAAACAAAGTAAGCTTTCTAAAACAAAGTGGGTATCTCTTTGAAGTTCGATGTAGAAGTGCTTTGAACTTGTTGAAGCCTCTTGAATGCTCAAGAATGGTTAATCTTTAATGCTCTTCAAGGATCTTGAATGCTTGCTTTTGCTTGAGAGTAGTTGAATCTTCAAAGAATAGGAGTTAAAGCTCTCTTTTTTTCTCTCTTCTCAAAACTCTTTAATGGTCTTCAATCAATTATGTTTTGATTTGATTTGGAGCATATAAATACTTTTTCAAGGCCTTAAATCTCGTTTTTAGCCGTTAGACTTGAAAAACTAGCCATTTGAGGGCAAAATGGGCGAGTTCTACGTTTGAAAAACTAGCCGTTATTGTTCTCAGAACTCCATGTATCGACACTTCAGGCTGTGAGTCAATACATAAGGTCGATACTTGAACTTCTTAAGTTGACACCCAATTCAAATATCTCCAATCTGATTCTTTGAAAATCTCATATGTGTCGACACTTACTCAGTTGAGTCGACACCTTGAGTCGACACCTTGCTTCCATGTGTCGACACTTCAGTTGTTTTTCATTTTAGCAAGTTCTGTGGCTTGAAAATCTCAGGCGATGTGTTGATCCATGTGTCGACACTTTAAGTCGACACTTCAAGTCCATGTGTTGATACTTCAGTCATGCCATTTGAAACATCATTCGTATCGGCTTGAGTCGACACTTCACTTTCATGTGTTGACACTTGGTGTTATGTGTCGACACTTTGAGTCGACACCTCACTGAAAACTTCACAGAAAAGGCTGAACTTGAACTGAAATACATTTCCACTTTAACTTAATCATCCAATCAAACAATTCTTGAGTTTCCAAGTCCTCTTTGAGCAATCCTTTTCATTCAAACTTGGCTTCTTTAAACAAATAAGTTTCTTCAAATTTGTGAGCACCTTTTTCAACAAAAATACACTTCAAGCAAATCATTAGTCCTCAACTTATACTTAACCATTTTGCTTATCATCAAAATCAATAACGGAGTCAACAATCTCTCCCTTTTTGATGATGACAAAATCTTTAAGTATAAATTGCTAAAAAAGCTTTTGAAATAATTCATCAAAGTGCATGAAACTAGATGCAGTAAGTGTATCAATGTAATTCGCAATATTGATATAATATTACAGAACAAAAATAATGTCAAGATTAATAGTGTCAAAGCTTGTTATAATGATTAAGAGTATCAGATCTTTGGAATATATTTAAGACATAGAAAACATATATCATGATACTCTACAAGAGAATTTCATCAATGAACAAAGCTCTCCCTGAATTGATGATCCATAACATAGTTTGTAAATATCTTTTCAAACATTTAAAGAGGGATTTTAAGATGAAATTTACTTAAAAAGATTTTCAAATGAAAATAAAGTAAGGCTCCCCCTTTCTTAAGGAATTTTGTAAACATTTTTAATTCAAGTTTTCAAAAAAAATTGTTTACCCCTTGCACATCACAAATATAAATCACCAAAAATGTATTGCATTTATACTTATATCTCACTAAACTACTCTCCCATTTTTGTTATCATTAAAAAGGTAGGAAGACAAATAGGCTGAACAGTCAAGATATTGCATTGAATTTAAAATTCATTCATTTCCATCAAAGGCATAAAGATGAAGAACAACATAGTTTTTCATTTAAAGTTAGAACTTGTACAACAGCAAGACATACAAAGGATACATAAGAGTGAACAACAAAGACAAAAATACATAGAAGCATAAAAATAAACTATCTAAAAATACATAAGTATCCTAATCCTTATCCATATCATCAGTATCATCAGAAGACGAACCGATCTCCATCGATCCTGTATCAATAGAAGATCGAGCTCGAGACCACATCGATCTGAGATCTCTGAGTCGGGTCCTGGTCGACCGTGGAAGGGTACGACGACCATATCCTCTGCGACGAGCATATATCTAACGTCTGGCTGGAACAATAGAGGTAGAAGCAATGTCCTTCGCAGGAACGGAACTAATCGGATCAACAGTCTCTACGACTGCCGGAAGTGGTGTGCGATCAAAGGAAGGACCTGAGTCAAGATACTGAAAACCAGGTATATAAAATCCAAGCTCTCGGATAAGTGAGGATGTGTGAATAGAGAGATTATCAACAATCGGTGTGTCAAAGATAGGGATACCAGCTAAGGATACGATAGGTGTATCAGGAATAGAAATATCAGCTGAAGAATGAACTGGTAAGTCTGCAATCGGTGTATCAATAGTAGGGGTGTCAATAATAGGTGTATCGACAACAGGAGTATCAATAATATGTGAATGTACAATAGGAGTATCAATAACTAGGGAATCATAATAGATGTATGTATAACAGGAGAATCAATAACTAGAGAGAGAATAGGAATAGAAATGTGATCATCCGATATGGAAGGAGAAGATGGGACTGGAGTCTGGGTAGGTGAACTAGAAGGGTCATAAACAGGACTCTTAGGCAAGTCTGCCGTCACCTTCGCTACTAGCTCTGAGGTAAGATCTGGACAATCAAATATGTCGGAGTCAGTCTCCTCATCATCTCCATCAACATCTCCAACAACATCTCTAACAATATCATCACCAACAGGTGCAAGAGCAGGTAGAGCAGTATCAGCAACCGGAGCACTCGCTGAAGGTCTGGACAGTGCAGTAAGTATAGTTGAGATGCCATCACTAAGTCCAATATGGCTCTCTCTGGTCTCAGCTATGAAACAGTCAAGACGCTGTCTCATGATAAAAATGTCAATCTCAATGCGTCTGACCCTATCCAATAAGCTATTAGAAGCATCTGGAGTCTCCGTCTGAGCTGGCTGAGGTTGTGCTGAAGTAGTAGGATCAGATTGAGATGCAACTGCTGGCTATGTTTCTATCTCAGGCTGACCTCGCTGGGTCCTGCCTCGCCGGAGAGGATGCGCTCCTCCTCTGCTGCATCGTCGTCATCAGCTATATCCTCGACCTGACCAGATATCCTGCGAGTCCACTGGCCTCGGAACAGATGATAGCCCATCCAATGTAATGACCTGATGTCATACACATCGGTATGAAGTAGCATGCGGTAGGGCTCATCCTCAAAGCTGATGCCGTACTCTCTAAATAAAACTATCAGTCCCATCCCATATGGCAGGCAGAGTCACTGGCTAGTCGACGCCTCCGTCATCTGGTGAACCATAAGCACTGGAAGGCAGACGGGCGTGCGCTGAACCAAAGAGACCATCACTAGCAACTCCTGCTCGGTGATGTAATCGAAGCATCCGATCTTCGGCAGAAGTATCCGGGCAACAATATGATGTAACAGTCTCATCTCTGCAGATAGTCGGGATGCTGGTACGGTGGCTCCCTCAGGCAGTATATCAGACTCAAAGATGCACTGAAGTCCACTGACTCTGTCCATCAAGCTGTCCACCATAGATCCAGTCATCGGTATATCCCATACTCTGCTCAGAACCTCTAATGAAACTGGGATATCCCGTCCTCTCACCTGTGCTAACCATCCATCAGATCTACGGGTGAGTGATCCATAAAACTCTCGCATAAGCCCGGGATAATACCTCTCACTAAGTAAGCAAAATGAAGTCAGACCAGCCTATCGATCCCACTCTCCGATCCTAAAGTGCTGCTGGTTGACAAAAGTAAAGTCCACTCGTCGTCCTCCAACGACGGTCTTCGAGCTCATCCGCCTAGAAGGTACAAAAAGTGGTCGTGCGGGCGGATTAGGAGCTCTATCCTCATGTCTGGCCTTTGTCCTTCGCTCTTCTTCCTGATTTGACTGACATGGTCGACGGACAACTTGCTTGTTAGGTCCCATTGCTTGGATTAAAGATTTGAGCAAGGTTTGGGTAGAAACCTAGGGTTTATAAGGCTTAGAATCCAAATGTGAGGAGAAATCCAACAAAATTCAAACTACCGGGTGTCCAAATCAAGGAAACAACAGGTTTAAAGCATGAAATAGTGGGAAGAACAGTGAGAGTACCTTAGAATCTTGTGTCGGCTCGAAGGAGAGAAAAAAATGGGGAGAAAAACCATTCGGAAACCCTTTATTCTCAGTCCGCTGTCGTTCAAGTGTCAACTCATGAATGTGTCGACACATCAATGTGTCGACACATCGACTTAAAAACCGAAAATTAAGAGTTCCAAGAGTAGATCAAAATTACTGGAAAATTGATTAAATTCAATGAAAAACAACAATGATTGAGTAAAATTGATCATAATTATGGTCGAATTGATCTAATTTGAGTCAAATATAGGAAAAATTTAATCAAACGGATTAATGATCCCGAGCTCTCTTCTAATCATACAAAATTGATCTTCTAGAAGAGGTTTAGTCAAAATATCAGCTAATTGAAACTCAATACTAATAAATTCAAGCATAACATCATTATTTTCTACATGATCTCTAATAAAATGATGTTTAATTTCAATATGTTTACTCCTAGATGTTGAACATGATTTTTAGTCAAGCAAATAGCACTGGTATTATCACATTTAATAGGTATACTGCCAACTTGATTCTAAAATCTTCAAGTTGTTGCTTAATCTACAAGATTTGAGCATAACAACTTTCTGCTGCAATATACTCAGCCTCAACTATGGATAGTGCAACTGAAGTTTGTTTCTTGCTAAATCAGGATATTAAGTTAACTCTAAGAAATTGGCAAGTACCACTAGTACTCTTTCTATCCAATTTACAACCGGCAAAATCCACATCAGAATACCCAATCAATTCAGCAGATGAATTTCTAGAATATCATAAACCAATATTAATAGTACCAGATAGATATCTAATAATGCACTTAACAGCCAAAAGATATGATTCTTTAGGTTCAGACTGATATCTAGCATACATGCATACACTAAACATTATATCTGGTCTACTAGTAGTTAGATACAGTAAAGAGTCAATCATATCTCTATATAACTTTTGATCTACTGATTTACCATGCTCATCTTTATCAAGTCTACAAGAGGGGCTCATAGGCGTGCCTATTGCTTTAATAGTCTCCATCCCAAACTTCTTAATAATTTCTCTTGTATACTTAGCTTGGTTGATGAAGATACCATCTGTAGTTTGTTTGATCTAGAGTCCGAGAAAGAAATTGAGTTCTCCCATCATGCTTATCTCGAACTCACCCTGCATTAGCTTAGCAAACTCTTGACAAAGAATTTCATTAGTAGTACCGAAAATGATATCATCAACATATATTTGTACTACTAATAAATCATTATCCTTCTTTTTCAAAAATAGTATTTTATCAACATTTTCTCTCAAAAATTTATTTTCAATCAGAAATTTACTGAGTCTTTCATACTAGGCTCGAGGTGCTTGCTTTAATCCATAAAGTGCTTTGTATAATTTAAAAACATAATTAGGATGTACATGATTTTCAAATCCAGGTGGTTATTCAATAAGAACCTTTTCAGTTATAAAACCATTTAAGAAAGCACTTTTAATATCCATTTGAAACAGTTTAAAATTCATAAAACAAGCAAATGCTAATAGAAGTCTAATTGCTTCAAGTCTAGCAATAGGAGTAAAAGTTTCATCAAAATCAATCCCTTCCTTCTGGTTGTAGCCTTTAGCAACTAGCCTAGCTTTATTCCTAACAACAATTTCATTTTCATCTAATTTATTTCTAAATATCTATTTAGTGCCAATAATAGAAATATTAGATGGTCTTTCTATTAATGTCCAAACATTATTTCTATCAAACTGAATTAGTTCTTCTTGCATTGCATTAATCCAGTTAGGATCTTTTTCAGCTTCTTCATAATATTTAGGCTCTACTTGCAATACAAAAGCTATATAATCACATTCATTTCTAATTGAGGCTCGAGTTCTTACCTCTTTAGATGGATCACCTAGGATTAATTCTTTAGGATGTCCATGAGTATACCTCCACTCCTTAGGTAGATCTTGATGCTTTGGAGTGTCATCACCTTTCTCATTCTTTTCTTGATCTTCTTCACTTGGCTAAAGTTGATCATTCAATGTCAACTTTTGAAGCTTGTCAGCACTTGCACATTCATCAGATGTATCCTTTTTTTTGGAAGATTTGTTAGTAGATTCTTCAAAAACAATATGTACTGACTCTTCTACAACCAAGGTTCTTTTATTGAAAACTCTATATGCCCTGCTTGATATGGAATATCCTAAAAAGATACCTTTATCAGACTTGGCATCAAACTTTTCAAGATTATCTTTTCCATTATTTAAAATAAAACATTTGCAACCAAAAACTCGAAAATATTTGAAAGTTGGTTTTCTTTGGTTCCAAAGTTCATATGGAGTTTTCTTCAAAATAGGGCGGATTAAAACTCGATTTAAAATGTAACATGAAATATTAATAGCTTCAGCCCAAAAATATTTCGGTAAATCGTTTTCATAAAGCATAGTACGTGCCATTTCTTCCAAAGTACGATTTTTTCTTTCTACTACCCCATTCTGCTGAGGCATCCTAGGTGTAGAAAAATTATGTTCTATTCCTGTTTCATTACAAAAGTTTTCGAAATCTTGATTTTCAAATTCAGTTCCATGATCACTACGAATATAAATAACTAAAACACCTTTTTCATTTGAAACTTTTCGATAAAACTTTATGAATGTAGAAAATGATTCATCTTTTTTTGCTAAAAAGAAAACCCATGTAAATCTCGAAAAATCATCCACTATGACTAATCCATATCTCTTGCCTCCTAGACTTGATATTCTTGTTGGTCCAAAGAGATCCATATGAAGTAGTTTTAGTGACCTACTAGTAGTTACAAAATCTTTTGGTTTAAAAGAAGTTTTAACTTGTTTACCAAATTGACATTCTTGGCAAATTCTATCTTTTTCAAAACAAAGTTTAGGTAAATCTCTAACTAAATTCTTTTTACAAAGTTTTGAAAGAAGATATATGCTAGCATGTCCTAATCTTCTATGCCAAAGCCAACTAGTCTCATCCTTAGTAGAATTCATTGCAACAAGGCATTCTCCATAGGTAATGATAGATCATCTAGGTCTACCAAATAAACATTTCCATGCCTTTTTCCAATGAATTGTACTCCATTTATATTCGGACTAGCAATCATGCAATATGATGATTTAAAAACTACTTGAAAACCTTTATTGTAAAACTGACTAATGCTTAAAAGATTATGTTTCAAACCATCAACTAGAAGTACATTACTAATACAATTAGAAGGTGTTATGTGAACCTTACCAATACCAATGATTTTTTCTTTACCATTATCACCGAAGGTCACACTCCCTCCATTCAAAGCTTCAAGAGAAGTAAATTGCTTCACATCTCCAGTCTTGTGCCTTGAGCAACCACTATCAAGATACCAAAGTCTTTTATTCTCCTTGGTTGCAAGACACACTTGCAATAAAATCAAACTTTGTTTTTAGGTATCCAAGCCAACTTAGGTCCTTTAGGATTAGCATTCAAAATGGTTCCTTTTGGAACCCACACTTTACCAAAAGAATTGATTTTTCTTAAATTGCATTGAAATGATTTATGATCTAACTTTTTGCAAGAGAAACAAGTAATGCTAGATGATGCTGGTACAAAAAAATTTTTGAAATACTTTTATTATTTTTGTGGTCTAAAACCTAAACCTGCTTTATTGAAAACTGCCCTTTGACTATTTAAAAGTAGGTTTAATTTTTCTAAACTATAAATAAATTTTTCAACAAAAGGCTTTATCTTTTCAAATTCATTTTTGTACTTAGTATTTTCAAGTTCCAAATCTTTGTTTTTCTTTAAAAGATCATTGTTTGAAATAACATTCTTAGGTCTTTTCAAAACTTCATTTTTCATAGATAAAGCATTGTTTTTCTTTTCTAAAATATCCAATTTAGATTTTAAAAGATCATTGTTTGAAATAACATTCTTTGATCTTTTCACAACTTCATTTTCCATAAATAAAGTATTGTTTTTCTTTTCTAAAATATCCAATTTAGATTTTAAATCACTAACTTCATTTAGTAAAGAATTATTTTCAAAAGAAAAACTATTTGCATATTTTTCAACTTTTTATTTTCACTTAAAATTAGTTTATAATCATGCATGAGTTCATCAAAGGCATTTCTAAGTTCATCAAATGTAAAATCAATCTCGGTATCGGAATTTACCTCATCATGGTCTTGATGTGCCATTAAACAGAGATTTGTCACTTCTGTCTGCTCTTCTTCAGAACTTGAGTTTTCACTGTCACTCCAAGTGGCCATCATTGCTTTCTTCCTTAATTTCTTCCTAGACTTCTTAAGAAGAGGACAATCAAACTTGTAGTGTCCCGACTTCTTGCATTCGAAGCATGTAAGTATTTTCTTCTCCTTTTTCTTTTCTTTTTCCTTCTCTTTTTCTTTTCCTTTTTCTTTTGATTGATATTTCTTTTTATAAAAAAATTTTCTCCTCTTCATGAATCTTCTAAATTTTCGTGCAAGGAGGGCTTCTTCACCTTCATCTTCTTCTTCATCTTTGGACACATCTATTGAGGATTCTTCTTGAATGTTTGATTTGAAAGCGATCCCCTTCTTCTTCTTGTCCATGTCCATTGATTTTTGTTTCAAATTAAGCTCATAAGTAATGAGCGATCCAACTAGCTGCTCAAGAGGTAATTTGTCAACATCCTTGGCTTCTTGGATTGCGATCACCATCGGATCCCACGATGTTGGAAGTGACCTGAGGATTTTATTCACAAGATCAGCGTTAGACATAACCTTTCCAAGACTTCTCATTCTATTTACAATATTAGTGAATCTTGTGTACATTTCAGTGATTGATTCATTAGGTTCCATTTGGAACATCTCATAAGTATGCACTAACATATTTACTTTAGTATTTTTTACTTGATCGGTACCCTCATGGGTAACTTCAAGTATGTCCCATATTTCTTTAGCAGACATACATGTAGATATCCTATTGAATTCACTATGATCTAATGCACAATAGAGGAGATTCATTGCCTTGGCATTGATCTCGGATTGCTTAATATCGTTTTCATCCCAATCCTCTTCGAGCTTTTAGATGGGAACACCATTAACCACTACTGAAGGAATATGAGGACCCTTATCTACCACTTTCCAAAAATTATAATCAATAAAATGCATATAAATTCTCATCCTAGTTTTTCAATAAGTATAATTTGATCTATTAAAAAATAGAGGTCTATTTGAGGCTTAACCCTCAACTATGCTAGTACCAATTGGGGCTGCCATAGATCTTTACTCAAGACGGTAAAGCCTATACATTGAGAACAGGGCTCTGATACCACTTGTTGCCCAGTAAGCAACCCAAGAGGGGGATGAATTGGGTCTCTAAAAAAAATTAGAATAACTTTACTTGATACAATGCAATGCAATCCAATTCAACAATTAAGTAAGCAAGGTACTATGAATTCAATTATAATGCTCTAAAATAAAAGTGCAGCGAAAATAAAGAGCAATAAATAAAAAGCAATAAGAGAGATCAATCAACCACAAAGACCAAAAAATATAGTGGTTCGGTGCTATCCAATGAACCTACATCCACTCCCCAAAATCTCCTTGAGAATTCATTATAATCACACCCGATTACAGTTGATTAGTTTTGCGGGCTCACTAATCAAAAATCTAACTTGTTTTTACAAGGCCAACAAGTCAAAACCTCACTTGATTTTATGGGCTAACCAATAACCTAATTGGTTTTCAAAGGCTAACCAATAACCTCCCTTGATTTTCTGGGCTAACCAAGAATCTAAGTGGTTTTACGGGCTAACCACCAACCTAATTAGTTTTTAAAGACTCACCAATAACCTCACTTGGTTTTACAATAGGCTAACCAAGAACTCTTACAATAAATAAAGTTTAGAAGTAATGAAACAAAGTAAGCTTTTTAAAATAAAGCGGGTATCTCTTTGAAGTTCGATATAGAAGTGCTTTGAACTTGTTGAAGCCTCTTGAATGCTCAAGAATGATTGATCTTTAATGCTCTTCAAGGATCTTGAATGCTTGGAGGCTTGCTTTTGCTTGAGAGTAGTTGAATCTTCAGAGAATAAGAGTTAAAGCTCTCTTTTCTTCTCTCTTCTCAAAACTCTTTAATGGTCTTCAATCAATTATGTTTTGATTTGATTTGGAGTATATAAATACTTCTCCAAGGTCTTAAATCCTGTTTCTAGTCGTTAGACTTGAAAAACTAACCGTTGGAAGGCAAAATGGATGAGTTCTGCGTTTGAAAAACTAGCCGTTACTGTTCTCAGAACTTCTTGTGCCGACACTTCAGGCTGTGAGTCGATACATAAGATCGACACTTGAACTTCTTGAGTCAACACCCAATTCAAATATCTCCAATCTGATTCTCTGGAAATCTCAGATGTATCGACACTTACTCAGTTGAGTCGACACCTTGAGTCGACACTTCAGCTATTCTTCATTTTCAGCAAGTTCTGTGGCTTGAAAATCTCAGACGATGTGTTGATCCATGTGTCGATACTTTGAGTCAACACTTCAGGTCCATGTGTTGACACTTCAGCCATGCCATTTGAAATATCATTGCGTACCGGCTTGAGTCAATACTTTACTTCCATGTGTCGATACTTAGTGTCATGTGTCGACACTTTGAGTCGACACTTCACTGAAAACTTCACTGAAAAGGCTGAACTTGAGCTGAAAGATATTTCCACTTTAACTTAATCATCCAATCAAGCAATTCTTGAGTTTCCAAGTCCTCTTTGAGCAATCATTTTCATTCAAACTTGGCTTCTTCAAACAAATAAGCCTCTTCAAATTTGTGAGCACATTTTTCAACAAAAACACACTTCAAGCAAATCATTAGTCCTCAACTTATACTTAACCGTTTTGCTTATCATCAAAATCAATAACAGAGTCAACACTTTTAATTTATTTTTCTTTAATGCAATCGATACACATACCAAAATTACTAAAATCTAGATTTCGTAAAATACCTTAACTAATCTAGTTATCCTTTCTTTTTTTTGAAAATAGTTATCCTTTCTTTTGATATGCGACCTAGTCGCCTATAACACAATATCAAAGAACTCTTATTCACAATACCATATTTTATTTCAATATTGTATTCAAATAAGTAAAGATTGTATTAAAAAATAATCTAAATTTATTTTATATAATCTATTGCACAATATCCCAGCACCAACCAAAATGAAGTTTTTTATTAATTTAAAACTTGAATTTATAAAAGTAAATGAAAAGGCCTTCTAAATCAAGTTTTACTAAAGAAACTAAATTCTCGGATACTCAAAAAATATAAAGGACATTATGAAGATCTATTGAAATTTGGTATCTGTAATAAGTCTATATATCTCAATTGAAATAACCTTAGACTTCATCCAATTTTTCATACAGATCCATTGCCTTCTGTTATTTGTTTCTGACTTGAAAAGAATCCCTGTAATGAATTAGAAACATGAGTTATAGCATCCAAATCAATCTACCAATATTAGAAGAAACATCAATAAAATTGATTTAGAAACAGATAAGTGATAAGAGAACACATTTCTTTTTGAATCATTTCCTTATTTTCTCATAATCCTTCTTGATGTATTCCTCTTTGTTATAGAAGAAATATTTTAATTTATGTAAACTTTTTTTTTTTATAGATTGCTTAATTCTTTATTTTCTTTCTTCATCTTTTTCTTTTATGATGCTTCTCTGAAATCATGTAAATAACTAGGATCCCTTCATATTTCAATCTCTCTTCCTCTTGTACACATTGAAAGATGAGTTCATTCATTGACCATGATTCTTTATGTGTATTATAATAAATTTTAAATTAAGTAAACTATAATGAAAAAGAATTGAAAACAAACTGAATAAGAAAGTTTTCAGATACTATCATTTCCAAGTCATTTAATTTTTTAGCTCTATCACATATTTTCATAATATGCTTTTGCACTCCAGAAATCCCATTATATTTCATAGAGATTAACTTATTCATTAGGATGCCAGCTAAGACTTTATTTGACTTGGTAAATTATTATTCTATGAAAAAAAGTACCTAGAAGCTAATTCATTATCAGGAATAGATCCTTTAATATCTCTCGAATATAGCTTTTAATAATCATAAGAGATAATTTGTTAGAATGCTCCCACTTTTTATATAATTTCTTTTTATTAGGAGTTCTAGTAGGAGTAAGTAGATCAGGCTGAGGCTTACAAAGTGCCAAATCTAAATCTAAGCATACCAAAATAATAAGAAGCTGCCCGTGCCAATCCAAATAAATAAATCTATTCAATGTAGGAATATTAGTTAGATGCAATGAGAGTAAAGCAGGGGTCATAGCTATAAATAAAAGAATATCCTTATAGTTACAATCATGATATAGATTTCAAAAAGATAACTTTGTCAATAATATTTATTATATAATTTAAAATACCTTTGGATAAAAATTTTAACATATAATAAGTTTCAACTAATTTAATCATAAATCTAAATATAATAATACCAAAACATGTATTATATAAATCATAAATATAAAAATTTTTATAATAAAAAATAATATGAAATATATAAGCAAAAACAGTAATTATGGCATGCATATATAATTTATGTTTAAATTATGATCCATGATATTAGTTATAGTTTCAGTGATTTAACCAACTATGATTATAAAAATCTATGATTATTCCCACCTTTGGATGTAAAACTCCTCGTCTTTATGCAATTCTAGTCAACCTATAACTTCAATTTTGCATCTAATTATAGTTACCTTTGGATCAACTGTAATAGATATACCTTTATGCAATTTTAAAATATAATGATAGAAATTATTAGCCCTCAATAACTTAGCTACTCAAAATCCATAGAGTGCTTCGGGTCCTTTGAAACTACACAAAAATATAGTTGAACAATGTAATAATATAAAAAATTATATATAAATAATTTAAATATTATTTAAATATTTTAATATACATAAAGAATTTAATCAAAATATTTTTTAAACTATCACGAGTCCAACGGTTCAAAAATTTTTCAAATCGGATAAAAAATGAGCAAGTTACGGAGATTTTATCAAAAATTCAATAATAAAGAATTGAACAATAAATAACATATAATATAGGGGCATTTCTAAAAAAAAACTATTTTAAAAATAAATCTATTATAAATAATAGAAACGTGAATATAATTTAAAGCCTGATAAGTGTTAAATCATAAAAATCTCAACTCAAATTAAATCTAACCTAATTTGATCGGATCTGATCAACTTATTAAATGAGCTAACTTATTAATTAATGGATTAGATCTAGACCTTAAAGGGCTAACACCCAAAAATCCAAAGCCCAAACCGGTTAACTTAATTCATCTTTATCCTCCCAAAGTCCTGTTTCTCTTCTCGACCACCATCATGAGGAGCACAAAACCACCATGATCGACGGTGCTCTTCCTCGGCAAGACTCCACCAGTGGATCACCGGTAGGGACGAACCATACCAACTTTTCCAAGGGGCTTTGCCACTCTCGTCTCTGCCACTCTCTAGGCACACCGGCACAGCTGCACAGAGGTGGAGGCGCCGTGGAGCTCCGGCGTCGCCGCGTCGAACCACGAGAGGAAGAGAGGAGTCAGCCATCGATGAAGGAGGCGACAGGTGGGGTGGGGTCGACCATCGGCGAAGGAGATAGCGGGTGGGGTGGGGTCGGTCATTGGCAAAGGAGATGGCGGGTGGGGTGGGGTCGGCATTGGCAAAGAAGACGACGAGTGGGGTGGGGTCAGTCGTTGGCGAAGGAGACGACGGGCGGGGTGAGATCAGCCATTGACGAAGGAGACGGGGGTGGAGTGGGGTCAGCCATTGATGGCAGGTGCCTTGTTAGGGGTGGGTGGGGTCAGCCATTGGCGGCGGGTGGGGGCGGCACCGCAATGGTTGCCATTGGGGAAGAAAGGAGTCGGCGAGAAAGATAGGTGAAAGAGACAATGGATGGGGTTTGGGCATCGGGATTTTGGAGGAGAAGGAGACGGCGGCGTCTCTGCAGGTGAGTTGTTCACCAAATTTTTTTTTAACAAGACTCTTTGAAAAAAGAATTTCACTAATTTTTTTATAAGACTCGATTTTGATTCTTTTTTTAGAATTTTTTATCAATTTTTTTGGATTGTTTTTGACTTATTCAAAGAACTTTAGGGGGGACAAATACCTACCATATACTAGTTTACCTTAAAACAATCTGACTGATAGAGGAGATTACAAAAAAATTAGGAGGCCCAGGTCCCCTGCCCCCTGACGGACGCCTTTGATCACTGGCCCATACCGATCACCGGCAACATTTTCCCAATCACTGGTAGTGACCTTCCATCTTCCAGTGACCAAAAAAACTTCGTTTCATCCTCTTGGGCAGCGGAGCCAAAATGGCTGCTCCCACCACCATAACTCCAAGGCCGGGGAGCCATGGGCTTGCCAACGAGCCACTGGCCAATAAAATCAGCCAGAAATAACTGTCCAACATGCCGACGGGGTGGAGCATGAGGAAAATTGGAGTGTTCCTCCTGTCAAATCCCGATCGATGATCGATGTAAAAATAAAAATCCAAATCGATGAACCACCGCCAAACTACAAGAGTTTCACCGGAGATGGGAGTCTCACCACAGCCCAAATTTCTTCATTAGAAGAAGAGGGATGATGGCAAGAAGACCTTATGCCATCCCTCTTCTTCCCCATTCTACCTATCTTTTCTTTTAAATTTTAGGAAATCAAAACTAATTTTCTGACCTTTAATTTAATTTCAAAAATATAAAAAATATAATTTTAATATTCTAAAATTATGTTAAAATTTATCTAAAATTTTTGTATGAGTGCAGAGCATGAAACCGAGATTCTAATATCACATATTTAAAAAATTTTAATCTTTTATATCTTGATCGTGCTTTTATATTCATGCAAAATCAAAAATTGCAGAAGACATACCTTGTATCATTGTTCCAGGAGCATGTAGATAGCGTAGTCCTCAAGATGTCTGTTCTTCATCTTGAGGTGTCCGATCTTTTCATTTCTCATCCTATTCTCTTAATATGGATGATCGATGGAGAATCGTTCATCACTATTATGAGAGCTGGAGAAAGGGACCAGGAAACCTCTATATTTATACCTACATATGTCTTTCTCATCATAAGACTAAAATTTTAATTAGAGTTTGATTCCAGTTCTATTTGATCAAGAAGATCGGTTTAATCAGGAATAGATTTCTTTAATCAATTGAACTCTCTGCAATTAATTCCGTACATAAAATTGATCCAAGAAATTAAACCTAAGCGATAATTAGGTCATATTAGATGTCAAATTTAACATCATCATAATATAATCAAATACGATGATTCATCATCTTCATTAACATCATCCTTGATCTTGGATGGATCATCTCATACCAAATGTTCCTCATAAGATATTACCGAACGGACCTTATTAGAATTTGAGATAGATCATATATTAGAAAAAAATCCATGAAACTATTATTTTTAATTAAGCTTATTAGATAAAAATTGGCATTGATATAAATTAAATCCTGCCACGAAGGCACCGGCAACGTACTAGTTTGGCATCAAAGGAGAAGTGCTTTAATTTGAGCTTTTATTCCACGAGAGCATAGTCATTGGAGGTAGTCGAGTTTGTACGTTATTTTTCACATATTCATACTCCGTTCAGACATCGAGCCTAGTTTGTCGTTGGCCACCTTTTCATGCCATGCACTCCCATGACTTCGTAGCCTCTCTTTTTCAACGGTCTAATGCAACGGGGTGCCAGCTAGCTAGCTCAAGTATTATTGATGTCCAAAACATTTTATTTTTATAAAAATGTCCAAAACTTTTTTATAACGTATAAGAAAGGTTTTAAATTTTCTTATTTTATAGAGGTATTTCATTGATTGTTTGAAGTAGTCGATGTTTAGAATGGACTCATTGGCAAGCAAACACCGACCCACCAAGAAAAGACTACTTGTATATAATTAAGTCATGCGAGTTGCCAAATTTGAAAATGTTATAACTTCCAAACCCAAATCGTCTCGCCAACCAAGCATGAAAGAAGTCATGCATAAGATTTGTCAAACGATCAATTGACTGACTCATGGTGCAAGCGTGGATTGGATAAATAACTAAATTCTCCTCAAAGCTTATAGAGCCAATTAAGGTGGGATGCAACATAGAAATTACAAGTAATAAATTACTTGGTTTTGCTCAAAAGAAAATATTTACAGCATTACTTGAATATCAATACGGAAAATCACAGGATGGTGAAAAAAACTTTTTTCCAAGAAGAAGATATGGTCATAAAAAGTAATCGGAGCGATGCACAAGGTATTTGTTTTCTGTACAAGAAGAGTTCTTCTATCCTGTGCATGCTATAAGAGGAGTGAATTAATTCGGAGAATTGGTGTATTAAGTTGCTGAGCCCATGTTCATAAGTCCTCTATTCCCACCATCGGGTGCAATCAGAATATTGTGCAATCTAGACCGGTGAATCATATCAACACTTGCAAGAAAGAAAGAAAAAAAAAAAAAAATCATTTCTTTTGTTGAAGCATCGTTCTTATCATAACTCATTGTGACAAAGTATATCTTGGTATGTGAATTTCCTTGATAAATTCTAGTGTAGGTGTTTTTCGGTTTTTTTCCAGGCAAATAGAAGTGTAGTTGGTTGTGATTCTTTTTTTTTATTGGGAGAATTAGTTAACGATGGAAATAATAATAAAAATATTACAGTTGGTTGAATCATGCACGATCTCACCCTTTATAATATGCACGATGCTGGATATCAGCTGCTTTAAATTGCTGCCAACTTTGTATTCGATAAGTGAACAAAATATATTGAAACAGACTCTCATATCATCCTAAATAAATAAATAAATAATCCAATCCCAACCAAATTCTTTCGAAGCGATGATCAGCTGATATTTTTATCATGATTTTGGGCTATGATTAATTTTTTATCTACCAGACAAGTTGGATGTTACCGATCTACACAAACTTGAGGGTAAATATTATAGGTGGACCGCAAGGCCTCTACCGACTGATCGCTGGTTCGAGAAAGGATCCTTACGGTGACTCGATTAAATCCAGTATTTATTCTGGGATCGGCGATCGTTGGTGTCGGGATCTCTCCCTTTGTTCCCGTTCTACTGGCTGGCATCTTAGTGGTGTCAACTTGACATACCCATCTTTAAATAGAAAAAGTTTTCACAAATTCGAGCAGCTTACATTAAACATTACCTGGCAGGCTGGGAGCCTGCAGAGATAGCTACACCGAAATTTATCCCCCCTATCCCTTTTTTTTATAAAAAAAAATATATTATAGATTACAGAATTATGCACAATCTCACCGATCGTTGCATGCACGGTCTTAGATATCATGGTTGCCATATATCGCATACACAATCTTAACATATCAATTTAGAAAAATCTCCAAAAATTATGGGATCTGATTATTACATTCAAATTTAATATCCATACCAAAACATGGGATTTGCTATTACATGATACTGTATTTGGTCTTCAATATTTTTTTTTCATAATTATGTAATTTTATTGTTGTATTCTACTATATCTAATATTCAAAGTCAAAGAGGTATATAAATGAAAGAAGAAATTAGAATCTCATTTTCAATACAGTTTTCCAAAACGGCATAAGCAAGGAAGTTTCCTACGAATCGCAGATGACGTTCATACGTTGATGTAACTGATTTCACCTAACCTATCCTCGTTTGCAGAAGGAGACCTCATCTATATATTCCCTGGTTTTATAGATCACCATAGCCTTAACTTATACTACTGCTCTTTGAGTTCCGATCTCACTCATGGAGACCTTCTCTTCGAGGCTTCTGCTACCGATCTTCTTCACCTCACTCCTGTTGCTTTCCTCTCCAAAACCTGATACCGTGGCAGGTAACCAACTAAACTTTCACCATTTATTAACAAGAAGTTGCTAATTATAAACCAGTTTGCTGGTAAAATCTTTAGGTGATGGTGTACCAGTTACTTAAGAAGATCTCTCTTACGAGTTGATTGATTCTTTCAGGGGAGATCGTTGGAACATCTGGGCAGTCCATCAGCTGGCATGGTGGTGTGGCGCTTCCTCGAAGATTGGGACCTCGAGTTCCCAAGCTTCCTCCTTCTTCGCCGTATCGAAACCCTAGCATCGGACCGGCAAACGCGCCTCCGTCACCACCAGAGGGAATCTGATTAGAGTTAACGACTGGACCATGCATACGCCGTTGCTGTTCGAGATAAAGGTTTTTCTTTTTCTTTTTTTTTTTGGGGGGGGGGGGGGGGACGGAGATATTAGAATTAATTTATCATTTATTATTAATAAAATCTAAGAGCCCGTAATTATCATTATTAAAGTCTAAGAGTTTTATCTAAAATAAAAAATTATCTAAAAATCTAGAAGATAGGTAGAAGTTTAAGAATTTTATAAAAAATATGTGGGTTACGTTGAAGAATGTGTATTTATGAGAGGAGATAGAGAATCACTCTCATGTACCTATAAAATAGATCCTGGAATCTTATATTTTATCCGAGTAGTATGAAATGAAATATGATATACATATATTGTCCTCTACTTCTCGAAGAATTATTTAAGTATTAGATTTTTTTATACTCCATCAAAAGTGCAACCAAATTTCCAATATAGGGTACGAGAGTGCTGTCAAAAATTTCGATATTTGGTATCCGAGCATTTTTAAAATTCTAACGGTTGCAGAAGTTACAAGATTAACGGTTTGAAGTAAGTGGTTATGCATCGGGGAAATTACAGTATGTATGGATGCAATATAAAATTCTCGTGTTTCGTTGTCAGAGGAGAAAGATATAATTTGTAATTCTGTAATACCTGATATAATTTGTAATTCTGTAATTTAATTTGGAAGTACATTGCATGATTAGAGATATTTGCGGGTTTGTGTAGATCTATAAAATTTTGAATTCATGCGATAGAAAAGTTCTTTAAAGATGGAAACTTGTGAGTTTCTCTGTTTTTTTTTTTTTTTAATTATGTTGAATATGGGTGAGTTCATAGTTTTTTAATTTTTTAAAAAGGGAGCGGAGGTTATTTTCTACTCAACCGCTCGACCGTGATTTCAATTACAACAACGAAGCCTTATCCCATTATGATGTGATCAGGTTTGGAACACTACTCTAAATCAATATTTAAGAAAGAAACAGAAAATTAATTGAGAAGAAATGTAAGTCTGGGTTTAATTTTGGTATGCATGCATGGTCCGTCCACGGATAGTGTCTCATTGTGATTCTTCCAGTTATTTTCAATTGTAACTTTGATCGATCATTTCACTGTTGAAATATTCTGATTCAGCAAGAAATTTCTCCGCTATGGTGATAGATATCTTGCAGCCTGCTAGAGGTGCAAATAGATCAAGTCAGCCGTGATCCCGGCATGACTTGGTTTTTTTAATTGGATCCAAATATTCAATCTAGATCCAACTCAAAAATAGAAGAGTAAGTCAAATCGGATCAGGTTCATAGCCAAAGTTTTCAATCCAACGTGTCATTCAAATCGAGTCCATGCATAGCCCAACTTCGATATGAAAAATTCGGATCTAGCTCAAGTACAAATCAAACGAAACTAACTATATTTTAATTATGATATAGTCAACTATTATTAATCTTGAAATATAAATAATAAATAATATTATTTTCAAAACAAATTAGAATATAATAATAATTTTAAAACTATCTTTATATTAAAAATATTATTTATATAAGTCTTAAATTATAGCTTAAAGGTTTAAATAGAACAATCCCTGATGGTATACTAGATTTCTAAATTTAATAAACCTAGACTCAAACTGAAAAATGAAACAGATCTAATTTTAAAACCTGACCCAATCCATAAATCATTTAAAATAGATTGGAACATGTCTAAGCGAAGCAAGCCAAATCAAGTTGCTGATCAACTTGACCTATTTCCGACCTTAAGGACTTCTCTAGTGAAGTTATTTGTTGGATTAAATTATATAATAGAATATCATTATTTCTTTTCTATTTTATCTTAATTGTTCTCGTTAGACATTTCCATGACATTATATATTGAGAACTTGATGTCCTGGGATTCCTAACTTTGTGTTAGATTACGTAGGGCTAAAATGCAATCAACATAGATCGGATACCAATATTACCATATCCATATATCTTTATTTTATCCGATGAATACAAATATGCATTCGAATATTAGTTGGATGTAAAAATTTGTATCCATGTTTGTTTTAAACAGATATTGATATAAATTGAATATAGAAAGCATGGATATAAATATGGATATAAGTAAGATAATTAAACTTTATAACCATAAATTGAAAGATATTATTAAGTGTATGATAAATCGAGTTAATAGTATATTAATATAGTTATATATTTTTTTAAAAAGTTAATAAGTATCATATAAATTAAATAGGATTACAAATAGAATCGAATATTTGAATATGGATTGAATAGTTGTTTATCAATATCCATATCTATTTTTTTGTAATGCATATAAATACAGATACCAATATTAGCTAGATAATCAAATTTATGTTTATTTTGAATAGATTCAGATAAAAAAATAGATTTTGATGAATGTTATCCCATCTACTTTCATCCCTATGTAGCAGTTAAATATTAGCAGTGTGGCGCTCGTCTAACATTCTTATGTTACCCTCGCACGGCTCCATATAAATCTCCTAGAGGAAAGATATAAAGCTAATAGGGGTGTAAACAATTTTGGTCGAACTATCCAAACCATCCAACCTGATACAAATCGAACCAAATATGATGGTTTGATAGCTTAACTAGTTTGGTTCAATTTAATAAAATAGAAAAACCAAAATATCAGTTTGATTATCGATTTACTAATTAATGTACCCATTAAAAATGAACCAAATCGAATAACCAATGTCATTTTATATATTTATATATACAATGATACATCAATATTACATATTTTATATTCTCATCCTTAAAATATCATGCAAGTCTATTATTTTTATTTTCTCATTCATGACCTTCCTTCTTTCAATGATTTTCTAACTTCTTAGTTCTCTTCTCTCTCTTCATTTTTTTTAAAAAAAATTAAGACTAACCTGCTTAATCCAAAAAACTATTCAATCCGTTCAAATACTTGGAAAAGCTATATCAACAAACTGAACAGAAGATACAAAACAGAACCGAAGAAATTGATTGTGTTTAACCAAATATTTGGTTTTAGGAATACCGAAAAGTCAGTTTAGTATCAAAAAATTATTTACAATCATAGTGCAAGAATACAAGCAAAGATCTTCAGCTATGGAGGCGGTCATCCCAAAGACCTCCAAGGGCGCGCAGCACCTGAAGGGTGTTAGCAGAGGCTAGGAGTCCGTACAAGAGGCTGTCAGGATATGCAGTTACAGCGGGGTTGTGCAGCAGTATATTGCCAGGTTTGCCAAGGCTTGGGGCACCAAGGTGGAGATTGTAAGGTTTTGTGTGGTGCTCCCAAGCATTGGAGAGACTTGGAATACCATGACAGGGATGTTGAAGGCAATCCGTGGAGCTTGGGGGCGTGTCCTAAGCGGATTCCTGGATGTGTTCCAGGGATGCTCTAAGTTTGAGTATTTTCTCATGTGACTTAGGGGAGAGTTTTTTTTAGAGATTGTAACATAACCTAATTGGGTTATGGGGTTGGATCCAGGTTTGTTAAATTGGTTAGGAGGTTAGCTTAGTTGGTTAGATGGTTAGTTGTTGGTTGGTTAGCCCAACTACTCAGGATCCTAACCAAATTGGTTGGTTGTAACTAATTAGGAAGCCCAACCATGTGAGGTGTTCTAACCAGTTTATTATTGACCCAAAAATCCAATTCCTAACCACCCATTGGATTGAGTCCTAACAAGATTCAAGAAGTTGTTGCAGTCCAACAAGAAGTCCAAGATTAGATGCCCAACTAATCAAGAAATGGTTGACGCCCCATGTGCTATTTAATGTAAGGAGGGGGCGTGCGGTTTGGATGTCTCACGGTGTGGAGTCTATGAGGACTTATCATGGTCCTGGTCTTGGACCTTGAGGGCTTAAGAACGCCCTTGGGGGCGTGGACTGTGGGGAGACCTCCTGAGTTTCAAGGAGTTCACGATGATGGGCTGCAGAGAAGCGCACGTGAGGGAGATATCACGTGAAGGACTTGGTGCCATGGGATGTTCCACTGGTCTTTGAAGAAGGGACGCACATTGAGGTATTGTCCGTGCATGGCGTACGTGGGTTCTTGGGGCATGAGGCCTGCAAGAGAGAAGATGTGCGAGACAGTGAGAAGCTTCTGGGGTTTCAGAAGGGGTGCTATCAAGTGTTATCTTGTTTGTTGTGACAAGGTTCTTCTCTAAAAAAATAAAGCAATCTCTTTTTTTTCTCTTACATTTATATCTCCATTATTGCATGATATTGAATCTAAGAATAGGTTGTTGAATTGTATCCTTCCACGTTGCTTCCGCTGCATCCACTGCGTATAGGCGCTGGTCCGGATCTACCAACAAGTGGGATCGGTGCCTGGAATTTTTCCAATAACTGGTATCAGAACTTGGTTTTAGCCATTGTTCGAGCGGAAGCGGAGCGGTTTCAGAGTTGCTGGTTTGAAGGTAGAAGAGGAGGATTCAAGGAGTGCATCGAGGCAGGTGGAGTTGTGCGTGGGTATGATATCCCGCATGGATGAAGAAAGGAAAAGCCCAGATTTTTTAAGTTCACCGAACTACATCAGCAGAGACGATGCCAAGGGCAGCTCAAGGAGACAAGAGACAGTCTCAGGGAGTGCCGGGGGTATCGGACAGTCTGGAGTATCCTGATATGGCTACATTGGCCTAGAACGGAGATTGGAGCTGATGGAGATGGCAACTCAGGGAGACCGGGGACAGGTCTCAGGGAGCGCCAGGAACATCATGCAGCCAGAAGACATGCTGGGACATGATGGAGCAGCCATGTGGAGATGGTTGCTGGGTTAATCGTTGGGTTAGCAGAAGAGTTGGGATGGGCTTTTGGTTTCGGATGATCCTACAGGATGCAGTGAATCTGAAACGGTCTCGGAGGGGTCCGCGTGATGCTGAGGGTTCTAGGAGGCAGCGGCTTGGTACGAGGTTCAGGTGCAAGCTCAGCAGGACAACATTGAGTAGCTGGCCTCGGGATTTCTTTCTGTGGCATCAGTGGGACTTCAGTCTCAAGTGAAGCGCCGGTGATAGGTGGCTTCATGGGTGGAGCAGGATTCGACATAAGTTCAGAGCAAGAGGTGCAAGGATACTGGCCAGGTCCAAGTACGAGCACCCGGGGTGTACTTAGCCGGTGGAGAAGAGTGTGCAAAAATTGGCGTGGCTTTGTGGAGATGGTGTCAGGTAAGGCTCCAGTTATAGCGAGTGCCATTTCAGATTCACTGTATTCTCTTTAGGGAAGTCCAAGAAAAAGTCTGATGCAGCTGCTAGGCAGAAGAAAGGCTACAATCATGGTGCAAGAATACAAGCAAGGATCTTCAGCTATGGAGGCGATCATTCCAAAGGCCTCCAAGGGCGTGCAGCAGCTGAAGGGTGTTGGTAGAGGCAAGGAGGTCCGCACAAGAGGCTGTTAGGACATGCAATTACAACGGAGTTGTGCAGGAGGACATTGCCAGGTTTGCCAAGGCTTGAGGCACCAAGGTAGAGACTGTAGGGTTTTACGTGGTGCTCCCAAGCCTTGGAGAGACTTGGGAGGCCATGGCAGGGATGCTGGAGGCAATCCCTGGAACTTGGGGGCGTGTCCCAAGCAGATTCCTGGAGGTATTCCAGGGATGCTCTAAGTTTGAGTATTTTCTCATGTGACTTAGAGGGGAGCTTTTTTGAGAGATTGTAACATAACCTAATTGGATTATGGGGATAGGTCCAGATTTGTTAAATTGGTTGAGAGGTTAGCTTAGTTGGTTAGACGATTAGTTGGTTGGTTGGTTAGCCCAACCATCCAGGATCCTAACCGAATTGGTTGGTTGTAACCAATTAGGAAGCCCAACCATGTGAGGTGTTCTAACCAGTTTGTTATTGGCCCAAGAATCCAAGTCCTAACCATCCATATGATTGAGTCCTAACAAGATTCAAGAAGTTATTGCAGTCCAACAAGAAGTCCAAGATTAGACGCCTAACTAATCAAAAAGTGGTTGACGCCCCATATGTTATTCAATGTGAGGAGGGGGCATGCGATTTGGATGTCTCACGGTGTGGAGCCCATGAGGACTTTTCACGGTCCTGGTCTTGGATCGTGAGGGCTTGAGGACATCCTTGGGGGCGTGGACTATGGGGAGACCTCCTGGGTTTCAAGGAGGCCATGGTGATGGGCTGCAGAGAGGCGCACGTGAGGAAGATATCACGTGGAGGCTTGGTGACGTGGGGGTTTTGGAAAAGGGATACACGTTGAGGTATTGTCCGTGCGTGGCATACATGTGTTCTTGGGGCGTGAGGCCTGCAAGAGAGAAAACGTGCGGGACAGCGAGAAGCTTCTGGGGTTTCAGAAGGGGTGCTGTCGAGTGTTGTCTTGTTTGTTGTAACAAGGTTCTTCTCCGAAGGAATAAAGCAATCTTTTTTTTTTCTCCTACATTTATTTCTTCATTGTTGCATGATATTGAATCCAAGAATAGGTTGTTGGACTGTATCCTTCTATGTTGCTTCCGCTGTATTCGCTGCATATTGGTGCTGGTCCGGATCTTCCAATAAATAGGATCGGTATCTGAAATTTTTTCAACAGCGATGGCCGAGGCACCATAGAGAATCTAGCCCTTGCATTAAGGGGTCATGTCAAGGGAGATGTAGATGAGGTTGCACTCACCGATGTCGAGGAGGGACTCATGCACAGCTTCAAGTACCGGGTTAAGGTGCAGGTCTGGCAGATGGCCTGGGTTGTGGTGCGGTTTGGGCTTGGACTGGAGGAGTGGGCCCAACAATAGACTTGGCCCACAGACACGCTAAACATTGCAGGGGAGAGACTCAGACGAGCCAACTTCTCTTTCGACCTCTCCAATAGCTAGAAGAAGACCAAGCCAAGCCATCCATAAACCCAACCTGGCGCGGTGGCGCATCCATATGATGTCACCGTATACGACGACAGAGGGACAGTGAGGATCGAGTGACGGAGGTATGACGTCGGCAGGGAGAAGGCATTCGATGTGGCCATCCTCGACCTCTACTATGATCCATTGCCTCGCTTAGAAGATCTCGGTGAGAGATGGATGGTTTTTTTTTTTTTTTTAATTATAGGAGAGCTACATGAAAAAATCACAATGATTCTGCTCTCTCTCCTCGTATCAGCAATTTTTTTTTTTTTTTTTTTTACTCCATTCTTCCTGTGACATGTCGAGCTTTAATCGACTTGGTCCAGAAATAATATCGTCGACCTGTTTTCAACCAATAAATTTTCCTGCAAGCTCTCTCTCTCTCTCTCCCTCTCCAGGAAACCAGGCATGTTGGAGTTCCAAGTCCCACCTCCTCTTAATTTTAACCCCTTCCTTTCCCCAAGACCCCTCCTTCTCCGTCCCTCCACCGCCTCTCTATCACCACCACCACTGCCAGCTTGGCGAAAGGACCCACGTCCCAAGCACCATTTCACGGTGAAGTACTTCATCATCTATCATGGCTTCCCCGATGACAAAGCCACCGGACCTTCCAAACACCTCACAACCATCAGATTTACCCTAAATCCTGATGCTACCTTTGGCTTCCTCAAAAACGCCATGGCTTTGTCAACATCCACATCAGCCATCTCAAATCCTCTTACCCTACCATCCTCTGCGCCAGCATCGACAACTCTCTGGACCCAACTTCCGGGCTCTCAGAGCATCGGAGAAGCTAACGCCACCCTCACCTAGCTTGCTGTTGCAAGCCCTTATCCGCTCATCCAACATTCTACCATGCTCAGGATCTAGTTTTGGAGAGATTTCTTCGGTGGCAACAACTCCCTCCTTCGAGCCTTAAAAAATAACTAGAATCTCTTCACCCACGACATTGATAGGAACATATCTCCAAATATTGATCTTTTATAGCAACAAGGATTTCTTACATGTTAAGAATAAAGGATGGAAAACTAAAATCAACAAGAAAAGTAAAGTAAAAAATAAGTACATTAAGAACATAAAGAATTTACCAGGCTCAAAATATGATAATGTGTCGTTCCAATGTTCTCGGACAAAGCTCTCCATATGCATATTTTTATTGATCATGACAAGAAACAATATCAAGGAAAAAATAATCTCTAATCTCTCTTTTTTTTTTCTCTCTTTCTATGACAAGAATAAGATTGTAAAACCTGAAGACCGATAATACAAGAGAAAAAGAATCCATGAAGAACTAGAACTACCTCTTAGATACTTCCATACAAGAATATAAGGCAATGGATATATATAAATAATTTTTATTGAATTTGACAAGACTAGAATTATTATTCTTATTGGACGAGGACTAAAATTATTATTCTTGTTGGACAAGGACTATCCATATTCTTATCCTTTTCTTTTGTAGATAAGGATTACCCTTATTTCTTGCGAAATGTGGCTTCATTAACTAATATATATCCCGCTTAAAAACATGTGCTATCAATAAAAAAATATCAACAATAGATCGACCTTGCCATTCACTACTAATCACGTAGCTTCAAGTCCGAGAGAAGTCATCTTATTCCAATTAAATTTCTCTCAAGTCATAAGCTTCATTAATATATCATTTTCTTTTATATTTGTATAAATTTTCAACAATGACATATAACCATGCTCTACTATGTCAAGCATAAAATAAAAACAAACATCAATGTACTTTGTACAAGAGTGAAAAGCTAGATTTCTCGATAAGTATAAAGCACTTTGACTACCATAATACAATTCCAATACATTCTATTTAATCTTGAACTCCCCAAATAATTGTCCAAGTCATATGGCTTCTTTGCATGCATGCGCAACTGCAATTCACCCTATCTCTATCATAGACAAAGTTATAACTAACTATAACTTTAACTACCAACTTATAGCACTGCCTATCATGGAAAATAGGTATTATGTGGCAGAATGCCTTCTATCTCTATCTCCAGCAAAATTTGCATTAATAAAACCAACACACTCCAAATCCATGAGTCCATAATAGAGCAAATAATTAAAAGTACCCCTTAGATATCCAAAGATCCATTTCACCACTGTCAAACAATTATTACTAGGATTTACCATGTACCAACTTATTGCTCTACATGTATAATGTCGAGTCTCATATACACCGTAGCAAACATTAGCTAGACTTCCTAATATTGATAAATATAGTACTTGAGCAATGTTTATCTTCTCTCCTTCAGTATCAGGTGATGCTCCAAACATAACTTTATGTAGATAGAAAAGGGGGTTCCAATTTTATATTCTGTATATTGAAGTACCACAAAACCCTTTCCATATAGATTTTTTGGGTCAATCAAATCTTCCGATCATTTATCTCTCATAGTACCTTCTTACCAAGAATTTGATTCATAGCTCCTAAATTTTTATATCAAACTTTCCGGCCAACTAAGCTTTAAGCATAAATATACAATGCTTGTTGTTACTTACCACAATCATATCATCTACATACAATACCAAGATACAAAAATTACCATCATTATAATTGTAGAAATATGTACAATGATCAACCTTTAATTTATGAAAATCCAAGCTCATAATAAAGGAATCAAGTCACCTATACCAGCACTTTGACATATGTTTCAACCCATATAGCAACTTGTTTAACCGACAAACCAAACTCTCCTTTTTTTCAATAAAGCCTTTAGGTTATATCATATAAATCTCTTCCTCCAAGTCACTATATACGAAAACAATTTTGATGTCTAACTGCTCTAACTGCAAGTCCATGATTGCCATAATTATCAGCATAACTTGATAGCAATAAAACAAACAACTAAAGAAAAAGTCTTATCAAAGTCAATATATGGTTTCTAAGCATAGCCCTTGACCACAAGTCTCACCTTAAACCTTTCAACATTGCCCTTAAAGTCTTTCAATTTGCAAACTCAGTGACAACCAATTACTTTCTATCTCTTAGATAGTTTAACAAGATCCCAGGTCTTGTTGTCTACAAGGAGTTCATCTCCTCCTTCATAGCACATTGCAATCTGTTACCACCAAGATTGTCGTGGCCCGTAGCTGCTGTCGACGTTGGATCGTCCCTCATCTCTTCGGGATTAGTTTGCACTTCAAGACCTGCAAAACAGGGTTAGAGACCCGGGCCGGGGATTCCAACGGGGGCACTCCGACGATCAAGTCAGTGACAATCCAGGAAAACATATCCTCCTAGTCGAGCCCCTCGGAGTCGAGCCCTGCCTCTCCAGCTCGGCCTCCACCTCGGACGAATGCGCCAGCAACCGAAGGGGCGACACCGTCCTCCCTGGATGTCGGCGAGTCACCCGAGGATCGCAAAGAGGCGCCCACCAGGCCGTAATAACTGCCCACAACTATCACTTATACCGGAGGAGGAGGAAGCTCTATGATCGGGGCACCATGCTCTCCACCAACCACCTGCACCACCCGAAAGAAGAAGTCAACCAGGAGATTCGAATCCCGGGGGCGGCGGCCCCTCGATCGAGGCACTGGCAAGTTTCTCAGAATGGAGTAACCGGGAGGAATGTCAGAATGCATAGCAGGTTCCCTTATCACGAACCAGGAAAGGCGTCCCGTCCACAACACGGAACGCCGTTGCACGAGCCTGCTAGCACGGGAAAGATCCCGAGGTAGGCATTTGGCAACCACTTAGGCTTAAAAGAGCCATCGGCATCCCCAACGGGGAAGGTAGGAATAACAACAATATACCGAAAACACACTCAAGCAAGCAAGGGAGGCAAGGTCACACAGGAGAGCCAACTCCGGTTCACCTCGGCCATCACCATCTCCAGCACACTTGCATCCTACTCACACATCATTCACTCCTCCTAGCATGGAGTCCATCTTAAGGGGCTCGACCAGGAGGATCTGTTCTCCTGGATCGTCATTGACTTGACTATCGGAATGCCCTCGCCGGAATCCCCGGTCCAGGTCTCTAAGCCTGTTTTGTAGGTCCTAAAACACAGACCAGTCCCGAAGAGACGAGAGACGATCCAACGTCGATAGCAGCTACGGGCCACAACGATCTTGACGGTAACAGATTGGCGCGCCAGGAAGGGGGAGATGCAGGATGCACTTTAGTCCAACCTAAACCCCTTGCAAGCAGTTCACCGGGAGGATGGTGACGATGCAGGCGGGAGAAGTCTCCACCAGCTGTGCAAGAGATCTCCCTTCCCGTGGGGACCTGCATAGTCCAGAAGGGGAGCTCCGCGCTCCAGCTTAACCACCTCTGATGGACGTCCAGCTGACCGCACTCATCCAGTAGATGTAGATCCTCACTGCAGTAGTACTCCAACTCCAACACCAGCAACAATCCTTGGCTACCCACCAGCAGCTAGGGACCCCCGCGGCCTATGTCACAGCATCCCATGATAGCCTGCATTCCTTCCAAGGAAGGCCTTCATAGCCGCGAGCCATCACCAACCACCGGGATAGTCACCAAACTCCGGCGAAGAGACAACGGACTGGATCTGCCGATCGGGAGAGCCGGTCCCTGAATCTCGAGCGGGTGATATCCAAACCCTGCCAAGGTCGAAAAAGCAAGACCCCCCCATCATGGACACCATCCCATATCACATTCTCCGTCTCCTTCGATGGAGGGTTCTACTGACGAAGCCATCAGGCGCATGGCAGAGAAGCGCCTGGAGGAGCATGACCGCAAGCTGGTGGAATTATCCCACCGGTTTGCAAATCTACAGGGCTCCACCAGCGAGCCAGCGGACTATGATGCCCACCCCCATTCTCCAGAGAAGTCTAAGAGGAACCAATTTCGGCTCGGTTCCACATGCCGCAGGTGGATACCTACGATGGGACCACCGACCCCCTGGATCACCTTGAGAGCTATAAAGCCCTCATGAGGGTCCAGGGAGCCACCAACACTCTCCTCTGCATTGCCTTCCCTGCTACTCTCCGGAAAGCAGCTCGGGTGTGGTTCACCCGCCTGGAGCCAGAGAGCATTAGCTCATTTGCTCAGCTGGAGCAGAAGTTCGTGGCTCACTTTGATGCTTGTTGGAAGATGCCACGTGAGACGGACAACCTCTTCTCTGTTAAGCAGCAGGATCGTGAGTTCCTACGGGATTACGTGGCCCATTTCAAGGCTACCGCGCTGAAGATCTACAACCTTGATGAGCCAATTACTATGCTGGCACTGAAGAAAGGGCTCAGGACTTCCCGCCTGACCTACTCCCTTGATAAAAGCCTCCCAAGTCTTACTCCGAGCTCCTCCTCCGAGCCTAAAAGTACATCTGTGCTGAGGAGACGGATCAAACGAGAAGAGAGCTGGACGGAAGGCCTCTGAAGAAGCCCTCTCCCGGGGAGACCTCCGAGATGCGGAAGCCCAGATCAGCCACTCTGAAATTTTGCCAGAGGCCAAAGTCGAGAAGAGATCCCATCCTGGAAGAGAGTTTCACTCCTCTCCTTATCCCGAGGGAGAAGATCCTCATGGAGATCGAGGGTGAGTGCTACCTAAAGTGCCCGCCTCCGCTGAAGCCATCCAACGGTCATGACAGGATGAAATATTATAAATTCCACTATGACTACGGTCACGACACCGAGGAATGCCGCAACCTCAAAAGGGAGATTGAATACCTCATAAAGAGGGGCTACCTCAGAAGGTTCATGGGGGGCAGACCTCCGACGGAACCACAGACGCTCGCCGTGCTCCCTCCGGTCCCTGCCATCAACAACCGCCCTACTGAGAAGCCAGTAGGGATGATATGCTAGGGAGCCGAGCGCGTTTCCAAGAAGGCCCGGGGTGGGGGAGATTTTAAGAATGTACTTCCCTTTGCCAGGGAAGGGGGGATGAAAATGAAAATATAAACAATGATATCGTGGTCGTCGAGATGATGATTGCGAAACATCCTGTAAAATGCATCATGGTTGATAATGGGAGCTCCACGGACGTGCTTTTCTACGATGCTTTCTCCAGGATGAATCTATCTTCTACTCAGCTCAGACACGTTCACACACCCCTCGTTGATTTCATGGATGACTCCGTGCGAGTCGAAGGGGAGATTACTCTCCCCGTTACTGCCAGAACGCCATCTCAGCAGAGCACCGTAATGATGACATTCATGATTGTTAGGCTCCCTTCAGCCTACAATGTGATCCTTGGCTGACCCGGGCTCAACCTGCTCGACATGGTCATCTCCACAAAGTGGCTATTGGTGCAGTTCCTGACTCCCTACGGTATCGGGGAAATGAGGGGGGCATCCTAACCCATTCAGCACTGCCTCCAAACCATCCCCGGGGCCAAAGCTACAGAGGATGACCCCAGCTCAAACGACCTCGACCAAAGGGCATTGGACCCCAAAGGTGGCCCAATCGAGCACCTACTGTCATACCCTTTCAGAGCCGACCCGGCGAAGATGGTGCAGATTGGAGCACAGCTACAAGATGATGAATGAGCCCATCTTTTGGAGTTCCTCCGGGCGAACGTTGATGTGTTCGCTTGGATAGCGGCCAACATGCCTAGGATCCTGCCAGAGATCATAACCCACAAGCTAAGCGTTGACCTGAAGTACCGCCCTGTCCGGCAGCAGAAGAGAAGTTTCACACCGGAGAGATAAAGGGCGATCAACGAGAAGATGGACAAACTCCTCACAGCTGGCTTCGTTCAGGAGGTGCAGTATCTGAGCTGGCTGGCAAATGTGATTATGGTAAAGAAGAATAATGGAAAGTGGAGGATCTATGTAGACTACACCGACCTCAACCGAGCCTGTCCAAAGGATAACTTCCCGCTGTCGAAGATCGATTAGCTACTGGATGCCACCTTGGGGCACCGCTTGCTCTCCTTTATGGATGCATTCTCTGGATACAACCAGATCCGGATGTACCTGGAGGACAAGGAGTACACCACCTTCATCACCGATCGAGGGACGTACTGCTATCTGATGCGGGATGACTCTAAGAATGCTAAATATGCAGTAAAAATAATAAACTAATTTTTTTTGTGATTTTTAGATTTAGGTTTGATGGCTAATTTCTCAAAGCAAAGTAAAGAACTAGCAGGTATTTAGCAATTCTAAGAATCAACTTGTCGCAGGCTAAATCATGCAAGATAACTAAAAGACAGGACTCAAAAATTGAGAAATTCCTGGCTTAGGATAGTTAACTTCAAGCAAATCAGATAATAAGAGAAGGGAAGGTTTCATACCAGTCAGAGATGATAATATCAGTAGCAAAAGAAATCACTCACAACTCTGATCGGAGCCTGGAAGAAGAAGCCTTGTTTTCCTTGAATTTGATGGCGAATATGGGTGGTCCAGGCAGCAAAAAAGGCCTCCTCGAGGGAGGGGAAGCACCTCGAGGATCCTACAAGCATCAGAGTTAATCAAAACAGCAATTAAAAATAAGAAAAGAAACTATGGATTGAAAGGAATCAAGATTAGGGTTAGAAGATGGCTGTTTGAAGCTTGTTGAAGATCTCCTCGGTTGGCGGCCTAGGGCACTCCTCCTTGGACGTGTGAAGGCTTGGATGGTAGTGAGTTAGGGTGTGGAAGGAATCTAGGGCAGCAAGGAATTCGTCCAAGTACAAGAACACAAACCAAAGAACCAAAACAAAACACCAACACAAGGTAATAACTCAAAATTTCAGCAAGTTGTATTCATAAGAAAGAGATGCTTACAAGAGGGGGAGGGGTGGGGTATTTATAGAGTTCCCATGCCCTCACTAACCATGATTACACTTGGGTTACAAGTCCTCTTCCCAATTGGAATACAAGTCCTTTCCTAGCTAGGTTAGAAAAACAAATCCCCATTAGATTAGGAATTGACCTAGTCTTCTCCTTTTTCCTTCATGCTTTGACCTTTCCACTCAAGGACACCTCTTGGACTTGGTCAACACTTCAAGGACGTCTAGGGGGCATGTTGGGCCTTTAGGAGCAGCAAGGGGCCAGCCCAAAGGGGCTTGGGTGCATAGGTTTGGGCCTCTGGAAGCTGGGGTGGCCTGATAGCCTGGTAGCAGGAATATTCCCTGGAATCTTGCTTCTTAAGGGCTTGGGCTTGGCACCTGGGCTTGATTTCTTTGAGCTTGGATGTAGGTGGACCTCTGGAATCATGGGTGCCCTGTTTTGAGAATATGCTCTGGCATCTGGAAGGGAATATGGGCATCTGGAGGGCATCTGAAAGGAATCAGGGTTTCAAGAAGCATATTTGATCCTGAGTTGTCACACAAAATCCAATGGGCTGATGTAGTAGCCTCTGACTCCTGGATGTGGCTTGGTGGAACTCTAAAATAGGGTAACCTCCTCTATTGTACAAAAATTGGGCTCATACTGAACTCATAACTGATGTACATGACTCAAAATACCGACTAGGTTGAGGGTTGAGACAAATCAACTAACCTCAACTTATTACATGACTCAATTCTAGTTGATTACAAAATTTGATACATGGCTAGGTAAACCAAATAGGGTCCAATAATCTGTGTCTGATCCTGGTGCCCCCACCACTATCGGATGATGCCGTTCAGCTTGAAGAATGCTAGCGCCACATACCAGCGCCTGGTTAACCAGGACTTCAGAGACCAGATCGGCAAGAACATGCAAGTCTATGTGGATGACATGCTCGTCATGAGCAAGCCAAGTTCGGACCTCGTAGTCGACTTCGTGGAGGCTTTCCAAAACCTCCAAGAGCACAAGATGAAGCTGAATCCGGCGAAGTGTGCCTTCGGGATAGCAGTAGGAAAGTTCCTCGACTTCATGGTGACTCAAAGGGGGATCGAGGCAAACCCGAAAAATATCCAGGCGATCATCGACATGGAGCACCCGACCTCGAAGAAGCAGGTCCAGTGCCTGACGGGTCGGATCGCTACACTGAGCCGATTTATCTCTAGGTCAGCGGACCGCTGCCTCCCCTTCTTCAAGGTGCTATGCAAGATGAGCAACTTCACTTGGATGGAGGAGTGCAGGATGACCTTCGAGGAGCTTAAAGACTTCCTGGCATCACCACCACTGCTCTCCAGGCTGGAGGCAGGAGAGGAGCTCTTGTTGTACCTGGTGGTCACCCCTGGAGTCGTCAATTCGGTCCTCGTCTGCACGGACAAGGACGAATCCCAGAAGTCGGTGTACTATACCAGCAAGCTCCTTCGGGACACCGAGATCAGGTATACCCGATCTGAAAACCTTATTTTCGCACTTATCATGTCTACTCAATGTCTCAGGCCGTACTTCCAAGCACATCCAATTACGGTCTTGACGGACCAGCCCTTGAGAGTTGTGCTCAGCCATCCCGACACGTCCAGATACTTGGCCAAGTGGGCACTAAAGCTCAGCGAGTTCGACATTGTGTACCGATCGAGATCGTCCCAGAAGGCTCAGGTGCTGGCTGACTTCCTAGTCGAGTAAGCGAGACTCACCGAAGAGCCAGAGCAGACGGTCCTGGAGCATCAAGAGGAGCCCGGTGCAGAGGAAGATCTTGGATCCTCCATGTCGACGACATGTCCAACGCGGGAGGAAGCGATGCAGGCTTAATCTTCGCCAACAATGATGGAGTTGTGGTTGAATGCACACTCCGTTTTAAGTTTGCCATGATAAATAACCAGGCAGAGTACGAAGCACTCCTCGCAGGCCTCAGGATCTCCCACGAGCTAAGTGTAAGGAGCCTGAAGGTCTTCACCGACTCCTAACTGGTGGCCGGACAGGTCTTCGGAGAATACGAAGCAAGAGATCCCCAAATGATGAAGTACCTGGAGCAGGTCTGCTCAAGCACGGCAGGTTTCCAGCGCTTCAGCATCTCTCACATCCTCCGAGGTGAGAATGCTCATGTCGATGCACTGTCAAGGCTTGTGACCTTGCCGGACTCGTCACTGGGGCGAGCTTACATCGAGTACCTCGAAAATCCAAGCAACGAGGCTCCTGCCAAGGTGCAGCAGGTCACCCCGGAACCGAGCTGGATGGATAGGTACGTCAGATACATCACCAATGATACTCTACCGGAAGACTGAGCAGAAACAGGCCTCATCAAGAAGAAAGCCTCGTGGTTTGTCCTTATGGAAGGACAACTTTACTGCCGATGTTACTCTTATCCACTCTTGAAGTGCCTGAGACCTGCAGAGGCATCCTTCGTGCTCCCAGAGATCCACGAAGGTCTTTGTGGGAACCACGTTGGGGGGAGGACGCTTACGTACAAGGCCCTCCATCAAGGTTACTATTAGGAGACTATGAGGGAGGATGCCATTGACTTCGTGAAGAGGTGCGACCGGTGCCAGCGCCACGCCCACATACAACGTTAGTCGGCGGCACCGCTCTCCCAGCTCTCCACCCCCTGGCCGTTCGCCTAATGGGGGATGGACATCCTGGGTCCGTTCCCTCCAGCTTCAGGATAGCGGAAGTTCTTAATAGTGGCCATCGACTACTTCACCAAGTGGGTAGAAGCGGAGCCACTGGCACGGATCACGGAAGCCAAGGTCCGCCAGTTCTTTTAGAAGTCGATCGTCTACTGATTTGGACTTCCCCACAGTATCATCACTGATAACGGGCGGCAGTTCGACAATCGGGAGTTTGAAGAATTTTATGCCGAGCTCGGCATCCAGCATCGCTTCACCTCGGCCGCTCATCCCCAGACCAACGGGGAAGCCGAGGTGACCAACCGGACCATCCTCCAGGGACTCAGGACCAAGCTGGACCAAGCCAAGGGTAGGCAGGCGGAAGAGCTCCCCAGCATTCTCTAGGCCTACCACACAACACCTAGGATGGCGACGGACGAAACGCCTTTCAACCTTACTTTCAGAATGGAGGCTGTTATCCCGGTTGAACTCAGTGTACCCATACTGCGGATACAGCAGTACAGCGAAGCAGAGAATTCGGCATGCCTTTTTTTCAATATGGATCTCCTCGAGGAAACCAAAGACAAGGCCAGACTCCGGATGGCGGCGTACCGGCAGCGTGTAGCTCGGTACTACAACGTGCGAGTGAAGCTGAAGGTCTTCCGCCCAGACAACCTGGTGCTATGCCGGGCTGAAGCTTCTCAACCCCAGGAATGCGGCAAGCTCTCGCCGAACTGGGAAGGCCCCTACAAGATGGTCGAAGCTCTTTCACATGGAGCCTATTACCTCGCGGATCCGGATGGCACCAGGTTCCCACAGACGTGGAATGCCTGCAATCTGAGAATATACTACCAGTAATGTAAGGCCTTTCCCTATAATAAATATCCCTTTTTGTGCAAACTGCTTTCGCCTTGCAAGGACACAGAAGCCCGGAGCCCAGATCTCCGGCACGGAAGCCTGGAGCCCAGCTTTCCAGCACAGAAGCATGGAGCCCAGCTTTCCGGCATGGAAACCCGGAGCCCAGCTCTCCAGCGTAGAAGCTCGGATCCCATGACTCTCTGGCACCAAGTCCTGGAGCCCAGCTCCCAGGCATCAAAGCCCGGATCTCATGACTCTCCGGCACCAAGCCCTGGAGCCCAGCTCTCATGCATCAAAGCTCGGATCCCACGACTCTCCAGTACCAAGCCCTGGAGCCCAGCTCTCATGCATCAAAGCCCGGATCCCATGACTCTCTGGCACCAAGTCCTGGAGCCCAGCTCCCAGGCATCAAAGCCCGGATCCCACGACTCTCCGGCACCAAGTCCTGGAGCCCAGCTCCCAGGCATCAAAGCCCGGATCCCATGACTCTCCGGCACCAAGTCTTGGAGCCCAGCTCCCAGGCATCAAAGCCTGGATCCCACGACTCTCCAGCACCAAGTCTTGGAGCCCAACTATTTGCCACAAAGCTCGGATCCCATGACTCTCCGGCAGCAAGTCCTGGAGCTCAGCTCTCAGGCAATCAAGACGGAGACCAGCTCTCCAGCACTGAAGCTTGGAGCCCAGCTCTCTGCCACAAAGCCCGGATCCCACGACTCTCCGGCACAAAGTCCTAAAGCTCAGCCCTCAGGTTATCAAGCCCGTAGCCCAGCTCTCTGGCACTAAAGCTTGAAGCCCAGTGCTCCGGCACTTGGGAATACTCATCCACCTCTGAAACACTCAGAGACAAAGTAGAAACCTCCTCTCTAATCTCATTACATGCCCAGAAAAAAAGAAGAGAGAAAAAGAGGGGAGAGGTAAAGAAGTTTCAAGCCAAGATGGTTGAAAATTTCCGCCTCATTGAAAATTTGTTGTTCATTACAAGTATCTCTGGGCCCCTGACATGCCGGGCAGCCCAGGTCAAAAATAGAAGAAAAGAAAAATGGAAAGGAAAATCTACCCTACTCAGGCGACCCCTTGCCGGAGCTATGTGGCTGTAAGACGTCATCTCCCGGGGCCTCGGGCTGTGCAACTCCAGCTTCGGCAACCACCACCGGCAGGGAAGGTTCGGAGATGGCGGCCAACTCCTCAGCAGCACCCGAGTCTGGGGCCGGCTTCGTGTCTGAAGCTCTATGATAGCTGAGAAAAGCTTGGCCCTTGTCAGAACTAACTCCTCGACCCTGGAGCGCAGGTACATGAAGCCTTTAAAGAAGGAGTCCAACGTCGTTTCATGGAACTCAACGATAAACTCCTGTGAGGCCCTGTACCTTCCCACGGCCTCCTCAACCCCCTTCTTCGTCTCGGCAGCTTGCTCCTTTGCTGCCTCTAAACAAATGGACTCACAAGCCTCTTGGCCGAAAGTAGACACATGCTCTTCTACCATAATAATATAAGCATTAACATTATTAGTCTCAAACCTGAAAAATGTGATATAGTTATCATTTCTCGTACGTGGTCTAATGACTTTTCTAAAATGCCTTGAATCAACTAGTATCTCAACATGCACACTGTCTCATGAGGTGAATGAGAAGTCTATGGTCCATGCTTATCATCTACCGCTTTATTTTCAAGTTGCATATCGTTGGATACATCATGCTCCATTGAAATTTTCTTCTTTTCCTATAATATAATAGTTTTCCAAAAAGAATCTTCATTATAAACAATATCTCGGCTAATAATAATCTTATGAATAGTAAAATCTCATAATCCGTACCCTTTTATTTTTTGTATAACCAAAAAATATGTCTCTTTCAGAGCTAATGTCAATTTTGGTCCATTTCTACTTCAAAATTTAAATATATGCATCACAACCAAACACTAAGAAAAGAAAAATTGAGAGGCTTATCAGACCAAATCTCTTCAAGAATCTTTAATTCAAGAGAGATTATAAGTACTCTATTCACCAAACAATAAGCTATATTTATAACTTAAGTCTAAAATCTCTTATCAAGTTTCATTGCACTGAACATGCTTTTGGCACATTCAATGAGAGTCCAATTCATTCTCTCAGTAGCACCATTCAACTATAGTGTCATAGGAACTGTTAAGTACCTCTTGATCCCATATTCACTATAAAGGCTTCAAATTTTTTTGAACAAAATTCTCCATTATTAGTCTAAGATATTTTATTTTCAATAAAAGCTTTGAAATGCTTAAACTTTTCAAATACATCTTGTTACGGCCGTTACGATGATGTGGCGTGTCTCAGATTCCGCCGGGCGTGATCCAAACCATGTGGATTTTTTCGGCAGAGCAGGAACGGTCCAGCAAGGTCGGATGTGGCTCCACCGCGACCGAAGTCGAGGTCGGGCCGGGCCTTCCTACTCCTTCACCAGGTGGTGCCCGGACACGGGTCTGCCTCGACCGAAGTCGAGCGCTGCTCTGCCGCTCCGCCAGGTGTCCACCCAGGAGGGTCCACCTCAGCCGAAGTCGAGCACCCCTCTACCGCTCCGCCAGGTGTCCGCCCAGGAGGGGTCCACCTCGGTCGAAGCCGGCGGCCCCTTGCTCCCTCGCCGAGTGGCGCCCTGAGATGGTTCCACCTCGACCGAGGTCGAGCCGGGCCTTCCTGCTCCTTCGCCAGGTGGAGCCCGGACACGGGTCCACCTCGGTCGAAGTTGAGCGCCCCTCTGCCACTCCGCCAGGTGTCCGCCCAGGAGGGGACCACCTCGGTCGAAGCCGGCGGCCCCTTGCTCCCTCGCCGGGTGGCGCCCTGAGATGGTTCCACCTCGGCCGAGGTCGAGCCGGGCCTTCCTGCTCCTTCGTCAGGTGGCGCCCGGACACGGGTCCACCTCGGTCGAAGTCGAGCGCCCCTCTACCGCTCCGCCGGGTGTCCGCCCAGGAGGGGTCCACCTCGGTCGAAGCCGGCGGCCCCTTGCTCCCTCGCTGGGTGGCGCCCTGAGACGGTTCCACCTCGGCCGAGGTCGAGCCGGGCCTTCCGCTCCTTCACCAGGTGGCGCCCAGACACGGGTCCGCCTCGGCCGAAGTCGAGCGCTCCTCTGTCGCTCCGCTAGGTGTCCGCCCAGGAGGGGTCCACCTCGGTCGAAGCCGACAGTCCCTTGCTCCCTCGCCGGGTGGCACCCTGAGACGGTTCCACCTCGACCGAGGTCGAGCCGGGCCTTCCTGCTCCTTCACCAGGTGGCGCCCGGACATGGGTCCACCTCGGTCGAAGTCGAGCGCCCCTCTGCTGCTCCGCCAGGTGTCCGCCCAGGAGGGGTCCACCTCGGTCGAAGCCGGCGACCCCTTGCTCCCTCGTCGGGTGGTGCCTTGAGACGGTTCCACCTCGGTCGAGGTCGAGCCGGGCCTTCCTGCTCCTTCGCCAGGTGGCGCCCGGACACGGGTCCACCTCGGCCGAAGTCGAGCGCCCCTCTGCCGCTCCGCTAGGTGTCCGCCCAGGAGGGGTCCACCTCGGCCGAAGCCGACGGCCCCTTGCTCCCTCACCGGGTGGCGCCCTGAGACGGTTCCACCTCGGCCGAGATCGAGCCGGGCCTTCCTGCTCCTTCGCCAGGTGGCGCCCGGACACGGGTCCGCCTCGACCGAAGTCGAGCGCTCCTCTGCCGCTCCGCCAAGTGTCCACCCAGGAGGGGTCCACCTCGGCCGAAGCCAGCGGCCCCCTTGCTCCCTCGTCGGGTGGCGCCCTGAGACGGTTCCACCTCAGCCGAGGTCGAGCCGGGCCTTCCTGCTCCTTCGCCAGGTGGCGCCCAGACACCGGTCCACCTCAGCCGAAGTCGAGCGCCCCTCTACCACTCCGCCAAGTGTCCGCCCAGGAGCGGTCCACCTCGGTCGAAGACGGCGGCCCCTTGCTCCCTCGCCGGGTGGCGCCCTGAGATGGTTCCACCTCAGCCGAGGTCGAGCCAGGCCTTCCTGCTCCTTCGCCAGGTGGCGCCTGGACACGGGTCCACCTCGACCGAAGTCGAGCATCCCTTTGCCGCTCCGCCAGGTGTCCGCCCAGGAGGGGTCCACCTCGGTCGAAGCCGGTGGCCCCTTGCTCCCTCGCCGGGTGGCACCCTGGGACGTTTCCACCTCGGTCAAGGTCGAGCCGGGCCTTCCTGCTCCTTCGCCAGGTGGCGCCCGGACACAGGTCCACCTCGGCCGAAGTCGAGCCCCTCTGCCGCTCCGCCAGGTGTCCGTCCAGGAGGGGTCCACCTCGGTCGAAACCGGCGGCCCCTTGCTCCCTTGTCGGGTGGCATCCTGAGACGATTCCACCTCGGTCGAGGTCGAGCCGGGCCTTCCTGCTCCTTCGCCAGGTGGCGCCCGGACACGGGTCCGCCTCGGCCAAAGTCGAGCGCTCCTCTACCGCTCCGCCAGGTGTCCGCCCAGGAGGGGTCCACCTCGACCGAAGCCGGCAGCCCCCTTGCTCCCTCGCTGGGTGGCGCCCTGAGGCGGTTCCACCTCGGTCGAGGTCGAGCCGGGCCTTCCTGCTCCTTCGCCAGGTGGCGCCCGGATACGATTCCACCTCGGCCAAAGTCGAGCGCTCCTCTACTGCTCCGCCAGGTGTCCGCCCAGGAGGGGTCCACCTTGGCCGAGGCAGGCTACCCTGCATGGTGAGGCCACCGAGAAGCAGGGGCACAAGTTCCGAGATCGCCCCTCGGGCAGCACGCGCCACACCTCGAGATGAGCGCCGGTACGGTCGGCAGCAATGTGCGAAACCTCGTTTACATCGGCCCGACGGGTTCTGCAGCCGAGAGGCGAAGTCCTGACAGACAGGACCCGGTAACAGATGTTGTCGACGCTTGGGAAGGAGAGCGCTCGTGCTCGGCCCAAAGTCTGGCTGGTGTCCTCCCTCTACCCTTTCCTCGCTGGGCTCGGCAAGCAAGACAAGGAGGCCATCGGGTTCCTGGACCCGAAGGGGAAGGGGGAAAGAGAGAGAGATAGAGAGAGAGAAAAGGAGGTGAAAGTGAAGAGGGAGCCTCCCACGGGCGGGAGGCCGGAGGCAGCGTGATGGGATAAAAGGATAGGGAGAGCGGATAACCAGGTAAGGGGAAAAAAAGCTGGGAAAAGAAAAAGGCACCAAGAGTATGATCCAAGATCCCGAGAGGGGTCCCTTGGTGCAAGATCGGTGAAGGAACTTGGCCTAATTTTTACTCTTCCAGAGACCTTTTTTGCTAAGATAATCTCTAAGCCTGGGACTCCTTCGGGGGCCCACCTTGGAGATTCTGTTCCATCTCGCCGCTTTCTATCTTGACCGTCAGAGCTTCCTCGCCGGGACTCCCGGCCAGGGTTTCTGACCTTGTCTTGCAGGATCGGGAGCCCGAAGACCTCGAGGCGAGACGATCTGATCCCGCCACCAGCTCTGAAGTTACATGCCGCAGTGGCGAGATCGGCAACAGATTGGCGCACCAGGTAGGGGGGCAGGACAACACCCCCAATGCGAGCTAGCTCTCTGTGGAACGAAACGCGCTCCGGCCATGGTGGTCACATGCGGGCGCGAAGCATCCACCAGCCGAGTAGGGGAGGTCCCTTCCCCTCAGGGGCCACGCAGCCCGGAGAGGGAGCTTCCTGCTCCACCTCCTCTTCCACCATAGCCGACCTCGGTGGATGGACCTTTTGCAGCTGTCATCTAACAGCTGCAAACCCTGACTACAGCAGTTCGGCAGCTACAGCACCAGCAGCGCTCCCTGGCCACACAGCCTCAGCCAAGGACCGCCGCGGCTCGGGCCGCGGGGCCGCACGGAAGCCTGCACTCCATCCAAGGCAGGCCTTCCCAACCGCGGGCAGTCTCCAACCCCCGCGGGAGCCACCAAACCCCCGCGAAGAGAAACTATTCCGGTTCGACGGATCACGAGAGTCGATCCCTGGCCGATGATGCCGAGACGATGTGCCGCAGTAGGCGACGTCGGGGCAAAGCCCCCCACCAAGATCGATCGGCGCCCCCTTCACCAGCGGCCTCGATGGAAGATTTCACTGACGAGGCCATCAGGCGCCAGGCCGAGAGGCGCCTGGAGGAGCACGAGTGCAAACTGGCGGAGTTCGCCCGTCGATTTGCCGACCTGCAAAACTCCTCGACGGACCCGGTGGAATACGACTCCCAGCCACCCTTCTCCCAGGAAATCCAAGAGGAGCCAATTCCGAGCCGGTTTCGCATGCCGCAGGTGGATCCGTACGATGGGACCACCGACCCTTTGGATCATCTAGAGAGCTACAAGGCTCTCATGAGTGTCCAGGGGGCCACGGATGCTCTTTTATGCATTGCCTTCCTCGCCACCTTCCGGAAGGCTACTCGAGTCTGGTTCACCCGCCTCGAGCCAGGATCTATTTGCTCCTTCCATCAATTGGAAGGAAAGTTCGTGGCGCACTTCGACGCTTGTCAGAAGGTGCCGAGAGAGGTGGACAGCCTCTTCTCCATCCGCTAGCAGGACCAAGAGCTGCTTCGGGACTATATTACCCGCTTCAAGACCGCTGCCCTGGAAATCTACAACCTGGACGAGCCCATTGCCATGCTGGCATTAAAGCGCGGGCTCAAGACATCCCGCCTGACTTATTCCCTAGACAAGAAACCTCCCAAGACGTATTCCGAGCTCCTCCTCCGTGTCCATAAGTACATCCGAGCGAAAAAGGCCGATCGCACCCGGCGAGAACTGGACGGGAGGACCTTGAAAAAGTCAACCTCGAGAGATGTTCCCGGGACTCGAAGGCCCGGGCCGCCTGCTGACCCCCGTCCAAACCCGAAGCCGAAGGGTGGAGCCACCCCGGAGCGAAGTTTCACCCCTCTCCTTGCTCCCAGAATGAAGATCCTCATGGAAATTGAGGGCGAGCACTACCTCCGCCGACCTCCCCCTCAGAACCCAAGGAACACTCGCGACAAGTCAAAGTACTGTCAGTTCCACCGCGAGCACGGCCATGACATGGAGGAGTGTCGCAATCTGAAGCGGAAAATCGAGGAGCTGATTAAAAGAGGCTACCTCAGGAAGTTCGTGAGGAACGAAGCTCCGACGGAGGGACAGCCGCTCATGGCCCTCCCCCCGGTCCCTGCAATCGATAATCGCCCGACGGAGAAGCCAGTGGGCATGATCTCTTGTGGGATCGGGCGAGCGGCAAAGAGAGCCCGGGAGGTGGGGGACCCGGAGAATGTATCCCCCTTTGAGAAGGGGAATGAAAATAAAAATATAAATAATGATGCAGTGGTGGTCGAGATGACCATCGCAAAGCATCCTGTACATCGCATTATGGTAGATAGTGGGAGCTCTATTGACGTGCTTTTTTATGATGCTTTCTCCCGAATGAACCTGTCTCATGATCAGTTAAGGCCTGTGCACACCCCTCTTGTGGGCTTTACCGGGGACTCGGTGGGGGTCGAAGGGGAGATCACTCTCCCTGTCACCGCTGGATCCCCACCTCGACAGACCACCGTCATGATGACGTTCACCATCGTCAAACTTCCCTCGCCTTATAATGTGATCCTCGGTCATCCGGGGCTCAATTAACTGGACGCCATGATTTCCACGAAACGGTTACTAGTACAATTCCCTATGGGCTCCGGGCCTGGGGTGATGAGGGGGACGACGCAGCCAGTCCAGCATTGCCTTCAGGCAGTCCCGGGTGCCCGAGGCGCCGAGCTCGGCCCCGACGTCGGCGACCTTGACTTAAGGGAGAAGGAACCCAGGGGAGGACCCGTGGAACATCTATTGGTGTATCCCCTCAGTTCGGACCCTCAAAAGACTGTGCATGTGGGGGCCCAGCTCCCGGAGGAAGAGCGGACCCGTCTGCTGGATTTTCTCCATGCGAATGCGGATGTGTTTGCATGGTCCGCGATCGACATGCCGGGCATCCCCCAGAAGTCATCACCCACAGGCTAAATATGGATCCGAGGTGCCGCCCGGTCTGCTAGAAGAAGAGGAGCTTCGCCGCAGAAAGGCAGAGGGCCATCAACGAATAGGTGGAGAAGCTCCTCGCCGCCGGTTTCATACGGGAAGTACAATATCCCAGCTGGTTGGCGAATGTGGTCATGGTGAAGAAGAGTAGTGGTAAATGGAGGATCTGTGTGGACTACACCGACCTCAACCGAGCCCGCCCGAAGGATAGTTTTCCTCTTCCAAAGATTGACCAGCTGGTGGACACCACTTCGGGGCATCGCCTCATCTCTTTCATGGATGCCTTCTCCAGGCACAACCAGATTCGAATGCACCCGGAAGACGAAGAGCACACCGCCTTCGTCACCGAACATGGAACTTACTGTTACAAGATGATGCCATTTGGCCTCAAGAATGCCGGGGCCACGTACCAGCGACTGGTCAACAAAGTCTTCAAGGACCAGATCGGCCGCAACATGCAGGTGTACGTAGATGACATTCTGGTAATGAGCATGCCCCTTTCAGATCATGTTGGCGACCTGGCGGAGACCTTCGGCAACCTTCGACTTCACCAGATGAAGCTGAACCCGGCAAAGTATGCCTTCGGCATCTCCGCCGAGAAATTCCTGGGGTTCATGGTGACCCAAAGAGGGATAGAGGCCAACCCAGAAAAGGTCCAGGCCATTTTGGACATTGAGCAACCCTCCTCCAAGAAGCAAGTGCAGCAACTCACCGGCCGGATAGCCGCTCTAAGTCGGTTTATCTCGAGGTCGGCCGACCACTGCCGGCCTTTCTTCAAAGTGCTGAGGAAGATGAGCGACTTCACCTAGACCGAGGAGTGCCAGGAGGCATTTGACGAGCTGAAGAAGATACTTGCATTGCCCCCACTGCTCTCCAGGCCTGAAGAAGGAGAGGAGCTCGTCCTCTACCTGGCGATCACCCCGAAGGCCGTCAGCTCGGTCCTGGTTCAGACCGACGACCAGGGAGTTCAGAGGCCGGTGTACTACACAAGCAAACTCCTTCATGATGCGGAGCTCAGGTATTCCCGGTCTGAAAAGCTCATTTTTGCATTAATAGTGTCTGCCCAGTGTCTCAGGCCCTATTTCCAAGCACATCCCATTGCCGTCCTGACTGATCAGCCGCTGAAAGCGATACTCAGCCAACTCGACACATCCGGGCGATTAGCGAAGTGGGCACTCAAGCTCAGCGAGTTCGATATCACTTATCGGCCAAGGTCGGCCATGAAAGTGCAAGTGCTCGTCGACTTCTTGGTCGAGTGCGCAGGCCCAGGCAAGGGGATAGAGGAGGACCCTCTGGACTGGCAGTTGAAACCGGGACCCGAAGAGGATGTGTGGATCCTTCATATGGACGGAGCCTCGAACTCCGGCGGGGGCGGAGCCGGTCTCATCCTCGCCAACGGTGATGGGGTCGTCATCGAATGTACACTCCATTTCCAGTTCGCCGCAATTAACAACCAGGCGGAGTACGAGGTGCTCCTCGCCGGGCTGAGAGTGTCCTGCGAGTTGGGCATGGCCAACTTCAAGGCCTTCACTGATTCCCAGCTGGTGGCTGGACAGATCTCCAGAGAGTATGGTGCGCACGACCCTCAAATGGCGAAATACCTGGAGATCGTGAGAATAAGCGCGGCCGAATTTCGGTGCTTCAGCATCTCCCACATACCCCGCGGGGAAAATGCTCGCGCGGATGCTCTCTCCCGGCTGGCAACCCTACCGGACTCGTTGCTGGGCCGCGCTCATGTTGAGCGACTTAAGGCCCCAAGCTACGAGACCCCTGTGGAGTTACAACAGGTCAACCAAGAGCCCAGCTTGCTGGACAAGTACGCCGAGTACATTACCAGCGACACCTTGCCAGAGGATCGCGCGGTGGCCCACCTTATCAAGAAGAAGGCCGCGCGGTTCATCCTGATGGATGGGCAGCTGTATCGGAGGTCCTACTCCTACCCACTCCTCAAATGCCTGAGACCCGTGGAGGCCGCACTCGTACTCCAGGAAATCCATGAGGGTAACTGCGGGAACCACGTGGCGGGCAGAATGCTAGCGTACAAGGCCCTCCACCAAGGTTATTTTTGGAAGACGATGAAGGAGGATGCCGCCGACTTCGTGAAGAGGTGTGATCGGTGCCAGCGGCACGCCGTGGTGCAGCGGCAGCCCTCCACTCCACTTTCCTAGCTCTCGGCTCCGTGGCCGTTCGTCCAGTGGGGGATGGATCTCTTAGGACCCTTTTCCCCGGCGTCCGGGTAGCGGAAGTTCCTGATCGTGGCCATTGACTACTTCACGAAGTGGGTCAAGGCCGACCCTAGCACGGATCATGGAGGCAAACGTCACCAAGTTTCTCTGGAAGTCAATCATTTGCCGTTTCGGCCTACCCCATACTATTATCACCAATAATGGACGTCAATTCGACTGTCGGGAGTTTGAAGAATTCTGCAGCGACCTCGGCATCCACCATCGCTTCACCTCGGTGGCGCATCCGCAGACAAATGGAGAAGCCGAGGTGACGAATAGGACCATCTTGCAGGGCCTCCGGACGAGACTAGATCAGGCCAAGGGTGGGTGGGCAGAAGAGCTCCCGAGCATCCTATGGGCGTACCACACCACCCCGAGGATGGCCACCGACGAGACCCCATTCAACCTCGTCTTCGGAACCGAGGTGGTTGTCCCGATAGAGCTTGGCCTACCCACCCTGCACGTGGAGCAGTACGACGAAGTGGAGAACCCCGCCAGGATGATGCTGAACCTGGACCTCCTTGAGGAGACGAGGGACAAGGCTCGAGTCTGGATGGCAGCGTACAGGCAGCGGGTGGCCAGGTACTACAACTCCCGAGTGCGATCGAAGTCCTTTCGTCCAGGAGATCTGGTGCTCCGGCGTGCTGAAGCTTCCCAGCCACGGGAGTGCGGGAAGCTCTCCCCGAACTGGGAGGGCCCGTACATGGTGACAAAAGTTCTCCCTCACGGGGCCTATTACCTGGAGAAGTTAGGAGGGTCCAGATTCCCTCGGACCTGGAATGCCTCAAACCTGAGGTTGTATTACCAATAATGTAAGGTTCCTCGAACTTCTGCAATGAAATCCTTTTACTTCAAATGCTTTTTCTCACCTCGTAGGAAGAGAGACACTTAGCTCTGAGTTCGGCAAACACGGCTGTGGCCGAAGACCCGAGAAGGCGATAAGTCCTGGACTTTGATCTAGAAGGCGGGGCAGAGCCAAACTCGCCCACGTAATCACGGAGAACAGCCCGGCAAGCCGTGCAGGGCTCGGATAATCCTGCAGCCCCGAGGTTCAGTCCGGAGGTCCCGGACTTCGGTCCGGAAGGTGGGGCTGAGCCAAACTCACCCATGCAATCACAGAGAATAGCCCGGCAAGTCGCATAGAGCTCGGGTAAAGCCTGCGGCCCCGGGGTTTAGTCCGGAGGTCCCGGACTTCGGTCCGGAAGGCGGGGCAGAGCCAAACTCGTCCACGCAATCATGGAGAACAGCCCGGCAAGCCGCGCAGAGCTCGGATAAAGCCTGCGGCCCCGAGGTTCAGTCTGGAGGTCCCGGACTTCGGTCCAGAAGGCGTGGCAGAGCCAAACTCGCCCACGCAATCACGGAGAACAGCCCAGCAAGCCGCGCAAAGCTCGGATAAAGCCTGCGGTCCCGGGGTTCAGTCCGGAAGTCCTGGACTTCGGTGTGGAAGGTGGGGCAGAGCCAAGCTCACCCACACAGTCCCAGAGGACAGGCCGGCAAGCTCGAAGGACTCGCGCAAGGCTTGCTCCACCGGCGTCCAGCCCGGAAGTTCCGAACTTCGGTCTGAATGCTGGACGGGACTCAGTCTGCCCGCGAGCTCAGCTTGGAGCACACCACAGGGCTTATTCTCAGCACTCAAAACCAACACTCGGTTTCAACAAAAAAAGAGAGAGAAAGAAAAGCGGGAGAAAGCAAAGACGAGACTTGGCAAACATGAGATTTCATTAATCTAAAGAGGGATTACAATGAAGGAGTCCCGACAGACCAGGAGTCCTCAAAAAAAAAAAGGGAAGAAGAAAAGAGATACAAGGGGGAAGCTAGTTCGATGCAGTAGCACTATCCTCGGGCGGGGGTGCGCACTCTCCACCTACGTCGTCGACGGGTGGCTGCTCAGGGGGCTGCTCTGGAGTTGCAGCCTCGACGCCTGCTGCCGCGGGAGCCTCTCCACTGGACTCCTGCCTCCTTCCGCCGAGGACCACCCCGCTGAGGTCGAGCTTGGGGTAGAAGGAGCTCACCTTCTCCTGGCACACCTGGAACCCCTTCAGGAAGGAGTCCACGGCGGCCTCCCGAACCTCCGCAATGTACTCCTCGGAGGCCCGGAATTTCAGGACGCCTCCTGCGCCTCCCACTTCGATGCTTCTAGCAACCCATTGACGTAGGAGCTCTTCTCCTTGGCTGCGTTCATCCCCCTCCGAGCCTCCTCCACCCGGCGCTCCAACGACCGGGACTGAGCTCGGAGGCAAGCCTTCTCCGCCACGTCCTCCTCCGCACGGCGCTGGTTAGAGATCCTCTCCTCAGATAGAGAGGTCTCCAATTCTTTGATGCGCCCCTCGACACGCGCCAGGTCGGATTGGGGCTTGGTTATTCCCCCACAGCTCGACCCCCTTCTCCATGAGGTCCTTCACGTCGGCCCCGAGTTTGCCGAGTTTTTCCTCCTTCTCGGCATCCTTCTCGGCGTACCCTATGAGGAAATTCCTCAGCAGCAGCACGTCGATCCCGATCTGCAACAGAAAAAGAGAGGTCAGTCAAAATCCAACTGGAACTTTTAAAGGGAGGGTTTCGAGTCCGGGACTTAACGTGAAAAGCTGCGAAAGGATTCCGAGCAGGGCATCGGTGTAATCCCGGCCGCTCCTCAGTCGGCGATCCCGGGAGGTTCAGGCGAACTCCATGACCCTCTCCGTGAGGCCCTGATCGTGGATCACGGAGCATCGGCTGGTGAGATTTGACGGCGAGGCAGATAGGTTGGCAGCAGCAGGGGCGACCGTCCCCTCGCCGGGTTGAACGACCACCGATGGAGCAGCTAGAGCCACCGGGGGCGCCGTTGGGGCGGCGATTGAGGTGGGCGCTGCCCGAGAGGGGGCTGGCCCTCCCTCTTCTATAGCCCTGTCGAGGATGACGACAGGGACGTCGGCAGCCCAGGCTCGAGGTGGCCTAGATGCAAGAGCTGCCGTCACTGGACCAAAGGTGGGAATCGGCACGGCCTCTCGGCTCGCCTCGGTGTGAGCCCTCTTCACCGCGGGCTCATTTCCCTCGGCAACGTCCTTCTGAGCGGCGCCCTCCAACAGGTTTTCTAAGGAAAACTTCATACCTGAAAGAAAACGGAGGTCGGTCAGGCCAGCTAAAAAGGAAAAGGGAGAAAGGGGGGGTGCGGAGTGGAAAGGAAGGCCGACCCTCACCCAGCTCCCAGATGGGACTGATCCCCGCCTCTAACAAGTTCTGCTCCGAGAGCAGAACATCGAGCGTCGGGACCGCATCACTCAGCAGTAGGGAATAGACCTCTTGGTCCGCCGGCTCAACTTGGGAGTTCCGGTTCGGGGACCGATCCGGCTCGCTCCAGGCCCAGTCGACATCCTCGATCGAGGCAAAAAAGAACTGGTTCTTCCAACCCTTAATAAAGGAAGGGAGGTCAAACCGGAGGCACCTAGGCCGAGGTGAAATGTACCACCAGCCATCATCGATGGAATAGCGCTTCAGGGTGAAAATAGCCCTGAAGAGAGAGAAGCGGGCAACAAACCCGTGGAAGTGGCAGAAGACTATAAAGGCGAAGATGACCCGGATGGCATTTGGAGCCAACTGGACCGGGACCAAGCGGTAGTGACTGAGAAATGAGAGGAAGAAAGGATGTAGGGAAAACCGAAGACCCCCAAGGAGGAAGTCCTCGTAAAAGACTATTTGCCCGGGGTCGCTTAAGGTCACACGATCCCCGGGCCATGGGAGAGAGAGACGGATCGACTCCGGGATGCCATAGACTTCCCGGAGTAAAGAAAGGCCACCTTCGGTCATCGATGAGACGTGACCGGAGGGACCAGCAGAAGAGATGGTCGGAGGAGGAAGAGAAGAGATGGGACGGGCGAAAACTATAGGGGGAGACCTAGGACCCCTAGGGACGCCTATGGTTACACCCCCAGGCTGGAGCCGCCTGCGGATCTCGTCCGAGATCACCTCCCCTTCCGAGGAAGAGGACGATAGAGTCCTCGACCGGGATGGACCGGCCTCGTCCGGGTTAGATGAAACATGACGACGTCGTGCCATGCGGAAGGAAATGGTGAAGAAAAGTTGCTAAGGAAAGGGGACGGGAGAAGGAAGCAGACATTGGCACTCACCGAAATACACTGTGCAAAAGAAGTGGCGACCAAGGAAAGTGAAGGATAGCCCACTGCAACCGCCAGCGGAGCGCGAGAAAGGGAAAGGGCCTCGTTTCTGGAAAGTCCCCCTCCTTTTCAAATTCGATCAACAGCGGTCGTACCCCTCATTCTGTTCCGGACCACCAGATAGATGCCGCGTGGACGCACGCCTGACATCGATGCTTCGGTTACGTGGAAACGGCCTCCTTTTTGAAGCGACGGATTAAGTGCAACCGGAAAGGCGACGCGTGGCAACCTCTCATAGGACCTTGGGTGCAACAAGGAACGGTGACAAGGATTGTGGCAATTATGGCATGAGATCTTCGCCTTCTCCATGTCATCTCCGCATTAAATCCCTACGTTCCGAGCCATGACGTCTCAGCGGAACGAGGGGATAGGGGGCAACAGTTATAGCCATTACGATGACGTGGCGTGTCTCAGATTTCGCCGGGTGTGATCTGAACCACGTGGGTTTTTTCGACAGAGCGGGAACGGTCCAACAAGGTCAGATGTGGCTCCACCGTGGCTGAAGTCGAGGTCGGGCCGGGCCTTCCTGCTCCTTCGCCAGGTGGCGCCCGGACACGGATCTGCCTCGGCCGAAGTCGAGCGCTCCTCTGCCGCTTCGCCAGGTGTCCGCCCAGGAGGGGTCCACCTCGGTCGAAGTCGAGCGCCCCTCTGCCGCTCCACCAGGTGTCCGTCCAGGAGGGGTCCACCTCGGCCGAAGCCGGCGGCCCCTTGCTCCCTCGCCGGGTGGTGCCCTGAGATAGTTCCACCTTGGCCGAGGTCGAGCCGGGCCTTCCTGCTCCTTCGCCAAGTGGCGCCCGGACACGGGGAAGGAGAGCGCTCGCGCTCAGCCCAAGGTCTGGACGATGTCCTCCCTCTACCCTTTCCTCGCTGGGCTCGGCAAGCAAGACAAGGAGGCCGTCGAGTTCCTGGACCCGAAGGGGAAGGGGAAAAGAGAGAGAGAGAGAAAAAAGGAGGTGAAAGCGAAGAGGAAGCCTCCCAAGGGCGGGAGGCCGGAGGCAACGTGATGGGATAAAAGGATGGGGAGAGCGGATAACCAGGTAAGGGGAAAAAAGGCTGGGAAAAGAAAAAGGCACCAAGAGTAGGATCCAAGATCCCGAGAGGGGTCCCTTGGCGCAAGATCGGTGAAGGAACTTGGCCTAATTTCCACTCTTCCAGAGACCTTTTTTGCTAAGATAATCTCTAAGCCTGGGACTCCTTCGGGGGCCCACCTTGGAGATTCTGTTCCATCTCGCCGCTTTCTAACTTGACCGTCGGAGCTCCCTCGCCGGGACCCCCGGCCAGGGTTTCTGACCTTGTCTTGCAGGATCGGGAGCCCGGAGACCTCGAGGCGAGACGGTCTGATCCCGCCACCAGCTCTGAAGTTACAGGCCGCGGTGGCGAGATCGGCAACACATCTGATTTACTCTTGAGTATACAAATCTACACCTTTTGAGAATAGTCATCATTAAATATGACAAAGTAAGAATTACCTCTCAAAGAAATTGTAGGTGCCTTCCAAGTATCAAAATAAATCAACTAAAAAAAAATTTACTTCTATCAAAGAGACAGAGAAAAAAAGCCTATGCTGCTTTCTAAATAAATAATCTTTATAAAAATTCAAAGACATAGGCATATAACAAAAAAGATGATCTCTATCAAAAAGTGCATGAAGCCCATGCTTTCTCATTTCCCAAACATCTATGCCAAATGGTAGGAGACTCTGAATTAGCACTAGTAACAATGATTTCTCTTAGAGTCTCGCCAATCAACTTGTAATGATTACCAACCAATTCTCCCTTCACTACCACCATGCAATCTTTGACTACTTTCAACTGACACTTCTCTTCAGTGAATTTCATACCATGCTCATTAAGCATCCCTAAAGATAGAAGACTCTTTTAGAGTACAAGTACATATCTAATATTTGAAATCATATGAACACACCCGTCAAACACCTGATATGCACATCTCCTATTCCAATGACAGGGCATTCACCATTGTTTTCCATATAAACATAACCATCTTGGCAAGGTCTATAAATAGGAAACCACTTGTTGCTGCCAAGACCGTCGTGGCCCGTAGCTGTTTTCGGTGCTGGAGATGCGCTCACCCTGCCGCCCGACCGTCCTGGGCTCCCGGACCTCCATGCTGGGTGCGGATGCCTCGTTGCCCGGCGGTCCTCCGCTCCCAGACCTGCAAGACAGGAGTTAGAGATCCGGGCCGGGGTATCCGACGGGGACACTCCGATGATCAAGTCAGTGACGATCCAGGAGAACATATCCTCCTGGTCAGGCCCCTCTTGATGGACTCTGCACTAGGAGGAGTAAAAGATGTGAGTGAAGGTGAAAACGTTGCAGGGGGAGAGTGATAGCGGGGATAGAGGGGTGCCCTGTTCCTCCGTCTCTCCTTGTATCCCTCGTTTTCCTTCAACTGTGGTGGTAGTGGCGCTTCACCCCCTTTGGTCGGGCTTGCGCTTGTGCTCATGGTGGTGGTGGTGGTGACATGCCCCTCTTACTGGTGGGGGTTGCACACCTTCTCCTTTATCTTTTTTTTTTGCATGTGTATTCTTTTTTCTCTCTGTCCCTCTCTCTCCTGGGTTATTGTGTGTTACCTCTGAGTTTTGTTGCAAACTAGGTTACCGTTGGGCACTTATCTCGGGATCCCCGCCGGGCTGTCAGGCGCATACGGCGGTGTCCTGAGGAGTATTTCCTGATTCGTGATAAGGAAAGTTGTTAGGTGCTCCGGCACTCCTCTCGGTTGTCTCATTCTGGGAAACTTGGCAATGCATTGAATGGCGGGCCACCATCCACGGGATTCGAATCTCCCGGTTGGCTTCCTTTCTTGGACGATCTGAGTGGTTGGCGATGAGTGTGGCATCTCGATCAACGTGCTGCTTGCCTTTCTGGTATAACTGGCGGCCGCAGGCGATCAGTACGGTCTGGAAGGCACTCCAGTGCAGTTCTTGGGTGGCTCGCCAGTGTTACAGGCTAGGGCCGAGCTGGAACAGCAGGGCTCGCTCCGACCTAAGCGCTTCGAGCTTGCAAGGGCATCTCGATGGAGGAGGGCAGAGAGTGGGCCTGGTCTGGAGGGCGCATGCTCGAAGAGGCTCCACATCGATGGATGAGCGCTGAGCTCGACCTCGACCGCAGGGCACTAGCCTCCGAGGGTCTCGCTTCGGAGGGCAGGAGGCGGGCCGGGTCCAGAGGGCCCGCGCTTGGAGAGGCTCCACATCGGTGGATGAGCGCTGAGCTCGACCTCGATCGCAGGGAACTAGCCTTCGAGGGTCTCGTTCTGGAGGGCAGAATATGGATCCGGTCCAGAGGGCGCGTGCTCGGAGAGGTCCCACATCGGTGGGTGAGCACTGAGCTCGACCTCGACCACAGGGCACTAGCCTCCGAGGGTCTTGCTTTGGAGGGCGAAAGGCGGACCCGGTTCAGAGGGCGCGCGCTCGGAGAGGCTCCACATCGGCGAGTGAGCACTGCGCTCGACCTCGACCACAAGGTACTAGCCTCCGAGGGTCTTGCTCTGGAGGGCAGAAGACATCTCCGGTCCAGAGGGCGCACGCTCGGAGAGGCTCCACATCGATAGGTGAGTGCTGCGCTCGACCTTGATCGCAGGGCACTAGCCTCTGAGGGTCTCGCTCTGGAGGGCAGAAGACGGCTCCGACTTAGGCATCCCGAGCTTGTGGGCACGACCTGGCAGAGGACTGAGCTCAGCTTGTTGTTCTGAGGGAGCTCAGCTCAGCTCAGTAGTGGAATCTGGGTTGGAGAGTCGACGCGGTGTCTTTTCTTGACATGACGCCTGCCGATTCTTCCACGTCAGCGATCCCTCCACATCATTTGCCCCCCACTCCCGAGACATGTTAGTGTGCGGCACTCAAGTCAAAAAGAGTAATTACGGTGCTGACATGGAAAGGAGAAAATCTGGCATGATGATGGCCATGATTGCTGGCACTTCGGGGGCTGGCCCTGCGGACCAATGCGGGGATGCCATGTGGCCACGTCTGAGAAGTAGTTAATGTGGGTGCAGAATTCAGAGCGGTCGGGATGCCATTCTCGCCGATGGGTGGCACGTGGCATAAATCCGTTGGCGGAGGGGTTGGATTGGTACGAATCCCTCGGGTCATTTTGAAATGAAAGGAGGGCCTTACCCGAACCATCTATTCTTTTTGAATTCTTCGTGCCTGCTGCTGCCGCGCCCAAGCTTCTTCCTCCTTCCTCCCAGTTGCCCAGAGTTTTCCAAGGCACCAGGTCAGTTTCTTCTTCCTCCTTCCTTGTTAGAATAGGAATTTTTCCTTCGGGCCTGGGGTCCTCTTCAGGTTAAGTCTCCTCATCGATCTTCTACTTTGTGTCCTTCCTTTCCTTTGTCCTTGAGGATGTCCCGTTTTGGTCCAGGCTTCCGCCCCTCCACTGATCAGGGCAAAGCCGGTCCTTCCGAGCGGAGGCCGGCATCTTCCTCTTCTTCCTCCAGCGGGGAGGAAGATGCAGCTCGCTTCGAGCTCAGTAGGAGGTGTCCTCTCGGTTCGGTTCTCATCAAGGAACCAGGTTCCGATCCTTCTCTCCCTCCTCCTTCTTCTGCTCCTATTTTTGAGTCCATCCGGCCTGCAGGTCCTGGTCGGGTTGCCTCGATGATCACCACCGGGGAACTCAGGACCGTCCGGGATGTCTATGGCATTCCACCTTCTATCCGGCTTAAGATCCCTCATCTAGGGGAACGGGTCACTTCGAGTGGCCCGGGCCGTCTTGCCTTCTACGAGGGGACCTTCTCTAGGGGTCTCCGGTTTCCTTTCCATTCTTTCTTCCTGCCCATCTTGGACAATTATCGTCTAGTTCTCGCGCAGCTAGTGCCAAATGCTATTAGGGTTATTTTTTCCTTCATTGTGCTTTGTCACCTCCACGGGTTCGTTGCCCGATTTTCCTTGTTCAGGGCTTTCTTTAACCTGAAGCGCCACCTAACCGAGGATGGGTGGTGGTACTTGTCCTCCTGCCTAAAGGGTATCAAATTCGAGCTTCTCTCTTCCATCAGGGGAGGGAAGAGCAAATTTTTCTTTGTTGAGGTCGAGGGGGTCGACTGGGTCTGGAGCAATCTGGACAAGTCTCCCAACCGAAATTCTGTGGTCGATACGGCTGACCGGGATGATTACGAGCAGCTTCGCACCACCCAGATTCCTCCTCTTGAGGTCCTGTTGTCTGAGCGAAGCTTGCCGACTCCAGGGTCAACCCAACGAATGGGTTGGATGAGTTCGACCTGAACTTTTCTTTTCCTTTACTCTTGTACTCCTTGCATTGTTTCCCATGGGCTCTAACTGTTGTGTAATTTGCATGCAGGCATGATCTTCTCTGAGAGTGACCTTCTGGCCATCACCAGGAAGAGGCCACCGACCAGGTTGGCCAGGGAGCCTGAGCTGAGGCGGGCCCGGAGTGAGAGCGCTTCTGCGACCGCTCCCACGGTAGTGATCGGTCTGAGCTCGACTATCCCAGCTGTTCCGAGTTTGGAGGTGGCTCGGGTGGCTCCTGCACCGGTGAAGAGAGTGGTTTCCGTGGCCCTAAGGCTGGCTCAGCAGGTCCTTGTGGCAGAGCCCGAGGTAGTCGTCCGGGCGAGGGCCGTGGCTGCTGCCGCTACACCATGCCATCCTCCGAGTCTGCCCGATGCTGATGTCAAGGGTGAGGAGACCTGGGCTGTGACCGGGGCTGCAACGGAGGTGCTGCCAGCATCGGCACCAGCTTCTTAGCCTTCCCCTTGGGATCCTTCAGCCAGCAGGGCAAGGCCGCTCGCTCATGGAGAGAGCAGGAGGGAGGAGACACGGTGCCATCTCCCTTTCAGGATGGGGCCGGAGAGTTCATTTCTCCGGAGTCCTGAGCTAGCGAACGCATGATGGATTTCTCCATCCAGGTATGCGACCGGCAAGAGATGGCCGGGATGCGACTGACCGATGTCATCAGCGCCATCTTTTCCCAACTGTACTCGATGAGCTATCCCCCTCTTTCTTTTCTTCTCTTTTTTTTTGTTCTTTGTTTTTTTTTTAGGCTGATCTTGTTTCATGGTGCAGATCGGCACCGAGGCCCTCTTCATCAAGGGCCGCTACCAGAGCTAGGAGCATCTCGAGCGGCAACAGGCCGTCGAGATTGAGTCTTTAAAGGTCGACCTGAAGGAGAAGGTCGGGGCAAACGGGATCCTTGAGTCGAAGGTCAAGGACCTTGAGAAAGAGCTCGCCAACGCTGAGGGGCGAGCGAAGGAACTCCTAACGGCTCGCGACCTGGAGCGGAGCCGATCGAAGAAGGCGATCGACGACCTCTCTATCGTCGAGAAAAAGTTTAACTGGTATAGTGCTGAGGCCGATCGGCATAAGGAGATCACCCGAGCTGCCCAGGCAGAGCTGGCAGCTGGGAAGGAGAAACTTGCCGCAACTGAGAAGGCGCAGAGATGGCAGCCAACTCGATGGAGGCAGCCAGGCTGGAGGCCACCGAGTTGAGTAGGGTGGCCGCTGAGGCCACGAAGGGTGTTGAGGATGCCGTCGCCAGATTCAAGGCTTCGGAGGACTTTGTCGCTGAAACCCAGTAGATGGCATCGGACTCCTTCTATAAGGGTTTCATGTACCTGCACGGCTGGGTCGAGGTGCTTATTATTGACAAGGATCGTAGCTGTCTCAGGTACCCTTCAACCTCGAAGGCGGAGGCTGACGAGGAGGTCGTCGCAGGAGCCGTGGACCCAGGACCTTCGACGCCAGCTGCGGGTGACCCTTCCGGAGTTAGGGCAGCCCAGCCGGAAACTTCTTGGCCTCAGGATCCAGCAGAGAAGCCGGTAGGCTCTGAGTGACCCTTTTCTTCCTTGCTTCATTTTGTGCTTTTGTTTCTTATATTCAGTCAGGGTCACCTGGCATGTCGGGAGCCGAGAAAATACTTGTAACTTGTGTTTAGTCAATGAAGCTTGAGCTTCTTTGTTATCTGTTCTCTTTGCCTGGTTCTTTCCCTTTTTTCTCTCTTTCTTTCACTCCTTTTCTTCTTTTCACTTCTTCCTTCTTTTTTTTTTGCATGGGGAGATCAAAGAGAGGGGCTTCACCTTGCTTGGGGTGAAGTTATAACACTTAAGAGCTGCTGGGCTAGAAGATGTTGTTGACTGAGAGCCATGCAGCTCGGGGGTCCCTTGGCCGGGGATCTGAGCTCTGGTCTTGGGTCGGCATCCTGGAGCTGGGCTCGAGAATGTTGATGACTAAGAGCTGCATGGCTCAAAGTTCTCTTGGTCGGAGATCTGAGCTCTGATCTTGAGTGGGCATCCTGGAGCTGGGCTCGGGGACATTGATGACTGAGAGCTACGTGGCTCGAAGTTCTCTTGGCCGGAGATCTAAGCTCCGGTCATGAATGGGCATCCTGGAGCTGGGCTCGGGGACATTGATGACTGAGAGCTGCATGGCTCGAAGTTCTCTTAGCCGAAGATCTAAGCTCCGGTCTTGAGTGGGCATCTTGGAGCTGGGCTCGGGGATATTGATGACTGAGAGCTACATGGCTCGAAGTTCTCTTGGCCGGAGATCTGAGCTCCAGTCTTGAGTGGGCATCCTGGAGCTGGGCTCGAGGACGTTGATGACTGAGAGCTACATGGCTCGAAGTTCTCTTGGCCGGAGATCTGAGCTCCGGTCTTGAGTGGGTGTCCTAGAGCTGGGCTCAGGGACGTTGATGACTGAGAGCTACGTAGCTCGAAGTTCTTTTAGCCAAAGTTTTGAGCTCCGATCTTGAGTGGGCGTCCTAGAGCTGGGCTCGGGGACATTGATGACTGAGAGCTACGTGGCTCGAAGTTCTTTTGGCCGGAAATCTAAGCTCCGATCTTGAGTTTAGAAGGTGGTAGCTTCGATGCTGTGCTTCCTTTTCGTTATCTTTCTTTCCTTCTCCTCTCACCTTTTTGATGAGCAGGGAGATCAGAGGTGAGGGTGCTTGCCATGTTCCTCTCTTGTTCTCTTTCTTTCCTTCCCCTCTCTTCTCTATTTTTTTTTTTTTTTAGAGTGGGGAGATCAGAGAAGAGGATGCTTGCAGTGCCCCCCTTTGTTCTCTTTCTTTCCTTCCCCTCTTGTCTTCTTTTCGAGTGGGGAGATCAGAGAAAAGGGTTATCGGTCTTGATTGCCTTGGAGCTAGGCTCGAGGCCTTCCTGGACATGGAGCTAGGCTCGGGCCCAGGGGTTGCCCGAGATCTTGGCTCCGATCTTTGGCGCCTTGGAGCTAGGCTTGAGGCGTTGATGGGAGCTACGTAGCCCCATGATCTCTTGGCATCTCGAAGTTAGGCTCGGAGACGTTTGAAATGGAGAGCGGCTTGGCTCGAAGTTTTCTTAGCCGGAGATCTGAGCTCCTGTCTTGAGCCATCATCTTGGAGCTGGGCTCAGGGATGTTGTTGATTGGGAGCTGCCTGGCTCAAGGGTCTCTTGGCCGGAGATCTGAGCTCCGGTCTTGAGTTTGTGTCCTGGAGCTGGGCTCGGGGATGTTGTTGACTGGGAGCTTCCTGGCTCAAAGGTCTTCTGACATCTTGGAGCTGGGCTCGGGGATGCTTGGAGTTAAGAGTTACGTGGCTCGGAGATCCTCTGATGTCCTGGAGCTGGACTCGGGGATGCTTGGAATTGGGAGCTATGTGGCTCGAAGATTCTCTGACGTCCTGGAGCTGGGCTCGGGGATGCTTGGAATTGGGAGCTACGTGGCTCAGAGATCCTCTGACATCCTGGAGCTGGGCTCGGGGATGCTTGGAATTGGGAGCTATGTGGCTCAGAGATCCTCTGACATCCTGGAGCTGGGCTCGGGGATGCTGTCAATTCTTTCCTGCAAGACATGCGGATACCCGTGCAAGGGAGAAATCATTATCACGATTGTGGGTAAGGGAACGTACCTTGCTGGGGGCATCTTCGTAGGCTACATGCCCTCCTCCTTCAGGGGAGCCTGACGCCGTCAAGTTCTTCGAGGCAATGGATCCCTCGTGATGGGGCTTCGGCCGCCTCGTGGGGGCCTTCCCACGATGGTTCGCGATCGCCATCCCGACGACCGTGGCATCTTCGTTTGCCATTCTCCTTCACTTTCTTCGCCCCTCATGGCGGGGAGATGACTCTCGGGGCCCCTTGCCCCTCGAGCCTTCTTAGATGCATGCACGATTCTCCAGGCGATCACATCCATCGGTTTCACGATGGGGTAGCTGTCGATGGTTAGAGCTGACGGGAGAGCGGCGAGCGCTTGGGGCCCTGCTTGAGGTCTGCCCCCCCCCCCCCCCCCTCCCCCGCAAGCCTTTGGAGGTAGGCCTTCTTGATCTCCTGCTTACGATTGTGACATTTTTCAATGCCATGGCCATGACCGCGGAGGAAGCGGTGATACTCCACCTTGCCATGACTGGTGAAGGGCTTCACCAGTGGCGGGCGTTGTAGTCCAATGGCTCACCAGCTGGGCCTCGCATGCTGATGAATCAGCGGGAGAACTCCGCTAGCTTACGCTCATGCTTCTCCAGGCACGTTTTCACTGTGTGCCTAAGGGCACCCACGTCGCCAATCTGTTGACCTTTCTAGCTTGTATCGTCACCGTTCTTTCGCAGTATGTTGACCTGTGAGGAGGTGGAGGACATGGTCACGCCCATCTTGCACCCATACCTGGCATGCCAATCTGTCACCGCCAAGACCGTCGTGGCTCGTAGCTGTTGTCGGTGCCAGAGATGTGCTCCCCCTGCTGCCCGGCCGTCCTGGGGTCCCAGACCTCCGTGATGGGTGCGAACGCCTCGCTGCCCGACGGTCCTCCTCTCCCGGACCTGCAAGACAGGGATTAGAGACCCGGGCCGGGGTTTCCAGCGGGGGCACTCCGACGATCAAATCAATGACGATCCAGGAAAACAGATCCTCCTGGTCAGGCCCCTCTTGATGGACTCCGTACTAGGAGGAGTAAAAGATGTGAGTAAAGGTGAAAACGTTGCAGGGGGAGAGTGATAGCGGGGACAGAGGGGTGCCCTGTTCCTCTGCCTCTCCTTGTATCCCTCATTTTCCTTCAACTATGGTGGTAGTGGCACTTCGCCCCCTTTGGTCGGGCTTGTGCTTGTGCTCGTGGTGCTGGTGGTGGTGACATGCTCCTCTTGCAGGTGGGGGGTGCACACCTTCTCCTTTCTTTTTTTTTTTTCATGTGTGTTATTTTTTCACTCTGTCCCTCTCTCTCCAGGGTTGTTGTGTGTTACCTTCGAGTTTTGTTGCAAACTAGGTTACCGTTGGGCGCTTATCTCGAGATCCCCGCCGAGCTATCAGGCGCATGCAGCGGTGTCCCTAGGAGTCTTTCTGGTGCGGGACCAGACACTCGGATATTAAGAACGGTGTCGGACCGTTGATCGTTAAGAAACGATCTCTAGATTAGGGTGTCTAATTTAATTAAATTAAATCTAATTAAATAAAAATAACCAGCAAAATAATTGGGTCAGGTTATCAAAGTGGATCTCACCCGAAAAACACGGAATCTCACGAAAGTTGGAAGAGGGAGATCGTTCCGAGATTGTCCAAAATCCGGACCAGTGGTTCACGAGCGAGGTGGATCAGAAGCCGTTGGACCTGGAATACCAAAAGATTAATAATCCCAAATCAAAAATTAAAAAAAAATTTCCAATGCTTTGAGATTTGTGCTTTGAGATCCGTGAGACTTTGAGATCGGTGCACCTCTGGGATTCGTGCAGTGCAAAAAAAAAGAATCAATCGGTAGCAACGAACGATCACGTTCGTGCAGAAGCTTTTCCTCTCCAGGGTTCACACCAAGAAACAGGGGAGGCCGGGGCTTGCGGCTGGGTTCGCCGGCGACGGAACTGGGTGGCAGACGGTGGAGATCGGCTGGAGGGAGGGAGATCCGGTGGCCGTGGAGGACACGACAGCGGAGGAGTTCGACTGCAGCGACGGTGACGCGTGGGAAAACCGACGGTCGGAAGGGAGGAAGACGCCGACGGTAGGCTTCGCATGGAGGCCGGCGGTGGAGACGGCTAGCGATGGCGGAGCGGAGAAATTCTAGAGGGAGGCTTGCGGCGGAGGCGGCTGGCTCTCCGGCGGGCGTCAGGCGTCATGGCATCAGGCGCTTCGTTGGGATCTGCTGGAGGGAGGGAGACGCTCGACGGCCGACGGGCGCTGGACAGGAGGAAGGAGGTGGTGGCGCGCTGGTCTCGAGCGGTGCGGCGTCGGTCTGGCCATGGGCGACTCCATGCGGAGGAGATGCGCTCGTAGTCGTGGTCGGGGAATGAGAGCTGGTTCTCGGGATCGACGGAGATTTGAGGTGGCAGGGCCGCAAGGTTCGCCGACGGCCTTGGGGAAGATCAGTCGTCGGAGAGAGGGAGGACCGATGGCTTCCCGGTCATTGGTTTGGTGATGGATCTCTCCGAACGGAAGAGAGTCGACGGGCTTGGGAATTGGACGGTAGGGGAGAAAGTGACTGACGACGGGTCGACAGTGGATCCGGGATCCAGGAGATGACTTCGTCAATTGTTGGGATGGAGCAAGGAAGGGTTCCGGTCGGTTGCTTTGATTGAGTGGCTCAGGAAGGATGAAGAGGAATGGGGGAAAGAATAAAAGAGCCCAGGGAGAAGAAGCACTAGAGAGAAAGAATAATCAGGAGAAGGAAAGAAGAAGGAGGGGGGAGGAAGTTGGGATACATCCAAAATCTTTTCTCAATAATTCATCGCTTTTTTTTTTTTATTTCAATAAGAAACATCTTAAATAAAACTATCGGAACCTGAAAGAGATCCGAATAAATCCTAAAATAATCGGAACTTCTCAACAGACTGAGAAATTCGAATGATAAATCCTAAAACAAATATCTAAACTAGATTATCAAATCCTAAAGCTGATAAGATAAGATAAGATAATATCTTGAATTTAAATTCAAGAGTGTTGCATTAGGAGTAGTGCTCATCAGGATCTGTGCTCATCAGGATCTGTGCTCATCAGGATCTGTGTTCATCAGGATCTGTGCTCATCAGGATCTGTGCTCATCAGGATCTGTGCTAGACTTTTAGGTTGGGCTGGCTTCAGGTTTGGATCGATGTCCCCATCATTTCCCCTGTGGTGGGAAGAACTCGACTCTGTCGAGTCAGACTGGAGGTGCTCAAATAAATTTGGATCAATGTTCTGCAGCTCCTCTTCAGTAATCCAGGAGTCCTCTGACTTTGGTCTACCTCGCCAGTGAACCAGGTAGCGGTAGCAATTTTGACTCCTTGAAGACTTGATCTCCTCGTCCAAAATTCGTTTAATCACATCGTGTTGTTCCCTCTTTTGGAAAAGTGGACTCTCAAAAGGCTGATCACTCTCAAAGAATGCAGGTCCAAATACATCACCATGTGTCAATGCTGGTTCTTTATATTCAATTAGATCCAAATTATTGATCAAATTAACTCCTAATTGTTTTTCAGCTCCAACCTCATGGTCTTGTTCTTCGTCTTGTTCTTCATAGGCATCGGCTAATCCTGGGTCAGCAGTATAAACTTCTTCTTCAAGGACATCACCTAGATCTTCTTGTTCTTCAAGTGTCCCTGTATGCAAGGTTCTAGATGGACATTGGCTAGCTACATGACCTATCCCATTACATCTAAAGCAGTGGATCTTAGAGCTACTACCACAGGAAGTTTCTCCTATAATCCCTTTTCCTTTGTCATCTCTCGGGGGTCGACTACTAGGGGCCTGACTAATGTTAGGTTGTGGACCAGTTGGGGCTAGGTTCATGCTAGGCCTTGGACCTAAAATTCCTGGTCTAGAAAGTTCAGATCTACGAGTGATAGACATTTGCTGAAATCTTTCATAGTCTTGAGCTAATTGATATGCTTGCTCTAGACTATAAACTTCTCTCAAAAACAATTCCTTTTGGATATCCACTCTCAGACCAGCTCTAAACCGGGATAAAGTGACAGATGGGTCTTCATGCACATTACATCGCATAAGGTATTCATCAAATTTATCGATGTAATCATTTACAAGTCCAGTTCCTTGGGTCAACCTTTGCCATTGGTCCAAAAGTTGCTGTTGATAAGATGCAGGAAGATACTTCTCTCGAAGCTTATCCTTCATCTCATCCCATGTTCCAACAGGGTCCTGTCTCCTATGAATGGCTAACCTCTGGACATTGTGCCAATATAGCTTTGCTTGGCCTAACAATCTCATTTGGGCAAACCTGACTTTTCTATCCTCAGACATATCATACCAGGAGAAGTAATGGTCCATATTAGCTTCCCAGTCAATATATTCTTTGGGGTCCAGGTGACCTACAAAACTTGGGGCATCAATCTTAACACTCCTCATGATTCGTTCATCTTTATCGATTGGGTTGTGATAAGACCTAAGTGTTGGATGATTACCTGGATAATCATGTCGATTCCTAGGGTCAGGTCGAAGGATTTGAGTACGACCACTATCATGATCTAGGTAGTCATTTCGGTCTCTAGGGTCTCTAGGATCAGGAACTCTAGGATCTGTAACTCTTGACGAAGAGTTCCTAATAGGGTAATTGGTGTTCACTAGTCGTTCCTCTTCAAGAGTTAATACCCTGGCATCTAAAGATCCTAACTTGCTGTCAATTTTTTCGAGTTTACCCATGATTACTTGCAGGGCAGCTTCTAAACTGGGATCCATTTTGTTATCTACGGAAGAATGTTCTGATTGATATTTGTTTCCTGACCTAGTTGTCATGCAAAATTAAAATTGACCCTAACCTAACCTATTGCTCTGATACCAAATTGGTGCGGGACCGGACACTCGGATATTAAGAACGGTGTCGGACCGTTGATCGTTAAGAAACGATCTCTAGATTAGGGTGTCTAATTTAATTAAATTAAATCTAATCAAATAAAAATAACCAGCAAAATAATTGGGTCAGGTTATCAAAGTGGATCTCACCCGAAAAACACGGAATCTCACGAAAGTTGGAAGAGGGAGATCGTTCCGAGATTGTCCAAAATCCGGACCAGTGGTTCACGAGCGAGGTGGATCAGAAGCCGTTGGACCTGGAATACCAAAAGATTAATAATCCCAAATCAAAAATTAAAAAAAAATTTCCAATGCTTTGAGATTTGTGCTTTGAGATCCGTGAGACTTTGAGATCGGTGCGCCTCTGGGATTCGTGCAGTGCAAAAAAAAAGAATCAATCGGTAGCAACGAACGATCACGTTCGTGCAGAAGCTTTTCCTCTCCAGGGTTCACACCAAGAAACAGGGGAGGCCGGGGCTTGCGGCTGGGTTCGCCGGCGACGGAACTGGGTGGCAGACGGTGGAGATCGGCTGGAGGGAGGGAGATCCGGTGGCCGTGGAGGACACGACAGCGGAGGAGTTCGACTGCAGCGACGGTGACGCGTGGGAAAACCGACGGTCGGAAGGGAGGAAGACGCCGACGGTAGGCTTCGCGTGGAGGCCGGCGGTGGAGACGGCTAGCGATGGCGGAGCGGAGAAATTCTGGAGGGAGGCTTGCGGCGGAGGCGGCTGGCTCTCCGGCGGGCGTCAGGCGTCATGGCATCAGGCGCTTCGTTGGGATCTGCTGGAGGGAGGGAGACGCTCGACGGCCGACGGGCGCTGGACAGGAGGAAGGAGGTGGTGGCGCGCTGGTCTCGAGCGGTGCGGCGTCGGTCTGGCCATGGGCGACTCCATGCGGAGGAGATGCGCTCGTAGTCGTGGTCGGGGAATGAGAGCTGGTTCTCGGGATCGACGGAGATTTGAGGTGGCAGGGCCGCAAGGTTCGCCGACGGCCTTGGGGAAGATCAGTCGTCGGAGAGAGGGAGGACCGATGGCTTCCCGGTCATTGGTTTGGTGATGGATCTCTCCGAACGGAAGAGAGTCGACGGGCTTGGGAATTGGACGGTAGGGGAGAAAGTGACTGACGACGGGTCGACAGTGGATCCGGGATCCAGGAGATGACTTCGTCAATTGTTGGGATGGAGCAAGGAAGGGTTCCGGTCGGTTGCTTTGATTGAGTGGCTCAGGAAGGATGAAGAGGAATGGGGGAAAGAATAAAAGAGCCCAGGGAGAAGAAGCACTAGAGAGAAAGAATAATCAGGAGAAGGAAAGAAGAAGGAGGGGGGAGGAAGTTGGGATACATCCAAAATCTTTTCTCAATAATTCATCGCTTTTTCTTTTTTTATTTCAATAAGAAACATCTTAAATAAAACTATCGGAACCTGAAAGAGATCCGAATAAATCCTAAAATAATCGGAACTTCTCAACAGACTGAGAAATTCGAATGATAAATCCTAAAACAAATATCTAAACTAGATTATCAAATCCTAAAGCTGATAAGATAAGATAAGATAATATCTTGAATTTAAATTCAAGAGTGTTGCATTAGGAGTAGTGCTCATCAGGATCTGTGCTCATCAGGATCTGTGCTCATCAGGATCTGTGTTCATCAGGATCTGTGCTCATCAGGATCTGTGCTCATCAGGATCTGTGCTAGACTTTTAGGTTGGGCTGGCTTCAGGTTTGGATCGATGTCCCCATCATTTCCCCTGTGGTGGGAAGAACTCGACTCTGTCGAGTCAGACTGGAGGTGCTCAAATAAATTTGGATCAATGTTCTGCAGCTCCTCTTCAGTAATCCAGGAGTCCTCTGACTTTGGTCTGCCTCGCCAGTGAACCAGGTAGCGGTAGCAATTTTGACTCCTTGAAGACTTGATCTCCTCGTCCAAAATTCTTTTAATCACATCGTGTTGTTCCCTCTTTTGGAAAAGTGGACTCTCAAAAGGCTGATCACTCTCAAAGAATGCAGGTCCAAATACATCACCATGTGTCAATGCTGGTTCTTTATATTCAATTAGATCCAAATTATTAATCAAATTAACTCCTAATTGTTTTTCAGCTCCAAATTCATGGTCTTGTTCTTCGTCTTGTTCTTCATAGGCATCGGCTAATCCTGGGTCAGCAGTATAAACTTCTTCTTCAAGGACATCACCTAGATCTTCTTGTTCTTCAAGTGTCCCTATATGCAAGGTTCTAGATGGACATTGGCTAGCTACATGACCTATCCCATTACATCTAAAGCAGTGGATCTTAGAGCTACTACCACGGGAAGTTTCTCCTATAATCCCTTTTCCTTTGTCATCTCTCGGGGGTCGACTACTAGGGGCCTGACTAATGTTAGGTTGTGGACCAGTTGGGGCTAGGTTCATGCTAGGCCTTGGACCTAAAATTCCTGGTCTAGAAAGTTCAGATCTACGAGTGATAGACATTTGCTGAAATCTTTCATAGTCTTGAGCTAATTGATATGCTTGCTCTAGACTATAAACTTCTCTCAAAAACAATTCCTTTTGGATATCCACTCTCAGACCAGCTCTAAACCGGGATAAAGTGACAGATGGGTCTTCATGCACATTACATCGCATAAGGTATTCATCAAATTTATCGATGTAATCATTTACAAGTCCAGTTCCTTGGGTCAACCTTTGCCATTGGTCCAAAAGTTGCTGTTGATAAGATGCAGGAAGATACTTCTCTCGAAGCTTATCCTTCATCTCATCCCATGTTCCAACAGGGTCCTGTCTCCTATGAATGGCTAACCTCTGGACATTGTGCCAATATAGCTTTGCTTGGCCTAACAATCTCATTTGGGCAAACCTGACTTTTCTATCCTCAGACATATCATACCAGGAGAAGTAATGGTCCATATTAGCTTCCCAGTCAATATATTCTTTGGGGTCCAGGTGACCTACAAAACTTGGGGCGTCAATCTTAACACTCCTCATGATTCGTTCATCTTTATCGATTGGGTTGTGATAAGACCTAAGTGTTGGATGATTACCTGGATAATCATGTCGATTCCTAGGGTCAGGTCGAAGGATTTGAGTACGACCACTATCATGATCTAGGTAGTCATTTCGGTCTCTAGGGTCTCTAGGATCAGGAACTCTAGGATCTGTAACTCTTGACGAAGAGTTCCTAATAGGGTAATTGGTGTTCACTAGTCGTTCCTCTTCAAGAGTTAATACCCTGGCATCTAAAGATCCTAACTTGCTGTCAATTTTTTCGAGTTTACCCATGATTACTTGCAGGGCAGCTTCTAAACTGGGATCCATTTTGTTATCTACGGAAGAATGTTCTGATTGATATTTGTTTCCTGACCTAGTTGTCATGCAAAATTAAAATTGACCCTAACCTAACCTATTGCTCTGATACCAAATTGGTGCGGGACCGGACACTCGGATATTAAGAACGGTGTCGGACCGTTGATCGTTAAGAAACGATCTCTAGATTAGGGTGTCTAATTTAATTAAATTAAATCTAATCAAATAAAAATAACCAGCAAAATAATTGGGTCAGGTTATCAAAGTGGATCTCACCCGAAAAACACGGAATCTCACGAAAGTTGGAAGAGGGAGATCGTTCCGAGATTGTCCAAAATCCGGACCAGTGGTTCACGAGCGAGGTGGATCAGAAGCCGTTGGACCTGGAATACCAAAAGATTAATAATCCCAAATCAAAAATTAAAAAAAAATTTCCAATGCTTTGAGATTTGTGCTTTGAGATCCGTGAGACTTTGAGATCGGTGCGCCTCTGGGATTCGTGCAGTGCAAAAAAAAAGAATCAATCGGTAGCAACGAACGATCACGTTCGTGCAGAAGCTTTTCCTCTCCAGGGTTCACACCAAGAAACAGGGGAGGCCGGGGCTTGCGGCTGGGTTCGCCGGCGACGGAACTGGGTGGCAGACGGTGGAGATCGGCTGGAGGGAGGGAGATCCGGTGGCCGTGGAGGACACGACAGCGGAGGAGTTCGACTGCAGCGACGGTGACGCGTGGGAAAACCGACGGTCGGAAGGGAGGAAGACGCCGACGGTAGGCTTCGCGTGGAGGCCGGCGGTGGAGACGGCTAGCGATGGCGGAGCGGAGAAATTCTGGAGGGAGGCTTGCGGCGGAGGCGGCTGGCTCTCCGGCGGGCGTCAGGCGTCATGGCATCAGGCGCTTCGTTGGGATCTGCTGGAGGGAGGGAGACGCTCGACGGCCGACGGGCGCTGGACAGGAGGAAGGAGGTGGTGGCGCGCTGGTCTCGAGCGGTGCGGCGTCGGTCTGGCCATGGGCGACTCCATGCGGAGGAGATGCGCTCGTAGTCGTGGTCGGGGAATGAGAGCTGGTTCTCGGGATCGACGGAGATTTGAGGTGGCAGGGCCGCAAGGTTCGCCGACGGCCTTGGGGAAGATCAGTCGTCGGAGAGAGGGAGGACCGATGGCTTCCCGGTCATTGGTTTGGTGATGGATCTCTCCGAACGGAAGAGAGTCGACGGGCTTGGGAATTGGACGGTAGGGGAGAAAGTGACTGACGACGGGTCGACAGTGGATCCGGGATCCAGGAGATGACTTCGTCAATTGTTGGGATGGAGCAAGGAAGGGTTCCGGTCGGTTGCTTTGATTGAGTGGCTCAGGAAGGATGAAGAGGAATGGGGGAAAGAATAAAAGAGCCCAGGGAGAAGAAGCACTAGAGAGAAAGAATAATCAGGAGAAGGAAAGAAGAAGGAGGGGGGAGGAAGTTGGGATACATCCAAAATCTTTTCTCAATAATTCATCGCTTTTTCTTTTTTTATTTCAATAAGAAACATCTTAAATAAAACTATCGGAACCTGAAAGAGATCCGAATAAATCCTAAAATAATCGGAACTTCTCAACAGACTGAGAAATTCGAATGATAAATCCTAAAACAAATATCTAAACTAGATTATCAAATCCTAAAGCTGATAAGATAAGATAAGATAATATCTTGAATTTAAATTCAAGAGTGTTGCATTAGGAGTAGTGCTCATCAGGATCTGTGCTCATCAGGATCTGTGCTCATCAGGATCTGTGTTCATCAGGATCTGTGCTCATCAGGATCTGTGCTCATCAGGATCTGTGCTAGACTTTTAGGTTGGGCTGGCTTCAGGTTTGGATCGATGTCCCCATCATTTCCCCTGTGGTGGGAAGAACTCGACTCTGTCGAGTCAGACTGGAGGTGCTCAAATAAATTTGGATCAATGTTCTGCAGCTCCTCTTCAGTAATCCAGGAGTCCTCTGACTTTGGTCTGCCTCGCCAGTGAACCAGGTAGCGGTAGCAATTTTGACTCCTTGAAGACTTGATCTCCTCGTCCAAAATTCGTTTAATCACATCGTGTTGTTCCCTCTTTTGGAAAAGTGGACTCTCAAAAGGCTGATCACTCTCAAAGAATGCAGGTCCAAATACATCACCATGTGTCAATGCTGGTTCTTTATATTCAATTAGATCCAAATTATTAATCAAATTAACTCCTAATTGTTTTTCAGCTCCAACCTCATGGTCTTGTTCTTCGTCTTGTTCTTCATAGGCATCGGCTAATCCTGGGTCAGCAGTATAAACTTCTTCTTCAAGGACATCACCTAGATCTTCTTGTTCTTCAAGTGTCCCTATATGCAAGGTTCTAGATGGACATTGGCTAGCTACATGACCTATCCCATTACATCTAAAGCAGTGGATCTTAGAGCTACTACCACGGGAAGTTTCTCCTATAATCCCTTTTCCTTTGTCATCTCTCGGGGGTCGACTACTAGGGGCCTGACTAATGTTAGGTTGTGGACCAGTTGGGGCTAGGTTCATGCTAGGCCTTGGACCTAAAATTCCTGGTCTAGAAAGTTCAGATCTACGAGTGATAGACATTTGCTGAAATCTTTCATAGTCTTGAGCTAATTGATATGCTTGCTCTAGACTATAAACTTCTCTCAAAAACAATTCCTTTTGGATATCCACTCTCAGACCAGCTCTAAACCGGGATAAAGTGACAGATGGGTCTTCATGCACATTACATCGTATAAGGTATTCATCAAATTTATCGATGTAATCATTTACAAGTCCAGTTCCTTGGGTCAACCTTTGCCATTGGTCCAAAAGTTGCTGTTGATAAGATGCAGGAAGATACTTCTCTCGAAGCTTATCCTTCATCTCATCCCATGTTCCAACAGGGTCCTGTCTCCTATGAATGGCTAACCTCTGGACATTGTGCCAATATAGCTTTGCTTGGCCTAACAATCTCATTTGGGCAAACCTGACTTTTCTATCCTCAGACATATCATACCAGGAGAAGTAATGGTCCATATTAGCTTCCCAGTCAATATATTCTTTGGGGTCCAGGTGACCTACAAAACTTGGGGCGTCAATCTTAACACTCCTCATGATTCGTTCATCTTTATCGATTGGGTTGTGATAAGACCTAAGTGTTGGATGATTACCTGGATAATCATGTCGATTCCTAGGGTCAGGTCGAAGGATTTGAGTACGACCACTATCATGATCTAGGTAGTCATTTCGGTCTCTAGGGTCTCTAGGATCAGGAACTCTAGGATCTGTAACTCTTGACGAAGAGTTCCTAATAGGGTAATTGGTGTTCACTAGTCGTTCCTCTTCAAGAGTTAATACCCTGGCATCTAAAGATCCTAACTTGCTGTCAATTTTTTCGAGTTTACCCATGATTACTTGCAGGGCAGCTTCTAAACTGGGATCCATTTTGTTATCTACGGAAGAATGTTCTGATTGATATTTGTTTCCTGACCTAGTTGTCATGCAAAATTAAAATTGACCCTAACCTAACCTATTGCTCTGATACCAAATTGGTGCGGGACCGGACACTCGGATATTAAGAACGGTGTCGGACCGTTGATCGTTAAGAAACGATCTCTAGATTAGGGTGTCTAATTTAATTAAATTAAATCTAATCAAATAAAAATAACCAGCAAAATAATTGGGTCAGGTTATCAAAGTGGATCTCACCCGAAAAACACGGAATCTCACGAAAGTTGGAAGAGGGAGATCGTTCCGAGATTGTCCAAAATCCGGACCAGTGGTTCACGAGCGAGGTGGATCAGAAGCCGTTGGACCTGGAATACCAAAAGATTAATAATCCCAAATCAAAAATTAAAAAAAAATTTCCAATGCTTTGAGATTTGTGCTTTGAGATCCGTGAGACTTTGAGATCGGTGCGCCTCTGGGATTCGTGCAGTGCAAAAAAAAAGAATCAATCGGTAGCAACGAACGATCACGTTCGTGCAGAAGCTTTTCCTCTCCAGGGTTCACACCAAGAAACAGGGGAGGCCGGGGCTTGCGGCTGGGTTCGCCGGCGACGGAACTGGGTGGCAGACGGTGGAGATCGGCTGGAGGGAGGGAGATCCGGTGGCCGTGGAGGACACGACAGCGGAGGAGTTCGACTGCAGCGACGGTGACGCGTGGGAAAACCGACGGTCGGAAGGGAGGAAGACGCCGACGGTAGGCTTCGCGTGGAGGCCGGCGGTGGAGACGGCTAGCGATGGCGGAGCGGAGAAATTCTGGAGGGAGGCTTGCGGCGGAGGCGGCTGGCTCTCCGGCGGGCGTCAGGCGTCATGGCATCAGGCGCTTCGTTGGGATCTGCTGGAGGGAGGGAGACGCTCGACGGCCGACGGGCGCTGGACAGGAGGAAGGAGGTGGTGGCGCGCTGGTCTCGAGCGGTGCGGCGTCGGTCTGGCCATGGGCGACTCCATGCGGAGGAGATGCGCTCGTAGTCGTGGTCGGGGAATGAGAGCTGGTTCTCGGGATCGACGGAGATTTGAGGTGGCAGGGCCGCAAGGTTCGCCGACGGCCTTGGGGAAGATCAGTCGTCGGAGAGAGGGAGGACCGATGGCTTCCCGGTCATTGGTTTGGTGATGGATCTCTCCGAACGGAAGAGAGTCGACGGGCTTGGGAATTGGACGGTAGGGGAGAAAGTGACTGACGACGGGTCGACAGTGGATCCGGGATCCAGGAGATGACTTCGTCAATTGTTGGGATGGAGCAAGGAAGGGTTCCGGTCGGTTGCTTTGATTGAGTGGCTCAGGAAGGATGAAGAGGAATGGGGGAAAGAATAAAAGAGCCCAGGGAGAAGAAGCACTAGAGAGAAAGAATAATCAGGAGAAGGAAAGAAGAAGGAGGGGGGAGGAAGTTGGGATACATCCAAAATCTTTTCTCAATAATTCATCGCTTTTTCTTTTTTTATTTCAATAAGAAACATCTTAAATAAAACTATCGGAACCTGAAAGAGATCCGAATAAATCCTAAAATAATCGGAACTTCTCAACAGACTGAGAAATTCGAATGATAAATCCTAAAACAAATATCTAAACTAGATTATCAAATCCTAAAGCTGATAAGATAAGATAAGATAATATCTTGAATTTAAATTCAAGAGTGTTGCATTAGGAGTAGTGCTCATCAGGATCTGTGCTCATCAGGATCTGTGCTCATCAGGATCTGTGCTCATCAGGATCTGTGCTCATCAGGATCTGTGCTCATCAGGATCTGTGCTAGACTTTTAGGTTGGGCTAGCTTCAGGTTTGGATCGATGTCCCCATCATTTCCCCTGTGGTGGGAAGAACTCGACTCTGTCGAGTCAGACTGGAGGTGCTCAAATAAATTTGGATCAATGTTCTGCTGCTCCTCTTCAGTAATCCAGGAGTCCTCTGACTTTGGTCTGCCTCGCCAGTGAACCAGGTAGCGGTAGCAATTTTGACTCCTTGAAGACTTGATCTCCTCGTCCAAAATTCGTTTAATCACATCGTGTTGTTCCCTCTTTTGGAAAAGTGGACTCTCAAAAGGCTGATCACTCTCAAAGAATGCAGGTCCAAATACATCACCATGTGTCAATGCTGGTTCTTTATATTCAATTAGATCCAAATTATTAATCAAATTAACTCCTAATTGTTTTTCAGCTCCAACCTCATGGTCTTGTTCTTCGTCTTGTTCTTCATAGGCATCGGCTAATCCTGGGTCAGCAGTATAAACTTCTTCTTCAAGGACATCACCTAGATCTTCTTGTTCTTCAAGTGTCCCTATATGCAAGGTTCTAGATGGACATTGGCTAGCTACATGACCTATCCCATTACATCTAAAGCAGTGGATCTTAGAGCTACTACCACGGGAAGTTTCTCCTATAATCCCTTTTCCTTTGTCATCTCTCGGGGGTCGACTACTAGGGGCCTGACTAATGTTAGGTTGTGGACCAGTTGGGGCTAGGTTCATGCTAGGCCTTGGACCTAAAATTCCTGGTCTAGAAAGTTCAGATCTACGAGTGATAGACATTTGCTGAAATCTTTCATAGTCTTGAGCTAATTGATATGCTTGCTCTAGACTATAAACTTCTCTCAAAAACAATTCCTTTTGGATATCCACTCTCAGACCAGCTCTAAACCGGGATAAAGTGACAGATGGGTCTTCATGCACATTACATCGCATAAGGTATTCATCAAATTTATCGATGTAATCATTTACAAGTCCAGTTCCTTGGGTCAACCTTTGCCATTGGTCCAAAAGTTGCTGTTGATAAGATGCAGGAAGATACTTCTCTCGAAGCTTATCCTTCATCTCATCCCATGTTCCAACAGGGTCCTGTCTCCTATGAATGGCTAACCTCTGGACATTGTGCCAATATAGCTTTGCTTGGCCTAACAATCTCATTTGGGCAAACCTGACTTTTCTATCCTCAGACATATCATACCAGGAGAAGTAATGGTCCATATTAGCTTCCCAGTCAATATATTCTTTGGGGTCCAGGTGACCTACAAAACTTGGGGCGTCAATCTTAACACTCCTCATGATTCGTTCATCTTTATCGATTGGGTTGTGATAAGACCTAAGTGTTGGATGATTACCTGGATAATCATGTCGATTCCTAGGGTCAGGTCGAAGGATTTGAGTACGACCACTATCATGATCTAGGTAGTCATTTCGGTCTCTAGGGTCTCTAGGATCAGGAACTCTAGGATCTGTAACTCTTGACGAAGAGTTCCTAATAGGGTAATTGGTGTTCACTAGTCGTTCCTCTTCAAGAGTTAATACCCTGGCATCTAAAGATCCTAACTTGCTGTCAATTTTTTCGAGTTTACCCATGATTACTTGCAGGGCAGCTTCTAAACTGGGATCCATTTTGTTATCTACGGAAGAATGTTCTGATTGATATTTGTTTCCTGACCTAGTTGTCATGCAAAATTAAAATTGACCCTAACCTAACCTATTGCTCTGATACCAAATTGGTGCGGGACCGGACACTCGGATATTAAGAACGGTGTCGGACCGTTGATCGTTAAGAAACGATCTCTAGATTAGGGTGTCTAATTTAATTAAATTAAATCTAATCAAATAAAAATAACCAGCAAAATAATTGGGTCAGGTTATCAAAGTGGATCTCACCCGAAAAACACGGAATCTCACGAAAGTTGGAAGAGGGAGATCGTTCCGAGATTGTCCAAAATCCGGACCAGTGGTTCACGAGCGAGGTGGATCAGAAGCCGTTGGACCTGGAATACCAAAAGATTAATAATCCCAAATCAAAAATTAAAAAAAATTTCCAATGCTTTGAGATTTGTGCTTTGAGATCCGTGAGACTTTGAGATCGGTGCACCTCTGGGATTCGTGCAGTGCAAAAAAAAAGAATCAATCGGTAGCAACGAACGATCACGTTCGTGCAGAAGCTTTTCCTCTCCAGGGTTCACACCAAGAAACAGGGGAGGCCGGGGCTTGCGGCTGGGTTCGCCGGCGACGGAACTGGGTGGCAGACGGTGGAGATCGGCTGGAGGGAGGGAGATCCGGTGGCCGTGGAGGACACGACAGCGGAGGAGTTCGACTGCAGCGACGGTGACGCGTGGGAAAACCGACGGTCGGAAGGGAGGAAGACGCCGACGGTAGGCTTCGCGTGGAGGCCGGCGGTGGAGACGGCTAGCGATGGCGGAGCGGAGAAATTCTGGAGGGAGGCTTGCGGCGGAGGCGGCTGGCTCTCCGGCGGGCGTCAGGCGTCATGGCATCAGGCGCTTCGTTGGGATCTGCTGGAGGGAGGGAGACGCTCGACGGCCGACGGGCGCTGGACAGGAGGAAGGAGGTGGTGGCGCGCTGGTCTCGAGCGGTGCGGCGTCGGTCTGGCCATGGGCGACTCCATGCGGAGGAGATGCGCTCGTAGTCGTGGTCGGGGAATGAGAGCTGGTTCTCGGGATCGACGGAGATTTGAGGTGGCAGGGCCGCAAGGTTCGCCGACGGCCTTGGGGAAGATCAGTCGTCGGAGAGAGGGAGGACCGATGGCTTCCCGGTCATTGGTTTGGTGATGGATCTCTCCGAACGGAAGAGAGTCGACGGGCTTGGGAATTGGACGGTAGGGGAGAAAGTGACTGACGACGGGTCGACAGTGGATCCGGGATCCAGGAGATGACTTCGTCAATTGTTGGGATGGAGCAAGGAAGGGTTCCGGTCGGTTGCTTTGATTGAGTGGCTCAGGAAGGATGAAGAGGAATGGGGGAAAGAATAAAAGAGCCCAGGGAGAAGAAGCACTAGAGAGAAAGAATAATCAGGAGAAGGAAAGAAGAAGGAGGGGGGAGGAAGTTGGGATACATCCAAAATCTTTTCTCAATAATTCATCGCTTTTTCTTTTTTTATTTCAATAAGAAACATCTTAAATAAAACTATCGGAACCTGAAAGAGATCCGAATAAATCCTAAAATAATCGGAACTTCTCAACAGACTGAGAAATTCGAATGATAAATCCTAAAACAAATATCTAAACTAGATTATCAAATCCTAAAGCTGATAAGATAAGATAAGATAATATCTTGAATTTAAATTCAAGAGTGTTGCATTAAGAGTAGTGCTCATCAGGATCTGTGCTCATCAGGATCTGTGCTCATCAGGATCTGTGTTCATCAGGATCTGTGCTCATCAGGATCTGTGCTCATCAGGATCTGTGCTAGACTTTTAGGTTGGGCTGGCTTCAGGTTTGGATCGATGTCCCCATCATTTCCCCTGTGGTGGGAAGAACTCGACTCTGTCGAGTCAGACTGGAGGTGCTCAAATAAATTTGGATCAATGTTCTGCAGCTCCTCTTCAGTAATCCAGGAGTCCTCTGACTTTGGTCTGCCTCGCCAGTGAACCAGGTAGCGGTAGCAATTTTGACTCCTTGAAGACTTGATCTCCTCGTCCAAAATTCGTTTAATCACATCGTGTTGTTCCCTCTTTTGGAAAAGTGGACTCTCAAAAGGCTGATCACTCTCAAAGAATGCAGGTCCAAATACATCACCATGTGTCAATGCTGGTTCTTTATATTCAATTAGATCCAAATTATTAATCAAATTAACTCCTAATTGTTTTTCAGCTCCAACCTCATGGTCTTGTTCTTCGTCTTGTTCTTCATAGGCATCGGCTAATCCTGGGTCAGCAGTATAAACTTCTTCTTCAAGGACATCACCTAGATCTTCTTGTTCTTCAAGTGTCCCTATATGCAAGGTTCTAGATGGACATTGGCTAGCTACATGACCTATCCCATTACATCTAAAGCAGTGGATCTTAGAGCTACTACCACGGGAAGTTTCTCCTATAATCCCTTTTCCTTTGTCATCTCTCGGGGGTCGACTACTAGGGGCCTGACTAATGTTAGGTTGTGGACCAGTTGGGGCTAGGTTCATGCTAGGCCTTGGACCTAAAATTCCTGGTCTAGAAAGTTCAGATCTACGAGTGATAGACATTTGCTGAAATCTTTCATAGTCTTGAGCTAATTGATATGCTTGCTCTAGACTATAAACTTCTCTCAAAAACAATTCCTTTTGGATATCCACTCTCAGACCAGCTCTAAACCGGGATAAAGTGACAGATGGGTCTTCATGCACATTACATCGCATAAGGTATTCATCAAATTTATCGATGTAATCATTTACAAGTCCAGTTCCTTGGGTCAACCTTTGCCATTGGTCCAAAAGTTGCTGTTGATAAGATGCAGGAAGATACTTCTCTCGAAGCTTATCCTTCATCTCATCCCATGTTCCAACAGGGTCCTGTCTCCTATGAATGGCTAACCTCTGGACATTGTGCCAATATAGCTTTGCTTGGCCTAACAATCTCATTTGGGCAAACCTGACTTTTCTATCCTCAGACATATCATACCAGGAGAAGTAATGGTCCATATTAGCTTCCCAGTCAATATATTCTTTGGGGTCCAGGTGACCTACAAAACTTGGGGCGTCAATCTTAACACTCCTCATGATTCGTTCATCTTTATCGATTGGGTTGTGATAAGACCTAAGTGTTGGATGATTACCTGGATAATCATGTCGATTCCTAGGGTCAGGTCGAAGGATTTGAGTACGACCACTATCATGATCTAGGTAGTCATTTCGGTCTCTAGGGTCTCTAGGATCAGGAACTCTAGGATCTGTAACTCTTGACGAAGAGTTCCTAATAGGGTAATTGGTGTTCACTAGTCGTTCCTCTTCAAGAGTTAATACCCTGGCATCTAAAGATCCTAACTTGCTGTCAATTTTTTCGAGTTTACCCATGATTACTTGCAGGGCAGCTTCTAAACTGGGATCCATTTTGTTATCTACGGAAGAATGTTCTGATTGATATTTGTTTCCTGACCTAGTTGTCATGCAAAATTAAAATTGACCCTAACCTAACCTATTGCTCTGATACCAAATTGGTGCGGGACCGGACACTCGGATATTAAGAACGGTGTCGGACCGTTGATCGTTAAGAAACGATCTCTAGATTAGGGTGTCTAATTTAATTAAATTAAATCTAATCAAATAAAAATAACCAGCAAAATAATTGGGTCAGGTTATCAAAGTGGATCTCACCCGAAAAACACGGAATCTCACGAAAGTTGGAAGAGGGAGATCGTTCCGAGATTGTCCAAAATCCGGACCAGTGGTTCACGAGCGAGGTGGATCAGAAGCCGTTGGACCTGGAATACCAAAAGATTAATAATCCCAAATCAAAAATAAAAAAAAAATTTCCAATGCTTTGAGATTTGTGCTTTGAGATCCGTGAGACTTTGAGATCGGTGCGCCTCTGGGATTCGTGCAGTGCAAAAAAAAAGAATCAATCGGTAGCAACGAACGATCACGTTCGTGCAGAAGCTTTTCCTCTCCAGGGTTCACACCAAGAAACAGGGGAGGCCGGGGCTTGCGGCTGGGTTCGCCGGCGACGGAACTGGGTGGCAGACGGTGGAGATCGACTGGAGGGAGGGAGATCCGGTGGCCGTGGAGGACACGACAGCGGAGGAGTTCGACTGCAGCGACGGTGACGCGTGGGAAAACCGACGGTCGGAAGGGAGGAAGACGCCGACGGTAGGCTTCGCATGGAGGCCGGCGGTGGAGACGGCTAGCGATGGCGAAGCGGAGAAATTCTGGAGGGAGGCTTGCGGCGGAGGCGGCTGGCTCTCCGGCGGGCGTCAGGCGTCATGGCATCAGACGCTTCGTTGGGATCTGCTGGAGGGAGGGAGACGCTCGACGGCCGACGGGCGCTGGACAGGAGGAAGGAGGTGGTGGCGCGCTGGTCTCGAGCGGTGCGGCGTCGGTCTGGCCATGGGCGACTCCATGCGGAGGAGATGCGCTCGTAGTCGTGGTCGGGGAATGAGAGCTGGTTCTCGGGATCGACGGAGATTTGAGGTGGCAGGGCCGCAAGGTTTGCCGACGGCCTTGGGGAAGATCAGTCGTCGGAGAGAGGGAGGACCGATGGCTTCCCGGTCATTGGTTTGGTGATGGATCTCTCCGAACGGAAGAGAGTCGACGGGCTTGGGAATTGGACGGTAGGGGAGAAAGTGACTGACGACGGGTCGACAGTGGATCCGGGATCCAGGAGATGACTTCGTCAATTGTTGGGATGGAGCAAGGAAGGGTTCCGGTCGGTTGCTTTGATTGAGTGGCTCAGGAAGGATGAAGAGGAATGGGAGAAAGAATAAAAGAGCCCAGGGAGAAGAAGCACTAGAGAGAAAGAATAATCAGGAGAAGGAAAGAAGAAGGAGGGGGGAGGAAGTTGGGATACATCCAAAATCTTTTCTCAATAATTTATCGCTTTTTCTTTTTTTATTTCAATAAGAAACATCTTAAATAAAACTATCGGAACCTGAAAGAGATCCGAATAAATCCTAAAATAATCGGAACTTCTCAACAGACTGAGAAATCCGAATGATAAATCCTAAAACAAATATCTAAACTAGATTATCAAATCCTAAAGCTGATAAGATAAGATAAGATAATATCTTGAATTTAAATTCAAGAGTGTTGCATTAGGAGTAGTGCTCATCAGGATCTGTGCTCATCAGGATCTGTGCTCATCAGGATCTGTGCTCATCAAGATCTGTGCTCATCAGGATCTGTGTTCATCAGGATCTGTGCTAGACTTTTAGGTTGGGCTGGCTTCAGGTTTGGATCGATGTCCCCATCACTTTCCTGATTCGTGATAAGGAGAGTTGTTAGGCGCTCTGGCACTCCTCTCGGTTGCCCTATTTCGAAAAAATTGGCAGTGCCTCGAATGGCGGGCCGCCACCCGCGGGATTCGAATCTCCCGGTTGGCTTCCTTTCTTGGGCGATCTGAGTGGTTGGTGATGAGTGTGGTATCTCGATCAACGTGCTGCTTGCCTTTCTAGTGTAACTAGTGGTCGTAGGTGGTTAGTACGGTCTGGAAGGCGCTCCAGTGCAGTCCTCGGGTGGCTCGTCGGTGTTCTGGGCTGGGGTCGAGCTGGAATGGCAGGGCTTGCTCCGACCTAAGCGCTCCGAGCTTGCGAGTGCATCTCGGTGGAGGAGGGCAGAGAGTGGGCCCGGTCCAGAGGGCGTGCGCTCGAAGAGGCTCCACATCGGCGGGTGAGCACTGAGCTCGACCTCGACCGCAGGGCACTAGCCTCCGAGGGTCTCGCTCTGGAGGGCAGGAGGCGGGCCCGGTCCAGAGGGCGCGCGCTCGGAGAGGCTCCACATCGGTGGGTGAGCGCTGAGCTCGACCTCGACCGTAGGGCACTAGCCTCCGAGGGTCTCGTTCTGGAGGGCAGAAGACAGACTCGGTCCAGTGGATGCGTGCTCGGAGAGGATCCACATCGACGGGTGAGCGCTGAGCTCGACCTCGACCACAGGGCACTAGCCTTCGAGGGTCTCGCTCTGAAGGACAAAAGGCGAACCCGGTCCAGAGGGCGCGCGCTCGGAGAGGCTCCACATCAATGGGTGAGCGCTGCGCTCAACCTCGACAGCAGGGCACTAGCCTCCGAGGGTCTAGCTTTGGAGGGCATGACCTGGCGAAGGACTGAGCTCTGCTTGTTGTTCTGAGGGAGTTCAGCTCAGCTCGGTAGTGGAATCCGGGCTGGAGAGTCGACGCAGTGTCTTTTCTTGACGTGGCGCCTGCCGGTTCCTCCACGTCAGCGATCCCTCCACATCACCACTTCTTATAAGGAGTCATATAAAATGATGCACCCAAATCAATAATCCACTAATGCAGTATCTCTGATCTCTCTTGATCAGATAATACATCTCCATCTTTAGATATAGTAGAATCAGCATCTACCACATTTTCCTAGGAATTATTGACTTGAGCTTATCATCATAATCCCCTTTTCTCAGTCTACAATCCTTCCTCACGTATCTTGATTTATCATAGCTCTAGCACTTTACTTTTTTCATTGCCTTGGACTTCGATTTGAACTTCTCTTTATCACCAATGATCTCTCTGCTACCATTATATCAGCCGATGAACTTTGACTTGACTTATACCTCAATTCTTCAATGAGAAGTGATGCTACAATAGATTCTATCTCAAGAGACTTTACATGACTAATATTCATGATCAGATTATCCCAAGAATTTGTCATAGAACAAAGAAATAGCTAGCTTTTTGTTCATCATTAATTTTAATGTCAAGGGCCATAAGTTTATTGATTAAAGAATTGAAGTGGTTGAGGTGTTATTGAATTCATACTCCGTCTTTCATCTTCAGATTGTATAGCTACCGTTTGAGAAATATCTCGTTCATCAATGACTTTCTTTCATAGATGCTTTTCAGCTTCACCTAGAACCCTTTTATAGTTGTCTCGGTCTCGATGTTGAAAAGAACAGTATCCTCCAACTCTAGGAATAAGTTTGCAAAAGCCATCTCATCTTTCTCAATGAATCGTTTGTTTGTCATCTCTTTGACTTATCTTCTTTATCGAGGAGGGCAACCACATAACCATCTTTCACCACCACTACATGTATCTTATGTTATCACAGTGCAAAGTTTATCCCATCAAATCATATGATCTTAAATTTGGTTGCGCTCTTTATTTCTGTCATGGTTATACTACACAAACTTTTCTATGAACCTTTTACTCTAATAATAATTATTAGAAACAAAAGATCTTGCATAATAAACTAAAAATAATAGAAAAATCAGAAGAAAAGTAAAACAAAAAAAGAAGTAGAAAAAGAATACAAATAATTTATAAGGTTCAGACAATAATGTGTTGTTCCTATATCCTTGAACAAGATCTCCGTATGCATCTTTTTATTGATCATACTAAGAAACAATTATATGGAGAAAACAATCTCTAATCTCTCATACTTCTCTCTTTCTATAATAAGGACAAGGTTATAAAATTCAAATCCTAATAATATAAGAGAAAAAGAATCTATAAGGAATTACAACCATTCCTTGAATACTTCCATATAAGAATAAAGAGCAATGGACATATATATAGACAATTTTTATCAAGATTGATGAGAACTAGAATTATAATTATTGTTAAATAAGAATTAGAATTATTGCATGTGAAACCCGAGAACTGGGCCAAAGTCGGCAAACCCAACCGACTTCAGCCCGGTTACAGAAAAAATAATAATAAATAAATAATAAATAATAAAAATAAAATAAAGAAAAGAGATAAAGAGGAGGAAGGGGAGAGAAGATGAGGAGAGAGAAAATTAGAGGGACTTTCTTTCTCGAAATTCATGAAACTATGGTTTGGTTTGAATGATTTTATTTATTATTATAGGAGATCAACCCTCTGAGCACGAAGGCGTTGTGCGAATTTTGAATACTGACTAGTATCGGATATAATAGGATTAGCGCTTGAAGGTAAGGATTATGGATATGATCGCCAGTTTTATATATTATTTTACATGGCATGATTTTATCCATGCATATGAGCATTGGCGTGCATTTTTGTTTTGCATCATATATTTGATTTATCAAGACTGATAGTATGTTTAAGATTATTAATTATATTTCTATATATCATGTTTTACCAAGAAAGTTATCTTTTGATGGTTTGGACCGTGATGCCAGTCATTGAAAGATTTGAGATTTCATGGTTTAACATTATGATGTGGTTTGACATCATGAAATGATTTGACAAGCTAATGTGAAAGGATAAAAAGTTAATTAAGAGAATACAGTGTTTGGACTAGCCATGCTATGGTGGTACCGTGGATACACAGCCTGAGCTATGGGTTTTGTACGTGAGCTAGCTTAACCACGAGGAATGGTCGATTGTGAAACTAGCCTGACCATGAGGAATGGTCGATGAGACTAGCCTGACCACGAATAAAAAGTGGTGCGGGCGCCAGACTCAGAAGAAGACTTCAGGGCTCCATCTGGATCTCTGATTGACCTTGCCCGAAGAATTAGGATTTTCTGGTTTTGTAATAAGGGTTGACTTGGTCAACTCAATTTTAGTCTTGAGTCTGTATTTTCCTGCAATTTAAATTTTGTTGAGTCATATTGACTCAGTACAAGTCCTAATAGTGGTCTAGGTCTTCTCTAGGTTGGTGCCACCTTTTTCAAGTCAAGGTCCAGGGTGCCACATTTTTCTCCCGTCCAAGCAAGTGGAAGCCACACTCCCAGCCACATGCCAGAGTCCAGGGGGCGCCACATCTCCATCCAGTGTGCTTTGGTCCCCACACCACAAGAAAGCAGGTCCCTTCTTTCATGCGCCACTTAAGGAGAGATCAATCTAGGATCCTCAATCCAAGGAGGCGCCCAAAATAATTCCATAAGAGCCAAGCTATGAAAAGAAAGGAGCAAAACTTGGGGAGCAAGACTAGGAGGCGCCCAAATACTTTCAAATAAAACCAAGCATGGAAGGAAAAAAAAAGTTTCTTGAAGAGCAAGACTAGGAGGCGCCCAAATACTTCCAAATAAAACCAAGCATGGAAGGAAAAAAAATTTTCTTGAAGAGCAAGGCTAGGAGGCGCCACCTTCTTGCCATTTGGAGCCACCAATCAACACTTAAGGAAGCTCTTGGCCGGCCATATGAGGAGGATTTGATTCTACAAGCCTAATTTGAGGATCCATCCTTTTAGTCCCACATGGGAAGATGTAAAACCCTGATTTCTTGTAAAGACCTAAAAAATAAATCCCTCTTGTAAGTTTTTGAGGCACTGATGAATGAATTCAATTTCTGTGTGAGCAACTTTGTGTTTCTCTCTTCCGTACTTGTATTCAGGTGTTGAGCTCCGTGAGGGAGTAAATCCGGGTTCCCTAGGAATCTTGAGGAGGTGTGAGATCTCCAACCCCAAAACCCTAGGTTAGCCACTTCAATTCCAAACCCTAGCCACCCATCATCTTCTTCATTCCACCCATCATCCAAACCCTATTCTACCTCATCATCTCACGGCCCCTCTCTTCCAAGTAGAGACCGACCACCAGCATCCAGGTCCAAATCGGCTACTTCGAATACAGAGCAAATCCCAGAGGAAGTCAGATCAGCATCCAGGAGAATCAGGATTTCAGCAACATCAATTTTTCAAGTTCTTCTTATCTGGTAAATCCTTTCAGATCTGGTTCCTTAACTTGTTCTTCTTCTTTCCCAGATCCTGAGTTCAAGAGAAGCCAACTCTACCAAAGGACCAGTATTGGAGGATCCATTGCGAAGATATCCGAATCCGAGGATCCAACAATCTGCTCGAGAGAGTCCTTCCACCCAAACTCTGTGAAGATCACTGCCTGGTATATAACCCTTCCCTTCTCTTTATTTCTGTCCTGTTGAAAGTTCAGAGCGAAACCCTAGGTCTGGGAGTTTCTCAACCCCCAGCGATCCTTTGCTTCTGAACTACTCTGATAATCTAGTTTCTTTGAATTGTGCTTTCAATTATTATATAGTTTCTTTCAATTTAGTTTAACTTTCATTTGAGTCAAAGCCGACTTCTGAAAATATATATAAAAAAAAAGAAATTAGTTTTAATTTACTTCTGCATCGCATCATCTTTTTCGTTCTGCATCAAAAAGTCGATTAACGGGCTTGTACGTGAGCTAGTTTAGCCATGGCGGATAGCAAATGGCCGATTATGATTTTCAGTCATGGGCTGGAGCATGACCATGGTTAGTCCAGAACCCTGAAGAAGAATGATGATTAAATTGAAAACTTGAAAATGAAATATGATTTTGCAAAAGGTTTTGTTGTATGTGACACTTGAATTGTTTGATTGCATGACATGATATATTCTTATATCCTTGATATTTTCAAAATACTATTATTATTAATGGTGACTGTTTGGAGACCTTACTGGGCTGTAAAGCTCACAACCCTCTATTTATTTTCCTACTCGGAGTTGTGCAGGATATTCGAGCTTGATAGTGGATTGGATTCGTGAGAAAAGAAGAATAACTAGAAAGTTATTAATATCAGTATGACTAAAGGATGACTAAGGTTGTCACCAAATTGTGTTCTTTCCTTTGTATTAGGTAATTCCTTATGAATTGTGATCAATAATATTATAAAAAATTGATGTTATAATGGAAAATGTTTTAGGCCTTGCATGATTTTAGAGAGTACTCTAGGATTTGTGCGGCCAGTCGCGTAGCTGATTCTGATACTAGATTCGGGGCATGACATTGCACTTGTTGAACAAGTACTAGAATTATTATCCTTGCCGGAGGAAGACTATTCATATTCTAATATTTTTCCTTGTTGGTCAAAACTATATATATTTCTCATGGAACGCGGCTCATCAACAAGCACCGCAGACGAGATTGGTTTCCTTGTGCAAAAGGCTAGCTGGAGGATCACCGAGCATTGAAACGACTGCAGAATTGGTGGAACGTACCAAGGAGCTTGGGTCCATTAGAATTCGGGGATGTTTGTGCATGGATCTATCACCCTGACCTACATCGGCAGAGGGTTGCTGGAGAAGAAAATGGAGCTGTTGAAGAGCTATAGGTGGTCGGAAAGGGACTTTCTTTCTTCGGTCTGGAGTGCTCCCTCTATGGTTATAAACTCCAAGATAAATCTCCATGCAAAGATGGAATTTTTGGTAGGGGAATCAGGGTGCAGCCCAACCTACATTGCCTCCCACTCAGTGATCTTAATGTATAACTCAGAGAAAAGGTTGATGCCAAGGTGCCATGTTTTGCAAGTTCTAGGCTTGAAGGGTTTGAGGGGATGCGCAGGACCTATTTGCCATGGCAATTTCTGACCAGTGGTCTGTTGAGAAATATATACTCTGTTGGCGTGGAGTCCCTGGATCGGTCGGTCGGAGCCGCTGCATCGTAGGACTGCTCCCTGGTTCACCTGCAAAACAGGTCCCTTACTGGAGGTGTTCCGGTGGAGGACACTTGGATGCCTAAGTCAGTGACGGATTCCAGCTACAGAATGGAGAAGATATCAAGAGTGGAAGAGAAAAAGAGCTCTTGGAGATTGAAAGTGTATATGTGCGAGATTATTCATGCGTACCTCTCGAGCCATCCTTCTTACCCATATTTAAAAGATAGCCTCTGGTCTGTGGTCCGCTCATTTTCTGGAGATCATGGGGAGCCATTCACTCCCATGATTGGCGATCGTGGGTTGTTAATGAACGGTTCCGGCCAGATCGGAGGCATGGTTACAGGAATTGCATGCCATGATCAAGGCGTGATGAGTGTCGATTGTAACCGTTGGTTATAGTTTTCTTTTTGGAACAGATTGTAGTTCAAGCTTTGGGTTTTCCCTTGCGTGGGCCGAAGGCTTGATATTTTCTCGAGGCTAGAGATCATGTCTACGGTGGGGACCGAAGTTCGTGTCTTCGGAAGTCGATGAGTAGTTCAGACTTCGGCCGGGGCCGAAGGTGCTACCCGAAGGACTGGCCTTCAGATGTTGTAGTTCAGTGTGAAGCCTTGAGTTGCTTGCGGTTGGCCTTCGCTTAGTCCGAAGTCCGTAATCCGGAGAACCGAGGCTTCGATAAGTCGAACCGCAGCTTGGTTCGTAGCTGAACCAGGATATCCCAACAGTTGCCCCCTACTCTTAGTTGTCGAAGCAAAGATCTGTCTCGAGAAGTGAGAGTATTATGACCTTGTCGCTTTCTTCTTGAGAGACGACGCAGAAATGATTACGGGACCTCTATTGGACTGCCCATCATGATCTGAGAATCAGATGGTGGACAGGTGCCATTCCCGGATTAGAGAAAAGTAGGTGGCCCTGAGACTATCTCTTCTTGTCCCGTTGGATGAATGATAGATCTTATCCTGGCAGTCAGTCGCAAGTGGGCTGCCCTAGAGCCTCTACCGACCGGAGTCGGACTTTCAGAAGCAGGCTGCCCTAGAGCCTTTGCCGACCGGAGTCGGACTTTCAGAAGCGGGCTGCCCTCTCTTTTTTATATATATATCTCTTTATGAGAGTTTCTTTATTTCTTTTCTCTTTCTTTTTTTTTTGTAAATATTTGAAAGAAATGAAAGATCTTTTCTTTTACCTCTTCCCATGTATTTTCTGCGATGTATTGCATCATGATTTGTCCATAATGTAAACTCCGTAGACCACTTGCGGTCTGTAGGGAAGAAGTAGGGTCCGTTGGACCGTTCTGAGAGTGTTTGTTGTTGACAGAGAGGACAACAGTGGTTCTGTTGGGTACGTGTTCGGATTTTTCGTAGGGTAGGGTGTTTACACCATCCCTGTACACTTTCCGTCGTGACTAAGGTAGGCTGTTCAGGCCCGTCTCGGCGCGTGTTTGGATTCACCGTAGGGTAAGTTACAAAAACCATCCCTGTGCCTTTGATCTTTTTGGTGGCCTGGTTAGACCATCCATTGCGCTCGTTGGGCATACCGATAAGGTGAGTGGATCAGACTCTCCTTTGTGCAGTTGACCGATTTTTCAGATCGGGTCATTCGGGCTGTTGTTGTTCAGTCGATGCAACTAGCCGTTCTGAGTTGAGTAGGGTTGAGGAGCTTTGCACAGGAGTTTTTTAGAACTTTTTTATTGGTAGTATTTGCGAAGGTTTTGTACATTCCATGGCTGGGATAGGGTCTTCCCCTCTAGGGTCTTGAGTCGATATGTCCCAGGTCGAATGACTTCTTTGACTTAATATGGGCCTTCCCAGTTTGGGAAGAGTTTATCCTGTTCTGTTAGTCTGGACACCTCTGCTCTTCGCAATACCATGTCCTCCGTGCAAAAAATTTGCTCCTTCACCCTTGCATTGTAGTATTTGGCGACCTTTTGCTAGTATGCCACCATTCTTATCTGGGCCTGTAGCGTGGTGCTTGACAGCAAATCCAGATCAGTCCTTCTACGATCGGAATTCTCAGGCTCTTCATAGTTGTCAATTCTCGGGGACTGTAGGGAGACTTCGATAGGTAGCACGACTTCGGTATCGTAGGCTAGGTTGAACAGAGATTCACCGGTGGATGTTCTTGGGATAGTTCGGTACGCCCAAAGAACAGAGGTCAGTTCTTTGGCCCAAAGCCCTTTGGCGGCATTCAACCTTGTCTTCAGACCATGGAGGATGGTCTGGTTGGTGACTTCGGCTTCTCCATTGGACTGTGGATGAGCAACGGATGTTAGCTGATGCTGGATATGGTATCGAGCATAGAAGTCCTTGAACTTCGGATTGTCGAATTGTCTCCCATTGTCCGTGATGATGACATGTGGGATACCAAACCTGAAGATGATAAAATTTTTCACAAAACTTTCCACCTTGCCCTCTGTGATTTGGGCCAATGGTTTGGCTTCCACCCATTTCGTGAAATAGTCGATGGCCACTAGGAGAAACTTTCTTTGCCCTGATGCTAGTGGGAACAGGCCAAGAATGTCCATCCCCCACTAGGTAAAGGGCCATAGGGCTGCCAACTAAGTCAGGTGACTCGCAGGTTGTTTCTGCACATTGGCATACCTCTGGCATTGGTCGCACTTCCGCAAGAAATCAGCTGAGTCCTTCTGGATGGAGGGCTAGTAATACCCTTGTCGAATAATCTTGTATGCGAGAGATCTGCCTCCCAAGTGATCCCCGCATATGCCCTCGTGGACCTTTCTCGATGCATAATTTGCATCGGTGGATCCGAGGCATTTCAGCAGTGGTTGGGAGAATGATCTCTTGTAGAGGATTCCGTCTAAGATGACGTACTGAGACGCCATCCAGTGGATCTTCTTAGCCTCTGCCTTATCCTCGGGCAGTTCTCCTTCATTCAGGAATCTGATGATGGGATCCATCCAGCTTGGCTCAGTATCAATCTGGCGCACCTCTGCAGCCTCTTTGGCATAAACTTGGTTGCCCCCGAAACCGGAGAGTGGTATGGGAGATCTTTGCAGTTGATGTCTAGGCAAACACATTTTGTAGAATACGTCGTACATCAAGACATCAGTCGAACTTTCATTATCAATAAGAACTCTCTGTACATCATAATTAGCCACTACGACCAAAATTACAAGAGGATCGTCGTGCGGGAGCCGAACTCCCGCAAGGTCATCATCGGAGAAGAGGATGGAGTTGTTATCTTTCAGTCGCTTTGAAGCTTCATCTTTATCCCTTCTCCAGTTAGTGGGCCGGTGTATCATCCCTACACCTCCATTGGTGGGCCTTTAATTTGGCAATTCGGCCTCTTCGAGAGGTGGCTGGGGAACAGTTGCTTCCGACCGAGGTCCCTGGCGATCGATGTACCGCCCCAGGTATCCTCTCTCGATGAGATCCTCGATCGCATCCCTCAGTTGGATGCATTCTTCTATGTTGTGGCCATGGTCCCGGTGGAATCGACAGAATTTGTTCATGTTCCTTGCAGAAGAGGAGGCTTTCATAGGACGGGACCGTTGGAGATAGTTTTCTTTTTCTATCTCCATGAGGATCTTCTCTCGAGGGAGGTTGAGGGGGGTGTAGGAGTCGAATCTTCCTCCCAATGCTCTGGACTTGGGAGGGCTTCTCCGGTGGTCTACATATTTGCCGCCATTGTTATTGGAAGTTTGGAAGCCTTGTCCCCTATTATTCTTCTTCTTTGAAGGGGGTTTCCCTTCAATCAAACGTTGATTCGCCGCCTGCTCTTTAGCATCAGCGTATTTCTGAGCCCTTGATAGGAGCACAGCGTAGCTTTTAGGAAACTTCTTGTCCAGGAAAAAAGTAAGCCTGGAGGTTCGAAGCCCCTTCTTCAGTGCTGACATGGCCACGTGCTCGTTGAGATTGGGGATCTCAAGCATGGCCGCATCGAACCTGGAGATGTAATCTCTCATGCTCTCTCTTTCATTCTAGTGAAGGAGGAAGAGTGTGTCCGTATTCCGAGGAGTCTTGCAGCAGGTCCTGAAATGCAAGACAAATAATTTTTTTAACTCGGAAAAGGAATCAATGGTACCTGGGCACAGGCTCGAGTACCATATCCGAGCGGACTTCTTTAAGGTAGCCGGGAACGCCGAACAATACATTGCGTCCGAAGCTCCTTGGATCATCATATGGGCTTTGAAGCTGCCCAAATGGTCGAGGGGGTCGGAGGTGTCGTCATAGGGTTCCATCTGGGGAACCCTGAAGTGCTGAGGAATGTCCTCAGCCATGATGCGGTCGGTGTAGGGTGGGCGTAGATCACCCACAATCAGGTCCTCGGGATCTCTCTGATCCCGCATTATCTGCTCTCGCGCCCTTGTCATCTCTGATTCGATGGCTCTGAACCGCCCATCATAATCGAGAGTCTGCTTGGGCTCTCTCTCCACCAGAGTGGAGTCTTCGAAGGAGGAGGAAGTTTGCCTAGGCCTTTTCCCTTTTTGTTGGAAATCGGCAGACCTAGGCAGTCTCGAAGTTCGGCCTTCGGGAGAGGGCCGAGAATGAGGGGAGGGATGCGCTGAATCCTCCCGTGGTGCTCTCCTTCTTCGGGATCGAGAGCTGTGTCTAGAAACAGCCGGTGGGTTTGCCACCGAAAAAGCTTTGTCTTGGAACTCTTAAACCATGGCCGTCAGGTTGGCGACCTGGTTCATAAGAGCTTCGAACTGCTGTGCTCCCACAACAACCGTGGGAGGTGGAACATCGTTCTCCTCAGGGGGTGCACCCGCTGAGACGGAGCACGACTCTAGCTTGTAGGAGCATTTTGAGCTTTTCCTCTTGCCATCAAAAAATTCTTTGTTTCTTCCCCTTGTCTAGGAGGGAGCTTAACAAATGTTAGTAAATTGCCCCCCTTCCTGGCGTGCCAATCTGTTGGCATGGAGTCCCTGGATCGGCCGGTCGGAGCCGCTGCGTCGCAGGACCGCTCCCTGGTTCACCTGCAAAACAGGTCCCTTGCCGGAGGTGTTCCGACAGAGAACACTCCGATGCCTAAGTCAGTGGTAGATTCCAGCCATAGAATGGAGAAGTGTCGAGAGTGGAAGAGAAAAAGAGCTCTTGGAGATTGAAAGTGTATATGTGCGAGATTATTCACGTGTACCTCTCGAGCTATCTTTCTTATCCATATTTAAAAGATGGCCTCCGGTCTGTGGCCCGCTCTTTTCCCGAAGATTATGGGGAGCTATTCACTTCCATGATTGGCGATCGTGGGTTGTTAATGAGCGGTTCCGGCTAGATCGGAGGTGTGGCTATAGGAATTGCATGCCATGATCATGGCGTGATGAGTGTCGATTGTAACCGTTAGTTACAGTTTTCTTTTTGGATCAGATTATGGTTCAAGCTTCGGGTTTCCCCTTGCATGGGCCGAAGGCTTGATATTTTTCCGAGGCCGGAGATCATGTCTACGGCGGGGACCGAAGTTCGTGTCTTCGGAAGTCGATGAGTAGTTCAGATTTCGGTCGGGACTGAAGGTGCTACCCGAAGGACTGGCCTTCGGATGTTGTAGTTCGGTATGAAGCCTTGAGTTGCTTGCGGTTGGCCTTCGCTTAGTCCGAAGTCCGTAGTCCAGAGAACCGAAGCTTCGATAAGTCGAACCGAAGCTTGGTTCGTAGCTGAACCGGGATATCCCAACATACTCCTTCACAAGGAGGCAATCCTTGAGCTTCAGAAAGCTTTCGTTGCCGTTTGTAGTAGGGTTCCTATTTTGGCTCTAGAATAAATGAGCTAAGTGGATGAATCTGGGGTATGTCATGCTAAAAAAATGCTCTACCAATTATTGCTTTTTGTTCATGAATGTATCATACCTGGTATTGCATCAAATGAGAGTAGTCTCTGCTGAAATTGATTTTACTTAGTAGATTAATTACTTGACACTGATAGTGATGAGGCCGAAGATTATGCTCTTAGGCAATGCAAGTTAACCATTAGCCTTTTCTTATAAAAATGTTGATCTTTAGTCTTTTAACTGATGCAGTGGATAAGCTCTCCATGTACAATATTTGTCAATGGCTGCCAGCTCGAGAGCTGTTCATGAAATACTGGCTTTCCATCGGACCAGTATTTGGACATCCATTAATTGTTAATGTTATTACTAAATTGGGAATACATTATTGAGAATATGTCTAGTAATTTAGATGGTTTATTTCAACTTTTATATGTTGTTTCATTAGAAAATTTTTGAATGGTGGACTCCGTGGAGGTTCTCTTATCTGCTTGCATGAACGTAGTCTGCACATCTTTTTCTCCATTATGTTAGAACTCCAAAACCAGAAGACTGTGGTAGAAGAAAATAGTAATCATAGAGGTGAGGCAAAATACTTTTTGACTTCTCAAGAAAAATCTTTGTCCACTGCATCTTGTCTTGAAATCGCCTTCATTTATTTATATTGATAATGCCTTGAATTATTTTCCTTCAGGCATAAGTGCCATATTTAAAAGTAAATCTAAGCATCTAAGAGCAACAAATGCATTCATTTGCAAATTTTATAATAGATTTTTTTTCCTGGCATGTTGCTTTCTTTGAGCTTAAAGATACCCAGAAAAATGTTCTTTATCTTGGAACATCAAATTTTTTGAGTTTTCATTGTAGCATGATCTCATCCCTCTTCCTCACAATCTTGTGTCCTATCCTTTATCTGTACTTGCTTTTTTGTTCAAATTCTCATGTAGAAACCTAAACACTTGAACCAGATTCTTCTCTCAAACTTTAACCTTTGCCATGTCATAATTGAATTTGATCTTCTATCATGTCTAGAAAACTCCAAATTGTGTCTTCTCTGATAGTATTATAGATTTTATATCAAACCTTTCTAGTCATGAGCATGACAGCAAAACCAACCAAACCTTGTTCTGTCAAGATGAAGTCAGAAAACACTACTCTAAATCTTAGAATGCTCCAAAAATAATATTCAGCAGAAACTTACAGTTAGATAAGAATGTGTTTGATAACCTACTTGTCATAACTCCTAATTAGCTTCTTAATTACATGTTTACAGATGTCACCTTGTGATTGTGACTAATGTGGTCAGTTCCAATTGAAGGGGATAACTACAATTGACTGATTCAGTTGCATAAATTTTCTGTTTCATGAAACAGGAACTGTTCCATAGTGATCCTGCTGAGGCAAATTACTTAGTTATGTTGATATTGTGTTGCAATTATTTTATACTTTATAGCAGTTAATCTCCTGGACACTATCATTGACATATAAGTTCATAAATTAAGGTTGATTGAGATTTATATGATTTTTGATTTATCATTAGTTGATTGTTATAATTGATGGGTTCATTCCACTGTTATTCACATTATGTATGTGCTCGAATACAACATAAGACCTGTTGAGAAACTTATATAACTTTTAGCTCATCGTGTTGCTGGAGCCTTGGAAGTTGGAAACCTATTGGCAGCAACGACTCCAATTAGGTCCCTTGGCATACTTCATGTGAGGATGATGCCAAGATTATTTGCATGTTAACTGGCTGGAAGGTTCATCCTATTCAATTGCCCCTGTTTCTGCTTCAGCTTTGGCAATTAAGAAGGGACTGGCTCCTAAGAGATGTGATGCTCAGAAGAGTATCCGAAGAAACTGTGAGTTGCATCAAATTGCATAGCCACTTCTTTGTTTATTTTATATTGATTGCACGGATTTCATAGTAATTATAGCTACATGAATGTGGAACTTGTAAATTTTTTGATTGAGTGGTTGGTTGCTTCACAACAAGTTCTTATTTTGAACCGTGCTTGGCAGGGTTTACAGATTCCGAAATAGAAACAGCTCAAGGGGCCACTGCCTACCTCCAAAATTCACAGATCTACAATCTAGCGTTAGGACTTTTTAAAGCCTGACATTGTTGTATGCAGCATTTGCACTTTTTCAAACCTTTAAAGCTTTGCAATGTTTGTGCAGCTCCTGTGACAACATTTTTTTTTTGGGCAGCCTTTTACAGATTGTCTGCAGTTATGAAAATGGACAATCTAGTCTTTGTAGCATGTTCCATCAGGGAGATGGCACCAGTTCTTCCCTTCTTATGCTATATGATGTTAGGAGACAGTGTAACATCAAGCCACCAGCTAAATTGGAGTGTCAAGGGGACACAATGTCTTGGCAGGCCTAAAGTTTGAGGTAAGACTTATGCACATATAATACAAAGATTGGAGAAAGAATCAAGGAAGAGTTCCTCACTATTTAGTTAAATATGGGGATTCAACAATATAAGTGTGTCAGCAAACTAGCAATTACTTATTGCACCTGAACTATTGTTTAGTTGCATGTGAGCAGGAACATGACTAAATATTATGATTTTGCCCCTGAAGAACAACAAAAGACAGTAAAAAGAAGATAGAAAAATGCAAGGAAAAGAGGAATGAGAGAGAAGAAGAGGGAAAGACAGGGACAGGAGAAGGAGATGATTGCATATTACATGGACCTGTGGCATCATTGTTTTATAAAATAACAATCCACTGCTCTTTAGTAGGATAAAACTATGGATCTTCGATATAAAAGACTGATGCTCTACAATTAAAAAAAGCACCAACTATTTTATAAATTTCCTAGCCAAATGCCTTGTTAATTAATACTATCCTCAATGTTTTTCATACATATCTGTTGAATGAGATTTTGAAATTTATAAACATATTAAAAATTAAATAGTTTTAGTGGTTATCCTATTTAAAATAACCTCTTTCTCTTTCTGATTCAACATTTCATTACACGCAAAGGACTTTTTTCTCGGTGAAAATTTAAAGGAAAATACTCAGCATCCTCACATGGGATGAACTGCAGACAGTCAGCCTGCAAACATGACACTCCACAATTGAGCTATAAGGCTCATGCCTTGTGAATTTTTGTAAAAATCTGAAACTAAATGTTTTATACAACTCATGCTACAAATAGGCTAAACTTTTTTATAAACTTCAATGACAATAATTCTTCTAGCTGAAACATTTTATATTAAATTTCATGAATAAAATTACAGAGTAACTAAATAGTTTCAGTATAATGCTCCCACAGATCAAAAAACTACCCAACTTCTTTTGCTTCTTGGGAAGAAAAATAGAAAACCACATCCCATTATAATAAATCCAAGCATGTTCAAAATAAACATGAATTCTGACTTGCAGGAAAACATTCTACTAATCCCCCTTCCTTCATTAGATTATGGTATGATATGGTGGATCTTTCATCCTAACGCCCTAAACTATTACAATAAGTAAAAATGTACCATTAATTAGTATTACATAGTGAATAGAGCAGATGCTTTAAATCTGCCTAGATTTAAAGCATTCTCAGGTCTAGGGCTAGCAGAAAAATTATTTTGCTTGAATGCACATCATTAACAATATACTGTTGGAGATTGAGGAAAAAAACAGATAAAGATAATGCCTGTTAAAAAACTTTACTGATCTTCCCAACAAGTGCATGGAAACATTTAACAGAAGATGCAAGAAACATTCTAAATGGTGCACTAATCTGTAAAAGCACACATAAAAATAGCAAAACGGATCATAAGTACTTGGAGAAAAATTTGGTGATCAAACTGTTATCTGTAAAGGCAAAGTTAGCATCAATAATCTGAACTTCAAGGGACAATTATATCATTTCTCAGTTCTCACCTTCATACTTGTAAATTGTAACCAGAGGTTTAGTCCAATTACTTAGTGAAGCCAGTGGAAAAAGGAAAACTTGTCAATTATCGACTTTGCTAAACCTAAGAAAACAATGAACCTCACAAATTCTTCTTCAGCCCTCTTTGAGCTTGCATCAAATTGGAGCTTTCCCTGCATAAGCTTCATGGAGCCCCAGAACATTCTCCTTATACGGGAGCACAAACTTCTCAATGAATGACTTCTCACTCAATAGGATGGCACCCAACAGGTCGTGCGTTCCCTCGGGCAACCCCTCATGCTTTAGAATCCGCAAGACAAGATACCGCGGAATCAACCTCCTCTCCAAGCTGTATGAAAGAAGTACTGGTCTGTACACAATATATCCAAGTCCACATCCTACTTCTTTCATGAAGAAATCCATTTTGTCACGTATGTTCTTCTCTGATAACCTTAGCAAAACCGGGTTCTTGGGGATTGCAGACAAGAACTCAGCTTCCGACCATCCGAGGCTCTTAAACAATTTGAGCTTAGCATCTACAGTGCTTTGACTGATGCTGAAGACAGACAGGAGGAGATGCCCAAACAAACCTGAGCTACGGGGGACCCCCAATTCATCAGCCCGTTTCACAGCCGCCTGGATCTGACTCGGCTTCCGACCAACGAATCGCGCGGACAGTATCATCTTCGCAATGCGGTGGTCGGGAATGCCGCACTCCCTGACAAGGGAAATGTTGGGAATAATTCTCTTGCTAAGGCTGCAACTAAGGAGATACCCATCTCTTTCCATGGCCTTGAATAAAACCTCGTCGGATCTAAAGAAGCCTCTCCAAAATTCGATCTTGGGCCTCAGATTTCGATACCGGAGGACATTGGGATTGGCTGAGATCAGCTGGACGAGCCCGGCTTCAGAGAAGCCAATCTCTTGCAAAGATATGATCTTTGGCCTCAGGGTCTTCTCCACCTTGGCACAGAGCAAATTGGGGGACTTGGAAATGGTGTTTCCGATCTGAGAATCACTAAAACCTAGTTGTTGTAAGAATTGGATCACAGAGTTTGGCCGGGCTAGCGATTTGAGGTGGGCGAGGTACTTCGAAGCTTCGATCGCCTTGCTCGATGAGAGACCGCAGGAGTTGAGGAGGAATTCTACAATGAACGGGTGTTTAGGAGATGGCGTTTGGTTCGTGGAAGTGGAGAAGTGACGGAAAATGATGAGGACGTGATCGGAGAAAGGGGCGAGAGTGGTGATGCGGAGAGCGGAATTGGGGAGAAGGTAAAAGAGCTTCCTCTGGAGCAGCATCTTGGTGTGCATCAATAGAAGTTCCTTCGAAGAGAGAAGGCGCCTCCCACCTCGTCGACTTCTCCGTCGTTGTTCTCTCTCTCTCTCTCTGGGAAGGCAACTTGCTCCATTTTATTGCCCTCTCGATCTCACAAAAACCCCCCAAAAGCGTTTAATGAAATCAAGTTTGTTTGGCTGTCTGCCTTTCTATTTATTTATTTATTTATTTCGACAATGATCTTGGGTCCGTCCGCATACATGTTTCTATGCGGATCTTCGCGCACATTGAAACTTCGCACGGGCATCCGCACATTACTGTTGCATTAGTGCATCGATATAAATAATCGCACGAATCTAAAAAAGACACCGGGACCGTCCGTTATTTCGAGCCACTCCCTCCTTTCCTCTCGCCCGACGGCTTTACCTATGCCGTCGATGTCTTTGGCCGCCGTGTCGACGCCATCGTGGTCTCCGGCCACCGGAGTCCCCGAATCCCCTATCTCTCAGCTTATGTTCATTCTCCAAATCTTGTGAGCTTGCCAAATTACCCAACACGAGTGCCAAAGCCGATCCCATTGCATCGGGACCCTCCGTTGGGAAGGGAGATATCCTCGTTTTAATTACTTCCCATCTGTAGAATTTTTTCCATCCTCCAACTTAGGAGCCGAAGCATTTGATTCGACAAAGAGCTGGTCGTATGGGAAGTGGAAGTTCGCGTAAGAGGTCGGAGTCTCTTGATATCCGTGCCATCGTCCTTCCTTGATTTTCGTTTGGGTTTCAGGATTCCGAGGGTTAGGATTCGAGAGAAGAGTTCAAAAGAGCCTTGGCATGGTGGAGCTGGGCGCTGATAGGCGAGCCGGAGGTGCTGGCTCTGAGGGGATTGAAGGGAGAGAGCGATCGTGGGCGGATATTGTGCATGGATTGTCTCGTGCACCGGTGTGAACGTCATACAAATTGACGGAGGAGGAGGTAGATCACCTCCAGCTCAGCTTCTCCAAGGTGCTGATCATGCCGAAAACGATGATTGAAGAGGCGTGGAGGAAAAGGGAGGGTTTGGCCATGATCTTCAGAAGCCTCGATCGTTGTGTTCTAGCGGCTAGGTTGGCGAAGGAGATCCGCCTAAAGACGTAGCTGACAGTCAAACTGGAGGTCTTTCCGATAGGGGAGGACCATGTCGTGCTTCGGGTGGGGACGAAGGAGTGTGAGAGGGTTCTGAAGGCAAGGCCATGGTATGTTGCTGGCCAGTTGACGGCTCTGGCGCCATGGCAGTCGGACTTCATTCCGGGAGAAGCCCGGTTAACAGGACGGTCATGTGGATGAAGCTACCGGAGTTGCCGCTGGAGTACTGGGAGCCCTCGACCATCATGGCAGTCGCAAGGGAGGCAGGTAACCCACTTTCTCTGGATAATTTCACATACCTTATGCGGAAAACGGGGTTTGCTCGGGTTCGTATGGAGCTCGATGCATCGAAGCCACTGTTGCCGGCGGTTTTAATCCAAGAGAGGCACGCAGTATTCTGGCAGCAATTCGTCTACGAAAGCTTGCCATTTCTGTGCTTTCGCTGTGGGAGAATTGGGCACTTGGTGGAGGCATGCAGCTACCGGGAGGAACAGAGGAGGACGGAAGCTACAATTCCAGGTTGTGTTATGCTAATTTCGTCAGCGAGCAGGGGGTGGAAGCAGGCCAGGCTCAGGACTCCACTCTTCAGGGGCCTAGCCCACTAGCTGAGGAGGGGCTCACGTTCGGTCTCTGGTTGATGACAGCGAGGATACGTCAACCTCGCCCATCGGGGGTTGCTAAGAAGGTTCCTGCAGCTTCAGACAGTGGAAAGGAGCCGGTGTCTTCGTCCGAACCATTGTCTTCCTCCCCTACCCGGTCTTCTCCCAATCGGCAGTCATCAACACCAAGCTCGCCACCTGATACGGAGAGGTGGCAAAAACCCACCAAGGTTGCTCGGAGGAGGTCGCCGGAAGCTTCGGGCTCTGACCGTTCTGAGGGAGGAGCTCAAAAGGAGACGGGAGGGAGCTTCTTTGCAGCTCTGGCAGACTGCATGCAACTTGTTCCTCCTGAAGAGGGCCACAAGGATCTCCACATGGTCGAATATGGCACGGTATCTTTAAAGAGGAGCAGGAGTCACTCCAGGTCATCCTCTCCATCTTCTATCAAGACCATCTCTGGCCCTTCTCAACAGGTAAGCCTTCCCAACCCTTCTGTGAATGTGTATGGAGGGAAAGCAGGTGTGCCTATGACAACTCTTCCCGGGTCCCCGGAGGGTAGGAAGAGGGAGGGGAAAAAGGAACGGCGCAAGGTGGAGGGGAAAACTGGGTTGGATAGGGAGAGGTCTATGCAGATAGGGGAGGGTTCGGAGAAGATTTTAGGGAGTTTAGGTGAGGGGGACCATTCTGGGTCCACCTCTTCTTCTGGGTCAGAAAGGATGGAGGAGGGGAAGGGAGCAAGGGCTGTGGTAGTGGTCCCTTCGACTTTCCCGGGGGCGGCACAGACAAGGGAGGGAGGGTCAGTGGGGGAGCGCAGCCTGGTTGTGGGAGTAGGGTCCTCTAGGGTGATGTAGGGTGCAGGGGAGAGGTGGGGGACTCTGGGTTAATAGGGGTGTTGGGATATCCCGGTTCAGCTACGAACCGAACTCCGGTTCAACTAGTTGAAGCCCTTTTCTCCGGACCACGGACTTCGGACCAGGCAAGGGACAGTCCAACTGCAGGCAACTCAATGCTTCTCACCGGACTACAACATCCAAAGGCCAGTCCTATGGATAACGTCTTCGGCCTTGACCGAAGACCAAATTTCTCATCGACTTCCGAAGACATGCTCTTCGATCCCTGCCATAGACACGATCTCCGCCTCCCGGGGAAATACCAAGTCTTCGGCCCACGCAAGGGGAAACCCGAAGCTTGGACCACAATCTGGTCCAGAAAGGCAACTGTAACCAATGGTTACAATCGACACTCTTCATGCCATGATCATGGCGCGTGACTCCTGCTGCCACGCCTCCGCTCTGGCCGAAACCGCTCAGTGACAACCCACGATCGCCAATCATGGGAGAAATTGACTCTACATGAACACCGAAAAAAGAGCGGGCCGCAGGCCGGAGGCCTTCTTTTAAATAATGGTAAGAAGGATAGCTCGGGAGGTACGCTGATATACACTCACACAGACTCTAAGAGCTTTTCTTTTCATAATCACAACATCACGACATCCTTTCCCATTTTGTGACTGGGATCCGCCACTGACTTAGGCATTAGAGTGTCCCCCGTCGGAACAACTCCGGCAAGGGACCTGTTTTGCAGGTAAACCAGGGAGCGGTCCTGCGGTGCAGCGGCTCCGACCAGCCGATTCAGGGACTCCACGCCAACAGATTGGCATGCCAAGTAGGGGGGCTCAGCACTCTTTAAGCTCCCTCCTAGACAAGGGGAAGTAAAAAATCCTTGATGGCGAGAGAAAGGACTCAAATCGTTTCTACAAGCCGAAGTCGTACTCCATCCCAGGGGGTGCACCCCTGGAGGAGAACAATGTCCCACCTCCCATAGTTGTTATGGGACTGCAGCAGTTTGGAGCTCTTGTGAACCAGGTCACCAATCTCACGGCCATGGTTCAAGACTTCCAGAACAGAGCCTTTCTGGTGAGAAACCCGCCGACCGCCTCCAGACATAGCTCTCGGTCCCGAAGAAAGAGAGCCCCACGGGAGGATTCTGTGCATCCCTCCCCCCATTCTCAGCCCTCTCCCGAAGGCCGAACTTCGAGATTGCCCAGGTTCACCAATTCTCCGCAAAAAAGGAAAAGGTCTAGGCAAACTCTCTCACCCTCCTCCGGAGACTCTACTTCTGTGGAGAGAGTGCCGAAGCAGACTCTCGATTATGATGGGATTTCAGAGCCATTGAATCAGAGATGGCGAAGGCGCGAGAACATAGAATGCGGGATCTAAAGGATCCCGATGACTTGATTGTGGGCGATCAACACCCACCATACATTGATCGTATCATAGCCGAAGTCATTCCTCGGCACTTCAGGATTCCCCTGATGGAATCCTATGACAGCACCTTCGACCCTCTCGACCATTTGGACAGCTTCAAGGCCCATATGATGATCCAAGGAGCTTCAGACGCGATGTACTGCTTAGCATTCCTGGCTACCTTAAAGAAATCCGCTCGGATGTGGTACTCGAGCCTGCGCCCAGGTACCATCAATTGTTTTTCCGAGTTAAAAAAATTGTTTGTCTTGCATTTCAGGACCTATCGCAAGACTCCAAGGAATACGGACACACTGTTCCTCCTTCACCAGAACGAAGGAGAAAACCTGTGAGATTACATCTCCAGGTTTAATGCGGCCACGCTTGAGATCCCTGATCTCAACGAGCACGTGACCATATCAGCACTGAATAAGGGGCTTCGTACCTCCAGACTTACCTTTTTTCTGGATAAGAAGTTTCCTAAAAGCTACGCTGAGCTCCTATCAAGGACTCAAAAATATGCTGATGCCAAGGAGCAGGCAACAAATCGATGACTGATTGAAGGAAAACCCCCTTTAAAAAAGAAGAATAACAGGGGACAAGGTTCCCAAACTTCCAATAATAATGGCGGCAAATATACAGACCGTCGAAGAAGTCCTCCCAGGCCCAGAGCTTCGGAAGGAAGATTCGACTCCTACACCTCCCTCAATCTCCCTCGAGAGAAGATCCTCATAGAGATTGAGAAGGAGAACTATCTCCAACGGCCCCATCCCATGAAGGCCTCCTCTTCCGTAAGGAATAGAAACAAATACTGTCGATTCTACCAGGATTACGGCCACAACACAGAAGAGTGCATCCAACTGAAGGATGCAATTGAGGATCTCATCAAGAGAGGGTACTTGGGACGGTACATCGGTCGCCAAGACCCCCGGTCGGAAGTAACTGTTCCCCAGCCACCTCCCGAAGAGGCCGAACTGCCAAATCAAAGGCCCACCAATGGAGGTGTAGGGATGATACACCGACCCACCAACTGGAGAAGGGATGAGGACGACGCTCCAAAGTGACTTAAAGACAACAACTCTATCCTCTTCTCCGACGACGACCTTGCCAGAGTTCGGCTCCCACATGATGATCCCCTTGTAATCTCAGTCGTAGTGGCCAATTATGATGTACAGTGAATCCTTGTACATAATGGAAGTTTGACTGATGTCTTGATGTACGATGCATTCTCTAAAATATGTTTGCCTAGACATCAACTGCAAAGATCCCCCATACCATTCTCCAGTTTTGGGGGCAACCAAGTTTATGCCGAAGGAGAAATAGTGTTACCTGTAACCCTTGGTATTGAACCTCGACAAAAGACACTACCGATCAACTTCACGGTGGTCCGAATCCCCTCAGCATACAACATTATCCTGGGGCGGCCTGCCTTGAATAAGTTCCGCACCGTGATCTCCTCTTACTACCTCTTGGTGCGCTTCCCCACTAGGAACGGGGTCGAAGAAGTTAGAGGGAACCAGAGGACAGCATGGCAGTGTCTGATGATTGAAGACAGGCATTTCAAGGATTTGACAACTCTGGATCAGCTGGATCCGAGGGATGCAACCACAAATTTTGGTGAGCCCATGGAGAGGACCATCCCAGTACCTTTGACAGAGGAAGATCCCTCCAAAGTTGTGCAGATCGGGAGCACCCTTGATGAGGAAACTAGAATGGAGTTGATCCGTTTCCTCAGAAACAACGCCGACGTCTTCACCTGGTTAGCTTCGGATATGCCAGGGATTCTTGCCGAAGTAATCACTCATCGACTGGAAGTTATCCCTGAATACAAGTCGGTACGGCAGAAGAAAAGGAGCCTCGCTCCTGAAAGACAGCAAGCTGTAGATGAAGAAGTTAGCAAGCTCCTTAAAGCAAGGTTCATCCGAGAGGCCCACTACCCCGAGTGGTTGGCCAACGTGGTAATGGTAAAGAAAGCTAGTGGCAAGTGGAGGATCTGCATCGACTATACCGACCTCAACAAGGCTTGCCCAAAAGATAGCTTCCCTCTCTCGAAGATTGATCAGCTGGTCGACGCTACCGCCGGCCACCAGTTGCTAAGTTTCATGAACGCTTTCTCCGGCTACAACCAAATTAGAATGGATCCACAAGATGAGGAGAAGACGGCTTTCATCACCGATAAAGGTCTCCACTGCTACAAGATGATGCCGTTTGGCCTCAAGAACGCCGGGGCAACGTTTCAAAGGCTGATCAACAAGGTATTCGAAAAGCAACTAGGGAGGAACATGGAGGCCTATGTTGACGACATGATCGTCAAAAGCATCCTCCGGAAAGACCACATCCACGACTTGGAAGAGTCATTCAGTGCTCTCCGATGCTAACATATGAAGCTAAACCCGGCAAAGTGTGCCTTTGGGATCACTTCGGGTAAATTCTTGGGCTTCCTTGTCACCAAACGAGGGATTGAGGTGAACCCTGAGAAGATTCAAGCCTTGAAAGACATGAGACATCCCTCCTGCAAAAAGGAAGTCCAGTAATTGATAGGGAGAATTGCCTCCCTAAGCAGATTTATCTCTCGGTCAGCCGAGAAATGTCTTCCATTCTTCAAGGTACTCCGGCAGTCAAAGGGCTTTGAATGGTCCGAAGACTGTCATGCTGCCTTTGAGGAGTTGAAGAAGTACCTGGAGACCCCACCATTGCTTTCCAAGCTACAAGAAGGCGAGGTCTTCTATCTATACCTCTCTGCTTCAGATGAGGCAGTCAGTTCGGTTCTTGTCTGGAAAGAGGAAGACGGATCTTATAAGCCGATCTACTATATCAGCAAGGTCCTGCATGATGCTGAAACGCGGTATGCAAGGATGCAGAAGCTGATCTACTCCTTAGTGATTGCGGCAAAGTGACTACGGCCATATTTTCAGGTCCACACTATTGTGGTGCTGACCGATCAATCTCTTAAGGCTGTTCTCCGGACACCTCTGGAAGGATAACCAAGTGGGCTGTGAAGCTAAGTGAATTTGATATTAGCTTTCAGTCCTGAACGGCTATGAAGGCCCAGGTGCTCTCCGATTTTTTGGCTGAGTGCACCTGGAAGTCCGAAGATGAAGTATCTTCGGCAGAAGAAGAAGTCCCAAAGGAGACGAAGTCCGTTTGGGTGCTTCATGTGGACGGAGCTTCCAATGCTACTGGGTGCGGGGCTAGACTTATGTTGACCGAACCTGATGGCCATACCATAAAGTACGCACTCCAGTTCTCCTTCTATGCCTCTAATAATTAAGCCGAATACGAAGCCCTGCTTGCCAGACTTCGAATTGCCAAAGATTTGGGAGTCCAGCAACTCCGAGCCTTCTCAGATTCTCAGCTGGTTGTGAATCAAGTCAACGGAGAATATACAGCCAAAGATCCAACCATGGTACAATACCTGGAGAAGGTACGGGCTTTATCCTCCCAACTAGAGCATTTTGAGATCATCCATGTTCCACGATCAGAGAACTCCTGGACGAATGCATTGTCTCGACTGGCAACTATAGCACCAGAATCTCTCAGGTGCATATTTGTTGAACATCTTGAAACTCTAAGCATAGCCGAAGAGGCTGCAAAGGTGCGCCAGATCGACACTGGGCCAAGCTAGATGGATCCCATCATCAAGTTCCTGAATGAAGGAGAACTATCAGAAGATAAGGTGGAGGCCAAAAAGATCTGCTGGATGGCATCTCAGTACGTCATCTTAGACGGAACCCTCTATAAGAGATCATTCTCTCAGCCACTGCCAAAATGCTTAGGACCTACAGATGCGAACTATGCTCTGAGAGAGGTCCACGAGGGCATATGCGATGATCACTTGGGAGGCAGATCTCTGGCATACAAGATCATTCGACATGGGTATTATTGGCCCTCCATCTAGAAGGACTCGGTTGATTTCGTGCGGAAGTGCGACCAGTGCCAGAGACAGCCTGCGAGTCACCTAACTCAACTGGCAGCCCCATGGCCTTTTGCCCAGTGGGGAATGGACATTCTTGGCCCATTTCCACCAGCATCAGGGCAAAGGAAGTTTCTCTTAGTGGTCATCGACTATTTCACGAAGTGGGTAGAAGCCGGACCACTGGCCCAGATCACAGAGGGTAAGGTGGAAGATTTTGTAAAAAATTCCATCATATTCAGGTCCGGCATCCCACATGTCATCATCACGGACAACGGGAGACAGTTCGACAATCCGAAGTTTAAGGACTTCTGCGCTCAATATCATATCCAGTATCGGCTAACATCCATTGCTCATCCACAGTCCAACGGAGAAGTTGAAATCACTAACCGGACCATCCTCCATGGTCAGAAGACAAGGTTGAACGTCGCCAAAGGGCTTTGGGCCGAAGAACTGACCTCCATTCTCTGGGCATACCGAACTACCCGAGAATAGTCACCGGCGAGTCTCCGTTCAACCTGGCATACGGTACCGAAGCCGTGCTACCTATTGAAGTCTCCCTACAGTCCTTGAGAATTGGCAACTATGAAGAGCCTGAGAACTCTGATCGAAGAATGATTGATCTAGACTTGCTATCAAGCACCAGGGTCCAGGCCCAGATGAAGATGGCGACGTACCAGTAGAAGGTCGCCAAGTACTATAACTCAAAGGTAAAAGAGCAAACTTTCCGCACGGGGGATATGGTATTGCGAAGGACAGAGCTATCCAGGCCAACGGAACTGGGTAAACTCTCCCCCAACTAGGAAGGCCCATATTAAGTCGAAGAAGTCATTCGACTAGGAATATATCGACTCAAGACCCTGGAGGGGAAGACCCTATCCCGGCCATGGAATATACAAAACCTTCACAAATACTATCAATAAATGAGTTCCTAAAATTCCTGTGCAAAGCTACTCAACCCTGCTCAACTCAGAATGGCTAGTTGCATCGACTGAACGACAATAGCCTGAGTGATCCGATCTGAAAAATTGGTCAACTGCACAAAGAAAAGTCTGATCCACTCACCTTATCGATATGCCCGACGAGTGCAATGGATGGCCTAACCAGGCCACCAACAAGATCAAAGGTGTAGGGATGGTTTTCATAACCTACCCTATGGTGAATTCGAAGACGCGCCGAGGCGGGCCTGAACATCCTACCTTAATCACGACAGAAGTGCACAGGGACGGTGTAAACACCCTACCCTACGGTAAATCCGAAAACGTGCCTAAAAGGACCACTGTCGTCCTTTCTGTCGACAACAGACATTACAAGAACGGTCCAACCGACCTCATCTCTTCCCTGTAAATCGAAAATGGTTCGCGGAGTCTACATTTCAAACGAAGCATGATGTAACATATCGCAAAGAATGCATGGGAAGAGGTAACAAAAAGATACTTCATTCCTTTCAATTTTTTACAAAAAAAAAAAGAAAGGAAAAAACTCTCAAAAAGAGAGAACAAGAAAAGAAAAAGAAACTCTCATAAAGAGAGACAAAAAAAAAAGAGAGTAGCACCAGGAAGATGTGGGAAATTTTCAATAACCCCCCGCCGAGTTTTTCCCATACCGGCAGGGAGAGATCTGGAGGGATGACGAAGGGCCCCCAGGATTCCCGTTTGAACCAGAATCCGATCCCTCATCGGAGTCGGAATCAAATTCATGTCCGGGAAAGGGAACGGAGGGCTTGATGTTGTCCAGGCCCTTCAAGTTGTAAAACTTGAAGGCCTTCCTCCTACATTCCCGGAACCCCTGGTGGAAGGAGTCCAGAGCCGCCTCGATGACTTCATCCTTGAAGGCAGCAGAAGCCCTGAAGTCTGAGATGGCGTTCATCGCCTCCCTCCTTGCTTCCTCCACTTCCGCGGTCGCCACTGCGACCTGGGCCCGGGCCTCCCTCAGTTGGGCCTCCAGCAGGCGGACCCTTTTTTCAAGACGGTCCACGAGAGACTCCTCATCATCGTCACCCGGACCAAAGGACTCCGGACTTCTCTTTCTTTTTGGATCAACGGCCCTCCTTTTTGCGGCTCGGCATAGTTCAGAAGTACTGAACCTCATCTCTAATGGAAGGAAAGAGTCTATGAAAACGATGGCCCTTGATAGCAGAAGGCAGGGTCCTATTTATAGAGACCCTGCACCCACGACCGACTGCGGGGAGGCATGCTCCATGTCCTTCCCAGCTGCATCAGAAAGCGCCACGTATCCGGGCGATGCTTCGAGAACCAGAAAGTCGCTCGGGAGCCATCCCCAGGATAACAACTGCCATCGCTTCGAATCCGGAGAAATCCTCATCGTGCGATGGCAACATTAATGGCTTCTTTTTGGAAAAAGGAGACCTGGCGGCTCACAAGGCACAAAAAATCATGACTGTACAAATATCGACGTACCATGAGGACAACAATGATCACAATCAAATCTCCCTAATCACTGGTTGGCGGGGAGATGACGCTTGTCCGTCCAAACTGATAAATTTAACATCAAAAGGAAGGTGATACCGGCCTGACCAACCATAGATGGCCTTCGGTAATGAAGTTCTGGTCCGTTCCAGAGTTCGTCTTCATCAATTATCGACTAAACGACCTTCGGCCACGACTACTCAACCAAACAGGAAAAGGAACGATAAAACCAGTTCTTATCAACTAAACGACCTTCGGACACGATTGTTCGACTAAGCAGAAGAATGAACAGTAAAGCCAGTTCAAGCTACATATGCAGTATAACATTGCATATGCAAAGAAGGGAGAATTCATTTCAAAATCTAGAGAAATTATCACACCAAATTCATTGATAATAATACAAAGGAGAAAAAAAAGAAAATACATCCAAAGTGATTCAAGTCACTCAACATCGACAGGAGGAGACTCTACACCACAGGACTGAAGCAACTTCTCAACTTGTGCTGAGAGAACCTCTTCAATCTGTGCCGGGACCGGAGAACCCTCGGCTTGGACTCTTCCAGCCTGAGCTTCCTCCTGAACTGGGATCGGAGTTGGGGTCACCTCCGGATTTTCAACTAAGGCAATGGCCTCCTCCTTTGGACATGGCACCTCCTCTGCCTCTACTATGGCTTCGGCCTCCTCCACTTCCTCTTCTTCTTCTCCAGCTATATCGAAGGGAGGAATGCCAGAAAGGTCGAGGTGAGGGAAGGCCTCCTTCATCCTGGAGAGTCCGTTGTTGAAGCCGTGCTGGTAACCATACAAAGACGCTTCACTAATTTCTGCTTGGAATTGTGAAGACATGTTGAAGTCAGCCACGGCATCGTCTACCCATTTCTTCAAAGATACGGACTCCCTCTTAGTATCTTCGGACTCCAGGATCACCTCTTCGGCCCTCCTGGAAGCCTCCTCCGTCACCTTGGTCAGGCTTTCTATCTTCTCCTGATCCTCCCTGGCAGCCTGCTCTAAGGAGTCGACTTGTTTCCTGCACCTTCTCCACCTTGCCTCTTGCCCCGCCATTATCAGATGGGCACCTTTCAGTTCGCCCTTCAATTCGCGAACTTCAACATTCGCTCGGGCAAGACGGTCCTCCATGGACTGCTTCAGCTCTTCAGCTACTTCCTTGGTAGCCCTGGCAGTCTGAAGCTTCTCTTTGAGGCCATGGATGAGGTTGTCAACATTCCCCAGGCCCTCCTCCATGAAGGTGAGGTCGTAGACCAACTGCATCAGGAGTGAGGGGTCATGGATCGAATAACTCTCAGGACAAAGGGTGCAGTAAGGATCATACCTGTTGTAGGGCGGAGAGGCAGAATTGGACACCCTGGGAAGGTTCCGATTCTGAAGAACCGCCAAGTCATAAGGCAGTAGCGTACCCTTCAACACCTGCCTGGCTACGGCCGGGACCAGCAGTTCTCCCATAGGTGAAAGCTCCGAAGAGTTCGTTGAATGACCTTTGATTGAAGAAGCCCCGCGAGCAAACTCTCCTTCGACTTGCCATGCTTTGCCCCTATCAGTGGCAGGGGGCAAAACGGTGGCACATCCACTTCCTGAGGTGGGCTCCCCATTGTGCGAACTGGGGAGACAGCCACCGGTGGAGTTTCTACTGGATAGGATCTTAACAGAGCCCCTACCACGGCTGCTGCATCTTCCCCTGAGGTGCCTCAGAAAGATGGAGTGCTTTGGTCCCCCTCGGGGCTATCCCTCCGAGCCCTCTTCTGAACTACAGACCTGGTGAGAGGGGCCTGTGCAACCCTCTTCTCCGAAGTTTGATGGAGCCAGCTCACACCGGGCTTCATCCCGCCACCTACAAGCAAAAGAGTTCACTTCAATAGACTGAACTACAAAAAAATCAGGAAAGAGGAGCAGAAATTTCCATCGTTATACTTAATGAGGGGATCCTGCTAATTCCTGTCCGGTAGAGATTTCTCTCCTCCAACAGTTCCCGGACGGGGGCAACTTCGGAGTTGATCAAAAGGTTGTAGTCTGACTGATCAGCCGCCAAGACCTTCTTTCCATCATTGGCGGTTAGGCGAGGCTTCTTCCATATAGTATCAAAGCCCCATGGATCGAAAGACACCACAAATACAAAAATAGGTTTTCACCCATGGATGGCGCTAGGCATGTCCTTTATGACCCTGCGGCCTAACTTAGGGCCAATCACCCACCATCCATTGTTGTGGAAGTCCCTCTTAAGAACAAAAAGGGCCGTGAACAAATTGGTCCTAGGTTTTATATTTGCGATGCTGCACATGACCAGGAACCCGCAGATGTTCTGGATGCTGTTCGGGGTTAACTGCACCGGCACCACTTGGTACAAGTGAAAAATCTTGACGAAGAAGGGGTGCAGGAGAAACCGAAGACCAGCTTTCAAATGATCTTCATACACGGCTAGACACCCAGAGGGAGGTTCGTTCACTCGTTCTTCGAGTGCGGGGAGAATGAAGGGGAACTCCTCGGGAATGCGATAGCATTCCCAGAGAAGGGCCACCTTACCCTGAGAAACAGAGCTGGGAATCGACTCTGGACCTATTACCTCACCGGCCCCCAAGGGCCCAACCTGTTCTCCCTGACTTTCTACGGTTTCTTCCATGATAAAAGAATGAAGCAAGGGAGCAGAAAAAAAATTCTACCTGTGAAGTAGACTGGTAGTCTAGAACAAGTTGGACGAGAGATGAGACGAGGTTGAAGAAGCTTCTTTAGCCGAACCTTTACCCTTCCCTAAAAGAAAAACAGGGGTCTCTGAAGCTCTACTAGGATGATTTGACCCAAGGTTACCCAGGGAGGTAACCCACCTTCAAATCACCAAGATGAGGTGCACCTATCATCCAACGGACGGGGGAAAGCCGCCACCACCATCCAAATCTTAACCAACAGATTGGCTTAACCATCGTGCAATGGGAAAAGGAAAGATGGCCCCAGGGCCACCCACTTTTTCCTTCTTCCCCAATCCAGGAGTGATAGCTATCCATCATCTGATTTCCAGATCATGATGGACAGTCTAATCAGAGATCCCGTAATCATCCATTACACTATCTCCCGGGAGGAAAACGACAAGGCATTAATACTCTCACTTCTTGAGGCAAATCTCTGCTTCGAAAATTGAGAGTAGGGGGCCAACTGTTGGGATATCCCAATTCAGCTACGAACCGAACTCCGGTTCAACTGGTCGAAGCCCTTTTCTCCAGACCACGAACTTCAGACCAGGCAAGGGATAGTCCAACTGCAGGCAACTCATTGCTTCTCACCGGACTACAACATCCAAAGGCCAGTCCTACGGATAACGTCTTCAGCCTTGACCGAAGACCAAATTTCTCATCGACTTCCGAAGACACGCTCTTCGGTCCCTACTGTAGACACAATCTCCACCCTCGGGGGAAATACCAAGTCTTCGGCCTATGCAAGGGGAAACCCGAAGCTTGGACCACAATCTGGTCCAAAAAGGCAACTGTAACTAATGGTTACAATCGACACTCTTCATGCCACGATCATGGCATGTGACTCCTACTGCCACGCCTCCGATTTTGCTGGAATTGCTCAGTGACAACCCACGATCGCCAATCATGGAAGAAATTGAGTCCCCATGATCATCGGAAAAAGAGCGAGTCGTAGGCCAGAGGCCTTCTTTTAAATAATGGTAAGAATGATAGCTTGGGAGGTACACTGATATACACTCACACAGACTCTAAGAGCTTTTTCTCTCATAATCACGACATCACGACATCCTTCCCCATTCTGTGGCTGGGATCCGTCACTGACTTAGGCATTGGATTGTCCCCCACCGGAACAACTCCGGCAAGAGACCTGTTTTGCAGGTGAACTAGGGAGCAGTCCTGCAGTGCAGCGGCTCTAACCGGCCGATTCAGGGACTCCATGCCAACAAGGGGCATCGAAGACTTAGGTAACGGGGGAAAGGGAGGAGTCTCAGGAGGATGTACAGGGATCGGGAGTCAAGGGGGGATCAGGGAAGATTCATCAGTCGATGGTTCATGTTGGGGTGACTGGTACCAAGCAACAGAAGCTTTCTGTCACTAGAGCCAAGCTAGGTGCAGGGGATCGAGGGGGAATTTCATCACCAAATGATGTTACTGGGGGAACACTGAAGCCATTAGGGGATTGTTTGAATGTTCATAGCCCTGCTGACTCGGATCAAAAAATGCCCACTGAGGGCCTTTCGGGACAGGGAGAACATGTGTCGGTTTGTGATAGGGTCAAACTGGCCCTTGGTTTGGTTGGGGGCAACAGTGAGGGGAAGAATCTTATCAATAGTCCTGTAAAAGAAGGGGAAAGCATGCTGTAAAAAAGAAATCCTCGGTTGTTGTGCAAAGGTTTGAGGTCGGACAGGGATCCGATCCTCATATTTGACTTTTGTATAAATGAAAACTTTTGTATGGAATGTAAGGGGACTAAAAAACTCTCCTTTTTATCTACTTACTACATGTATCTTCAGTTGAATCATCCTCAAATTTGTGTATTGCTGGAGACCAAGCTGTCTGGTCCTAGTCTTGATGACCTAAGGCATCGCCTCCCCAGGGATTGGGGATTTTACTCTATGCTATCCCAAGGATTGCTGGTGGAATATTGTTAGTTGGGATTCAAGTACCGCCAGGGTTGATGTTTTTCATAGATCCTCTCAACTAGTAGCTATTATGGTTTCGAAACCAGATCGGCCCTCTTGGCTCCTTTGTGGCGTTTATGCAAGTACGTCGTACAGAGAGAGGAGAACGGTCTGGGAAGAAGCCTCGGTTTTAATTGATCAGGGGATCCCTACAGTCGTTGCTGGGGATTTTAACTCCATTGATAAACCTGAGGATAAACGTGGTAGTAAACCCTTTGCCCAGGATGTTGGCACTAGGAAATTTTCCAAGTTCATCCAAGAGAATGCCCTGATGGATTTGGGTTTCCTGGGTCCTCGACATACATGGTGTAATAACCGCTCTGGTCAAGCTAGAGTGCAGGAGAGATTGGATAGATATTATGCTACTCCTTCTTGGTTGTCTTTTTTTCCGAATCACACAGTGCGTCATCTAAGCCGGATTGCATCTGATCATGCTCCCATTCTCTTATCCATGAATACTCCTCCTACCAGACCAATGCCTTTCATATTTGAGAAGTTCTAGCTATCTTATCTGAAGGCAAAAGTTATTGCTAAGGAGGTCTAGAGAACGCCGGTCCGGGGTGATGCGGCTTACAGGATATCCAGGAGATTGGAGCTTCTCAAGAGACATCTGCTCTGGTGGAATAAGGTGGAGGTGGGTAATCTAATGAACCAAATCAAGGCAGTAGAGGCCTCCATTCATTCTTTGCAGGTCAACGAGGATACTAATGGTTACTTAGCAAATGAGGATCTTGAAGCCCTTCGGAGTTTCCTTGCTCGCCATCATACCCTTCTTTGGAACCATGAAGTGCTATGGAGACAAAAATCCAAAGTGCAATGGCTACGAGAGGGGGATAGGAATACCCGGTATTTCTATCATGCCACTATCATCTGGAGACACACTAATAGAATCCGGGCTCTAAACTCTAATCAGGCGGGCTGGATTGAGGATGAAGCAGATATTAGAAAGGAATTTCTCCAGTATTTTATAGCCAGGTAGACTATTCCTACTCCTATTTCCCTTTCTATTTCTTCTGTTCCTTCCCAGAATTCAGTTTCTGCTATCCAGAATTCTTTACTTCTGAACCAGGTCACTGAGGAAGAAGTAAAATCTGCTTTATGGTCCTTGGCGGAGGATAAAGCTCCGGGTCCTGATGGCTTTCTATCTTTTTTCTTTTGATCTTTCTGGGATATTATGAGGGCTGACATGGTTGCTGCAGTTCAACTCTTCTTTAATACTGCTATTATGGCTCCTAACTGGAAGCAAACTTATATCGCTCTCATTCCGAAGCATCATGATCCTTCTCGGCCTTCTCACTTTCGATCCATCAACCTCTGCAATACTCTCTATAAAGTATGTGCCAAGCTGCTGGCGAACAGGATGAAACCCATTCTTCCGTAGCTGATTAGCCCTAAGCAGGGTGCATTTATTAGGGGCCGCAATATTACTGACAATATTCTTATCGCTCAGGAATTTATGCATGATCTTCACCGAGCTTCGAGGCGACACAATCTCATGGCAATTAAGCTAGACATGGAGAGGGCATATGACTATGTCGATTGGACCTTTCTTCTTAAGGCTCTAGAAGAGTTTGGATTTCAGCATGCATGGATTTCTAAAATTATGGCTTGCATATAAGCTCTATCCTTCTCTATTCTGATCAATGGATCCTCCACGAAATTCTTTCGATCCACTCATGGTCTTCGACAAGGTTGTCCCTTGTCTTCTTATTTATTTATAATTTGTGCTGACTTCCTTTCCAGATCTCTTACTATGGCAGTACGGGATTCGCAAATCAACCCTTATTCTCTGCTCCATGAGCCATGCCGATCACTCATCTCTTGTTCGCGGATGACTGTCTGTTACTTGGCCGGGCTTCCCAGACTAATGCAAGGGGCTTTAGGAGAGTGGTAGAACACTACTGCTATGCTTCAGGCCAGAGGGTCAATTTTTAGAAATCTAGAATCTATTTCAGCCCCAAGATCTCTTCTACTCTCCGTAGCAGGATTATTCATATGCTGGGCATTCAAGAGCGACAGGGTTCTCTCCATTATTTGGGAATACCCATATATGGAACCAAGCTGACTAGGGATGAGTGTGCCCCTTCAATGGCTTCGATGAACGATAGGATTGCGGGATGGCAAGCTAGATCTCTTTCGACGACGGGTAGGCTTACTCTTATTCGCTATGTCCTATCCTCTCTCCCTATTTATTTGCTATCCAATGCATTTATCCCTAAGGGTGTCATCATCAAGCTAGAGCAGATGATTCGCTCATTCCTATGGGATTCCTCTTCTACTCGGAGGAGGATTCATCTGATGAGATGGGATATAGTCTGTTGTCCAACTCAGAATGGCGGCTTGGGTATTTCCTCTCTCATGGATAAGAGAGAGGTTTTTTTGTCCAGACATGCAGCCAGGTTTTTTCTATGTCCGGATAGCATGTGGGCTACATTCATGAAGGCCATATATGGTGACATTCCGACAGATCTCGGAGATTACCCTCGTCCCATAAGGAAGTCATTGATTCTTTAGCGTGAGATGTTATCCAAGGCCCCGTTCATCATCCCTCACCTAACTTGGGTGTTAGGGGATGGCCGATCAATCAGATTTATGCATGATCCTTGGATTTCAGACATTCCTTTGATTCGGTGGCATACTTTTATCTCTATGCTTACGCCCCCTCCATCACCATTACTGATCTTTTGCGATCGGGGCATGCCTGTTGGGATAGGGATGCTGTTCTATCCACCTTCAGGGATATTCTCGACTTCAGAGTTCTGTCCATAGCCCTACCAGTTCATCCATGCTCGGACATCAGAGTATGGGACATACGACATCTACCCGGGTGCCGATTTTTGACCTCGGTGGATAGCCCACTATTGACCATCATGTGACGAGGAGCTATCACTGGATATGGAAACTGTCGGTTCACTCCCGGGTATCGTTGTTTATTTAGAAACTCGCTTGGCATCGCCTTCCTACTCGCGAGTTTCTTATATCCAGAGGTATTCACATTACTTATGATTATCCTTTTTGTGGGACTTTGGGCAAGTCATTGGCTCATGCCATCTTTCTCTGTACTCAAGCTTTGCTGATTTGGAGAATGGCTGGCCTATATGACACTAATTCCTAACCAGAGTGCATAGTTGACTCCTTTTATACTCTGCTGAGGACGACACCGTCGATCCAGGTTTTCTTTACTGCTTACTTGGCTTATCATATTTGGATTTCTAGGAATGAGAGGATTTTTGCATCCGCGAGGTCTTCTCCAAGGATGGTGCTTGAAAGAGCCAGGAGTGCTGCTGTAGAGTACTGGAGGTCGACGGTGAAGTCGGTGGAGACCTGGAATTCCCCCTTCGCTCGACGAGCGTCCCGAAGAATTTTTATTTCCTAGGAACCCCCACCCTCGCCTTTCGTTATAGTGAGTTTTGATGAGAGCCTTCGTCGCAGGTTGGGAGGAGCGGGATTCGTTATTCAGGACTCCCGCCTTGGTTTCTTGGCTGCAGGTGGTATCCCCCTCATGGATTCCTTGGTTCCTGCTGTTGAGTTATATGTAACATAGGCAGGGATTAGATATGCTCGGCAGGTTCTTCATCTTGACCGTCTGATCATTGAGGATGATTATACTACGGTTATATCTTGGCTTACGCAACCCTTCTCAACCCTGGCAGCTCATCCTATCATCTATGACATCAGGCTCATGTTGCAGGGCTGTTACTCCCTGTTTATTAGGCATATTTATAGGGAGGCCAACTCAGCTGCGGACTGGGTAGCCTCCTTTGTGGCTCAGCACTCGGATTTTGTATTATGGTCGGATTGGCATTCTGTCCCTGTACAGCTTAAGGATATTATTTTAGTTGACTCTTTAGGTTGTATTCATGATTGTTTTGTGTAATGAATACACCTTTTTATATATAAAAAAAAAAAGAGAGATGGTCATTGTTTACTAAATGGCTCCAAGAAGTCGACAATTCATTTCCTGAATTTTGTAGAGATGTTAACCTATAGGTAATGAAAGTCTCAATTGGGAAATTAGAGATAATTTCAACTTGCATAAGCAAAATTTGTTTATCGGGCCAATTTTAATGCTATTAAAATAAAGAAACTCAGAACCAGTATCAGATCCTATACCGGTCAGTATCGATCCATACCGTACCACACTGGTCCCATACTGGATCCACAAAATTTTTTTAAAAATTCCTTCTTTCCATATCAAAAAATTGTTTAACCTAAATCCAGCACGAATAGAATCCGAATCGGGCCAAACTGAGCTCGAACCAGGCCGAATCGGGTGGTACGGTACAGTACCATACCATACCATATGGAATATAATTTTTTTGATTTTTTTTAATAGTCTGGAATGCCGGACCATTTTTTATATATGAATCGTACAGGTTCTTGACCGGTATGGTACAATACACCCTATACCAGATAGTATGAGATGGTACCGCAAATCTTGATTAAAATCTTATGGAGGTGGAACTATTCTCAACATATCCTTTCCTCAAGGTTTTGACAGCAATTTCTATCCTCCCCGAGAAGAAAAGAGAGAGAGAGAGAGAGAGAGAGAGAGAGAGGACATATCATTATTGGTTTCTCAATATGTAAAACATGCTCATGAATCAGTCAGCCATTCTATCTAGGCCAATTATGTGGCAATTTAGTTATCTACCCCAAAACTAAACATCGAAGAACAACCTTTTTAAAAAAGAAAAAATTCTGGAGAGATTCCATACATATCTGTGGCCGACCAAGCAAAAATATCAACATTGCATTGCAAGAAATTTGTAAGTCGAGATCTTATTTTCTCGTCCAAAAGACTTCCAATTTGGACGGTCTTTGTTAGATCTTCTTTAGTCAGAGAGATTGAGATAGTATTTTCAGCTAGTTTTCCATGTTTCTTGGATTCTGTTTGTCCAATCGATTAAGGGACAAACTGCTCTTCTCCTGTTTGTCTTCAATCATTAGGCATTTCCAAGCAAGCTGCTGATCTCCTTGCATTTCTCTAATTTCTTTCTTTATTGGAAAGTGCACAATGAGATGATAAGTTGAAATAATTGCTCAAAATTTGTTCAAGACTGGCTATCCGAGTATTGCATTATAGGGTGATGGGGTTCTGACGATCATGAAATTGATGCAAAGGATTTTTTGTCGAGATCTATTTCTATATTATATGAAGACTAATTTCCCCTTCGATGCTAATTGGTTGCCATCGAATATATACAATAGGCTTGATATTCTTCTTAGTCGGTCATAAGAAATATTCATCTTGATAAGAGCATCATAAAATAATACATTAGCAGAACTTTTATTGTCTATCAAAATTCTCCTTATATCATAATTTGCTACTATTATCGATACAACAATAGATCATCATGGGAGATTTGAACTCCTACAAGATCATCATTAGAAAAACTAATTATATTATCATTCGATATCTCTTCAAAATTTCTTTCTTGGTGCTTGCTCCCCCAGGCCTTGCCCCCTAGTACATTATATTGACTAATCCATCAGTGAGTTTTTGGTGGGGCATTTCTGGTTCATTGGTTGTCTTCTTGGAAGCAACGATCTCAAATCAATAATCTTTTGCATGCACATACTTTCTTAAGTAGCCCCAATGGATCAAGTCTTTAATTTCATCTTTCAGCTAGATGCATTCTTTGGTGGTATGGCCATGATCGTGATGAAACCGGTAGTATTTATTCTTGTTACGCAATATGGGTGGTACATGCATGGACCAAGGTCTTTGCAAGAAGTTTTTCCCCTCTATTTCCATTAGGACTTTTTCTTGGAAAAGCAAGGGGGTATAACTATCAAACTTATAAGTCAAGTTTTTGTTGGCTTCGAACTTTGTCTTCGAGGCTTGGCATCTTTTTTATTGCAAGATCGAGAATCATTGTCTTCTTAGGTCTTTTTCTTTTTTGGCACCAATTTTTTCTTAGCTTGGCACTGACTTATAGCCTATTCCTCTACCATATTTTTGGGCATGCGAGAGGAGCTCATAATAACTTTTGGAAACTTCTTATCTAAGAAAAATGTGAACCTAGATGGTTATAGTTCTTTTCTCATAGCAGACATGGCTATGGATTCATTAAAGTTTGGGATCTTGATTGTGGCAACATTGAAACGCGCCAAGTCTCTCAGTATTTCTCCTTCTTTTTACTAGAAGAATAGACTAGATGAGTTTTGTGGCATCATCTAACTTGTTCTGAAGTGGGTCATGAACAATTCCTCTAATTGACTGAAGGAATTAATGCTTTCGAGCTTCAAGCTTGAGTATCATACTCGAGTAGGTTTTTTAAGGGTCATCGAGAAAGAAAGATAATATAGAGCATCACTAGCACATTGGATCATCATATAGGCTTTATAGCTATCCAGTGGGTTAGAAGATCCTTCATAAGATTCTAGTTGGGGCATCTTAAAATGTGGCAAAATTATTTCTTCTATAATTCATCGAGAGAATGAAGGTCGAGAATGGTAATTAAGAGAGCCATCGATTTTTTGATTATCGGCTTTGAGCTTTACAAGTTGTAGTTTGAATTCCCAGAACTTCTTCTCATAGTCATCATGTCAGCGAGTTTCTCGGTCTTGCCAAGTATACACCATAGTGGATCCTCTCTCGAAGATTTCGATAGAGATCTTGGGTACTTTAACTTTTGTCAGCTTTCTACATGTCAGTCTCGTTCTATGCTTGGTCATTGAAAAATTCAGCTTAGTGTGCTTCATCTAATAGGGGATCATCGGGCAGGAAAGCATGGATACTGAGATCATCGAGTTTGAGGTTCATGTCAAGATTCTCTTGGAGGAGATCGTTAGTTGTGTCTAGAAGTTGTAGCTAGAATAGCTTGCTCTAGCAGGTGTTGCTGGTTGTTAACTGTAGCTTCTTAAAGACCTCGCACAGCTATTGCTAAAGCTTGCACCTCCTCATTCATTAGTGTAGTAAATTGCTATTGATATGCTACTACAACCGAGGGTGTATTGTTGATCTTTGGTTGCCGACTAGGTGGGTCATTTCATCTAGATGACTGATGGCCCCTACTGTTTGAAGCATCATGTACCTTTTCTTTCTCCATCGCTTCTTTTCAAAGTTTCCCTTCACAGGTGGGAGATAATATTTTTTTTTGATTTTTCCCTACCTGGCATGCAAATTTGTTGACGTCAAACTCCCAATCCTAGATGACTTCTGGTGAGTCACTTGAATTGAATGACAATGTAAGCATATGAGGGGCTCTTTGTCATCAGAAGTGTCTTCTTACCTGAAAAACAAGTCATAAACTAGAGGGAGATTCTCCGATGGAGGATCCTTCGATGTTTAAGTCAGTGATGAGAGTTTGTCATACAAATAGAAAACTAAAAGAATTAAGTGGCAGAGTCTCCTGGCATAGTACATAGCTTGGCTTACCCCTAAAGGTCCTCTCTTATAGGTATTTATAGGTATTTGATGTAACCAAATTATGTTAGAAAATAATCTCTTGTAGTTAACCATAATAGTATTTTGTTAAGGCCAATCTCTTTCTGTTGTAAATAATAACTAGCACAATAGCTTTTTATTGTGATAGCTGTTAACCTTCTACCCTTTTTATTGTGATCCCTCTGTGCGGCGCCCTCCAGAAGGTTTTCCAGGGAGAACTTCATACCTGCAAAAGAATGGAAGTTGGTCAGCCCAGTTAAAGAAAGCAGTGCAGAGTAGGAAAGAAGGCTGAGCCTCACCTGGCTCCCGGATGGGACTGATCCCCGTCTCGAACAAGTTTTACTCCGAGAGTAGAATGTCGAGCGAAGGGACCACGTCGCTCAACAGTAGGGAATAAGCCTCATGGTCTGCCGGCTCGACTTGGGAGTTCCGGTTCGGGGACCGATCCGGCTCGCTCCAGGCCAAGTCGACGTCCTTGATCGAGATAAAAAAGAACCGGTTCTTCCAACCCTTGATGGAGGAAGGGAGGTCGAACCGGAGACACCTAGGCTGGGGTGAAATGTACCACCAGCCATCATCGGTGGAGAGCCGCTTCAGGGTGAAAAGGGCCCTGAAGAGAGAGAAACGGGCAACGAACCCGTGGAAGTGACAGAAGACGATGAAGGCGAAGATGACCCATGATGGCATTGGGAGCCAACTGGGCCAGGACCAGGCGAAAGTGACCGAGGAAGGAAAGAAAGAAGGGGTGCAGGGGAAATTGAAGACCCCCAAGGAGGAAGTCCTCGTAGAAGGCTATTCGGCCGGGGCCACTCAAGGTGACGCGATCCCCAGGCCGCGGAAGAGAAAGGTGGATCGACCCCGGGATGCCATAGACTTCCCGGAGCAGGGAAAGGTCACCCTCAGTCATCGTTGAAACGTGACCGGAGGGACCAGCAGAAGAAAGGGCCGGAGGAGGAAGCGAAGAGATAGGGCTGACAGAGATCGTGGGGGGAGACCTGGGAACCCTAAGGATACCTATGGTTATGCCCCCAGGCTGGAGCCACCCGCGGACCTCCTCCGGGATCACCTGCGCTTTCGAGGAGGAAGACGATGGAGTCCTCGACCGGGACGGACCGGCCTCGTTCGGATTAGATGAAGCATGGCGGCGACGCGCCATGGGGAAGGAAGTGGTGGAGAAAGATCGCTGAGGGAAGGGGGCAGAGGCAGACGGAGGCACTCACCTAAACCCAGTATGCAAAAGAGGTGGCAACCCGGGGGAGTGGAAGATAGCCTACTGCAAACCACCAGCAGAGCGCGAGAAAGGGAAAGGGCCTCGTTCCGGAAAGTCCCCCTCCTTTTCGAATTCGATCGACAGCGGCCATACCCGTCATTCTGTTCCGGGCCACCAGATGGATGCCGCGTGGATGCACGCCCGACATTGACGCTTCGGTTACGGGGAAACGGCCTCCGTTTCGAAGCGACACATTAATTGCGACTGGAGAGGCGACGCGTGACAGCCTCTTATAGGACCTTGAGCGCAACGAGGAACGGTGACGAGGATCGTGGCAATCATGGCACGAGATCTTCGCCTTCCCCATGTCATCTCCGCATTAAATCCCCACGTTCCGAGCCATGACGCCTCAACGGAACGGGGGATGGGGGGCAACTGTTACGGCCGTTACGATGACGTGGAGTGTCTCAGATTTCGCCGGGCATGATTCGAGCCACGTGGAATTTTTTGGCAGAACGGGATCGGTCCAGCCATGTCGGATGCCGCTCTGACAAGGCCGAAGTCGAGGTCGGTCTGGGCCTTCTCACTCCTTCGCCAGGTGGCACCCGGAGACGGGTCCACCTCGGCCGAAGTCGAGTGCCTCTCTGCCGCTCCGCCAGGTGTCCGCCCAGGAGGGGCCCACCTCAGCTGAAGCCGGCGGCCCCTCTGCTCCCTCGCCAGGTGGCGCCCTGAGACGGTCCCACCTCGGCCGAGATCGAGCAGGGCCCTCTCGCTCCTTCGCCAGGTGGCGCCCGGAGATGGGTCCACCTCGGCCGAAGTCAAGCGCCTCTCTGCTGCTCCGCCAGGTGTCCGCCCAGGAGGGGCCCACTTCGGTCGAAGCCGGCGGCCCCTCTGCTCCCTCGCCAGGTGGCGCCCTGAGACGATCCCACCTCGGCTGAGGTCGAGCCGGGCCCTCTCGCTCCTTCGCTAGGTGGCGCCCAGAGACGGGTCCACCTCGGCCGAAGTCGAGCGCCTCTCTGCCGCTCCGCTATGTGTTCGCCCAGGAGGGGCCCACCTAGACCGAAGCCGGCGGCCCCTCCGCTCCCCCACCAGGTGGTGCCCTGAGACGGTCCCACCTCGGCCGAGGTCGAGCCGGGCCCTCTCGCTCCTTCACCAGGTGGCGCCCGGAGACGGGTCCACCTCGGCCGAAGTCGAGTGCCTCTCTACCGCTCCGCCAGGTGTCCGCCCAGGAGGGGCCCATCTCGATCGAAGCCGGCGGCCCCTCCGCTCCCCCGCCAGGTGGCGCCCTGAGACGGTCCCACCTCGGCCTAGGTCGAGCCGGGCCCTCTCGCTCCTTCGCCATGTGGCACCCGGAGACGGGTCCACCTTGGTCGAAGTCGAGTGCCTCTCTGCCGCTCCGCCAGGTGTCCGCCCAAGAGGGGCCCACCACGGCCGAAGCCGGCGGCCCCTCCGCTCCCTCGCCAGGTGGTGCCCTGAGACGGTCCCACCTCGGCCGAGATCGACCCGGGCCCTCTCGCTCCTTCGCCAGGTGGCGCCCGGAGATGGGTCCACCTCGGCCGATGTCGAGCGCCTCTCTGCCGCTCTGCCAGGTGTATGCCCGGGAGGGGCCCACCTCGGCCGGGGCCGACTAACCAGCACGGTAAGACCACTGAAGGACAGGAGCACGGGTTCTGAAGCCTCCCCTCGAGCAGCGCGTGCCGCACCCCGAGAGGAGCACCGGCACGATCGACAGCGACACGCGAAACCTCACTTGCATCGGCCCGACAGGTTCCGCGGTCGAGAGGCGAAGTCCTAACAAAACAGGACCCGGTAGCAGGCGTTGTCGATGCCTGGGAAGGTGAGCGCTCATGCTCGGCCCAAGGTCTGGCCGGCGGTCTGGCCGGCATCCTCCCTCTACTCTTTCCTCGCTAGGCCTGGCAAGCAAGACTAGGAGGCCGCCGGGTTCTTGAACCCAAAGGGGAAAGGAGAAAGAGAGGGAGGAAAGGAAAAGAAAGTGAAGAGGAGGCCTCCCGAAGGTGGGAACCAGAAGGCAGCGTGATGGGATAAAAGGATGAGAAGAGCGGACGGCCGGGGAAGCGAAGAAAAAGAGGCTGGGAAAGGGAAAAGCACCGAGAGCAGGATCCAAGACTCCGAGAGGGGGTCCTTGGCATAAGCCCGGTGAAGGAACTCAGCCAGATTTCTATTCCTCCTGAGACTTTTCTTGCTAAGCACGATCTCTAAGTCTGGGACTCCTTCGGGGGCCCGTCTTGGAGAATCTGTTCCCTCTCGCCATTTTCTAGCTTGACCATCGGAGCTCCCTCGTCGAGATCCCCGGCTAGGGCTTCTGACCTTATCTTGCAGGACTGGGAGCCAGGAGACCTCGGGGCAAGACGGCTAATCAAATCAGTGGCTCTGGAGCCACAGGGGTAGCGGCGAGATCGGCAATAGATTGGCGTGCCAGGTAGGGGGGCAGGACAACACCCCCAGTGGGAGCTAGTTTTCTATGGACGAAGCACTCTCCGGCCATGGTGGTCACGCGTGGACGAGAAGCATCCACCGGCCGAGTAGGGGAGGTCCCCTCCCCTTAGGGGCTACGTAGCCCGGAAAGGGAGCTTCCCACTCCCCCTCCTCTTCCACTACAGCCGACCTCGGTGGACGGACCTTTTGCGGCTGTCGTCCAACAGCTGCAAACCTTGACTGCGGCAGTTCGGCAGCTGCAGCACCAACAGCGCTCCTTGGCCATGCAGCCCAGCCAGGGACCCCCGCGGCTTGAGCCGCGGGGTCGCGCGAAAGCCTGCGCTCTATTCATGGCAGGCCATCCCAGTCGCGGGCAGCCTCCAACCCCCGCGGGAGCCACCAGACCCCCGCGAAGAGAAATTGCTCCGGTTCGGTGGATCGCGAGAGTCGATCCCCGGTCGATGATGCCGAGACGGCGTGCCACAGCAGGCGGCGTCGAGGCAAAGTCCCCCGCCGAGAACGATTGGCGCCCCCTTCACCAGCAGCCTCGGTGGAAGACTCCACCGACGAGGCCATCAGGCGCCAGGCCGAGAGGCGCCTGGAGGAGCATGAGCGCAAACTGGCGGAGTTCGCCCGCCAGTTTGCCGATCTGCAGAACTCCTCGGCGGACCCGGCGAGCTACGACTCCTGTCCCCCCTTCTCTCAGGAAATCCAAAAGGAGCCGATTCCGCGCCGGTTTCGCATGCCGCAGGTGGATCCCTACGATGGGACCACCGACCTCTTGGACCATCTAGAGAGCTACAAAGCTCTCATGAGGGTCCAGGGGGCCACGGATGCGCTTTTATGCATTGCCTTCCCTGCTACCCTCCGGAAGGCTGCTCGAGTCTGGTTTACCCCCCTAGAGCCCGGATCCATTTGCTCCTTCCATCAGTTGGAAGGAAAGTTTGTGGCGCACTTCGACGCTTGTCGAAAGGTGCCGAGAGAGGTGGACAGCCTCTTCTCCATCCGCCAGCAAGACCAGGAGTTGCTTCGGGACTACATCACCCGCTTCAAGATCGCTGCCCTGGAGATCTACAGCCTGGACGAGCCCGTTGCCATGCTGGCTTTAAAGCGCGGGCTCAAGATGTCCCGCCTGACTTATTCCCTGGACAAGAAGCCCCCCAGGACGTACTCCGAGCTCCTCCTTCATGTCCACAAGTACATTCGAGCGGAGGAGGCCGATCGCACCCGACGAGATCTGGACGGGAGGACCGTGAAGAAGCCGGCCCCGAGAGATGTTCCAGGGACCCGAAGGCCGGGGCCACCTGTTGACCCCCGTCCAAGTCCGAAGCTGAAGGGCAGAGCCGCCCCAGAGTGAAGTTTCACCCCTCTCCTTGCCCCTAGGATGAAGATCCTCATGGAAATTGAGGACGAGCACTACCTCCGCCGTCTTCCCCCTCAGAACCCAAGGAGCACTCGCGACAAGTCAAAATACTGCCAGTTTCACCGCGAGCATGGCCACGACATGGAGGAGTGTCGCAATCTGAAGCGGGAAATCGAGGAGCTAATCAAAAGAGGCTACCTCAGGAAGTTTGTGCGGATCGAAGCCCCGGCAGAGGGATAGCCGCTCGCGGCCCTTCCCCCGGTCCCCGCGATCGATAATCGCCCGACGGAAAAGCCGGTGGGCATGATCTCTTGCGGAATCGGGCGGGCGGCAAAGAGAGCCCGGGAGGTGGGGGACCCGGAGAGTGTACCCCCTTTTGAAAAGGGGAATGAAAACAAGAATGTAAATAATGATGCCGTGGTGGTCAAGATGACCATCGCAAAGCATCCTATACATCGCATCATGGTAGATAGTGGAAGCTCTGTTGACGTGCTTTTTTATGATGCTTTCTCCCGAATGAACTTGTCCTATGATCAGCTAAGACTGGTGCACACACCTCTTGTGGGCTTTACCGGGGACTCGGTGGGGGTCGAAGGGGAGATCACTCTCCCAGTCACTGCTGGATCCCCACCTCGACAGACCACAGTCATGATAACATTTACCGTCGTCAAGCTCCCCTCACCTTACAATGCGATCCTCGGGCGTTCGGGGCTCAACCAGTTGGACGCCATGATTTCCACAAGGCGGTTGCTAGTACAATTCCCCACGGCCTCCGGGCCTGGGGTAATGAGGGGAACGACCCAGCCAGTCCAGCATTGCCTTCAGACGGTCCCAGGTGCCCGGGGTGCCGGGCTCGGCCCCGACATCGATGACCTCGACTTGAGGGAGAAGGAACCCATGGGAGGACCCGTAGAGCGTCTGTTAACATATCCCCTCGGTTCGGACCCTCAGAAGACTGTGCAGGTGGGGGCCCAGCTCCCGGAGGAAGAACGGGCCTGCCTGCTGGATTTCCTTCGCATGAACGCAGACGTGTTTGCATGGTCCGCGGCCGACATGCCGGGCATCCCCCCTGAGGTCATCACCCACAGGCTGAACGTGGACCCGAGGTGCCACCCGGTCCGCCAAAAGAAGAGAAGTTTCGTCGCAGAAAGGCAGAGGGCCATCAACGAGGAGGTGGAAAAGCTCATCGCCGCCGGTTTCGTGCGGGAGGTCCAGTATCCCAGCTGGCTGGCGAATGTAATCATGGTGAAGAAGAGTAGCGGCAAGTGGAGGATCTGTGTGGACTACACCGACCTCAATCGAGCCTGCCCGAAGGACAGCTTCCCTCTTCTGAAGATTGACCAGCTGGTGGACACCACTTCGGGGCATCGCCTCCTCTCTTTCATGGACGCCTTCTCCGGGTACAACCAGATTCGAATGAACCCAGAGGACGAAGAGCACACCGCCTTCGTCACCGACCGCGGAACCTACTGTTACAAGATGATGCCGTTTGGCCTTAAGAACACCGGGGCCACGTACCAGCGGTTGGTCAACAAAGTCTTCAAGGACCAAATCGGCCGCAACATGCAAGTATACGTGGATGACATGCTGGTGATGAGCAAGCCCCTCTCAGATCATGTTGGCGACCTGGCGGAGACCTTCGGCAACCTACGGCTTCACCAGATGAAGCTGAACCCGGCGAAGTGCGCCTTCGGCATCTCCACCGAAAAATTCCTGGGATTTATGGTGACCCAAAGAGGGATTGAAGCCAACCCGGAAAAGGTCCAGGCCATCTTGGACATGGAGCAACCCACCTCCAAGAAGCAGGTGCAGCGACTCACCAGCCGGATAGCCGCTCTGAGTCGGTTTATCTCGAGGTCGGCCGACCGCTGCCGGCCCTTCTTCAAAGTGCTAAGGAAGATGAGCGACTTCACTTGGACTAAGGAGTGCCGGGAGGCGTTTGACGAGCTGAAGAAGACGCTTGCATCGCCCCCACTACTTTTTAGGCCCGAAGAAGGGGAGAAGCTCGTCCTCTACCTGGCGGTCACCCCGGAGGCCGTCAGCTCGGTCCTGGTTCGGACCGATGATCAGGAAGTCCAGAGGCCGGTGTACTACACGAGCAAACTCTTCCACGATGCGGAGCTCAGGTATTCCCGGCCCGAAAAGCTCATTTTTGCATTAATAGTGTCTGTTCAGCATCTCAAGCCCTATTTCCAAGCACATCCCATTGCCGTCCTGACTGATCAGCCGCTGAAAGCGATACTCAGCCGACCCGACACATCAGGGCGATTGGCGAAGTGGGCACTCAAGCTCAGCAAGTTCGATATTGCCTATCGACCAAGGTCGGCCATGAAAGCGCAAGTGCTGGCCGACTTCTTGGTCGAGTGCGCAGGCCTAGGCAAGGGGACAGAGGAGGACTCTCAGCACCAGCAATTGAAATCAGGATCCGAGGAGGACGCGTGGATCCTTCACGTGGATGGAGCCTCGAACTCCGGCGGGAGCGGAGCCGGCCTCATTCTCGCCAACGGCGATGGGGTCGTCGCCGAATGTGCACTCCATTTTCAGTTCGCCACAACTAACAACCAGGCGGAATACGAGGCGCACCTCGTCGGGCTGAGAGTTTTCCGCGAGTTGGGCGTGGCCAACCTCAAGGCCTTCACTGATTCCCAGCTGGTGGCCGGACAGATTTCCGGAGAATACGGTGCGCACGACCCTCAAATGGCGAAATATCTGGAGCTCGTTAAAATGAGCACGACCTGATTTCGGTGCTTCAGCATCTCCCATATACCCCGTGGGAAAATTGCCCGTGCGGACACTCTCTCCCGGCTGACGACCCTGCCGGACTCGTTGCTGGGTCGCGCTCATGTAGAGCGCCTCAAGGCCCCGAGCTACGAGACCCCTGTGGAGGTCCAACATGTCAGCCAGGAGCCCAGCTGGATGGACAAGTATGCCGAGTATATAGCCGGCGGCATCTTGCCGGAAGACCGCGCAGCGGCCCATCTTATCAAAAAGAAGGCCGCGCGGTTCGTCCTAATGGATGGGCAGCTGTATCGGAGGTTCTACTCCTATCCCCTACTCAAGTACCTGAGACTCGCGGAGGCCGCACTCGTACTCCAGGATATCCACGAGGGCATCTGCGGGAACCATATGGGGGGCAGAATGCTAGCATATAAGGCCCTCCGCCAAGGTTATTTCTGGGAGACGATGAAGGAGGATGCCACCGACTTCGTGAAGAAGTGTGATCGGTGCCAACGGCACGCCGTGGTGCAACGACAGCCCTCCACTCAACTTTCCCAGCTCTCGGCTCCGTGACCGTTCGCCCAATGGGGGATGGATCTCTTAGGACCATTTCCCCCGGCGTTCGGACAGCGAAAGTTCCTGATCGTGGCCATTGACTACTTCACAAAGTGGGTCGAGGCCGAACCCCTGGCACGGATCACGGAGGCAAACGCCGCCAAGTTTTTTTGGAGGTCAATCATTTGCCATTTCGGCCTCCCCCATACCGTAATCACCGATAACGGGCGTCAGTTCGACTGCCGGGAGTTTGAAGAATTCTGCAGCGATCTCGGCATCCACCATCGCTTCACCTCGGTGGCGCACTCGCAGACAAATGGAGAAGCCAAGGTGACAAATAGGACTATCTTGCAAGGCCTCCGGACGAGGCTGGATCAGGCCAAGGGCAGGTGGACAGAAGAGCTCCCGAGCATCCTGTGGGCGTACCACACCATCCCGAGGACGGCCATCGACGAGACCCCGTTCAATCTCGTCTTCGAAGCCGAGGCGGTTATCCCGATTGAGCTCAGTCTACCCACCCTGCACATGGAGCAGTACGACGAAGTGGAGAACCCCGCCAGGATGATGCTAAACCTGGACCTCCTTGAGGAGACGAGGGACAAGGCCCGACTCCAAATGGCGGCGTACAGGCAGCGAATGGCCAGGTACTACAATGCCCGGGTGCGATCGAAGTCCTTTCGCCCTGGAGATCTGGTGCTCCGGCGTGCTGAAGCTTCCCAGCCACGGGAGTGCGGGAAGCTCTCCCCAAACTAGGAGGGTCCGTACAGGGTGGCGGAAGTCCTCCCTCATGGGGCCTATTACATGGAGGAGTTAGGAGGGTCCAGATTCCCTCGGACCTGGAACGCTTCAAACCTGAGGATGTATTATCAATAATGTAAGACTCCATGAACTCCTGCAGTAAAATTCCTTTATTTCAAACGTTTTTTCTCGCCTCGTGGGAAAAGAGGCGCTTGGCTCTGAGTTCGGCAAACACGACTATGGCCGAAGACCCGAGAGAGCAAGAAGTCCCGGACTTCGGTCCGGAAGGCGGGGCAGAGCCCAGCTCGCCCACGCGATCACGGAGAACAGCCCGGTAAGCCGCGCAAGGCTCGAATAAAGCCTGCGGCCCTGGGGTTCAGTCCGGAAGTCCCAAACTTCGGTCCGGAAGGTGGGGCAGAGCCAAGCTCATCCACGCGATCACGGAGAACAGCCCGGTAAGCCACGCAAGGCTCGGATGAAGCCTGCGGCCTCGGGGTTCAGTTCGGAAGTCCCAGACTTCGGTCTGGAAGGCGGGGCAGAGCCCAGCTCGCCCACGAGATCACGGAGAACAGCCCGGTAAGCCGCGCAAGGCTCGGATGAAGCCTGCGGCCCCGGGGTTCAGTCCGGAAGTCCCAGACTTCGATCCGGAAGGCGGGGCAAAGCCCAGCTCGCCCACGCGATCACGGAGAACAGCCCGGCAAGCTCGAGGGACTCATGCAAGGCCTGCTTTACCGTCGCCCGACCCGGAAGCTCCGAACTTCGATCTGAACGCTGGACGGAACTCAGTCTACCTGCGAACTCAGCTCGGAGCAAGCCACAGGACCAAGTCTCGGCACTCGAAGCAAACATCTCAACAAAAAAAATAAATAATAAAAGAGAGAAGAGAAAAAGAAAAAGAAGACGAGGCCAAGACTTGACAAAAGTAGATTTCTCATTGATTTGAAAAAGTAGTACAGTGAAAGAGTCCCGACAGGCCGGGAGTCCTCAAAAAAAAAAAGGGGGAAGATACAGGTGGGGGCTAGTTCGACGCGGTGGCACGGTCCTCGGGCAGGGGTGCGCGCTCTCCGTCTTCGCCGTCGGCGGGTGGTTGCTCGGGGTGCTGCTCTGGAGCTGCAGCCGCATCGCCTGCTGCAGCTGGAGCCTCGCCGGTGGGCTCATGTCTTCTGCTGCCGAGAACCACCCCGCTGAGGTCGAGCTCGTGGTAGAAGGAGCCCACCTTCTCCCGGCACACCTAGAACCCCTTCAGGAAGGAGTCCACGGCGGCCTCCCGGACCTCCGTGATATACTCGTCAGAGGCCCGGAATTTCGGGATGGCCTCTTGCGCCTCCCACTTTGAAGCCTCCAGCAGCCCGTTGACGTAGGAGCTTCGCTCCTTGGCTGCGCTCGCCTCCCTCCGGGCCTCCTCCACTTGGCGCTCCAGCGACTGGGACTGAGCTCGGAGGCGAGCCGTCTCCGCTGCATCCTCCTCCATGCGCCGCTGGTTGGAGATCCTCTCCTCGGACAGAGAGGCCTCCAGTTCTTTAATGCGCCCCTCAGCACGCACCAGGTCAGATTGAAGGGCCTAATTGTTCCCCCGTAGCTCGACCCCCTTCTCCATGAGGCCCTTCACGTCGGCTGTGAGTTTGCCAAGCTTCTCCTCCTTCTTGGCATCCTTCTTGGCGTACCCTGCGAGAAAATTTCTCAGCAGTAGCACGTCGATCCTGATATGCACAAAAAAGAGGAGTCGGTCGGTTAGAACCCAACTGGAACTTTAAAAAAGAAAGGGTTCCGAGTCCGGACTTACCGTGAAGAGTTGCGGAAGGATCTCGAGTAGAGCGTCGGCGTAGTCCCGATCGCCCCTCAGTCGGCGGTCCCGGGAGGTGCAGGCAAACTCCATCACCCTCTCCGCGAGCCCCTGATCACGGATCACGGAGCATCGACTCGTGATGGTCGGCGGCGGGGCGGAAAGATCGACGGCAGGAGCGACCGCCCCCCCGGGGGGGACTGCCACCAGCAGGGCAGCTGGAGTCGCAGGCGGCGCCGTCGGAGCTGCAGTGGAGGCGGGCGTTGCCCGGGAGGGAACTGGACCTCCCTCTTCTGCGGCCTCGTCGAGGCGGATGATGAGAGTATCAGCAGCCCGAGCCCGAGGTGGCTTGGGTGCGGGAACTGCATCTACTGGACCAGGGGCGGGCATCGGCACGGCCTCCCGGCTCGCCTCGGTGCAAGCCCTCTTCGCCGCGGGCTCATCTCCCTCGACGATGTCCCTCTATGCGGCGCCCTCCAGAAGGTTTTCCAGGGAGAACTTCATACCTGCAAAAGAATGGAAGTTGGTCAGCCCAGTTAAAGAAAGCAGTGCGGAGTAGGAAAGAAGGCTGAGCCTCACCCGGCTCCCGGATGGGACTGATCCCCGCCTCGAACAAGTTATGCTCCGAGAGCAGAACGTCGAGCGAAGGGACCACGTCGCTCAGCAGCAGGGAATAAGCCTCCTGGTCCGCCGGCTCGACTTGGGAGTTCCGGTTTGAGGACCGATCCGGCTCGCTCCAGGCCCAATCGACGTCCTTGACCGAGGCAAAAAAGAACCGGTTCTTCCAACATCAAGAACCAACCCTTGATGGAGGAAGGGAGGTCAAACCGGAGACACCTAGGCCGGGGTGAAATATACCACCAGCCATCATCGGTGGAGTGCCACTTCAGGGTGAAAAGGGCCCCGAAGAGAGAGAAACGGGCAACGAACCCGTGGAAGTAACAGAAGACGATGAAGGCGAAGATGACCTGGATGGCGTTGGGAGCCAACTGGACTGGGACCAGACGGAAGTGACTGAGGAAGGAAAGAAAGAAGGGGTGCAGGGAAAATCGAAGACCTCCAAGGAGGAAGTCCTCGTAGAAGGCTATTCGGCCGGGGCCACTCAAGGTGACGCGATCCCCAGGCCGCGGAAGAGAAAGGTGGATCGACCCCGGGATGCCATAGACTTCCCGGAGCAGGGAAATGCCACCCTCGGTCATCATTGAAACATGACCGGAGGGACCAGCAGAAGAAAGGGCCGGAGGAGGAAGCGAAGAGATAGGGCTGGCAGATATCGCGGGGGGAGACCTGGGAACCCTAGGGATACCTATGGTTATGCCCCCATGCTGGAGCCGCCTGCGGACCTCCTCCGGGATCACCTCCGCTTCCGAGGAGGAAGACGATGGAGTCCTCGGTCGGGACGGACCGGCCTCGTCCGGATTAGACGAAGCATGGCGGCGACGCGCCATGGGGAAGGAAGTGGTGGAGAAAGATCGCTGAGGGAAGGGGGCGGAGGCAGACAGAGGCACTCACCTAAACCCAGTGTGCAAAAGAGGCGGCAACCCGGGGGAGTGGAAGATAGCCTACTGCAAACCGCCGGCGGAGCGCGAGAAAGGGAAAGGGCCTCGTTCCGGAAAGTCCCCCTCCTTTTCGAATTCGATCGACAGCGGCCGTACCAGTCATTTCGTTCCGGGCCACCAGATGGATGCCGCGTGGATGCACGCCCGACATCGACGCTTCGGTTACGGGAAAACGGCCTCCGTTTCAAAGCAACACATTAATTGCGACTGGAGAGGCGACGCGTGGCAGCCTCTTATAGGACCTTGAGCGCAACAAGGAACGGCGACGAGGATCGTGGCAATCATAGCGCGAGATCTTCGCCTTCCCCACATCATCTCCGCATTAAATCCCCACGTTCCGAGCCATGACGTTTCAACGGAACGGGGGATGGGGGGCAACTGTTATGACCATTACGATGACGTGGAGTGTCTCAGATTTCGCCGGGCGTGATTCGAGCCACGTGGAATTTTTTGGCAGAACGGGATTGGTCCAGCCAGGTCGGATGCCGCTCCGACACGGCCGAAGTCGAGGTTGGTCTGGGCCTTCTCGCTCCTTCGCCAGGTGGCACCCGGAGAAGGGTCCACCTCGGTCGAAGTCGAGCGCCTCTCTGCCGCTCCGCCAGGTGTCCGCCCAAGAGGGGCCCACCTTGGCCGAAGCCGGCGGCCCCTCTGCTCCCTCGCCAGGTGGTGCCCTGAGACGGTCCCACCTCGGCCGAGGTCGAGCCGGGCCCTCTCGCTCCTTCGCCAGGTGGCGCCCGGAGATAGGTCCACCTCGACCGAAGTCAAGCGCCTCTCTGCCGCTCTGCCAGGTGTCCGTCTAGGAGGGGCCCACCTCGGCCGAAGCCGGCGGCCCCTCTGCTCCCTCACCAGGTGGCGCCCTGAGACGGTCCCACCTCGGCCGAGGTCGAGCCGGGCCCTCTCGCTCCTTCGCCAGGTGGCGCCCGGAGACGAGTCCACCTCGGCCGAAGTTGAGCGCCTCTCTGCCGCTCCGCCAGGTGTCCGCCCATAAGGGGCCCACCTTGGCCGAAGCCAGCGGCCCCACCGCTCCCCCGCCAGGTGGCGCCCTGAGACGGTCCCACCTTGGCCGAGGTCGAGCCAGGCCCTCTCGCTCCTTCGCCAGGTGGCACCCGGAGATGGGTCCACCTCGGTCGAAGTCGAGCGCCTCTCTGCCGCTCCGCCAGGTGTCCGTCCAAGAGGGGCCCACCTCGGCCGAAGCCGGCAGCCCCTCTGCTCCCTCGCCAGGTGGCGCCCTGAGACGGTCCCACCTCGGCCGTGGTCGAGCCGGGCCCTCTCGCTCCTTCGCCAGGTGGCGCCCGGAGACGGGTCCACCTTGGCCGAAGTCGAGCGCCTCTCTGCCGCTCCGCCAGGTGTCCGCCCAGGAGGGGCCCACCTCGGCCGAAGCCGGCGGCCCCTCCGCTCCCCCGCCAGGTGGCGCCCTGAGACGGTCCCACCAAGGCCTAGGTCGAGCCAGGCCCTCTCGCTCCTTCGCCAAGTGGTGCCCGGAGATGGGTCCACCTCGGCCGAAGTCGAGCGCCTCTCTGCCGCTCCGCCATGTGTCCGTCCAGGAGGGGTCCACCTCGGCCGAAGCCGGCGGCCCCTCCGCTCCCTCGCCAGGTGGCGCCTTGAGACGGTCCCACCTCGGTCGAGGTCGAGCCGGGAGCCTCTCGCTCCTTCGCCAGGTGGCGTCCGGAGACTGGTCCACCTCGGCTGAAGTCGAGCGCCTCTCTGCCGCTCCGCCAGGTGTCCGCCCGGGAGGGGCCCACCTCGACCGGGGCCGACTAACCAGCGCGGTAAGACCACTGAAGGACAGGAGCACGGGTTCCGAAGCCTCCCCTTGAGCAGCGCGCGCCGTACCCCGAGAGGAGTGCCGGTACGATCGACAGCGACACGCGAAACCTCGCTTGCATCGGCCTGACAGGTTCCGCGGTCGAGAGGCGAAGTCCTGACAAAACAGGACCCGGTAGCAGGCGTTGTCGACGCCTGGGAAGGAGAGCGCTCATGCTCGACCCAAGGTCTAGCCGGCGGTCTGGCCGACGTCATCCCTCTACTCTTTCCTCGCTAGGCCCGGCATGCAAGGCGAGGAGGCCGTCGGGTTCTTGAACCCAAAGGAGAAAGGAGAAAGAGAGGGAGGAATGGAGGAGAAAGCAAAGAGGGGGCCTCCCGAAGGCGAGAACCAGAAGGCAGCGTGATAGGATAAAAGGATGGGAAGAGCGGACGACCGGGTAAGCGAAGAAACAGAGGCTATGAAAGGGAAAAGCACCGAGAGCAGGATCCAAGACTCCGAGAGGGGGTCCTTGGCGCAAGCCCGGTGAAGGAACTCGGCCAGATTTCTACTCCTCCTGAGACTTTTCTTGCTAAGCACAATCTCTAAGTCTGGAACTCCTTCGGGGGCTCGTCTTGGAGAATATGTTCCCTCTCTCCGTTTTCTAACTTGATCGTCGGAGCTCCATCGCCGGGATCCCCGGCCAGGGCTTCTGACCTTGTCTTGTAGGACTGGAAGCCAGGAGACCTCGGGGCAAGACGACCTAATCAAATCAGCGGCTCTGGAGCCACAGGCACGGCGGCGAGATCGGCAACACTATGTTTCTATTATTTCTTATATAGAAATCAATAGGCATAATTCAAATTTAGTTCCTAGGAGAGATTATAGGTAGTGGAATAAGGAAATCAATGTTTTAAGATGTAATATATGCTAGTTATAATGCATTTCCCGAGTCAACTTGTAATGCATTAGATTACCAATTGTCAACCATTGTTTTGACATTTAAAATAACTGCAATTTCATTCACTTTTAGTGGCACTTTGCATAAATCCAATCAATTTTAGAGATAGACATGAGTGATCAGGAAATAATAGAGGGTCACGTAACTACACAAAATTCTTACAAATATATGTTTCCTTGGTGAACAAGATTATAAGCATCCATCAAATGCTCCTTTCCACTAAAAATATATGCATGAATCCCTTGTCCTGCATCATTTCTAGGTTCGGGTTGTATCTTTCGTGCTAATGAATAATTGATCTTTTTTTTTTTGGAACATCAGTCATTGGATGGCACAAAATAAAGTCTTTAAAAGTTATGCATACAAAAAGAAGGGAGATGTTGGATGCTTTGAAAGCCATGCATGAGTCTTGTTTCCTGCCATCCGATGGCTGATGTTGCAAAAAATGATCAATCATTCATTCACGAGAAAGATATAACCTGCATCCTCCGATACATGGGTTACCTCTGAGCCAGTGCCCCCACTCAAAGCACCCATTGATGAGCATGTTGTAGGTGACAATATTAGGCAGTGCTTGGAGTTTCTCCATCTCATCCTTTAATCGATCCTCCATCTTGTCCATCTGGCCCTCCTAGTAGAGCCCAGCAACAACCATGTTGTAGGTCTAGAGGTCGAGAAGGAACTTGGACATCATCATGATCTTGATTACCTTGGTTGCCTCCTTCAACCAATTGTGGCAGCAGTAGGCTACGATGAGGGTGTTGTAGTTGGAGTGGTTGGGGGAGAGTCCCCTGACCTTCATTTCAACAAGTAGGTCATGGGCGTCCTTGGGTATGCCTTTCTTGCAATAACCTTCGAGGATGGTGTTGTAGGTAATGGCATTGGAGGAGTAGTCTTCGCTGGGCACGGGAGCAGAAACTATGGACAAAGAATGTTGAAGGTGGCGGCGTTGGGGGTGACGTCGAGGTCGACAAGGTCATAAAAGATGATGAGGGGGATAGACGAGGGGGAGGGCGAGAAAATGGGGGTGTCGAGGAGGATATTTGCAGTGCGGAGAGAGGGGTGGAGGTAGCAGTGTTTCATGGACTAGAAGAGTTGCTTGGCGAGATGGGGTTGGTTGAGGCGAGCATGGAAGGTGTTAAAGAGGACCTTTAATGAGGGTCATCAGGGTAGAGGTGATGAGGGCAATCGAGGGAGATGAAGGAGATGAGGAGGGACTGGGTGTTGCAAATTTATGGAAGTGAAACGGATGAAAAAGAGGAGGGGTTTGCCCGATATTTAAAAAGCAAGAAAGCAAATTAAAATTTATATTTTTATTAAAAAATAGCTATTATTTTTATTATTTTTTATAATATTATTTGTTGACGATCTTATCGTCATGGACTGTAGATGCGAAGTGGCGCTGGATGTCTGTCCCTTTGCTCCGGAGTCCTACGGTTCTCGGTCCTGCAAAACAATGTTAGAGATCCGGGCCGAAGATTCCGGCGAGGGCACTCCGACGATCAAGTCAGTGGACGGCAAAGAGGAACAGATTCCCTAAGGAAGATCCCACTTCGATCACCGTGCTTAGGGGACTTTTTGATAGAGGATTGAGTAGAAGAAATTAGAGAAGAGCGGTGCTTGAGTAACGGCGAACGTGCTCGCGAGACTCTCTCCGGGAATCCTTCGGGGAGCCTCGTGCCTTCAAGTCACTTATCCCGTAATCTTGCATGCTTATCTCCTTCTCTCCCCCGTTGGGTGCCTTTTTAGATCGCCGATCGTTTCAGTGCTTTGATTTTCTCCTTCAAGGGGGGCTCAGGGGTCAACGACGTCCGTTGGCCACTCTCCCGATGTTATTTTCCCTTATGGTAGGGAGTTAAGTTACGAGCATGTCTTTTTCGGTGTGTTTTCACGAAGGAGGAAATTAGGCGGAATCTCGATATGGGTGCAGTCGCCCTCGGGTCAAAGACCCCAAATGCGGCCTTCTCCTTCGAGAAGTTTCAGGTGGTCAGCTGCAGGATCTGATACCTTGATTGGGGCGCCCTTTTCCAACTGGTGCAAACGAGGTAACGCACGCCGTTCCGGCTTTGGGATGCTGTACTGGGCACGCCGCACTGCGCGCGCCTGCTTCGGTGGTGGTCTTGGAGCTGGTACCTTCGTTCTTCTCAATGCTTCCAAGTAGAGGGCTCGACTCCGGTCAAGATGGGCTTGACCCTTGGAGAGCCACTTGGTGAAGGAGCGGAGGAAGGCTCGAGTCCGGTCGAGGTGGGCTCGACCCTTGGGAGCAGAAGTGCCGAGCTCGAGTCCGGCCGAGATAGGCTTGTCCATCGTTGGGGCCACCTGGCGGAGGAGCTCGAAAAGAAAATTGTCGTGGCGCTATCTACCTGTCTGGCTGCCGATCGGATCCGAGGTGTACCCCACGTCAGCAATCTTGCCGCACCATTATTAAAAATTATTTTTTAAAAAATTAAAAAGTTTTTTTTAATGATTAACCAAATGCATCCATAGTAATTAATTCAAAATCATATTAACTAGACAAATAATGATTGCTATATTGATTTATAGGGAGTCTATTGACATGGAAAACACTATTATTGAAAATAAAAGATAAAATAAAATGTGTGTACCAGACAAGAAAAAGGAAAGATCAGAAGAAAAGGATAAATTTTAAGCAAATGAATGTGTTCACCGTCACCAAAGGACGAGAAGAAAGGACTTGGCTGGGATTCTAATCATCATTTGAGTTAACACAAAAAATTGGCTAATAATTGGCACCCACTTCGAGGTAGCCCACTAGTCAACTCAGAGTAGAGTGTAAGAATTGGTCATTTGGACATAACCTAAAATATTAGTTAATTCATTTACATGGAGCATGAATCCATAATTCCCCCCCCCCCCCATTCTTTGGTATTCCAGTTTTTGGCTCTTCTTTTTGCAACCTTGTCACAAAAGCATAATAACTTGCATTAGCAAGTGCAAAAGATGGTATCTTGGCAAAAATAAAGAATTGAACTATTATTTGTTACTTTTCAACTTAGATGCTTTATTACATGTCACACTTCCTTGAGAACCATGGCCAACTCAACTTGGTCCTTGATGGATAAATCGTTCAAGAGGCCTTCATAGAATTAACACTTCCAAGCCGTATTTCTAGTTTTCTGCCGATAATTTAGGGAAAGTTAAAAACAATGGCATACGGATAATTCCGAAGATATGTGAGGGTATTCTACAAACAGAGCCAACACAAGCATGGAGAGAATTCATGCCCGCCATAAAAATCCTCCGTTTCCTAAACCCTCGCCCCTTTCTCTCTCCTGCTCTTTAGGGTTTTAGAGGTGGACGGCGGTGAGAGCGACAGAGAGAAGGCTTCGAGCTTGGACCTGGAGACGGGAGCCCTCTCAAGGAGCCATTCTAGCTGGGCCGCTGCTCTCTCGCTTCGCCCTCCAAGACGGCTCCTTGCGGCCTCGGCGGTGGAAAGCTGGGGAGAGTCGCAGGGGCCATGGCGATGGGGCTTTCCACTTGCGGCGGCCCTCTCAGGCCCGGCTCCCCCTCCCCCTCTCCTTTCTCCTCCCCTTCCTTCTGGTTCTCGTCCTCCCTCCGCCGCTCTTTCACCGGCTTGACGCTGCCGCCCCTCCGACCCGTCTCGGGCGTCGTCGGGTATTGCTTTTTGTGCTCTACTTCTATGTATTCACCCTTCTCTGAAGGTTTTGATATGAACAATTGCTGGAATAGATAGATATCAGATGTCCATGCGTGTTTTTTTTGTTCTTTTTATTAATTTCAATTGGGTGGCTGGAGGGGATATAAATCGTAGTGTAGGTGGTATGTAAGTGGAAATTATTGTTTTGTGCTGCAGAAATTTCTGACCTTCTCGTTGTTATAATCGGGCTCCATGTTTTGCAATTTTCTGATAGTGGGATCCCCGTAGATCGAGAGTTGAGAACTTGGTCGAGTCCACTAGTAGGTGTCCTGAGTTGGTCGCAGGAAGTTGCCTGGGCTTTTGTGTCATGGAAATGCTTGCATTTCTGATCAATATGCCACATAAATTAAAAGGGTGTTCTTTTGCTAATGGTATCTTACGAGTTGCTGTCTTTTGGAGCAATGGAATTTCATATAATATGACAATAGCTGGTCTTGACCTTTGAAAGTATGATAGTGCTGTCCATGACATGTGCAAATGTTGAAAAGATGCTGAGAGCACTGAAGTCGGCTGAACTGTCAATCAAATTATATGCAAGCAATTGTAAATTAAGTAGATATCCAGATATGTGTATTTTCCCTGTCATCCAACAAGTCTGGTTTTTCTCTCTTTCTCTTTCAATGATCACCTGCTGTCCGTCGTTGAATTGGCTCTTGAAAAATTGGAAACGTCTGCATATTGCATATGGTTTTTTAAATTCAATTGTAACCGTGAACAATGCAACTGATAAGTCTCAACCATCCAAAAAAGTACATGTCTTTGCTTCCATTTGGCATCCAATACAAGCATTGTCTTCCACACAACTGTTTTCAACTGCTAAATCTTGCAGGATTCTGCACTTTCCTTTGTTGCTTCTATCTGTTAATCCAGAATAAACAACTTGAGTCAATGGCCTGAGATATGGCTTTTGCAGAAACTCTCATTTCTGAAGCTCTGTGTTAAATGTTAATGCTATGTAATTTTAATTGCAAGCTTCTCCGAACTTCACTCTACATGTAAAGAAAAGAGCTTCTTAGATGTTTGACTGTGGTGAAGCAGAGTCTTCTTGTATTAAAAGCTTTGAAACTCTAATTGGCCTGATTCCTCTTTTAGAAAAGAATGGCACATTATCACTACATTTTTTAAAAAATTTTTGTAGCAGTTGGGGAAGATAATGTAAATATTATGATGCTATCTTATCCCCACCCCCTCCCTCCCATTCTTTCTCCCTTCTGCTTGAATTGTGCCTGAAACCCATCTTTATCTCAGCTTGCCTCTTCCAATGATGGGATAATTTCTAGAGCCACATAGGGTGGTCAATGTGGTAACCTGACATATAACTTTGTGGACTCTTTAAGAGTTGATGGTTGGTTATGCATTGCTCATGGTTCTATTTGCCAAATTCTAGATGCATACTTATTTTAACTTTGTTTCAGAAGAGCTTTATTTGGATGTTGTCTAGCAAACCATATCATAATCTTGACATAATAAATCAACATTAACACATTTTTTGGAAAGTAACAAGTATCAAATTGGTATCATCTGGGCTATTGGATTGTGGATTATGCTACTTTCATGTAGCTTCATCAATGAGTTTTGAAAATTCCTCTTGTGTAGTATTATTGTTGACTTCACTTGATGATGTTACTCTGAATGAATTTTGTTCAATTTGAGCTTATTAGCTTACTCTCTCAATGCATTCTTATTTCATTGGGCTTCTATGGTTATCTAAGTCTTTAAATCATCTTGGATTATAGGCACGAGTATCATTCATTGCCAGAATCGGATGCTCACTGTTCTGATAATTGCTCTTACAGTTCCATAAAACATGTAGTGCCTCCGGTTAGTAGTTCTGGTGCAGTACTTACAAGGAATGACGTGCACAATGCTGATGACAATTTTTATGGCCCTAAAAACTTTTCTTCAGATTTTGGATTATCTTCCAATCATGAAGTAATTGGAAGGACTTATAGTGCTACTCATGCATCACATGATATGTACTCCAAATCTAAATCTACCTGGAATCGAGAGACATGCAAAATTATGAGAGACAAACTTTGTCAAGGTATTGCTGTTGGCCGTGTTTTACTGTCATCAAAAGAATTTGTTGACTTACAAGATGAAACTGCTTCTAATAGTGTGAATGGTTTCGAAAAGGCAATTTTTCCAAATTATTCATCCATCAGGGGCAGTGTGCTTCCTTGTTCTGGTATGGACAGCAGTATTAATTCAAGTTTGAAGGAAAACCGTCTTACAGATGCCCCTGGGCATTCTGAATCACTTATGACACAGGCTGTTGAGGAAGGGATCTGGCCCAATGGATCACAGCTGTTGAAGCATACGGATGATGTCAAAGACCCTCTTTCTGGTATGGCTGCACTTAGATCTAACAATGTAAGTGAAGCAGATAGAGCAACATGCCAGAGCACTGATCATTGCATGGAAACTTCTCTTGACCAAAGAAGTCATCCCCAAAAACTTATTGGGCCTAAGGGGGAAATCCAACAGAAACTTGCTCTTGTATATGACAAAGTTGTGGTGGTTGATAATATCTCAACAGCAAAAAAAGTAGTTCAAATGCTTATTACAAAGTACAGGAATTTCATCCATGCATGTGATACAGAGGCAAGTTGGCAAAACCATACATATGATACATACGAATAAATCCACTTCTGTCTTAACTGTTACTGAATAGTGAATAGTATGATTTGTGCCTTTCTAGATGATGCGCAGACTTATATTAGACTTATGGCTCATTTAGGAGTCATGGCTGCTCGCCTACTTTAAAGTCTGTGTATGGCTTTTTTAGGAGTCATGGCTGCTGGCCTATTTTTAAGTCTGTTCATATATTTCTGTTTATCTTGTAGTGCTTCACTAGAGAAAAGTGCAAGTTTTGTGATCATAGTAGGAAACTCCTTAAAATCAAATTTGATTCAACATCTAGCATAATCTGTTTATTACTTTATTTTGACTTTCCTGTGTAAATGGTGTACGGGACACTGCCCTTATATGCCTTTTGCAATACACAAATATTTTTTTATATTTAAAAGAACTTAAATATTAAATTAATTTTGAAGATAGTGTGCAAATTTATTTATTTTTGCTGCTTTTTTAGTTTACAGTTCATCTGATTTGAGTTAATACATTCTCCGCACAGGTTTCCAAGATTGATGTTAAACAGGAGACACCTGTTGGTCATGGAGAGATCATATGCTTTAGTATTTATTCTGGTCCAGAAGCAGATTTTGGTAATGGGAAATCTTGTATTTGGGTGGATGTGCTTGATGGTGGGCAAAGTGTTCTGATGGAATTTGCTCCATTCTTTGAAGATCCATCCATTAAGAAGGTTAAATTTCAGGAAGAACTTTTTTTTCATAATGCTAAATGTTTATCTTGAGGCATTTTAGTCCTCTAACATTTAGTGGTCATGCTCTTCATACCTGTTGCATAGGTGCTGTTTCAAAAAAAAAAAAAAGCAAAACATTATTCTCTCTTAGATGGCTTTTCGAAATGGAATGAATGAAGTTTGCACAACTAGTTTCTTTTTCTTTCCTTAGAAGTTGAGTTATTAAAATGAAACAGAATGAATCATATGTTAAGAAAAATCATATGTGCAGGAAATTATGATAAAGAGAAACATGTAATATAATTTATGTATTAGGTTTTAAACATGTCGCTTTCAGCAAGAAATTATCGAAACTATGCAAATTATGATCCTAGATAATGCAAGATGCAACAAGATCATGTAAAATAACTTTTCTTAAGTTTTTACTTGATTTCTCTTTTGTTAAAATTTTTCTTACTTTTTTTACTGTAACTCCAAAGATGGAGTGATACTGTCTAAACTGAAACTCCACCTAGATGATTAAAAGCAACATTGAAACTAAGTTTAAAAATATTGGTTACTATAAATTCAAGTGCTGGCAATGTTTAGTTCTATGGTTTTTCTAAGTTAAGATTTTCAGCTTTTGAATTAATTGATCAGTAACATCTACTGCATGCTGATATGATTGCCTCTTTGCTGCTAACTTTGAAAGAAAAGAGAGAATTAATACCATAAACGATAGAAAAAGGGAAATGTATTAGGAATATTGATTATATGATAGATGATGGGTGCCTCTATAAAAAAATGATGATAAAATTAAGAAAACAATTTTAGACATATTTTAATAAGAGCTCAACCTGTTACAAGAAAGTAATGGAGTCTAGAATTTAAGTATTGGTGTATATTGACCATACCTTATCAACAAGGTATTGCTACTGATGTACCCCTAGATACCATACCATACTGAAACAGGTACATTACCTTATTTGGCATCAAGAGGAATACTGTGTGTCAATACAGTACCATAGCATATTGGTAAGGTATCGATTCCCTTAGGCTTACCTTTACTGGTACTAGTGTTGGTGCTTCAACCATCACATGGTGAACTCAAGTAGGGGTGTGCATGGTTTAAATTAAACCAACTTCATTGCTTCGATTTGGTTTGAGTTTGGGCACATAATGTTTTGATTCTGGTTCCTATTTTGAAACACTCTATCGAATCAATCTGGTTTGGGTCAAGAGGTTGGGTATCCAATTGAACCCAAGCCAAAGCCATCAATATTACATAATATCATTTATAGAAATTTATGGTATACTATATAAACCCTATAGTATAATATGCATATAAATCTCATGGTTTGTTATATCTTAGACTTGTAGGTTTTATTTACTCTTGTTTTGTCAAATAAAATGGTAGCTGTTTTCTTGTTGTTGTGACATCTTATGTACAAGATTTGTAGTTTGCTTTTTTGGGTTTACCATTGTATGCTATTGTTGGATTGCTTGTTTTCTGTTGTTCACTATTTTTTGTAAGTGGATTTTCTACTGTAGAATCTATAAATTATTATACTCTTTTCTTTTAAATTGTTGGGTAATCCAGTAACCAACCTGAGCTAACCTAATGTTGTTGGGTTGGTTCAATTCAGTTCCAATATTGATTTGTCTGATTTTGGTTCCAAAAAGTAGAGAACCGATTGGGATTGGGTCAGTTCATGGTTGACCTCTAACTAGAACCAACCTGACTTATATGCACCCCTTCCAGGTGCTTCAGTTTGGATATGTCAGATGCATAGGAGAAGTCTTTGTTATGACTAAGCACACATAGCCCATGGCAACGTATATCTAAAACTATAAATAGTCAGGTTCAATTTTGATCCATCCAAGATCAGAAACCAAACCCACCATGTAAAAGTGGGATGCTAACGTGGGTAAAAAATCTATTGAAGCGTTTCAAGCCTAATCAGCTTCTTTCATGTTTGGGTTTAATTTCAAGATTTATACTGGACTTCAACATAGAAAGGTTCAAGGTGTTGAGTTTGAGGGCTGAGGAAAAGGGAAGTTGAGGAAGGAGGGGTTGGTGTTGTGGTTTGCTTGCAGAGAAAGAATCAGATGATGGGAAGAGAAACCAGAGAAAGATGCAGTGGAGGGTGAAGATGTGTTGGCAGTGAGAGGGGGTTGTCGGTTTAGTGTTTCATGAATAAGTGGTTAAGTTGATGGGAGATAAAGGAAGGTTGGAAGTAGGGGTGAAGTTAGGAAGGGTTGGAGGTAGAAGAGGAAGTGGGGGAGAGGTGACAGAATACAACAGGAGGGATAGAGCACAATATATGAATGCATAGTGGTGCCATGGTCAAAGAAGCATGAGTAGTGTTGATGCTACTTCCTGCTTAGGTGCTGGAGGTTACTGGAGGAGATGTGCTCATAGGTTGTACGTGCAAAAAAAGTTTTGGTCGTAGGTTGCTCCGGCGAAGGCCTTCTGATCATTAAGTTAGGTGGCAGGCAATAGAAGGAAGAAAGTAGAACGGAGAGGGGAGAGAGTGTGTTGCGTGTGGTGTTGCCTATCTTAGGAGCTTTCAGAGAGCCTCCTTTTATAAGCGAGTGGCGAGGGCATCAGATCTTGTTATGGGATCTTGGCAGTTCATTCCGTTTGCTCGGAATATTTGTCTCTTATTAATTGAAATCTTGCCTCCTTTGCCTTGACATCCGTGCTTCTTAATGGTGACATGGATTATAGCTTGGAACGGATCACACTTCTCTTAATTGAGAGGATTTGCCAGAGATCACAGGGCATGGCCTCCTGATCATATCATTGAGTGTGTAGAAATGAGCGTCGGATAATTCCTTAGGTTTCCTGAAAGTATATTGTTATGGGATTTTAACTTTTTCTGGGTGCAGGGGTCCTGGGTCGGACTTGATCCTCTCGCGAGGCTGAAGGTTGAGCGGGGTTGAAGGTTTCGGGGTGCTATATCAGTGCACCCAAGGGCTGCCGGAGCTTAATTTTTGAGGGTGAGGCGAACCTTCGTCAAGACTGAAGGTCAAATAAGCTGAGGGTTTTAAGGTGCTATACTGATCCATGCGAAGGAGGCCGAACTTAGGTGCCGAAGGGGTAGTGGTCCTTTGTCGGGTTCGAAGGTTGATCATACCAAAAGGGCTCGGTGGCACAACTATGCCCCACTTGAGTGATAGTTTGTCTCGGGCACCTAAGATGAGCCTCAGATGCTGGACCTTTGGCACATACCTTTTCCATGTAAAGACTATTAGCATGTAATATGGTAGTTGAAGCTTTATTCGTCTGAACCTCTCCTTGTGATCGGGATGAGGTAGATGCCTTCCAGTCGGGGGGCGGATCGAATCGGAGTTTCCTTAGGTAACCATCGACCTACAGTTATCCTTAAACTTCCGTGCTTGGTGGAGAAGAAGCGAGCAAAGGTATGCTCGCTTGCTATCTTGTTATTTGCCGCGGACTGGGATCGCTTGCCAGCTAGGTCCTCTAGAAGAAAGTTGGAGCAAAAGAGCCTACGCTTGCTTTACTGTCCGAAGAACTATTATATATAGAGGCAAGGCATATAACTAGTATTTTTTTCATATGTTATAGATGTTTAGTTGATGGTCTATTTGAGCAAATACTTCATATATAAACATTCCGAAGATGAAGGACTCGATGTCGAGGATCGGGGAGGCTTAGGAAGACCTGAATGCGGCCTTGCCTCGTCCAGGAGATGGTGGGTGACTGCCTGTATCGGCATCCAACTCGAGGATCCTTGGGATATCAAGGGTGAGGGTTTAGCCCCCATATTATTTGTCCCCCCACTTGAGCACGAAGCATCTCGGGTTGAGGAGTAGACCTAGCTACACATCCAAGGGATCCCGAGTTTAGGCAGTAGTTACTACGTTCTTTATGAGGTGTGACATGAATTGAGACAAAAGAGCATACATCCTTTTTGTATTCTTTCGGGATCATGCACCCAACGAATGATCCCTTTGTCTGTCTGCCATTTATCGAGAAACTAGTATCTTCCCTAGCCAGCGAACCCAACTAGGCATTGGCCACTGATGGCCTCTACTCAAGCCAGTCTCGGCTGAGCGCTGACCGTCACTCACCCTTGTCCGATTAAGGATCTTCATTGATCATTTGTTTGATCTTCGATTTTTTAAGCGAGGACGAGGGATCTATTGGTTTGCCCTCATTATGCCAATGGTGTAGTCTTGGAGTGATTCACGTAGTGCTTGGAAGAGGGTTCTTGATGCTGATTATTTATTGAAGAATAAAGATACAACTACTCTTGGTATTTTCGATCCATGACTGGTGCTAGGTTATCAAAATTTTCAGGATCAATTTGAAATTTTTAGATTAAATGTCGATCATAGGTACTTTTTACGGGCCGATCGAAGGCCGTTTTGGAGCCAGGGCAGATTAAAGGCTGTTGAATTAAATGCCGATCAAAGATGCTTTCTGCAGGTCGATCAAAGGTCATTTAATTAAATGTCAATCAAAGGCACATTCTACAGGCTGATCAAAGACCGTTAAATTAAATGCCAATCAAAGATACCTTCGATGGATCCATCAAAGGCCGTTGGATTAAATGCCGATCAAAGATGCTTGATCAAAGGCCATTGAATTAAATGCTAATCAAAGGCATTTTCAACGAGTTGATCAAAGGCCGTTGGATTAAACGCCGATCAAAGGCTCCTTCTACGGGCTGATAAAAGGTCGTTGGATTAAACGCCAATCAAAGACGCCTTCTACGGGTCGATCAAAGATTGTTGAATTAAACGCTGATCAAAGGTGCCTTGTACGGGCTGATAAAAAATCATTGGATTAAACACCGATCAAAGACGCCTTTTACGGGTCGATCAAATGCAGTTGGATTAAACGCCGATCAAAGGCATCTTCTATGGACCGATCAAAGGTCGTTGGATTAAACGCCGACCAAAGACACCTTCGACGGAACGATCAAAGATTGTTGGATTAAACACCGATCAAAGATACCTTCTATGGACCGATCAAAGATGCCTTCTACGGGTCGGTTAAAGGTCGTTGAATTAAATACCGATTAAAGGCACCTTCTACGGGCTAATCAAAGGTTATTGGATTAAATGTCGATCAAAGATCATTGAATTAAATGCTGATCAAAGGTGCCTTCTATGGTTGATCAAAGATTGTTAAATTAAACATTGATTAAAGACACCTTCTACGGACTGATCAAAGGTCATTGAATTAAATACTGAGCAAAGGTGTCTTCTACGTGCCGATCAAAGATTATTGAATTAAATGCTGATCAAAAGTGTCTTCTACAGGCCGATCAAAGATCGTTGAATTAAACACCAGTCAAAAGCATTTTTTACATCCTGTTAACTAACAAGAGTGCATGCCATTTTAATTGTAAATATTTTTATTAAAAGGTGAAAAAGATTGCTTGGTTACAACCACATCATCATGATGTAGGTACTATACTTTTTCGGCATCGGTCCAAGGTGATGGCTTTGTTAGCTTCTTCAGTCTTCTTCCTTTTACTGGGGTTGCCTTCTTCTGCTGTCCCGTTGATGATGGTGTTGACCTTATCCGAAGTAGGACAATCAGCTGTCTCCTTCGATCTCGATGGTTTTTGTGTTAGGTGCAATGGGGCTCCTAGGATATCACGCTTCTTTTGGTCCTGGAGGAACCTGTCGAGTTAGCCATAGTGACCGAGTTTTTCGATCTCGCCCTACAGCTGAACGCACTCTATGTTGTGGCCGTGGTCGCAGTAATAGAGGCAATACTTATGTGGATTATGCGTGTCTGACCTTGTCCGGAACCTCCTTGCATCAGGCACCTATCCCATAAAAACTTGAGCTTGAGGGGCATTCAAAGGAGTATTGATCAAACCTTCTTGGCAGCAGGATGTCTTGTTGGTGTTAGGGATTCTGGTAGTGCTGAATCCGAGGGAGAGATTTTCGGTGTCATCGGGGAGACCACCTCCTTTGCCTCTTCTTCCCTCAGTCATTTTTTCGGTTGGAACTCCTGGGCTAGGGGCTGCTCCCTAACATTGGAGTAGTTGGAGCTATTAGGGCGGACAGTTGACTATGAGCACCATATGCCTCTTCCGCGTGCGTATAGTTATCCGTCCTGGTTAATATTTTGGAAAAGTCTACCGCTAGCCTCTTTTCCAAGGAGAAGAGAAAATGACACTATTTTAGATCACATTTTATGACAGTTATAACGATTATATGGTCTAAATTATATACTTCCAGAGTCTAAATTGTATACTTCTAGAGCTGCTTCATTGAATCAGCTAACATAAGATCTGAGGGATTCTCGCTTTCCTTGCTTGATGTTGATTAGGGAGTCGGAATCTCGGCGTAGCTTCCTGTTGTTGGCAAAATGAGAGACAAAAGATTGACTTAACTGGTTGAAAGAGTGGATGGAGTTTGGCTTTGCTTTAGACCGGAATACCAATATCGGACTGACTTCTTGAGGGTGGAAGGGGAGGCGTGAAATAGGATTCCGTCAATGGCCCTATTAAAAAGCATTAGGGCCTTAAAACTTTTCAAAAGATCTACTGGATCAGCAGATCCATTATAGGTCTCCAATTATGGTATTTTAAAATGCTTTGACAATTGTTCCTGCATAATTTGGGCTCTAAAGGAGGATTAGTAATGAAGCCGGCTCTCATCTCTACCCGGGGCTAAACCTCGCAAAGTTTTAATGCACTGATCTAGCTCCCGAAGCTTTCAATCTATCTCAGCTTCTCTGATGGTATGGCGATATGCGCCTCGGAGAGTGGGGGGTGATCGAGCTACGTTGACCCCTCGCCAGACTAAGGTGAAGTCAAATGCCTCCTTTCATGCTTAGGGCTCTGCGGTGCACTTGAATGAGTATGCTCTTTCTATTCGAGATTTCGTGGGAGGGAGAGTCACCGTCTCTTCGATCATAATTTTTCCAGTGCTACTGGGTCTAAGGTGGTACCGCCTGGCCTGCCTCTGGCTGCGGTGCCACTAGTGGTGCTACCAACATTGCTGGACCTTGGTGTTGGATTATCTGGACCATGGTTGTCAATGTTTGAATCTGTTGGGAGAGCTGTTCCAGGCGATCAGGTTGTCCCTCCCTCCTTGGTGATGCCAGCTTGAGGTTCTAGGACTGGAGCTTCGGTAGGCTGGCTAGCTTGCCGAGAGGTAGTGGTGTTGGAACGCCAGGTGGATACACCTTTGGGTGGCATAGAAGCTCTGCTTGGTGTTTCTTCCTGAAAACAGGCGAACAAGTACGACCTTTCTATCTATTGACTCTGCTTTCTATTTGGGTGCTGGAGGTTGCTAGAAGAGAGGTGCTTGTGAGCTGTATCTGCAAGAGAAGTCTTAGCCGAAGGTTGCTCCAGCGAAGGCCCTCCGACGATCAAGTTAGATGGTTAACAACAGGAGGAAGAAAGTAGAGCGAAGAGAGGAGAGTGTGTTGCATGTGGCGTTGCATACCTTAGGAGCTCTAAAGAAGCCCCCTTTTATAGGCGAGCAGCGAGGGCATTTTCGAAATGCAGAAAATTTCAGTAGTTTTAGTGAGAAGTGATAGGGTGTCAAATCCTGTCAGGGAATCTTGGCAGAAGATCATTCCGTTTGCTTGGGATATCTGTCTTTTATTAATTGAAATCTTGTCTCTTTTGCATTGCTAGCTATGCTTTTTAACGATGACAAGGACTATGGCCTGTAACAGATCATGCTTGTTTTAACTGAGAGGATTTGCCGGAGATCACAAGTCATGGCCTCTTGATCTTATCATCGAGTGCGTGGAAATAAGCATTAGATGATTCCTTTTTAGGTTACCTAGAAGTATGTTGTTATGGTATTTTAACTTTTCCTGGGTGCAAGTGTCTTGGATCGGACTTGGTCTTCCTGTTGGGGCTAAAGGTGAGTAGGGTTGAGGATTTTGGGATGCTATACTGTTTCACCCAAGGGCTATCGGAGATTAACTGTTGAGAGCGAGGTGAACCTTTGCCAAGATCAAAGGTTGACTAAGTCGAGGGTCTCAAGGTGCTAAATTGACCATGCGTAGAAGGCCGAACTTTGGGTGCTAAAGGGGTAGCGGTCCTTTGTCGAGCCCGAAGGTCAATTAGACCAAAGGGGCTCAGTGGCACTACTCCGTCCCGCTTAAGGGATAGTCTATCTCGAGCACCTAAGATGAGCCTTGGACACTGGACCTTCAGCACACACCTTTTCCATGTAAAGACTATCAGCAGGTAATACGGTGGCTGAAGCTTCTTCATCAAAGATCGCATACCTGCCTTACTGTCTGAAGAACTATCATATACAGAGACATGATATGTAACTAGTATTTGTTCCATATGTCATAGATGTTTGGTTGATATTCTATTTAAGCAAATTGTTCACATATAAACATTCCAAGAGTGAAGGACCCGATGCTGAGGATTGGGGAGGTTGAGTGGGACTTGAATGCGGCCTTGCCTCATCCAGGAGATAGCTGGTGATTGCCTGTGCTGGCATCCAACCTGGGGATCCTTGGGATACCGACGGTGAGGGGTTAGCTTGCACATCAAGTAGGAAAGCCAAGTTTGAGGAAGAAGATGCTGGGAAGTTTTTTTTTGTTTGGGGGGGTGGGCGAGCGGGGAAGAGGGGGTTGCAGGGGAATGTGCCAGAGTAAGAGGAAAAGGTCAACAATTTTTCTTCTCTCTCTCTCTCTTTCTCTTTCTCTTTCTCTCTTTCATTCGAGGTTTTGTTAGCCTACAGGATCATCTAATTTACTTGTAATGAGGAAAAGTCTATGCATCATATATCATATACACTGTACTATTGCTTCAGGATTGTAATATGAGTTTCAGAAATGTCAACCCGGATCCTGATTTTAAAATCAAATCGCATCTTTCATTAGGCTTTAGACCTGATGCAAATGGGGACTTATTTATTGGATCCTGACCCGCTTATTAACTTTTCGAGCATGACACAAAATTCTTTCTTGAACAAGCAGTTACATAGTTCAAATGTTGTCTTGACTATATTGAATGTCATGTCATCACTTTATTGCATAGGCTATGTATGGTCCGCCAACCTCATTGACATGTATAATCAGAGGTGCTTTGGTTGCATGCATGTTTGCAACAGCTCTATAAGTTTCTACATCTGACATGACATCTCATGTCCCTAACAAGCAAATGCTAGCAGCAGGTGGGCTTTCTGTTCCAGTAGTGATTTGTAAAGATGTACAGTATTATTGCATCATAGCTTTTGCTGCCTTCAACAAGGCTAAAGTGGTATTGTAAACTGAAATTACACCTACTAGGTGATAAGCAACACTTGATTACAACTGGAGCTTAATGAGAGTAGAGTGCTGGACATAACTGGATGATGATTAGCAGTTGATCAGAGATAAGGTGCTGCCATTGAATGGGGCTTAGGAGTGACAAATAAAGGATTGAGAGAGCAAAACACTTTCACATTTAAGCTGGCTTGGACCTCTGCAATTCATGCTTTAAATGTCTGTACTGAGAAGTTTGTGAGTACATAAAGGGTCAGAAAAAACATGGGGGAGATCCAAGAAGAATTATTTGCAGGTAGTGAGAAATCAAATGAAACCACTATCTAGTTAAGCTGGATTGTCCTGGGTTTGTTCTTGGATAGCAATAACTGAGGATGTATGAGCCATCTAGCCAAAACAGATTGATGAATTAAAACTAGTTAGATTTGTAGACTTAGTACCACCTGGCATTTGCATTTTAAACTTTAAACCATTTTGATGTTGTTCTTTCCTTTTATATGTGAAAGAATGTTAGAGTGTAGTGCTTATTTGACATTTTTCTCCTGTGCTCCTAAATGTTCATCTAACCATACCTTTGCGTAGCTGACTTGCAATTCATGTTTAAGCCTATGTGAAAGTACTCTCTTTTTTACAATAAAATAGTTGAGGAAAAATTATAAGTTGCTTTCTACTTATCAATTAATGACCTGGATAGCATGTAAGATTAACTTTATTTTTTTTTGAGGTCGGACTGTTCACAGTTACAACATGAATAAAGATGCTGTCCTTTTTTCTTTTTGTAGGTTTGGCATAATTATAGCTTTGATAGTCATGTTATAGAGAACCATGGGATCAAGCTTTCCGGGTTCCATGCAGATACCATGCATCTTGCACGGCTATGGGATTCTTCAAGAAGGGCTGATGGTGGGTATTCTCTTGAATCACTTACTGGTGATTCAAGGGTCATGTCTAGGAAACAGTCATGTCATGACAAGGAATTTATTGTTGGGAAAATATCAATGAAGTCCATATTTGGTAAGAAAAAGGTAAAAAAAGATGGCTCTGAAGGGAAGCTTATGACCGTTGCTCCTGTTGAAATTCTTCAAAGAGATGAACGAGTATTGTGGATTTGCTATTCTGCTTTAGATGCAATAAGTACTTTGAAACTTTATGATAGCTTGAAGGAAAAGCTTGAGGAAATGGTTTGGATTCTTGATGGTGTTAAAAGAGGATCAATGCATGATTTCTATGAAGAATATTGGCGTCCATTTGGTGTTCTTTTAGTCAAAATGGAGTCTGAGGGAATGCTTGTTGATCGAGCTTATCTTTCAGAAATCCAAAAGGTTGCCATTGCTGAACAACAAGTAGCGGCTGACAAATTTCGGAAGTGGGCATCTAAGTATTGTCTAGATGCTAAGTACATGAACGTTGGCAGTGATGCTCAAATCCGCCAGCTTTTTTTTGGTGGTACTCAAAATAGGTATCTGCATCATCTTCTTGTCAATATCACATTTTTCAAATTCTGTCAATCAATACCATGTTCCTCCTAATAAAATGGCCATCATGTTCTTTAATACCAACTCTGCCAGTCCTTTTCTTGATTAGTGTTGTGCAGTCGTTTTGTTTTTTGACTTCAACATGATTCCAAATGTACTAGTTAGGCACCATTTATGAAAAATTGCTGCGTACAACTTATCTGGTAAGCCCATTTAAAATCTTGAGCTGGTTGTGACATAATCTTGATTTTAAGGTACTTTTCAATGTACTTTTGAATATCATATAGTGGTATCTATAAAATACAATTGAATCATGTATTCTTAGAACTTTCAACTCTAAAAGAAGGGCAGCCATAGCTCAAGGCTCTTGCTGCTGTAGGGTTTGTAAGGGTTAGATATATTCAGCCTTAACATTGTGTGCAGAGAGATTGTTTTCATGTTTTCAATCCATGAAACACGAGTCACTATAGGGCAACCTTACCGTTGTGCCAAGGCTCACCTACTAGAACTTTAAACTTTGATATTTGAATATTGTAGTTTTAGAAAACTGTCTTTTTGAACAGAAAAGTAGTGTCCAAGTGCTTTGAAGAGTTTTTTCTTATGCAGGAAAAATTTTGCAATTTTCAATTGGCTCTACTTGGGAAAGTTGTAGATTAGTTAATATTTGCATTTTTTTTGGGGGCGTATCCATCTTGTCTTAGAAAAGGTTTCAGATACCAGCGGCCTAGTACGTACCCATCATTACATATCATACCAATCCATTGGCAGTATAAAAGGGGCATTGGTTTTGGCAAATACTGCTCAAAACGCTTCTGCATTACTCAAACCAATGCCATATTGAACAGTTTAGCAGCAGATTGTGGTCTATTTTTTTTGAGCTGAGCCTGTACCAGCACCAGACTGACCTCGTACCATCCCCAAATACTCCCTTTGGCAATTTTTCTCCACCATCTATAGGTGGGAATAAGGTGAGGGAGAATGGAAGACTGTTGAAGGAGATTGGCTCATGGGATTGAAGTTTGCTTGTGATTTTTTTTCAGGGAGGCTAGGAAATCATTCTAGCTAGGTAAATCTTCTCCCCTTTTTTTCCTTATTTCTTAAAAAATCTAAGCATATGTTGTTTTTAGTCAAAAACAATCATGGCAAATTTTGTTAAATGAGAATTAAATATTGTTGGCTAATTAGATTCATATTGCTAGAGCTTGAATCTGGGATCAAAATATAGATTTTAGGGATTTTGGTTTGAACTCTATGCATTTAAAGACCCTGTAATTCTAAAAAAGAACTGAAAAGGGGCAGACCAAGGGCATGCTAACCATATTGTACCCATCATACTCTGTGGGCACTATCCTTGATAAAATATGCACCATACTCCCTAGGAGGTAGGCTCCTGTACCTTGATATCCTCAAACCTTACTGTGGTCCAGATGGTGTGGTGACATAAGTTTCGAGAGTCACTTGACTATGCCAGCAAACTTTATTTATTTAAGCCTAATTTAACCACAGCAAATTGTTTGTCCATCTCTCTATCTTTATTTGATTAAGAAAACTTGAAAAAACTTGCAACATACACCCTGTTTTTAAAGTTTCACTGAATTGCTTATTTGAGTCTTGAATGTATTGAAGTTGTGTCTGTTAACAGAATGCTTAGAATATAAATTAACTAGCGCTGAATATCTACTATGCGCAAGAGAGGCCTTTGGGTGCAGAGGTCCATACAGAGTCCTGTTTGGCCAGAAGCCAGGTGGAGTTGTAACCTGCTTGGGAATCAGAAAAGTAAAATCACATTCAGGGGTAGGAAACTATAAAGATGGGCAATGTAATGAACTAACACAGGTGTATTTTGGGGCTTCTTCAAGCTTTAGTCCATGCCCTACTTCGGATGAGATATGGCCAATTAGGTAGGACCGTGTTTATGGGCCAGAGCTGACTTTCTCGGTCTAATTGCAGAGACTGGTCAGATTCAATCCAAAGCTTAGAATTCTGTCTTTATTTGAATAAATAAATCCAGGTTTGGCACTCAAACCTAATTGTATAGAAAAGAATTTTTGTATTAGGGTGTATCCAATTCTGATCATTTTTCATCATATATTGATCTAAGCAAACCACCCATTTTGCATTCCTGTTTGCACCATAAAGTTGGCTTACTTCATGGTTCAGTTCAAGAAATGGTGGGGCTAAAATGATAACCTTCCATGTTGTATGTATTTGTATTTATGTAAATTAATGATGTCTTACTCTTGTAATTTCTGTGAACATGATAACGAGGGCTCCCTTTTTGATTTATGTTGTCTGCAATAGTTGTAACATCATTGATTTAAGTGTTTACTTTTATAATATCGTTCAATTTTCTGATCATCTTGGAACACTATTAAAGACCAAGGATGGAACTAAGAATTGTAAGGAGGATCCAAGATGATTGTTTTGTATGAATTGGAAGTCGAAACACCTTGATCCTTGAATAATGTCTAAACCAAATTGCTGGTAAAGATGAACCTTCTAATACGTGAATGTAAAATCATTATAGCACCTTTATTATAGAACTCTAGACTCTAGAGAGTTGAAGTCCTACCCTAGTTCAGGAGCTAAGCATTTTTACTTGGTCCATGCAATGTGGATCTTACATAGTTAAATAGTTACATTTGATTATTGTATTGAGCGAGGTTTAGGCTCTAGGCATTCCCTACATGGAGGAGATTACAGCCTTGGTGAAAATGTGGGAGTCCTTATCGTTCATCAATGCCAAAGCATTCACTTGATCAGGGTTTTAAATACCAATATGAATTCCATACCCTTCTTTTTCATCAAAATAGTACAGTTTCAGTATGGCATGGATACTGACTACATATTGAAACTGAAAACATCAAAATAGTGAGGTACTAGTATGGTACCAATACCGATGATATTAGCCGGTATGGTTGTTTCGATACCAGGGAATGCATTAATATAGACTAGTGTGTGCAGGCTGTCTCGGCACAGGTTACTAATGATGGTTTCACATCGGAATGGTGTGGTGCCTACAGTACAAGTCCACTTGGGTGGCTTTTGAGTCCATGCTGTTGATAGACGGGCATGATTATTAGTCATTGAGTACCATCTATTGTCGTTTGTTACTACATATATGCTTGCGTCCTTATCATAATTTTGATGTCTTCACTTTGTATTTTGACATTAGGAGTTTCTTATTTTTGGGTTTCTACCAATTTATTATTATTATTTTTTTTATACCAGAAAGGATCAAAATGAAACACTGCCTTTATCAAAGACCTTTAAAGTGCCTAATACCGAAAATGTGATTGAAAAGGGCAAGAAGTCTCCTTCTAAATATCGGACTATTAAATTAGAGCATGTTGGTGTGCAAATGCCAACTGAGATGTATACACCTAGTGGGTGGCCTTCAGTTAGCGGCGATGCTTTAAAAGTTTTTGCTGGAAAGGTCTCCACCGATGAAATATGTCTATTTGATGAATATGAAAATCAGTCTGATAGCAGTTCTGATGGCAAAGACACATCCTTCTGTGGAACTGCTTATAAAGCATTTAATGGAGGCAAGGAGGGGAGGGAGGCTTGTCATGCAATTGCAGCTCTTTGTGAAGTTTGTTCCATTGATTCCTTGATATCCAATTTCATTCTTCCGTTACAGGTAACTTGATTCGATGGCATATGTTAAATTTTTTAATCTATGGAAAGGATATCTTGGACATAAGAAAAGACCAACCGTAGGTGCACATATAATTCAGTCTAACCCTCAAAATTTCATGTGATAATGTGACATACAAAACAATATTTTAGATATGATTTAAGATTGTATGCTTTTGATATGCTCATTTTATGTTCTTTCTTTTGTTTTTGTTTTGGGGGAGGGGGGAGGGGGGAGGGAGGTGTTGTGAAGGTTGTTATTTGAAGAGGTCATTGGTTGTTGGCTAAACCATATGGTGGCTGATGGTGGTGCTATCATCTTTCGGGTGCAGGGGAGTCATATATCATGTCAAAATGGGCGTGTTCACTGTTCTCTAAACATCAATACTGAAACTGGACGTTTATCTGCCAGGAGACCAAATTTGCAGGTTCTGATCTAATCTCTTTTGTGGCCCTATTTATTGTACGGTTGTTCAAAATGGTTAGAATGGTTGATTATGAGGCAATATTCCTGATATTCTTGCCAAGTTGCTGATCTTTGATTAAAAGTTTAATGCCTCTTGCATAAATATCACATTGATTGTTTTATGTTATGGTGCATTTCTCCCTTCTATCGCTTTGCCATACTCATCATTTAAATTCTTGGATTTGAAAATTTAGCTATGGACCTGTTTTGGTCACTGGCTGGTAGAATACACACTAGGATGTGGAATACGCACTAGGATGTGGAGTTGGTGTGAGCTGGCACCTGTTGGTTCAAATAAGCCAGAAAAGCATACCAAGTTGTACAGGGCAGAGGGTCGTTTCAGAGCAGTAAAAGTGGGTATGCGTTCAGTTCATCTGTTGTATGATCACAAGAAACCACTCTAGTTGATATGCTACATACTAGGAAATAGAGGGTTGGTAGGGGCAATATTTCAATCCTTAATCTCATGTGGATATATTCTTTGCATGTCATGACTCAATATTATAGTCCAGGAAACTTAAATATCCAAGTGTCCATGGAGGAAAGCAGCTATTTTAGAAACTGTTGCATTTGAGCCATCTGGATATTTGACATGCTCATGTGCTAGAAAACCAAGTTTTCAATTGGCACTTTTATTTTTCGTTCAGTAATAAAGAAACAATGTCTTGATTCTAGATAGATTCTTTTTGAGTGCTGCAAGTGATAAACATTTAATTATAAAATAGTATGAGGGAAATAAAAAAAAAAGTACCTCGAAAAATTCCTAAACTTGAGATTGCATAAGGTCAAATTTATTTGTTCTTTGTGTTATTCTATGCTGTATGTTGTTTGGTTTTGTATTTTATTCTACAATTGTAAGATTGAACAAGCATCCTGTAATCCATGGAAGTATAATGCTCTTGGAGAATTTGTAATATTGACAACCCATTACTAAAGTTTGTTGTTCATTGCTCAAGGCTCAAACATTTGATCATGTTATTATCTATGAAGGTTGGTGGATGTGTGAAATTAACTTTACATTTTGCCTCTGTTCTGAGTTTGTTAGTATACACTTGTGGTTATTGCATAGTCTTTTAAAAATTTTACAAGATTTTTTTTTTAAACATGTTTTTTCCTACCTTATACAATTAGAATCAACCAGCATTAGAGAAGGATCGGTACAAAATTCGGCAGGCTTTTGTTGCTGAAGCGGGACACACTCTTATTGTTGCTGATTATGGTCAGGTTGGTATGCCAGATGCCAATATATATATTCTTGCTTCCCAGAACCATAGTCTTTGAGGACGTGAATTAATTTGGTATTTTATTACATTGGATGTTGTTGAATAAATCATAAATAGCTGGAACTTAGGATCTTAGCACATCTTGCAAACTGTAAAAGCATGCTGGATGCCTTCAAAGCTGGTGGAGATTTCCATTCTAGGACAGCTATGAATATGTATGCCCATGTCCGTGAAGCTGTTGAAGAAAAGAGAGTAGTTCTTGAATGGCATCCTCAACCTGGTGAGGAGAAACCTCCAGTTCCACTTTTAAAGGTAATCATGTACTGAATCTTTGTACACTCGATTTGGGATCATAAATAAATAATGTTATGACTAGTAAGCAGTTTGATTTATTCCAGTAACTTTGTTGGAAGATACATAAAGGAAATAATGCTTTAATCTTTCTAGCATTTTTTTTTTTTTTTGTTGTTGTTGTTCTAGTCTTTCTATACATGAAAGGGGAGTTCAGAACTCCCTTTTCGTGACAGTTGTATAAACATGAAAGTTTTACTTGTCAAAAGAAATATAAAGGACACATTTTTTTTTGATTTTCCTAGCATCTTTTCATTTCCAACTTCATTATGTTGTTCTTTTTTGATATCTAATTGATCTTATGGACAACATGATTTTGTAGTCAGATTGTAATAAGACAAATCAGCATGTCTAGCTCCCTTGGAGTTGACTTGGTACTCAGTACTTTTGGTAACTGCTAGATGTAAAAAATTCAGGTTGTCAATGATTTTCTTTGGTCTGTCAGGTGTCACAATTTGTCTCAAGTGAAAGTTGCATTTGTCTTTGTTTTTTTTGGATAGGGCCCTGCTGTGATATCAAGCTGTTTGCTTGAAAAATCATTGGTGTATCCAACTGGCACTAGCCTTTAAGCTTAATTTAGTGAATATCTCTATTATCCACCAAACTCAATATACATTTGGTTTTATAAAGTATTTAATTATCCATAGACCATAATGTGCATTCTGGCTGAACTGGGTTGGTTTTGTTTGGATATGATCCAGAATCGAACAAATCCTGTATTTTCATTTATTTTGGTTTAATAGGTTGGTTAGTTGGTTTTAGATTGAAACAGATAATTTCAGTTGAAACGTGGCTGAAATTCTTCTGTTATTATTTTTTCGTGATGCCCTTGAGTTCAGAAGGGGACCTTGCTAGTATGTTATAGACTGAACCTTTTGATTGGATGGATTTTGGAAGTTTGCAGAAGCTTGGACGCATTTGGATGTTGAAGTCAAAAAGTTTTGAAGGATAGGGATAATTCATCCCCAGATGTTTTTAATTCAGTACCTAATATTTGAATGAAAGTTGCTATAATACACGTGCTTTTTACACAAGCTTATTTGATCTCCTTGGGATGCAATAGTTTTATCATCATTCTCATTACTTGTTGATACAGTAATATTCATGTTTATATATCAAATGAAAAGAAAAGTATAATGTAACTATATCTTTTTTTATGTTATTTAAGTAAGCTTTTTGCTCTTCACCTATTTAAGTCCCCGGCGGGATGAAGCGTCAATGCTAAAATTTTCATGATTCTGATGCTATCTTGATTGCGATTAGGAGTTGATATATGATACTTAGTTATTTATAAATTTTGCAGTGTTCTTATCGAGTGCAAATCATAATCATTCTTTTGCTACTGTATCGTAAATCTCTATTGAGATGAACTTCAGATTATAAAATCACAAATTTAGTCATATAATTTTTTGATGTTGAAATTATTAAATGTGCAGACTTCATAAATTTCAAATTGAATGTGAATATTCCTTATGTAGAGATGTTGGATTCTTTGGCCTGTTAATGGTCTAGTGAAATTTATGATGATAATTGTTGGCAGTTGATATATTGCTGATTTGTATTTCTTTAAGACTGGTGCTTACTTTTGTTGAGTTGATAAACTAAATATAATCTCAAAACCAAGATATTTAATTTTCTATGGCACCTACCATAACCAAGTTATGCTTCTTTTTGTTTTCTTCTTTCGCCGGTAGAAATGCCTCTCTTTTTTAGAAAACATATTCTATAATGATATGTTCTTTGGTTGTTTGGTTTTGCTAGTTATTTTCTAGTTTCTCTTTTATGCATCTTTCTTACTTGCAAATAAAATGTTAGAATGTCATTTAATTTCCAACTAAGACTGCTGAAACTTTATTAGTTAAAGAATGTCATGCCTGTAAATGATAATAAAATGTTTTAAAATCCTGCACTATTTTTCCATTTTCTTTTTTCAATCTTCTTTCTCATATGTTTTCCATCACATGTTCATTCCTGTTTTTAATTTTTAATTAAATCCTCCCGACATTTTTCAAAACTTGGACGAAAACTACTGAAAGTATTTAAATATTTTTTCTGCACATGAGGTGGATTGCTTGCGAAAATTAGTTTTTTCTGAACCTTGGGAAGCAATGTATTTCTGCACTGTGAAGGAAGATGAATTGTGGCTTGCTACTGTCCAATGTTTGTTCGGTAAAACAGCTGAGGAATCTGGAGGCAAAACATCACAACTGATAGTGCTCTGCATGTATGAATTGTAACCTAGAATTGCCCCGGTCAATCAGTCTAGTTGTCCTTTCAGTGTTCAACTTTATGACATTTAAATGGACATTAATTTTCGAAGAAGTACCCTGACAATTTTCTTCTGGCCAAAGGTTTTGCAAGTTGTCACTGTTGCTGTTATCTCCTATCAATGTCATCACCATGTGGCATGAAAGACTGTGGTAAGTAATGTAGGCTTTTTTAGGTATCAATGGCTATGAGATTCAAATACAGTGGAAAAATCAAAGGCTTTTTATAATGCCTGATAAAGTTAGTAGGTCTCTACTAGCATTATGAAATGAATCATGTATTTCCTCTTGTTTTCAGAGAACTTTATAAGGTCAGACTTGCTACCTTATAATGTTAACTGGTTCCCCCTTTTTTTCGTGCAAATTGGTGTACAGGGTTTTGCACGTGTCAATGTTTGGATTTTCTGATATAAACATTTTGCTATGTGACTATGATGGTTGACAGAATCAATGCCATGCCTAATGGTTTCTTTATCTTTACAACCCGTAATACCAAGATAAATTAGAATGTTTTCCATTTGTATATATATGTTTTTAATTCAGATAAAATTGAATTCTCCTTCTGCAAGTATGATGATTTCAATGTTTTGATGCATCTGATAATAGCTCTTTCAACTTGAACCTTTCTGTAAACTCTTCTTCCATATGTTTACTGGCATCTGCCTTGTATGATTTAATCATGTAATTTTTATATTTCTTTATGAGTGATGAAATTATGTGGAAAAGAGACAATTGCAGGCACAGTGCAGAGTGTTTGATTCTCTGCATCATCATGAATATGATAGGATAACTCAAGATATTGCCGATTTTTTTTAAAAAAATTAATATGTGAGATTTTTTAGCTAGAGGTCAGGGATCAGTATTTATTAGTTTGCGCTGTATCTGTATCATGCTAACCATTCTTGTTCAAATTCTGAGCCTCTGATGCTTATAGCTACATGGAAAATAAGAACCTGACATGTACCTTCTCTCTTTTCTATTTATGCTGGTTACAGGATGCATTTGCTGCTGAAAGAAGGAAAGCCAAGATGCTAAATTTCTCTATTGCTTATGGAAAAACTGCTGTCGGGCTCTCTCGGGATTGGAAGGTACTCTTATCTATAAATGGTGCCACATCTCTGTTTAATCTTGAGTTTTTTTTAAAGGAAGATTGAATCTCTTAAAAGTCAAGTTCAGCTTAGATATTTGTGAATATATTAGCTGTAACATCACAAGAGTATGGAGCTGTCCTTGAAACACTAATTGCCTTTAGTTAGGTATGGTGGAGCACTTGCTTTTCTATCCATGACCATGTATCTTAGATGCTTCATGGTATCAATACTGACTCTGTTAGGTTGTAAAGGTCTCAAGGTGTTTCTTGTGACTTCAGAAATGCTATTGGGTCTTAGACATGGCAAAATCTATTTGCAATGAATTACATGAAGACACAGAAATACTCATAAAGATGTATAGAACTATTGGATGAAAAGATATAGTAATCCATAGATTCTCAGAGGCAGTTGGGGTTTGTAAGGAGACATCATGAACCCATCCATTCCTACAAGTGATGTTGCTAAGCATCCGAAATGAAATACTAATTACATATATAACTATATTGTGTCATTGCATTTCTCTTCAGTGCTTTTCTTCAGCCTAATAATTGTGGCTATTCCTTTTCTTCATGTGGTCCCCTAGAATACTAGATGGAGAACAATGTAGTAAGCAAGCTAGGTTATTGTGTTTTTTATAAATTTCGAGTGAATGGTGAAAGCCTCTTCAACAGTCCCTGGTCATTTCGACTGAGGCCAAAACAATCATGGAAAACACCTGGACATCAAAGGAGAGAAGGGCAGTCAAGAAAGGTTGTAGATTTCTTTACTTAATTTTGTTTGCACCAATTCATCAACTATGTATCTGGCCTGACCACTCAAACTTTAAATTGTTGGTTTCATAATAAATTTGATCCATGTCCTAGCTAGATTCTTTTTGTTAATGTAGAATAAAAAGCTTATTCAATCATCCTTATCTTGGCATTTGACAAAGTTTGAGAAATGCACATATATGACAACTCACCACTCTATAGATAATATTTATTTGCTCTCTTTTCTTCAACCTTTATCCACCTTGAATGTCCCCTATCATGATGCCTCTAAGTCAAAAGATGAAAATGTTCCTTTATAGAGGTGGTGAGCCCACTTTTCCTAATAGAGGTGCCAAGCCCACTGCTCTAGAATCATCCTCATTGCATGTTATAATTACCTTTTTTTCCAGAATAAAATAGCATCTATCTGTTATTTTCTTGTTTGTTATTGGCTGTTAATTTCTTGTTTTGCCACTTTGCTGTTTTAAAAAGATTTAGATTTGATGAACTACATCTTGAATATGGTTTGAAGTTTTTTTCTGAAACTCTCCAAACAAAATCAAACCTTTGCATTTTTAGCTACATCAGATCTAAAACTGAGGTTGGTTTCAGAGTTTCAGTAAAAATTTGCTCATGGCCAAATTTATAGTAGACAAGTTATATGAGCATTTCATGCTAATCTTGTTCGCATTCTCTCTCATGTCATTTGATTGTGAAAAGCATGTTCCTAAGATTAAGCTTAAACTGAAAGTTTTTGAATTTTTGGTAGGGTAATGATGATATCAAAGAAACTTAGAGAAAAGATTTTGATGTCAACTTGGCTATACCACAGTTAAGCCTAATAGCCATTTAGTTTTTTTTTTGCCTCTTCTTTTTGGGATGGTCATTAAACATTAGAATGGTATATTACACTGAATAATGATGTGAAACATGGTTATACATGGTCATAGACATGCATACATGCATCTCATAATATACAGATGTAATACAAGTTTTCAGCATGAGACCACAAATTGGTATACTCAGAAGCTCCTAAGCAGTATAATACATTTTAAAATGAAATCTTGTTATTTTTAATTTGTTAAAACTGTTTTTGGACTCCCATAGTATCTACTCTGAAAAGTATGAGTTGCCCAATCAGATGCTTAGAAGTGGGCGAGTGACATTCAAGTAACAAGGTTTTGCAGCTTGATGTATATATTTGTTTGTATGATTTTGTATCATTACACATTTAAAAAATTATTTAAGGATAGAGTTATACGGATGTATATAATGAATTGAAAAATAATAAACAAGCATGAAGAAATAATGGTCTCAAGAATATTAATTTGACATATCTGAATTTATTAGCATAAAATTTATAATCTAAAAGATAGAAGGAAGTTGCTCTGTATTGATTTAATATTTACCCATTGTTGTTAATTCTCTAGGAAGTATCATATAATATCTATGTAATTGTCCAGCGCGATAACATTTTTGTGCTTAGGTCTCTACCAGAGAAGCAAGAAAAACAGTTAAACTTTGGTACAATGATAGAAAAGAAGTTCTCCGGTGGCAAGAAAAATGCAAAAAACAAGCAGAGACAGAAGGGTGTGTTTATACTTTGCTAGGACGGAGACGCTGTTTTCCTCCAATGACTCATGTCAGTCAGGCTCAGAAGGGTCACATTGAGAGAGCTGCAATCAATACTCCAGTACAGGTACTTCTTTTCTTTTCTTTTTTCATGTCCTGGCTGCTGTCTAAATATTATTATCAGGAAACTTCTATCTAGGTTTCCCTCCTCAGAATTTATTACGAAAAACCCGCTTTCTGTTTTAAATTTTTCAAAGAAATTTGTATCCTACGGTCACACTCAAATCTGCTTCTGCTTCAGGTAATCAATGTCTGAAGTTGAAAGTTCTATTTTTATCAGTTCTTTTACAATACGAAAAGATGTTAGGCACCTAGTTTATGTACTGAAATATGAAAATGATCCTTTAGTTCATCCTTGGGGTGATGCAGCACTTATAAAGTTGGTGTTCCTGGAAAAAGGAACTAGGTGTTAAGCAATACAACACCTGTACACATTTGTAGGCAAAGATTACTCAGAAAGCACTGAATCACAGGGAAGTGTGAAATGGTGTAAATTGCATATAGCCAGATGATGGCTAACTGTATATCCATATAATCAGCTGAAAACATTGCTATAAGGCCTGTTCTTGTTTGTGTTTTATTGCATAAATATCATGGAGACTATATTCCATGACCTAGTGACAAATAATCCACTTATTCTCTTTTTTTTTTTTTTGGTAACATATTCTTAAACTCCTTTTTTGTAATTTTGTTTTGACTTGATAACAACATGCTTCTGTGATTTTTATGTTGACTTTCATTTTCTTGAAGATTGCCTTGATTTTTTTGAATGGTCTTTTTGCATATATACTGTCCTACATATTCAAATTTGTATGAATATCCTTACAAAGTTGATTTGCATGTATACCTGTATATATATATATATATTGCATGTCTACCCATTAAGGTCATTCCAGTCATTTAAATTTTAAACTGCTGATTTATTAATGGTGTTAGATAGCATGGATACATATACCAAACAAAAAAAAGGAAATAGAAGGGTATATATGTAAAACAAGTGTTTTACGAAACTATAAATGTAAATAGCAATTTTGCCAGGGTATTCATGCAAGTTTGGACATTTAGGAGGGCATACACAAAAAAAAAACCCTTTTTGAATTTTATCTATCCAATATTTTCAATACAACTATTCTTTTTGCTTATTTGATGTTTCAACAATTTCCTAAATTGTCTGACTTTTTTCAAGTTACATAGTTCCATGCATGACAAATTAAGTTCCAAATCCTAGATATGTACTAAGATATACATTTGCACATGCTTGCATGCACAGAGATGTATGTTGCATGAACACCCGCAACACAGAGAGAGAGAGAGAGGGGGCGGGGTGGGGGGCGGCATTATTCTATACTGATATATAAGAACTCAACCAAGTACCACCGGTGAACTTCTTACCGATATCTGGTGCAGAAATTTGTGATGCCATTGTTGGTTTTTTATTCACGTTTTCTTCTATTTTCTTTATGGGGCAGCTTTTTATTATATCATCAAAAGCATTAAATGTTATGAGTGTTTCAAGTGAACTTGAGTTTTGGACCTTTTTATGTGTAATGCTATATGATTAGGAAATATGGAACAATTTTTTTGTGCTCTATTTTTCAGATATCTACTAAATGAATGGTAGTGAAGCTAATTAAATTCTGGAAGGAAGTTATATAAAACAACTTATCAATTGGAAAAAAAAAATTCATGATCTCATCGTTGTCCTTTTCCTTGAAATAATTGCAATTGCACTTTTTAATGCAGAGTTGTTTTACCTATGCAACAATCACATTTCTATCATATTTCTTTTGCTTTTAACAGGGTAGTGCAGCGGATGTTGCTATGTGTGCAATGCTTGAGATAGACAGGAATGCTTGTCTGAAAGAGCTTGGATGGAGACTATTATTGCAGGTTTATTAACTGGTTCCCATTCTTGATATTGCCCCCCATATTTGCCCAAAACAAAGAAAGTAATTAATCATCCATAGTTAATAATTTTCAGATAATAGATTAGTCGTAATTTTTGACAACCATATTAGCTTAGTCTTTCAATCCCATAAATGATTCATTTATCTATAAACATTTTCCCTCTTCTTCCTCTTGGATGCTAATTTTATTTGGTAAGAGACGAGTAACATGTTTATGATCATCATATTTAGTGTTTCTGGCCCACTTTTTCTTTGGTCCAAGTTGTTTTGTTAGTTATTCTCTGAAAATCAATATTAAATACTTTTTCTTCATCAAATATATTAGTTGTTTCTTCTCTCAGTGCCTATTGGACAGTGCTTGATGGTTACGTTCTTTCAATGAACTAATGCTGGCATATGTTTGCTAAGCATCCATTTGATGCTGCCACTGTCATGTCATTCTTTGTTTGACATTATTGATCCTTGGTTGCTTCATATGAATATTCTACCATTTTAGGAGGGTCCCAATTTTTGAGCGAACTCCATCAGGGCATGGCTTCTTTCTGGCTGTTTAGAGGCACCGCCTTCTTTTCAGTTCTGTTCTAGTTATGCTAGACCTACGTGCAAACAACTTTCGACTCCTTTCGGGAACCTGACTGTATAACCTTACATTCAGTTTTAAACCCAAATCATAAATTGAGCACGACCTTTTTGAGGCATAATATTAGCTGATAAGGTTGGTTTATATTATATTATTACGATCATGTGAACTTTATGTTGATGACCCGAAATGTCTTTTTTCACCTAATATACCACAACGAGATGCATTATCTGATTGGATGTTGATGCCAGTATAACTTTCTTCTGTCTTTTGTTAGTGCTGATAATAGATTCTTCTGCATTTTGACTTGTGAATTAGGAGCGAGAATTTGATTAGAATGCACCTTTATTCATGGCCTCTGAACTATTTTACTATTTTTGTCCATCAATAACGTAGATATCCTCCATATGTGCAAGCAGTCAAATAACTTACTATAACCTTTTGGCTGGTTCTAGAAGCGTTGTTACAGAATATTACATGCAATTGTCACCATGCTTGTGACCCACTCGTGCATCAGTTACCACTTGCCATGTACTTATAACTCATTGCAAAATGCTTTTGTAAACACAGAAGCAAGCCATATTACTGGTCAAATTTTAACTTTCGTGCTTCTTGTTTTCTCAATATCTCGGGCTATTTATATTTTTTCCTTTTAGATGCTGAACCTTGTGAATCCTCCATATCGAATTAATCAGCATTGTTTTATTTCCAGTATATTTATTTTAAATCATGCTGCAAGATCCATATTATTTTTTTATTCATTGTTTTTTAAAAAAAATCAGCGACTCATATAAAGATTGCAGTTCACTTGGTGTTAGTTTTGCTTAAAGTAGGAGGTTTTCTTTTAATTAAGTAGCCAAAAAAAGAATGACAACTATATCGTGGAACCAGGTGCATGATGAAGTAATACTGGAAGGACCCACAGAGTCAGCTGAGCTTGCCAAGGCTATAGTCATCGAATGCATGTCCAAACCCTTTTATGGCACCAACTTCCTCAAGGTTGGCCTTTCTGTTGATGCTAAGTGTGCACAGAACTGGTATGCGGCCAAGTGAGACGGTGCCATTAATTAGACCCAGATTTTTTCTTGTAAATCCAATATTATGTGCTTCCGAATGGTGTCAGATCCACCTTGGTTCATAGGCGAGATAGAAATTTCGGTCAACCAGACATGCACCAAATTTTTGTTCAGGGTGGGCATTGCATGTGGCCACGAGCAGCTTAATCAGTCATATTCGCACCATCTGTTGTGTATTGACACGAGTAAAAGCTGCTCAGATTGCTGTCCATTGTATATTAGGTGCTCTATTAGTAATGCTGTCTCCTTTCATATTTGTTCTGTACTTCTATTAAAAAATGCCTATCTGGTTGTGAAAAAAAAAAAAAAAAAAAAAAAAAGCCTGTCTCGAGAGGAATACTGATGTATACCGAACTGGAGAATAGGGAGGTGCCCTTGTTTAGTTCTGGACTAAATAATGGTTATCCCGATTTGCTGTCTGCTTGTTCTAACTCATGATTTTGTATGATCATCATTGAGTTGAATGGAGATATTCAACTCCTATTGTACATAATATTCTTCTGAGAAAAATGAATTATTCTTGTATGTCAGATATGCATCAACGAGAAGTTGGATGAAATCTCGGCAGAAATTTATCTTTGTTTTCATATCTCACACCAAGTTGATCATGAAACTGGTTGCCAATAATCAACTTCAAAATTGCCTTGTTAAGTCTATATTTTTTTAACAAGGATTTCAACAGGAGCACGCGATCAGAATGATGGGAGTGCACTCTACTCCGGCATTTTAGTGGTATCAAGGTGGCATATTCATCGAAAGGTGGGGAGAGTATATGAATGTATGGCTCGTATCGATTATAGTTCGGTGGGGATGGAGCCTGGAGAGTTACAACGAAAATTTATCCTTTCCTCTCTTTATTTATTTTATCAAAAAAAATATATTTTTTTTTTAAAAAAAAATTAGCTATCACCAACTGCGCTGCAAAGTTAGAATACTTTATTTTGTCAATCTGAAATCCAAGCACATGGTAAATGCAAACAAAGTTGGTACCACTTGCAGTTTCCATTTGCTGCGTGCTTCACTGTCTGAAGTTTAGATTACAAGAATTAATTTCAATTTATGCTAAAGCAGCAGCATTCTACTTTTTGTCTTTCTACCATAATACCCGTCATCAACATCTAGGCATGTTCATTCTTAAAACTAAAGCAAATCACAAGCATATCAAAACATTGGTTATGCGGTTCATATTTGCAATAGCACACAGGATTACGAGCACATTAATAAGACTTGAGTGAAATACAGAGCACGCATCACAGCACCTGAGAATTCTGACACGGAGTAATGATGCAGAACAAAGTTATGCAATGTCTCACGTAATGCAGCTATTTTTTCCACCAGAAAATATGTACATAGTTATGCAATGGCTCACGTAATGCAGCTATGTTTTCCACCAGAAAATATGTACATAGAATGTGAGCACCTGGGTAACTAAACCTTTATGAGATTGGCGAATTTACAGTGACATATCAATACAATGCAACAAAATTGGCTCCAGTTCGACCGGCCCTGGTGGCCTCAAAAAGATGCAGAATATTTCACTTACAATAGAAAAGGACAAATGATACAGACAATTCATTTTGAAGTCTCTCGGAGCCACCAAATAATACATTATACATGTAGTAAGTCCGGGGAACTCCCTATAAAGTATAAAGGACATGGGCATTGTGACTTCTTGAGCATCAATGGCTTCGATAAAATTCCTAAAAGCATGGACCGCCAACAAAGGAGATTGGGAAGTTTCCATTGAGCCAAAACTGAGTTCGCTTCAAGTTCTCCACTTCTCCCTGCATAGGAGGAATGTCATGTACTACCATCTTGCATTCATAAAAGGGAGCCAAAAAAAATAGAGCTATATCATGAAGTAGTTAAATGGAGTAAGCATTGACAATGGAAATAACGAGGTTGGAAATAAAATGGAAGAGTAGGAGAAATAACGAGGTTGGAAATAAAATGGAAGAGTAGGAAAGTTATATGTAATCTGATACATTGTGCAGTCCACTCCTCTGATGACTTTGCTCTCAAACTGAAAGATGACCATTTATTGTATTCATCGAAGGGGTTGTATAAGCTTCCAGCCATATATTAAAGCAAATACTCCAACCACATTGCATTATGCACTTGAGAACTGGAGGTCTTTTGACTAAAGGAATTATCACAGTCAGCAAAAAAAAGCATTAATTGTGATGAATCCTCATGTAGAATTGTTCAATCCATCTCTAGGCCGATAAACACCCAATGATACGTAGATGACATACAGGAGTGCTTTGACCTGGTAGACATAAAGAATCAGGCAAAAATAAAGCCAACGGAAAGGTGAGGCAAACATACCCAAAAAAAAACTTCACATACAGATTTAAAAAGAAGCGTGTGCAGCAACTGCTTGAAAAAAGCTGCATAAATAATTCAAAAAACTTTCTTCATATATTTGTTAACTTTCAAAAGGAATGGGATGCCGGCGGATGATATGGATGCTGCAGCTTCTTTCAGGACCAGCGGCTTCATTCAAATTCCTGATAGCATGGGCTACTAATGTAGACCTATTACATCCATTAAACTACAAAGGAAGCTTAAATTGGCTCCACGATCATGCTTCAAGGGTATGCATTCTATAGCATTTTGCACACAATTAGAGAAAGTGGCCATTGGTTTGAGTTGTATAATCCAATATTTTAACTGACTTATCACATAGCTGAACTTCAGTTTAATATTTCAGAAGAGGAAAATAGGACATCAATACAAAACAAATCTATGCAATCTGACAAGCATATCACAGTCCTCTTACCTTTAATCATTTCATCTAATACCATGTCAAGCAATTACAGGCATGATGCAACAATGTTTATCAGTATGCTCCTCTCTCATTATGATTAGACTTATATTGTTTCATACTGAAGTGCATGTTGTCAAACATGATTTCTTACTTTACCAGTGCCCAACTTCTCCTCTATTGAGTTTTTCTCCTGTTGTCTATTCGATAATGCTAATTATGCTAGGTTTGTTGGACCAATGAATGTTTCCAAAATCTGTCCATTAGCAAAACATGCTAGAGATTGCCAGAACCATTTCAAGAATTCCAGACATGTTTCTCTCCACTAGAAACTAATTAGAAGTTAGAACAGATGTAAGCAGCGCCTGTTTCAAGAATACTGCATTGTTTCCATGCTTGCAGTGCTTCATGTCAGGATTGAACAGAAGTTTTTAGATCTTGATCTGCAAAAGCATGACAGACAAATCTCAGAACCACAGCATTGGTTACCACAAAAATGTGCCTGAATATCTTACACAGGACAGAAGTCTGATAATACAATTTTGACTGAACACACAACCTACATTAACAAGATGGCAGAGAGGTCAAAGCATAAGTTTGTTGGATGGCAGCTTTATACACATCATTCTAGATTAATAGCTTTTAAACAGAAGATAAGAAGATGCTGATGACAAGATACCTTTCTAAAAGCAGAGTAATGGAGATATGATAGAAACATGTTTACACCATTACAGAAACTGAAATGTTCACTGGCATCTTCACATATTGAGTAAGGCTTTGCAGATTTTTCCATGGGGATCACAATTATGGACTACTCTCTCAGCAATGGATAAAGTGGTTTATTTTCCTTTCATACAAAACTACGATCTAGTTCTAACTTTTGAGTTGATAGGGTACAGACTCTTTCATTAACCTTGCTCTAAGAAAATGATTTGTTTTGGACTTGACAGGAAATAATAAAAACAATGAAATTCACAAAAATATAGTTATAATAAATAAAAAATAAAAAAAAACCATCAACTACTAGGTCATGGCATCCATTGTTATGCATCTAGTGCCACGCAACCCAGCGGCACAACCGAGCATGGATTGTAAATTATTATTGCATTAGCTCATCAAGTAATCCACATGTAACCAGATTTGTTTTGAGAGAAAAACACCAAGCCTACCATCAAGCTTTCAGCAATCTTCTCTAGACCTATTAAATGGATAGGCGAGACAAGCTCTACCTTCTCCAAAATTCAGAAAAGTTCTAGAAAAATTGAGCATGCTATGTCATGAAGTTCAAATTGAATGCCAATGAGACCAAGGCTGACACCATCATCTCTTCCATGCTTGAGTGCCGCAACATCCCCAACAATGAGACTCCTCTCCACCTCACCGTTCATCTCAAAGACAGCACTGCCATCAAGCTCCTCATGCTTGTCAACACTGATTGGAGCCTCTACAATAAGCAGGGCTAGAACACTCCCCATGAGGCCATCTACACCTGCAAGGAGTACCTCTCACCCACATCATCATCTGCCACTACTAGCAGCAAGCCTGGGCCAAGTGGTGCCAGTGCCTCCCCCACATTACTTCCACAAAGTGGAGCATGAGAGACTTCAACATGGAGATCACCTTCCATGAATGTTATAATCGTTCAAATAGCCAGATAATACCTTAATAGAGAAAATGTTAAGGGCATGCAAACAAAGCTTCACGATGATTTTAAATGCACTGAGAAAAAGTGTTTAATGGGTCACTGTTAAGGAGTTACTAAAATAGACAGCAAAGAAGTTATCATGTGCAGGAATTGGCATAATTTCCTACCAGCAGTGGATACTATTGCATGCATATACCATTGTTTGAGAAATCTTTTATATATACATGGTTTTTTTTTTTGTTTGATGGGTTTGTGATCATTGCTTCTTGGATTGACATGAATGACTTGAAATTGGTGTAGAGAGGTTTTCGTTACTAGAAATCAGAAATTATGACCAAGTTTTGATTGTAGTGTTAATGTTAGTGTTATTGTTAGAGTTCGTATAGATTTCACAAGTGGGTTTTTGTGTGCATTGTTTTTGTTGATGGATTTGTGTTTGTTTATTCTTTTTTGACCGATTTCACTTGAAATTGATGTTAGAGAAGCTTTTGTTACCAGATATCAGAAAATTTGACCCAGTTTTCATTGTAATGTTAACGTGTTTTGCTGTTTTTACTTAAAATTTTTAAGCAAAGGGTAAAGGCTTTAAGTTTTTTGTTTTTTTATTTATGATTTAGATTTTTAGAGAGGACTTCGTGTATGTTCTATTTTATTTGGTGAATTTTTATAATTGTTTTTTATAACTTCTAATTAATGTTAGAGAAGCTTTCGTCACTGGAAATTGGAAATCTTTACTAATTTTTGATTGAGGTTAATGTGGACTACTCAACTCAAGATTTTCTCCCACGAATCTTTTTCTCTTTGACCGGCATTGTATCAGCTATTCTACATAGAATCACTTATATACTGCAAGAATCATTGCTGACTCCGAAATGAGGTCTATGTACCTATGATGCCAAAGGATTGCTCAAAGGAAACATTGTCACTAGCTGTGTACTTATTATTACCAGGACTATTCTTACAGCGCGTGCTCAAAGATAAGAAATTAAAATCTTTAAAAGATAACCAATCAAACTGTCTTTTGTCAGACACAGTAAGCCCGTTTAGGTAATAGCATACTGTGGTGTTGATAGCAGTGGTTGGGCTTGTAACTAGCGCTGGAAGTGGCCTGGGCCTGGTCATACCCTACCCGAGCCCGGCCTGAAAAAAAATCGGGCTTTAGGCCGGACTCAAGCTCGATTTATTTTCAAAAAATTTGGCCTGAGCCTGAACCGGAGCCCGATCGGGCCAGCCCGAACCTGCTTTGAATCGAGCTGGCCTGAACCTACTTTGAACCTATTTTTACCATCTTAAACTATTACATATACATATAAATACCCCCATAATCCATATAAAACCCATTGTCTAAGCTTCCTAATTGAGACCCCAAGCACCCTCCCAATTGAGACCTCCAAGGATGGTAAAAACAGAGGAAAAACCGGGAGAAATTATAAGGAAAACCAACAAAAAAAAAAACAAGAAGAATAGAAAGCTTCTCTTTCGGCTAGTCCAAACCGCCCACTTGATTGAGACATCAGAGGAGGTAAAAAACAGAGAAAAAATACATCTAAACTCTAAGGAGGTGAAGATAGAAAATGCATGGGAGACCTCCAAGGACGGTAAAAACAGAGAAAAAACTGGGAAAAATTATAGAGATAATAAACCAAAAAAAATAACAAAAGCTTCTCTTTTGGCCACTACAAGCCGGCACCAGGGGGCCCTCATGGTGGCTAGTGATGGCGGCGAGGAAGGAGAGGGGGCAGTTCAAAAGGGCAGGGAACGGCCGCCAAAGCTGGGCAGTAGCTAGAGACTGATCGGAACGGCAGGGGAGAAAGGGCAGAGAGATGACAAAATGGCAGGGAAGAAATAGAGAATTTTACCTTGAAGATGGCAATCGAACAGTAGTTGGGGACGGCTGCCTAATTTGGAGATGACGATCGGAATATACGGTTGGGCGGACGGCTAAACCTCTGCACATAGCAGCCAACAGTGAAGAGGGACGAGAGAACCAGAGAGGCGGCAGTGAGGAGAAACTATCAGGTAGACTGAGAATTCGTAAACCCTAAGATCCCTATCTAAATAAAAGGAAAGCTATCGGGCTGGTCCTTTTTTGAGTTGGGTCGGTTCGGGCCTTTTTTAGGCCAAGTTTGGGCTGGGCTGGGTCGAGCCAAGGGGGAGCCCGAGCCCGATCCGAAAATTAAATGGATTCTATTTTTAGGCCCAAACCCGGTCTAATTTATTTTGGATCAGGCCCGAAGCCCATCGGACTAGTCTGAGCCCAGTTCTAGCCCTACCTGTAACCAACAACTCTCTCTAGAAGCCACTTAGTGTGAGAGCTCTTCAGCTATTTGCTTTTCAAACTATAGTAACACCATTACAGGTTGCAAAGAGTTTGCTAATAGCAGTTCTAGATCTGAGTTTGTAAGGATCAATCAAAAAATAATTGGCTTCTTGGTAATTAAGTCTATGGGCCACTGCAACGAAAGGCTGAGGCAAACCAAGGCATTGAACCTAGCATTATGCTAATTATACTTTGACATAGCTTACTGTTATTGTTTACATATATTGTGAATGTTAGGTGTGAGTAATCATGAAAACATGTGATTAAATTTCAATATGCACTGAAACCTGCAAGCTACATGTGCACTCAATGAATGGTAGAGATTGTTGAGCTTCTTTGGTCGCAATACGATTTACTCTAGTCTCAAGCTCAGGTATAAGATTTTGAGTGACAGGATTTTTGGCATTAATTGTCTTACAGCTTACATAGTACAATTTTCTTTTGGGTCCCATCTAAGGCATTTTATTTCTACATCAGCATCAATATGCAAATTATAAAAAAGAAAAAAAGATAATATGTCTTTATGTATACATATACAGAAACAGATATACACATATATGCATACAGATACGTGTGCATGCATAGATACAGTTATAATGAGCAATTGCATAGAGGGTGCATAGAAGAGGGTTGCACATAGTATTCAAGTTACCTAATGTCATTCATTCATTCCTGCAGAGAAGTGTTGGGCCATTGGCAGTGTTGCAGAGGTAGTCCCTTGCCTAGCAGCAATTGTGTGCAGCGGTTGCTAACCATACAGTGGGCACAAGCCATTGGACAGGCAGAAAGAGGCACAGGCATTGTCATTCATTCATTGGAGTTCATACAGCTAAAATAAGATGCAAGATTTTGTATTTTTACATCCATATGTTCAAAGTCCTATCTTTATTCATTCTAAAGCATTACATAAAAGGATAATTAAATTAATAGATACTATATAAATATTTGAATAACAAACATAACATTTGTTTCATAAGAAAAAAAATATATGGGCCTAAATTGGTGAAAACTAGACCTATTTTCTGTATGGCGTTTATTTTCCATTCATCCACATTAGTTAATTCATATTCCAATTTTTTCATTTATTTTAATATTTAGGAATTTCTAAAAAAATCAAAGAAAATTCTATGATCTATGATCCAATCTACCCCCCTCCACAATTTATGAATCAATCTCAATCTTAACAACATTGCATATTAGTGGATGACTTTCCAATGGAAAAGTGGCACAATGTTTGGTACAGATATTTAAAACCTTGTTATCATGTTTCAAATATGGAAAAGAACAATCCACATATTTAAGGAAATAGTTTTCACATGACTTCCACCACATCAAATCACTAGTCAAAATCTAAGAAGGCATAAGGGTAACTATTTAGACAGGTTAACCAGATTAAAAAGATGCAAATTCATAAAAAAATTTCTTGTGGCTTGGAAGGAGTATTGCATATAATTTTTCAACACTACTCGTTTGTTTAAAATGGTAAAACTTCTCGTTAATGTTATTATGGAGGATTTAAACATCAGTCTGTGATGTATAATTATACTTCAAGTCATCTTGAATTAACCTGTATTGGACCTTTGGAGGACTGCTCAGTCAAAGAAACGAAGTGACCACTACCGACCTTTGGTGACAAAAAGTAAAGCTAGATTGTCAATCAAGAAAGTCACTAGAAATCAATTATTTCAAGTATTTCTTCATTGAATGTGCGGTAATGACTTAGTCAGACCCAAAAGCACTAAATTTCTGATACAGCTGAAACTCTTTAACGTATCATTGGCTTATGCAATACTCATTAGTCTATGATTACTTTAAGGTTGCGTTTGGTGCATCGTTAGGCAATCCTAAAAGGTAATGTGGATTGCCTGCAAGATAGATTGCCACTGATTAAATTGCCAGTAGCCCAGTAATATTGATTACCATGTTCAGTACACGCAAGTAATGTAAAATCAAATTTCTAAAATATTTCAAGTCAAATATATTAAAAATCCCTATACTATTATATGTTTGGCTCGAAAAAACTTGCATTTATAAATGGCAATACCTAAGTTAATAAAAACCTACTTTGCACTTCGTGTTTGGTGCACACTCCACTTGCTCTCCTACTTTGCATAATTATTTGCAGTTATCTCACATGAATCTCGATGCTCGGAATGGAAAAACTTTTGCTTTGCACCCTGTTGCTCGGAAAGGAGAGTCAAAAATATTTAATTTGAAACATCATAATCAGATAAGAAAGCAAACAGTGATGCATAAAACTTTATGAACTTTGTCAGTCTTCTTGTAATTAAATGGCCTACTCCTTCCACCAAGAAGTAGCCTAGTCTAGGCTACTTTGGGATCCATTGTAGACAGTCCAATCAAAGAGCACTTTAAAAAGTCTAGTCATTTTCTAAGGACAGCTACAATGATACCATATGAACTCCCAAATTATCTGATTCCCGATCAACGACTGGCTTCTAAATCCTACACTACTCTATCAATCTAGCTGGTACAAAAGTATTTTTTCTTTCTTTAAAACCATTACAAAATTATTTAAGCCTCTAGGTGATGACCACCAAGGCTTGATGAAGCTAGCAAATATTTAATAAGGTAATTGTGACACATTGAAACCCTAGCAAGCAAGCAATTTGAACATGAACATAGAAGGAAAAAATTGATCATCCCCATAAAGCTATGATTTTATTAAATATTTATATAATTTAAAAAATAAAAAAAATTCTTGAATAGCTAGCTAACAAAAACTCCATGTAGGTATGGTAACAAAATCCAAACTCATGGATACCGACCCAACCCGACCCGATTGGATTGGGTAGTCAACACTTTAACTGGATTTGGATAAAACTCGAATGCTTAACTTTGGATTTGGACCGGGACTGGATAGATATGCACCCAATCCAAACCCGGCCTGAACTATCTTAATATTTTAATATACATAATAAATATATATATTATATTCTTCATGATCATTATAATCAACATTACTAATAATGATTAATTGTTTGTAGACGGATCGGATGAAGAATGATGTTGTAGTTAAGAATTAATTAAAAATTATTTTTTTAAAATTTTTAAATCTTTTTGAAACTTGGAACTTAGAGTTAGATATGCATTTAAATTATGCTTATGTCTTTATTTACTTTAGAGGTATTAAACTAAGCATTGCTAAATTTTATTTGCCTAAGATAATTTAAATTTTATTTTGATTGAATATGGAACTAATTGCTATTGAACTAAAAATGTAGTTGAATTTTATTTGCTTAAGGTATGTATGATTTATGGAATGGTAGATGGCTTTAGAGTTGACAAAAATGAAAAAAATACTCAATATGATTCAATTAGGTTCGCCGGGTAAACTTGAATTACCTGATATCCGATTAAGATGGGTTTGGACAAAAAAACCCAATCTCGATAGTGTTTGGGCTGGGTTTGGATAGTTTATTGAATATTAGGGTTTTGATTTGGATAGTTAGAAACCCAACCCATTGCTATCCCTAACTCTATGTTTTTAGCTTGTCAATTCCATTCCCTCAGCGATTGATGGGAGTATGCATCTGCTAGACAATTCTATTAATAGCATCTCGAGTCATCACAAGAGTATCATGTTGTAGGATGTTGTAAACATTTAGACCCTGCAACAATAAAATTGATATCAATGGACAGATTAAAAGGAAAATGTACCATACCATGGTCAATAAATTTTTAAACCAAATCACTAATCTTGTCATAACCATTCATTTCATTCCAGTGTGGTTCAAGCACTCTTTTTCATTCAATTTTTCAAGTTACTTATCTAATCAAGATTCTTAATTTCAATGATGGTCTAAAACCAGAAGCCTACATCTCGTGAAAAAAAATCCAAGAGATCATTGTGACGGTTGTTTCATAAGAGACGGGATATCGCAGCATTCCATGTACTAAGAACAGGATTCACTATTTGACAAAAGAGCTCCATTGCCTAATCTACACACCCATAGCTCATATACCCAATTATCATCATGCTGTAGCTGATGCCATCCTTCTCGGCCATTTCTTCGAACAATCTCCGAGCATAATCTAAGCTCCCACACTTGGCATACAACCCAATGATCGAATTCCACAATGCAACATCCATTTCGATCCCATTCTCTATTGCCATCCAGTGATCTCTGATACCAAAAACAAGGTCCTTGAGTTCAGTACAAGTGTGCAACATGCTATATACCGTGACCCCATTAGGGACCATGCTGTCCTACCCTTGTTCCATGGTATAGTCCTGGGCATCGAGAATCGGGCGATGATTGGCAAAAGGGGGATTGACTGGCTGGAGCTTGATGGAACCAAAGGATACAGTGGCAGCGACGGTGGATGGGCGAGAGGGGACAACGGTGGGGCAAGCCTCATAGATGAGGGTGGGGAGGTCATTGTCCTGCGAGGAGGCGAGGTTGATGAGGATGCGAAGGGGGCCAGGGGAAGAGAGGACAACGATGGCATTGTAGAGGGCAAGGGTGATGAGGGACCAAGTGGTCCACTCGAGAAGCTTGGTAAGCTAGGCGGCGATGATAATGCTAAGGGAGATGGTGTAGGCCTGGCAGAGAAGGATCGAGATGGGAGAGGGGGGCTGAGAGGATGGTGGCAGAGGGGAGGGGGGCGGAGAGAATGGTGGAGGGAAAGGGGGATGTTTTATATGAACAAAGTCTTACTAGACATCGACAACGGCTACAATAGTGGTGATTGCTAGAATGACAGCAATCTTAGACACGACGTGAGGGTAGCTCACCAGCAACGTGGAAGGAGCGTAAGCACTATAAGAGGAGGAACAGTGCACAGAAGGGATCGATTTTGTTTTCACGAAAGAGAAAGGGGTAGGGATGATTTTATCTAAAAAAATTATTGCCAGATTACCACATCTCCGGTAATCTAGATAGCCATCTTTTTCTAAAGTAATCTAAATTGCCTCTCATTAGGCAATCCAAAGTATCAAATACAACTTAGATTGCCATCAAAAATACATACCAAATGTAGCTATCCGGTGGACCTAGTTTAAATCGTTGTCAATTTGGATAGATTGCCAACTACCAAATGCAATCTAAGTGCAAAGATTTAAGCATCATCAGCATGAGTTATTCCTAGCAATGGATATTTCCTGCCATGTTGACACATGTAAGTGAGCCTTTCTTAGTTATAATAAATATGGAAAGAACTTGAACAAATGCCATCCAGATTGCCAGCTACCCAACGCAACCTAAGTGCAAAGATTTAAGCACCATCAGCATGAGTTATTCCTAGCAGTGGATATTTCCTGCCATGTTGATACATGTAAGTGAGCCTTTCTTACTTATAATAGATATGAAAAAAACTTAAACAAATGCCATCACAACCCAGTCTTGGGTGCTGGTACCGGTCTAGCAATGTATGTGAGACCCAGCATGAACATCACAGGACAACACTTGAAACCATTGATTCAGCAAAACATAAACTGGGATTCACTAGAACATATTCATTAACTGGATAAACTAACCACACAAACATAGACTCACTTGCTAACATTGATGCTAAACCACTTCTCTCGATAATGTTGCAGAAAGAATCATTGATCATCAAACTGCCAAAGGAGTAAAAGTTATACCCGAGCTTGTGAAATTGCATGGCTTAGCGGGTTCCACCTCTTTTGCAGCAAGAGGCATACATTTCATGGAGTTCAGGGACTACCTCCTTGTGGCGGAGAATAAAGTTCTTTAGAAAATTCTCTTCCGAGAGACACATAATGGTATACAGACTGCAATCATCACTGCATAATCCTTTTGATTTCAGAATCTCCATGGCCCGATACCGAGGGATCAACCTCTTCTCTAAACTACACATCAGAAGTACTGGACGGCGAGCGAGGTAGGAGGGGTGGCAACCAGCTTCCTTCACCCAAAACTCCATCTTTTTCTGCAGCGCCTTCTCAGAAGCGCCTAAGATTGAGGGTGTTGTACGGAAAGCAGAGAGGAACTCCGACTCTGACCAGCCCAAGCTTCTCATGAACTCCATCTTCGCCTTGAACTTGGCTTCGTTCACCGCGTAGAGGAAACGGAGGGCCCAGCCGAACATGCCCGAGTGGCGGGATATCCCAAGCCCCTCGGTGCGATCAATCAAAGCCCGGAGCGAAGCCGGCCTCTTTACGACGACCCCTGGTTGCTGCTTCAAGATGACAGAGATCTTGCTCTCTGGAATACCGCAGTCCCGCAAGACTGATAGGTTGGGAAGGACACAATTCTCGATGCTGCAAGAGAGAAGCCGCAGTCTCCTCTTGAGGAATTTTATCAGGACGTCATTCGAGCCGAGGAGACTCCTCCACAGCTCGATCTTGGGGAGGAGGGTAGCGTGGAGCCTGAGATTGAGGATGGAGGCGTTTGCGAGCGTGATGTGGATGATGTCGGACTGGGAGAAGCCGAGATCCCTCAAAGTTCGGAACTTTGGGGCCAGGCTCTTCTCCACGTCGAGGGAGAGCCATCTGGGATACCAAGCTACAAGCTTTTTGATCTGGGGGTCAATAAAACCCTGTCTTTTGAAGAAATCCAAGACGGAGTCGGGCTGTTGGGGGGATTCGATGGAGCGGACGTGCTTCAAGTCTCTGGCGGCCTTCTCCGGCGAGAACCCACACGAGTCGATGAGGTAGTCGACCATGAAATGTGGTTTCGGGGTCGCAGCTGCGCCGGTTAAGGAGGAAAGCCAGAGGACCTCTCCGAGGAGGCGGCGGCCGCCATGGAAGATGGCGACGAGGTCGCCGGCGCCGTTGCGGCGGAGGGACGAGGGCAGCAGCATTACGAGGCAAGTGATTGCACCGTGCCGGGGCCCTAAAATACGCTCCTCCCTGGCGAGGAAGTTTCGGACAGGCTAAAGCCTCGTCCGAGTCATTCTTTGTCCACCGGAACGGTGCAGAGAAAAATATACCGTGCCAAATATATATTTTTTTCAATATATATTTAATATATTTATTTTTTATTAAAAATATTAAATAATAAAAAATATTTTTTATAAAAAAGTTAATATATCAGTTGATTTGGATTATGATATTCTGTTCTTAAGTTATAATACATTTATAAGAGTATCCTATTAAAAAATATCACAAGATTGAAAATATTTTTATCATTAAAATTTTTTTAAGTTTTTTAATGATGAAATATCAGCAGCCTTTTAACATTTTATAAATAAAATTATGATACATTGTTCACAAATAAATATTATAAAAAAATAATTTTATCATTTAAAATTTTTAATAAAAAATAAATTTAGATATTAAATTCATGTTTGAATGATACAAATATTTTTTTTCTTATGTGAACGGGATATCATGATCCTATTTACATTATATCATAAGATCGATCATATTTTCATCATTCAAAAATTTTTGAATGATGAAAATATCCTTGGCTTTATAATAAAGAGTCATAATTCAAGACTGGAATGTTAAAAACTGAGCTACAAGATATCATAATTTTTTTATAAAGGACATTTTCATCGTTCAAAGTTTTTAATAAAAAAGATAAAACTACAGGTATTAAATGCACGTTAAAAAGTGATGCTTATATACTATGTAGCCCAATCAAATTATGTGGCATATTTTTTCTCCACCAGGAGCGGTGTTTAAAGACTTTCTTTTATTCATCCTAGAATGGTTGTTGAGAAATTCTTTGTACATTGGGGGCGGCATAGAAAATCCAACATGGTGTGCACCATGCATCTCGATCGTGCCATGTTGCCTTTGCATGGCACAATGAAATTTCCATCTTTTTGATGTCAAATTGGGCATATGAAATAGTGAAAAATGAAGATGTATGTAGCTTATCAAAATTTACTAGAATTTAATGAATTCTTTGTACATTGGGGGCGGCATAGAAAATCCAACATGGTGTGCACCATGCATCTCGATCGTGCCATGTTGCCTTTGCATGGCACAATGAAATTTCCATCTTTTTGATGTCAAATTGGGCATATGAAATAGTGAAAAATGAAGATGTATGTAGCTTATCAAAATTTACTAGAATTTAATGAATTCTATAGCCAAAATCTCAAAAATCGGATGAAAATATCCTTTCCCTTCAAAACATGCCTTTTTATCCATTTTTTGCTCATGCCAAAATAGTAGATAGCTTCTTATTCTCTCTCTTCTTCCTTCTCCTGTTCCTCCTCTATCTAAGCACCCGACATCCTGGCTCTCTTTCTTTGCCATTACTCTGCATCTGAGATTGTTAGTAATAATTTCCTTAAATTGTTACGAGATAATATACTTAAACCATCAGGAAGTAAATAACCCCTCTGTAGTTCTTTTCTATTATGTGGTTCCTTTATTATAGCACTATCTTAGGTTGTTAAACAAAGTTAATGTATTTCGTAGATTCGTCATAGCATAAATGCCTCCCTAAATCAATCCTTTTCATGATCCTATAATACTTGATGGCCAACTTATGACATTCCATGCTCGAATCGAGTTCTTTGAATACATGATGACATCCTATGGCCTGATTATGGCACTTGGTGACCAACTTATGACATTCCCTGTCAGAACCGAGCCCTTTTACCAGCTTCTGGCGAACTTATGATGTCCGATCCCAGAAAATTTCCTGAATCGAGCATTTTCGACATCTTATGATATTCCATCTCTAAAATACTCCTTGAACAAACCTTTTTTACCTACTTTTGATATCCCGTGGCCAATTTATGATATCCTGTGGCTAACTTATGACACTTCGTGTCCAGCTTATGACATCCCTCGGCCAAAATACTCATCGAACCATACTTTCTTACCATCCTTTGACATCATGCAGTCTGATTATGATACTCTGTGTCCAGCTTGCAACATCCCTTATCCCAATTACTCCAGGAACCAATCTTTTTCACAACGTTATGACATCCCGTGACCTGATTAGATATCCCGTGGCCGACTTATGACATCCTCTCTCTAAAAAACTCTCTGAATCAACCTTTTTTTACCTACTTATGATATCTCATGGCCATCTTATGACACTCCATGTCTAGCTTATGATATTCCCTATCTAAAATATTTTCGAACCATATCTTGTCATGACCGTATAACATCATGTATCCCAATTATGATACCTTGTGTCGAGCTTATAACATCACCCATCCAAACTATTTTAGGAAGTAACCTTTTTCACCATCTCATGATATCCTATGGCCCGAATATGATATGCCATGTCCACCATCCAAACTATTTTAGGAAGTAACCTTTTTCACCATCTCATGATATCCTATGGCCCGAATATGATATGCCATGTCCACCTTATGATTTCCCCGCCTAAAATACTAATCCAACCTTAACTTTTTCACTATCTTATGCCATCCCGCGACCCGATTATGGCATCACACGTCCAGCTTATGACATCCCCTGCCCAAAGTATTCCACGAACCAACCTTTTTCATAATCTTATTATATCATGCGACCCCATAATGATACCACATGTCCACCTTAGCACATATTGTGCCCAAACTACTCTAGGAAGTAAACTTTTTCACATGCACATGACATCCCATAGCCCGATTATGATACCCCATAGTCAACTTATGACATCTCACCCCTAAAATACCCCCATGAACCAACCTTTTTTACCTATTTATAATATCCTGTGGCCCTATTATGACATCCTGTGACCTACTTATGACATTCCATCTTCAAAATACTACCCGAACCAACCTTTTCACCTACTTATGACACCCTGTGCTCAACTTATGACACCTTGTCTCTACCTTATGACTTCGCCTGCCCAAAATACTAACTCAAATAAAACTTTTTTATTTCCTTATGTCACTTATTCATGACATCCTGTGCCCCAACTATGACACCCCATGCATCAAATTATGACATCCCTTGCCAAAAATACTATAGGAACTACACTTTTTCACCATGTTACGACATCCTGCAGCCCGATTATGACCGATTATGATACCCCGTGTCCATCTTATGACATCCCCCATTCCAAATACTCTCCCAACCAATATTTTTGTGTCATGGCTATTTTTGAGACAAAAGGTTGACAAATTTGTTGACCTATGCCCAAAGAGGCTGGCAAATTTTTTGACCTATTTTCAAAGAGGGGGGTAAAAATGTCAACCTCAGTATTTTGGTGTTTTGTTTTTTGAAATGCATCTACAATCACCTAAAATAAAACTTGAGTCATTATCATCTATTTCAACCCATGGTCACGATACTCCTCGAAGCTATTTTTTCACCAACTTATGACATCCCAAAGCTCAGACCCCGTGGCCAACTTATAACATATTGTTGTCAATAATGATGTCTTATTATCCATTTTATAACTTTCGTTATATTGTTTATAAATAACAAGTCATCTTTACATATTTAATAGAGCTTGATGCAAATGATCCATTTGATGAGCATATAGGTGGTGGTTGTCCTGAGAATCCTCCTTGTTCTACTATACTGCATGCAGAAAATAATAATGTTGAACCTCTTGTTGGAATGGAGTTCAATTCAGTAATTGATTTGTACAATTTTTATAATGGATATGCAAGAAAATCAGGTTTTAGAATCACAACCATGTGCAGTAGATCGAATGAAAAAAAAATTATGCATCAAGTATCTAGCATGATGGAGGGAAGGAAAGTCTAGGAAAAAGAGTATTGCCATGAATCACAGGGATGTGCAAAATTGATTACAAGGCCTCAATAAAGGTCAAATATAATTTGAAGACTGGTAAGTGAAGATTGGATGGGGTTATTCTAGAATACAACCATGAGCTATCCATATCAATCATTGTTTTTCTATGGTCCTATAGGTGGATTAGTATACCAGAAAAGGCATAGATTAGCAACATGCATGCCTCAAATATATCCACAACTCAAATTTGCTCTATCATGGTAAGAATGAAAAGGGATACAAAGCAATTGAAATTCACAGAAAATAATGCTCATAATTTTATCTATCAAAAATGTCAAAGTCAACTAAAAGAAGGAGATACACATTGGTAATCCATTTTGTATAAATGCAAGCTAAAAATATAATTTTTTTTTCTACACATTGGACTTGAATGGGAATGGATAGCTTAAAACTGTGTTCCGGATCCATCCAAGATCAAGAGTGGCATGCTCTTTTAGTGATGTATTGAATTTGACTCCACTTACTTGACAAACATGTATCAAATACCATTTTGTCTATTCATTGGAGTTAACCACCATAGACAATCTACTTTGCTTGGCTATGCATTGTTGTTAGATGAGAGGACCGAAACTTTAAATGGATATTCCAGTCATGGTTGATGAAAATGGTGGTCAAGTGCCTAATGCCATAATCACTGACCAAGATAAGGCTATCGAGGATGCTATTAGGGAGGTTTTTCTTAATGCATGCCATCAATTTTGTCTCTGACACATTTTGAAGAAAATTTCAGAGAAGATAGGCCATATTTGCATAGTACATCCTACATTTATGGTTGAGTCGATGATGCTGTATGTGACATTGTTATGTCACAAGATTTTGAGAAAAAAATGGGCATATCGCATAAACAAATATGAAGAATGCAAGTATATGGATTGGTTGCATGAGCTTTACAAATGCCTTGCATGATAAATAGGTTCCAGTTTACATCAATGATACATTCTTTGCAAGTATGTTGGATTGATACATATTAACTTATTATCATATATAATATTGCTTTGCTAATCATAGAATCCCCTCAAGATGTTATGAGTTGATGAGAAAGGTGATTTCGGAACCTATTTAGATATCAGGATGTCAGATTCTCTCAGGATGTCCTATAATCCTCTCGGGATATCATAAGGGTAACAAACCTGATTCTAGGACCTATTTGAATACTAGGGTATCATAAAATCTTCTTAGAATACCATAAAATCTTCTTAGGATGTCATGAGCAGGTGACAAAGATGATTCCAAAACTTATTTGAATACTAGATTATCATAGAATCCCATCAGGATGTCATAAATTTTCCTTGGAATGTTATGATAAGGTAACAAACCTGATTTCGAGACCTATTTGGATATCAGGGTGTTATAAAATCCTCTAAGGATGTCATAAAATTTCACAGGATGTCATGAGTTGGTGCTAAACATCATTCTAGGACCTATTTGGATACTAGGGTATCATAGCATCTCCTCAAGATATCATATTCCCTTAGGATGTCATGAGTTTGTGCCAAAACTGATTTTGGAATCTATTTAGATATCGGGTGTCATAGAATCTTCTAAGGATGTCATAGAATGCCATGAGAAGTGGATTCCATTTTACATCAAGGATATATTCTTTGCAAGTATGTTGGATTGATAAAACTTGAGTTATTATCATGTAAAATATTTCTTTCCTAATTAGTGTATGACATGCCATGACACTTTATGAGTTATCTTCTTTATTTCTGACATCCTTTATAAGCATGTCTTCCTTCCAAAGGAGTGAGAGCATTAACCATTTATTTGTTGTTTGTGAATTCAAAGACTACCTTAAAGAAATTCATCGAGAAGTATGAGGATATCTTGGAGAAGAGATATAAAGCCAAAAATGAGTAAGACAACAAGTCATTACAAACTAATGCTTTTCTTAAGACATTCTTACCTTTCAAGAGGTAAGCAGCAATCATATATACGAGGCATATATTTAAAAAATTTCAAAATGAGGTTCTTGAGATAGCTGCATCAAATACTAAATTAATCAAAGAAGTTAACAACTATGCTATTTATTTCATGAAGTCATTTGAAACAAATAAGGTTGACAAATTGAGGAGATTGTCAAAAAATTTACTGTTTCATTCTCCATTGACTTGGAGGAAGTGAAATGCTAGTATTGATTATTTCAGTTCAGGAGATACTTGTACAAGCATGCCTTATTGGTTCTCTATCGAAGTTTCTTACATTCCATGTATATATTTTCTAAAGAGATGGTGCAAGGACATAAAATATCAATTTGATGAATTTAACTACAATATGGAATTTTGTAATAAGAGTACTAAAAAAACAAGGTATGTCATACTATAGTTAAATTATGATATCCCATATGATATTTATAACATCATATTATATATTATTACATCTCTTCCTTACATAGGTATGCTTTATTGAGTCATCGGATAATGAAACTTGCAGAGGCTACCTCCAGTCTAAAGATGCCTTTAACTTAGTTATGGCTGATCTGATTCCATTATTTAGAAGAGCAGTAAATGCTAATTGTTTAGCATAACCAATGTCATAACTTCTTATTTAAAATCCTGATAATATTACCGCAAAGGGTAGACCAAGGGAGAAGAGAATTAAAAGCATAATTGAAACGAAATCAAAGAAGGCAAAGAAATAAGTGAAGAAGGCCTCTAGGGATCTATGTGCCGAAAGAAATAGTACAAGGCATGCTAAAAGATAGAGGGTGATTCTACACAAAGGTAGTATCATTTGATTTATTTTTGAAATCGGTCAACTATCATCTGATTTATTTTTGAATGAGTTTGATGCTTATGTATACAGCTAACTAATACAGGAGATATAATATTTATGATAAAAACTTTTGAAAGAAATAGTTGGCCGAGTGCGAGGAGGAATGAGGAGAAAAGAGGGTGCACATGTCAACACACGGGATGTCATAATTGTAGACAAGGATATCAAATAATGTAGCCATAAACAGCTATAATCTCATAATATAGTGCAACATAAGATAATTAGTCCATACTCATTTCATTCCAAAAATTATTATATTTATATTTTTTCCAACCCTCTAATCTATCAAACTTCACTTAAACACAAACAACATAAACACAACAAGAAAAAAGTAGTGCTATCATTCCAACCAAAACATAGATGTATAACCCATGCATTTTGAAGTGGATATCGAGATACACTGAGCCACCGATATATGCTTATAGCAGTAGTTTCATCTTCTCCGATGCTGATGACCATGAACAAGAGCCAATTGAAGATGGAGGAAGTAGGTTTGGGGGCCTATGGCATCCCCTGGTTACCTTTTATAGGCTAATCAGATAAGGGGGTGCCACTTTACCATCCAAAAGTCACGTACCAAATATCATATGAAGACCACGCCCTCCTTCGAGAAATTACCCTAGCTTCTCTTCACTAACATTCTGTTTCGAAGATTGAGATCTTAAAAGCTCCTAAGTTCACTAGAAGTCGATGCACTTTTCCAACATGTGGTTTACTAGAATCGCATCGAAATGCCATGAATTGGTGCCAAACATGATTCCAGTACCTATTTGGATACCGGGTGTTATAGAATACATTTAGGATGTTATAAAAGGCCCTCGCGATGTCATAAGTTGGTGTCAAACTTGATTCTATGATCTACTTGGGTATCAATATATCATATAATCCCCTTAGGATGTCATAAAAGGCTCTCTAGATGTCATGAGTTGGGGCCATACCTGATTCCAAAACCTATTTAGATAACAGGATATCATAGAATCCCCTTAGAATATCATAAAAGGCCCTTGGGATGTCATGAGTTAGTGCCAAATCTGATTCTGGGATCTATTTTGATACTGGAATATCATTGAATCCCCTCAGGATGTCATGAGTTCATGCCAAACCTAATTTTAGGATCTATTTGGATACCAGGATGTCATAAAATCCCTTCAAGATGTTATAAAATATCCTCGAGATGTCATGAATTTGTGCCAAACTTAATTCTAGGACCTACTTAGATATTGGGATATCATAGAATCCCCTCATAATGTCATGAAAAATCCATCGAGATGTCATGACTTAGAGATAAACCTGATTCCAAGATCTATTTAGATATCAAGGTGTCAAAGAATGCTCTTAAGATGTCATAAAAGGCTCTCGGGATGTCATGAGTTTGTGCCAAATCTAATTTCGAACCTATTAAGAGACAAGCATATCATAGAATCCCCTCTGGATGTCATAAAATTCTTTTAAGATATCATGAGTTCATGACAAAGGTGATACCAAGACTTATTTGGATATCAGGATGTCATGGAACCCCCTCAGGATATCATAAAATCCCTTGGGGATATCATGAGTAGGTATCAAACTTGATTCCAGGATCTATTTAGATATTGAGTATCATAGAATCCCTTAAGGATGTTATAGAATCCCCGAGATGTCATAGAATCCTCTCGGGATGTTGTAAAATCTTTTTGAGATGTCATTAGTTCATGACAAAGGTGATACAGGGACTTATTTGGATACCGGGGTATCATAGAATCTTCTCGGGATGTCATAAAATTTTCGTGGGATGTCATGATTAGGTGCCAAACCTGATTCTAGGTTAGATTAGGATATCAAGGTTCATAGAATTTTTGCAAGATATCATAAAATCCTCTCGGGATATTATGATTTGGTGCTAAACCTCATTTAGAGATCTACTTCAATACCTAGATGCCATAGAATCTCCTCTGGATATCATAAAATTTTCTCAGGATATCATGAGTTGGTGACAAAGGTGATACTGGGGTGTCATAGAATCCCAATAGGATATTATAAAATTTTCTTAGAATGTCATGAGGTGGTGCCAAATCTTATTTCGGGATCTATTTGGATACTGAGGTGTCATATAATATCTTTTGGATGTCATAAAATTTCCTTAGGATATCATGTGTGGTGCCAAACCTCATTTTGGGATCTATTTCGATACCGAGGTGTCATAGAATCCCATTAGGATATTATAAAATTTTCCCAGGATGTCATAAGGTGGTGTCAAACCTGATTCCAAGACCTATTTAGAAACTGGGATGTCATAGAATTTCCTTTGGATGTCATAATATACCAAGAAAGCATGATCCATCATGTTTCAATGAATAAAAAAACTAGAAGACATATATTGAGCCTTTAATTTGAATGAACAACACTATTAAATAATTTTGACATCCTGTATCAATTGTCATGCAAAATTTAAAAGAAAATACTCCCCCAAATTAATATATGTTACAAAGAAGAATGATCTTAAAAAAAAGAAACGGTTGCATTCTGAACTCTCAAACATCCCCAACTTTGACATTCTATGCCATCTCCTCTGGTGTGGAAGGACCTCCAACCCTTGTCTCTTAGACTAGGTTGAGTGAGGTTGCCTTCGTCCCCAGGGACGTCGAGTGGTGTGAGGCCACCTGTCTGTCGCCCCAAGACGTCGCGAATCCTTCGTCCTCCTGGACGTCGCGTAGTGTGAGGCCACAATCCTTCATCCTCCGGGACGTCGCGGGGTGCGAGGCCCCAAGTTATCTCCATCTTCGACTTCGGAATCCAGCCGGACACCGAGCTCGAAGCCCCTTCTCAACCCCATCTCAGTTCCTTACTGTGCATCTCCCCATTTCCCTGATCCTTATTTTGTTTGCCTACAGATCCTCCCTGGCATCTCGGGCACCAGAGACAGTCGGCTTTGCCATCGCGACCTTCCGACCGAAAGCCAGTGCTTCCACGGGTTCGACTGCTCGGGCATCTAGGCCGCATTCGCTGAGTTGAGCGATCTCTGCACCGGGCACTTCAGACGTGTGAGGTTTGCTCTCTCTATCTCCTAAGTAGGTATTGTATTTCGAGCTAGTCCTACCGGGATTTCTTAATCCCGGGATCCTATTCCTGTTCTCATTTTTAGGGCTTTGAACTGCTAGTGTAAGCTTCCATTACTCATCTTTCTTATTTCTTGCCTTTGCTTGTAATCGGGAATCGAAACCCTAAAAAAAAAACATACAAAACTCTACAACTATAAAAAAAAAAAAAAAAAAAAAAAAAAAAAAAAAAAACTTCTTGTATCATAATCATCCATACTAGCATCCCTAGCCCTACCCCCTTCCCTCCACACCATTATTGGTATTAGAGCATTACTCCACATCATTTTTGGTATCAGAGCTTTATTCCACATCATCATCCTTTATGATTGTCAATGCAAGCTCTTGCCAATATTTGATGATGTCATCTATTGTGATTTCCATCGATCTAGTCTATCATTGCAAGATAAATGATTCATGCACTTTAGATAGTATAAGCCACAATTTAGGAAATTGTTGAGTTGAGAAGGATAATTATCACCTTTCTTCATTTTCCACTTCATCACTTCAACATTATCACAAGAAATATGAAACATTACTCCAAAGATCTTGTGCCACTTTCTAGCACTAGCTTTGTACTTTACATTACATTTGATAGAGTTTAGATGAATAACCTGTTTGCACCATAGGTCCACCACCACCAAATGCCAGTAGATGTTATTCGTGTTGATGATGGTAAAAAGGAATGTCATTTCTTTCTTATCATCGTCACTAATCAAATAAAAAATTATACTCCATGCCATACCAGCGAGCTCCTGATATGGTGATTGTGAGTCGATGCACATATCAGCTATCATGATAGGGGAAACAATGCATTTATGGTACTTATCTGAAAGTGAGTTCCATTTGTTAATTAAGAACTCCTGCCGAATATCAATAATCCATGTATGCTAAAATAGATTGTATATAAAAAATGGATGTTTTAAGTAGGTAAACGAAGTCAATAAAGTATATAGTAGAAGATATATATCATCTACAATCATGGCACCAAAAATAAGGTCACAGACATTAGACCTCTTGATGTTGCCTCCATTTTCATTTACGAAAACAACATCACTACAATGTAAAAACAAATGAAAGATTGATACAGGGTATCTTAAAATCCTAAGTGCATTTTCTATAACTATATAGGATGTTAAAAATTTCAAAGGAAGTTACATTTTCCTCTAAAAATTTGTTAATAAGGAAACTACCTTATCTAACATATTCCCAACCAATTAGGATGATTCCCTACAATATTTGTCTGTAATATAAAGGATATCCATGTAATAAAATTAACCTAACATTAATAATTGAATGTAATGCCTACTTTATTATGTTGTTGTTTGGATGGCAAAATTAAATTTTTTCTGGGCTTATGAATACTCTTGATCCTTTTACGAGGATGCTCACTACAAATTCTCGATCCTCTATTAGAAATGAGGTTGACTCTTCCCTCCAAAGAAAATGTTAAGGACCATATCTTCTTCTTCTCTGCCTCCTTTTCGACCCTCTTCCACATTATGACATCCTCCTCCTCCTTCCTTTCCCCCTCCTCCTCTTTCCTTTCCCCCTCCTCCTCCTCCTTGTTCTTTTCCTCCTCCTTTCTCTCCTCATCCTCTTCCTTCTTCCTCCACCTTTCTCTTTTCGTTCTCCTCCTTATTCTTACTTCCCCCTCCTTCATCTCTTCCTCCTCCTCTTTCTTCTTCTCCTCCTTCCTATCCTCCTCCTTATTCTTCCCCTCCTTCCTCTCTTCCTCATCATCCTTCTTCCTCTCCTCCTTCCTTTTCTCATCCTCCTACTCCTCCTCCTTCATTTCCTCATCCTCCTTTTTCATCTCTTCCTCCTCATCCTTCTCCTCCTTTTTCACATCCTCCTCCTTCATCCTCTCCTCCTCCTCCTTCTTCCTCTCTTCCTCATCTTCCTTCTTCTTCCTCTCATCCGCCTCCTCCTTCTCCTCCTTTCTTACCTCCTCATCCTTCTTCTTCCTCTCCTCTTTCTCCTTCTTCTCCTCAATCTTCTTCCTCTCTTTTTCTTCATCCTTCTTCCTTTCATCCACCTCCTTCTTCTACCTCTCCTCTTCTTTTTTTGCTCTCCATGACCTCCTTCCTCTTCTCTTCCTTCTTCTTCATCTCTTCCTCCCCCTCCTTCCTTTCATCCTCCTCCATCTTCTTGCTCTCCTCCTCTTTCTTCTTCCTCTCCTTGATCTCCTTCGTCTTTGCCTCTTTCTTCTTCCTCTATTCCTCCTCTTTGTCTTCGCCTCTTTCTTCTTCCTCTATTCCTCCTCCACCTTCTTCCTCTCCTCCTTACTCGCTTCCTCCACTTTCTTCTTCATCTTCTCCTTATCCTTCTTCTCTTCTTCCTTCTTCCTTTCATCCTCTTCCTTCTTTCCTTCATCCTTCTCCTTCTTCTTCCTTTCCTCCTCCTCCTTTTTGTCATTCTCTTTCTTCTTCATCTTATCCTCCTCCACTTTTACATCCTTCTTCTTTTTTCATCTTTCCTTTTTTTGTGTATGTTCTATTTATGAACATCAACTTCTTTAGCTTTATCATCAACAATAAATACAATCTTGTCATGCTGCAAGATGCTGTAAACATTCAAACCCTATAACAACAAAATTGATATCAACAAACAGTTAGAAGGAACATGTACCATACCATGGTTAATAAATTTTTAAACCAAATTACTAATCTTGTCATAACTATTCATTTCATTCCAGTGTGGTTCAATCACTTTTTTTTATTCCATTTTTTAGGTTACCTTATCAAGATTCTCAAATTCAATGATGGCCTAAAATCAGAAGCCTGCATCTTGAAAAATAAATCCAAGACATCAGTGTAATGGTTCTTCTGGAAGAGGTCGGATATTACAACACTCCATGTGAGAACATAATTCACTATTTAACAAAAGAGCTCCATCACCTAATCCACAAATCCATAGCTCATATACCCAATTATCATCACGTTGTAGCTGATGCCATCTTTCTTGGCCATTTCTTCGAACAATCTCCAAGCATAATCTAAGCTCCCACACTTGGCATACAACCCAATGATTGAATTCCACAATGCAACATCTATTTCGATCCCATTTTCTATTGCCATCCGGTGAACTCTGATACCAAAAACAAGGTCCTTGAGTTCAGTACAAGTGTGCAACATGCTAACCGCCGTGACTCCATTAAAGACCATGCTATCCTACCACCGTTCCATCTCCTAGTATAGTCCTTGGCACTGAAAATCAGGTGGTGATCGGCAAGAGGGGGATTAATTGACTGGAGCTTGATAGAATCAAAGAATGCAGTGGTGGTGGTGGCGGATGGACAAGAGGAGGAGGGGGTGATGGTCGGGTAGGCCTCATAGACGAGGGCGGGGAGCTCATCGTCTTAGGAGGAGGCGAGGTCAATGAAGATGCGAAGGGGACCACATGGAGAGAGGATATCGTAGAGGGCGAGAGCGATGAGGGACTGAGTGGTCCACTCGGGGAGCTTGGTGAACCAGGCGGCGATGATGACACCGATCAAGACAGTGTATGCCTTGCGGAGGAGGATCAAGATGAGGGCTGAGAGGAGGTGATGAAGGAGAAGGGGGGCTTGAGAGGATGGTGGCAGAGGGAAGGGGGGCTGAGAGGATGGTGGCGGTGCCAGGGGTGAGGGGGTTGAGAGGACAGAGTTGAAGGAGAGGGGAGAGGTTTTATATGAAAAAAAAAAGTCTTACCGATTATCGGCGATAGCTAGAATGGCGACAATCTTTCTGGAAGTGATGTGAGGCGATGACGTAGGAGGAGGGTAAGCACTGTAAGAGGAGGAGGAGGAGTAGAGCACGGATGAAATAGATTTTGTTTTCATGGAAGAGTAAGAGGCAAGAATGATTGTCTAAAAAATTTATTACCAGATTACCGCATCTCCGATAATCTGGATAACTATTCATTTTTAAGATAATCTGGATTGTCTCACGAGAAACAATCCAGATTACCAAAAATAACATAGATTGCCATCAAAAATACATATCAAAAGCTATCTGATAAGTCCAGTTTAAATTGCTGACGATCTAGATAGATTGCTAGTTATCAAATACAAAAGTGCATAAATTTAAGTACCATCGGCATGAGTAATTACTCACGGTGGATATTTCCTGTCATGTTGACACCCTTTCTTAGTTATAATAAATATGAAAAGAACTTAAACAAATGCCATCACAACCCAGTCTTGGGTGCTGGTATTGGTCTAGCAATGTATGTGAGACGCAGCATGAACATCACAGGACAACACTTGAAACCATTGACTCAGTAAAAACTAAAACTGGGATTCACTAGAACATATTCATTAACGGGATAACTAACCACACAAACATAGACTCACTTGCTAACATTGATGCTTAACCACTTCTCTAGAAAAATTTGCAGAAGAATCACTGATCATTGAACTGTCGAAGGAGTAAAAGTTATACCTGAGTTTGTGGAATTGCATGGCTTAGCGGGTTCCACCTCTGTTGCAGCAAGAGGCATACATTTCATAGAGTTCAGGGACTACTTCATTGTGGCGGAGAATATAGTTCTTTAGAAAATTCTCTTCCGAGAGACACATAATGGTATACAGATTGTAATCATCACTGCATAATCCTTTTGATTTCAGAATCTCCATGGCCCGATACCGAGGGATCATCCTCTTCTCTAAACTACACATCAGAAGTACTGGACGGTGAGCGAGGTAGGAGGGGTGGCAACCAGCTTCCTTCACCCAAAACTCCATCTTTTTCTGCAGAGCCTTCTCAGAAGCGCCTAAGATTGAGGGTGTCGTACGGAAAGCAGAGAGGAACTCCGATTCTGACCAGCCCAAGCTTCTCATGAACTCCATCTTCGCTTTGAACTTGGCTTCGTTCACTTCGTAGAGGACACGAAGGGCCCAGACGAACATGCCAGAGTGGCGGGAAATCCCAAGCCCCTCGGTGCGATCAATCAAAGCCCGGAGCGAAGCCGGCCTCTTTACGACGACCCCTGGTTGCTGCTTCAAGATGACAGAGATCTTGCTCTCTGGAATACCGCAGTCCCGCAAGACTGATAGGTTGGGAAGGACACAATTCTCGATGCTGGAAGAGAGAAGCCGCAGTCTCCTCTTTAGGAATTTTATCAGGACGTCATTCGATCCGAAGAGACTCCTCCACAGCTCGATCTTGGGGAGGAGGGTAGCGTGGAGCCTGAGATTGAGGATGTAGGCGTTTGAGAGTATGATGTGGATGATGTCGGACTGGGAGAAGCCGAGATCCCTCAAAGCTCGGAACTTTGGGGCCATGCTCTTCTCCACGTCGAGGGAGAGCCATCTGGGATACCAAGCTACAAGCTTTTTGATCTGGGGGTCATTAAAACCCTGTCTTTTGAAGAAATCCAAGATGGAGTCGGGCTGTTGGGGGGATTCGATGGAGCGGACGTGCTTCAAGTCTCTGGCGGCCTTTTCCGGCGAGAACCCACACGAGTCGATGAGGTAGTCGACCATGAAATGTGGTTTCGGCGTCGCTGCGGCGTCGGTTAAGGAGGAAAGCCAGAGGACGTCTCCGAGAAGGCGGCGGCGGCCATGGAAGAAGGCGACGAGGTAGCTGGCGCCGTTGCGGCGGAGGGAGGAGGGCAGCAGCATTACGAGGCAAGTGACCGCACCGTGCCGGAGCCCTAAAATACGGTCGTTCCAGGCGAATAGGTTTCGTCATAGAATAGTTTCTTCGGCTTTCGTGGGCTGAATACTGGTTCCTGCCGGTAGTATTGATACAAAAATTCATTTTCCAGGTCAAATCAGGATCTTCCTCTTTTTATCCCTATTCAGTGAATACTTTAATGATATCAGATTAACATATTTATTTTTAAATAAAAAAAATATAAAAATTAAAATATTTTGAATATTACCTGGTGGGATAGAAGCACGGAAATAGCTACACGGAGATTTATCCTTCCATTCCTTTTGTTCACTAAAAAAAAAAATACCAATTATAAGAAAATAGTTATTTATCCTTGTCCAATAAAAATAAAAAATAAAAAATTTATTTTAATATAATTAATACAATAAAATCTATCATATAAAAATAAAATAATTAAAAATAAATTATTTCATGATTCATCATGAAATAGCTATTTTAGAATATCAAAGGTTGACCAGAATAACTTATTTTGGATGACCTACCTCGATTTTTATAACTATTTAAGGAATAAGATGGAATAAGGATTTACTCTGATTGGAATTAAGGGAATCAAACACCACCACTAGAAATAACTCTACGACAGGGGCTATTTTACGAGTTTTTTTATATACATATTTAGTGAGGTTGTATCATCACCATAATTGTGGCTTAAATTAGGTTATGATTTGATTTAACATTTTATGAAATTCATGGTTTAACGATAAAGAATATTAAATTATAAACTAACTAAACTTAATACTTTCAATTATTGAGGACTACTTTTTGGGTAGAGAGGTCCAGAAGAATGTTGATTTTTTTTCATATTGGATTCAACCCAGCCCATTCAAAAAATGGGTCTGGATACTTGAAAGAATAGGCCAAACCCATTTATAATCTAATCCATTCGAAAGGCAAGTGATGTTTTTTTATAAGATTTAGGCTCGCTTACTTAAAAGATTATCTGGATAATTGAAAATATGAGTAATTCTTTGTCCACCACGGATGGTGTAGAAAAAATGTACTACCAAATATCATTAGACTACGTAAGCCCCACTTTCAATATGCATTTAATATCTATAATTTTACTGTTTCATTAAAAAATTTGAATGATGAAAATATCCTTTTCTTTTTGGTATATTGATGCATTGGTGGCCTTCTTTTTGATACACAAGCTTTTAAGAAATTTAGTATAAGTCGGGACTTGTTGGATTAACTTGCTTGAAGACCTCCAAGATCTTGTCTAATTATACTAAGTTCTAGTTAGACGTAAGTTTATTAGGGAATTGTGCATAATCTTAGGTTACATTTGGTAGCAAGCAATCCATTTAGATTACTGATAATTTAATAAGACCCATCATATTACTGTAATTGGTATATTTTTATGGATGGCAATTATCTTGTCTGGTAATTTGAATTGTTTTCTAACAGATAATCTGGATTATCTCTAGAGGGGTGGTAATCGAGATTACCACTTTTCAAGTAGTCTAGATTATCCAATTACCCTCCCCTTCTCCCTTCTTCTTCACTTCTATATAATATAATTAATATTTTATAATATAATATGATAATATTATATTATATAATAATATATTTTATTATATTTTATTATTAATATATTATATATATAATATAATATTATAAACTATAAAATATTATATAATATTTATAATCTAATATTAATATAATATAAAATAAAATATATTATATTATATTTATAATCTAATATTAATATAATATAAATAAAATATTATATTATATTTAATAATATAATGTTCAAATTTAATATATTTAAGTAATATATTAAATATATCTTCTATTTAATATATAAATTTTATATTAAATTTATTCAATATAATATTTTTTATATTTTTAATATAAAATCTAAAAAATATATTTTTAATAAATGGATAAAATATTTAAAATATATTTTATAAATAAAATATATATTTGATTTAGAGATATTTTAGAAATTTGGTTTTATATTATACAACATTACCTGCATGTACCAAACATAGTAATCCATATTACCTACAATTAATATTACTAGCAATCTATATTACTGGCAATCCATATTATCTTTTAAAATTGCATGGCAATGCACCAAACATAACCTTAGTATTTGGTTCACCAAATTCTAGTGATGTCTATGTTGGCAAATCGGGTGCTGCCAAAATTTCTAAACTTTTTCTAGAGAATTGAATTTCTTTTTATTATTATTTAAGCATGATGAGTTGTTTACTATAGGATTGGGCCATGGATTTAGCTGGTTAAAGCTATGACCACCTATATTAAGACCTTATAACCAGGAAAAGTTTGGATGGTTTGCCCACCATGGATATAGATTGGTGCATAGGGATCATTGTAGATCGTTGATAGGCTGCATTTACCTGATAGGGACACTCTTCTAATATATGACTTGGGCCACCACATCCATTGCATATGGGCCACCTATATTAAGACCTTATAACCAGGAAAAGTTTGGATGGTTTGCCCACCATGGATATAGATTGGTGCATAGGGATCATTGTAGATCGTTGATAGGCTGCATTTACCTGATAGGGACACTCTTCTAATATATGACCTGGGCCACTACATCCATTGCATATGGGCACAGATACTTGGTTCACTTGATTTATGGAGGCATGTTCTTGAAGTTTTAAGGCCTCAATCCTCCTAGTCAAAGTCATAAATTTAGCCTTTACAGCTAGGGATGTTTGGACTTGATGCATACCACTTCTTGATAATGTGGGTTTTTTGGATTCCCTAGTTTCCTCCTACCATAGACTTATTTTACTAGGTCCTCTAAAAATTGTCGGGCCTTGTTAGGTTCTTTGTGCATGAACTAGCATTGGCACATTGACTCAAGTATAGTTCTAGAACTTAGGTCCAGATCTTTATAAACAATTTGGCGCAGCCCCCAGGTTTCTATCTCGTAGTATGGAAACTGACTCAAGATGCTCTTAAAATAGTCTAGGCATTTTTAGAAAGATTCTCTTCCTAATTGATAGAACTAATTAATCTCGTTCTTAAACTTGGTTGTTTTGTGATGTAAGAAGAACTTTCTTAAGAACAATTTAACAAAGCCATCCTATGTTGTGATTGGCTAGTTAGGTAGACTATATAGCTATATCTTAGCATCCTTCTCGAAGGCAAAATTAATCAACCTAAGTTTGATAGCATCTTTCAAGAGTTTGTGTATCCTTATGGTATCACATACTTTCTCAAATTCTTTAGTGAAAATATATGCGTCTTCAATTTTGGTGAGTTTGAAAAGCATGTTGATAATTTGATATTTAATCTCGAAATTGCTAGCAGTAGTCCAGGATAGTTGGACATAGGATGGTTGGGCTGACCTAACCGGGTAGCAAAGGTCTTCAAGACCGAGGTTCATATTTGAGTTCACCCATGGTGGACTGAGAGTCTACTTGGCTTAGGATAAGGTTTAGATATATTTTCATTAGTCGACCGGATTCTTTTTTTTCAAGTTACAATTTTACAAGATTATTTTTTAAAATTGTTTTCTTTTGAGGAAGAAGAGAGGAGAAAAATGAGAGATAGATAAGACGAGAGATCTACAAATGAGTCATAAAGAGTCTTAAATCTAAAGATGAAAGAGAAGGGTGTTTTAATTAGGTTTAAATTTCAATAGCAAATAAGTTATAAAATAAATTAAAACTCTACTTAAGGTTATCCTAGGTTTAGATAACCTGGGTCTAGACAGCTCCTAACTGACAAGTTGACCTTTGAGCACTCTAAGTTCAAACCAATTCATTAAATTGGCTAGATAGGTATAAAATTGGTGGGGTCCCCTCTGTTGCTTTCTTTAAACATCAATAAAATTAACCAAGTCAGTGAATATAATCAATTAAGTAATCACCTTTCTTCAGTATTAAGATTTCTGAACCAGTTTTCTAGATACCAATTTAGTGATTGAGTCTACCTTAATCCAAGTCTTAGATGTACTTATCCTATTGAGCTTGAGTATCCTAAGATTGATGTCAAGTTATTTTAAATTAACATTTAGGTTAATGCAATATGAAAGGTGGTTTGGACCAAGGGTGATAAAATTCTCACCTTATCTTAGTTAATGGGTTAGCACCCTTAAAGTATTTTATGAGATTTGTAATGCAAATAAAATAAGTCTCCAAGCAAGTATTGAATGTTTTTAATTTTTAATTTGTTTCTTTAAATTAGTAAATGTTATAAAGATGGTGTCCCTTTTTTTTGAATATTTAAGATAGTTAAATCAAAAGTGAAACTTAAATCGGGTTAGGAGTCAACTTGTAAATGCAAGGAAATTTTTTTTCTTTTTATGCTAATAAGAATAAAAGGTAATTTAGATCATAAGATAACTAAAATAAAGCAATAATAATTAAAGAAGGCAATAAAACTAAAAAATAAAATAAAAATAGAAAATTTATTTTTTTTATTTTTTTAAAAAATCAAAAAAATGCTAAGATCCCTAATAATGGTACCAAAATTTTGATCACTATTGTAGGTGAACAAAAAAATAAAAACCTAGCTCACACTATATATAGATAAGATGAGTCAAGATCATATCCTCGGAGACCTAGGGTAATTATGTAATAAAGAAATATTAAAAGAGAATTGATTGTAGAAGAGTTTAAAATAAATAAAATAGTAAGAAGTAAACTATAGGTTTCAATTAATTTGTAAATGGAAGCAGGTCAGAGAGATAACTTGGGAAACCTGAATCCATCATATAAAATAAATTTTTATTTTCTTCTATTTATATTGTAATAATGATACTTGTGATTAGAATATTAATATAATTTATCCTTGATAGATATGGACCATATTCGTAAATCATGGTGGTGCATGTCGTTGCACACCAAATTAAAATACCTTATTTCCACTATTTATTACGTAGAGTAACAGAAATAAGGGTCGAATCCACGAAGACTTGAGGTTATTTCAAAATTGATTTTAAAGAACAATGATAGCAATTTGATAATTAAGGAATTAAACTAATACTATCTAACTAGGATGAGCAATAAAATAAAAGATATCCAAATGAGAGAAAAATCTAGAGATTTTAACTGGTTACTTGGTAGACAATTGGTACTCTTCTTCTATATATATACTCCATATGTCACTTATCTAGATATAATTTATTTGTGACCTCACGGTCCATTCCTCTAAAATATAGATTAGTCAAGACAGGATGTATATAAAGTAAAATAATTTATATTTTAAAATAATCTATTCTAAAAGTATGAATCGGACTTATAGAGCACGGTCCAAGAGTATGAATCGGATCTATAGAGCACGGTTCATTCCAAAAATATAGATAATTCAAATAAAACATATGACAATATTCATAATTAAAACTAAATTTTTATTTTATAACATATGACAAGATTCAGAATTAAAACTAAAATTTTATTTTATAGAAGAGAAATTACAAATTATAAAGAAAAATGAAAGAGCACCCGTTCAAGCACTACAGTGAAGTTCCAAAGAACTAGAGATCCAGCCTTCCATAAATAAACTACCCACCATCATCCTCGCTACATCTTCATACTCGAACAAGATTTGGGCAGCAGATGGAAAAATGGAGGAAAGGTGGAACTTGCTGTCAATAGATTTGGGCTTGTATGCAGTGTAATGAGAGAACATGGATAGTACGTTTATGAGAAGGGAAGATGAATCGGTGTGGAGGTAGATAAATGGAGTGAAGCCCTATAATTTTGTAGTGGAAGGAAGACTCGATGAAAAAAAAAAAAAAAAAAAGGGGGGAGACAGCAGTGTAGAAGGCTTTGACTTATAGCGTTGAAGTTAGATGGAGGAAAGAAAATAATTGCAGTGTAGGAAACTCTCTGCCTCCTGATCCGAGGGCTACTGCTATTTTAAAGATAGAGGGAGACGTGTTTGTCTCGCATCTTTTATCTTCCCAACCCAGAAATCATCATGCAGTTCCTCCGTTCCATGCAAAGAATCCACAACAAAATCGTTTCGATTTCGAACACTCAATGCATCCGTCCCCTCTTCGTCAGATCTTCTCTGTCCTCGTGCGATGGAGAGTCATCCTTCCGCTCCTGGTTTTAGCTTGTATCCAACTCTCCAAATCCCATTCTTTTTCAGCAATCGTGGTCATCGTTCGTTCTGTAGTTCAACACCGTGTTGGTTCTATGGCTAACAGATCTGGCAGTTGCTTCCTTGCTCTGCCTCGTATGCCGTTCCAACCGTCTTCTATTCAAAACCCAACCAACAATTCCAATGAAGCAGATCCATTGCAAAACCCAATCCATCATTCTATTCGTTTGTTTCAGAATCCTAGCAGTTTAGTCTCATAAATCCGAGCCTCCTGTTCTTCTGTCTCAGTTGTTCCAACTGCTTTCATCCTCCGTTCAATGAATCCCAATAGCCTTTTATTCGCTTATCGTGATCCATTTCGCATCCATGTCGAACTCCCGGTAGCAAGTCGTTTGCCTTGATTCCATAAAATGGTGTACCGTTCTCCTTGCCGGTTTTGCATTCTGTTTTGCTTGTTTCCTCGCCAACCATTATCAGTTCCACAAATTCCAACCATCAAATCCTGGCGTCCCCACTTCTTGCTGCTTTAAACTTCAACGGTCCAAATTGTATTTTCTCCGTGTCATCCAGCAACCAGCCACTCTGTTCTAGTTGTTTTAGCATTCATCGCAATAGCCCAGTTCTACCTTTGCCTGTTGGTTCCGAATGCTAGCATACTCCTGTTCCATGAATCCAAGTATTCATGTTCCGACCATTCCAGCCTAGCCTTCCATGCTCGGACATCAGTCAGGGAATCCCTGTTTCTTGCTCCATGCGAGCTCTAGAAATGGTCACCACTATCATCGCCAACTTGCCCCGCCCGTGGACTTCATAGACTGTAGAAGAAATCCCTGTTTGCTTTCTGCCCATGGATCATTTCAAACTCAACCAGCAGATTATTCCAACCACGGACTAGGGCTGGAAATGGGCCGGCCCAAAAGCCCATTGTTTGGAACGGGGTTGGACCAGCTCAATAAACTTCGGATCGGCCTAAAATTGATTCAGGCTGTGGACAAAATTTTAAGCATATTCGACTAGTCTTAAGACTGTAAAATAGAATCCATTTAATTTTTGGACCAAAGGGATGCCCGGATTCGGTCCAAAAATTTTTAAAATATAGTTTTTGGGCTGGCCCAATGGGCTTTGAACCGGCCCATTTCCAGCCCTACCACGGACTACTCCCAATCGCGTTCACCCATGCTAAGCTGCCTTTGGAAACCCATAGATCATGCTTCTTTTTGTGTGATTTGGCTTATGGTGGCGCCGAACCTGATTTCAAGACCTATTTGAAAACTGGGATGTCATAGAATTTTCTTTGGATGCCATAATAAACCTAGAAAATATGATCCATCATGTTTTAACGAGTAAAAAAACTAGAAGACATATTTATTGAGCCTTTAATTTGAATGAACAACACTATTAAACAATTTTGACATCCTGTATCAATTGTCATGCAAAATTTAAAAGAAAATACTCCCCCAAATCAAAATATGTTACAAAGAAGAAGGATCAAAAAAAAAAAAAAAAAATGGCTGCATTCTGAACTCTCAAACATCTCCAACTTTGACATTCTTTGCCATCTCCTCCTTCATGATTGTCAATGCAAGCTCTACCAATATTTGATGATTTCATCTATTGTGATTTCCATCGATCTGATCTATCCTAGCAAGCTAAATGATTCATGTACTTTAGATAGTATAAGCCATAATTTAGAAAATTGTTGGGTTGGGAAGGACAAATATCACCTTTCTCCATTTTCCACTTCATCACTTCAGCATTATCACAGTAAATATGAAACATTGCTCCAAAGATCTTGTGCCACTTTCTAGCACTAGCTTTGTACTTTACATTATATTTGATGGAGTTTAGACGAATAACCTGTTTGCACCATAGGTCCACCACCACCAAGTGCCAGTAGATGTTATTCGTGTTAATGATGGTAAAAAGGAATGCCATTTCTTTCTTATCATCATCACTAATTGAATAAAAAATCATACTTCCCGCCATACCAGCGAGCTCTTGATATGGTGATTGTGAGTCAATGCACATATCGCTATCATGATAGGGGAACAATGCATTTATGGTACTTATCTGGGAGTGAGTTCTATTTGTTGATTAAGAACTCCTGCCCAATATCAATAATCCATGCATGCAAAAAAAAAGATTAGTATATAAAAAAAATGGATGTCTTAAGTAGGTAAACGAAGTCAGTAAAGTATATAGTAGAAGCAATATATCATCTACAATCATGGAACCAAAAATAAGGTCACAGACATTAGACCTCCCGATGCTCCCTCCATTTTTATTTACGAAAACATCACTACAATGTAAAAAAAGGAAAGATTGTTACAAGGTAACTTAAAATCCTAAGTGTATTTTCTATAACTATATAGGATGTATAAAATTCCTTACGAAGTCAATTTTTCCTCTAAAAATTTGTTAGTAAAAAAACTACCTTTGCTAACATATTCCTAACCAATCAGGATGATTCCCTGCAATATTAGAGTCTGTAATATAAAGGATACCCATATAATAAAATTAACCTAGCATTAATAACTGAATGTAATGCCTACTTTATTATGTTGTTGTTGTTTGGATAGCAAAATTAAATTTTTTCTGGGCTTATGGATACTCTTGATCCTTTTCCGAGAATGCTCGCTATAAATTCTGGATCCTCTGTTAGAAATGAGGTTGACTCTTCTCTCCAAAGAAAACGTTAAGGACCACGTCTTCTTCTTCCTTGCCTCAGTTTTAACCCTCTTCCACCTTATGACATCCTCCTCCTCCTCTTTCCTTCCCCCCTCCTCCTCCTTGTTCTTTTCCTCCTCCTTTCTCTCCTCATCCTCTTCCTTCTTCCTCCTCCTTCCTCTCTTCGTTCTCCTCCTTATTCTTACTTCCCCCTCCTTCATCTCTTCCTCCTCCTCTTTCTTCTTCTCCTCCTCCTTATTCTTCCCCTCCTCCTTCCTCTCTTCCTCATCATCCTTCTTCCTCTCCTCCTTCATTTCCTCATCCTCCTTTTTCATCTCTTCCTCCTCCTTCTCCTCCTCCTTCTTCCGATCCTCCTTCTTCCTCTCTTTCTCATCTTCCTTCTTCTTCCTCTCATCCTCCTCCTCCATCTTCTCTTCTTTCTCCTCCTCCTTTCTTTCCTCCTCATCCTTCTTCTTCCTCTCCTCTTCCTCCTCCTTTCTTTCCTCCTCATCCTTCTTCTTCCTCTCCTCTTCCTCCTCCTTCTCCTCAATCTTCTTTCTCTCTTCCTCTTCATCCTTCTTCTTCCTTTCATCCTTCTTCTTCTTCTACCTCTCCTCCTCTTTCTTTTTTCTCTCCATGACCTCCTTCCTCTTCTCTTCCTTCTTCTTCATCCCTTCCTCCCCCTTCCTTTCATCCTCCTCCATCTTCTTGCTCTCCCCCTCTTTCTTCTTCCTCTATTCCTCCACTTTGTCTGCGCCTCTTTCTTCTTCCTCTATTCCTCCTCCACCTTCTTCCTCTCCTCCAACTTCTTCCTCCTCCTTACTCACTTCCTCCTCCACTTTCTTCTTCATCTTCTCCTCATCCTTCTTCTTCTCTTCTTCCTTCTTCCTTTCCTCCTCCTTCCTTTCATCCTCCTCCTCCTTTCCTTCATCCTTCATCCTTCTTCTTCATTTCCTCTTCCTTTTTCTCCTCCTCCTTTTTGTCATTCTCTTTCTTCTTCTTCTTGTCCTCCTTCACTTTTACATCCTTCTTTTTTTTTTATCTTTTCTTTTTTAATGTGTATGTTCTATTTATGAACATCAACTTCTTTAGCTTTATCATCAACAACAAATATAATCTTGCTGCAAGATGCTGTAAACATTCAAACCCTATAGCAACAAAATTGATATCAACAAATAGTTAGGAGGAAAATGTACCATACCATGGTCGATAAATTTTTAAACCAAATTTCTAATCTTGTTATAACTATTCATTTCATTCCAGTGTGGTTCAATCACTCCTTTTTATTCAATTTTTTAGGTACTTACCTTATCAAGATTCTCAAATTCAATGCTCGCCTAAAAATAGAAGCCTGCATCTTGTGAAATAAATCCAAGATATCAGTGTGATGGTTGTTTTGGAAGAGGTCGGATATCACAACACTCCACGTACTGAGAACATAATTCACTATTTGACAAAAGAGCTCCATCACCTAATCCACAAACCCATAGCTCATATACCCAATTATCATCACATTGTAGCTAATGCCATCTTTCTTAGCCATTTCTTTGAACAATCTCCAAGCATAATCTAAGCTCCCACACTTGGCATAAAACCCAATGATCGAATTTCATAATGCAACATCCATTTTGATCCCATTTTCTATTGTCATCCGGTGAACTCTGATACCAAAAACAAGGTCCTTGAGTTCAATACAAGTGTGCAACATGCCAACCGCCGTGACCCCATTAGAGATCATGCTTTCCTACCACCATTCCATCTCCTAGTATAGTCCTTGGCACTGAGAATCAGGTGGTGATCGGCAAGAGGGGGATTGACTAATTGGAGCTTGATAGAATCAAAGAATGAAGTGGCGGTGGTGGCGGATGGGCAAGAGGAGGAGGGGGTGATGGTGGGGTAGGCCTCATAGATGAGGGCGGGGATGTCATCGTCTCGGGAGGAGGCGAGGTCAATGAGGATGTGAGGGGGCCACGAGAAAGAGGGTGAGAGTGATGAGGAGGGACTTAGAGGTCCACACGAGGAGCTTGATGAACCAGGCGGCGATAATGACACCGATCAAGACAGTGTAGGCCTTGCGGAGGAGGATCGGGACGAGGCTAAGAGGAGGTGACAAAGGAGAAGGGGGGCTTAAGAGGATGGTGGCAGAGGGGAGGGCGGCTGAGAGGATGATGGCGGTGCGAGGGGTGAGGGGGTTGAGAGGACAGAGATGGAGGAGAGGGGAGAGGTTTTATATGAAAAAAAAGACTTACTGATCATCGGCGATGGCTAGAATGGCGACAATCTTCCTAGAAGTGATGGGAGGCCAGCTTATCAGTGACGTAGGAGGAGGGTAAGCACCGTAAGAAGAGGAGCAGTGCACGGATGAAATAGATTTTGTTTTCATGAAAGAGAAAGAGGCAAGAATGATTTTGTCTAAAAAATTTATTATCAGATTACCATATATTCGATAATTTGGATAGCTATCCTTTTCTAAGATAATCTAGATTGTCTCTCATGAGAGTCTAGATTATCAAAAATAACTTAGATTGTCATAAAAAATACATATCAAATATAGCTGTCCGATAAGTTCAGCTTAAATTGCTGGCAATCTAAATAGATTGCTAGCTAACAAACGCAACCTAAGTGCATAGATTTAAGTGCCATCAGCATGAGTTATTCCTCACAGTGGATATTTCCTGCCATGTTGACACCCTTCCTTAGTTATAATAAATATGAAAAGAACTTAAACAAATGCCATCACAACCCAGTCTTGGGTGCTGGTATTGGTCTAGCAATGTATGTGAGACGCAGCATGAACATCACAGGACAACACTTGAAACCATTGATTCAGTAAAAACTAAAACTGGGATTCACTAGAACATATTCATTAACGGGATAAGCACACAAACATAGACTCACTTGCTAACATTGATGCTAAACCACTTCTCTAAAAAATTTTGCAGAAGAATCACTGATCATTAAACTGTCGGAGTAAAAGTTGTACCTGAGTTTGTGAAATTGCATGGCTTAGCGGGTTCCACCTCTACTGCAGCAAGAGGCATACATTTCATAGAGTTCAGGGACTACCTCCTTGTGGCGGAGAATAAAGTTCTTTAGAAAATTCTCTTCCGAGAGACACATAATGGTATACAGACTGCAATCATCACTGCATAATCCTTTTGATTTCAGAATCTCCATGGCCCGATACCGAGGGATCAACCTCTTCTCTAAACTACACATCAGAAGTACTGGACGGTGAGCGAGGTAGGAGGGGTGGCAACCAGCTTCCTTCACCCAAAACTCCATCTTTTTCAGCAGCGCCTTCTCAGAAGCGCCTAAGATTGAGGGTGTCGTACGGCAAGCAGAGAGGAACTCCGATTCTGACCAGCCCAAGCTTCTCATGAACTCCATCTTCGCCTTGAACTTGGCTTCGTTCACTTCGTAGAGGACACGAAGGGCCCAGCCGAACATGCCCGAGTGGCGGGATATCCCAAGCCCCTCGGTGCGATCAATCAAAGCCCGGAGCGAAGCCGGCCTCTGTACGACGACCGCTGGTTGCTGCTTCAAGATGACAGAGATCTTGCTCTCTGGAATTCCGCAGTCCCGCAAGACTGATAGGTTGGGAAGGACACAATTTTTGATGCTGCAAGAGAGAAGCCGCCGTCTCCTCTTGAGGAATTTTATCAGGACGTCGTTCGATCCGAGGAGACTCCTCCACAGCTCGATCTTGAGGAGGGTAGTGTGGAGCCTGAGATTGAGGATGGAGGCGTTTGAGAGCGTGATGTGGATGATGTCGGACTGGGAGAAGCCGAGATCCCTCAAAGCTCGGAACTTTGGGGTCAGGCTCTTCTCCACGTCGAGGGAGAGCCATCTGGGATGCCAAGCTACAAGCTTTTTGATCTGGGGGTCATTAAAACCGTGTCTTTTGAAGAAATCCAAGACGGAGTCGGGCTGATGGGGGGATTCGATGAAGCGGACGTGCTTCAAGTCTCTGGCGGCCTTCGCCGGCGAGAACCCACACGAGTCGATGAGGTAGTCGACCATGAAATGTGGTTTCGGCGTCGCGGCGGCGTCCGTTAAGGAGGAAAGCCAGAGGACGTCTCCGAGAAGGCGGCGGCGGCCATGGAAGAAGGCGACGAGGTAGCTGGCGCCGCTGCGGCGGAAGGAGGAGGGCAGCAGCATTTCGAGGCAGGTGACCGCACCGTGCCGGAGCCCTAAAATACGGTCGTTCCAGGCAAATAGGTTGCGTCCTGGAATGGTTACTTCGGCTTTCGTGGGCTGAACTTTCTAGTTCCTGCCGGTAGTGTTTGGATACAAAAATTTATTTCCGAAGTAGAATTACCGATTAGCCATTCATCCTTGCCAAATAGGAATCTAAAATAATAATTTTATTATAATATAATTAATATGATAAAATTTATTATATAAAAATAAAATAATTTAAAATAAACTATTTTATGATTTATCATGCTATTCTATAATATTAAAAGTTAATCAGAATAATTTATTCTGAATGTTTCACCTTGATTTTTATAACTGTCTGAATAATAGACTGAAATAAGGATTTACTTTGGATGGAATTAAGGGAATCAAACACCAACACCAAGAATAACTTTACGATGGGGGTTATTTTACAAGTTTTTTTAATACACATATTTAGCGAGATTGTTTCGTCACCATAATTGTGGCTTAAATTATGTTACAATTTGTTGCCGATCTCACCGCGATGGCCTGTAGCTTTTGAGTTGGCACCGGTCTCGGACTCTCTCGTCTCGAGATCTCCAAGCTTCCGGACCTACAAAACAAAGTCAGAGACCCTGACCGGGGGTTCCGGCGGGGGCACTCCGACGCTCAAGTTAGAGAGCGGCGGGATGGAACAAATCCCCTAAAGCGGGTTCCCGAAGGATTCCCGTGCTTAGAGGTAATGTAAATGAAAGAAGTGTGGGGAAGAGTGGAGTTGACGCCCAGCTTCCTGCACTGAGTTCACTGAGCTCACGCCTGAGGACTCCCTGAGGACTCCCAGGATTGTTCTCTTGGTGTTTTTCTCCTTTTTTCCACTTACCTCTATGTCCGTTTTTACCATCCCTTTTATACCATCAAACTGCTTCCAGCTCGCCTTTTTCTCCGGGGGCTCCCTCCCACCTCTCGTCCTTCTCCCCCCCTTCTTCTTCGGGTCCGGGAACTAAGTGGCCGGACCACCTCGTCCGTCGTGTGTCATGAAAAGTGGGGGGAAGACTGGCGAGGCTTTGGGCCGAGTGCGAGAGCTCTCCTTTCGAGGCGTTGACAGTGAGCATCTAGACGTTTTGGGCTCCTGTCCGCAAGGATTCCGTTTCTCTGTTACGGGACCCCATCCGACTGGTGTAAACGAGGTTTCGTATGTCACTGCAGACCGTACTGGCGCCCCCTACGGGGCACGGCATGCGCAGCCCGAGTGGTGATCTTGCAACCCATGCCCCTACTTCCCCGAGGCTTCGCAAAGTATGGCCGACCTCGGCCGAGGTGGACCCGTCAGGGGGCGCCACCTGGCGGAGGGGCGGAGAGAGGCTCGACTTCGACCGAGGTGGACCCGTCTCCGGGTGCCACCTGGCGAAGGAGCAGGAGGGCCCGGCTCGACCTCGGCCGAGGTGGACCCGTCTTGGGGTATCACTTAGCGAGGGAGCGAGGGGCCGCCAGCTTCGACCGAGGTGGACCCCTCCTAGGTGGACACCTGGCGGAGCGACAGAGAGGTGCTCGACTTCGGCCGAGGTGGACCCGTCTCCGGGTGCCACCTGGAGAAGGAGCAGGAGGGCCCGGTTCGATCTCGGCCGAGGTGGACCCATCTTGAGGTACCACCTGGCGAGGGAGCGAGGGGCCGCCAGCTTCGACCGAGGTGGACCCCTCTTGGGTGGACATCTGGCGGAGCGGTAGAGAGGTGCTCGACTTCGGCCGAGGTGGACCCGTCTCCGGGTGCCACCTGGAGGAGCAGGAGGGCCCGGCTCGACCTCGGCCGAGATGGACCCGTCTTGGGGTGCCATCTGGCGAGGGAGCGAGGGGCCGCCAGCTTCGACCGAGGTGGACCCCTCCTGGGTGGACACCTGGCGGAGCGGCAGAGAGGTGCTCGACTTCGGCCGAGGTGGACCCGTCTCTGGGTGCCACCTGCAAGAAGGAGCAGGAGGGCCCGGCTCGACCTCGGCCGAGGTGGACCCGTCTCGGGGTGCCACCTGGCGAGGGAGCGAGGGGCTGCCAGCTTCGACCGAGGTGGACCCATCCTGGGTGGACACCTGGCGGAGCGGCAGAGAGGTGCTCGACTTCGGCCGAGGTGGACCCGTCTCCGGGTACCACCTGGCGAAGGACCAGGAGGGCCCGGCTCGACCTCGACCGAGGTGGACCCGTCTTGGGGTGCCACCTGGCGAGGGAGCGAGGGTTCACCAGCTTCGGCTGAGGTGGACCCCTCCTAGGTGGACACCTGGCGGAGCGGGAGAGAGGTGCTCGACTTCGGCGGAGATGGACCCGTCTCCGGGTGCCACCCGGCGAAGGAGCAGGAGGGCCCGGCTCGACCTCGGCCGAGGTGGACCCGTCTTGGGGTGCCACCTAGCGAGGGGCCGCCAGCTTCGGCCGAGGTGGACCCCTCCTGAGTGGACACCTGGCGGAGCGGCAGAGAGGTGCTCGACTTTGGCCGAGGTGGACCTGTCTCCGGGCGCCACCTAGCGAAGGAGCAGAAGGGCCCGGCTCGACCTCGGTCGAGGTGGACCCGGCTTGGGGTGCCACCTGGCGAGGGAGCGAGGGGCCGCCAGCTTCGGCCGAGGTGGACCCCTCCTGGGTGGACACCTGGCGGAGCGGCAGAGAGGTGCTCGATTTCGATTGAGGTGGACCCATCTCCGGGTGCCACCTGGCGAAGGAGCAGGAGGGCCCGGCTCGACCTCAGCCGAGGTGGACCCATCTTGGGGTGCCACCTGGCGAGGGAGCGAGGGGCCGCCAGCTTCGACCGAGGTGGATCCCTCCTGGGTGGACACCTGGCGGAGCGGCAGAGAGGTGCTCGACTTCGGCCGAGGTGGACCCGTCTCCGGGTCCACTTGGCGAAGGAGCAGGAGGTCCCGGCTCGACCTCGATCGAGGTGGACCCGTCTTGGGGTGCCACTTGGCGAGGTACCGAGGGGCCGCCAGCTTCAGCCGAGGTGGACCCCTCCTGGGTGGACACCTAGCGGAGCGGCAGAGAGGTGCTCGACTTTGGCCGAGGTGGACTCGTCTCCGGGTGCCACCTTGCAAAGGAGCAGAAGTACTTCTCCCCGAACGGGAGATCTTTTAAAAAAAAACCACGTGGTACTGACTGTGTCCAGCTAGACCTGACACGTGCCCCACGTCAGCGATGTATCCATATCACAATTAAACTTAAAATTTTATGTAATTCATGATTCAACGATAAAGAATATTAAATTATAAACTAACTAAACCTATGCTTTCAATTATTGAGGACTATTTTTTGGATAGAGAGGTTCGAAAAAATATTGATTTTTTTTCATATTGGATTCAACCCAACCCATTCAAAAAACGGGTCTAGATACTTGAAAGAATAGGCCAGATCCATTTATAATCTAATACATTTGAAGGCAAGTGATGTTTTTTTATAAAATCCAGGCCCGTCTACTTAAAAGATAGTCCTAGATAATTAAAAATATGAGTAATTCTTTATCCACCATAGGCTGTATAGAAAAAATACATTACCAAATATCATTAGGCTACGTAAGCCCCATTTTCCAATATGCATTTAATATCTACAATTTACCATTTCATTAAAAGTCTTAAATGATGAAAATACCCTTTTCTTTTTGGTATATTAGTGCATTGGTGGTCTTCTTTTCGGTACACGAGCTTTTAAGAAATTTAGTTTAAGTCAGAATTTGTTTGATTTTGTCAAGTAAATGAATGTTCATCTTAACTTGTTTGAAGACCTCCAAGATCTTGTCTAATTATGCTAAGTTCTGGTTAGACATAAATTTATTAGGGAATGGTGCTACAATCTTTGTTGTATTTGGTAGCAAACAATCCATTTAGATTACTAGTAATTTAATGGGATCCACTATATTACTGTATTTGATATATTTTTATGAATGGCAATAATCCTATATGATAATATGGATTGCCTTCTAATAGATAATATGGATTATCTCTAAGAGGGGTGGTAATCCAGATTACCACCTTTCAGGTAATCTAGATTATCAAATTACCCTTCCTTTCTCCATTCTTCTTCCCTTCTATATAATATAATTAATATTTTATAATAATATAATATATTTAAATAATATAATATATATTACATTATAATATATTTATTTAATTTATTTAATTATATTATATTAATATTGTATTAATATAATATAATATTTTATAAATAAAATATATTATATTATATTTAATAATATATATATAAATTTAATATTTTATTTAATATATTTAAGTAATATATTAAATATATATTCTATTAAATATATAATTTTTTATATTAAATTTATTTAATATAAAAATATTTTTATTTTTTATAAAATATAAAATATTTTTATATTTTTAATATAATATATATATAATAAATAGATAAAATATTAAAAAGTATATTTTATAAATAAAATATAGATTTTATTTAGAAATATTTTAAAATTTTGATTTTATATTATGCAATATTATCTGTATGTACCAAACATAGTAATCCATATTATCTGCAATCAATATTACTACTAATGTACATTACTAACAATCCATATTATTTTTTATGATTGCATGGCAATGCACCAAGCGTGACCTTAGTATTTGGTTCATCAAATTCTAGTGAGGTCTATGTTGACAAATCAGGTGCTGCATCAGGTTTTGATTCCTTAGGTTCTTCTAGTTGGCCCTGGTCAGATAATGGTTCACATAGTGGATCTTCTATTTCTTCTTCTACTTCAAGTGTGCTTACACAGTTATCTATTTGTCTCTTAGATCTCAATATATGGATAGCATTAAATTGGTTGATATGGGCTCCTTGTTGCAGTCCTTGATTATTCTGAGTCCTGGGATTAGCCTCGGGTAGACTCGGCAATCTATCCTTTTCTCTCTCACTCAGTCATAGCTAATTGACCCAACTATATTTCTAAACAGGCAATAGTCTAAGTGTTGAAAGTTAAAAGCTGGCTCATGATCTGCATGAAGCTATTTAGTGTATCATTGATGTTAGCATTATATTTAGCCAAAGCTTCTAGGCTTTTTTAGAGAGCTGAATTTCTTTTCATTATTATTAAAGCATGATGGGTTATTTACTATAGGATTGGGCCTTGGATTTAGCTGGTTAAAGCTAGGACCACCTGTATTAGGGCCTTATGACTAGAAAAAATTTGGATGGTTTTTTCGCCCTGGATATAGGTTGGTGCATAAGGAATATTGATAGGTCTTTGATAGATTGCATTTACCTAGATGGGACACTCTTCTAATATATGACCTGGGTCACTGCATCCACTGCATATGGACATGGATACTTGGTTCACTTGATTTATAAAGGCATGTTCCTAAAGTTTTAGGGCCTCAATCCTCCTGGTCAAAGCCATACTTTTAGCCTTTACAACTAGGGATGTTTGGATAGGATACATACTACTTCTTGATGGTGTAGATTTTTTGGGTTCCCTAGTTGGCTCCTACCATAGACTTATTTTACTAGGTCCTCTAAAAATTGTCAAGCCTTATTAGGTTCTTTGTGCATGAACTGGCCTTGGCACATTGATTCAAGCATAGTTCTGGAACTTAGGTCCAGATCTTTATAAATAATTTGGCATAGTCTCCAGGTTTCTATCTCATAGTGTGGAAACTGACTCAAGAGGCTCTTAAAATAGTTTGGCCATTTTCAGAAAAATCTCTCCCTAAGTGATAGAATTGATTAATTTTGTTCTTAAACTTGGTTGTTTTGTGATGTAAGAAGAACTTTCTCAAGAACAATTTAACAAAGCCATTTTATATCATGATTGACTAGTTGGCAGACTACATAGCCACATATTAGCATTTTTCTCGAGGGCAAAATTAATCAACCTAAGTTTGATAGCATCTTTCGAGAGTTGGTGTATCCTCGTAGTATCGCATACTCTCTCAAATTCTTTAATAAAAAAATATATATCTTCAATTTTGGTGAATTTGGGAAGCATGTTGATGATTTGATGTTTAATCTCGAAATTGCTAGCAGAGTCTAGGATAGTTGAATATGGAATGGTTGGGCTAACCCAACTGGGTAGCAAAGGTCTTCAAGATCGAGGTTCATATTTGAGTTCACCCATGGTGGACTCATAGTCTACTTGGCATAGGATAGGGTTAGATCTATTTTCATTATCGACCAAATTTTTTTTTTCAAGTTATAATTTCACAAGATTATTCATTTAAAATTTTTTCTTTTGAGGAAGAAGAGAGGAGAAAAAGGAGAGATAGATAAGAAGAGAGTTTTAAAAATGAGTCATAAGGAGTTTTAAATCTAAAGATGAATGAGAAGAGTATTTTAATTAGATTTAAGTCTCAACAGCAAACAAGTTATAAAATAAATTAAAACTCTACTTAGGATTATCCTAGGTCTAGATAACCTAGGTCTAGACAGCTCCTCATGGACAAGTCGACCTTTGAGCACTCTAAGTTCAAACCAATTCACGAAATTGGCTAGATAGGTGTAAATTTGGTGGGGGCCCCCTCTATTGCTTTCCTTAAACATTAATAAAATTAGTTAGGTCAATGAATAGAACCAATTAAATAACCATCTTTCTTTAAAATTAAGATTCCTGAACCACTTTCCTAAACACCAATTTAGTGATTGAGTCTACCTTGCTCCAAGTCCTAGATGTACTTATCCTATTAAGCTCGAGTATCCTAAGACTGTCTAATTTATTTTAAATTAAGATTTAGGTTAATATAATATGAAAGGTGGTTTGGACTAAGGGTGATAAAATTCTTACCTTATCTTAGTTAATGGGTTAGCATCCTTAAAGTATTTTAGAAGATATGTAATGCAAATAAAATAAGTCTCCAAGCAAGTATGGAAAGTTTTTAATTTTTAATTTGTTTCTTTAAATTAGTTAAATGTTATGGAGGACGTGTCTCTTTTTTTTGAATATTTAAGATAGTTAAATCAAAAGTTAAATGTTATGGAGAACGTGTCTCTTTTTCACTGCGTACCATTCCCTAACAATTGGTATTAGATCACCAGGTTTGAGTGAAAGTGAAAGCTAGAGACAAAGAAATAGTCAAGATCGATAGACTAGATGGGAAGGACTTTGGATTCTGGAAGATATAGATCGAGAACTATTTCTATCATAAGAAGCTTCACCTACCACTACTAGGAAAGAAACTTGTGAAGATATCACAAGTTGATTGGAATTTGCTAGACCGCCAGGCTTTAAAAGTTATTCATCTGACATTGGCTAGGAACATTGTATTCAACATCTTGGAGGAGAAGACGATATCTAGTTTGATGAAGGCTTTGTCTAATATATACGAGAAGCCTTCAGCCTCCAATTGTTGGGAATTGTGTCCCAAAGCCAATCGCCTAGGCTGTAGGCTGTTGAATTGAGTATTGTACTCTTTGTATGAATTAATAAATATAATTTTTGGCAGCTCATCACATTCTGTCATTTCCCTATTATGAACTCTTTTCATGTGATGAAGTCCTTAGGACTACATTGACTTCGATATAGAAAGGATATATCGAGTGATCCTTAAACCAGGTTCACGACCAAAGGATACATTGTACTGGACGGTAATGTATCAAGTGTTGATTGTTGTGGTTCACATCGTTTGGTTATTCTCTTGACCAAAGGAATGTGGTGACACTGATGTGATTTATAAGTGGGATATATGATATCTCATTGAACGTGACTCCGTGCAACCCCTTTTTGCCAAAGGGATACTCATGATTGGATATGGGTATATGTGTCCCTCTGACCTGAGATCATCATGGTAGCTTGCAAGCAACTCCCTGTGCTTTGGTGCAGGACTACCCGGATTTCTAATCCGGTGATCAAAGGTTTCTAGGTACAGGCAAGTGCTTGTGGAGCAGTGGTAGACCAAGATGAAATTGACCTATCCAAACAGTTTGGATTGAATGTCTCGCAGTATCTCAATTTAGCAAATCCTCAACCGGGATAGTCCTAGTGAGGAGTCACTGGACTTGCGAGGTTGAGACATATTGTGGATTGACTCAGCTAGGGTTGGCAGTCTAATCCTAAGTCATCCTGAGCATTGGAGGTCAAAGGGTTGAATTATACGGTAACCATATGCCAGAGGTTCGATTGATTGCTCTCGCATCTTTGACCTATCCGGACGCCGGGACCCATTGCTAGATGGTATCTTGTGCTGGACTGGAATTGTTCCAGTGCTACCGTCTAGGTTCGAACCTATGAGGTCACATGCCATAGAGGATTACTCCCTGATCCAGGTACCGATTTATGATTGGGAATCATTTCGATAACGGTTTGATTGAGCACATTGGATTGACTCGGGTTTGGGTCGATCAGTTTTTGTTCGGGTGCACCGGGAATTGTTCCTGGGAAACCAAAACTTGTCCAAGCCATTTATAAATTAGATTTTGATCTAATTTATTTGTTGAACCGGTTTTGAACTAGTTTGGATTTTTTTAACCGGATTGAACCATCCACACGGTCATAAAAGCTTGGGCATATAGGGAATTTGAGGCGTCTTCTTCTCTCCCGTCTCATCGATTTTTGGCTGAAATAAACCACCTTTTAATAGCCCTTTATTGCTTGGTTAAGAATGAATTTGATTCGTTCAAATACCTACTGGCTTTTGGTTTTCCCAGCCAGTCTCTTCTCCTCCTAATGCACTGTTTGAATGGTTTTCTCTCTGCTATAAATTCTGGGCTGCTGAAAATTTTTCTGAGAGGCTAAAAAATCGTGAGAGGTCTTCTTCCTTGGAGAACTTCCACTTCCATTCCACCGGTAATTTAGAGGCCTGGGTTTTGGTGAGTGATTGGGAGAGAAAAGATTTTTTAATCCCTGTTCTTCTTGGTGCTCAATTGGTGGAAGAAGGAAGCTCTGTTTTGCCTATACATGCATCCAGAATATGCTAGATCCTGTATGGAGCGGGTTTCTTCTGCTGTTATTTTAAAATAGTTTTAAAATACATACCTACTCCATACTATTGCATGCTTAGTGTAGGCACCTGCAACCACGTTGTTTACTTTCACCAATAAGGTATATCTTATGCATCGTCTGTTTAATTTGAAGATGAACAAAGGTGCATTCGTTACTAATCGTATCAATGAGTTTAATTTAATTATTACTTAGTTGAGTTCTATTGACACCTGTTTTGAGGATGAAGTTTATGCTTTAATCTTACTATCTTCTTTGCCCAATAGTTGGGATGCTACTATTATAGCAATGAGTCATTTGTGTGGCTCAACCAAGTTGAGATTTAAAGTGGTCCAAAATCTGATTCTTAGTAAAGATATCAAGAGAAAAGAATTCAAAGGGAGCTCTGGTTCTGCCTTGGTTACTCACGAAGGTAGAAGAAGAATTACACAGTGCAATAAAGGTCATATAAGATCCAAATTCAAGTAAAAGAGCCAATCAAGATCAAAGGATAATAGTTGTTGGCACTACAACAAGAAAGAGAACACTAGGAAGAACTACCGGGCAAGAAAGGATAAGGGATAGAATGAAGAATCCATCAATACGGTGATAGAGATAATTAATGATGCACTGGTTCTTAGCTTGGATAGTTTGATGGAGTTACTGATCCTAAACTCCAAAGTTTTATTTCACTCAATCTCATAAAAGGAGTATATGAGGAATTACACTGCTGGAAACTTTGAAAATGTTTATCTCATTGATGATGAACATTTGAATATTATGAAAAAGGGTGATGTGCATATAAAGATGTAGGATCAATTGATATGGAACATCAAAAATGTCAGACATATCCCTGGCTTGAAGAGGAACCTAATTTCAATCGGCCAATTAGATTCATAGGGTTACATCATAACTTTTGTTAGTGGCTCTTGGAAAATCATCAAAGGTGCTATGGTGATAGCATGAGGAAGCAAGCTGGCTATCTGGTATATGACTAGTAATACAAGAGATGCAGTGTCACTAGCACTATCAAATTCTGAGTTATGGTATTACAGACTGGATCACATGGGCGAGAAAGGTATGCAGGTATTATTGAATAAGAGCAAACTAGCAGGTTTGAAGACCACTGATATTGGTTTTTGTGAAAACTATATTCTTAGAAAGCAGAAGAAGATCAATTTCTCCAAAATTGATGGAACATCAAGATCAAGAAAGCTAAAACTTATATATATTGATGTGTGGGGTCTCTCTCTGGTTGCATTTCTTGGAGGCTTGCACTACTATGTAATATTCATTGACAACTCCAAGAAAGTATGGATTTATTTTTTAAAGAATAAATTTGATGTATTTGATACTTTCAAGACATGGAAGAGCTTGTAGAGAATAAGTCTGGTAAGAAGATCAAGCACTTAATATTAGATAATGAAGGCAAATATGATAGCACCAAGTTCAAGGAGTTCTGTGCAGTAAATAAAATTAAGATAGAAAAGACTATCCCATGCATGCCATAACAGAACGTGGTAACTAAGCACATAAATCAAACCTTAAACAAGGGAACCAAGAGCATGAGGATTCATGTTGGTTTGCCAAAGATATTTTGGACTAAGGTAGTTAACACTACTGTGCGCCTACTTGACCAACAAAAGTCTTTCAGTCCCTCTTGATTGCAAGCTACTAGAAGAAGAGTGGATAGAAAAGTTAGCAAGTTTATCTCACCTGAAAGTTTTTGGCTATATCTTCTATATACATATCAATGCTGAGAAGAGAGACAAGCTTGATACAAAGTCAAAGAAATATTTCTTCCTTGGGTATGGAACTGATGAGTTTGGCTATAAGTTTTGGAGCAAGAAAGATAGCAAAATCATAATGAGCAAAGACGTGGTCTTCAATGAAAGAAACCTTTATAAGAACAAGGATATTCCTGACAGTATAGGGAAGTCAGCTGAGGAGAAAAAGCAAATTAATAAAGAAGAGATCATAGAGGATGATATTGTCGTGGGAGCAAAAGATCCTGAACCAAGGCCAGAGACACCTTAGCTAAGAAGATCTGCTAGGACCTAGAAACTATGAAAAATGTATTCACCCTCTCTTCATTATCTACTATTGATAGATGGTGGTGAATCAGAGTGTTACGAAGAAGCTATGGAGAATGAAGATTCGGTTAAGTGGGAGTTGGTGATAAAGGATGAGATGTAGTCCTTGAAAAAAAATCAAACTTAGAAGCTCAGCACACTACCGAAAGGAAAGAAGGCTCTACATAACAAGTGGGTCTACAAGATCAAGAAAGAGTATGATGACAGCAAGAGGTACAAGACCAGGTTAGTTGTAAAAGGTTTCTGACAAAAAAATGTATTGACTATACTAAAACTTTTTCTCCTATTATTAAACTTTCTATCATAAGAATGTTCTAAGTACAGTAGTTATGGAGAATTTACACTTAGAACAATTAGATATTATGACTGCTTTCCTATATGGTGAGATAGATGAAGATATATATATATAGTAGCCTATTGGCTTTGTAGTCCCTGGCAAGGAAGATCAGGTGTGCAAGCTGAAGAAAAGCTTGTATTGTTTGAAACAGGCTCCTAGATTATGGTATAAGAAATTTGTTGGATTCATGAGTAATAATGGTTTTGCAAGGTACTAGAAAGATCATTGCTATTTTTACGAGGTACTCAACGATAGTTTCATTATCCTACTCTTGTATATTGATGATATGCTGTTGATAGCTGGACCAAATATATGAGAGATTAAAAGATGAAAGAGGGAGTTGTCGAGAGAGTTTATAATGAAAGATATGGGCGTAGCAACTAGATACTTGGACTGAGAATTCAAAGAGATAGGATGGTAGGTATACTGAAGCTGATTTAGAGTAGTTACATCAAAAAGGTACTGGACATGTTCAATATAATAGATGCAAAACCTGTGAAAATACCTTTAGCCGCTCACTTTAAGCTTTCAAAGAAACAATCACTGATGGATGATGATGAGTTGAAGAGAATGGCAAAGGTTCCTTATGTTTCAGCAATTGGCAGCTTGATGAATGCAATGGTTTGCACAAGACATGACATTGCACATGCCATGGGAGTTGTAAGCAGATACATGATGATCCAAGCGAGTAACACTGTAAAGCTATCAAGTAGATCTTGAGATATTTGAAAAGTACCAAGAAGGTTGGCTTATATTATAGGAGGGGCAGTTAGACTTTATAGGAATTCATGGATACAAACTTAGATAGTGATGCCAATACCAGGAGGAACATGATTGGATATGTGTATACCATTGGTGGGATAGCAACGAGCTGGATTTCATAGTTATAGAAGATTATGATTCATTCTACCATCGAGACAAAGTACGTCGCAATCATGAAAGCTAACAAGAAGATGTTTTGCTGCAAAATTTATTAAAAGAGCTGAATAGAGAGTAAAGTTGTAGTGTACTATTTTGTGACAATCAAAATGCTATCTATCTGGTAAAGAATCCAATATTCCATGCAAGAACGAAGCATATACAATCGAAATATTATTTTATCAAAGTATTGCTTGAAGATGGAAGTTTGTTACTGAAAAAGATTCAAGACTCAAAAAATTTGGCAAATATGCTAACTAAAATGGTTACTGCAAAGCAATTGGAGCTGTATGTCTAAACTGGCCTCTAGAGCTAGTTGACTGGAGGCACCACATAGAATATTAACTTATTTTTGGAAGTCTATTTTTCTTATTTTAGGTGGATTCATGATTGGGTGTCTTAGTTTCTAAATGGGAGAGTTAGGTGTAGAGCTCAATCCACCAATAAACTTAGTTCAAAAAGAAGCCAAAAACATTTCAAAACCTAGCCTAAAAGGCTAAGGCCTAGAAACAAAAAAAAAGAGAGAAGGAAGTGTTGAGAATCAGGATCCAACTTCAGTCTACACGTTGAACCCAAATGCCTAAAAGTAGCCTTGTATCCGATCAAGAACGAATGCCCTGATCTAAAAAGCAATAGCGGAAGCGTACCACAGGTTGTGGATGACCTTCTGCCAGCTATCTCCTTTGAGAACACGATAGGATACAGGTCTTTGAAGATCAATCACGTCAAGATCCAAGAACGGGAGAAGAAGGGAGATGAAGAAAGAATTCTTTGGAGAAAGGAGATTTTCTTGATTCCACGTCCGAGAAGTTCAATTACATCTCACACAATCAACCTCTCAAGAAGTTATAATATATATACCTCGGTCGTTCATGGCTGAGTATCCCAAACTTCCTCCAGTTGGCACCGCTTAAAAAATAGCTTACCCGTCATTCGAGCCGGCTCTAGATGCTAGAGTCGACTCGACCTTGGAACAGAGTCTAAGCATCAGAGCCGGCTCATCCAGATTACAGGATTACCTAACTGTGTAACCGAGCTGACTCGAACCCATTCGAGCTGACTCGACTAGACCACAGGGTTTCCTGACTGTGTAACCGAGCCAACTTTAACCCAACGAGCTGACTCGACCAGAACACAATCCCTTGTTCTGAGCCGTGCCAACTAGCAAAGTCGACTCTTATATTAGAGGAGTCGACTCTAAGACCCAAACTGACCAAAATTGAGCCTAAACACCTAGGACTCACCCCGGACTTACTCCTAGCCCTAGATACATCATGGACAACCATGATAGACTGGACCAATACAAGGACATTAACCCAACAAGCCTTGAATGCACCACCTGAGACTCAATAGTCTCCACCTTGGTGCTTCAAGGCTACATACTCCAGACTCCTCAAACCCATCAACCACATACAAGAATAGAAGCTTTCCCTTGGTAGAGCCTTAGTAAGTGCATTCGCCTGGTTCTCCTTTATATGGACCTTCACCAGCATCACTTTTCCTTCCTCCACTAGCTCTCTGACTCAGTGGTATCTCACATCTATATGCTTGGTGCGAGTATGATAGACTGGGTTTTGAGTCAAGTGTATGGCACTCTGGCTATCACTGTGCAGGACCACTATACACTATTTCACCCCATTTCAACCACTAGCATTCTCAGCCATAATGCTTCCTTTGCAGCCTCAATAATTCCTATATACTCTGCTTCCATTGTAGACAAAGTAGTAATAGGTTGAAGGGTTGATCTCTAAGAAACTGGTCCACCATAAATGCAGAAGATATAACCTATTATAGACCTTCTTGTATCAAGATCACCTGCATAGCTTGCATCAACAAACCCTTCCAACGGACTTGAATATTCACCTGACTCTATAGAGTTCCATTCATGTCCTTCTGGCTGCCCACCAAATGCCAGTTCATGCTTTTGAGTCCCTTGCAAATATCTCAAAATCCACTTCAATGTCTTCTAGTGTTCCTTCCTAGGATTAGCCATGTATCTGCTCACCTAGCTTATAACATATGCTATGTCTGGCCTACAACAAACCATAGCATACATCACACTGCCCACTGCATTGACATATGGAACTCTTTCCATGTACTCTCTCTCCATCTCTATCGGGGGCTCTGATTTTTCGAGAGAGAAATATGCCCTGGTAATGGTGTATCTGCTGATTTGGCCTTCTCCATCCCAAACCTCTCAACTACCCTTTTGATGTACTAACCTTGTGACAGATGGAGTATTCCTTTACATATATCCCTGCAAATCTCCATTCCAAGGATTTTCTGCGTTGATCCCAAATCTTTCATCTCAAATTCATAAGAGAATGCTCTCTTCAGCCCTTCACAGCTTTCATACTTCTGCTAGCTATCAGCATATCATCCACATACAGAAGTAAATAGAGAGCATCCACAGTATCCACATCCTTGACATAAACACAATGGTCATGTTCACATCTGAGAAACCCAAGGCTCAAGATAAATTTATCAAATCTATGATACCACTGACGAGGTGATTGTTTCAAACCATACAATGATCTCTGGAGTAGACATACCTTGTTCTCCTGTCCAATCTCAATGAAGCCATCAAGTTACTTCATATAGATCTTCTCTTCCAGACCTCCATATAGAAAGGCTGTCTTCACATCCATCTGCTCCAATTCTATATCATGTTTTGCCACCAATGACAACAACACCCGAATTGAAGTATGGCATGCCACAGGAGAAAACACTTCTAAGTAGTCAACTCCCTCCCGTTGTGAATATCCCTTTGCTACCAGCCTTGCCTTGAATCTCACTCCACCTTGCTCTGAAGGAACTGATTTCTTTATGAACACCCATTTGGAGCCAATTGCACGAGCATCTTTAGGTAGATCTACTAGCTGCCATGTCTGATTCCTTTTGTGAGATTCTATCTCTTCCATCATGTCTTACATTCATGATTCTTTATCAGGACTATCCATGGCTTTCACAAAATTTTCTGGATCTCCATTAACAGATATAAGAGCATATGATATAGTTTCATCCATACCATATTTCACCGACTTTCGAATTATGCATTGAGACTTATGCAATGCCACTCCCCTTGCGCTGTCCTGCAAGTCTCCTATTTGTGGCTCCTCCTACACCTCCCTTTGAACAGCTGGTTCTTCTTGCTTCTCCTTCATCCCTGGAGAATCTTTCCTGCCCAACACCACCTCAACTGAAACTCCATTTCCAACTGATGTTGATGGCCTATTCTCCACCTGTGTAAAGCACTCACTGCTGTTCATCTTTGTGACTGCAGTTCCAACTGCAGTCCCCGGTTTCTCCAAGATGCTCCTTTCATCAAAAATGACATCCTTACTAATCACTATCCTCTATGATTGAGGATCCCACAGTAGGTAACCTTTGACTCCTTGTGGATACCTGATGAAGATCATCTTCTTTGACTTAGGATCCAGTTTACTTCTTTCAGTTGCCTCCACATGTACATAGGCCGGGCAACCAAAGACTTTCAGGTGGCCAAGCTCCACCTTCTTCCCACTCCAAGCTTCCTCTGGAAATCCTCCATTCGACTTGAAGTGTGGAGACCTGTTCACAAGAAAACATAACAGAGTAATAGCATCATCCCAAAATATTTTCGATGGTGATGACTGCAGCCTCATACTTCTTGCCTTCTCTAATAGTGTTCGGTTCATCCTTTTCGCAACACCATTCTGCTGTGGGGTCATCCTTACTGTGTAATGGTGTTTGATCATATTTTTCTCATAGTAACTCCTGATCTTTTTACTAGAGTACTCCCCACCATTATCTGACCGAAGGCACTTCACATGTCTTCCTGTCTCCTTCTTTACTTCAGCCCTCCAGGCTTTGAACGGGCAAATACATCTAATTTTTCTCTCATCAGATACACCCACAATTTCGTAGAGAAGTCATCAATGAAGGTAACAAAATACCTTGCTCTACCCCTGGATAAAATAGATGCTGGTCCCCATACATCCGAGTGCACCAAATCTAGCACAACTTAACTTGGCTTAGTACAAGTAAATTTTACCTTATACAGTTTACTAAAGATACATGGCTCACACAGATTATTTCTATCCTTCTTCAAAGCTGGAATATTTTCTCTTCTGCTTAACTCCGTGAGCCCTCGGTCACTTATATGACCCATCCGATAGTGCCACAGTTTATATGTCAACTATTCCTCCTGTGCCACTGCAAGCACCTTCGCACTATCATTCACAACTGAGCCTTCCATCTTGTACAAATTGTTGCTCAATCTTCTTCCTCTCATTACCACCAAAGCCCCCTTGGTTATTCTCAAACATCCACTACTAGATTGGCAACAAAAAGCATATTTCTGCTCTTCCAAGTAGTCCAAAGAAATTAAATTCTTTTTCAACTCTGGTACATATTTGACATTTGACAGAGTCCTTATCACTTCATTATACATCCTCACCCTAATGGTACCAACTCCAGCCACCGTACAAGGATGATCATCACTAAGGCTTACACTATCTCCATCTGATCTGTCATAGGTGTAAAACCATTCCCGATGTGAGGTATAGTGGTATGAGCACGTAGAATCCAGAATCCAAATGTTATCCCAATCTACTGATCCATCTCATACAATCAGTACATCTCCTCCATTACCATCCGATACATTAGCACCACTTGTATTGACTCTTCCTTTTTCTGTCTTCTAAAGAGGACAATGCTTCTTGATATGCCCAAGCTGATGACACTTATAGCATTTCAAGTTCTCATGGTTCCAAGACTGAGATCTGCCCTTAGATTTTTCCCTAGCTCTTTCCTTTGGTCTACCTTGCCTCTCATTCATAGCAAGAACCTCTGAGTTAGGATTACCTTTGTAGATCTTTTTCCTTTGCTTATTAGATCTGGGCACACCAACAACCTCTTCATAATTCAGGGTTTCCTTCCCATAAACCAAGGTTGTTATGAGACCATCATATGATCCAAGGAGTGAACACAGCAGCAACAATGCCCGATCCTTGTCAATTTTCACATCCAGACTCATCACCTCAGAACATACCTGATTGAACCTCTGAATGTGAGCAACGAGATCTCCAACTTCAAGCATTCTCAAGCTATACAATTGCTTCTTCAACTATAGCTTGTTCGTCATGTTCTTTCACATGTATGTGTTCTCCAATCTTCTCTAAAGACCTTGTGCGGTAGTCTCCGAACAAACCTCAGGTAAAACCTAATCAGCCAAACACATCCTGATGGTGCTAAAAGTAATCTCTTCTAACTCTTTCCATTCTTCAACACTGATCTTTTTTGGTCTTTCTTTAACCAAGACCTTGTAGATCCTTTGTTGAACCAGCAAATCTTTAACCCTTTGCTGCCACGGGATGAAGTTCTCCTTGCCATCGTACTTTTCAAAATCTACCTTGAACCCACTTGATGCCATTACCACAATCAAGAAATCAAGAGATTTGAAAACCGTACTTGTAAGAAGCTTTCCTTCCAACCCTCTGATCTTGAGATCTTCCTTCCATGAACCTTGCTCTAATATCAAATGTTGAGAATTAGGATCCAACTTCAGTCTACACGTTGAACCCAAATGCCCAAAAGTAGCCTTGTATCCGATCAAGAACGAACCCCCTGAGCTAAAAAGCAATAGCATAAGCATATCATAGGTTGTGGATGACCCTCTGCCGGCGATCTCCTTTGAGAACACGGTAGGATACAAGTCTTTGAAGATCAATCACATCAAGATCCAAGAACGGGAGAAGAAAGGAGAAGAAGAGAGAATTCTCTGGAGAAAGGAGATTTTCTTGATTCCACATTCGAGAAGTTCAATTACATCTCACACAATCAACCTCTCAAGAAGTTACAATATATATATATATATACCTCGGTCGCACGTGGCCGAGTACCCTAAACTCTCTCCAGTTGGCACCGCTTAAAAAATAGCTTACCCATCATTCGAGCTAGCTCTAGACACTAGAGTCGACTCGACCTTGGAACAGAGTCGACTCTAAGTATCAAAGTCAGCTCATCCAGACCACAGGATTACCTGACTGTGTAACTGAGCCGACTCGAACCCATCCGAGCCAACTCAACCATGCCACAAGGTTTCCTGACTGTGTAACCAAGTCACTCGAACCCAACAAGCTGACTCGATCAGAACAGAATCCCCTGTTTCAAGCCGTGCCGACTAGCAGAGTCGACTCTTACATCAGAGGAGCCAACTCTGAGACTCGGACTGACCAAAACTGAGCCTAAACACCTAGGACTCACCTCGAACTTACTCCTAGCCCTAGATACATCATGGACAACCATGATAGATCGGACCAATACAAGGACATTGACCCAACAAGCCTTGAACGCACCACCTGAGACTCAACAGGAAGAGGCCCAGCTTGAAGTGGGCTCGGCCTGGCCTATTAGAAATCTAGGATTTCATGCATAATTTTTTTATAAATTTATAACAATAGTGAATTTATTTTAAAACTATTTTAAATAGAAAATATATATTTAGAACAATTTTAATAAACCCTCAGCAAGATCATAACATGATATATAATATAAAAAATAAAATCAGCATGCATCGATCTACCCGATACATCTTATAGATCTAATCTATAAATAATATGAAATATAATTTTATACCTGATCGTGGGTTGATGATCGCCACTGTTGATGGTATGTGATAAAGGCTTTCCATGTCACTTCACAACCACACATGATGTTCGGTCTCTACAAATCATCCATATGAAGCCTCGACATGATCAACCTTTCGGATTGCTAAATCCATGTAAAGGCCACTAGATGGCTAAAAATAATTTATTTCTTGAACTTTCTTGAACTTTCCAGAACCCAAGAAGAGGATGAAGAGATCTAGATTAAGAAGGAAGAAAACAAAAAATAAGAAACCCTTTTCTACTATTTTTTCTTATTTTTTTTCTTCCTTCAACCCTTGCTCCCAAAAAAATTTCTCATGCCCATCCAGAATTCACATCCCCTTTTCCTCTTATTTTCTCCATAATTTTACTTCATATTTTTTTCAGTATTTTGTCTCTTAATGTTGTATATATGACAACAAAATGAAGTAAAATTTTGTTGATTAGGGGAGGGATTAGATTAGGATAAGGTGATGTTGTTTGAATAGGACTGGGTATTCTATTTCCAATAAAACTCTTCTAATTAAATTTAAACAAATCTAAATTTAATTCAAACCAATCCTAGTCTAATGGGAATGAGGGAGGATAAAAAAATTGATTTTTTTATGAAGAATTCATGAAAAGAATTCTACAAAGGCATGAAAAAAATTTAGGAAAAAAAATAAGTTAGACTAAATAAGGATTTGATCAAGTTTTGACCAAAATTAGTTAAGAATTAAAACTAATTTGGTTATAACTAATTTAATCAACTTGAGCCCAATCTAATTAGATCCTAATTTGGCTTAATTAGATTTTAATTAAATCTAAGATTAACTAAGCCCAAGTTCGAATCAAATAGTAAGTAAAATTCCTTGGTGATTAGATCATCGAATAACCTAATCGGGTAAAACTAATTGAACTAAATTCAATTAGACTTGATCTAAACCTCTTTGCTCAATCAAATTGAGCCAATCAGCAATCAAATTACTAATTAATCCTCTTATAATTAATTAATAATTAATTAATAATTAATTTATAATATTTGTATAGGGTTAATTGTTTATCATATTTATAATTTTGCCATTAAATAATTCTTAATGTTAATGAGCCATCATGATCGGTGAGAAACTTCTTATGTGTGTAATCTCATAGGTTTGAACACTAAACTGGTAGTCCAGGAACTAATTCTTGAACTAATTGATATGACCATCTAATAATGGTGCTCGATATCTGGATAGATCAAATATTCATGAAGCAATATTCAAGAATCCATGCATATGATTTTCATATAATTCATTCCTTTAATCCTAATACTTAGAATGATTTTAGAGTTAATTGCCAACTATGAATAGTGCATCAAATATGTCTTAATCTACTCAATCCCATGACTTCTTACAAGGATTGTTCTGGCCAAGGTCTTACTAAATTGAGGCACATAGAGTATTTTTTCCAATACCTTGGAGTGGTCAATTCCATCTTGACTCATCACTAATTTAACAAGTACTTGATTACACTCAGTAACCTTCTATCATTAGATTAGAAATCTAGGTAGTCTAGTACCTAAGTAGAATGAGTTACTTGCAAGTCATCGTGGTGATCTTAAATTGGAGTGATACTTATATCTATATCCTTTTGTGAGATACTCTTGATAATAGAGTACTTAACATAGTTGGTTATGTTCGGTGTAATGTATACCTACACTCACCTATATGCCATACCTATCTTCACACTCCTTAGTTATGAGGACAATCCATCCATATGGCATATAATGACCTATGCTCGATAAGCATTATCATCCTAAGTAACAACACATCATTTGGTTGCGAACATGTTTAAGAACTACTCAATAAATCATTCTTTATTGAATTGAAGTAGTTTTTAGAACTTCATCTCAAAAGAATCCAAAAGAAGATGCAAAAAGAGAAAATTTCCAAAAATAATTTTGTTTCATTAATGATTTGTGTACAAATTATAAAGAACTTGACCATCTACAATCCATATGATTGGTTATAGGATACATTTTCTAACAACTCCTACTTGAATAAGAGCCAATCAAATAGGATTAAATACCCATATTTCACTTATGATTATCGAACTCTTTGATTTCGAGAGCTTTAGTAATGGGTCAGCAAAGTTTTCCTTTCCATCGATATTTTGAAGGTCATGTCACCTCGATCCACTATCTCCCGGGCAAGGTGAAAGCAATGCAGAATGTGCTTGGTCTGCTGATGAGCCTTTGGTTCCTTTGCTTGAGCTATGGCTCTAGTACTATCCGATTATAAGTGAACTAGGCCATCAATGGAGCGTGCCACTCCAAGCTCGGTGATAAATTTTTGCAACCAAATGGCTTTCTTTATAGCATCGAATGCTGTAATATACTTTGTCTCACATAAAGAATCGATCACTGTATACTGTTTGAAACTTTTCTAGCAGATAGCTCCTCTATTTAGGATAAAAAAATATAACCTGACACGCTTTTACTGCTATCCCTATTTGATTAAAAATTTGAGTCAGTATAATCGACTAGTTTCAAGTCAAAATCTTCATAAATGAGCCACTGATCCTTAGTATTTCTCAAATATTTGATAATGGTTTTTACAACCTTTCAATGGTTCTTACTTGGATCAGATTAGTATCCACTCACTATTCTTAATGAGTATGCCATATCTGGTCTTGTACATGTCATAGCAAATATGATAGATCCCACTGCTAAGGTATATGGAATCCTACTCATATGCTCTCTCTTAAGGACTTGTGGGACAATCATTCTTTGAAAGATTAATTTCATGGTCTATCGGAAGATAATTTTTCTTAGAATTCACCATGCTGAATCATTTTAACATAGTCTTAATGTACATGAACTGGGTCAACCCTAGTAAATTTTTAGATCTATCCCTATAGATCTTCATCCTAAGGATGTAGGATGCTTTTCCCTAGTCTTTTATGAAAAATTGAGAAGATAGCCATACTTTTATTCCTTACAATGTAGGAATATTATTTTTTATTAAGAAAATGTCATTCACATATAAAATAAAAAATACTGTAACTAAACCATTAGTCTATTTATATATGTAGGCTCTTTTCAATTCTTAACGAAGCCATATGTTTTGATCACCTTATCAAAATACATGTTCCAACTCTAAGATGCCTGCTTCAATTCATAAATGAATCTCGAAGCTTGCACACTTTTGTTTCATCTGCGGATGTGAATCTTTCAGACTTTATTATATACACATCTTATTTTAGCTCTCTATTTAGGAAAGCTATTTCCACATTCATTTGTCAAATTTCATAATCAAGATGTGCTGCTATCGCAAGCATGATTCGAATGGATTTGAGCATTGCCACAGGTAAAAATGTCTCTTATAGTCAATACCATAATACTGGCAATATCCCTTGGCAACCAGATAAGTTTTATAAGCCTCCACCTTCCTATCCACATCCCTTTTTCTTTTGAAAATCTACTTACATCCTATGGATTATATCCTTTCAGGTGGATCAACGAGTGTCTATACATCGTTGATTTTCATGGACTCCATTTTAAATTTCATGACTTTAAACCATTTCTCAAAGTCAAAAATCTATATCGCATCATGTAAGTGATCAGATCCTCGTTGTTTTCACCAAGTTCAACATGAGCACCATCCTAAACCAAGAAATCGTAGTATCTATCCGGTTGACATGGTACCCTACTAGATCTTCTTAAGGTTGCCTTCATAGTAGGCTCCGGATTCGATTGTGTTGGTTTAGTTAATTATGTCAATTTTCCATCTATCAAACTTTGTCAAGTTCAATCTTAGAGGCATTAGTTCCTTTCTCGAGAAACTCTTTTTTCAAATAGACTGCTTTATTACTAATAAATACTTTGATTTATCAATATGGTAGAAGAAAAAACTCTTAGTTTTCTTCGAATACCCTATATATGTACACCTATCAAACTTGGGCCTAAGCTTATCTACTTTTAAATGTTTGACATAAGCTAGCATCCTCGGACCTTAAGGTGTGAGAGTGCCGGCTTATGCTCTGTCCATATATCATATGGAGTTTTATCCACAGACTTGCTAGGAACTTTATTTAGAATATAATAAGCCGACTCTAATGCATATCCATAGGAGATAGGTAGACTCGCAAATCCCATCATGGATCGAACCATGTCGAACTAGGTTTGATTCCTCCATTCAAACACTCCATTATGCTGAGATATCCTATGAGTCTATTACAAGAGAATCCCATTTTCTTCCAAATATGTCATAAACTCACTGATAAAATATTTACCTCCTCGATCAGATCAAAGGATTTTAATATTCTTACTAATTTATTTCTCTATTTCATTATGAAATCATTTGAACATCTCAAATGATTCTAACTTATGTCTCATCAAGTAGATGTACCTATACCTTGATAGGTCATCAGTAAATGTAATGAAATAGTGATATCCATCTATGGTTAAAGTGTTCATGGATCTACATACATCAGTATTTATTAGACTCAGAACCTCAATGGCTCTTTTACCCTTTCCAATAAAATGTGACTTAGTCATTTTTCTAAGAAGATAGGATTCGTAGATCAGTGATGATTCAAAATAATTGATCTCAAAGATTCCCTCTTTAGATAACCTGTTCATCCTATTCTTATTAATATAACCTAGCCTATAATGCCAAAGGTAGATATCATATACATTTTGAATCCTAGGACGTTTATTGGATATGTACATTGTATTCACAAGCTATGATAAAACATAAATATCATTCTTCAATTATCTGTGCATTATAGTAACACCATTTAAAATGATATTATAATAACTATCTTTTATTGATAAATGATAACCATTTTTGGCCAAAAAACTTATAGAGATCATATTCATAAAAAAAACTAGGATAATAGTGACAATCATCTAAAACAATGAATACTAGAATAAACAATAAACTTGATATTCCTAAAGGTAGAACTGGAATAAATCTTCCATCTTCAATGTTCAAAAATTTCTTGCCATTTTCGAATCTTCTACTGACTTGAAATCTCTGCAATGAATTACAAATATTAATAGGGCTTCCAGTATCTAATACCCAGGTAGCAGTATCACAAATAAAAAAATTATTTCATATAAGTACCTTGTCTAGCAATGCCTTGCTAATTCTTCTTTTTTCTTGGCTTGATCAGTCTTCTACTTCTTGGTTTGACTTGACTTAGTAATAAAAATATTTTATACCTTTTTTGGATTTTTTTTCTCTTTTTTAAAGAAATGACATCCTGTCGATCCTTTCACTACATTCACTAATCCCTTATGGAGCTGATGATTCTTCTCATAGATTTATAGTAACCATAATAGACCATGATAGTTTACTGCAAGCTTTGTTATTTTGTAATGACCAAGGAAGTCACTGTAGGATTTTGACAAAGAAATAAGGATTGCATCCTTCTCTAGCTGTTCATATAGAGGAAATCCAAGTTTATCCAGGTACTCAATCGGTTTGATTATATACAATATAAGATCAGTGACTGAGGCTCCTTCCCTCATTCTTGTGTTAAAAATGATACAAGACATTTTGTGCTTTTCAACATCGTCAAGAGTTTTGAAAGATTCTTTCAATACTTGAAGTATGTCCTCCGGCTGAGCATCCTCAAACTCGCAATTCAATTCATCATTCATGGATGTCTGCATAATATAATGGACATTGATTTGATCACTGATCTACTTCTGATTGTCTCTTGAACCACATCATGAGCATTCTAAGCAGGCTCCTCAGGTGCCAGATCATCAGCACATACAAAATATATTCGTACTCTATAACTACTTTTAGCTTTCGATACCAGCTATCAAAATTAGGCCCTATTAATTTTTATTATTTAGCAATGAATGAAGTGATAAAGTGGTGGCTATATTAATCTGAAAGGAGAATAAGACCTAATTAGTATATGAATAATTTAATCCTAAAGACTTAAAATTGAGTCTAAAGGTTCTTCCACTATTTTTGATCAAATCGGTAGCCTCTACCTCCAATTCAAGAAATTACACTAATTCTTTAGTGGATACCAAAATCTAATAGACTGCATATGAGCCTAACTTTGGTCAACTCGTCCATGTATATTTAAAGGTAGGTTCTTAATTAATTATTTCTTTTAAAAAATTTGGGTAATAATTTTATTACAGAAACTAATCAGTAAGCCTTGGGGCTACTACTAAAAGTTCTGATTAGGTCCAACCATTAACATGATAGGACTGAGTCTTCTAGCCAATGATGTTTAAGCCCGATTTTGGTCGGCTAACCTGACCATCATTTAGAAAGAAGGATAAAGCCATCATAATATGAATAATAATTTTGATAGCCTGATGAACATCAGGTCTTTGGTCCTCCAAGGATCATCTTAACTATCAAACTCATTATCACTCTCTTAATAGGAGGCCATGACTCAATTATCTTCATAATCTTATCACTTAAAGGACTTAATAATTTTAGAGAATTTAATTAGAGAAAAGAGAAGAAAATATGGACTAATCAACAGTCCTCCCACTGACTTCATCAAGTGACGAGGGTTAAATCATATGAAACCTAGGGTACCTAGATCAGTTAAACTGATTTTCCTTACTGGCATGGGTTAACTCAAATTAATGAGCTATATGATCAATTTATGATTGACCACATTGGCCAAGTAAATGAAATCAATGGGAGGGTTCTGCCATTAACATCTTTCTTTAGATACCAAACAAGTTGGCCAAGTAAGATATAACCCCAATTAATGACCATGGTTAAAATGCCATACTCATCGTAGAAACTAGTTGGTTCATCAGATTCGATTAGACTAACCTAAGGACTTGAATTTGATTACTGAGCCATAATCAAGTCCATTTTTTATAATATAGACTTGATTAAACTATCACCATAGATTTTATTTACAAAAAAACTTGATCTAATCTGAATTAACTTTTGGTTAGATTAAATCTAATTTTCTATTAGATCTATATTATTCTAAATTCTAACCCTAGGTCTAACCCGGTTATTTGACCTGATTCAAGCTAACCCAAAGCCCATGATTTATGAAATATAATAAGATCTTTAATTTACAATTCTAAATCTAATCTTAGATCTCCTAATTCTAGTAATTAATCAAGATTAATTTTGTTAAATCTTATATCTAAATAATTTATATGCATCACATATATATTAAACACTTTTAGATTCAACTATACGATACAGTCTTATGCTGAAATTAATTTTATATTTCATATTTTAAATATAAAAACAAATCCTAATATATTAATTTTAAATAAATATAGTAAATTAATAAAGCTTAAATCATTAAAAAATAGATCTAATTATTAAAATAATTTAAATAATTTTTCTTTTACCTCACTTATTCATGGGATATAATCACAAGCGATATCCCTATATACCATAGGAGATCTCATTGAATGAAAAAAGGACCTTTAAACCCTACTTTTCTCTTATGATTGGATGGTCATGGTGATCAACCCAATCTAAAGTAGTTACTCAGATTAAGATTGCATCTAATATATAAGGTTCTGCATCCATATATCATGTTATAAAAACCTATCGCTCTAATACTTCTGTTGAAAATTACTTAGAATTTCATGCATAGTTTTTTTATAAATTTATAGTAGAAATGAATCTATTTTAAAACTATTTTAAATATAAAACATGTATTTAGAATAATTTTAATAAACTCTAAGCAAGATCGTAATATGATATGCAGTATAGAAAATAAAATCAGTATGTATCGATCTATCCGATGCATTCTGTAAATCAAATCTACAAATAATATGAAATCTAATTTAATACCTGATCGCAAGTTGATGATCGCCATTGTTGATGGCACGTAGTAAAGACTCTCCATGTCACTTTGTAGCTATATAAGGTGTTTATCCTCTAATTGTCCATACAAAGCCCCGACACGATCAACCTCTCGGACTACTAGATTCACGTGAAGGCCATTGGATGGCTTAAAATAATTTATTTCTTGAACTTTCTTAAGCCTTCCAAGAAATCCAAAAAGAGGATGAAGAGATCTAGATCAAGGAGGAAGAAAACAAAAAACAAAAAATCCTTTTCTATTATTTTTCACTTATTTTTTCTCTTCTTTCAACCCTTGTTTCCAAAAGAATCTCTCAAGCCTATCCAGAATTCATGCCCCTTTTTTCTCTTATTTCCTTAGTAATTTCATTTTAGATTTTTTTCAATAATTGGTCTCTTAATATTGTATATATGATGAAAAATTGAAGTAAAACTTCATTGATTAGAGGAGAGATTAGACTAGGATAAGGTGATGCTATTTGAATAGACTAGGTGTTCTATTCCCAAAGAACTCCTCCAATCAAATGTAAATAAATTCAAATTTAATTCAAACCAATTCTAATCTAAATGAAAATGAGGAAGGATGAAAAAAAATAATTTTTTTCTTGAAGAATTCATGAAAATAATTCTAGAAAAGCATGAAGAATTTTTAGAAAAGAAAATAAATTGGACTAGATAAGGGTTTGACCAAGTTTTGACCAAAATTAGTTATGAACCAAAACTAATTTGTTATAACTGATTTAATCAACTTGAACCCAATCCAATTAGATTTAATTAAATCTAAAATTAATTGAGTCTAAGTCCAAATCAAACCATAATTAGAATCCTTAGCAATCAGGTCATCGAATAACCTAATTAAGTGAAACCCAATTGAACCAAATTCAATTAGACTTAACCTAAACCTATTTGCTTAATTAAATTGAGCCAATTAGAAATCAAATTATTAATTAATTCTTTTATAATTAATTGATAATTAATATATAATATTTATGTAGAATTAATTGTTATTATATTTATAATTTTGTCACTAAATGATTCTTAATCATTAATCAGCTATCATGATATGTCAAAAACTTCTTATGTATGTGACCTCATAGGGTCAAATACTAAGTCGATAGTCCAAGAACCAATTTCTAAACTAATCGATGCAACCATCTAGTAATGGTGCCCAACATCCAGATAGGTCGAATGTTCACGAAGCAATATTCAAGAACCCTGATATATGGTTTCTATATATTTATTCCTTTGACCCTAATACTTAGAATGATTTCAGAGTTAATTGCCAATTTTAAATAATGCATCTAAATATAGCTTAACCTGCTAAATCCTATGACTCCTCATAAGGATTGTCATTGCCAAGATTTTGCTAAATTGAAAATATATACTAGAGCATTTTCTCCAACACCTTGGAGTGGTCAATCTCATCTTGACTCATCACTGACTTAATAAGTACTTGACTGCATCCAATAACCTTCCATCACTATATTAGAAATCTAGGTAGTCTAGCATCTAAGTACAATGAGTTGCTTGCAAGTCACTATGGTGATCTCAGATCGAAAGGATGCTTATACCTATATCTTTTTATAAGATATTTTTGATAGAGAGTACTCAATAAAGTTGGTAGCGTTTAGTGTAATGTATATCTATGCTTGCCTGCATGCTATACCAGTATCTCCACACTTCTTGGCTACGAGGATAACCAACCCTTATGGCATACAATGACCCATGCTTGATAAGCATTATCGTTCTACATAATAATCATCATTTGATCGTGAACATATTTAAGAACCACTCGATAAATTCTCTTTCATTGAATTAAAATAGTTCTAAGGATTTTATCTCAAAAGAGTTTTAAAAAAAAGATGAAAAAAGAGATGGATTACTAAAAATAACTTTTATTTCATTAATGATTCATATACAAATTATAAAGAGCTCAACCATCTACAACCCAGATGATTGACTATAGGATACATTTCTTAACACAGCCAAGGTGTGCGGGCAGGCACAGGCACACGAGCATGAGCAGCTGGCCCAGGCCCAAGCAGCCCACCATGAATGTTCTTTTTCCCTTATCGCAGTGCACATAGGTGGTCCATGGGGAAGTGCACTATCAGATGGATGCAAAGTGTCGGGCGGCTTGATTAGATGGTCAGGTGATGATGTTGGTTGATCTTTCGCCTGTTTAGTGGCATCTTAAGGAATTTTGGGGTGCTGATCGTAGATCAGATGGCGGGAGTCTGCTAGGGATCTTCTACAACATCTCAAAGTAGTTTTTGACATTAATTTGGACCGCTACAAGCCCTATTTCATGCTCTATTAAAACAAGGCCTAAGAGCTTCACATTGTGCGTGACTGGCAGAAAAATAGTAGTGATAGAGTAGTATGTGGCCTTTTTCTAAGAAAGAAAAAATAAGAGAGAAAGAGAGAAAAGTGGGAAGGCAAGAGTTCTTCATCCTAGAGTGGTAAACATCTTTCGGGAATTTTTTTCTTCTTCCTATTTGGGGCTGGTTTTGCATCCAAAAAGAAAGAATCTCTACAAAACTTCTTATAATTATTCTTGTGAAAGAACTATTCTATGCAGCCATGGATATAGCAAACCATGTAAATTTCTTGTTTTGTTCTTGTGCTGTGATTTATTTTTTCAGATTTTTTCCTTCTCCTCTCCTATGATTCAATGTTCTACTGCATACCATTCCCTAACAGTGTTTCCTCCATATTCTCGCTTCTTTCTCCCAAAGCCCAAATAAATACTAGAATAAAGAAAAAATTAAGAAGATTGCTACTGACTGTTCCCTATGCCTCCCTTTAGATAAGGCTCGGCATAGGCTGAGTCCCAATAAAATTTGGAGTGGAATCATATTAGAACTAGCCTAGAATCATGTCAAAATTCTCCCTGTCATCCAATTTCCATCATAAAGGCTGAAATCTATTGATCACCACTTTAACATCGTTGAGACAGTTGCTGGCTGTTTAATTAGAAGTCCTATCATGCCCATAATTCCTTCATTAAGTAGACTCTATCCTGAGCCGTTGGATCATTCCCTAGATTGCTCTCGCTCATCCAATAGTACTATGAACAACTCCAGAATCCCCCAAACCCATGAGCCATGATAAAACACCGTGTAGCTTGTTCCTGCGGACTACGATAGTGCTCGTATGGATTGAGCACATGATCCACGGTGAGCCAAGTAATGTGTTGGGTTGGTTTGGGTTGCTTTTAAATAGATTTTGGGTTGATTTTCGGGCTATTTTTTCGAGATCTATCTTGAGTTTTATTTGCTTTCAGTTTTCTTTCTTTTAACTTGCGAATTGGACCTTTATATTGGTGAACATCTTTCCTGTAAAACATAAACAAAAGCATCAATTCTTAAGGTATAAATATCAATTAGTGTATAATTTGATACTTTTATTAAGATATTTATTATACTTATTACTTAACCTCGAAATTTTATTTTCTTCATCCGATCTTCATTTGATCTCGGACTTGAGAGTAGGGGGAAAGTGTTGTAGGCAATTATCCCAGCCTCATCCAACCTAGACCTCAGAGTTAGATAAGGTATTTAAGGATCAGTTGTGCTATGGGTCTCAACCTTAGCCATAGCCGAAGTTCCTAGAGGTCAAGATGGCCGACTTGAGCTCACCCAAAGAAGAGGAGAAGCTTGAGCTCATTTGAAGATAAGAAACCTAAGATCATCTGAAGATGAGAGCCCTGAGTTCATCCAAATATAAGGAGAACCCTGAGCTCATTCGAAGAAGAAGAAGAGAAGCCTAAGCTTATCTAAAGATGAGGAGAAACCTAAGATCATCCAAAGATGTGAGCCCTGAGCTCATCCAAATATGAAGAGAATCCTGAGCTTATTCAAAGAAGAAGAGAAGCTTGAGCTCATATGAAGATGAGGAGAATCCTGATCTCATCCAGAGATAAGGGGACTCCTGAGCTCATTCGAAGAAGAGAAGAATCCTAAGCTCATCCCAAGATGAGGATAAACCAAAGCTCATCTAAAGGAGAGGAAAAGCATAAGCTCATCTTAAGAAGAGGAGAAGTCTGAGCTCATCCAAAGATGAGGAGAAGCCTAAGCTTATCCAAAGAAGAGAAGAAGCCTAAGCTTATCCGAAGATGAGGAGAATCCTGAGCTCATCTGAAGATGAAGAGAGCACTGAGCTCATCCAAAGATGAGGAGTCTTGAGCTCATCTAAAGAAGATGAGAAGTCTGAGCTCATCTAAAGATGAAGAGAATCCGATGAAATGAAGAGACTCCTAAGCTTATCCGAAGATGAGGAACTCCTAAGCCCATCCAAAAAAGAGGAGAAGCATGAGCTCATCCGAAGATGAGGAGAGCTCTAAGCTCATCTAAGATGAGGAGAGTCCTCTGCTCATTCGAAGATGAAAAGAATCCTGAGCTCATCTAAAATAAGGAGAGCCCTAAGCTTTTCTAAAGATAAGGGGAGCCCAGAGCTCATCCGAAAATCAGTCTGGTTCAACAAGATCATAATTTCTAGTAAGTAATCTCTTTCCAAATAGCCAAGCTCCCGATAAAGTAGGTATAACTATCCAAATTCTATTAACTACAAATAAGAGAATCACCGAGCAACTCTGCATCACAAACATGGGGCAAGATCTCTACCAGCGTGATCCTCACGATTTTTTGAAAATGGCCAATGGTCATGGTTTAAATTGCCATGACTCTCCCCTTCTAAATAGAGGGGAAAATAAGACCCTAGGTAAGTCTCTCGAATTCTAAAAGATTTTTTTCTACTCCACCTCGACTATCTCCTTGTTCTAAAAATCCGAACCGACTTGGGCATTGGAGGGTCCCTGCTGGAAGACCTTCTAGTCAAGCATTTGTTTTGCAGGTCTCAGCTCTAGTATCTCAGTGGCAATAGTCTCTCCTCCACTTTACCTTTTAAAGACCTCCAACTCTATCTCTTATTTTTCCAAGAAGACCTCTACCTCATATTTTTTCGAAGTGACTTGGCCAACCTCCCCTATCAGGTATGGATTTCTGCAGCAATACGAAGGACCTATCTCTTGCATCACCTCTCTCTGATCTGAGGTCATCTATCACCTCATATCCAATCTGATTTTCTTGATCAGCTCATATTTTGCAGCAACAGAAATGAATGACTTTCATTCTAATTGTTTGATGAAAGAGAGCATGAAAATATCTTAATCTTTTAAATCTATTTTCTTTCTAATATTCAAATTTTATTTCAATTTTTATTCTCGTCATAAATCAAATATATCAATAAATACATCCTCCAAGTAAAACAAATTTGAATTCAACCCTCCAAATCTTAGTTTTATATCGTTGCTGGTCTCCTATGGATCATTGGTTAGTTCATTTGAGCTCATGTGGCAATAGGTCAATGGTATGGTTAATCACTGGCTTCCATGGTCGCCAAAAAAAATTGTAAGTTTAATGGTGAGTGGTGACATATTGATTTCTCTATAATCTAGTATTGGATTTGTTGATTTGGATCAGACCCGAATCCAATCCTACATCCACATACGCTGCCAAACCCCACCACGGGGGTATATAAACTTTGAAAGCTTAGCAGCAGCTGGGAAGGGCCACGCCACCATCTCACGCAGTATTCGACCATGAAATGGGGTTTGGTAGAAGGGTTCTCGCTCGAGAGAGTGGCGACATAGCGTCCTATCACCATCGTTGCCGATCCGGCAAGGTTCCCTCTCCCAAGCCTCTTTCATGGCCGAATATCTCGTGATATCCTGTGGGTTCTTTTCCATCGATGCTTTTGATCAGTGGAACCACTGCCTCTCTTCGAAGACGTTGCCGCAGTTTTCTGAGATTCCATGGTCGGATCTTAGAACCCTGGATGGCACTCTACGTATATAGTTCACTGTGGGGTTTTTTTGATACCGTGATTAGATTGAACGGCTTACAGATTCTAGATCCCGTAATTCAAATCTCCTCTCTTTTCCGGTGCTTGTATCTCATTTTGATCGGCCAAATTTTGATTTTTATCAGGTTGCTGATATGTTTCTTGTTGAAAAATTGGCCGACTATGGCTATTGAGAATTTCTTTACATGTTGATAGTTTTTCTCCATCTATTTCATGTTGCAGGCTATTGGGCAAATCGATCTTATTTGATTGCAGTTATTGGGAATTTCTTCCCGTGTCGCAGGCCACTGGGAAAAATCGATGGAGGTTAATTTCCAATTTTCCAATTGCATGTGTTTATACGGAGAAAATAGGGAAATTTTACCAAAAAAAGTATTCCCTGCCACAGAAATATTGATAAGCAACCATTTTGAAATTTATTTTTAATATTCATTTTAAGGTTTGTCTACAGTATTCTTTTATAATATTTTATAAAAAGTTATAAGTGTTGCAGATTTCTTAGAGGTGGTATTGATTCAGCTCTGGCTTGAGCATGATTAGAATAGGAGTGGCTGCCAATACTTAGTCAGAAACTTTACAAGATTCTATCGCTGAAAGTCGGTCCTGTAAGATAGTGTCCGATACATCGAAAGTGGGTTCCCAGTGATGGATCCTCTGATGTCTAAATTAATCTACTGGAAAAGAAAATAGAAGAGACTTAGAGTTTTCTCTAGATTTGAAATAAGGGTAGATGAAGAGCCGGAGAAAAAACAAAAAAGAGAGAAAAAATGTGATTTACGGGAGAAGTGAATCTCAGTACGTATGAGTCCTGCTTCTTCAGAAATGGTGCCTAGATGAGTGGAGTCATGATAGAGGAGCAGGGAACTTGGAGAATATGTGGTTAGCTTGCAGGGATCCCACCCAACGAGCTATGAAAGACTTAATTCAGAGAGCTCAGGGTACACTCAGGGATAAGAGCAAGAAGAGAGTTCCTTTATGGTAAAATAAAAAAGGCTCTTGAGAAGAGTGGGCTTTTTCTTTTTCTCTATCAGTTTCGATCCCATTATCTCTCCTTATTTTTCTCCTTGTGTCCTTACCATGCCCTTCTTTTTTTATTTACCTGGAGGGTTAGGGAAACTAATTTATAAGCGTATACCTGACATTTAAGGATAGAAAATAATGACCGGCATATTCCGGCTATTGCAAGTATGCTCAGACTGGAGGATCATATCATGGTATGTAAAGTAAGGAGTAGTGGCCGGCATGGCATATCCTTGCAGTGGGGTGTTCCTTAGATGGCCAATATTAATGGCCGCTACACTTGGAGCACACATGGCTAGGTGGATAGGTCAAGCTCAGCAGGGGTTAACGTGTACACAGAAAATTGGTGGGCATGCACCTTTATATCCATGCAGTAATGTGTTAGGAGGTAGCCACGGTACTTAAGCTAGTCCATGTCTCTGTGATGGGTCGGAGCCTAGTTACCATGCTAGACCACCGAACCTTGACGTACCAATAAGGCCTTTGAACTATCTAATAAATTAAAATATTTATTTTTTTCCAAAGATTAGTAGCATGTTATTAGTTTTTATTATTATTTTTAAAAATAATATTTTTTGGTAAAGTTTCTTTTCTTTTGGACTTCATGGTCGCTCCCTTTCTTTCCATTGCACAGGTGACTCCATCATCATCTCCTTTGGCATGCATATTTTTTATGGATTTCCTCTTCATACATCCCTCTACTCCAAGGAGAACAAGAATGAGAATAAGCCCTCCCTCATTGAAGAGGCCTGAACCCAATGATGTACACTAAGATTCGTCCATGAGGATGAAAAAAGATATCCTTTGTCGAGCAATAAGATGAGAGAAGAGTGGAGGGAGGCGGTGGTGAAGAGGGAGGGGAGGAGTGGAGGTGGTGTTATGGGGAGATGGTGGGAGGAGTAGTTAAGGTGGTGTTTATGGAGGAGAGGGAGGGGGGAGGAGGGAGGTGGTGGTGGTGAGTAGAGGTAGCAAAAGAGAGGGAGGGGAGGAGTTGAGGTGGAGGTAAAGGTGGCAATGATGGTAGCAAGGGAGGGGAGTAAAGATGGCAGAGAGGGCTAGTAGAGGGAAGCAGTGGCAAAGGAGGGGAGGACTAAAGGTGGTGATGGCGATGGAGAGGGAAGAGATGAGTAGTTGAGATGGTGGTTGTCAAGGAGAGGGAAGGGAGGAATAGTGAAGATGGTGGTGAAGAGTAGCGATGGCAAAGGAGAGAGAGGGGAGGAGTAGGGTGACGGTGACAAAAAAGAGGGAGGGGAGGAGTTAAGGGGGAGATGGTGGCAGTGCCAACTACAACAAGGGAGGAGAGGAGTGGAGATGGTGAAGAGGGAGAGTGGAGGGAGGCAATGGCAAAGAGAGAGGGGAGGAGCGGAGGTGATGGCGAAATGGAGAGGGAGGAGAGGAGTGATTGAGGTTGTGGCTATAGAGGAGAGAAAGGGGATGAGTCAAGGTAGAGGTGGTGGATGTGGCGACAAGGGAGGGGAGGAGTGGAGGTGGCAATGGTGGTGGAGAGGGAGGGGAAGAGTGTTGAGGTGGTTGCTACGAATGAAAAGGAGGGGAGGAGGAGTGGAGTGTGGGTGGAGAGTAGCAATGGTAGAGGATAGGGAGGGGAGGAGGAGTCAAGGTGGTAAAGGTGGACCAGAGGGATAGGGTGGAGTTGAGGTGTAGTGGTGGCGGTAGCAGCAAGGAAGGGGAGGAGCAAAGATGTTAGCAATATCGAGGAGGGAGGGGAGAGGATGGAAAGAGGTAGTGGCTTGCAATTTCATTAAAAAAGATTTTAAGGTTGAGATATTTCCGACACTAATCCTGCACAAGACCTACTACAACCGGTTATCAGTAAATAAATTAAATCTATCCATATTTAATCAGATGACCAAGAATATAACACCAATGACAGGATAAAAATATCTTTTAGAGCACCATAGCAAAACCCTTCATTTTATCATGAATTTTGCTATGGTATTCCAAAGGATATTTTAGTCTTTTTATTATCAATTTATTTTTGGTCATTAGATTAAAGATGGATAACTTAGATTTCTCTATCAGCAAGTGTTAATATGCATTATTGGTATGGTCAATATTTCAAAGATCAGGATTATTTGATATTGAAATAGATGGCAAGTTTTGTAATTAAATTAAACTTCATGTTTCTTTTTTAAAAGCCTTCATGTCATGCCTTCTCTTCTATATCTTGGGTTGCCATCGAAGATGGAGAAGCCAAGGAGAGAAGGGGGGAAGAGAGGTCAACAAGCAAGGACATGAGTGGTGTGGTTGGTGGTGATGGTATGTGATGGGTAGGTAGAGGGGGAAGAAGCTGATCAGTAAGGATATGAATATCGATATGTGGCAGGGAGGACGTGAATGGCAAGGAGGCAATGGAGGAGGAGGGATGTGGTGAGGTAAAGGGGAAAGTGACCGGCAAGAAAAGGTGGGTGAAGGGGGAGTGTGCAGCAACGAGATGAGCCAAAGAAGGGACATGAAGGAGGAGGGGTGCAACGTATAAGGAGAAGGCCCGATAAGAAAGGATAGCAGGGATGCAAGCAACGAGGACACGAAAAACAAGAAAAAATATAATTACGAATATTAAAAATTTAAAAAAATAAAAAATACGATGATAATATAATATCTTAAATTCTTTTATAATACAATATTATAAAGAAACAATGTAATAAAATCATTTTATTATTCAATGACTATATCTCGATACGATATTATATAGATTCATATTTTAAATACTTCATGAACAGTGTGACTTTGCAAACTTTCTAAAAATTTCTAAAAAAAAAATTTTTTTTTTAAAAAGGAGAGAATAAATATTGAAAAGTTAAATGTACAATTCACCGCACACTCTAAACTTTTTGATATTTTTTTATGAACCATTTATGGTGTGTTGATTAATGATACAGGGAAATGATCATCATTGGGAAGGAGTTTTTATATGATATCTTACTAAAATTTGCAAGTTTGGTTCATATGTCATCACGGTATGCTTTTTTTTTTTGGTTATGAAAAAATTAATATAATTTCATAATATTGAAAGATTATGAAATGTACAAAGAAAAATTATGTCCAAGTTGAGGCGATACCTGCTGTGAACTTGTCTAAATTGCTTGATTGATTTTACAATTATGCTGCGTGACAGGAAAAACTGATCTATAGTAAAAATATATTGAAGCATGAATGCATAATTATATGAACCATATGTTTGGACATCTCATCCCCTAATAGAAACCTGTCCTAAAAGCATTAGCAAGCATCAACAAGTTTTCGGCTTGTCTTTATCTTATGGTGATCTAGTTGTCATTGTGTCCTCAACTGAGAGATAATACATCCACATAATTTTGTTTAAGCTGAAATAGGATGCCAATTATTCAGAAAATTTGATTCAATAAATCTGGAACAAATATCAAGAATCAAATAGTCAACCTCATTATCAAACCAAATGGCATTTCAGATGGGTATAAGATGAGTCGCTTTTTTGCATCTTCACCAAATAACTTGAGCCAATATTGGCGTGGTAACTTGTTTATAGCATCAACTACTAACCACAAGAGGACATAGAGTACATTGAGTGGTTCTGCAAAAATAACAAGCTATAGCTTAAATAAGCTCCAAGTTTATGCTTTAGCATCCTTTACTTGTATTATTCCTTGGAATAGAATATTAGCAGATTAACAGAAATTCCAGCATTATGGAGGCAAAAATAATGGATCAAATCTGAAAGTCCAAACAGAAATACAAAACAATATCAGCAGTCAGATTTATGGATGTATCATTCAATTTGACGTCGTGCTCGAAAAGTGTAAAATAGCCTAGTCCATTTATTAAATGTACAAAATATTTAGCAAAATGGTAAAGTTGTTCCATTGCGATCTGGATATTATGTTTAAAAAATGGGATTAGCCTCTCTCCATATACTAGGATAAGGCAGCGTGCATCTAACCTTCCTTGGACCCCATAATGGCAGGAGCTTAGTGCACTGGCTGCCCCTTATGAGATCTTTCATATAGACTTCAGTGGCTGAATTACTTATGCAAATTTTCACATATTCTCTAATCCATGTAGTTAAGAATACTATGAACCACACCAACAATTATTTCCAATTTCCCTTGTACAGCACCAAGGTGTAATCAACACTACTCATTCATGTTAAAAAGAACAAGTCAATGAGTTGTTCATAGATTAACAATGAACAGCACCTGAGATCATCAAAGGCAAGTGGAGAGCCAAGAACTTGAATCAGTGGGAACCTCCCCCATTACCAAGAGTGATATACCTCTTTAGTACTCTAGGGCTTTCTCCGTGTGCTGGAGAACCTACTTCTTGTGAACAATCCTTGATACTTGTCAGGCAATGTTCCCTGCCAAGCAGTGTTTTGAACTTCAACATCTGCTTGACCTGATGCCAAGGAATCAACCGCTTCACCAAGCTATATGTCAGAAACTTTGGTTCAAGGACAGTGCTTGATTGCTTGCATTTCTTTCATCATAAAATCCATCTTGGACGGAAGCATCATTTCAGTAGCTATTAAAACAATCAGGTTCTTACAGAACAGCCACAAAAACTCAGAGACTCCAGACACCCAATGCTCAGGGGTTGGTGCTGTCAGCGTGAATCCAAACCTTGCTAGAAAGACATTAATCAGGGACCAGGCTTTGAGGTGCCAGTTTGTCCACCTTTAACATGAAAACTTGCATTTCCCTTTCTTTCAACCATTAGGTGCTCATGATCTCAGAGATGCTACCATATACTTGAAGAAAAAGAAGATCACCATGAGAGATGCTCTTGAGACAATTAATGGGAAAATAACAAATTAGAAGCCAAGAACTTACAATCCATTGTTCTCCTTTTCACAGTATGCTACCTTAATCAATTAGTACTTCTCCTAAACCTTTGCCTAGAGAACTGAAACATAAAAATAACTAGACTTAAGAAAGTGACATGCAGATATCACCCATCATTTGATTAAAAGAAACAAAAATATCCATATCCATATTTGCATATAGCAGTGATAAAATTTGTGAAATGTGGCTAGTTCAAACTGAAACCTTGAGATTTTAGGGGAGATGACAGATAAGTTTGTATGACATCAACAAGATATCACATGCTTTACAATAAACTGTTTGAAAGCAACACTCTAGCTCATTTGACATGAAACTGGCCCTAGCAGTGTAACCATATTTGCAGACTTCTCAATATTAAGGTTTCCTTTGTTTAACTTGCTAGTGCACACCAAGCCAATCAAAAATTAGAAAGTCAAAACCTGGTATGTATCCAGACTTAGTTATGTCCAACTATAACAAGCAATGCTTTTATTTGTCATTCACATGTCACACTGCCAGGTTGCATCAATAAAATAGAAAACACCACCACCAACCTTCAGCAAGCAAAGTAGTTCATATACAAAACATGATCTTACAATACAAGAACAAAGCAAGGAACAGCCCACACCGCATATACGGGTGAAACTGAAAACATAAAATTCTATTCACAAATAAGCCTATAGAAGAACACAAAGTCTTAGCAATAGGAAATATTTTAGCATAACAGTCCATGTTTCATGGCACAATCAGAATCAAACATAAGTCATTATCTAATGTTCCACAAAAATTCATGCTGAAACAAGCTTCTTTTAAAATAGTTCCTGATTTTGAACAAAGAGTTGAGCCCACTACTGTGTACAAACACCGATATTCTTTATGAATAACTTAAAATATCCCAGATAAAAGGATTAGAGGATAGCATTCATGTTCCTTAACATTCTGCCTCCAATAAGATGGATGACTATTTGCCATGTAATTCATCAAAAGTAGCCTTCTCTTGAAACAAAAGTACAACTACGAATCTTTGACACTTTCATTGAAAAATTTTAATACCAAAAGTCCCAATATATTCAAAGAACAATAAATTTTAGTAATGGGGCATACATTAACATCTTCAATCAACCATTGAATTAGAATCTTTTCAGATTCTCTTTTATACAATTGTCTAATTCACTGCCTTGATGAATAAATCTTCGAAACAACACTCACTAAGAGGTTAATACAAAACTCATACAACTTTAGCCAAACATGTTCTGATAACACCATTGCCAATATAATCACTCAAAAGGACTCAAATATAATACCTCATTGCAATCAAGGGAGGACACTGATAGAAGGTTTTGCACATCAGAATACCAAAAGTTAGACGGTGCTTCCCTTGCCACATGCAGCAACATACATCTCTAACAGTCCTGGAACCTCATCCGTGTGTGGGATGACGTACTTCTCCATAAACAATTTCTCCGAAAGACTCGTAACAGTGCCGAACTTCTTTTTCCCACAAGACAACCCACTCGCCTCCAACATCTGCATGACTCGAAGTCGAGGTTTCAGCCTCTTCTCCAAGCTTTGCATCAGGAGACAGGGACGGAGAGCAACTTCTGAGGGCTTGTAACCAACTTCCATCACCATAAAGGCCATCTTGGCCGCCAACATTTCCTCGGAATTTGATACAAATAGTGGGGCCTTGCGGAAGGCAGCAAAGAATTCGACTTCTGACCACCCGAAACTTTTCATAAGTTGCAGTTTGGCATTGAATTTGGCCTCGCTGACGAGGTTGGTAGCCCAGAGAGCCCACAGGAACATCCCCGAGCTGCGGGGTAATCCCATCCTCTCGACCCGCTCCACCAAAGCTCTGAGACTTTCGGGGCTTCGGAGGATTAACACAGGGGACTTGCGCAATACCAAAGCCGTCTTTTGATCCGAGATGCCGCATTCCCGCAGGAGTGAGAGGTTGGGCATGATGGTCTTGTCCATGCTGGTGGTGAGAAGCCATGAGCAGTTCTTGAGAAGCTTCAAGAGGTGCTCTTTGGAACCGAGGAGGCGCGTCCAGAACTCCAACCGGGGCACGATTGTGCGCTGAAGGCTGAGCGTGAAAGAACCGGCATTGGAAAGGAATAGATGGTTGAGGTCGGAATCGGAGAAGCCCTGATCCTGCAAAAATCGGAACTTTGGGGCCAGTGACTTCTCGACGTCGCAAGCGAGCCATCTGGGGTACCAAGATACGAACTTTCTGAGACTGGCGTCGTTGAAGCCGCGGCTTCTCATGAATCCGAGGAAGGCGTCTGGCCTCTCCGTGGATTTGAGATGGGCGAGGGATTTGGAGGCTTTGGACGCCTCGGTGGAGGAGAGGCCCCACGAGTTGATGAGGTATTCGACCACAAAATGGGGTCGTCGAGACGATTTCTGGCCTTCACCATCGGCGGCGGCAGAGGAGAAGAAGAGAAGTCTATCGAGGCGGTGGTTCTGGGAAAGGGGGAGGGGGCTATTCGTTTTGGTGCCACTACGGCGGCGGAAGGCGGAGGAGAGCTTGGCCAGAGACATCGTGTCTTCCCAGGGCGAAAAGGGCAGTGGCCGACCAGGTTCCATCCAAACCCCAAGCCATTCGTCACCGGACCGCTCAAGTGAACCGGAATGTCCGGTTCAGTGTTGAACTGCTGCCTCTGACCCAGATCCGACCTAATTTAAAAGGAGGGTCTGGATGGATGCATCGAGCCTTTGACCCTGGTCAAGCCTGGCCACTATCAAATTTGGCTACCCTGAAATAGCCTGCTATTCGAAATAAAGGTTGTGCCTACGTATCAAGTATTAGAGAGAGCCATTTCATACGAAGTATAGCCATTTCGATACTATTAGCCCTTTTCTTGATGCCCTAACTTTTTAGGACTTCAATGCTGCACTTACAGCAATTTAGAAAAATTTTTTTATCTCTTAGGAGTTCCCACTCTTAGAATTTATCAAGATTAATTTCAACAACAGTGTTCGAGATTGCAAGGATGGTATACGCTATGTCATCATGATCTTGATGACAAGTTGTTGGCTATAGGGGGCTCACGTCTCTTCGAGCCATCCATCCTGGGAGTGAAGCTTCATGCTACTTGTACAGGTATTATCTGTATTAGATAGGAGTTGCTGGTTGAGAGGATTTTCAGTATAGATAATTCCATCGTAGTCAATGGCTAGATCCTGGATAAGGCAAAACATCTAGAGACCCACGTGATCTTTTGTGACATTTGGAGTTTCTTTGATCGTTCTATTATGATGTCTATTCGGAAGATGAATAGCATAGTAGATTAGGTTGCTTTTTTTATTACTGACCGTATCAAATACTAGATCGGCATCAAGGCAATGCTTGCCCTTGGCTCTTAGATATTTTATACTCTACTGTTTGGATTGCACTGACACTAGAATGGTGTGATTACCTACCTATACCCCCCAAAAAAAAGTAACCTAGTTTCAAAGACTTTATGATCCAAATATACCAAATCAAGGAAAAAGAAAAGCATCTACAAGACTTAAAAGAAAAGTCAAATGAGACTTTTTTAGTATTTCAAACCTACTTAGGATTATAATGGAGTAACTTTATCATTATATATTACTTTTTTAAAAAATATCATTATGTCAAAACTTGCTCTCTAAATATATTAAATCAAGAACTAAAAAACTAATAAATTGAAAATAACATTCAGCTCAATTATTGGCTGATCTTTAAAATGCCTACAACAACGAGGAATCTATCTCTACCAAGTTCAAACCATTTTATTGATATGCACAGAAGTAATTCCAAGGGTCCTTCACAATCCCAAGTTCCTAATGTTTTGAAAGTTTTGGCAGTTGAGAAGTGATATGGGAAGCAAAATTCTACTTCAAGCATAACCTTGGCAAGGTTGACCTGAAGCTCTTACTGACTTGAGGCAACTTCATGACTAATCTACACCAGCATTCTTGGCAACATTGACCTTCGACTTGCACATGAATTAGAGAAATCCTATAATTGTTGACAACCATCTATCACGAGCTAGTAAGGAAGTAACCAACATGTCCTACCATATTTAGAAAGAGATAATGGGCATATCATGCTTAATAAGGCATAAGTAATTGTCCGATACTCATCTCTTATCACAGCACTTCAATCTCTCCCTATAAATAGAAGCTTACAAGGGATCTCCATGTATGAGATTTCTTCCTCATGCTCACTCCTTCCCACCTCTTTTCTAGATTTCTGACTTTAGCATCGAAGGATCTTTACCAGAGCTAACTTCGATCAGGGACTTATTTTGTAGGTTTGTTGACGTCTGTTAGTGCCAACCACATCTATAACTACTATTTGGCCAAGCCAATCCAAGCCAAGAGTCTAACGGCAATAAATTGGTGCTAGGAGGGTCCCATCCCATATTCGGAAAGGAGCATGTACCACTATGGCACCACACAAAGGAGTTTTATCATGCTACTCTAATGCTACCACTTCTAAGGTGACCAAAGTTCCCCCCAACACCCAAATACTAGTATAGTAGCTAGATGCCCCACCTCCCACATCTCAGCCAGTCATGGGGGTAAACCCCGATTTGTTCAACATGCCCATCCCACTGGTGTAGATGCTTACCATGGTGGTTCAAACAATAGGCCAACGTTGCACTATAGGAGGCACCTCAACCAAAACCACCTCTACCTTTCCTCGTGTGGCCTCGAGTGGAAGAGGCAAACTCAGCTTAATTGGTCTATAAGCCTTAATCGAGGAAGGAGGCAATCTCCTACTCTACAGTCCAGAAAAGGCTCAACACCAAGCCAATCCCTGCCTCAACACTTAAAAACTTACACAGCCTAAGATGTCGATGTAGATTGAAGACTCCAGGAAATGAACCAGTGAATTAAGATGTTGCGTAACGAACTCCTGGTTCAAGATAGAGGGCTCGACTTCAACACCATTTCATCTTTTAGCACCAAGATCATTTGAGAGCCAATTTCTACCTACTTTAAGATGCCATATTTGGAGGTATCTGATGGGTTGATTGACCCAGTAAATCATCTAGAGAGTTTTAAAGCCTTGATACTTTTGCATGGGCCTATTGACAGGATCTTGTGCCAAGCATTCTCCTCCACTCTGAAGAAGGAGACTTGGTACTGTATTCAAGTTTGAAGTCAAGTTCCATCCATTTGTTCGACCAGCTCAGTAGATCATTCATGGCCCACTTCATCAGTAGCAGAAAATAGTGTGAGGGTTTGACTTCTTGGTAAATATCAAGCAAAGGAAATAAGAGTCCCTCTGATCCTGTATCAGCCGCTTCAATATAGTCACCCTCAAGGTGCATGACTTAGACTAGTCAATTGCGATGACTACCCTAAAGGGCATACTTCAAAAGTTTTAGTTCCTCTTCTTACCAGAGAAGAGGTACTAGAGGGACTTTACCAAAATATTGGTATGGATGAAGAAGTATGCCAATGTCAAGGAGGCCATGACCTGCATAGAACATTGGTCGATGCTGGAGCTAAAAAATTAGTAGATAAAGATGAAAGGCCTCCCCAAGATGGAAAGATTATCAAAAGGGTCAGCAGTAATCTAGGACTCCATGTCGATGCCGACAACCTAGAACCCCACCTCAGAACCAACGATCCAGGAGTCCTCCCAAAGATCGGTAGAACATGTTGCCATCAAGAAGGTTTGCCAATTACATTCCTCTGAATGCTCCTTGGATACAAATACTAATAGAAATAAAGGAATAGCCTTCCAGGATGAGGAGAATGTGTGTTAATCCAAGTTGACATGATTCGAATAAATGTTGTCTATATCATCACGACCATGGCCACAACACCAAAAAATGCAACCTACTGCAAGATAAGATCAAGAAGTTTATTCGACATGGACAACCAAACTGACTCCTTAGGCATAGGAGGAAGTAGCGAGAAACCTTGCCCACACCACCTTAGCTACGAGAACCACCTCACTAGAAAGATGCTAGAGAAAATTGATCTATAACTAGGATAATAAATATCATTACCAAAGGGCAGTTCGACGGTGAATTCGAAAGCATAGTGGAGCCAGCCAAAAGGTAGAAGATCGAGGAAGCTATCACCTTTTCTAAAGAAGATGTATAAGAAATATAGTCTCTGCATAATGATGTAGTAGTTGTAGCTTGTAATATTACTAATTATGATGATGTCATGTTTTGGTAGATAATGAAAGCTTAGTTGACATATTGTTCTACGGTGCATTATCTAAAATGGGTTTTAGCCTGGATCGTTTGGAAAGACTTAACTCCCCATTCGTGGGTTCTCCAAAGATGCAGTACCTATTGAGGGGGTCATTACCCTACCAGTTATAGTAGGTCAAGCTCCCTAATAGTCTATAGTGTAACTCGGTTATTTGGTCATCAAAGTCTCCTTGGCCTACAATACCATACTTAGGGTGCCAGGGTTGAATGCACTCCAAGCTATGATCTCAATATACCACTTGATGGTAAAGTTTTCAACAAAGTATGGAGTCAATGAAACCCGAGGAGACTAAGCCTTGGTGCAGCAATACGATATGACTGCTCTTCAAGGAGCAAGACCGCCTAATGCTCTCCCTGTTAAAGGCTTGGATTCCCATGATGAGCTGATCGATGAATGCAAAGATCCTATAGAGACCTCATTGAGGCCTCCCTTAAAGATGGGAATAGTAAGTGCATGGTTTGGGTCAAATCACACCTAGATGAGGGAACCAAACATCACCTTATTATCTCTTTATAGGAAAACACCAACATCTTTGCTTGGGTAGCTATGAACATATGGAGAATATATCTAGAAGTGATGGTATATCAATTGAATGTAGACCCTGCATACTAATCTATTAAGTAGAAGAAGTGGAGTTTTGTCTCAAAGCAGTAGAAAGTAATTATGAGGAAGTGGACAAGCTCATCGATGCCAGGTTCAACAGGGAGGTAACCTATCCATATTGGCTCACAAACATGGCCCTTACGAAGAAAGAGAATGGGAAGTGAAGGATTTGCAGAGATTTCACCAACCTAAACAAGACATGCCTAAAAGATAGCTATCTATTATCTCAGATCGACAAGCTGGTAGATGTAACCTCAGGCCACAAACTTTTGATCTTCATGGATGCCTTCTCCAATTATAACCAAATTTGGATGGTGCCTGAAGATGAAGAGAGAACCACTTTGATTACTAATCGAAGTCTTTAATATTATAGGGTTATGCTATTTGGCTTAAAAAATATAAGTGTAACCTATCAGTACTTGATGAATAAGGTCTTCAAGAATCTTATTAGCAAAAACATGAGGTGTACATGGATGACATGTTAGTCAAAAGCCAAGCTTCGGTAACCACATTAGCAACCTCAGTGAAACCTTTGCAACCCTTTGAAAGTTTCAAATGAAACTAAATCCCATTAAGTGTGACTTCAAAGTCACTTTGAAAAAAATTCTTAGGTCATGGTTTTGTGTTGAAGTATAGAACCTAACCTCAAAAAATTCTAGATCGTGTCAAAGATGAATCCTCTAAGGTCGGTCAAGGAGGTCCAACACTTCATCAGTAAGATAGTTGCCTTTAATCACTTTGTCTCTAGGTCGGTGGAACATTGTCTCTCCTTTTCAAGATGCTTAGACAACCAAAGAATTTCTGGTAGACCAAGAAATGCTAAGAGGCATTCGAAGAGTTGAAACATTGTTGCCCAGTGATGATGCAACCCAAGAAGGGGGTGAATTGGATTTTATAAAACTATTTACAATGATTTATGATGAACTTAACAAGTATGTGCTAATTGCAATTAAGTGCTTGTATTTTGTCAAAGTGGTTGTGTGCTTCAAAATAATATGCAGCAGAATTTATAAAGTAAATGCACAAAGAAAACAATCACACAAACACAATAAATTAATAGTGGTTCGGTGCACTCCAAAATACCTACATCCACTCCCCAAGTTTCTCTTGGAAATTTCACTATAATCACCAAGAATATAGCCGATTAGTTTTCTGGGCTCACTAATCAAAATCCAACTTGTTTTCACCGGGCTCACAAGTCAAATCCCTTGGTATTCTAGGCTAATCAAAAATCTTATTGATTTTGCTGGCTCACCAACAACCTAGTTGGTTTTGCAGGATGACCAACAACCTAGTTGATTTTACGGGATGACCAACAACTTAGTTGGTTTTACGGGCTCACCAACAACCTTGAATAAATAATATAATAACAATATGAAAGAGTACAATAAAAGCTTTTTAAAATAAAGCATATATGAAGAAGCTTGTCTTCAATTTGTTGAAGCCTTTAAATGAAGCTTGATGTTGTGGACTTGAAAGCTCTTTTTGAAATTGGATGCTTGAAGGCTCAACTCTCTCAAAATATAAATCCTTGAAGTATATGAAACTTTTCTCTCAAAGGATTACCTCTCTATTTGATTTGTGTTGATTATATAGCTCTCTAAATCTTAAATGACTGTTAAAGACCGTTGAAGAGAAAAAACTAGTTGTTCCAAACATTTTAGAAAAGTTCTGCTCTTCAGAAAACTAGTTGTTGCAGAGCTGTCATCTGTTCAAGTGTCGATACTTCAGGTCATGAGTTGATACGTAGGGTTGACACTTGGAGCAGTGAGTCGACACTTGACCAAAAAATATTTTCTGAAGTCTTTTGTTCTGCACTGGTGAGCCGACACTTCATTTGATGAGTCGACACTTTGAGTCGACACTTGGAACAATGAGTCGACACTTGAGGGAAGTCTTGAAATTTAGCATGTTCTGTATCATTTTTATCTCAGACCTTGAGTCGATACTTCACTGTTCATAAGTCGGTACTTGGATCGATACTTGGATTTCATGAGTCGACACTTAGCAATACCAATACTGAAACTTCTTCAAAATTAAATCTTGAGAACCTATATCTGATTTATACACTTAATGCATAATTAGTACTCAAATATACTTAAGTATTTTGTCATAATCAAAATCAGAGTCAACAATCTCCCTCTTTTTGATAATGACAAAATCTTTAAGTATATAAACAAGGTAAGCTCAAAAATAAATATAACATGCTCCAAAAGATTAACACTAAACATAGAGTAATGTAGCAATGAAAAATATTGAGCTCCCACTCAAAACATGATCTAAAAATGATTTTTCAAAAGCTCCCCCTCAACATATGATTTATAAATTCTTTTCAAAGTTTTTTAAAAATTTCAAACTTTTAAATTTTCAAACTTGGACTGCCATGATCTTTAACTCAAAATTGTTAGATTTTCAAAAAGAGAACCTAGTTCTGATACCAATTGTTGTCCAGTGATGATGCAACCCAAGAAGGAGGGTGAATTGGATTTTATAAAACTATTTACAATGATTTATGATGAACTTAACAAGTATATGCTAATTGCAATTAAGTGCTTGTGTTTTGTCAAAGTATTTGTGTGCTTCAAAATAATATGCAATAGAATTTATAAAGGAAATGCACAAAGAAAATAATCACACAAATATAACAAATTTATAGTGGTTCGGTGCACTCCAAGGTATCTACATCCACTCCTCAAGTTCTTGAAAATTTTACTATAATCACCAAGATTATAGCCGATTAGTTTTCCGAGCTCACTAATCAAAACTAACTTATTTTCATCATGCTTACAAGTCAAATCCTTTGGTTTTCCAGGCTAACCAAAAATCTTGTTGGTTTTGCGAGCTCACCAACAACCTAGTTGGTTTTACGGGATGACCAACAACCTAGTTGGTTTTACGGGATGACCAACAACCTGGTTGGTTTTACGAGCTCATCAACAACCTTATTGGCTTTGATACAAAGGCTAAGCAACAATCTCAAGTTGGTTTTTCACAAAGGCTCACCAATAATCTTGAATAAATAATGTAAGAACAATATGAAAGAGTACAATAAAAGCTTTCTAAAATAAAACAAATATCTCTTTGAAGCTCTTGGATGATGTTGAAGAAGCTTGTCTTCAATTTGTTAAAGCCTTTGAATGAAACTTGATGTTGTGAACTTGGAAGCTCTTTTTGAAATTGGATGCTTGAAGGCTTAACTCTCTCAAAATATGAATTGTTGAAGTGTATGAAACTTTTCTCTCAAAGGATTACCTTCATATTTGATTTGTGTTAATTATATAGCTTTCTAAATCTTAAATGACCGTTAGAGACCATTGGAGAAAAAAAACTAGCTGCTACAAACATTTTGAAAAAAGTTCTGCTCTTTAGAAAATTAGCCATTGCAGAGCTATCGTCTGTTCAAGTATCGACACTTCAAGTCATGAGTCGATATTTAGGGTCAACACTTGGAATAATGAGTTGACACATGACCAAAAAATATCTTTTGAAGTCTTTTGTTCTACACTGGTGAGCCGACACTTCATCTAATGAGTCGACACTTTGAGTTGACACTTGGAAAGTGAGTCGACACTTGGAAAGTGAGTCGACACTTAAGGGAAGTCTTGAAATTCAACATGTTTTGTATCATTTTTGTCTCAGACCTTGAGTCAACACTTCACTATTCATGAGTCGATACTTGGATCGATACTTGGATTTCATGAGTCAACACTTAGCTGCACCAGTATTAAAACTTCTTCAAAATTAAATCTTGAGTATCTATATCCAATTTATACACTTAATGCACAATTAGTACTCAAATATATTTAAGTATTTTGTTATAATCAAAATCAGAGTCAACAAACGTTATCTTAGCTTGGCCATACTCCTTAGCAAACTCGAGCCAGGCAAATACTATACTCTACTAAGCAGTCTCATCGAGGGCAATAAGCTCAGTCCATGTCTATGAAGAAAGGACACAAAAGCCAATATATGATATTAGCAAGGTTCTCCATGATATAGAGATAAGGTACTCAAGGCCCAAGAAGATGATTTTATATTCATTACTTCATTGTGGAAGCTCTATTCCTATTTCCAGGCCCATGCCATAGTACTTCTCATCGACTGGATGCCTCGAGTCAAGTAGCCAAATGGGTGATTAAACTTTCAAAATTTGATGTATGGTTTCAACCCAAACCTTATGATAAAGTGCAGGTAATTATGGAATTCATCTTGGAGTGCACCATCCCTGAGGAGCCTATAGAGTTTGATCTAAAAAAGGAGGAATCTACGGAGCCCAATCAGAAGAAGGAAGAACTTGAAAAACTTAGGACCATGTGTGTAGACAGATCATTTAACTCAATCATATCAGGATCAAGGTTAGTACTTGCTAGCCTCAAAGGAGTTGTCATCAAACACTCCTGACCAAAGGTTAGTACACTATAGATTCTTGATCTCCAACAACAAAGCATAGTATGAAGCTTAGGCCACGGAGCTTAAAATTGCTAGGGAGCTAGGGTTTGGCATTTGAAGACATGTAATAATTCATAGATTGTGGGCAACCAAGTTTGAGGTGAATACAAAGCTTTAGAGGGAAACACGAAGAAGTATATGTAGAAGGTAAAACGCTTAACCTCAAAATTTGAAAGTTTTGACATCCAACAGGTACTAAGGTTAGAAAAATCTCAAGCTGACCTATTCTCCAAACTAGTGACTTTTGCACTAGCTAATCAACTCCAAGAATCCTTCTTTGAAATGCTAGAAAGCCCAGCATCGAGGAGCTTGCTTCGATGCTATAAATTGGCATTGAACGAAGCTAGATCGACCCCCTACTTTGTTTTCTTAGAGATGGGACACTCCTAACTAGAAAGAATCTTGAAAGATAAAGTATCAAGCACCACATGCATCCTCTATAAAGGAAACCTATACAAAAGGTCATACTCATTATCCCTACTGAAATGTTTGAGTCTATTCGAAGCTGCTTATTCTCTTCGAGATGTCCAAGAATAAATCTATAGATGTAGGAACTATATGATGATCCCGGGATTACATGTATAGGTTTCAAAAACTTTTAATGAATTAAAATTAAATTACAGTAGAATTAAAAACCTAATCTAAGCATGCATAACATGATTCATTTATAAACATGTAGATTTGTAAATAAAAAAAGTACTAAGTAAATCGAGTCTACTTACCTGTTGTATAACTTTATCTTCATTGGATCGAATTTGGGAAAAGCCCCGGGTTCTGCTGGAGTCACGCACGCACTTGGCTTCTACTAGTATTAATATGGAGATGGTATGATCAAAACCCCAATGCCACCGAAGTGCTAGCACTTTACAGGCCTTACCTTAACCATTGGATCGAATCTTTCTTCCTTCTTACTTTCTTTTTTCTCTATATTAGAGATCTTGAAAGAAGAATATTTTTCTTCTTAAGAAATCAAGGGAGGATAAGATCCCTCTCACATGAACTATTCACCTAAGAGAGGAGATGAGGAGGAGAGGGCAATGAAAATTTTTCTCTCGTTGTTTTTATATGGTAGAGAATAGGAAGAAGGATGGGTGCAAGAAGAAAGAAGCTATCTCACATCAAAGCCAAGAAAAAGTCATGCACACTCCAATTTTTGTGTGCCCATATTCCTTATGTTTCTCATGCCACATTAGAATCCCTCTCTCCCAAGAGTCCCATCCAATCTAAATTTAGGATAAGACTTTTAATCAAATTCAAATATGTAGAACTAGATAGACTATGAGAGGATAGAGAGAGAGACCCAGGGGCACCAAAACTTCTTTTCTGCATCCAAAACTTCCTTCCATGCAATTCTTGGGGTTTTCACGTAAAGAAGGGGCATGGCCCCTTCTTTCTTACATGAAAATCAAGAAACAATATGGGGAGGGAGAGAAAATTATTATTAGGAATTAATTAGGAATTAGTTCAACCAATTAACTAACTAATTCTAACCATATTAGGATTCTAACTAACTTAACTCCTACTCCTATTAGATTTAAATCTAAATCCATAACTAATTAGGAATTAGATCCTAATCAAATTACGATTACTAAACTTAATTAGAATAGATTAAGCCTAATTAAATTAAATCAGATTTAATTTACCTAGGATTAGGTAACCAATTAGGTCAAACCAAATTGGCTTGCAATACTTACAATTAGATTAGTCCAAATTATAATTGAACTAGGTCATCATTCAAACTTAACTAAATCCAATCCAATTCAATTTATGATGAGATTAATCATAATTAAATAGTCAAATTATCTAATTAAATTACAACTCTTGTAATAAAGTTCTTGCTAATAATTAGCAAGTGCCAAAATTTGCAGGTTTCAAATTTATAACTCTTATAAATTTAGAGTTTCTAAATATTTAACTTTTATATATTTCGATTCAACAATGTAATCAAATCAAGCTCCTATTATGTATGACCCCTCATATTCTATTCTATCTGATAGTGGGACATATCATGATCTCCATTATATTATTATCAAACTCTTTCGATGAATCGAAATAATTCCAGCTCACCCCATCAAGGATCGTTGATCCAAAATGACCCTAGAAAGTTTCTACAATCCACCAGGATCCTTGCAGTATTTATTGGCTGTAGTAGGTTCACTATAAGAGTAGAAAGTGCACTTATAGGGAATCTATCGATATTAGTAATTAAGGTATGGTCCTATATGATTTAAGAAGATAAGTTTGAAAAATCATAGCCATAGTAGGTGAAGGATGCAAAAGAGTTTTCATGAGTTTCACATTGGATTTAAGCTAATTAAATTTGGCATATGACAGATGCTTAGGATTTAGTGAGTTTTTATGATGTGCATCTTATTGGGACTTTGGATAGAAGAACTTAATTACATGATAACTATATCTGGGGTTCATTTTTCTATTTTGTCAGGTCACCATTACTATTTTGTCTGAAAATTTATCTTTTAAAGTCTGAAATTTATGTTGAATTAATTTATTCCAGAGAAAAATAGTGTTTCATTGAAGCACCATTGTTTAAAGAAGAAGGGGTGCTGCGTTAGCTGTTTTTATTTTATTTTTATTTTTCTAAGCAAAGGTGATTAAGTGCCATCAGTATTCATTAATTGTGTTAGCTGGTCAGTTTGCTGGTCATCCCCGGCCCTTGCTTATCATCAAGTCAAAACCAAGGGCTAAGAGCATCTGGTAGCAGCAAATTCTGGGTAGTTTTGTTCCTGTCTCAGCACTAACTAGGTATCCTCCACGAAGAAGTATTTTCAAATTCAACATTTATATGAGAATTTTATTTGGATGTGGGATGAAAATTACTGGAAGAGGATCCATTCTACATGGAAAAAACTTTTGAAGCAAGTAATCGCCAGTCCATTTCAGATGGCACCTTTAGAATGCTGTTGAACTTGTCGGATTACTTCAGTTAATAGTCACTTGAGCATGAGTACTCCATGGTTTATGCGGTAAAAAATTTCTCCATAACTTGCTGGTATATTTAATTTCTCCATGCTTGATGGTGAGAGACTCCAGAACATTACTCAAGTGAGCAGTTATGATGTAATTTATGGGGCATTTTTTCTCTTTCTCCAGTCCCCCAGTTATCGGGCATTCTGAAGGAGAATCATCAAAAGGTTCTGATGCACCCCATAAGAATTAGAATCTCCAAGCTTGTCCATGCTTGTCAATGTTATTACTAGAAACACATTTCTAGAAGCAATTAATGGCCTCAGCTTGTTTGACCATTCTGTTGGCTAGCAATGCGGTATGCACATTTTATGTTTTAAATACTTGCTTCTCTGTCAAGCATCATCGTGGAACTTTCAGGTGATGTTGGGGATGTGTCTCATTCCTGAATATTCACCATGCCTAGCATTGGTTATGGCTGTTGTGAATACTTCCTTCTCCTCTAGCTTGGCTGCTTGTTTAGAGCCATCAAAGGAGGTAAACTTGAGCTAACCTCCCATGGCCCATAACCCTTGTTGCCACTAGACTGCAGGCTCGGGTTGGCTTGGCCAGATGATGGTTGTAGGTATGGCTGGCACTAACAAACACCGACTCACTTGAAAAACAAGTTCCTAATCAAAGTTGGTTTGGGTAAGGACCCTCTAATGCTCAAGTCAAAAATCTAGAAAATATATGAAAAAAAAAGTGAGCATAAAAGAGAGATCTAGTACCTAGGGATTTCCTATAGGTCTCTATTTATAGGAAAAGGCTGAAGTACTGATAATTACTCATGCCTTATTGGGCATGATACGTCTATTATTTCCTTCTAGATATTGTGGGACATATCGGTTAATTCCTTATCAGCTTGTGATAGATGGTTACCAGTGACGACAAGAGAAATTACTCATGCCTTATTGGGCGTGATACGTCTATTATTTTCTTTTAGATATCGTGGGACATATTGGTTAATTCCTTATCAGCTCGTGATAGATGGTTACCAGCGATCACGGGATTCTCCCATCCACGTGCAAGTGAAAGGTCAATGTTGCCAAGAGTACTAACAGAAATTGGTCATGAAGATGCCTAGAGTCAGTAAGGGCTTCAGGTTGGCCTGGCCAAGGCATCAATGTGTTGGTATGCTCAAAGCAAAATTTTTCTTTCATTATCAATCGTCTCACACTCTCGAGTATAAACTAAAAATAGATCGAATGAAGAGAGTAGATCTGCTTGTTCTCCCTGGTTCTGCAAAAGATGCATGCCATGCCTTCATCGTCTTATACGAATTATCACAACTCTTGATCATCTACCAATGGGAGTACCATGTGTCCGTCATCTAGCAATATTAGCCAAATTGATGCGTCATTAGCACCATCTAGGGCCTTTATAAATGAGCCATCTATATGAATTCGGCTTGGCCGGTTGAAGGTCAACAAGTGTTAGCCATCTAATAGGTCTAGCCAAACTGATGCCTCATATTAACCGTCTGAGATTTCTAGGCTTCTCATGCCATTCACAATATTTGTGAACCTAGTATACATCTCACTAATAGACTCAGTAGGTTCCATTTTAAACATTTCGTAAGTATGAATGAGCATGTTAACCTTGGTTATTTTCACTTTGTATGTACCCTCATGGGTAACCTCAAGTGTGTCCCAAATCTCCTTAGCGGAGAGACAATTAGATATTCTATTAAATTTACTTGGATCAAGAGAGCAATATAATAAATTCATAGCCTTAGCATTAAGCTCTATTTGCTTAATATCATTCTCATCCCAATCATCTTCCATTTTTGGAGTGAGAATGCCATTAACCATCATAGTAGGCTTATCAGAACCTTTTATGATTGTCCTCCAAAGATTATAATCCAATGCTTGAATGAATACGCACATGCGAGTTTTCCAATAAGTGTAATTCGTGCCATTAAATAGTGGGAGACGATTTGAAGCTTGACTTTCAACAATACACATTCCAATTGGGGCTGCCATGATCTTTTACTCAAGATCCTTGGACCTACAAGAGAGTACCAGTGCTCTGATATCACTTGTTGCCCAGAAATGGAGCCCAAGAGGGGGAGTGAATTGGGTCCTTTTAAAAAATTAAAGCAATAATATGCAGGCCTTGTTGTATTTGTGAGTTAAGAAATTCAATGGACTAGATTAAATGTAGCAGAAAGTAATAAATGGATTGCAATAAACAAAGAGCAAGAAAGAGAGAAGGCAATCACACACAAACATAAAGTTTATAGTAGTTCGGTGCAAACCTAGCACCTACATCCACTCCCCGAGCCATCCTTGGGAATTCCACTATAATCCAACCAAGATTACAACCGACTTATTTTTCAAAAGGCTCACAAGTCAAAACCTATGTTGGTTTTATTACCTAGGCTCACCAACAACTCTTTACACTTGTTTTATCTTCGGGCTCACAAGTTATCCTAGTTGGTTTATCACCTTGGCTTACAAACAAACCACAACAACCTTCTTTCAAGACACCCTTGAAAGCAAGGTCAAAATACAAGATAAAAGCAGATATACAATTTCAGAAATAAGACAAACTCTCTTCAAGTGTAGAATAGAAACTTTGAAGCTCAAGTTGATGCTTTTTCTTGTCTCCTCCTTGGAATATTCTTCAAACTTCTTCTTTTGGAATGATGTAAGGATGGACTTGTAAACTTTTTCAGGGAATCAAACTTTAAATGGCTCTTGAAGTGAAGTTCTTGAGAGAATCTTGTCTTTTTGGCTTTCAATGGGCTTCAATGCCTTTTGAATGAAGTTGGTGAAGCTTAAATACAGATAAAAACTTCTAAAAAATAGTTTGTAACCATTTGAGCATCGAATCTAGCCGTTGGGATCTTGAAAAGACGTTTCTGCAAGTCAAAAAAATAGATCCATTAGGGCTATCAGAACCCGAGTGTCGATACTTGGTTTGTCAGGTATCGATACTTGGCTGTTAGGTATCGACACTTGACTTACAGGTGTTGATACTTGAACTTTCAAGTATCGACACTTGATTCACAGATGTTGACACTTGACACAAAAATACTTCAATGGCCATGTTCTGGATTTTCAAAAAGTCTCAGGCCTTGAGTCGACACTTGAGAACTTAAGTGTCGACACTTGAGTTTTAGGTGTCGACACTTGAATTCTGGGTGTCGACACTTGGCATGCCAAGGAGTTTTTCTGTGTGCCAAGAGCTGAAGTGTCGACACTTGACTTTCTAGGTGTCGACACTTGGTTCTGAAAAATTCATAATCAAGCATAAATTAAGCCAAAAACATAAATGTTAGATATATAACTCAAAATCAATGCAAATAACAAATAAATGAACTATTTTAAGCCCTTTTTGCATGGAGAAGACTCTTCAAATTGCGAAAAATGCTTCATGCCACAACGTGCCATGATACTTCAATTTTGAAATTTTGAGATGTTTGTTTCCTGAAAACTCATAACTAGAAATAGACATTAGTATACAATATATACTCAACATTTTGTTATTCATCAAAATCACTAGGTGGAGCCAACACATGGCAACGTTGAAGCATGCCACATAATCCTTAAGAGATTCCCCTTCTCTTTGTTGAACAAAGAAGAGGCTATCTGAATTTCATGTCATCCTCATACTTTTTTGGAAGTAAGCCATGAATACTCCAACTAGCTGATGAAGTAAATATTGCTTGGTTAGAGGCCCGAGTACCATACTCAGGTAACTTTTCTTAGGGTTACTAGGAAGGCAAGGCAGTAAAGAGCATTGCTAGCATCTTGGATAATCATATGAGCCTTGTAGCCCTCCAGATAGTCCAATGGGTCAATGGATTCATCATAAGGTTCCAACTGGGACATCTTGAAGTGTGGTGATATCACTTCTATCATGATTCACCAAGAGAATGGGAATCAAGAGTTGTACTCGAGGGCATCAACAGGACCTCAATTATCGGTTTGGAGCTCTGTAAGTCATTGGTCAAGCTCCTGTAGCTTCCTCTTTAATCATCAAATCAATGGGTCTCTCTGTCCCATCGAATTTCTGCTAAAGTGGAGCCTTCTCCTGAAGACTCCGAGGGAGATCGAGGGCATTTTTCCCTATGTCAACTTTCTTCTCGTCATCAATCTTGTCCTGAACTTAGTTGTCATGAAGGAGTTCGTCGAGTAAGAGAACGCTGATGGTGTGATCATTGAGTGGTGGGCTAATGTCAGGATTCTTATGATAGAGATTGCCAACTATGCCCGGAAGGAATAGCTAGGACAACTAGTTCTAGTGGGCATTGTCGATTACTTGATGCAATTTATTGGAGGCTTTGCACTACTGCAGTTAAGACTTGTACTTGATGTACTAAAATGGAGAATTGTTGCTGGTTCGCCACCACTACTAGCGATGCATCATTGATTTTTGGCTATTGGCTAGGTGGGCCGTTCCATCTAAATGACTGATAGCCCTTGTTGGTGAAAGTATCCTGTACCTTAGCTTTCATTATTGTTTTCTATTTTTCCAAGTGCCCTTTTTACTATTAGGAGACGTCTTCCCCCTACCAGGCATGCTAATATGTTGCGCCAAATTATTGGTAGATGAATGCTGGGGGCTTACTTGGATGAAGCTAAGTGGAAAATAAGAGATGACTGTGCAGCTACTAGAGGCACCTTCCGCTAGGTCCTTAGAGATGTCCTTCACCTATAAACGAAGCCCCTGACTTGAGTTTATTCGGTAGAGGACCCTCTAAAGTGTAAGTTTGTGGAGCTTAGAGAATAAATGGAAAACAAGGAGAAAGAAGTGGTAGAGTTTCCTTATATTGAATTAGCTTTTTTTTTTTTTTTAAGGGTCCTCTCTTACTGGTATTTATAGATACTTTTGGTAACCAAATTCTGTTAGGAGGTAACCTCCTTCTATTAAGTATAACAACTTTTCATTGAGACTAACCTCTTTCTGGTATGAATAGTAACCCGTTGTGATAACTTTCTGTTTCAATAGTTGTGTCCGCTTTGTCCATGTCCCTTTTTCGAACATCTTTGAACAATGACATAGATATCTTAGTCATTGAAGGTGCTTTGGCACTTAGACATCTGTTGTTTTAATCTGCTACACTTATTCAAGAACCAATCGGATCTGAAAAAGTTATTCGAAAGCCAACTAAGTTGAAAGAGCACACAGTCGACTAGTCTAGCTTTAGTCCGGGAGTCACTCGGTGCAGCTTGTTCAGGATTGAGTCACTCGATCATTGTATCTTAATCATCGATCAGGCATCTTAGTTAGCAAGTTCAAGTAAATAGTATAATATATATTTATATTTTTAGTATCATATTTATATCTGTATATATTTAAGATAAATATGAAATTATTTTTTATATCTTATCAATATCTTGTATTCATATTTATATTTGATTCATATTTTATTTAATTTGTATAAGATTGTTCAATAATATACATACATACATATGTATAAGTAAATTAAATAAAAATATAAAATAGATGGCTTACAGTATTGCGTCATCTTATCTGCGTTATCTTATCTGGAGCTTGTAGGAAGGACGTGGTGCGCGTATCGCTCCGAGCCGTCCCTCGGGGAAAATAAAGGGGTCATCATCCACCGTCCATATCTACACACGCAACGCACGGAACGCGTATCGGAACCTTCGAACCCAAGGAACGTGTCCGTCCGTCCGAATAAAATCGGGTGTTCCCTGCTGATTCATCATCCACCGTCCATATCTACATCCCAGTCCACCGCTCCATCGCCGTTCACGTAAATTATTGCCGGCGTGACGCCGTAAGCGGGGTCGCCTCGAGCGAGCACGAGCGGCGGACGATTGCTCCTCTACGCGACAAGCCATCGCCTACTTCCTCTCGCCTTCCTCGCAGTGTATCCAAGGTACTGTGACGAAGGAACGGGCGCGCGCTTTCTCTCTCGTGTATATATATAGATTTGTTTAGATCTCGGAAGAAGGGTGAGGTCGATTTCGCGTCGATAAGCTCGGTTCTGGAAGAAGTTTGGGAGGTTTGATCTATAGAAATCGGAGGAGCGATGTCGATGTTTGATGCCTTCTTCAATAAGGGATTCCAAGGAACCAAATGGTACGGTAAAAGTGTTTAATTTCTTTGTTTCAATCGTATGTCATCATCTTGTTGTTTGGTTCGGATTTGTCCGTTTCCTTGGTTGTTGATGGGAATTTTGGATTCTTGGGGTTGTTTTGTACGTTTTCGATTTTCTGGTTTTCTTGGGTTTTTCATAGTTTTCTGGAAAAATCGTCTTTTTGGATGCTAAAAGAAGGGTGTTTTTTGGGGCTCTTTATGGCGCTTTTGATTGAAGGGTTTTTCAGATTAGGGCGTCAAATTCGTAATTTGATGAAATCGTGTTTTTGGATATAAAGATTAAAATTTTAGGGTTTTTTGCTGTGCTTGTGATCTCATTGTTGTATTGATTGGTTAGTATTTAAATAATTTCATGAGAAGCTTGATTTTGATGAAGTTATGCCTGCCTTATGATGGGGGGATTGATCGTTTATTTTTTGTTAATTTTGTGGGTGATCAGCAAAACACTGCTGAAGCTAACGATTCCAAGAATAAAGTTACTGCGGAATCGGAGGGAGATTCAACTGAAGCAGATGCGAAGAGACATTGCAAAGCTTCTTGAGAATGGACAGGAGGCCACTGCCCGGATCCGGGTATATTTGAATTTTTTTTTGTTTATTAACGAAAACAAACTATACTCTTTTGATGGTCGGGGCGTCGTTAACTAAGCGACAGGGATAAACCCAAAAAACAGAGCAAATGAGTAGTAGTTTCTTGCTGTCGGGAATATTCTTTTTCTTTTTCTTTTTTCTTTTTTCTTTTTTTTGAGAGTTGTCAGTAGTATTTTTGATGAACGATTAGTTAGTGCTGGTTACAGGTGGAGCATATTATTCGGGAGGAAAACATGATGGCAGCGCAGGAGATCATTGAGTTGTTCTGTGAGCTAATTGCCGTCCGTCTTCCCATAATTGAGACCCAGAGGTTGGCTACTTGGTTCCTGATTTTTTTTTTAATCAATCATAGATATGCATGTATTTCTTCTACTTACGCCTCCATGTCATATTGCTAGGAATTATGTTGGTTTTGATGTTCTCTTGTTGACATCTCTTTTAACTTATGAAAACTTACTAATTTCTGAACTAGTCTCATTCTTTGGGATTTGAATTTTACAATCCCACTTCCCATTTAACTAACAGGTGTGTAGCTGATAGTAAATTCTGTTGATTTTTTTGGGCAGTTTCTTTTCTTGAAGAGTTGCATTTGTTTTTCATGAAGTCTGAGATGTATGACTTTGATTAAAATAATATAAAATTGAAAGAATATTTTTCTTAGCTCAGTCTTTTGTGAATGACAATGAGTAGGATTGTTGCATCGTGCACTGTTATGCCACACTTAAAAAGGAAGGCATATTTTTCAAGTAATGATGAAGTTTTGATGCATATTAAGCAATTTTGTCATCATGGATTGATCACAAAAGGCTTCATTTATGTTGCAAGGTTGCTTAGCTGCGAGGTTTCAACTTGCATCTTGCATATCATGATTTATGCTTCACTTATTAGAAGACAAGACTACCTATACTTGAATATGTATACCATCAGGAACTTTCTATGTAGTCGTTTTATCTGAATAATTATTGTTGGTGTTCACTGCTTATTTTTGTGGAATTCAGTGTGTGAGATACTGAAAATGAAGGTTCAATATGGTACTTTTTGTGAATATGCAGCTGTAGCTGGAGTTATTTTAACAAGGAGGCTTCCATCAGAATCAATTGTACGAGATAGTTTAATGTGAATATATTATTTTCTTGGTTCTCATATATATAAACACATTGAATTTCTATAGGAATCTCGAGGTAGATTAACTGAAGTTGGATATCTAGTATGTCTTTTATTATTTCTTATTAGCAGACCGCAGGAAAATTAGCAAGATGTCAGCACAATTCTTGGTGTTCACTGCTTATGTTTGTGGAATTCAGTGTATGAGATACTGAAAATGAAGGTTCAATATGGTACTTGTTTGTGAATATGCAGCTGTAGCTGGAGTTATTTTTACTAGGAGGCTTCCATTAGAGTCAATTGTGCGAGATAGTTAATGTGAATATATTATTTTCTTGGTTCTCATATATATAAACACATTGAATTTCTATAGGAATCTCAAGGGGAGATGAACTGATCTAGTATGTCTTTTATTATTTCTTATATTAGCAGACCACTGGAAAATTAGCAAGATGTCAGCACAATTCTTGGGGAATCAGACTTGGATCATAACTAGCCGAGTAGGATCCACTAAATTTATAAGGACTAATACTCCCATTGATGTTCATTAATGTGGTCAACAATGTTTTAGATAAAAATGTTGGCCAATAGGAGGATACTTACGATCATGTAAGAGTAAACATTTGTCAGCAGTTCAGGACGTTTAAGTAGATAATTTGTTGGATCAGCATGGTTAAAATGGCATGTAGTTGAGATTGCTAACTAGTACAGTTGGTAAAGTCTTTGGGGATTGTTAGCAAGGATCTTGGTTCAAGTCCTATCCTCACCACAATTTAACTGGGATTTCTCCTGTCTTAGTTCCCAAAATTTAAGTAAATAAATGGTGTACAATTAAGAAAGGTTTTTAACATTGCTCCACTGTGACCTTGAGATCATGGGTTCGAACCCTGGAAATAGCCTCTCTACATGCAAGGATACAGCTGCATACATCTGACCCTCCTCAGACCCTGCAGTGGTGAGAGCCTCATGTATTGTGCTGCCCTTTTTTAATTAAGGAAAGTGTATTAGCTTCAGTACTAGAGAAGTGACATAGGAAGATAAAGATGGTATATCCATGTCCCTAAAAGATAAGAGGACCATAGGAAAAGGAAGAAATATGGGAGGTGAAGAAGCTCAAGATTGTGACTGTTGGTGGTATCGAATAATGAAGAAGATTGGACCATACAAATTAGATATTTATTTTGGTTGCCATTGCTTGGGAATATTATTTGTTGGAGTGAGAAACATGATAAACTGGTTATAAATTCAATGTGTCTGTTGTATTGGAGATATATTTATGGAACTGTTAGAACTCTAAGTTGAGCTATTCATCAGTGATGCTGTGGTCCTAGATATCTTGCAGAACCTGTTCTGACATTAGTAGTTTCAAGTGTTTATTTGCATGACACTTATGCTATATAGGATATTCGCAGCAACTTCTTGTTGTTTTTAAACTCTGGTAATACATTTTTATCGCTGCTAAATAATAGAAATTAATGGCTTAAGTATTATTAGAACCTTTTTGATGAAAATTTGACCTGCTGATGTTGACTACCAATAACAAGGTAGAAAGCTAGCAGTACTTGCTATATGTATCGATACAGATTTTCTCAACTTTAACACGTGGAATGTTGACATACCATGTGTGATATAACTGACATTCATATCAAATTGCAGATCTTGTAAAATTGAATAAGTATGAAATGTTATAAAACTTGAAAAGTAACATTTTTTTGCTTTAGTGACCAGCAAATACAGTTCCAAGATATATCCTGATGTTGCCAACCTATTACTAGTTTTCTCAAGTCTAGCACATGGAACATTGCCATGCAATATGTGATATAACTGACATTCATGTCAAAGTGATCATTTCGTGAAATTGAAGAAGTATGAAATATAATAGAACCTGAAGGTAAGGTATCTTTGTTTGCCTTAGTGACCAACAAATTGGGTTACTTGGAACTTTCAAAACTGTTCCATTGGCATCTTTTGCATTTCTATCTTACATGCTATATTCTGATAACAAAAGTTTTGCTTGTTCAACATAACATTATTATAATTTCACTTTAAAAATTGCAAGTTTTGATTGATAGTAATGTCCACTTACAAGCATTGTTTCCTTTAGTGTTAAATGATGAATTCTTTCTTGTTCCAGTTCATGGTTGGTGGATCTTCATCAGAACCATCATGTGTTTAAACCCAGGTTATAAGTATTGATGTCCCGGTAGGCATGCTAGTTATCCACTGTCATAATAAATGCTGAGCTATGCAAAATGGAAAAAAATAATAAATTAAAAATAGAGTTAAATAAGTGCCGTGCCTATCCATTCCAGCTGCTGGCACTTTGCATCATTTCTGTAGGCTTGATTTGGTTCTTCCATGTAGTGTCTGGTCTACATGCTTCCTTTTTCTTGTTACTCTGCACACCCTCCCACCCCCCCAACCCCCCCACATAAAAAGAAAAGGAAAAAAAAAAAAAAGTAACATGCAATACTTCATTTTCCCTCACCCAGAGTTAGGTTGTAGTTGTGTGTTGTATGTGACATTGGACTCAAACTAATCTGCTGTACAAATACAAAGTTGCTTCTATTTAAAACTAATTTCACAAGTTGAGAGATAGAATGCTATTCTGGTTGATTTCATTGAGTCAATACAAATATACTTTCTGTTTATCTGGTAAATATTTCCTTCAATTATTTATACAGTTTGGTACTTTGGTTTATTTTTAATTTTTATATGCCTGTTCGGTTTAGAGCTCCTGGTCTAACCTGCCTTAAAATTGTTCAGGGAATGTCCTCTTGACCTTAAAGAAGCAATTTCCAGCATTTGCTTTGCTGCACCAAGATGCGCAGATTTACCTGAATTGCAGCAAGTTCAGATGTTGTTTGCAGCCAAATATGGAAAGGAATTTGTTGCAGCTGCCATGGAGCTTATGCCAGATTGTGGAGTCAACCGCCAGGTTATACGAACTTTGGAATGCCAGTAATCGGATTTTGGTTCTTTTTTTATTTGCTGCAGTCCTTTTCCTAACAAGTTACTCTTATAGATGATTGAACTATTGTCAGTTCGGGCTCCTTCAGTGGATGCAAAATTGAAATTGCTGAAGGAAATTGCTGAAGAGCATGAGTTAGATTGGGATCCATCTACCTCTGAAACCGAGTTTCTAAAACCACATGAGGATTTGTTGGTGAGTTGGAGCTATTATATTCTATTAGTACTTAATATTTTCTGCACCGACTAATATAAATGTCACAATCTTTAGAATGGACCAAACCACTTCACCAGTGGGTCTACTTTGCCTCTTCCCAAAGAGAAACACGATGAAGCACTATCTTCCAACCCTGTAGAAGAGTCTCATGAAGAGTTGGATTCCAATGCGGGTTTTGATTCCTTAGATCTTCCTGAAGTTCCAAAAGTTTCTGTCCGTTCACCATCCAATATTCCCTCGGCTCCAGAAGTTGTTCCAGATGCACCATCCTCTCCACCATATGACTTTGAAGTTGATCAGAAGGTCAACAAATCTACTTCAAGCAAGACGTCACATGTTCCTCATGTGGAACCTGGAGTAAATAACCCAGAGCCATCAATTGCTTCCCCCTCCACCCCTTCTGATGATTTAGTTGCATTGGGGGAAGACAAACAGTTCATCCCATTTGTTTCTTCTCCATTCTCTTCTGATCAAGTGTCTGCCGAGCAAACTGAGTTGTCACCCTCTCCCCCATTATTTTCATCCGGTTCAGTATCAGCGAGGCAAAGTGAGAAACCTCCTTCATCCTTATTATCTTCTGCTCCGTTATCTGCAAAGAAAAGTGAGTCAGCTTCCTCCTTTTCCAATAGCAACAGTGAGAGCAATGTAGACTTGCAGGATGTATTGGCTGCTGCTCGGGCTGCTGCCGAAACTGCTGAACTGGCTGCAGCAGCTGCCCGTTCTGCTGCAAACCTTGCACAAGTTAGAATCACAGATCTTGTAACAAAAAGGACCAGCAGGACCTCCGTGAGTGTTGGAAATGAATTCAAGGGGGAGGGTTCTCATCAACAGGATGTGACTGAAAACCCAATATTTGATCATCAAGATTCATTTGATCATATGAACAACATTCACAAGTCGAAATGGGGATTTGATGCACCATCTCTTTCTTCTAATGAAGTGCCTGGAGTGGAAGATGGGTCACCTGTTTCAGAGGAACAAATGCCTGAGCATCAACCTGCTCATGTGCCTCGACGATCGACCTCTTTGGAGGATGATCAATATTTTTCATACCCCAATCTGTTCACTTCAGGGGACTCAAATCAAAAATCGAGTATTCATACCTCGGTAGATAATTCGTGGTCTTCTCATGAGTTCTGAGTATGATATCAGAAATATAGCTAGTTTTGCTGCTGCTCTACAGCAAAGTAACTAAAGAGTTGTTTCTGGGGACTGTCTCTTTGTCCCGCATGTTGTAATGCTCGTCTGTTCTTCAAATTGATTGCAATTTTAGGATTTGCAGGTGACTTTTATGTATAGGGAATAAAGTAGTTTGTTTAAGAACTGGTCCATTTGTTTTGATGTTATCTTTTTTGAGTGGCTTCCGACTGTTGTATTTTCGGTGCTTTGCTTTCTTGATGTTTGCTCTCACGCTGCTGGAAGTGGGCTTTCAAATGACGGCATTATTCTTTTTTGAGTGGCGTTATTCTTTTTTGAGTGGCTTCGGACTGTTGTATTTTCAGTGCTTTGCTTTCATGTTTGCTTTCACGCAGCTGGAAGCGGGCTTTAAAATGACGGCATTATTCTTTTTGTGGACCCCACAAAAGCGACTATTGGTGGAAATGGCCGAAAATGCTATTACTTGTACTCCAATGGATGATTTGGAAATTTTTGTACTAAAATAATAACCATTAAAACAGCTATAATGGCATTATAATAAAAAATAATGACATTATATTTAAATCATTTTTTATTTGATAAAATTATTAGTTTTTGGATTGTGAAGCTTGTTTAGCCAAAAAAAAATAATAATAATAAAATAAAAATTTAGATTTTGTTGACCATTAATTTTTTTTCTCCTTGTTGTACATAAAAATTACTGCTACAATTGCTTTACATGCACGTGTAATTGGATTATTCTGATCTTTATCTCTATCTACGTAACTATAAAGAAAAATCATAAAAAAATTATATTATTTAAAAATTTTAATTTCAGCATTCGTTATATTTTTTTTAATCGATTATATGTATTTTTGAATTTATTTTAATAATGGCATGCTATCAATCGGTGTTATATTTTTTGTTAAGATGCTGATGTGGATATGTATTGGTATTGGTATGTCATCCATGTTTCCTAATTCAATGAGAAGCAAAGGGTGAGGGTTTTCTTCTTTGATTCCATTCTCCTCTCTTTTCCTCTGATGGGATTTCAGGTCAGTCATTATTATGATTTACTAGATTGATAGTTGGAGGAGCAAGGTTTCTACTCAGCCAAGCTTCAGCTTTTGTCAAGATCTTAGTTTTGGAAGGAAGAGTATAGGTTTTAGGGTTTATTTGTTGGTGGATAGATGAGTGGCTTGACAGTAAATCACTAATCAAGATATTTTTAGTAATCCATCATCAAGCATCTATCTCGATGATCCCTCATCGAGTCTTTGCATGATTGGTCCTTCATTGAAACCCTCAGATAGTGATCCTTCATCAACCTACTTGAGAAAAAGCTTGAAAAGCTTTTTACAGTAAAAGGGAAAGATGAGATGGATATTATATTTACTTTACTGTTTATTTCATTTATTAGTTATAGTTGTGTTGGCCAATTGGGAGACGAACTATTAGGTTTAGGGTAAATATGATGTCAATTAATATTTAGAATTATTAATTATCTTAATGAATGGCATATTTTATTTTCAAGAAGGAAGATTCTTTCAATATACACATGCATCATGAAGGTACTTTTCAAAGGTACCTATGAGTGAAATATGTATGTGGAAAGGTAGATACATGAAATAACTGTGATTCTGATTTTATTTCATACTCGAGTTGGTAGGCATGGTCAAGGAGTTAGGATATGATAAGATATCAAGAATTTGATATATACTTCCAAACATAAGTATAGAAAGGATATTAGAAAAATTAAGGACAACGAAGTAATGCAAATGGTACTCATTACACTTGAACTTGGAAACATTGTGATGTATATACGTAGAGGCTATAGCTAAAGTAAAGTTAGTTGATACCGAAGTTATAGTACCCATTGCATCTGCTCTAGCTGATGCAAGCAGTCAAATTCCAGTACCTGTAGGTAGTGAGAAGCCTGTAAATGAAGATGCTGATCTTGAGTATATTCCAATAGAGCCAAGTGAGTTTAAAGAGACTTAGACCAATAATGATATAATGACTGAAGAATATCTATATGCCAGGAATAAGGTACATGATATTGGTTTAGTTTCTATTAGAGTAGATGTTGAATGAACAAGGAGCAAATGAAGTACATCCAGATATTAGAATACTTGAGAGAAATGAAGCTTCCAAATCTACAGAAGTTTGTGAATAGTGAATATGAAGCTTCCGATAATGAAATTCTAACTTCGGATAGTAGTGAAAAAGATTAATTTGGATCTAGGAGGGAGAAGAGAGGAAGACACTTCCTACAATCTAAAGTGTGATAATAGGGATGTGAAGTTTGCATTGCGAATGAAATTTGAGGGTCCGAAAGAATTCAAGGATGTTGTTCAAAGGTATGCTATAATAAATTGATACGATATTAGATGAAAAAGAAGTGGTTTGCAAAAGATAAGAGGCTAGATGTATAGAAAAGTGTCCTTGGAAGGTATATGCAAGTTAAATGTAGATCGAGAAAATTTTTGTCTTAAAAATCCTTCTTAATGAACACAGATGTTGCAGAAGTTTGAGAAATAGACAAGCTAATTCTGAATGGTTTACCAAGAAATATGTTAACAAGTTTAGGCTTAATCTTAATTAGCCTATGAAAGAGATGGAAACAAATGTGAAAAAAAAATATGCCATGTCTATAACTAGAATATAATGTTATAAAGCAAAGTGGAAAGTACTGACAATGATTACAGGATCTGTAGAGGATCATTACAACAAGTTATAGTCCTATGTTGTAGAGTTGAGAAGGACAAATGAGAATAGACTTTTAAAAATTCAAGTTGAAATGCAAACTACTAAAAAAAATCCCTATTTTAAAAGGTTTTATATGGGGTTTGATGTCCTAAAGAGAGATTGGCTAGTAGGTTGCAGACCAATCATAAGATTGGAAGGATATTTTCTAAAGACATTTTTAGGAAGCCAACTTCTTTGTGCTGTAGGAAAAGATTGGAATAACCAAATATTCCCAAGAGCTTGGGCAGTTATTGAGGGTAAGTGTGAGAGTACCTAGACTTGGTTCCAAGAACTGGTACTAGAAGATTTGGAATTCATGATGACTATGACTACACAATAATTAGTGACCTACTTACCTTTTATTTTTACTTATTACATATTACTAACCTAACTTTGGATTGTTTGTTTGCCATAGGGTCTTCTTAATGCTGTTAGAAAGTTGATTCTACATGTTGAGCATAGAAATTGTGCCAGGCATATATATGCCAATTGGAAAAAAGTTAATCCTGATCATACATTTAAAAAATGGTTTTGGATAGTTGTATGGGCCACAAATCATGCAAATTTCAATGATGCCATCAAGGAAATGCAAGGTATATCAAGAAAGATTATTGAAAACTTCATGAACCAAAGTCCAACCCTATTTTGTAAAGCATTCATCAACACTTTTCTAAGGTATGACATAGTTAATAATAATCTATCAGAGACTTTTAATGGTTACATTCTTGATGCAAAGCACAAGCATATAATAGAAATGTTGGAGGATATAAATGTTGTATTGATGGAGAGGAAGTTCAATAAGAAATAGATGATGGTAAACTCAAGTGACAACATATATCCAAGAATAAGAAAGAAGGTAGAAGATGCTAAAATGGGATCTAGGTTCTACAACTCTCACACCTAATGGAGAGTTAAAATTTAAAATTAGACTTGTAGATGATAGGTACATTATGGATCTTAATGAGAAGTCTTGCTATAGAAGTTGGGACTTGACAAGCATTCCAAGCAATTATGCAGTCTCATGCATTAATTAGATGAAACAAGATATAGATACATATATTGATAAGTGCTACAATAAAAATGTATACTTAGAAGCTTATATATATCACTGCAGCCATTGAATGGCCAAAGAGAGAAAAGAGACTTCAGGCTTGTAGCTAAAGGGAGTTCTTGCACATAAGGCTTTGAGGGTAGCCAAAAACCTTCAATAACTTAGAATCAACCTATCCATGAAGTAAAGAAATGAAGTTGGAATGTTTATGAAAAATTTTAGTTGGGTTGTCTCGGTTGTCATGTTCTATATGTCTTATTTAGGACATTTTATAGACTTAAAGTTGTACTATTTTGTTCTAGTTTGCTAAGAATGGACTTGTACTATTTTGGACATGCTTGATATTAGAGAAATCAAGTTGAATTGTTCCAATTGATTTGGAAATTTTGTAATGTAATTTATATTTTGATCTGGATAGTTTGTATCATCTACATGTGGTAATGAAATAGAGAGCAAATCTCATTATCTTTGTCTCTGACTTTGGGTTCTAAATTTTATTTTGGTGATGCCCTTTGAATGGCCTGATTTATTAGATCTTGTAATAGTCTATAACATTACTATATTAGTCAAAATATATATACTATAAAACATGATAGACAAGTTGTCACGCCCTGAATCCAGCACTGGGATTGGCTACGCGACTGGCCGCACAACCCTGGGTACACCCTAGAGATCATGCCAGGCCTATCCTTCAATTCAATGTCCAAGCAACGGTAAAGAACAAAATTCACTAATTATTTATTATTCCTAGAATTTTTTATAAAGGTTAACAGGTAGATAAAACTCAACTAAAATTTAGGATAAATCATAAACTAAGGGATTAACACCTAAACCCTAGCTCCTCACTGACCGGTCCCAAAGCCCGATCGATCTTCCAGATCTGTAACAAAGATATAAAAATAGGAAGTGAGCTATACAGGCTCAATAAGTTATCATCATCTTTAATATATGTATAAATATGACAATAACAAAATTACAACATACACAAATCATACATCACAAAACAACCAGCTCATGACAATAAAATGCAACATCACATTATATGCACATTCAAATATAAATGACACGATTATGGATGACCAACCATTTACTTTAATCTCCTAGTCCCTCTGACTATATGACCACAATCGACCCGTTGCTAGCCCTAAAAGATACTAGAATCCTGACTACACATACCGATAAGCAGTCATGTACCAGTAATTGCCCTACTGGAGGTCCGAAAGGAAACTAGCTCTAATATCACATGAGAAAATATGCATCCTCAGCATGTGCCAGCAATCGCAACAAAGAAAAGGCAACTAGCTCCTGACTACGCATACTTTACATCGGTCATATACCAGTGATCGCCTCACTAGAAGCCCAGAAGGAGACTAGATCCTCGTATGATCATAGTCTGACTAGAGAGCATCAATACCAACACACATAACCATGAATGCAATTCAATGCAGATCAAATTATGCTACACACATCTTATACTACACAATAATCATAATATATTTAGCATGTAATACTAGAGATCAAGATAACTTACCTGAAACTAATTCTATCAGGAACACGTGATCTGAACTCTAGATACTCAATAATCATATACTGATAAAGGTAATGAAGGTTTTGATAAAATAAGTTAAATAATTAATCCTGAATATAAATGAGATAAAAGATTCTCAATCTGATCTAGGATTAGGCTCGATCTAGATATCTATTTAGGTCTGGTTGATAAAAATTGGATTAATCAATAAGAAAAATAATTTAAATAGTAAATAAATAAATAAATAGCAGTAATGGGATGGTTGAGACCTCCGGGTACTACTATTTCATCATGAATTGTTGCTGCAACTCCCACATTACCATAATCATCATCTGGACTTGCTATGCCAGGGTGGTGAGTAGGTCCTTGATGTGGGATGAAATGCATGAAGAACATCTACATAAAAGAAAATCTATTTCGGATGAGCAACGATTCAGATTTATATGGCTTATTCTTTCCTAGGAGTAAAGAACATGCTGGGATTGATTACAAGAAGAGTAAAGAGCACTATCCCGCAAACTGAACTCAAGCAAATATAAAGAAAGAGAATCTAAGGGTTGAGAAACCACTTACGATTAGGACTAGTGCCTTCTTCAACAAGTTAGACCTAAAATTAGGGGGTTTTGTACCATGCAATGATCTCTTCTCCATAGTTGGATTTCTCAGCACTCGAGGGGGTTGGTGCCTGGATGAGGAGGCATTACTCTAGCAGATTCATTAGCTTTCAGGTCCGGGATTCCAAGGCAAGGATGACCTCCTCTATGGATCGAGATACCCAGGGGATCCTGCAAGCAACAGAGTTAGAGACCTATAGAAGCAGAGAATGAAGTGGAAAGGAAACTTTGAGTAAAGAGGGGTAGGGAATGGCTATGGAAGATGGATCTTTGAGTGGATGAGGCTTGGCATGGAAGAGTCTTGGTGAGGAGGAAGCTTGTCGCCCGGAGACTTAAAAGAGGAATGCTTGACGGCTAGGGCTTGGAGGAGGAACTCTTGGCAGCTAGGGCTTGGAGGAGGAACTCTTGGTGGCTAGGGCTTAGAAGAGATATTAGAGTTTGGAACTTAGAGAACTAGGTTGGTTTGAATTGAGTGTAGCCTCTTTCGGATTCTGGTGCCCGCACCAATTCTCCCGGGATGGAAGGAGCTCGACCCTCTCGAGTAAGGGTCAATCTGACTCTGGTACCGTCTAATAGGTCCGGATCGATGCGTTGCAGATCCTCTCAAGTGATCCACGGGTTCTCAGATTCTGGTCGACCTTGCCAACGAGCCAAATAACGCTGATGGCCTCTATTCCGGGTAGTAATAACCTGGTCATCCAGAATATGCTTAATCCATTCTCGTTGCTCAAGTAAATTGATTGGTGGATACTCGAGTGAAGGTTCTCTCTCAAGAATTGGGTCAGGTCCAAACGGCTCACTAGGTATTATTGCTGGCTCCCTATACTCAACTAGATCTGAAATGTTGAAGGTTGGGCTAATGCCAAATTCGGGTGATAAGTCGAGCACATAGGCGTTAGGTCCAACTTTCTTTATCACCTTGAAAGGTCCAGCTCCATGGGCATGTAACTTTTTCATGGTTTATGGGGGAAATTGTTTAGGTCTAAGCCTAATCATCACGTAGTCTCCCTCAATAAACTCTTTAACTTGTTTTTGAGAATTAGCCATATGTTTATAAGATTCATTGCTCAAATTAATTTTCTTGCTAATTTTTTTAAGCATATCTTTAACATGCTGTGAATATGACTCGTACCAATACCTAATAAATTATATATTCGACTATGCATTCCTATCGAAAAGAATTTATTAAATCTTTAACTACAACTTTGTGCTTGACCCTTGGTTGGTGGGTGACATGCAAATAAAAATTTTACATGGACTCCTAATAAATGCCATAAAGACTTCCAGAAATAGGTAGCAAATCTAACGTGCTCAAAGAATTTATGTAACCGTTAACCTCAACAAAGTGTAATCAAGTGGTTCTCGATGCATTGGAAGCCTTAGGATGAGGTAGGAAATAAGAAGAGGATTCGTGAAATAGTCCTTGATTAATGGGGATGACCTTAAGGTTTGGGCATTGATTTATGATGGAGACATCAAAACCCATCCGAGTTTTCCTTTTCTTTTTTCATATTTTTTTATTTTTAGTTTAAATTTTTATCCCAGCTATTCCACTTATTCCGGTTATCCTCATTTTATTCCATATTTATTCCTGACATATTTCATGTTTATCCCTATCATCTTCTTCCTCCCAGAATCTCCCAGAACCTCCATTTTTCTTCCCGTCCGTCCTGGATCTGCCACGCCCAACCACCGGTGACCCCAACAACCGTCCACCTTCCCCTCCCCCCCGGCATCCTCGTGGGAACGCCGGCGAATCCCATGGAACCGCCCACGACCGTGCACCCCTGCGGCTCCACCCATGGCCATCCACCCCCTGCTGCTCCGCCCATGCTACGCCCCTCTTCGCCGCCCTGCTCCACCACCGCTCCCTCCCGTTCGGAAAACCCATGGCCAAGCCATCGGCTTCTGAGCCATCTAAGGACACCGTCCGCTCCATGGCCGCCTCCCTCCCTGCCACGTGTCCGCCGTCTCAGCCGTGCCACCGCCGTGCTGCCGCCTTCCCCAACATTGACGTCGGCAAAGCCTCCAAGCCTTCTTCGCCATCCACCCCTGTTCCACGGCCACAGGAAGGAAAATTCTGTGCATGGATCTCATAGCAGAAACAACCTGCACAAATCTCAGAGCAGTGAATCTTCTGCATAGATCTCAGAGTATAGGAGGAATTTGAATTCGAATTTGAATGGGTCAACATTTTCCTCCACAAATGCCGCCCCTCTTCATGGAAATGCCCACTATTTTCTCCACTTATTTTGTTATTTTTGAATTTCAAAATTTTAATTTCAAAATGGCTTGGTGTTTATAAAATAGCCTCCAATCTTTCTTGTAAAAATAATTGATGAATGAAATTTTTGTTTTAGGAAAGAGTGATTCTTTTTCTGCTCCGAGAGGAGAGGGTGTGAGGCCCGATCCCAGGACATGATGTGAGGTCATGCCCAGTTATCCCCCTTCCCATTCCATTTTCTTTATCCCCTTGTGACCTTTGAGATTCATCGTAGCGCCTCCAAGTATCGAGGTGGGTGGAATGCCCTAGAGGTGAGAGGTCTCTTCGTTAGGGTGAGTCCCAAAGTCCATGAGATCCAGATCCCTATCTTCCATCCCATTATTCCTTCGCCATCAAATTAGAAAATCAAAAAAAAAATTAGAATACCCTAATCTAGGTGACTTCTAGGCTCACTGTTCGATCCCACCCCCCCACCTGTCCTGCATCAATTTTGGTATCAAAGCCGGTTAGGATTAGGGTTAGAAAAGAAAAAAGAAAAAAAAAAAGAGAGAAAAAAAATTACTGCAAGCCTGACTCGATGGAGTTGAGTTTTCCCCCACCTCAGGAGAATGACGGGGATATCAAAAATCCGGGTTTTCCTTTTCTTTTTTTCAGATTTTTTTTTTATTTTTAGTTTAAATTTTTATCCCAGCTATTCCACCTATTCCCATTATCCTTATTTTATTCCATGTTTATTCTCGATGTATTCCATGTTTATCCCTATTATCTTCTTCCTCCCAGAATCTCCCAGAATCTCCATTTTTCTTCTCGTCCATCCTGGATCTACCATGCCCGACCACTGGCGACCCCGACAACCGTCCACCTTCCCTTCCCCCCTCGACGTCGATCTCCCCGTGGGAACGCCGACGAATCCTACGGAATCGCCCATGACCGTGCACCCCTGCGGCTCCACCCATAGCCGTCCACCCCCTGTTGCTCCACCCATGCCGCACCGTCAACAGTCGCCCTGCTCCACCGCTGTTCCCTCCCATTCAGAAAACCCACGGCCAAGCCACCAGCTTCCGAGCCGTCCAAGGATGCCGTCTGCTCCATGGCCGCCTCCCTCCCTATCGCCGTGTCTGTCGTCTCGGCCGTGCCGTCACCTTCCCCAACGTTGACGCCGGCAAAGCCTCCAAGCCTTCTTCCCCATCCGCCCCTATCCATGGCCATGGGAAGGAAAAATCTATGCACGGATCTCAGAGCAGAAACAAGCTGCACAAATCTCAGAGCAGCGAATCTTCTGTGCAAATCTCAGAGTAGAGGAGGAATTTGAATTCGAATTTGAATGGGTCCATATTTTCCTCCACAAATATCGCCCCTCTTCATGGAAATGCCCACTATTTTCTCCCCTTATTTTGTTATTTTTGAATTTCGAAATTTGAATTTCAAAATAGCTTGGTGTTCATAAAATAGGGTCAAATCCTTCTTGTAAAAATAATTAATGAATGAAATTTTTGTTTTAGGGAAGAGTGATTCTTCTTCTGCTCCGAGAGAAGAGGATGTGAGGCCCAACCCCAGGACATGATGTGAGGTCATGCCCAGTTATACCCCTTCCCATTCCATTTTCTTTATCCCCTCATGATCTTTGAGATTCATCCTAGCACCTCCAAGTATCAAGGTGGGTGGAATGCCCTAGAGGTGAGAGGTCTCTTCGTTAGGGTGAGTCCCAAAGTCCATGAGATCCAGATCCCTATCTTTCATCCCATTATTCCTTCGTCATCAAATTAGAAAATCCAAAAAAATAAAAAATAAAATACCCTAATCTAGGTGACTTCTAGGCTCACCGTTCGATCCCGCCCCCCACCGTCCCGCATCAATTTATATCTATAGGCGATAAAAGGTCCACTTATTGGAAGGATGAGTCAGCAATTTCAGGAAAGAGATCTTTAACCGAGACTAAAAAAGTGAATTTCCCTTGAGGATACTGAATTGAAGAAACCATATCCTCACTAATTTTTTCTTATTCTTGAATTTCAAGACTAGGCTTTATAATTTGATTATCTTCTAGTATTTCCTCAGGTAAAATCCTAGTAATAGTAGTGTTATACTCCTCATAGTTCTCTTCTTCTAATTGTCCTTCTAATACAGCTTCAGTCTGAGTATTTTCCTGGTCAACTAGTTTTGGGTCTGCCATGTATATTTCCTCTTCAATGTCATCCTTGTGAACAAATGGGATAGTAGGGGTAGGTCGGCTAAGGGAAACTTGACTAGTACTTAGCTTATATCCAGGGGTACTATCCTATTGGGTTCGGGTCGATGGGTTATAGGTCCCCTCTCCTCATAGGACATGGATAGATATTTTTTCCTAAGTTTGATCTTCATAGCTCTCCATGTGGCTATGGGTATGTCTCTTCTCTGACGACATATGCGCTCAACATTTTTCCAATACAACCTAGCTTTTCGGACTAACCTAAGTTTAGCGAATTTGAACTTCCTCTCTTCTGACATTTCATACCATTCAAAATATTGATCCATGTCATTCTCCCAATCAACGTACACCTTAGGATCTAGATTTCCATCAAAGGTGGGTGCATTGAGGCGAATGTTCCTAAGGACTCTTTCTTCTGAATCAATAAAGTCTTGGTGTGGGTGTCTATGGTCATGTTCAGGGGTGGGATCATGGCGATGGGTTCTGGAACGAAGGGGAGTTGGTCTAGTACGGGCCTTACAGGTCTCTTTAAGGGTCCCGATTCGTTCCTTCATTTGGTTAAACCTATTGTTTAGTTGTTTGCATTGTTCAGTCATGGTTTTTAACAAAGTTTCAAGATTTGGGTCCATGGTGACATTTGGTTGGGTTTGGGAACGTTGGTATGGGGTTCCTGATCTAGTGGTCATGCAGCACAGAGACTCATTCTAAGGGTTTCCTAGACCTAAAAGCTCAATGTAGAATGAATTGACTGAGTACAATCAAGTCTACAATTATCCTTTTAACTGGCCAGGTAAGAGGTGGGAGTGTGGGAGGCTCCCCCTACTCTCGCAGGGCCCTAATTAAAAACCACAGTTCCACTTAAGGCGTTTGTCGTTGGACCCCTAGCCTTAGACACCAATTTTTAGGAGTAAGTAAAGAATTGAGTTACGCTAGTCTTAACACAATACCTTAAACTTGACTCGTTGGTGTCTCTAGTTTAGGTTCTTACTCAATTTTAAATTAGGCTTGGGTTAATGCAATGTGTAGTTGGTTATTTTTGGGCCAAGGAAAGATGATGAAATCCTTTCCTTATCTTGTGATAGGATTGCCCTTAGACATCTTAAATATGAATGCACAAGCAAATTCTATTTATCATGAAAACTAAACTATCAAGCAGTTTAGTTTTGTAATGTGCCAGAAAACTTTGGGGTATTCAATGTGCTAAAAAAAAATCATGTAATTTAAGCAATCACTTATACGATCACACATCAAGCAAGCAATTAGCACATCAAACCTTTAACCTAAGAATTTTTACATCCGACCGTAGCTCATTACTCCCATGGATCATGACAGTATACTTTCGTATACCCGCTCAGGAGGCATAAAACCCTAGATCAAAGAATGAAAACAATACAATTTTTTTTAAAAAAAATGAATTTCAAATTTGAATTTTCAAATTTCAAATTTCAAATTTTAAAATTCAAATTTTAGTTTTTTATTTTATTTTTTCGTTTGAATTTTGTTTGAGAATTTTTTTATATTTGAATTTCAAATTTTAATTTTCAAATTTCAAATTTCAATACTATGCAAAATAAGTCCTAATCACCATGCTCTGATACCAAAATGAGACGAGATGAAATGCATGAAGAACATCAGTATAAAAGAAAAACTATTTTGGATGAGCAACGATTCAGATCTATATGCATTATTCTTTCCAAGAAGGAGTAAAGAACATGTTGGGATTGATTACAAGAAGAGTAAAGAGCACTATCCCGCAGACTGAACTCACCTAAATGATAAAGAAAGAGGATCTAAGGGTTGAGAAACCACTTATGATTAGGACTAGTGCCTTCTTCAACAAGTCAGATCTAAGATTAGGGGGGTTTGTACCATGCAATGATCTCTTCTCCGTAGTTGGATCTCTCAGCACTCTAGAGGGTAGGCACCTGAATGAGGAGGCGTTACTCTGGCGGATTCGTCGGCTTTCAGGTCCGGGGTTCCAAGGCAAGGATGACCTCTGTGGATCGAGATACCTAGGGGATCCTGCAAGCAACAGAGTTAAAGACCTATCAAAGCAAAGAATGAAGTGAAAAGGAAACTTTGAGTAGAGAGGGGTAGGGAATGGCGATGGAAGATGGATCTTGGCGTGGATGAGGCTTGGCGTGGAAGAGTCTTGGTGAGGAAGAAGCTTGTCGCTTGGAAACTTGAAAGAGAAATGCTTGACAGCTAGGGCTTGGAGGAGGAACTCTTGGCGGATAGGGCTTGGAAGAGAGATTAGGGTTTGGAACTTAGAGAACTAGGTTGGTTTGAATTGAGTGTAGCCTCTTTCATATTCTGGTGCCCGCACTAGTTCTGCTGAGTCACCAGCGATGAGAGCAGAGGAGTGAGAGGTCCCGGCACTTGGCTAGGATGCTCCTCGCAACGTGAAGAGCATCCGATGTAGCTATGAAGGCATTTTGCACTCGGATGATCACTATTGGGCTCTAAGTTCTAGGAATTTCTTTGACATGATGCATGTCTCCATACTTGGTATGCCAATCTATTGCGAATAAATCACCCTCCTCTGAAATCACAATGACATCGAGAGGTCCCACTGGCTTCTCCAGTAGGATAAAATCCTACTCCTGGATACCTCTAAGATAAAGACCTGCAAAAAGTCCTCATTGATTGATAATTACCAGTGGTGGACTCTCCAACATTCAAGTCAGTAAAGAGGAGAATGAGATAGGCAACAACAGTCAGAGCTAAGAGCCATGATGGTGACTGAATGAGCGTGTAGTGTATTACCTAACCGAGGGTCCCTTCTTACCAATTTATAGAGTTACATGGAATAACTGAATACTATTTAGAAGGTAATCTCCTCTGACATATATAACATATTTCTGATAAGATGTTGAAATCTTATTTTCCATATCTTTTTTTATTGAGATAGTGGCCATTATAGTGATCTTGTTCACCACGATCTTTACATGGAACAGTCGAAGATTGTCTACTTCTCAAGTGTCAGGGATTTTGAGTAGATAGGATAGCATACTACTGGTAAAGGAGCTTTGATGATGTATGTTAGTAGCTAATCAATCCTGAGTAGTTAGTCGGCACTGGCCAATTAGTCGACATTGAAAAAATACTCAATTTGGAAGGTGATAGCTATTCGATCGACTTTGTCTACCTCTTGCTAGTCTTTCTGATTAGCGTTGAAGTAGACTCCACTGTATCCTTTCTAGAAGGTAGCTTGATTGATCTAAATTGGATATCCCAATCTTTCGTAACTAGTAGCACATTTGATAAAAGTAATCAATATCCAGTATATGCTCAATCTAGAAGCTTGTAGCTACTGATCGTGACTATCTCCCTTACCAGTTGCCTGCAAACTTCTTGGTACTTTAGTGCTTTAATCGTCCAATGTTCTTCTCCATACTTGATTGTCCACCGCTACTCCAACTTAATCGTCGGATAGATCAAGGCTAAGCCTGATGGCCACAACACCAAGCAACATATTCCAATGAACCTGTTTACATAGGCAATCAAATTTTCCTATGCACTCAACCTACATTTTCACTTTAAAAAAAAAAAAAAAGACAATCAATTAATGGATCAGCATTTCCATACTACATATGAACATTAGACCTGACTTGAAGTCTTAGGAACCTAGTAAAGAATTTTTTTAAAAAGAAAAATCACAAATTTAAATTTCAGTTGCCTGTACAAAAATCTCAAATTGCGATTGATTGGAGATCTTGGATGACCGTTTTAATGTTAGGTCTCTCTTTTAGTGGCAGAACACACCTAAGAGACACCGCTAGCAATTCCTCCATCACCTTTGTTGCTGCTGCTCCATTGGCAATGTCTTTGTCAAAGCATTCATCTCCCCTTCCTTCTCTGACACACTTCTGAATCCAATCTGTAAGATCCACCGCACCTACTCGGCCGGATATTATATCACTGGCACTTCTTCTGGTTAGAAGCTCCATTAGTATGACCCCAAATGCATATATGTCAGCCTTAAGTGACGGGCATGGATTGCTTGCTGTCGCCAGTTCAGGAGCCTGATATCCGAGAGCCCTTGAGTTTAACATCTGTTGAGCAGTGCCACTCCGTGCCATAAGACAGTGAAGGCTAAAATCTGTCAACTGAGCAGTGTGGTCAGGTTGTTTCAGGAATATGTTTGATGGCTTTAGATTACCATGAGGCAGGCCATGATCATGAAGGTAATACAAACACTGGGCTACATCAATTGCAATTTTTAGCCTTTGGCTCACTGACACCTGGGAGTATCTTCCTGGTTCTGCAGAACAAATCAGAGATACAGATCACATCAGATATGGCAGAATAAGTCATATGCAGTAATACCTGTATTTGCATGGACATATCAAGGATCATATTAATACTAAATGGGCAAAGATAGTGCAGCATTTGGCATAAATAATAATTACCTTGTTTTGCTGGATTGAACAAGAAAAAGTACCATTATAATAGGCTAGTTATAAAGTTGGGCCAACCAGCCATTTTAAAAGCAAGCAACCTTTTTTTTGACAATAAAAGAAAGGAACTTTAAATCACTAGAAAGTCACCAAAAGATTATTGAGTTATATGATAATATCTTAGCCAACATGTTACCTGAGAGAATGAAGTTGATAAGGGGACCTCATCAAATTTCAGTCCTATTGATCAGATGTTTAGTTACCTCAAACCTATTATATTTTCATACTTTGCTGGCAATGAGCTTCTGTTGAGATCTAATGTTTACGAAAGTAGGACATGATTAATTCTTCCAAGGCAAAGCTTACCGTATCTTATGGAAGACCCTTTAGTTATCCTGAAAAGGGTGAATCTGAAACCCTGGAAAAGGGAACAAATAGATGTTCTTATTGGATGCTACATGGCATATACACATGTTCCTATAGGCAGGGAGGTGTATCTCTAGTATACCTTTAGATAACTGAATGTCTGGGAGTTTTCAGGTAAATTCTTCAGATTTATGGGAACAGCTTGGCTGGGTAACAGTTTCGTGTCTCTTAATGATGCTTCTTGGAAAGGCTGATAGGATATGCAGTGGCAGCTTGGCTGGAGCGCTCTTTCTCAAACTTCTCAAACAAGTGGTTGTCAAGCACTCCATGACATTACAACAATTACAAAGCAGAGTCTCAATTCAAACACCTTCCAACCTCACAACCAAAAACTACATGATAACTGCTTTCTCAAAACCTTCATTATTTGGAACACAAGATAAACTAAAGATGGTACCAAAAAAAAAATTAAAGATCAGAATTGGAGCTACTCAAAGACCTTTAGTGTTACATACTTGACAGGTTGTACTGTAATTTATGAAAACAAGAGTACTGAACAGGAGGCAGAATAAGATAGCAACCCCTCTCGAAAATGTCTACTTAAAGTTGTAATAGATAACTTACTAGGAAATGGATAAGTGCCTCACTTTCTATCCTTAAATATATGTAAAGAAGATGGAAAACAATGGCACATAAAGTACACTAGCAACAACTCTCCCACACAACACACACACACACACACACAGAGGCGGCAATAGTAACGAAGGTCTCTAATCACTAAAAACAACAATAACAATTCCATATCCATTGTTAAATTTACACCACTTCAAGCACCTTAGCCACCTAACTTTAGATCAACTGGTTGTCTTGTCCCCTTAACTTTCTCCTTTGCTAAGGTATCATGACAGTATAAAACTGAGGCTTTGGATGGTATCATCCTTTTTAGGAAGCACATTTTATGTTTGAATGATAACCTTCATCAAATATGAAACATTGCTTCAGGGTGTCCTATTGAATATGTCCAAAAAGAGGAAGAAACTATTGAAGATACTTAATATTCCTAATGATAGGATAGAAACCAGCCAAGCAAATCAAAGTATGCCAGTACAGGAATCTCCAGCAAAACACATAAGGTTCCTTTTGTCAATTGAAATTTTTATTTAAATCTACATAGAGTTAAACTTACATCAAACCAAGAATATGTCACTTTATCCACCTCTCTATATCGCATTTCTTTTAAAACCTTGGCTTCTTTTACTCCTTTTCTATCATAATACAAAAAGTATACACATTACAGCATCTCCTGGCCCTAATTTTAATGGATAGCTCCTTTATGCTTTGATTTCACTACTGCATTCCATGCATTTTATGTTATTTCTAGTGGTTTTAATTGTTTTTCTTTCGAGATAACTCAATTTTGCACTCAAACTTATTATTATTTCAACATTATCTCTACAAAATCATATGACCAGACAGTTTAATTAATAATACTGACTTCATCTATCAAACCTGAACTTGTGGTCACAGAAAAATAGTCTACGTTGGAATGCCTGGCAATTTATTTCAAACAGTGTAAAGCAGCAATATCCATTATAAGTTCAGAGGAAAAGCCAGTGAACTTTCATTTAACTTCCACAGAACCTTGAACAATTGCTAGCAGGTTGAGAGCTAACAACTGTGAGGATCAAAGGAACCAAATGAAACTAGCATGCACTGAAACCATGTTCTTTGTTATATCCCAATCTCATCTTTTTCATTTATTAGTCAAGAAACTAAAAATGATTTCAGATATGGCAATGAACTATTACAAGGCACATAAATGGAATTCTATGGTTCTCTTGGTTGAAGCAACCCAAGTCTACTCAATTCCAGTATAGTATGCCTATGCCCAGGTCATTCTATTTGAACCAGTCATATTTTGCAAGAGAAAGGGCAGAGGCCAACAGATTCACATTGACATGCACTAATAATTCAGGATATGGCTTGAGGGAGCAATTTCTTCTCTAGAAAGAAGAACTTCTATCCTAATGGAAAATTCACAAAACATAGCAAGTAATTGAAGCAAGACAAGAAAATCAGAAGAAGAGAACTTAATTTTAATAAAATAGGCAGAGAACATTGATAAATTGAAAGGAAAGACAATTTCAGAGAATCTAAGATGTAGAAAGTCTTACCAAAAAGATAATCTGCCAAGCTATATCCATGAACATAATCAGCTATGATCAACCTTCCTTGCTCTGTTGGCCCCCAATAGTAGCCCCTCACTGAAATGATGTTTGGATGTCTAATGGTTCCTATTCTTTTTGCTTCCTTTGCAAACTCCTTTTGCTGTTTCAGATGACCAGAGTGCAATAATTTGATAGTTAATACATGACCACTATCTAGCATTGCTTTATATTTAGTGCCAAGGTTGCCTCTACCAAGAATTTCAGCTGGGGCATGAGATAACTCATCAGCTGTGAATACTAAAGAGTCATCCAAGAAAAACAAGTCACCAACAAGTCTATCTGGTGAGTGTACATGCCCCACTGCAGGTTGCTCAGTTAAATGTGAGTCAATATAATGAGCTGCAGATGGTAATGGCAATCCCAAAGAAGATTTGCATTCGATAGTTGAAGGGGGATCTTTTAACCCACCAAGCTCCAGAAATGCTGAATCACTTCCATAATTGGAATAGCTACATGCTGCAGTATTAGTTACTAAGTTTTCTTGCCTAGATGTTGATCTGGAAGTTGATGCCAATAGATGTTTACGTGAGAAACTAATAGGAATAGGTGAAGAATCTTTTGCTTCAGAATCATGAGTGTAATGAAGGTCAAATCCCAATGGATCCACATCCCTTATAATAGCAGGGCCTTTAAATCCACTTTTTCCACAGTATTGTTTACACCACATCTTTTGAGCTGCCAACAATACAAAGAAAATCAACATGACCACCCCAAAAGAGCAAACAATAATTGCAACCCAGATACTGGTCCTGAAACGACTGTGTTGGGCAGATCCAGTGTTGTCTTCCAATGCATCTGTATCATCTGGCAAGACCAAAAAAGCATTCCCAGGATGAAATGAGCTACGTGGAAACCTCTGCAAATTTTCAGGAACAGGGCCTGATAAGTCATTGTAAGAAATATTGAATACCTCTAGGCTTTGCTGAGGCATTTCTGGGATCCTACCCTTAAAATGATTCATGGATAGGTCAAGAAATTCCAACCCATTTAGCTCACCAATCTCCCTAGGAAGCTCTCCAGAAAAGGCATTTCTTCCAAGATCAAGCAACTTAAGACTTTGCAAACTACCAATTTCGGGAGGCAAGGAACCACTTAACTGGTTATCAGATAAATCAAGACTCTCAAGATGGTTATAAGAAGGCAGAACCAGTGACTCAATTGAATGTGGGCTTTCAAGTGTAAATGGTCCTGTAAACTGATCTGTTGAAAGATTCGCACTTGTCAGAATTGATGACATAAAAAAGCTTGGTAAAATGGGACCAGTCAACATATTTAAACTAAGATCAACGTCAGATAATGTTGGGCAGCTTCCTAGTACAGGAAGGGAGCCTGTTAATGAATTATTGCTAATCTTGATGGATATAAGAGACCTGCATAGAGGAATATCATTTGGAACGCTTCCTGACAGTGCATTTGAACTCAAGTCAACAATCTCCAATGAATCTCCCCAGTTCTGCATCACTGACAGATCATCAGATAACATATTTTTACTCAAATCCACTGAGATGCAGCTCCCTAGACTAGAAGGCAATGGACCTGATAGTGCATTCAAAGAGAGATTTAGAACTTTCAAGGTTGTCGAATTAATGGTTCGAACATAACCTGCACATAGATGGAACAAAATGTTGAAGAATGTATTGTTGGGATAATAACCACATGTCGACTAAGAATTAATCATAAAAATATATTTTTTTCTATCACAAGTTGAAATATCTTCTGATAAATCTAAAGTTCAACGCAGAAAGTTAAGATAGTCAAATGTAACCATAATTAAAAAAGATTGCATGACAATTCATTTTTCCCCTTACCAGTCCAAATATCACCCCACAAGTCAAAAATACAGTCGCAGACTGTATGAGCAACAGAACTGCATCATGTTTAATTGAATACAAAATGTGACGTAGCTACCTGTAAATCTATTTCCACTGAGATCAAGCTCTGTCAATGACATTGCACTCCCAAAGAGCTCTTCTGGAATTAATCCAGAAAGTTGATTCTTCCCCACCCTCAAAGTTTTCAAATTGCGCAAGGAACCAAACAGGGGAAGTTCCCCAGATAGCTGATTGTTACCCACATCTAAAACCTCCAACTTCCTAAACAACCGCAATGAATCACTGGAAAAGAAGCTTCCATAGAGCTTATTAGAGCTCAAATTAGCATATTTAACCGCGTTTGCCAGGTTAGAGAGGTTCCCTGATTCCATGAGAAGCCCTCCATAGAATTCATTGCCACTCAAATCCAGGTACTCCACATTCCTCATCTCGGAAAGAACCGAGCCAATGTGACCCCTCAGGCCATTGGATCTCAAGTCCAGCTCCTTAAGCCCCGGTAGATTCTGAAACCCAGCAGGGAAATCCCCAGAGAAGTCATTGCAAGAGAGATTCAGATGCACCAGGTTCCAGAGCTCGGCGATGCGGCCGGGGATCGGACCGTAGAACCGGTTGCCGGAAAGGTCCAAGCGCTGGAGGGAGGCGAGGGAGCCGAGGGTGGGGACGAGGCGGCCGGTGAGGAAGTTTCCGGAGAGAGAGAGTTCGCGAAGCGAGCGCATGCCCGCGAGGGTGGCGAACTTGATCTCCCCTCTAAGGCCGAGGCCGTCGAGGAAGACGACGACGACGGCGGCGCCGAAGGCGTCGCAGGAAACGCCGTGCCAGGAGGAGGGGCAGGCGGGGGACGAGGCGCCGCTGTAGTTGGATTCCGGCGGCTGAGGCGGAGTCCAGGAGGAGAGAACGACGCCGGAGGGGTCGGAAACGATGCCCTTCTTGAACTCGAGGAGGCAGCCGACGTCGTCAGAGACGGAAGAAGGGAAATGGCCGAGGGCCAAAGGGAGGAAGAGGAAATAGAAAGGAAGGAGACGGAGATCCATCTATCCTCTCTCTCTTGTCCTTCTAACCTCTTGGGGAAAGCGGTTCCAGAAATAGAGAAACCCTAGAGATTTGAGAGAAAGAAGGACACTGGAAGAAGAGAGAGAGAGTTGGGGAAAGGTGGGAAAGAGAGAGAAGTGGGCGGGGGAGAGGAAGTGCCACAGTTAAACCGCAGGCCGTTAAATTTAACAATACATATTTCGTCAAAAAAGAGTGATAAAAATGGAAAGGAGGAAGTGAGAACGAGAGGGACAGGAACGGCAATAAAATGTAAATTCATGATACCCGTTTCGATTCGATTAAGCTGGATAGATAATAATTTAACTGAATTTAGATCGGATTCGAGTAAAATTCGAATATTTAATTTTGAATTTAAATAAAAATTGAATAAATATATATCCGATCCGAATCCGATCCAAATTATTTTAATATTTAAATATATATATAATTAATATATATTTTATTAATTATAATTATTAGTTATTAAATTTTAAAATATTTAAATTTTATATCTTAATCATTATATATATATATTGAAAATTTTTATTTCATCATATTTTATTCAGGATTAATTCAAAACAAGATCATAATTAATAATTTATCAACTTCATAATATAAATTTTGATGGGATATGAAATGAAATGACGTTGGATTAAAAATATAGTTAAAAATTATTTATTTAATGCATATATAATTTATAAAATTATAGATGATTTTAAAATTGATAAAAATGAAAAATATTTAATATGACTCAGTTGGGTTCGGGCCGGATAAATCCGATTATCTGATATCCAATTGAGATGGATTTGGATAAAAAAAATCCAGTCTCGATAGTGTTTGGACCGGTTTGGATAGTGTATTAAATATTTGGATTTGGATTTGGATAGTTATGGACCCGGCCCAAATCCGGTCCATTGCCAACCCTAGATAGAAGGGTAACAAGGCGTTCCAGGCTACCGCAAACTGTTAAATTTATTAATATACATTTTCGTTAAAGCTAAAGCATATTCTAAAAATAAAAAGGAGAAATTATAAAAGGATTTTTTATTAAAATAATATTATTTTAATTTATAATTAAAAAAATAGGTTTTTTAAATTTTATTTATCGGGTGTTTTTGGATGAGGTGTGGGTTGAAAATCAACAAGAAATCGTAGGTACAACTGCTTTCTCCACGTTATTTTTTTCCATTTCAAGTTTTAATAAAAAAAATAAAAAAATTTTAAAATTTCTAAAAGTTTTTAAAAATCTTTTAAAATTTTTAAAAAAATTTAAAAATAATAAAAATAATAATATGATATTATAATATGTTTTATATGATAAAAAATATTTTATATTCTAAAATATAATAACTATATTATAATTTATTATATTATATATTATAACATAGTATAAAATTTTTAAAATTTTTTAAAAAATTAGAAAAAAAATTTAAAAAAATAAAAAATAATCAACAGGCCAATGCTATCCTGCGCTAGCCTGGTACCAGTTCGGTCGATTGATCGGTATCAGTCCGATTTCCTACTCAAAACTGGTGGAGGATCCTAGCGGCCAGACTGGCGGTCAGATCTATGATAGGACTGGGGTAGGACCGGTGGCAGGACCGACGACCGGATTGGTGGCCGGACCTTGGCGGCCGAACCGATGGCAGAACTTGAGGATGGACCGGTGGCAGGACCGATGGTCGAACCTTGGTGACCGGACTGGCGGTCGGATTTGTGGCAAGACCGGGGCTAGATGGGTGGCAGGACTGGTGGCCAGACCATGATGGCTGGACCGGTGGCAGGACCGAGGGTCGGATCAGTGGCAAGACCAGTGGCAGGACCAGCTGTCGAACCAGTGGTCGGACCCTAGTGGCTGGACAGGTGGCCAAACCCTGGCGACTGGACAGGTGGTAGGACTGACAACCGGACCGGTGGCCGGACCAGCGGTCGGACTGGTGGCCGGACCAGCGGTCGGACTGGTGGCCGAACCCTGGCAGCCGAACCGGTGGTTGGACCAGTGGCAGGACTAGGGGTCGGACCGGTGGCAAGACCGACAGCCAGACTGGTGGCCGGACCTTGGCAACCGAGCCGGTGATCAAATTGGTGGCAGGACCGACGGCCGGACCGGTGGCAGGACCGACGGCCGGACCGATGGTTGGGCCCTGATGGCTGGACCGGCGGTCGAACCAGTGGTGGGACTAAGGGCCGGATCGATGGTTGGACCCTGGTAGTTGGACCGGCGGTCGGACCAGTGGTGGGACTCAGGGCCGGATCGATGGCAGGACCCTGGTGGCTGGACCGGCGGTCGGACCAATGGTAGGACTATGGGTCGAATCGGTGGCAGGACCCCGGTAGCTAGACCGGCGGTCGGACCGGTGGTAGGATTAGGGGCCAAATCGGTGGCAAGACCGGTGGCGAGACTCTACTGGTCCGACCGCTGATCCGATGACCAGGGTCCAGCCACCGATTCGACCGCCGGTCTTGCCACTGGTCAGGCCTCAGTCCTACCGGACTCCACTAGTATGACCGCCGATCCGGTGACCAGGGCCAGCCATCGGTCCGACCGCCGGTCCTGCCACTAGTCAAGCCTCAGTCCTACCACCGGTCCGATCGCCGGTCCGATCGTCGGGGTCCGACCATCGATCCGACTACCGGTCCTGCCACCAGTCTGGCCCCCAGTCCTGCCACCAGTCCGACCGCCGATCCTGCCACCGGTCTGGCCCCAGTCCTGCAACCAGTCCAACTACCAGTCCAACTACTAGGGTCCGGCCACCGATCCGGCCGCCAGGTCTGGCCATCAGGGTCATGCCAACGGTCGGCCACCAATTTTGAGTAAGAGATCTGACTAACACGGGCTATCGATTGAACTGGTACCGAGCTGGCAACCAGATGGTATCGATCTAGTGATTATTTTTTATTTTTTTATTTTTTATATTTTTTTAAAAAAATAAAAATTTTTATACTATGTTATAATATATAATATAATAAATTATAATATATTTATTATATTTTAGAATATATAATATTTATTATAATATGAAACATATTATATTACCATCTTATTATTTTTTAAGTTTTACTAAATTTTTAAAATTTTAAAATATCTTTAAAAAATTTTAATAAATTTATTTATTTTTTTATTTTTTATTAAAATTTAAAATGAAAAAAATAAGCAACATGGATTTTTCATTAAAATTACATGTACAATCTACGATTTTTCACCGCTTTCCACTCCAACCCAAAAACATCTGGTTTGGTAAATAAAATTTAAAAAAAAATATTTAAATTATAATAAATTAAAATAATATTATTTTAAAAAAATCCATTATAAAGGGTGCACGGTGCACATGGTATTGGGCTTCATCAGCGCGTGCATAAATATATCCTGCGTGCGTGGACCGGGGGAGGTGCATACCGTCAGCCATAGCCCGTACGGTGGTGCACCGAGATAAATATTTAATAAATAGGACCAGAAAATGCTGTAATAGATAACGTACGCGACCGGATATAACTTGATTTCTCGCTATTGAAGTTGTTCTCTCCGTACACATTTTTTTAAAGAAATCAATCCATAGATCGGCCAGTTTGGGAGCTGCAGGTTCTAATAACCTATTTTTCAAAAAAATGTTATTATTATGGCAACTCCTTATTCAATTTTAAGGACACCGACGGATAAACTGGACCATCGGCAAATTATCAACTAGAAAGAAAATGATCAAGCTAACAACTAAGAAAAAGATGACTATGACGAAGATAACTAATACGACCACTACACCGATTAACTGCAACATCTTAGATCGAAAGCTATAAATGACCAGACGCGACTGACATAACATCCTTTTATGCATGTTCATCGAGTATTTACACTATAAAAAATCAAACTATTAGCGACAAACATTACCGATGGCTAGGTAATAAGTGGATTTACAGACAGTAATTATAACAATAGAAAATGGCATCACTAATCGTATTAGCAACAAGATAGTTATCGCTATTAATTTTTAGAATTTTAAAAAAATTATTGTTGTAAAAGATTATTACTGACGGTGATTTAATTATTAACGATGATATTTTGTCATCGCTAATAAAATACTTAAAATTTAGGTATTACTGATAAAATTAATAGTGACATAAGTTTGCCGTCGATAATACTTCTATTACCGACAGTAAATAATCATTAGTGATGGTATAATGCCATCGCTACTAAAATATCAGAAATTTAGGTATTACCAATAAATTTAATTGCGACACAAATGTGCTTCTCATTCAAGATTCTTGGAGTTTAAATGCAATTGTGACGATGATAACCTTAAATATGGAAGAGAAATTTGATAAGTATTGGAAAGATTGTTCTCACATTCTTGTCATAGGGATTATTCTTGATCCAAGACATAAGATGAAGCTTATCTAATATTGCTGTCAAAAAAATCTGTAATAATGGTGATCGTGCTTCAATTAAAATCGATAAGATATGTGATGTTATTCAAAATCTTTATGATCATTATATGATTTTATATGGTGCATATGGCTCTCATGTTCAAGTAGAAAAGATGGTGTCTACATCTCAAGATAGAGGAGATGAGAGTTTTTTCATGCAAGATTATGAAGAAGTTATCCAAGAAGAAGAAGTTGAGCAACTATCTAAGTCAGAATTAGATATCTATTTAGAATAGAAGATACTTTATACGCTTTAATTTATATATATATATATATATATATATATATATATATATATATATATATATTAAAATATAATTCAATATTGGTAATAAAATAACTTGTGAAATATTTTATTTTTTAAATAGATTCATCTATTAGGAGATTAGAATTTTGACATTCTAGATTATTAGAGAATTAATGAATTAAAATGTCTAATATTGTCTAACATGGTTCATAATATATTAGTAATTCCAATGTCACCATTGTATCTGAGTCTGCCTTCAGTATTGTTGAAGGATTTTAGATGATTTTCATGATAGCCTATCTCCTGATAGGGTTAAGGCATTAGTATGCACCCAAGATTGACCTCAAGATTCCTTACCTCATCTTGTATGTTCAATTTTTAGAACATTCATAAACTTCACATATACTAGACTACTAGTGCAATCTAGACGTTACAATTTTTAATTTTATAATTTTTTCATATATAGATGGCCCACCGTCTCATATGAACTACAAAATTGAAGATTACAAAATAGCTATTATTATTGATATTGTTGGTTAGCTTATGCTGGTAATAATCTTCGTAATTATTATATTTATATTATTTATTTTTATGTTAAAAGTTCTTGATAATGTGACTAGTTGGTAATGTAACTTTTATCTTAGATTTGATCTATGGTATCATGTTCAAATGTGAACAGGATCTAAAATCAGAACTCAATTATTCTTTTTGAATGCATGACCATTAGGGGAGAGGAAGCCGTTGAGTAGAAAACCTCCATGCACTTTACTTTAGAGATAATATGCTGTTTGCAATTATAATTATTGATACCAGTTTTGTGGTGCTTTAACTTCTTAGATTACTTGATTTTTATATAATGTTGCTATATTGTTACTTGTTAGTTACTAAAGTTTTGTTGTTGAACTCTGCCATGCTATTATTCAATTATCCTGCATGGGTTCGATGTTGCTCATTATTGTAGATATCTATACTGTTTAAATAATTTGATTACTTTTTTAGTGTCATCTTGTGAATTTGACTACTTTTTAAATTTATCTTCTTGAATTATTCTCTTTATTTCAATGGCTCCTATAATTATCTTCAGTATGGATGTTTCACATGGCTCACTTGGTTGGTCTAATGTGCCATCAATTGCTGTAGATAATGCATTAACATAGTTCTGGACAAAGAAAGCCCAAACATAGTTCAAGGATGCTGGATTCCATCACAAAGTTTTACATTTTCTTGGTTGAATGCAATTAAGTCTTTGATTATTGAGTTTGATAGCTGGTATATAGATTTTATTTGCTGTCTTTGTCCATTTATACCTTTCATGAACTATTCTTGGCTTGTTATACTTGATCCATCATGTCTTGGACTTGCTACTATCATCTTTTCACTGATATAGCAGTGCATGCTTATAAAGAAGAAAGGAGGGGTGATCACTTGCAAAGGTTCGAGTTGTCAACTCATTGTTTCCATGAATTATCTGATGATTATCTTGTATTTATGAGCACATTAATGTGACACTGTTACATCGATCACCGATATGTACATATGTAGCACCTGCAGCATATAATGGTTTCAGAAGATCAAGAACCCTAATTACAAGGGCAAGTAGAAGGCACCAATGATTGGCAATCCAGGTTATTTCTTTCTTTCTTAAATATGTTCAAGTCTTAAAGTTGCACCATTGCTTTCATATTTAATTACGGGAAGTATGTGGGAATGTTTAACAGATTTCAAAGATGATGCTGACCTCTATGTTTCCCCCATCTGAAATATGTGGCAATTGAATTATGGCAAGAATGCCTGCCTTATAATAATTGCATTTTATCTACTAATAAATATTTAGTACTTAATTTATTCATCTTAATAAATGCTTTGATGTTTCAGGTCAAATCAGGAACCTTGTTTGACAACATTCTGATCTATGATGACCCTGAATATGCAAAAAAAGTTTGCAAAGAAAACATGGGGAACACACAAAGATGTATGCTGTGAATTCTGTCCTAATTGCAATTGTTGTTTTTTTCTATCAAAATTTGGACCTTTTGCAATTGCTTGGACACTTGTAAGCTGAAAGGCAGCTTTTGATGAAGCGGAGAAGAACAAAGAAGAGGAGGTGCATTTGCTGATTTTTAATTTTCTAAAACATGTCATCCTTTAATTTACCAATTTTTAATTTGCTGAATGGCCATCTACTCAATAGGAGGAAGCTGATAAGAGTGACATGAATCTGATGTGAGTTTCTAATAGTGGTTTTGTCTATAGGGATTCCTGCTATCTACATGTATGAATGGTATTGTATAAAATGTTTATTTGTTGTAGGATGAGAAAGAGGATGATGTTGATAATGGTACCGAGGAACAGGAAGATGATGCAAGCCTGCATGTATGTTTTCTCCACACCCTTCTTTCCCCTTCGATGTAATTTCATCATATAGTGTTCTAATAAGTTCAACTCGCATCTAGATTCAGAAACACAAGACCATAAATTTAAGCTTGTTTTCCTTCCCATGTATCTTCATTTTGAGAAAGAGGAAAAATTTATCATTTGTTGATGGCATTTGGAATAAAAGATTAGAAGAATCATATGCATGACTATTTTATACTATCTAATATCTGATTTTTATTATGATCGTAGCAGATACTTATCTTATATGCTTTTTTGTGCATATGCAACACAAAATAACTACTAGACAAGATATGTTGCAAAGATTTTGATTCATCTAGCTTGGTGCTTGCAAGATTCCTTGCCAATTTCTACTGGCTCCCTGACAGTATATAGAAAGACTATCAATGCTGCATACAAAAAGTGATAAGTTTGAAGAACTGTGTCTTGACCTTGATAAAGATGAAAAGGACAAGCATGATTTGCCAATTAATAATTGATCCTCTGTTATTTGATTTTTTTGTAATTATCTAGTAGTATTATTGCTTGGATGTTACTCAAGTAAAAATTGCAACCATTCAGGTTCTCAGTTGATGCACTTCAGGGACTCATTTACTTGCTTTTTTATATATATGATTGTTATAAAATTTGCTTTTTGAGATATACAACTCATCACCTGGACCAGACCCGAACTAGACTTGTATGTTATGGATTGGAGCCAGGTTATACATGGATCCGACCTGACCCGAATGGTCCATTGGGTCAAGAAATTTGATCATGGATCCAATCCAACCTGACCCAATTTTTTTATTAGATTGGATTTGGATCCAATATCAAGACCTAATCAAGGAACCAGATAGGGTTGGAATCAAGCATGACCCAGTCTGACCTGACCTATTTGTAGCCCTAAGCCTTATAGCTGGACTAAAGCTTGCTAAGGAACTCAAAGCAATGAATCTCAGGATCTTTACCGACTCCTAGCTCATATTCAGTCATATCACTAGCGAGTACGAAGCTTGGAACTCGACTATGAACTAGTACCTTGACAAAGTGCAGACCCTTATACAAGCACTTAAGTACTTCGGCATATTCTACATTCCCTAGCATGAAAATGCCCAAGCAGATGTGCTTTCCCAATTGGTGACTTTAGTAAACAACTTTCATGAGTATAATTATATTAAATACCTGGAGGCTCCTAGCATCAATAAAATCAAGAAAGTCCAACAGGTCATCCATGAATCGAGTTGAATGGATCCGTTCATCAAGTTCTTGACAATAGGCATCCTACCTAACAATCATTCAGAGACGAAGATATTGAAATGAAAAGATTCTTAATTCATGATATTGGATGGACAACTCCACAAGAGATCTTTCTCATTGCCTCTACTCAAGTGCTTGTGATGTACTGATACCAACCATATACTTCAAGAGATCCATAAAGAAATCTATGAGAATCATCTAGGGGTAGATCCTTGGCCTACAAAGCTCTAAAACAGGGATACTACTAGCTTATCATGTGAGAAGATGCCATAAATCTTGTTCAAAGATGCAACCAGTGCCAATAGTACGCTAACATCCAGTGATAGCTAGCAAGTCAACTAACTCAACTCTCTTTTATCTGGCCATTTTCCAATGGGCTATAAACATATTCGATCCATTTCCCCTAGGTCTATTTCTCCTAGCGATAGGCCAGCGAAAGTTTCTAGTTGTCGCCATCGACTACTTCACCAAATGAGTGGAAGTAGAATCTTTGGCGCACATTATCCAGAGCAAAGTTAAGAATTTTTTCTGAAAATCTATCATCTACTGATTTAAACTTTTTTATATCATCATCATTGCTAATAACCGATAATTTGATAATCGAGCTTTTAAGGACTTCTATGCCGAACTCTACATTCAACACTGGTTTACATCTATTCGGTATACTTAGTCAAACATGAAAGTTGAAGTCACGAACCTAACAATCCTGCAAGGGCTAAAGACCAAGCTGGATAAAGCTAAAGGTAGGTGGACGAAGGAGCTATCCAAAATGTTATGGGCATACCAAACAACTCCTTGGATACCAACAAACGAATTTTCCTTCAACTTGGCTTTCGACACTGAAGCTATGATCCTAGTCTAGATTGGACTGGGTACCATGCGGATTGAGCTCTATGACAAGTCAAGCGACTCAAGCCAACTGAGGGTCGAACTTGACTTACTAAAGGAAACTCGGAATCAAGATTATTTGAGAATGGCCATGTACCGATAATGAGTTGCTTGGTACTACAATACTCAAGATCAAAAGCTTTCTACCTGAGAGATCTTATGCTGCGATATGCAAAAGTCTCAAGGTCCACTAAACAAAGCAAGCTATCTTCAAAGTGGAAAGGATCTTACCAAGTAGCCAAAGCCTTTCAATAAGAAGCTTTCAAGATCGAAGATCTTAATGAAATGCCAATACCTTAGACTTTGAATGTCAAGAATCTTAGAATGTATTGACAGTGATGTATCAATACTTATTTGGCAATACAATGAAAATTCTCTCCAGCAACATTCCTAAAAGTCTCATCTTGATGTTAGCTTAGTTGTCCAACACCGGGACTAATGAAGCCTACTAAACTCTCTGGCTGCTTAATACTTGATTAACTATGAAGATGGCTGCATTTTCACACCTCCATCTCCTTCAATGGGCTTCTCGAGCCCTCCGACCACTTAATACATAGCTGACCATGAAAATGACTGCATTTTCACACCATCTCCTCCAACAGGCTTCCCGAGCCCTCCAACTGACTAATGCCCATTTGACTACGAAAATGGTTGCTTTTTCATGCCTCCATCTCCACCAATGAGCTCTCCAAGCACCCGAGCCACTAAACATCTAGTTGATTATGAAGTGGTTGTATTTTTACACCTCCATCTCCTCCAATGGATTCCCTAAGCCCTCCAGTCAACTAACACCCAGTTGACTACAAAGATAGCTATATTTACACACCTTTATCTCTTCTTTTTGGTTGCTTGACAACCAACCAAGGAAGAAAAATAAGCACCAAGTTAGTTGACTTATGCCTAACTAGTCTACGGTGATGATCAAAAGATACCCAGATATAAAGTTCTTGATAATCGACTGATACTCGGTCACCTGAAAAAAATGTTGACATAAGTGACAATCAACTTTCTACAATTGAGTTTCAAAAGAGAACCAACTTTCTGTAGTCGAGTTTCAAAAGATAACCGACTTTCTACAACTAGAAAAATGCAAGTGTTATCATCCAAAATTCGATATTCAAGGCCGACACTCAGGCTACACTAACAAATACTTGACCGACTAGGACTTGCAAATTTCACAAGCTATCTATTCAACTGAGTACAAGGGTGTTGCCCAGAAATGGAGCCCAAGAGGGGGGGTGAATTGGGTCTTTTAAAAATTTAAGACAATAAAGAGAGTGACTAGTGGTGCTTGTGAAAATGATGAACTCAATGCAAGATATTTAAAGCGGTAGCAATAATTAAAAGAGCAAGAGAGGAAGAGAGCAATCACACACAAACACAAGGTTTATAGTGGTTCGGTGCAAACCTAGCACCTACGTCCACTCCCCAAGCCACCCTTGGGTATTTCACTATAATCCAAACAAGATTACAGTTGACTTATTTTTCTCAAGGCTCATAAGTCAAAACCTAAGTTGGTTTTATCACTTAGGCTTACCAACAAACCTTAATAGTTGTTTTGTCTTCGGGCTCACAAGCTAACCCTAGTTGGTTTTATCCCTTTGGCTCACCAACAAACCACAATAACCTTCTTTCAAGACACCCTTGAAAGCAAGGTCAAATCACAATGTAAAAAATAGATATACAATTTTAATACTAAAACAAACTCTCTTCAAGAGTAGAATGGAATCTTTGAAGCTCAAGTTGATGCTTTGTCTTGACTCTTCCTTGGAATCTCCTTCAAAGTGCCTCTTTTGGAATGAAGTAAAGATGGGCTTGTAGGCTTTTCAAGGAATCAAACTATAAGAGGCTTTTGATGTAAAGTATTTGAGAGAATATTGGTTTTTTGGCTTTTGAGTAGACTTGAATGCATTTCAATACACTTCCTTGTCTTTAAAATGAGGTTGGTGGAGGTTAAATACACCAAGAACCTTCCAAAAAATGGTTTGTGACCGTTGGCACCTCGGAAATAGCCATTTTGAGCTTGAAAAGTAAGTTCTGCAAGCCAGAAAAATAGATCCGTTAGAGCTGTCAGGCTGCAAGTGTCGACACTTGGCTGTCATGTATCGACACTTGGCTGTCAAGTGTCGACACTTGATTTCTAGGTGTCGACACTTGAACTTTCAAGTGTCGACACTTGATGCACAGGTATCGACACTTGACACAAAAATCCTCAAATTACAAAGTTCTGTATTTTCAAAATTCTCAGGCCTTGAGTCAACACTTGGAAACCTAAGTATCGACACTTGGTGTCGACACTTGGTTCTGGGTGTCGACACTTGGCGTGCCAAGGATTTTTGTCTGTGCCAAATGCTGAAGTATCGACACTTGACCTTCCAAGTGTCGATACTTGAGACTGAAAATCTCATATTCAAGTGTAAACAGCTTTAAAAACATAAATATACACTTTGAAATTTAAATGAATCATAAACACATAATATTTAAACATTTAGATGCCCTTTTTCAATGAAGAGGATGTCCGGATTCGTGAGAAATGTTCCGTGCCATTACGTGCCATGAACCATAAGTTCTTGAGATTTTGAGGTGCTTTCTTCCTGAAAACTCATAACTTGAAATCCTCATTAGTATACAATATGCACTCAATATTTTGTTATTCATCAAAATCACTGGATGGAGCCAACAAAGGAGAAGGGTCATTCGGCCTAGGTTGCTTCTCTGACTGAGTTATTTGACTAATCGCAAGTCTATACCACGGTCGAAGCTAGCACAATATAATAGACCATGGTCCTGTCACCATGGTTCGCTAGTAGATATATCAAACTACTAACATAATAGAGACGCAACGGATTGATAAATGTCTTATTAAGCTGGCTTTATATATAATTTTAATTATGTTGTGCCAACTCCATTATATATATAATAATTTAAATTAGAAAGTGATCAAGTGAAATTTACATCTGATACATTCTCAATTTCTATATAAATGGATCCAGTTGTTTCAATGGTAATGCTAGTTATGAATGGTCAATTGCAAGAATTGGCTGGCTTTGAAGAACAAACAAACATGTAGGACATGTTTTACGGTCAATTTTCATGTCTCTGATTACTTTTGGATTTGGAAATTTTAATGTCTTGTTATTCCTACTTATGTGTGATTCCTATTACCCAATAAAAGCAATATCTATCACTGGTTCTAGGAAAGTCTTTGTGCACCGCATGCGGTGCGAGAAATTCAGCGTGGCCCATACCATGCTTTTTTATTGGTCCAAATGTATTCACTGTAGCATGACGGGATGGGAGCTGAGGATGACTAGCATTAATTACTATTCAGCTTTTATTTGAAATTTTTGTCCAGACCAAAATACCTTTCCCTTCAATCCCTTTTCTGCAGGGATGTCGTAGGTTCTGAACTAGGTGTCGTAGCTTCTGAACTAAGATGTTGTAATACTGTTTCTGGTTTTAATTTATATTTTCCTGCAGGGGTGTCGTAGGTTTTGAACTAGAGTATTGTAGCTTTTGAACTAGAGTGTCGTAATACTATTTTTAGTCATTTTTGAACCAGGATGTCGTAGATTTTGAACTAGGATATCGTAAGTTTTGAACTAGGGTGTCGTAATACTGTTTCTAGTCATTTTTGAACCAGGATGTCGTAGGTTTTGAACTAGGATGTCGTAGATTTTAAACTAGGATGCCGTAAGGGTATTTTGGTCTAAACAAAAATTTCAATTAATGCTAGTCATCTCAGCTTTTGTCCCATCATATTACAGTAAATATTTTTGGACCAATAGAAGCGTACGGTGCAGGCCATGCTAGATTTGCTGCACCGCACGTGGTGCACAAAGAATTACTCCTAGTTCTAGAATAGGGAGAGTGAATTGGATAAAAGTTGTTACACTATTAATCAATACAAAGGAGTCTTTAAATAATACATAGGAGTATTTAAATAATGTAAAAGATGGAAACAAGTTTCTATAACAATGTCAACATATGATCAAGCATAATCAATGTCCCGCACATGTAGTGAAGGTAAAAGATTTCCATCGACGGATATACCTGCGCCAAGGGACCACAAAAGTCACAAGACATCACTCGCACAACCAATGAGAGCATTTTACTAGTGTCTAACTGATGAAATGTTAAATGGTATTGCAACATAGGTGATTTATTTGGATTATTGGATGGATGTCAATGAATGCATGATTTTGGTGAAATAATTAAGGACATTTATGTAAATTCATAAATATATTCCTATTCTCGATTGATTTTTTTTTTTTTTTTTTTTTTTTTTTTTTTTTTTTTTTTTTTTTTCTCTTCTAGGGCTGAGATCCAAAGGGATGCATGAAACAAAAATGAGCATACCAAATCTTTAAAAGAAACAATTTCCAATGCAGATTGTCTAGGCCGTGCATGCACCGATCACACCATTTCCATTTTCTGGGTCAAGGTCAGTCAGCAACGTGGCACACAACTTTTCTCAAGGAAAGAAAAAAAAAAAAAAACTCTCAGAAGAACACATCTCAAATCTCTTTGTATAATCTGCATTAGATCTACTCGTTGTCCGACACAAGCACTTGAACTTTAATCCTTGCCTCATTTGACAGCCAATTTGCTCCAATATTCCCCTCATGGATATGACAAACCCTCATTTGTTCAAATTATGTCATTGAATTGAACAAAGAAGTTCACAAAATTGGCAAACAAAATTATTGTCAAATTGTTTAAGTTCAGTATCATCCTAAAAACAAATATTGACATGGCACTGAAGAAAGCTTTGATGGCTGAGCTGCACCATACATCATGAAATGATTCTACAAGAATCCACTACAATGTAGTTCCAATGCTGAAGATGCCAAACATGTAAAATCCTCAGTTTCTGAAGTGGCTTTTCAGTCACCTTCGTCACAGTCAAAACCATTGAGTCATGGCATTCCCTTACGGTACATATATAAAGAGATTGATGCTCTTCTATTACTGTGACAGGATCTGGAATCAAACACCATTGTCTCTCACGTTTGCCCAGCTGATTTCAGCAATGACAGTCATCCTGGAAAATAGGCATCCATGGATCAGAGCAGCAACAGGACCTCACCATGAAACCCTTATTCTGGCTCTTAATTGGCAACCGACTGTAAGGGCCAGTGGCATCAAAAGTTCCGATATCCTGTTTACCCACTTGGCGCTAGAACTACGGTACTGAAACAACTGATTCATCATCTAAACTTTGATAGGTAGTATAGCTGTCTGAGCTTCAATCCGGAATACAGTCTGTGTTTAGAACAGGAATACCATCGTTGCTCTTCTCCTCACCCAAACCTGATTCATTAACCAGAGAGAATGATTTTTCTTCTGAGTTACAGTGGGCACCTCTATTGTAGTTCTGTCCCCGCCAAATCACAATTTGCTCCTTCTCGAAAGTGACAAGAACACAAGGAACCAAGTCCTACATCCAAATACCAATGAATGCCAGTCAAATCTTAAAACATTATCTGACACCAGAAGAGACATCAATTATATAACAACAAAGTAAACACCCGTGATGAAACAGCTAGCTCATAATCAAGTAGACTATATTCCTATCAATCATCCCTTGATCACTAGCCAAACATCAGCATCAAGCAAGAAATTGCACCACTAATCATCTAGTCTGACCCCTCAACCACACTGGATCATCTGAAAGAAGCAGCCACTTTTTGTCTCCCACTTCTTACATGTAAATGAATGTTTAGCGAAGCAGGGAACTGCAAGAATGAATCTAAGTCCTATTAGATCCTTAAAGATCAATGACCCATGTGATGCATCACATAGTTGCTTAATAGGCAATATGTCTATGAATCAAAAAATTGCCAAAAAACAGAGAGATTTTATTTCATAGAATGTCAATATCGTTATTTACACATTATCATCATTACTAAAGAACACTAACCATGCTATAAACGCAACACATATAACAAGCAAATAAAATGAGTTCATCTAAAATATCAAATGCAACATAAACGAAACCTATAACCAAAAAGAACAAACAGTTGATGGTAAAGCACTACATGGACAGCTGACCTAAGAATAACTGCCACCTGCTATTAACCATAATCACCAACTGCCATTTACATATATGGTCTATCCAAGTAAAACTGAAGTCTTCACTAACTGTTACAAGAGTCAATCACCATAGAAATGTTAAATGTTTTTTAGAAGATGAACAAACAGCTCGCATATATCTTGAGAGCTATTGCACATACTTATGTAGATATGAATTTCAGCCCCCACCCAAAAAATATATACAGACATGAGGGAAGATATAGAAGGCCACGAGCGACATATTAATCAATAAACTCTTTCAAAGATTAGAAGACAATTTTGGATGAACAGATTAAAATCTTAAGCAGGCTTTATTCATATTAATCAATAAACTCTTTCAAAGATTAGAAGACAATTTTGGATGAACAGATTAAAATCTTAACCAGGCTTTATTTACTTTCTGTAAGCTAGGAGGGAAGTCGGATTACCGCATTATATTCTTACCCTGAGCTTGACCCCTATTTTCTTGTAGTCACTTTTGTTCAGGCCCTTGCAGTCTATACGAACTAACTCATCAGTCAGAAAAGCATCTCGGACCATTGGTACAAGGCTAGCATAATAACCATTTTTAGCTGCAAAAACTGCAACAAATGACAAACCGTACATATGGTTGAAATGCTAAAAATAATACTTTGGAAGAAGCATTACAGCATTACCAAGCTTTGTCAAGGCAGGAACAGCAAGGCCTCTTTTCCTCATTTCCTTTGTTACCTCAATGGTTAATCCATCAATCACTGTTTTAATCAACCTCGGATAAACTGGTTCATTAGGCTTCCACAACATTAACGGTATTACAGGCTTTTTCTTGGGATTATAGTGCCTTCCTCTGTACAAAATGATCTGACCACCATGCCTGTGGATGATCAAACCACCAGTCTTTTCCTGAAAGTATTGCATCACATGCCTTGAATGACTTAGAGGAAATAGTGGTTGGATAGAAAAGTTAAATCAGCAAAACAATAATGAAAAATAGTCAAAGGTATCAACTTGAAGAGGGAGAGAATTTGTTGTTCATGAATACAGATCACATACTTAGACAGATAATGCATGAATCCACAGAATGCCATAAACAGAAGCTAGCTCAATGTCGGCCATAAGCCTAGCTCTATAACTACCTGAAAAGGCGAGTGGGGCCAATTGGGCCCTTCAAGGGATAAGGAAGAGCCAAACAATCATAAAATTAACTGCCACCCCCATCTGTTTGACGCCCTCAGTGTACTAAGTAACAAAAAGGAGGGGGGGGTGGGGGGGAGGGGGAACAAATGTAAGGAAAATTGAAGACCTGGCCCCAATTCCAAACCAAGTTACAGTTCCACAGAAAACCTGAAAGAATAATTGAAATAACATAAAACACAAGAAAATAAGAGGATAGTGATAGAAAAAAGAGGTTGCTTAGATAACCCATTTATGTCAAGCATGACAATTATGAATGCCTCCTAGAAAAGGGGAGCAGCCAATGAAACAGGCAAAACCAATAAATAGAATGATATTAAATCCAAGTTCCTTCCTGGATCCATTAAAAACTCATTACAATATTCACTCAAAAAAATCATCAAAATACAAAAGATAGTATCAGATAGAACTTCCATAAGATCTTTCTCCTTTCCTTTTAAGCAAGTTAAAGCTTTCTTGCTTTTTGGAAACTGAAACATTTAATGATTCAAAAGGAAAACAATGAAGGAAAAATTGATTACCTTATTTGGAAAGGTATGCTTGCATTTTGCAACTATAGCAAGAAGTTCAAGGAATCTACATTTAAATGAAAACATTGCAAACAATTTTGCATCCTCCAATTCTGCTTAAATTATCTCATTCTGAAAATAATATTAAAGTCACTGAAGACCATATCAACTTAGGTTTAAGAACATTCTTGAGCTGCTTCAACAATGTAACACACAATTAGGTCATTTATAACACACCAAGACCAGTTTTAATCTGTGCCCATTGATTATCAGCCTCTATCAAACATCTAGAGCTTTCCCCCTCAAACTAGTTCTTGGTTTTGTAAAAACCACAAGAAGTAAACATAATCTCAATTAGAAAGAGATTCTTCTACTTTTACATATTTAATGATAAATCTGTAACAAAACTTACTCTAGTATTCTGTTAGGTGAACTATGTTTTTGCTTGTTATTCTGTCCTGATTAATTCATGAAGATACTTAAAAACCAGCTTATTAGATACTGAATAACACAATTTATACTGCCATGTTCGGAAGCATCTCTTAGATTTCTGTGCCTTCTTCTCTAATTAATCCACATGTAATTTTCTACAGTTATCTATGTAATTTTCTTAAAGAATCAAAAGCAAGGGGTAACTTAAGACTGCTTCCATTTTAGCATGGCCTACATAATATATTGCAATATCTTCCTTTTCACTCTATCGAAAAAAGTAGGGAAAAAGCCACCTGTAGATCAGAGATCATGCCAAAGATGTTCACATGACAATGTTCTAAGTGAGAAACTAAATTTAAAGTAAAGCTAAAATAGATCAGTAACAGTTTTCCCCAACAATCATGGATATAAATTTTGGTATGGGTGCTTAAGGAAGGTTGGCGTAAAACTCCAATACGATTCATAATTTCAATTGCAATGACATGATAAGAAACCTCATCATTCAGATCCTTGCTCTATGTAATTCCCTTGAAAAGATTAAAAAGGAAAGAACATTAGCAGTAAACTATAAATGTCTCGGAAAAGAGATATACCTCAAGCTGTGTGCAAACATTTTGCATATCAACAGTGGGCACACCAAGACACTTTATTCTAACAGCCTCAGCATGCTTCCAATTATTGTGAATATCATTTAACATGTTATGGGTAAGGCCATCTCTCCCTATATATTAAAAAAACAGCATTGTCAAGTACAAATATGTTTTAAAAATAGACATAAAAAGCATCAAAATAAAGAAAGAAAACATGTATCATGCACCATTAAGGATTGGAAAGAACTAACTATCAGTAAGCAAGTAAGATAGACCTGGACTCATGCTTACTCAACTTGATTCAGTTCAATATATTCTAAATCTGGATACATGAGTCAGATTTCTGTCCCTCACTAAACTTGAACCTCCATCATAGGAACTAAATTTAAACTGAACTTGCCCCAATTGAATATGATATGCCTGCAGGGAGAAATATAAAAATCCAGGCCTAGCCCCTAAGTCTTAACAAGACATGCATCAAATGATTAAGCAACCTGATAAGACCCATCAAGTGAATAGTATCTGGAAGTGAATCCAAATCTTGGCCCAGTTGTATCGGATTAAATTCAACTTGGACCTAGCTCCAAGCATACCCACTAGCTAAAACAGAAGGCCATGACTTTGGATAGATTCGGAAGCACGAAACATTGGCCATTACCAGGTCAATTGGTGCTCTTTGCATGCACAAATGGCCACAACATATATAGCATTGCTTCAAAGTTCATATCAGTCTTCCCTTATGTGAAGTGTTTCAGTGAAAGTATAATATTCAAGGTATAGCATATAAACTAAAAAAATGATATACACACATGCAACAATTATCATATTCCATGGTCTTTTCTTTGTATCATCTTTCAGATCATTATAATATTATCCTAAAATTTAGTTAAGTCAGCTGTTAAGCTGCCAGAATGCTGCTATAAATTGCTGCTCTGGTGATAGATAGATTTTGTTCTGCTTTATCCCAGGTGATGTGCATATCTGACTTTATAAACACAATTTCTTGAAAATAGAAAGGTGCCGCCTAAATCATTTCATTGAACCCAATCCCGCCACTTAGTTGAGTCAATGTCATATGGTCTGATATTATTTGCAAATTGAGCACTAAAAAAAAAAAGAGTGATACCATAAATATGCCCCCAAAGTGGTAAAATTTAAGTTTTTATCTGAAACCATTCCATGTTTTGCAAGTCCATTCCTTTATTCTGATTGACCACGGATAGGAGAATCAGATTAAATTAGATAGAGATGAAGTACATAAAAAAGGACCCTAATTGACCAAACAAATCATCTAACGAGGGAGGAATAAAACGCACCCAAATTAACTTGGCGCTTGGTCCGATTCTTTTGGCATTTTTCTAGCAGAAACGCCCTCTCCGCCGGCGTGAGCGGCTCCCCAAGAATCCTCTCCCTCGTCTTTCCCCACTTCTCCTCCAACTCCACGTTGCTCGGTCCCTCCTCATCCACAGATCTCACAATAGGATCAACCGCCGGAGCGCAAACCCCGGTCCATGGCCGATCGAGACGCCCGGGCCCGAAAGGGGAATACTTGGGCTCGCGGAGCCCGATAGGCTTCGCATTGGGGCTGCTCTCCGTGTAGCTGAAGCGGAAGTCGAAGGGGAGGTCGGAATGGAGCGGCTTCTGGCCGGTCCGGTCAAGGGACGACGGCGGCCTGTAAGGAGGCTTCTTTTTCTTCTTGGCCTGGCCTCCGCCACGGCCGCCGGGGCTAGCATTATGGTTTTCGGGGATAAGAGACCGGGGGGCGACGAAGCCGTAGCGGTCTCGGAGGATCGAGAGGGAAGGAGGGGAGGAGGAGAGCAGGCGGCGGGAGACGAGGACGGAGGAAAGGGTTCGGCTCTGGCGAGAGAACAGATCGAAGACCATGAGAGAGAAAGAGAGAGAGAGAGATTAGCCTGTTAGGGTTACCGTTCAGTTTACCTGGCTGGCTACTGGTTTTTAAATGGGTTGGGTTTGGGCCAACTTGTACACTTGGTACCCTGATCCAAGTTGAGGCCGACGCTGCTTGTAGGATCCAAAATGATCTCGATCATCTTGCCGACCACACCCACATGTAAAGGATTCATTCATATGCTCACAAGTACTGGACCATTTTCAACTTAACTCACAGGCATGAAACTCGTAGCACGAACGCAAACAAAGTGAGATGTACATCGATCATAATGGGAACCACGGATCAAGGACAGCCTACAACCGTGACAATTTTGCTCAATCTCCAGCGCACAAAAGTCCATGGCACGGACTCGATTTGCCAGCTACCTAACCTTAAACACTTTGGCAGCTCATACACCGGGCAGTGCCATGGGACCCATTCCTGGCACCAAATTAGGCTACAATGGGGATAACATTTCTGTTGTGCACCGCATGATCCTCCGTGCCCCCAATCTTCACCGCTGTATATTAGCCACATTCATTAAGCATGCATCTCCAAACACCATCATATAAAAAAATATTGGGTGCTGGAATCATGCGACGCACGCAGTGTAGAAATAATTTCTCGCCATAATGTCATGAATGATGGAGTTGCAGTTTATGTCCTCAATTTTCACACGTAGCCTGCAAGCTGGCACGGAAAGTTATTTTTGGATTTCTGAGTATTTTTTTTAATAATAAATAATATGATTATTTGCTATTGAATGAACGAATTGTAACCAATATTTTTTTTTTTAATTTGAGCCTCGTAACATTTTCCGCATATCACCGGGCCCAGGGCGCGGTCGGATTCTATCGACTCTCGACGGTGCCTTTCGGAATGGTCTTCGACAGTGGTCCTGCAGCGGGACGCAGGGGGATCGCGCTCGAATTCTGTCCGCGTCATGGGCGACAAAATTAGGCGGCCCAACTGGGGAAAGCCGATCCCGATCTATTGTGGAATTAAGGAATTGGTGTAATTCGAGGGGAATCGATGTTATTCGCAGAACCTTGAGCATTCATCGATCGCCACATCAAGGAGACCTGGCTTTGGTGACTGGTTTGGGTGCCGTAACTTTTTCTCCACCCGGACGAACGGCTTCCGAACTTGTGGCCACGGCGGCGGCGTCCGACACCCTCGAACCCCAGGAGCCAATGGGAAGGACGATGCCAGGAAACTCTCATCCCTCCATGCTCCCACGTGGCCGAAGCCCAGCCACTTCTCTCCTTCCGACCTTTTACTTCGCTCTCCCGCTTCCCCGAACTCTCCACCATCGCACTTCACCGCCATGAAATACGATTTCTAGGGTTTTTGGCCCAAGAACCGATCGAAACCGTAGCCGGATCCCCGCCGCACCTTCTAAAACCCTAGCAATGGCGGTCTCTGTCGCTACCTTTGCTCCCGCCATCCAAGAGCTCCTCTTTCTCCGGCCGGAATCCAGCGGGAGACTTCATGTTCCGCTTCTGAGGTATCGGTTCCAGAGCCGCCGCCGCCGCCGCCTGGCGACGTCATGGATCGTTCTCCGATCGGTCTCGGAGGAGAGGGTTGCTGTTACTGACGTCTTGGGGGAGGAGAAGCGAGAGGATTCGGTGGGGAAGGAGTTGGATGGGTATAGCTGGAATGGGAATGGAGGTGGGTTCGGGTACGAGGATGTGTCCGCGAGTACGAATGGCAGTTTGGATGCGTATTTGGAGGGAAATGGAGCGGGTAATGGGAGCTTGGTGAAGTATGTTGGTGGGAATGAAACGGTCGGGGAGGTGGTGGATGAGGTTTCGGCGGAGAGGAAAAGGAAGAAGAGGGTTGAAGATATTGGGAAGGAGGAAGCTTGGTTTAAGAAGGATGGACAGGAACCCCAGGTAGACACTTTTGTTATTCATTGCTGTTGTTTTCTCTTCTTGATTTTTTTTTGACATAAATTTTATAGCTTCATCAAGAAGAAACAAAATGGTGAACTATCATTTGAATTACCTGAAAAAAAAAATGTTCGTAATTGCCCATGGCTGGAAATTTTTTTTTTTTTGTTTTGTTTTGGTTGGGGGGGGGGGGGGGGGCGCGGATCAACTATCGAGCACATTTTTCTCAAAAAATAAAATAAAATAAAATAAAGCATGTGTTGTCGAGTTTGGTTGATTAAAGATCTAAACCTGCTGATAGCTTTTAACTTCCATAAACTTTTAAATCTGGGGCTCAATGGCTGTTATCAAAATGGATGTGTTGCTGCATGATACTCCAAGTTCCAAATCTTTTATTTTTGATCCCGAGTTGTGTCTTTTCACGCGAAAGAAGGATTCACCTTTGTTCGTGCGAAACCACCATTGGATCACCCACCGCACATATCTCAAAGAGCTCCAAACCCCATCATTCATCTATCAGCACAGATCTCAAAGCAAGCAACTGATGATCCAAAGTGGATTCACATAAAGGATGGTGTATGTACATATTTAGGAAACTTTCTTTAGGTTTGCATCGAACACATGAGAAAGATCTGCTGTTGCATAATCATTTCTGCTTTCTGTTATGCACTGACCTCTCTTTTCTTATTTTATCATTTGAGCATGGAAAGTAATATTCTTAGATTTCACCTCATTTGTCTGAGCCTGAAGAAGCTAGGACTTCAAACCTATTTGTTACTATCTCATAAAAAATAGGGGAAAAAAAACTAATGTTGCAATCACGATTTGAAGTCTCGCGATCTTATCAACTTCATGTGACCGAAAGAAAAAGATACGAGAAGAAGTCCTTTGCAGCTTCATCTCTGATCACCTACAAGATAGTGTGACTTTGTTGCACAGTTCTGGTTTTCTTTGTTTGTTCATCACATATTAAACCGCATAGGGTTCTTGTTGATATCTATCATCATAATTCACCAATTTAAAAATAATGAGTTCTAGCTACTCCCTTTTTTCTCACCTCTTTAAAAATAGTTACTTTTGTTGTCTTTTGCAGGTCTCTGTTGCACCTGGTGGACGGTGGAACAGATTCAAAACATATTCTACAATCCAAAGAACTTTGGAAATTTGGGGGTTTGTTTTCACTTTTCTTTTTAAGGCTTGGCTCAACAATCAGAAATTCTCTTACCAAGGTAGGTTTCTTAAGTCCTAGTTGAAAGCTTTACCATAGGTTTTCAGGATAATTCTTTTGATATGGCAAGGATCTTATGCTTTGATGCTGGAATGGAAATTGTAATTCATGTGACTATTTGACATTTTGACCCTTTGACTGTTTATGAGCATTAGTTGTCTGATGTGGGTGTGGGATTAGAAGCAAATGTGAGAGCAGGTGCCAGGCATTTGGTAAAGACATACAAGAAGTGTGATCACAAAGTAAAATATCATTACAAAGCACAGCTTTTTGTGCCCCTTCCCTTCTCCCTATTCTTTTGCTTTAAAGTTAACCTATGACTGAAAGCAGGCAAGACGAGGAAGGGTATTACACTTATCATGTTGAGGTGATCTCGATAGAATCATGTTGACAATGGTAAGTGGTATAGACAAAGGAAGCTAGGAATCATGTAGAAGTTTTAAGCAGGTGCAGCTTTCAACACGGAATGCATCTCAACTAACGATCTGATTTTAGTTTATTGAACCATGATGAAACAAATAATTGCTTCCACTGGCATGAAGTCTTACATGACAAGATTAGTATGATGTGGCTCACTATAGTTTACTTATGGATAGCATATCAACTTGTTATTAGACATTTAACCATGGAATGAGCAAGTTTGTTGCCAAGGATGTTTAGAAAGGGAAGAGAACTTTTAGAGGCTTCTGAGCTGATAGTAATTTCCATTCATTCTATAGGACATACTGTATTCAAAGTGCTCATACAAACCTTAGATATGCATGACATGCCTCTTGTCATTTTATATGGTATGGAACACTAAAAACAATCACCTAGAGGAAGATTCATTTCTAAAATCTGTGAGGTAGGCATAACCATAACCATGAAGCCTTGTTCCAGTTATTTGGGGCTGCTTTGTAAATCCATCTGCAAGCATGTCTATTTTAGGTCTATCTGTAATGTTAGATCTGTAAGGTAGCAAGAGCAAACTTACAGCAGAATGTTGAAGTAGTAGACTGTATTAGGATCCAGTGCTGTGATAGTCTTTGTGAACATGATATTATAAATATTACTATCATTAGAATGAAGGAGAACTGTTCTTGTAATCAGATTCATTTTAATAAGATGCATAGACAAAATCATAGCCACAAGCTCTCTTTCAAGTAGGACAAGAAATATTTGTAAAATGAAGTATATGAGTAGTGCAGATATTGGAATATCTGAGAGTGATAAAATTATCATAGAAAGTGAAGTTCAATTGATCTGTACTTTGAATGTTTTTTTCGTCATTAGAAGGTGAAGAACATTTATGTTCTTTAGGCTCAGTTATTTTTAGAATGCTTCACAATGTTATGCTTCATGTCATCATTTTTGTAGATAAAATAACAATTTTCTTTCCAAGTCTCTTTTACATAAAATAGTTAAAATTATTCCATAATGAACTAATGTTTATATATTTATATGATTTTTGATTATTTATGATAATATGATAATGTGAACTATCATGATCTTAAACAATGCAATTTAATTGTTGCATGTGTCTGAATATACAAGTTTTCAATATGCAGGAGGAATGACAGAGGAGAAAAAAGTTGTAAGGCGGAAAACCCTTGCTAAGTGGTTAAAGGAAAGTATTTTAAGGTTGGGCCCCACATTTATTAAAATAGGGCAGCAATTTTCTACAAGGGTGGACATTTTGGCACAGGAATATGTGGAGCAATTGTCTGAGCTTCAGGTCAATATTTTAAATGACCATTCTCTTTGTGTACATTTTACACCACAACATGGCTTTGCATGACCTGCTTCTGACACATAAAAATATATACTCTTATGTTTTTAGTTTTCCATATGCATCATTGTATGTTAACCTTATCTTCATCTTAGTTTTGCACATTTATCATATTATGTAAACATAAAAAAATATAATCTACAATAGAATGACAAAAAATGACACTATTAGTTGTAGAAAAATATAATCTACAGTAGAGCGACAAAAAATAAGACACTATAAGTTGAAGATCAGATGAGCTTTGAACAATTTGTTGAATTAAAACATATTTATCAATGCTCAATACTAATTATTTATACACACTCACAATTATGCAGGATCAAGTTCCTCCATTCCCCTCGGAAACCGCTGTGTCAATAATTGAAGAAGAACTTGGAGCCTCTTTGGACAATATTTTTGACCGTTTTGATTATGAACCTATAGCTGCTGCAAGTCTTGGTAATATCATGGGCTGTTTTTAGCTAACATAGTGAAGAACCGTGAGGCTTTGAATTAAAAAAAATCTTTTTTTTTTTTTGAAATTACTATTGTTACAAATTTATATAGCTCATACAAAAATATTGAGCAATAATTATAATGTATTTCTTTTTGGCAGGCCAGGTGCATCGCGCGAGCTTAAAAGGACAGGAAGTTGTGATTAAAGTACAAAGACCTGGTCTAAAGGAACTTTTTGATATTGATCTGAAGAATCTACGTGTTAGTAATCTAAATAGTGCAAGATGCTTATTTTCTCCGTGATATACTCTTTTGTTCATATTTCACTATTGTAGGAACCACCCCTGCCTATTTGAAGTTTATGTTATAAATTGCCTATTTGAAGTTTTGTTCAAAGCTGTATCTTTTAAGTCATTTCTTATTGGTTTCCCCTCTTCTATTAAAACAATATGTAAACCGAGGTATAAGGTGTTGCATATCTACTCATATTAGTTGTGCTGGACTGAATAAACATGCTGTTCTGGTCCTTGGCACTCAATGTCACATAAAGGTACACAACTTTGTTGATGGATACTCTGAATATCTTACAAATTCTTTGTCCTTTTCAAATCTAGACCATGTTAGGTATCTTTAAAACGTTGAATAGTGATTCATTCTTATAACTTAGATGACTGTTTCATTAAAAGATAATTGCTTGTGTTTTACATCGCCTTAATCTTGCATGTGGTATGAGCTTATTCTTTCAACATAGTGTTATTCTTTACTATTGTGGTATGTACAACAATAGTTATTTTGTTAATTTTCCAATTCTCGAGGAGGTATTTAGAAGTGCCATTGTGTGAGATGCAAGTTTCTATTTTTTATTGAGTTGACACAATTGAGTTCTTAAACTGCATCCTTGGTCAATATTAATATTAAGGGTCCGTTTGGGAGAAAACCTCCTAGATATGGTGGGATTGGCTGGGGAGGAGGTGCAGAGAAAGAAGAGATGGCATCCAAGAGAGCCATTGTGGGTCATGGTGCTTGATCCCTGCAGGATAAAAAGAAAAATACCTCGAGAGTTGTTTTTTATCCCATGTGGATTGGTCTCCACATCTCCATGACGGCTCTCTTGGATGCCATCTCTTCTTCTCCAGCTCCCCTTCCCCAGCTGATAGCTCCAAATCGGGCAGGTTTCTCCCAAACAGGCCCTAAGTTGGATTTGTAGTAAACTAGGACAGACAGGTATTTATACAACTGATGGCAATGTACAAGCTACTATCACAATGGAGACTCAAGACTGCAAGGATAGAGGACATAATGATGGAGGGTCGAAGGTGTATGGAAGGATTGGATGATACAAGGGAAAACCTAACAGTTATGTGGATAAAAATATGATTTGATTTTTCCAATTGTTTCTCACATATAAGAGCATGAGTGAAGTGAGAATGTGGAAGATTATTTCGAGTAAAATATGAGTATAGTATTGCTAGCTTATGATTTGCCGGAAAAAAAATGAAGTTTAGTACAATCAGGGTGGTGGTGGTTGGGTGTCATGGTTGTTACAGGGTCCTTTTAGTAAGGAGGTCTGAAGATTTTGCATGGAAGGGCCATAAAAGTAGAGACCTATGGGCTATTGTACCCTGGACAGTGTTTAACATTTATTTTACAGTAAGAAGCTCAAAACATGTTTTAACTTGATTTCACTTTTCAATTGGAAGATACTATTGCTAATCAATCTAATAAATGTTGAGATCAAAAGTCATGCAAGACATAAATATTTGGTTTTGAGCTTTATCTTAATAGTTATTACCCAAACAACTTGTCATTTGCTAGATCCAGTGTGAATTTATTATGCAGGTCTAGCTAGTTGAGATTGGCTTGATGCCTATATGCTGTTTTTCAGTATTTGTACATATCACACAACTTTTATTCTATTTGAATTGAAAATGCTTACACATACTGCACAAAATTTTGAGGATTACAATCTAAGTAATAGATCACAGGAATTATGACCTGTCGTTCGCATTGTTTGAGGGGCCAGCCCTGTGCCAGTCTATGCTGGCTAGTAATACCATGTCATACTAGAACCAGCACTGGGCACCTATTGAGTCCTTTTTTCTTATGACTATTTTAATTAAAAGGGATTTTAAATCTTATCTGTATTTTTTTTATCTCGGTTTCCTTGCCATGCTTGCCACTGGCCAACATACCTGGTGCAAGCGACACTTAAATTCTTGTTTCCTTTGCTTGTAAAACATGATATATAACTTTTATAGAACATCATGCTCATGAACAATTATGAGGTTCTACCAGTTCTTTTTTTTTAATCCTCTTAAATGTTCAGTTATTTCATTACATTCCCATATGAAAGACAATTATCTTTTTTATCAATATGTTGGTATACCAATGTGGTTGTGCTAAACTTCAATGTCTAAATCATATTTATTAAGAGAGTTGAATTAACAGTGTCTAATTCTTTTCCAATCACAGTGGCAGCTCACTTCTACAGGCCATGGGCATGGCTCTCAATGTCTGATAAATTATAGATGTCAGAAATTGAAAGCATGTATATGCTGAGAAACTATCTAATTGTTACCATGGTTTTGGCTTTGTACTGAATAAAATGGACTTTCTTTGTTGCATGCATGCCATCCACAAATTATCATTCCTTTTGGCAGGTATATCACAGGCAGTCAAATGTCTGTGGACTAAATGTGTGTTTTTTGTTGGTGTCGAAATTAAACATTATGCTTGATATGACAAGGAAAGTACTGTCAAGTAAAATAAAATGAAGCTTTAATGAAGGTTTTAAATCCCATGGTATAAACTTGTCCCGATTTCTCCATAGAAAGGGATGCTCCACTGTCCTATCTTGTCCTGCCCCAGCAGTAATCCCAATCATGCATTCTGGTAGATATTCTCCATTTCTCTCTCTCCTTCCTTCCTTCCTTCCTTCCTTACTTCTTTCCTTTCTTTCTTTCTTTGTATTCTCTCTTTTCTTCTTCCTTTCTTTCATTCCTTTCCTTTTTCTTTCTTTTTCTTCTTCCTTCCTTTCTTTTTTTCATTTTTCTTCTTCTTTCCTTTGACTTTCTCCTTTTCTTCATCTTTGCATCCTTTTCTTCTTATCTCCTTCTTCTCCTTTTTTTGCATGGATGGCTTTCGGAGTTCCAAATCCATCCCGATTCTGTTTTCTCATAGGAACAGGACAGGATGCCCCCCCATCCTGCTGGGATGTAAATCAATTAATAGCAATTTAGCGCTGCAATTTCTAACCAAAGTTCTCCATGAGCCACCTTTTTCACCTCTTCCATATTTCCTATCTAAATTCCATAACAAGGAATCAGAACTTTATGCATTCATTAGTGGATCATGGCTGTAAATCAAACCAGATGTTTTTAGGCTATCCAGCTGCAACTAGCTTTCTTGTTCAATATGTAATAAATGTGGTCATTCCAGGTAATAGCTGAATACCTTCAGAAGGTGGATCCAAAGTCAGATGGAGCAAAGAGAGACTGGGTTGCTATATATGATGAGTGTGCCAGTGTGCTATATCAGGTTACTTTTCTCCTTGTCTTTGTCATTGTAATGCCTCATAGCCTTCATTTTGCTGACTATAGCTAAAATATCTGTGCTGCTTGTGCAAATCATTCCCTTTAATTATTGGAATGTTCAGCTTGATCACCTTAACTGAGACTCTAGACATTCAGAAAACTATATATAGCTTAAATATCTATCTGTAAATTAATATTTGACGTGAGGTTTTAGTTCATGTAGAACTCAATCCACATTACCAGATCAGTTGCATATATTCTGAGACTTGCTCAACCCACAAAAATAATTGAATTTTCTATGCTGCTGCATGTTGGCATGTGTGTCATTTCTGGATGTAGCCTTTATGCTTTCTTCACCAGAGCCTGTAAAGTACTAAAATTTTCTCTTTCACATGCCTTTAGACTTGTTCTCAAATATCAGATGCTATATCAGCAGTTTATATATCTTATAATCTGATGGCTGTTTTCAGGAGATAGACTATACCCGAGAAGCAGCCAATGCAGAAAAGTTCGCCGAGAACTTTAAAGATATGGATTATGTTAAGGTGCCAAATATATACTGGGATTATACCACACCGCAGGTTCTTCTCTTCAGTTCTTCAAGTATTCATGAGGAGCCACAGTACCTACTAAACAAATAAAAAAGAGGCTATCCACTCCATATGTTAGTTAAACAGATTTTAACTTCATTGCAGGTACTGACAATGGAATATGTTCCAGGAATTAAAATAAACAGGATAAAACAATTAGATCAGTTGGGTGTTGATCGACAAAGGTACTAGGCTCAGGATACATTCGTTCCAGTGGGATATTTAGAGGCATAATGTAGCACCCAACATTCTTTGGGTATTAGTGTCTGATATGATTGCTTGATTTGCTTCCCATAAGGAGTTGAAGTTGATCTAGGCATCCTTTCTTTGCAGGTTGGGCCGATATGCTGTTGAGTCTTACTTGGAACAGATTTTATCTCATGGATTTTTCCATGCTGACCCAGTGAGTAATTTTCATTTGATTGATTCATCATAATACATAATCAGTACATGTTTCTTATGGATTCCTTTATATTCAAATGAGAAGGTAATCAGATAAAAACTATTATGAAATTATGTGAAAACAAAAAGAAAAATTGATACTTAGCATTAAATAAAAACTGGATGAGCTGGAAGCTCTTTAAGACTAATTTATAAATAAATTTGTAAATGATTGGTCCTCTGTAAGGAAGTTAGCTGCTAATACAATCATTTCCTCCACTTTCTATGAAACTACTTCTTGAATACATATGGCATTTGATTCTGGTTTATGACTATCCATCTTCTAAGAGGATTGTTTACTTATTTATTTCATATTGGATATGGTCTATGGATCAACTGTAAGATTTTTTAAAGAAAACGCTGCTGTATGACAGCATGTTGCATATAATTGACAAATATCTAGATGTGAACTGGAAAAAAAGTTCTGCTTCTTTCTGGGCATTAAGGGAAAAAAGAAAAAGTTGGGATGGCAGGTCAATATTTTCTTATGTAATTTGGAGCAAATGGCTAAATTGTTCATCAAATATGTTTTGTCATTACAGCATCCTGGAAATATTGCTGTGGATGATGTCAATGGTGGAAGGCTCATCTTTTATGACTTCGGAATGATGGGGAGGTTGTTTTTGATATCCTTGTTGTGTATGCATAATTTCCTAATGTTCTTTTCCAGGATGTTGAATGTTGTGATGCCTTCTGCATCTTGTAATAATTATTTGTATCAACAATTTGGCAGTGTAAGCTCCAATATCAGGGAAGGATTGCTTGAATCATTCTATGGAATTTATGAGAAAGACCCAGACAAGGTTAGTTTCCTTGAAGGCTTGAACCTTGTATGTAATATATAATATGTAACGCATTTCACCAATATTTTATCAGAACCTCTTGCTACAGATACGAAAAATGAAAAAGAAAATGCAGGAACTTTTGTCTTTACAATTACAAGCTGAAAAGTAAATTTCTTCTTGATACAATTATCTTTTAGAAACTCTGATGTTAGATGATCCTGAAGCTTTATTTGTATGAGATTATAGTTTGTGGCTGGGATTATCTTTTCTTGGTTTCAAATTGAGATTGTTTAGTCTACATTATTCCTACTTCTTTTGGATATTGCTATTACAGAATATGACAAACGGTTCCTTTGAAAGCGTACCCCAAAATGGAGAAAAGAATGCAGAATTTGGCATTCCACAATATTTCAGCAACTGATAGAGCACAAAATAACTGGAAGTTAAGGTAACCAGGTGGCAGAAGCTTTAATGTGTCCCATGAACATTGGAGGGATGGGCTATGTGGCAGGTGAATAACATGCATCTCCTAGAAGACTGCAAAAGAGCAGCTTGGGTCAATATAACATCAGAGATGGTCCTAAATAAGAATACTTAGCAAATGAGGATCCATAAAGCAGATCCTAAATAATAAGGCTCGACAGTTATGGTTATGGTTGCTCGTTAACCCACCCCGTATAATCTATCAAGCTCATGATTAAGGTATAATTTTTGTACTACTTCGCATAGCATGGCCATGATTAAGGTCCAATATCTCATTGGTAGGTGCCATATCTGTATGTTACTGGTTCGATATGCTACAATACGTGTCCCATACCGAAACATCTCTTGAGCCATTTTTCATATGTTTTATCTCAGTCTGCCTTGGCACATCTTCGTATGGGTCGGTATGCCTCAATACAGGTTAGTACGGGGCCTATACCAACCTACACACAAGTTTCGTACTGGCTCCGACCCAGTATGGTGCAGCACATTCTATACAGGGCAGTTTGGACTTTGGAGCATCATGGCAGTCCATAGTCATGATATATCCTCTACCTATTTCTAATTTTGTTTAAAGCTGATTCTTAATTGATATTTTCGTTATTTTTTTATTGGTAATTATCTTATATAGTTATTGTAGTAACTTGTGTTTGATCTATAAGCTCTGGATGTATGGCCTATATATAAGGCAAATAAACTATATGGTCATACACATATTGGACATGTCTTGAGATCCTAAGAGAAAAAGGCAAGGTACTGCCATTCATCACATAGCCGGATTACATATACTGCATGTTTCATTGAGAGCAAAACAATTTCATCAAAGGAGGATCATATTTCTAAACTCATTGGGTTTTAGTTTTGTCAGACTACTCCTATGGGCTCTCTTTTTTACTCCTTTATCCTAAAGAAAATTTCTTCTAGACGGTGGTTTGCCATGAGTGTTGAATGGTTAGTGTCTGCGCATGTGGAACCTGCTGGATTAAACAATTTACTTATGTTGACTGCCTTGTTACAGCTAAGGTAATGTTGACTTTAGAGACCATATGGTTTTATGCAAGATTCCCGATACTGGTACCAGGAGCTGTACCGGTGGCCAGCCGGTACCGGTACGGTACCGTACCGTGCTGACACTCGATACGGCATGGCGTACCGGTTCAAACCGGTACGTCCTTTTTTTTTTGATTTTTTTTTATATTTTTTTGTGATTTTAAGGTTTTTATTTTATTTTTTAAGAGTTTAGGGTTTAGGATTTAGGGAGAATTTAGTGTTTAAGAGTTCTAAACGCTTAAAATTTAAAATTTAAGATATGTCCGATTGCAAGATTTATGACTAAATACTAATATTTAGAACTATTTTCAATTGAAATAAAATAAAAAATGATAATTAAACTAAGATTATCAGCGATTAATGAAAATGAAATGTAGCATAAACATATAATTACATACCAATGTCTAGAATCGGGTAGAGTGATGATGTCCATAAATATAGGGATCATGTATGTATTCTGTAGGAAAATCGGTATATCCCTCCTGCCAGGCAGCATGATACTCCTCTAAGTTCATTCCAGGAGGTATGCGTGATGGATCATAACTAATCGCAGATCTCTCTCTGATGTCCCGACTCTTAGAGTCGTCCAGAGGCTGATGATATGGCAATGCAGGAGCCCATCCAAATATACCAGCAGTAAAATCAGATCCATAAGATGCTCGGGGCTGCATGGGATAATAACCACTGGATGACGTCTCAGATACACCATATTAATCATATGGATCAGAAGCTGCCGGTAGCTGTGGATAAGAGGATCCTGAATATGAGGATGATCCAGATACATTCGTGGATCCTACTCCACGTGCAAGAGCTGCAGCTGTATCGTGTTCCGAACGACCACGTAGAGCCCGTCGCCTATATGGAATCGTATCACCACGGGGTCTATTAGATGGTAATCCATGATCTGTATCCTACGTGGCATGGCTAAACCGCGACTTTCCAGTGAATCGAATATGAATAGGTGGCTGCGACTCCTATCCTCCTGCCCCTTCCTGATCACTAGATCCTCCACTATCTGAAGCACTATTATCACTGTCTCTGGTATCTGAATTTGAGTGGACTAAGTGCTCTGATGGAGGTGCAATTGCCTTTCCTTTTTCTCTGTCTCTAGGTCTACTAGATGGTGGGGAGGGACGATGTGCTGTATCTACTGGAGTCCTGTGAGGAATGACTTGTTGCCCATTGTCCAGCATCCATCCCAGCCTCACTAGCTATAAAACTGGTTGGTCGAGGAGGCGATCCTGGTTTATCAAGCTTTGGCTGTTGCTGCTGACTCATGACCCATCCAATCATTGGATCTTTATCCTCATCAACATATAAACTTGCAGAGGGATCGGGATATTTCAATTCTACTTCTTCCTGAATACATTTTAAGCCTCAACCTTAAATTATAGTGTACATGCACAAGATCGTTGAGGCGTTTCTGTTTCAGACGGTTCCTCTGCTTGGAGTGGATAAGTCCAAACGTAGACCAGTTGCGCTCACATCTACTGGATAATACCGTCTGGAAAAGGATCTTCACTGCAAGAACCTTCAGATTTTTAGCAGATCCACCAAAATGCACTCACCATTCAGCTGTAAAAGACATTACATCATTTAGAATTTTTGATTTGGCAAAATAAAAAATTTAATCCTGATATAATATTAGACTTACTCCTTAGTAGTACCTACCAGGATTCATCTTTGATTTATTTCTGATTGCTACAGTGAATCCAAATGAATCTGTACCCTCCCTAAAAAATTGTCTGCCAAAAAAAAATTTAGCTTGTTGAAATTAATGCTCTTAAAAATCATTCAATAATTTCAACCTAACTTACTTCTTCAAGGCACATAGCAGCGATATCTAGATCGGGCTCCATCTTATATATAACATTGCATAGGGCAGACATAAGATCATCATCCATAGCAATATCCAGTACGGAGTATTGAAATCTCGGATTTAGATAGTAAACTGTACATATATTTTAAGAATTAGTCAAGCGTACTTGTACAAATCTAATTGAAACTTAATTTTTAGGGACTTCATAAATTACTACGTACCTGCTAGATGCAAATCTGAACTCATTTGATAACTCCACCGTCCATCAATGATCCGGATATACTTAGATGCACATGATGTATCTGCCTCCTGGATCTTTTCCTTTGTCCTTTGCATCATGAAATATAAGAAGCTCATCTGAGCTACCTCTTGGAGTCCACGGCACGAAGTATCTCATATAGAGGCTTGATAGCCTCCACTATCCTCTCAGCTCGCTGCCAAAATGTTTGTCTCGTCACTAAATTTTTCATATTGCTTCCCTCAGTATTTGCCCTGGCATATCTGCTCTGCTGCCACTCCTGACTGACAAACATCTGATACAGCTCTGCTTTCTTGCCAAGAAGACTATCAAGTGCAATATAATTAGTAGCAAACCGTGTGACCCCCGGTCTCAATATTTCTCCCCTGTAAAGTTCCTTATCAATGATAAGATCTATGTATGGTTATATATAAATCTGGTGAGACTGTGCTAGCTCAACAATCTTTTGCACCCTGCGGATTTTTCCAATATCCATCAATATGAGGTTTATACAATGTGCAGCACAAGGGATCCAGAAAATATGCGGCCACTGTTCCATCAAGATCTGTCCTGCGGTCCTGTACTGTGGTCCATTATCAGTGATGACCTGCATGATATTATACTCTCCCACCTGATCAATCACCTCCTCCATCAATCTGAGGATATAACTGGCGTCATGCACCTAATTTGAAGCATTAATAGACTTCTGAAAAAAAGTCTTCCCATCACAATAAGTCAAGAAATTAATAATGCTCAATCTAATAGGACTAGTCCAATCATCACACATCACCGTCAATCCATACACGGGCCACTTGCTCTGATATAAGGATATCCATCCTTCTAGCTCCTCCTTATTGCTGTCCAGAAGCTGACCATAGATATCCCTCGATGCTGGAGGATCTACACCTGCACCAGCAGCCTGTATAGATGAAATAGCAGAGCGATAATATGGATTGTCTACTGCATGGGCTGGGATATGATTGAAATGAAACTAGGAGGAGATGGCCTGCCACATATCCTTCTTCTTATCCTTTTTCAGCATTGTGTTAATCCTCTGTTACTTGGAATCTCTACTGGAAAATGCATGTGGATCGAATCATGGATAGTGACTCCCTTTGGAATGTCCTTGGAAGACTTCATTCTACTGCCAAATGCTTCCAATATGGATGCAATACGGTCGGTGCCTCTCTTGATGGGCTCTGACTGAGGAGGTCCTCCTAAACTGTCTCAGACTCTCCTGCAGCACTAGCAGAAGCGGATCCCGATCCTGACTCAAAAGCTGATGGCCCGAATCGCTGTCTATGCCTGGCTGTCTCCTCCTGCTGCCTTTGCTCATACAAGCTCGTCTGAATAGCAGCCTCCATCTGTGTCTCCTCATCAGAAGGAATAGATGCTCCCTCTGACTTCCTAGAATAATAAGGTAGTTCTGCGGCTCTGCGATCCACCCCTGCCTTCTTCTTTGCTGCTTTCCTTCCCAGTTTTAAAATCAACAAAGGGTTTCTTCATCAACTGACGGACCTCCTGTGAGCACTGTCGGCATGCAGATAAATCAGGATAGCCACCAACCAAGTGCTGCTTCAACTTTGTTATCCCCCACCTTTGAATTCAATATTGCACCATTTACACCTCCACTGATGCCGACCCAAGAGTATCTCTCCATGTAACCGGCCAATGTCCCTCTCCGGATTCTTCTTCCTCCTTGATGGATCCATACATGAATATTTAAATTACGTATAAGGTCAATAATAATGTTTATTAATTAACACTTTATTAACTTAATTTTTAAAATTTAATTTAGTTTTTTTTATTTTTTTATTTTTTTATTTAAAAAATAAAAAAATAATAAATTTTAAATTTTAGATTCATGTAGAATTCTATCATACATGCTACATATATTTTTTTTTAAGATCTTAGAAATGCATTAAAAGTCAATTTTTTTTCAATTTAAAATCTACAGCACTATACATGAGATGCATCAAAACTTGAATAAATCGACATGAAATTTATAGTGAGAGTAACTTACGAGCCCTAGATTAATAATTTATAATTACAGTTTTTTTTCTAATTATTTTTTTAATTAATTTATTAATCCAAAATTAATTTTTAATTTAACAAATTATATACTTAACAAAAAATCAAGATTTTAGTATCATTGTGTAGATCTATCCTAGATCTACCACATACTCTAAAATCATAGCCAACAAATAAATTTTGATAGCATTTCTTCTTAATTTTTTATTTTACACGGATTTTAATAAAAAAAATGATACGAAAGAGGGAAATACGGAAAAAGAAAGGTATATGTACCTTGATTCTACCTTCCTCTTCGATTTCTACATGTTTGATTGGGTTGAAAAGGATCAAGGCAATTTTTTTTCGTCGTTTTTCTTTCTGCAACTCTGCAGCAGAGAGCTTTTACGAGCTCTCTGCCTTTTCGTTCATTAAAACTCAAGACAGCCCCCCTCCCAAAACAAGTCACCTGGCTACAGTAGCCATGTGACAAAAACAAAAAAAATGCCCCCACCTGCCCCCTCCCGCTCGTATCGAGCCGAACTGGCCGGTTCGGTCCCGTTTCGACCGGTTCGGGTCCGGTTCGGTGCGGTAAAGAATTTTTTTTTTAAAATTTTTAAGGGACTGTTTCGATTTATATGGCCGAACCGTGCCGGCCGGCCATCGGTCCGGTTTGGTACGCCCCGAATCGGCCAGTTCGGCACGGTTCGGAAAATCATGGTTTTTTGACATAGTGGCTTGCATGTTAAGAAACCAATGTATGAAGCTAGATTAGTAGATTATTTTTATGAAAGTTTATGTGCAACTAGAACAAACTATAAAAGAAAACCATTTAAGGGTTTCAAATCCTAGAGGCAATGGCTTGATTTGTTAGAGACCAAAGCACTATTATATGAAAAAGAATGTGATGATGAATAGGAAGAATGTTCTCTTCTTAGTGGTATTATTTTTGGGTGATCTTCAAGAAGTCTTATATATTGGTAATCTATCATTTTATTTCTTGATTTCTTGGCTAAGGCAAGAGCATTTCTTCTTAGGGAGATGATTTAGTGCATCACAGAAAGAAAGGAATGTGAGGTTCTTTCTAGTTGTATTCTTTCTACGTGCTGGATTCTTTTGGTGCCTGGATTGGAGGCACAACTTGATTTCATCTAAACATGTGAAAATCTTGTCTAGCATTGTGTTGTTATTATAACTATGGAATCATTGTATCTTTTATCTGCAGAGAAGTGGATTCTCGTTAGTTTTTCATCAGGCCATATGTGCGAGTGCAACTCCAAGTTAAATCATGTTGAAATTCAATATGAGATATCTATTTAGGGAAAGTTGGAATTTGGGTCGCCTATGATTGATTAATTGAGTTACGAATGTGACCCAAGAAGTAGTCATCTTTGAGTGGATCTAGGCAGTCTGAGGTTGAAGTTTTTAATCAACAGTCACCAGTCTGCAAAGGAATCTTAAGAAGCTTATTTCAGAGAGCCAGTTTATATTCCTCTGATTGATGGGGGACTTTCTTAAAGGTGGACATTAGTGAGTAGGGTGGCTCAAACTCTAAATCCTAGAATGAAAGCTGACAATGCTCGAGTGCCCAAGTTACGGAGGCAGCAGTACAAAACTTGTAGATCTCATGTTCAAGATGATCTGAAGGGCCTGCATGATAAGAGGTCCAAGAATGAAGCTGGTAGCGAGATTGGAGTTCTACAAGGAGATTCATGTAGGTAGAAGACTAAATTATAGCTATGTTTAGGGTTTAATATAGGCTAGGTCAAATCTTTAGATAGCAATCAGAGTAAGTGATGCTAAAGAAACAAGGATACAACAATAAGAATGTAGGAAGTTGTCTCCTCAAGGATGTTTAATTTGGAGATCTTTGAAGTTCCTTCTTAAGTGGATATTTTTCTGTTATTCTATGTGATATTTTTTAGAAGAAGCTTTTAGACACTGATCCAACCATACCATCCCAGTATGGTATGCAGGCTCACCACATCTCTGTGCTAACAGATGGGTGCTATGCTGATTCCAAGTGTAACATGTGATGGTATGGGGGTTTTGCGTACCAATAAGATACTGGTACAGGGGCTGATAGTAAGACTTAGGACATCTGATTAGAAGTTTGTTTTTTTAAAGAGAGAAGATATATTCTTTCCAAGTGGATGGATTGCAAGGATGCTTCTAGGTTTGTTCTTGCTTTATAGTGGCTCTTCTAGTGCATTTGGACTCTGGATGATAGTACAGATTTGGGTAAACCGTTCAGAAGATTGCTTTCTGGATGCACTATTTAGTACCTTGTGCCTTTTCTCTTAATTGTAGTGGTTCTTTGGGATATTGAATATCCAACCTCACTCACAAACATGTCTTACATGCAGGTGCTGCAAGCAATGATTCAAATGGGTGTCCTTGTTCCTACTGGAGATATGACTGCTGTCAGAAGAACAGCACAGTTCTTTCTTAATAGGTGATTTTGCATAATTTAAGTGAAAATATGTAAACTGTAATTCTAAAATCATCTTTTCTGATTGATGTATGCTTGCAGCTTTGAAGAGCGTCTTGCAGCACAAAGGAAAGAGAGAGAGATGGCAACCACCGAACTTGGGTTCAAGAAACCATTAAGCAGAGAGGAAAGATTAGAAAAGAAGAAGCAAAGGCTGGCTGCTATAGGTAATGCATTTGATCTTCATTCATGTAACCTGGACTTTGTCTCTTCTACACCCTGAATTGCTTGAACTATTTCCAAACACTCACAAACACAACTTTAGGCTGCATATATGCCAAAATTTATGCAACTTATGTGATCTGCAGTTTTTAATCCTCAATTATTCAGTGCTCAAGTATCATCTAATTTTGCAGGAGAGGATCTGTTGGCAATTGCTGCCGATCAACCTTTCCGCTTTCCAGCCACTTTCACATTTGTTGTTAGAGCATTTTCAGGTTTAGGGAAACAGATTGATAAATGGTGTTGCATTTTATTCTATTATCCTTTTTAAAATGGAAAATCTCTTCTATGCAGTATTGGATGGGATAGGGAAGGGACTCGACCCAAGATTTGATATTACAGAGATTGCCAAACCGTATGGTTTTATGATTTTCTTAGATAACTTTTGTTAGCTACAGGCTGCAAAGATTTCTCCTTTTTTTTTCCTCTTTTACATTTGTGTGTCTTGTGGATCTAACTTGAATTGCACTCCTCATGTTTATAGCTATGCTTTGGAATTGTTAAGATTCCGAGAAGCTGGTTTTGAAGTTGTCGTCAAGGCAAGTTTCTTGCAGTACTTTATGTGTACTCTTGTCTGTCCTAAAGAATGATGCTGTTTCACATTTCCATTAATCAACTCTTTTGATATACAGGACTTCAAGAAAAGATGGGAACGGCAGTCTCGTGCATTCTATAACATATTTAGACAAGCTGACAGAGTTGAAAAACTTGCAGAAATAATTCAACGTCTGGTATAATTGAAGTTAATATTGTGCATTGACTGCATTCACCATTTTCTAAGATTGTTTTGATGCAGAATCACTTTTGATGTCTTATGACTTGGTTGCAATATCATACAGGAGAAAGGTGATCTCAAGCTCCGGGTGCGAACTTTGGAGTCTGAAAGAGCATTCCAACGGGTTGCAGCTGTCCAAAAAACAATTGGAAATGTGAGACAACCTAAAGTTTCACCTAATATATCTAAGCTTTAAATTTTCTTGTTGCATTTTCATCTGTTGAATAAACAGAGAATTTTCCCATTATAATCATATACGAGGGGGCAATGCCCATATGGAGTCTTCAGTTACCGTCTCAGTGAGGTATTGAAATAAGGTCAGAAAATGTTCAGCGTATCTATTGTTGGAAACTAATAGGAATCACATATTTGAGGTAAATATAGTAAGGTCACGAATGTTGAGTTAAATAAGTGGGTACAGCTTGGAGCTTATATTGCATATTTTCAGCATTACATGTTATAGTTATAGGGGAAAAAAATGATGATATAAAATAAGGTTGCGAATGTGGAGTTAAATGAACAGTAGGAGTTGGAGTATATATTGCATACTTTCAACATAGCATTGCAAAGCTTATATTTGCATACCTTCAAAGTTTCAATGGAGCATGAAATAAATAATTATAGGAGAAAAAGATGATGATAATGATCCTAAAACACAATAGCTACTATTATGGAGTAAATATCCATATCAAAACTCTTAAATAGCTTTTAAAGTTGAGAGGAACAAGTTGGAGCAAGAAGAGAGAGTGATGGAACCTATTGAATGAAACAAGATCAAAAAATCATTGAGCTTTGGATGAAGGTTAAACATTGAGAGGGCATGCTTTTTAGGAACATGAATGACATTGGCTTTTTGAGCTAGGTGGCTTATTATTATATAATTAAATCTAGGCAAAGGAGAGGGCATATTCTAGGGCCATCATGAGGACTTCCTATGTGCCTGAGGTTCTGCAAGAGTGCCATAGTATCAGACTATCAGTTGCTGAGAATTCTTTGCACATGCAGCTGGTTGGTGGGATTTCAAAGCAGGTCAGTCTTCATGGCCTATTTCTGGCATCTGCCTGGTGTAATTGCAGCTGAAGTGACCTGGAGTACTCTCTTTCCACGGAAACAGTTTTAATTTTTCCATTGGTTGTAACAGGTGTGAAAAGGGGCATTTATAAAGTTAGAAATTCATCTTGAAGTTTTCTTCGATAATTTTTTTTCTACTAGGTCTTCGGAAGATGGTGTGCCTATATGTAGATACTCTGTATGCAGCAGTGAACATAATAAACGTTCTGCCAGATATCCTTTTTCTTGGTGCATAGTTATCTTGAACAGTATTCTTTAACTCAAGATTCTCAGCCTGGTGGCTACATTTGTGGCACTTTTCCTGCCAGAGCATGCTTTTATCAGGATAGATTGGGGTTCACAATTTTTGGAATATGAAGATGGGAGCATAAGTAATCTCTCTGAAAGGTTGTTTTACAACCCTTGATTTTCAGGGATGGCCTTACAACTGAAAATTTTATGTGAAACTCCTAGATTTCATAGAAAATCAATCCTTTATTTGGAAGAACGTTACACTGATGATCCTTGATATGGAGAAATTTTTTCATGAGTGCTCTTGTTATAGAGATCTGCTCTTTGTTCAATGGTGAACTAGATGACTGACTGCTGAGATGGGTGGCGCTGATACATTTCAGTTTTGTGTATAGGGTAACAGAGCACCTGGACAAGACAAAATTGTTGTATGGTCTACATTGTTGAACAGTTGTGAGGGTCCATGCACATAGGATGAGTAGGGAGGTTGGATGGATAGAGATGTTTTTGTGTGTGCATGTGTGTGTGAGAAAGAGAGTGGGGGAGAGAGAGATTAGGATTTGAGAGAGGATGCAATAGAACTTAGAAAGATACTTCTTGAGAGAGTACATTATAGGAATACAAGGAATTTCAGAAGAAGAAAAAGGTAAAAAGAAGGTTCTGAAAATCAATCCAGATTGTCTGCAGATGTATGATGGAAACGAAGGTAGGTTACTTGCAGTATTATGTGAACTGTGAAATGGTGGCATCAGTTCCATCAGTATGGTGATGCATCTGAAGTTAGTGTTTTGCTGATTGGATTTCCATTCATTAGTGGCATCCAAGAATCTTTACACACCAATCAATTATAAGTACACAAGCAATATCTTCAACCACTGTAAATCTGGACTTGAAATAATTTTATACCGGCATCTTACTCTTTTCTGTAAAAGATGCTTCTTTTATAATTTTAAATTATCAACTTCTTTTCCCAGATCCTAGTCTTAAACTGTCATTGAACATGCACTATGCAATCTCAGGACTTGCATCTGAAATTTGATTTGTTGTATATCGTTCTTTTTTTTTTCTTTTCAACAAGTTCTTCCATCTGAAAAGTTCTCTTTATTATTGGCAGGCAGTTGTTGCAGGAAGTTTAATAAACCTTGCTACAATTTTATACCTTAATTCAATTCGAGTAAGCAAATCTATCAAGAGAATAATTGCTTTTATAATGACGAATCTTTTATATGCCCATCACCATTTTTACTTTTTCTCTATAATAAATTCTTCATGTTTGTAGGTGCCTGCGATGACTGCATACATGTTCTGTGCATTTTTTGGAATGCAAGTTCTCTTTGGTATTCTCAAGGTCAAAAGGCTGGATCAGCAGGAGAGATTGATAACAGGCACTGCTTGACATGGAGTGGTTAACCGATGCTATGGTTCCCTTGTAAGTTTTGTCCCATTGTATCTATTTATACTAGTATTTCCATTTTCTGCCCTTCTTTTTAAGTTTTTTTTCCCATTTTGTATTCTAGTTATTGCCTCATATTAAAGTGGAAATTTGTATATGCCATGTTGAAGATGTAAATATTATTTCAAATTCAATATTCATGATTATAGAGATTATGCCATGGCTTTATCTTCTGTTGCCGTACTTGAAATATTATGTTAAGATTAATGTTTCCATATATTTTGGTGTCAAATCTCTATGTTTTCTTGCATGATTTTGACAGTGTTAAGAAACCAATAACTTCCTTGTTCAGTGCTCTCTATTTTGAATTGTTATTTCTTGTGCTTAAAGAGGGAAAGTACTAACAAGATCCTATAATGTTTCTTTTTGGAGCAGAAATCCTACTGATTAGTCTTTAATGTTCTTCAGTTACATCTTATTGCTGATCGGCTGAACCTTTGAGCTCTTGTTCTATAGCAGCCACTCCATGCTAGGAAATGTATTAAAAAATCTCCAACCTAGCCACATTGCCATGTCTCTTTGTTATTGTTGTCAACTCGCGAGAGGGCATCATTGGACCATGGATAAATGGTCGACACATGGGAGACTGGATCATGGTTTGGCACACGGGAGACCTATTTTTTTCAGGACTGTAATTAGCTTACTTGGAGAACCTTTGGTTTTTCTAAGAAAAGCAACCTGAAAATAAATTATTCTTGAAGCTAAAGCAAGATCAGATGGAGCAGGTTACAATTCATGCATTCTCAAGTGTTGCATGAGGAACACATGTTAATGTGAGTTCCACAGTTGTATACCCGAAGATCCCAAATATTATCAAATTTTTTTTTAAAGTTGAACAAACTTGTAAAATTTCTTTAATTTCCAGTTTACATGAAATCCAAAGGGTATATCTTTGGGTTGGGTGTGACTCAAGTGTATTAAGAGTAAATGGAGCTGATGGAAGGTGACTGAGTGCAGCTTAAAAATTATTCCTGAAGCTGAAGCAAGATAGGATGGAAAATATTGCAATTGATAGTGTTATCAAATAAGTGTTGTTGCAGGGAATTCCCTTGAATGTGAGTTACACCATTGTATGCCAGAAGGTGTAACATTTGGTGAAACTTGAGGCTTTTAAAGTTGATCTTCTATGCAGAATTGTAAAAAATCCCAGATGACATTCTAGGGGTTGGAATTTTATTATTGGATGGGTGAGTGAAGAAAATCTCCGAAATTCCCTGTTGCCATTTTGACTTGGAACACACAAAAATTTCAGTTGTTTTCAGGTCGGTGTATACTTCTAGTAACACCCCCTCTTCCCTGGTGAATGCATGACATCAGCTTTCAGATTTTCATCCGCCGGTGACACTTTTAACTAAAAGATGAGGCATCTCCACTTCCATGTCGTATCTCCTTTTGTTTTGATAAGGGGTTTGTCGGCAAGGAGATATCCTACAGTAGCCCTTCCCCAAATATCTAAGATGATCCAAGTGCTAATAAAGCTAAGATCTACAACCATTGATGCATTCTCTCATTGCTAGAACGATGCACTTTAGATGGCTACAGTGATTAGCTCTGTTCTCCAGCACAAAACTCTGGAAGCTAATAGCCATAATATCTAATGCAAGCACAAAAATCAAATACTAAGAAATAAACAAAACAATACAGCTCCTGGTAAATGCAAGTTATTGTGAGATCGGTCATATTGTAATCCATTGACTACCACTATTATCACCAGAGGCCATCCTGCAACACTGCTCAGTACTTATCTCATTAACAAGCAGGCGTCTACATAAATTAACATTCATTAACCGTCAAGAGTACAAAATGCTCTCAATGAGCATCACCAACAAGAGCTTTGTTAATATGGAAATTAGTGATGCAGCCAGCATAAACAACGAAGTGGTATCTTCCTGCAAGGCCGGCAATTTGCCTCCTGCAAGAAGGTTGCTGGCAATGCAGAACCGCAAGGAAGAAGAAAGCAGTACACGATCAATAAATTGCTGAAGATGATACATTGGCCCCGTAGATTCATATGCACATACAGGAATTTCACTTGGATACAGAATGAGCTCATAGAAGAAACAAGGGGAGAAGAAGCTGTAAAAAAATTCTTTTAAAAGCATTTTGATGGTCACCTTGGACCCGACAATTCAACTGCATGAAGGTTGTCGGTAGAGTCAACAATCCATTCAGAGCCACGGGTTGGGGTCATCTCCGTCTCCAGGCGTACAACCTCCACTTGCTGCCATTCCTCCCATCTCTCGGCAAGGCCATCACCTTCGAGCATTCTCACCACCTCTGACATTTTTGGCCGGTCCATTGGGGAGCCCTGTGTGCAGAGCAGAGCAACCTGTATGAGTGACTCCACCTCAGCTTCTACATAATTGTTCTGTAGATCAGGGTCAACCAGCATTTCCAGCCTTTTCTCCTTCAGTAGTCCTTTCACCTGTAAGCAGGGTAAAATACGAGTAAATCAAGTGGACCACCAACTGCAGTTTCATAAAGATTAAGCATGACTGATGCTTATATTTTCCTCGTGGTCTTCCATAATATAAAATGCAAGGCATCAAGTTCTCAAGAGATTTCTATTTGCACAGATAAAGATTAAGCATGACTGAGTAAGCTTCATGCTCTCCCATGAGCTCCATTTGCACTCTTTGAATATAAGCACCACAGACATGATCCACTTGTTCCCCAAGATATATCTACAAATCTCGCAAATCTCGGATCCTCAGGGCAGTCAAAATGTATGAATTTTGACATTCAGGCATTCATTTCACAACTTTTTCAGAGAGAGAGATTATGTATCATATAACCCAGTTAAAATGGGATTTTTTCCCCTCACAATACTCTGTTATCCACCGAGTTCCAAGATTCAGGCATTGCTCCACTAAATTTCAATCAATAATTAAATAAATAATAGGTGATTTGATCTTAACAGTGTTCACTTCAGAACCTAACGAAATATGCTTTAAAAGGTTTCTAAATGAACTCCTAGATCTCAAACGTCACATGCTAACCATGAAAAATCCAGTGGAAAAGCTGGTTGAAATCAAAATTGATATACAACTTGTCATAGACTCATAGTTACCAATAATTGCTCAAACTTTTTAAACCTGATCCCTGAAGAAACTCATCCAAATAAATTCAGGAAAAGCATTCAAAAAGCTACTATATCATATGCAAGAACAGTGCTTACCCAGTCAAGCAACATCACGTCGTCATCATTTGCAAGACGAGCAAGATCAAATGCCCTTTGTCCTGTAATGAGCTCGAGAAGCATGATTCCATACCCAAAAACATCAGTCTTTTCTGAAGACTTTCCTGTAGATAGATACTCTGGAGCAATGTGCCCAATTGTTCCACGGACTGCTGTTGTTACATGGGTATCCTTGTAGTCCATAAGTTTGGCCAAGCCGAAGTCTCCAACAACTGCCTCATACTCTTCATCCAATAAAATATTTGCAGCTTTCACATCACGATGAATAATCTTTGGATCACAATGATCATGCAAATAAGACAGTCCTCTTGCAGAACCCAGTGCAATTCTTCTTCGAGTTAGCCAAGGAAGCGGTGGTTCAGATGGAGGCCTCTCTGCAGATTACCAGTAGAAAACTTTAGGACACTTTGGATGACTGAAAACACCAGAACTGCTAAAACCAACACTGAATACAGACCCTTAGATATGTATACATGCAAGCGTGCATGTCTGGATGTATGGGCAAACATACACGCATGTTTGTTGCTTGTGCATGTGTGTGGGCACAAGTAGAAAATAGTTTCTCTAAAGCATTTAATAAAAGTGAAAAGGGAGAGCTCTTTAAGTGCTCATTTGCCTCCACCGGTAAGAAAAAAATGAGTGCAGGAAGTCCAAAAGGCATGCATGGCATAAAATAGATGAACAGAAGGATAACAAAGTACCCCTCAAGCATGATGCAACACTTCCATTAGCCATGTAGGGATAGACAAGCAACCGCTCTGTTGGTGTCATGCAAAACCCACGTAGACGGAGCAAGTTTCGATGTACAGCCATGCTGATCATCTCAACTTCTGTCTGAAACTGAAGTTCCCCACCTGGTGTTCGCTCTTCTTTTAGTCTTTTTACTGCCACTAATGAACCATCTGTAAGTCGTCCTTTATAGACCTTTCCAAACCCTCCTCTGCCCAGAATGTTCTTACTGCTAAAACTATCAGTTGCAACTTGCAGATCTCGCAAGGTAAACCTCTTAAGCTGGCCTAGATGAACTTCAGGGTCCTCCTCAGCTGTGCAAAAAAAAATTAAGAAAATCATATCATACTTTTATGTATAAATATATTAACATCCATGATAGTACTAACCAGGTACATCAAAGAAATGTTCTTGTGGTTTACGGCGACGCCACCATGCAAATCCAATTGCTGGGGCAGCAAACAGAAAAGCAGCACCTGCAGCAACTCCCCCAGCGATTGCTCCTGTAGAGGCACTATTTCCTGTTGAAATGACAAAAGCAGATGTATTATTAAGTCACTTCATACTTTTATATCATTTAGCCAGTCCAAATGTCAGTAAAATGCAATATCAGAAATAAGTGTAGTAAGGAGGCTTCCTGTGATGAATTAGGTCAAAATTAAAGGGAATAAACATGAGGGTCCCCGATAGCTCGTTTTGAACACCCAATATGTCCATTGCAATAGTCAAACTCCCAAAGACTACCATTTCAAAGCAAGACCAAGTGTAAATGCCCTAATGCTTTCGCAAAGAGATAGGAGCTTGCCCAATTGCAGAGATGCATTAACTCTTACTTTGTGCAACTCCTATCAAGATCTGATTATAAATGAAATTATTTTGCAGGCTAATTTCTGCTGAACAGAGAATTTAGGATTACAATAACGTAGATTCTTGTCTTGCATGATCATTAAAAACAAAAGTTTCACAGCAAAAAAAAGAGTTGACCAGATCTTTCTTGCAAGAATTTCACATCATAAACAGAATAATCATGCTAAAGTTTTACCTGGTGATGTAACTGATGGAGGATTATATGGAGGCGGTGGAGAAAATGGAGGAGAACCCGGACAAGGCTTTGTGGTAGCCGGGCCACATAATTGAGGGTTGTTAGCAAAACTGCAAGATTAAATCTCCATGGTCAGTGTTGGAGTAATTCCACTAAAGCCACAGAAAGCCCAATTAGTCAACAAGATTTATGTGTAAAACCTGATGGGAGTGAACAGTGAAAAAGAGCCATTTGATGGAACTTCTCCTCTTAGATGGTTGTTTGACAGATCCCTACACGTTTATCATAAAAATTATTCATTCTAGTTCATGTAATTAAAAAAGAACACTTCTGCAAAAGAAAAATAATGGGATAGACCATTGAATGATTAAAGGACAGAGTGACTTACAGAACTTGGAGAGCACTGATAGTAGTTAACAAAACAGGGATCTGACCCACCAGACTATTATTGTTAAGCCGGCTATCCTCGCAGAAAAATTTCAAGATAAATATGGATGTTCAACACATATATTCAAAGAACAATGAATAAATAATTGATCTGCAAACAGCATGACTAATTATCATTTTATCATTAATTTTATGATTTTTCCTATTTTTGATTCATAAAAAAGAAGTCCTTTGCAGAGAAGGAAAATATGAAATTGAATAAAGAAGATACTTTTAAACTACATAGAGAAAATAATATAAATTTATTTATAATTATAAATATAACAGTCATGCTTCTCTCAAACTACTTATTTTCCCCCTTGTGAAAGATGCTCTTGCTAATTATCCATACAAAGAGCCATTCTTCTATTAACACAACCTTTTCAAATCCTTTGATACAACTTTAGTCAAAAATGTTTCTCAAAAAAAACTATAGTCAAAGATGGCTTTGACTTTTCCTCCTTTTTCAACTACTTTGCTTATCCACATTGTTGGTAACTCCTATGCTACCTTAATTGTCTGTCAGGATGTATTAGAAAAAAATAATATCATGCGACCATTTCTGATTTCTGAAACTACAAGTTGCTATTTTAAATAACCTGACATTTGACGTAAGATAAGAGTTTTACAATGTCTCGAAATCATGGACCTAGAAATTTCTAAATTCAAGTAAAATGCTCTAAAAGGTCATTTTTTCCTCATTTTCATCTTATAACTGTAGTTTTAAACTTCTCCTTTTAACCATCAAGATACCTATTGTAAAATCTCAAACTATTAGAATCTAAAATAGAGCTAAGCAATAAGGCAGTAACATGACAATGAAATTCAAGATGTCCAAACACAGCATACCATACTGTTTCACAGGCTTCTTGGTTTTGAAATGCATCAGCTGCAACATTCTTGTCTATGTCAAGTTCTCATAAACACCCTCTTTATTGCCCTAGACCTTTTATGATGCAACATAGATTACCCTATTGTGGTACTGTAAAATCCTTCCCTCATGCTACAAACGCATGTGCCAATCATATATCACCCCCAAGGCAACCCAACCACCACCACCATCACCCCAAAAACCAAACCACAACCCCCACCCCACCCCCAACAAAAGAAACAAGAAATCATTTCATGTCTCGAGTATCTTTCCCTTTCGTAAAATTAATTTGAAATTGAAATTGAAAAGATGACCATCTTAGGGTAGGGGTGGCAATTGGGTCAAGTCAGATATAAACGGATCAGGTCACATTTGGATCGGGTCAAAAAAGAGTCAACCCGAACCCAACCTGTTTATTAAACAGGTCAGGTTTTGGAACCCGAAACCGACCTGTTTGTTAAACAAGTTACTAGACTCGACTTGTTTACAACCCGTTTACAACTTTATTTAAAAAAAATAAAAAATAACCCGTTTACAACATGTTTGAAACCCACTTAAAAAAAAAGAAGGCATAGAAGTTTACCACAGTGCTGTCCGTCCTCATCCTCATCACCTTTGCCTTTACTTCCACTTCCTCCACCGCCACCGAGGCAGCCAAGAATCGGGCCTCCTCCCTTCTCGCCAAGAACCAGGATCGCCCTCTCTGTGGCTGAGAACCAGGCTCCCGCTTCCTCCACCACCATGAAGGCAGAGTCCTATGTCATCCTCCTCCCTCTTTGTCGATGTTGAAGCGCTTTAAGAGGCACAAGTCGATGGAGGCATGGGCGGGGCTGGGGCAGGCAAGGGCAGAGAGGAAGTTGACGTAGTCATCGGAGTGGAAGCAGCGGATGTCGTCGACGGAGGCGGGGAAGGGGCGGCAGACCTCCATGAGGTCGTGTAGTGGATGACCAAGTTGTTGGCCATCCAGATGCGGTGGGGACAAAGGGTGGGAAGGGGAGGGAGGGCTCCGACAGTGGGGATGGAGGACAGGGGAGGTGGGGAGGGGAGGGAGGTCTCAAGAGAAGCAAGAGGTGGGAGCTGAGAGTAGTTTGATTAACCAAAAGAAAGAAAAAGAAAAAGGCATTTGGTGGCTGCCCGTGGACCTTTGCGCAAGGTCTAAGTCCTCTAATAGATTTGAAAGGAAAAAAGGGAGCGAAAACTGCATGAGAAAATTCATTTAAATTTTAAACTAGTCATATATGTATATATATAATAATTTAATTTTAAAAAAATCATAAATATGTTAAACGAGTTATATAGGTTAGAAACATTGTTCACTGTACCATCTTGTACTACCCGATACAGGACGTACCATACTGTACCGGTCAAGAACTGATACGATTTAGCCCTAAAAAATGGTTCGGGATCCGAACCATAAAAATTGGCCTGAACCGGATCGGTACGGGTCGGTACGATACCATACAGATTGGTTCGGACTGGTATGGCACGGTTCAGTCCAGTTCAGCTCGATTCGAATCCGGTTCAGCTGAAAAGGGGAAGGAAGATAGTTTTTATTTTAATTTATCAAGAGCGGTACATGTACCGATATGGTACTGTACCATACCATACTGTACTGTACCGGTTGCTAACTGGTATGGATCTTGGTACCGGTTAAGCGATCCTTGGTTAGAAATTTTAAACTTAAACCCGATCCATTTAATAAATGGGGTTGACCCGTTTATGACCCGAACCGTTTAAGCTCAATCCAAACCTATTTAAGGTAGGTCAAATGCAGGTCAGGTTAGCGAGTTGGGTCATAGTTTGCCCCCCCTACCTTAGGGTATGTTCTAGCATGATTTTTGACTAATCTAATTTCACTAAATTCAATAAAATTGCATTCATTAGCGTTCTTTAGTTGTATCAATTTTAACCCCTAGTCATAAAGCTTTCTCCATAATCTTGGATTTGATATTAAACCTATAATCATCTGATAAAATATTGGCAACACTATGTTATTGACAAATATGACAGATCACTGTACTCATATTAACTTTTAAGTAGTTCATTTATCGGATATTGATAGAGATGAGGCCCATAACAGCTTCGGGCTAACCATTTAGGAAGGCCAACATATGATAAACCTCATTTGATTAACACTTTGCTGTTGCTATTTGAGGCATGTCCTTGATGATCACAACAAAACTGTGCAAAGAATAGCACATGGCAATATTTATTTTCATCATATGATCAACCAGCAATTAAGTGTTGCATTAATGAGAACGTCACCAGATGCCAGCAACAACCCCCCTCCCCTTGAAAAAATGGGGAAAAAAAACCCCAAACCCCAGGGAAGGAAAAATAAATCATCATTAATAAGCATTCTACAGAACATAGAGTATATCAAGACTGCCAGTGAAGCTGGGAGACAAGACTGTCAATGAAGATACAGCAACAGGTTTTGATATCCAGCTACAGTGCAAACCTCATATGACGTAAGGTTTTTTATATGAAAATATTCCCACATAAATTGGTTGATGCATTGTCAAAACATAACATAAGCAACCAGAAATTAATATAGGATGCAAATAGGATGCTTCTACAAGAACAAAGGAAAAAGATATGGAATTTATGCACATCTCAGCATAGGACCAATTGTTATGGCACATTTGTCATGGCCAATATTTTGCAAAAGTGTTAAGCCCATTTAAATGACCTTTTCTCAACCAGCAGTAGAGTACATTGTAGGCTAATCCAACAAAAACTAAGCTAAAACAAGCAGATGGCAATGCACTTTGTCATCAATAGCAATTTGGTATAGCAAGTTGTTTGTCTTCTGAATACATAATCTACAAAGAACATCTGCAGTAATTAAAGGTTAACAATGACCCAGACTAGGCAGTCGATGCTCAGTAATAGTTCTCTATAATAAATCCTAAAAAACAAGATGATCAATTGAAATGGCTGTAATTAAGCATTTAAATCCAACGTTATAATAAAAAAAAACAGAAATTAACTACAATGATCATAGAACAGAAACAAAAGGATAAGATTCTTACAGGAAACGGAGTTTTGAAAGATTTCCCAGTGAGTTAGGTATTTCCCCGGAGAAATTGTTTAAGTACAGATCCAAGCTTACCAGGTTCGTCAGATTCCCCAGGTCGCTAGGAATTATTCCACTAATGTTATTGCTATAAAGTTCCCTGTCATGAAAAATATTGTGAGCTCCACTACTTAAATTGAAAATAATAAGATGAGGAAAATTTCAGGAGACTCTGATCTTTAGGTTCTAAGAAAAATATTGACTACAAAAATCTAGAAGATTTATAGTTCAAATGAGAAGAGATTTTTGTCAAGAAATAGATGCCTTACAATAAAAAAAAAATAGCCATCTTCGATAAATACAAAAGAACCGAAGTTGGAGAACAGCAAGACAGCTATATACATTGTATCACGTGCACAGCTCTCACACTTTGTTCTGAAGTCCTAAACTCATCAGGTGCACACAGGTGTGAACAACATTGGACTATTGGCATGCCTATTGAAGCTATTGTATACGTGCAACATGCATGGCAATACATCTCTAGTTACTAAAAATTCAATAATTTTTAAAAAATGTAAATTTGTCATGTAGTGCGCACAAAAAACTTGCCTCAAGCTACATGCCTATACAGATTTATGATCCCCACCAACTTTTTTGTTCTGCCATATCATTATGATGAAATGTTCATTGATATGTCATGTCAGTGCACTTTGGAAACATGTTTTAAGCTTAGAAGCAAGAATTGTTTACTATAGTGTTGATGCAATTTCCAAATTTCAACCTCAATCATTCTACCAGTCTCTTCCCTGGTGCCACTTTGAGCTGTGAGCAGTATCATGCTTATCCTTTACCATGTAGATCTCATTCCTGTGCCCAGACTTTAACAATATTAGTTCCAAGAATGGATTCATGCTACAACCAATTTTTTCACCATGATCCTGAAGAATGAGTCAAAGTTTGGTTAGTAGATCAGGTGAGCAGTTCAGGATATATACATATACATATGTGTGTGCGTGTGTGTGCCTATGTGTCTGGGTGTTGTTTTAGAAAAACTATGGAGGCTTAGCGGGGTTACCTCATTACTGACATGATTGGATGTCAGAGAATTGTTTTATGGTCTAATATGCACATGAAATGATGCAGAATTTGTGAGAACCATGAAATTCAGTTCTATTTTGTTCCATAAAAAGTTTAATTGGACTCTTTAGTTGTCCTTTTGCTTTTTCCCTGCCTTTCCTTCTTCCTCTACTAAATTTTCAAAGAGTCAATTGAAATCATTCATGCTCTATTGTTGGACATATGACTGAAATCATTCGTTACTGATATGATTGAATGTCATAGAATTGTTTAAAGAATTGCTGTTATGGTCTAATATTTACATGACATGATGAAGAATTTGTTAGAACCATGAAATTCAGTTCCATTTTGTTCCATGAAAAGTTTAATCGGATTCTTTAGTTTTCCCGTTGCTTTTTCCCTGCCTTTCCTTCTTCCTCTACTAACTTTTCAAAGAGTGAGTTGAAATCATTCATGCTCTACAGTTGGAACTTTCCAAAAGCCAGTAAAGCAATTTATCCTCCTACAACTTATGATGCCAGCATGCACCAATAACAAATAAGACAATATATATCTAATCTCCTGCTTAAGCATAGAGTTGCAAAAGGACTCAACATATTGGATTTAGAGGAGGTATCAGGAATACACGACCAAAACATCATACACCTTCAAAGCAAAATATAAAGGAGTGGCTTGCATCATTACAATTATAACATAGCCAGTTTTCACCAAAGGATATGGATAAAGCCCAAAAATGCAATTTTTTTGTCAAGTCAATCAACACGGGCACATTGCAAAAATTAAGCTGATATTATCCAAGGTAAGATATGCAATATGTATGCATATGTAAGCATATATATGCACATATAAACATAAGTTTAATCCATCTTTGATTACATGGTTGTTTCGGTACTTCCAAGCACTCTAGTGCCGTTGTTGTTTCTGCTTTATAAGAAGAGAAAAAGATAGAATCAGGTTTTTTAGCTTCTCCTAAGAAGTGGTGTTTTAGACTTTTCTTCTTGGAGAAGCCCTTTTCATATAATGTAACCAAACACTTATTTTGTTGAGAAGTGTTTTGTTGCTTTAAAAACTGTAAAAAAACACTTTTTAAGCAATAATAAACATGTCCTAGGACAAGCAGAAAACAGCACATAATTTTCAAAGCATTGTCACATAACTTAATGTACATTGCTTTATGCTTGTAAATTAAATGGGTTTGGGTCCTAAAAACTTTTTTTTCCATAGATACAAGGAGCTCTGATAAATCACCACCAAACATTGTGCCAACTATTGTAACTTGGGCCAATTTGCTTCATGTTAGAAAGGGCAAGGACCGCTAATTAAATTTCCATAACCAATATCTTGATTAGCATGCAAACAAATTATTTATAAGGGGACAATATAAATATAAGTTATATATTATTTTATGAGATTCCCTGTAGGCAGAATAGCATGAACCTTTATAGGGAATATTAATTTTTCTTCTTTATCTTTTGCTTGATATTTCAAAGGCCAATGAATGATGGATATCCTGCCATTCTATAATCTCACATGCTTGCATACAATGGTTTCCAGTGATGCATGTAAAACTAATTAACTAGCATTATGAAAATAGGAACAAGCATAGTTACAGAATGCATCTTGTCATAGAAATATAATTATTTGCATGAAATAACTGCAGAAATAAATGAATAAAAAAATCCAGATGATCTTAGTTTGGCCCATTAAACTCATATATCCTAATATGTTATCAAGAATTCAGATATGTTACAATAAAATTACATAAAAATCATATTACTGTATCACCATAATATGTATGTGTTTTCATTTACCCAGCAGAATGGCTCCTAAAGGATAATGCAAGTGACTTAAAAATGAAAGAAACCTCTTTGACCCATTTTACATAACACATGTTGAATATTATGTTGGATCAGTGGTCCAAAAGTACCCAGCAGTTTAGCTAGTGATACTTGATGAAAAAAGAGATATATACTAAAACCATGCTATTAATTTGAGCAATGCCTTCCAGATGAAACAAGATGGTAAATGCCCTGGCAAGATGCCAGGAAGAAGGAAAACAACATTGTTGACTCTCGACAATTGGAACTAGATTTGCAGCTCCACCTCTTCTTTCGATTCTTTTAGCCATTCAATAATATTGTCCACAAAAAAAATAAAGAACATGCCAAAGATTGCCTTATAGATGTTGGTACATCAATTTGCAGAATATATGGTCCAGGGTTATCTTGAATTAAGCAAGAATGCAAATGCAATCTAACTAAACTGCTTCATGTGTTATTCAACAACCAATGCTTCATGTGTTATTCAACAATCAACACTTCATGTATTATTCAACAATCAATGAATCACAGAAGATTCCCCAGTACAATCTAGAACTTACAGGTATTGCAGGTTTTTCAGCAGACCAAGCTCAGGGACCAATGTACCAGATAACTCTGCATTCCCAAGATCACTGAGGTAAAAACAAAGAAAGCAATAATTACAATAAGCATTGAACAAATAAACAGACTGTCACAAACGTTATATGATGTGCAGATAGAGATGCATCCACTTACACTCTAATAACACTATTGTCATTGTTACATGTAACATGGAACCATGTGCATGGATTGACCAGAGTTGGATCCCAACTTTGCAGCACATTATTGGGATCAATGAGGTTGGTCCGTAAAGTATGCAATGCATCACCTGTTGAGGGGGGGAAGCAATAACCATCAGGAACTAATTAAAAAATGTCATGAATTATAAGGAAAATATATGCATGGAAAAGTAGACCAAAAACAGGTTAAGTAGTAAAGAAAATGAATACACCTTTTTTAAGTAGACAATGTACTGCTGAAATAAAAAATGTAATAATAATAATAAAACTGCATCTGAAGAATGACTGGAAAATTGAATATAATGAAATTATAAACCATAACTATAACTAATATTGAGCCTTGTCTCAACTATACGGAGTCAGCTTAGTGAAGACTTCTTTGCCTATCACTTCCATATGGACTAATTCTTGCATCACTGCAGGATTTTTCATTTCTTTATCTCCATTATGTAAGTTTTGGTCTTCCCATTTCTTTTCTGACCTTTCGACAAATATAAGCACCAGTCATTACCAATGCATAATGAAATCTTCCCCATACTTCCTATTGCTCTATTTTAAATTGATGCAACTCCTAGATCTCTAATATGAAACCTCTGTAGACCCATGTTTTGCCCTACTGGTGCTAGTATTACAACAGACCCACTTAAGTGTTTTCATGTACACCAAGCTCATCTTGCTTGACTGCACTCTTACCGTGCAACATTCTTGACCATACAAAATTTCATGCCTTTTGTTGTTTCACATAAAATTTTCTTCAAGTCACTCAAGGGATGAAATCACATAACACACTGAAGAAAAGATGTGCAGCTTTGAGGTCATTACTTCATGCCTAATCTTTCTCTATGGCTACCCCAAATTCATACGGGCTCCAACACCCACCAAGTTCCTGAAAGATCCAAATTGAATAAGTTTCACATAAAGTTATGCGATCATTAACTGGTCTAACAAATAGCATGTTATCAATAAGAACCATTTAAAGAGATCTAGGAACTGAATTATACAATCAAATATTTGTTATCTGTTAACATATTTCACCTCATGATCCGAGGGGAAAGAAAGGAAAACCTTTCAGGACAAAAGTATACGTAGCACAAAATCACAATATCCAGTAAAAGAATTATCACTGACATGACTCGCTTTGCAAGGAGAAAGGGGGAATAAAATTTCCCTTGCTGAAGCCAAAAAACCTATAAATCAAATTCTTTTCCAAGTCTAATAGCACAACTTCGCAAACGAAGTCAACTGCTAGCCTTGACGTGCACCAGGGTCTTAAGTTCTAACACCCAACAACTCGGTCAAAACACTTAACTTTCAGTGTCCTAGCTCACGAATTTTACGCCTAAGGAAAATTAGGACACAAACAATAAGAAAAAGAAAACATAGAAGTATCTAAAGTATCAGCTTAGAAATTCATGGTGAAACCAAAGCACCTCTAGCTAAATGGATCAAATACCACCTTTCTCAAAAAATCCACTAAGCTCAAAACCTCTCAAGCAAAACAGATATAGATATAGATATCTAACAGCTAGAATAATTTAAACTACAAAAAAATTCCAGATCCTTTTACACTGATCGTTTCAACCAACCAAAGGATTAAAGGCAACGATCACAGCAAAAGGACAGTATCAGAAGATTAAAAGGCCAAGACTGTACCTTCGGTGTTGGCAAGCACCCTACCGAAGGGGTGGAACGCCAGAATCAGCCACAGAAACCACGGCACAATCGAGTCCATTTCCACGGCCGCAATCCTTCCTCCTAAAACTCACCGCTACTCCACCAGATCCATCGAAATCCCCCCTCTCTCAGCAGAACCCCATCCCCCACCATTTCCGCCCCGAAGACCTCCAATCCGATCCGAATCGGAGCTCGAATCTAACAACGCACAACTGATTGGAGATTCGAAAGCGATCCCAAGAAGATTCGAGTCCCCCACCCTTTATTCCCCTCCCCCGCCCCCCCCAACCTCTCTCTCTCTCTCTCTCTCTCTCTCTCTCTCTCTCTCTCTCTCTTCTCTTCTCCTCTCCTTCCTCTTTCTCTTTAATCGATCACGAATCTCTCTCTCTCTCTCTCTCTCTCTCTCCTCTCTGAGAAAAATAGCGGATATCCTTTTGTGGACTTTCTGGTCGGCTTAAGCGAGGGCTTAGAAGGGAAGGGGGGCCAGGCATGCGGAGGCAGGAGGGGGAGCGTCTTCCGCTGTCTCCTCTCGAACACGAAACATGCATTACAGGTGGCGCGGAAAGCTTCCACAAGTGGTCGCGTGGGACCCATCTAGCATGAGGCCTGCCACGTTATCAATCAATGCCGTTCGTTCGTCAGAATTGAGAGCTGCGGAGCAGCCCGTGCGGGTGCTTCCAGCTACCCGGCGGAGCTGCCCGCTGCCCGAGACTGGTCAAAACGCCTCCGCTCCCGCTCCGCCGTCTTCCCTCTCAAACAGGAAACAGCTATATAATCCGGTGAAACTTAGTGCTGAAGCAAGTTGGCGTGTGACACGTACTTGTGAAACAGCTGTTTGGTGTGTTGAAGGAGATGGGGAGAGGATCCAGTAGAACAAGGAGCGCCAGGAGTCGAGGGGCGGAACTGGAAAGAGCCTACCATCAACGAAGGTGGCCCACCATGCCACGTCGGGAAAGGTCATGCCACGTGCCATAATCAGGACATCAAAACTTGCACCTTATTATCCAAAAATTATTTTGATTTTTTTTTACCAATCAATTAATTATTTGGTCATTTTATTTTTAATTATTTAATTATTTTATTTTTAATTATTTGATTATTGAAATTTTTAATAATTTAACCGTAAAAATTTTAATTATTTGACCGTTAAAATTTTAATTTTTTAACCGTTATGCTTTTAATTATTAGATCTTTAATTTTTCGATAGTTTGACTTCTAATTAGACTTTAATAGACTAATAAAAATTCAAACGGTCAGATTTTAGATGGCTATAAAAAAACTATCTTGGAGACCTGCATATACAAGTTTAGTTTTACGTTTATCTCTTTTTTCGCTAATATCTTCATCTCCAAAATTTTTCTTATTTTAAAGTTATTTTACTAGGTACTAAAAGAATCTCCATCAACCTCTTCAAAGATCGTGCTCGTAGGTGCAGGAACCCCGGTCATATCTTATGATTGTGTTTTCAACAATTCCCACATGATGGATGAAAATATGCTTTAAGACAGTGTTTTATACGCTTCCGGATATGATTTTGATTCTTCAATTTTTTATAAATATTTTATCATTTTTTTTATAATTAAATTTTTTATTAATTTTTTTTAACCACATTCATAATTTTTAAAATCCTATTCTAATGATCTAAGGCATATTGTTAGTTAGATAGTATTGTCACTTAGATAGTTCTTCGATTAATTGGAATTTTCCTTGCTTTAAAACAGTCTTGTTTCACCTAGCGACTCATACTTCTACTTAGATATCATCTAAACATAGGATATTAAAGAATAATACATTGTTAGTTACATCTATAGCTTGCTCCATCTGTTTTGTCACCATCACCAAAATAGCATAAAAAAGTACTAAGTTGTACATATTCTTACATATCTCAGGTTTCCTCCCCCTCATTTTCAACTTTAAATAAGAACTACATGTTGTCATAAGTTACTTTCATCCTTGTCATAAGCACATCTTCCTGCATTTGATCCCTAAATTACCAAGCAGGAAGAGAATAAGATTAATGCTTTGTGATGCTTCGGTTATGGACATGCATGTGCATGGCCAATATGGATTTCCTTTCCTTAAATCTTTGAACTCTGGATTTTCAATACTTTAATTAAAACAAAGTTCTTGTCAATCACTTTGTACACATTTTTACTGCAAGTTGTGATAATTGGTGCACTGAAATCATCTTTTGGATTCTCACTTCTAATAGATATCTAGCTTAAAAAGTCTTCCATTTCCCTTTTTCCACAGTAGCTAAAAGGCAAAATTCTTTAGTATTTGTCAAGTAGACTGTCCAACATTGCCTTGAAAATATGAGCACAAGAGACTTCATTCTTGGCTATTATAAAATACAAAATTGGGTGAATTGGAGTTTACCTTCATTTAACGAGCTCCATTTCTATTATTTCCTAGGAATGCAGTATTGTTGTTTGCATGGTGGCTATTCATGTCTTCTTCTTATTATGGTTATTTGTTTGATGTATGGAGCATTCTGCAAGCCATCACTTTTCATTTTTGGTCTAAATGTGAAGTGCTTATTTTCTACCAAGCGAGCAAGTTGATGGCAATTGCAAAATTGAATATTTGGAATCATGTAAAAAGTTCCAAATGCTCTTGAAGGGATCTGCTTGTGCATAGAAAATGGTAAAAAAAATTATACCTAAAATGCTGAATCCATGGTCAGGTTGCATGTGGTGAGAGCATTTGATGTAGCCTGACACTGGGAAAGACAAAATAAACATTTGATTAGCCAGTATGGCATTAAATAATAAGGCATGAGCACCTTATTTGCTTTCTACAGCAAAGCAGCTTTTTGAGCCATTAAGAATTGTAGACACTTGAGAATCAGAAGTGTGGAACTACTTTCACCAGTAATTTTATTTTATATCTCAGTTCTTATTTAGAGTACTTTCTGCTGTGAAAATTGAGAGTTGTAATTGTTATTATCATTTATTGTGGTTCCTTTTTCATGTAGTAGTATCCTAAATGGAGTCAATTAGTTATGTACATAAATTCCTTCATGCAAAGCATCATATGGAACAAAGTAGTTTTGGTTGATTTAGTGAAGAAAGGGCATGCATTCTTCTTGGCATTCTCTTTCTTTTGGAACTTCTTTTTCCCTCAATTTAGTCTTTATTCTTTCTGCTTTCTTTTTTACTTATTTGTCCTTGTTTTATCTAGTTCTCTCCATAGAAGTTAGCTGGTAGATGCACCACAGCCTATTTAGGCCTCTATAAATTCTATGAAATCCTGTAAAAGTTCATCAAGACTCCCATTAGTCTTTTCTAACTCAAAAACCTTAATTCTTATTATTTAGCTTCTCCTTTCATTTTGTTTTGGAGGTTATGCAAATCAAGTTATGTTATACAAGAATCTTCTACTTTCAGTGTTCTAATCTTTCCAAACATATGTAGCATAATCCCTAAAACTTTCTCTAAGATTGAGCTTTTTGCACCCTGATAATAGTTCATCTTTCTTGTTTATATCCGCCTTTGTCCCCCAGTTTCATGAGCATAAAAAGGTAGCATTTTATTAATTTTTTAATCAAAATCCTGTAGCAGTTCATAAAGATTTTAAAATTCACTCCTTTAACCTTAGTTTGTATCAACCTTGCAAGTTGCACATGAGATTTAAAGAGATGCCATTAATGAGCGAACCCCATCACATTTTTATTGGGATGGTTCACTATCTTTACATTTAACAAAGCAAAATTGTTTTAAGATATAGAATTTTACATAGCACTAAGTATGAAATAATAATATTCAAAGTTTTTGCCAAGTTCTTTGTAAAACATATTCCATCTTATCCATTATTCATGATATATCTAAACTTATATTTTAAAATTTTACTATGAATATTCTTTATATTATGGTGTGATGCGGAACTAATATGCATGTAATTTTTTTTATATGTTTTATATGTGGGGTTGGGTGATTAATTCCCGAATTCCAGATTAAAATAAGTTATAGGGAATTTTATATGAATTTTAGAAAATCAGCATGCAGATTAGGACCTAGAAAAGTAGAAAAGAAGGATCGCCGGGGCTGAGAAGCCTCGGTTAGGGCAAGTTCTCCTACAATAAAACTACTGGAGGTAGAGGGGTGTACCTGACAACGTCTGTGAAGATCGCAGCAAAAGGGTCTCTCGTTCCTCGACGGATGCGGCCTGGAAAATCGAGCCAAAGACCCGCGGATACCCGGCTTCTGCTCGGTGATCCGATTGAGGCTTGGCTGGAGTCGTTGGATTCGTAGGAACTCGGGGACCTGCAAACGACCTGTCAGGGGTTAGAAAACTCACAAAGGAACAAGAAAACAAAGGAAAAACAGCAAGGGAAGGCTTCTTTTGGAGTGGGCGTCCAGGGATCTGAGATGCTTATTGGTAGCAGGAAGATGATTGCAGCACTGGGAAGAAGAACTCTCGCAAACCCCTTTATGCACACAGCAGGGTATCACACAACTCAATAGAAGAACTCAAGGTTTTCATTCATCAAAAAAATTCCCCTCATACAAGAGGCTAGGGTCCCTTAAATAGACCCTTAACCTTGGGCTCCAAGTAAGGGTACATAAGTCTTTACATAAGAATCCTTTTCCCTCTCAAACTCTAGCTAGAAAATAAGGAAATATTAGGTAGAAAAATCCCTAAAATTTTTCTTGACTTGGTCAAGACTCCAAGGATGCCTAGGGGGGCGTGTTGGGCTTCTAGGAGCAGCAAAAGGCCGGCCCAAAGGGGCCCGGGTGCATGGGTTTGGGCCTCTGGAAGCTGGGGTGGCCTGGTAGCCAGGTAGCAGGAATATTCCCTGGTATCTTGCTTCTTAGGGGCTTGGGCTTGGCACCTGGGCTTGATTTCATTGGGCTAGGATGCAGATGGACCTCTGGAATCATGGATGCCCTTATTTATGAATATACTTTGGCATCTGGAAGGGAATCTGGGCATCTGGAGGGCATCTGCAAGGAATCAGGGTTTCTGATTTTTCTCCTGGGGTCTTCAAATCTTCAAGCTGGGTTGGACTTGGGCTAAACTTCCATGTCTTCAATCTGGCTGGACTTGGTCTTCACTTGTATAATATAGTCTTGAGTCTTCAGTATGCTTGGACAGGACTCAAAAAAATAAAATTAGCTCAACATGAGCTAACTAGCATTGGACTGAACTAGCTCAACATGAGCTGACTAGTACAGAAGTGAAATAACAACTAAAAATACTCAAATAACAACTAAAATGGACTCAGATGAGCTAAGCCCTTATTACAGATGGACTCATAAATTATTGATCAATTACAGAGGGTTGAGAAGCCTCTGCCTTATTCTGGTGCCTTTGGTGTCCGCACCAATTCTCCCGGGGTGGGAGGAACTCGACCCTGTCGAGTGAAGATCAGACTGGCTCACATATCTCTCGAGAAGGTCTGGGTTGAGGCATTGCAAGTCCTCTCGAGAAATCTACGAATCGTCCGACTCTGGCTGGCCTTGCCATCGGATCAGGAAGCATTGATAGTCACGGCCCCGGGTCGTGATGGCTTGATCGTCCAGGATACGCTCGATCCGTTCTCCTCTCTCAGGCCAATTTGTTAGTGGACACTCTGGGTTAGGATCACTCACAATGAAAAGGAATAGGTCCAAAGGCCTTACTAGGTATCGCTGCCGGTTCCCTATACTCAACCAGGTCTGTAATATTGAAGGTAGAACTAATGCCCAAATCCGAAGGCAAGTCTAACACCTAGGCATTTGATCCAATCCTTCTCTATCACTTTAAAAGGTCCGGCTCTGCGAGCATGAAGCTTCTTTTAGGCTTAAGCCTAACCAAGATAGAATCCACTACATCAAATTCTTTGACCCTTCTTCGGGAATTAGCCAGTTGTTTTAAGATTAGTGCGGGTGGTGAACATGCTAGGCACATGCAGACAAATGATGCAAAGGACTCATACTGACACCTAATAGACTCGACTATGCATTCCTATCGAAGGAAATTTTATTGAACTCTTTGGATCTAAACCTAATAGATTATAGGTTCTCTAGGTTTGATCCTAGCTTGACATGCACATGAAAATTTACAGTGAACTCCTAGCAAATTCCAAAGAGTATGCCAGAAGTAAGATGCAAACCTAACATGCGTGATGAATGCATGCAGTATGCTAATCTCAGCTAAATGCAATCTAATGATCCTAGAAATGCTGGAGGTGTCAGGAAAGGGCAGAAAATAGGAAGTGGGTTCAGAATTAGTTTGGTAAGGTAGAGAAAAAGGTTCATGGTTAGTTGGATAAAATAGGATAAAAGACGGGGTGTCAGGAACTAATCCTATACTAATGAGGTTAACCTTATAAGGTTGAGCTATGTCTACAGGATTTGCATAATGGAAGGATGGGTCACTAATTTCGGGGAAGAGGTCCTTAATGGGAACTATAGGAGGGGACTCATCTTGAAGGTATTGATTCAAAGAGATCAGGTCCTTAATAAATTCTTCTGGTTCTTGTATTTTTGGACTAGACTCTATAATTTGGCTCTCCTCTATGGTTTCCTCAGGTAAGGCTCTAGCAGCAGTACCTAGGTTCTCTTCCTCTATTTGTTCTTCCATTATAGCTTTAGGTTGGATGTGGTCAAGGTCAACTAGCTCTGGGTTGGAATCTACCTGGGTATCTACTGGGTCAGCTAATTCTAGGTCTACTAAAGGTGTCTCCTCTTCTCCCTCATACTCATCCACTAGGCTCACATCAGCTTCATACACTTCCACGTTAATGTAAGCCTTGCGAATCTCAGGAATGGTTGGAGAAGGTCGGCTAGCAGGAAATTGGTTAGGTTCTGGTCTCTGATTATGGGTACCACTCCTAGTAGGTTCAGGTTGTATAAGAGGTAGTGGCTCACTATTGGGTTCATATTTAGGGATACTCATCCTATAGGGTTCAAGTTGACTAGGGGAAGCATGACTAGTACTAGGCTGATACTTAGGGGTTATGGGTTCTCTAAGCTCATAGGACAAGGGTGCAGATCTATGGGTCATGGGATTATAGGATCTGGGGTCATAGGATTTTGGGTCAGCTCTATGATCAGGTTCTAAGGTTGGATCAAGGTATGGGGTCCTCCTAAGGTTGGGCTCTCTATATGGGTCAGGATATTGGGTCCTCCTAGGATTGGACTCCCTATATGGGTCAGAATACTGGGTTCTCCTAGGGTTGGACTCCCTATATGGGTCAGAATATTGGGTTCTCCTAGGGTTTGACTCCCTATATGGGTCAGAATATTGGGTGTTGGGTCTACTAGGCTCATAGGGTATGGGTGTATAGGATCTATGATCATGGGATCTAGAGTCATAGGATCTAGGTTCATAGGTTATGGATTCATAAGTTCTAGGTTCATAGGATTTAGAGTCATAAGATCTATAGGTTGTGGGTATACTAGGCTTATAGGGAGAGGGTAAATAGGATCTATCTTCTTGGTCTATAAAATCCTGATTGGGTCTTCTAGGACTAACCTTAGGGATTGGGTCAGGATGATGGGCTCTCCTAGGTTCAGCCTCAAGGTATGGATCAGGGTTTGGGGTCCTCCTAGGTTGAGGATTGTAGTACGGGTCAAGATAAGGGGCTCTCCTAGGTTCGACCTCATGGTATAGATCAGGGTTTGGGGTCCTCCTAGGTTGAGGGGAGTCAGGATCTGGCTCAGACTGTGACCCATGGGTTTTTCTTGGGGTCCCTACCCGGACTTTTAACTGATCAAACCTATTGGCACGATAGTCAATTCTATCATTGGTTTGAATACGAGACTGAGTTAACTGGGTCATCTGGATAGTTATCTGGGCAATTTGATCAGCTAGGGCTTTTATTTGGGCTTGTAAATTTTCCATGGGTTCAGACATTTATGAAGGAGGTGGGTGATATGAAACTCCTGATCTAGTGCTCATGCAAGACTCGATCAGACCGACTATAGCTGACTAAACCTAAAGTCCAAACTAGATGCTCAATCAGGGTGGCAAACTAGCCTATAGTAACCCTGTACTCAGCCAGGCAGGTGTAAGGGAAGTGTTAGGTCCCTGATTGCCAATCCTAGACACCAATCAGAGATTGGCCAGGTAGGCGGACCAGCACACAAGCCCTTCGGGATTGAATCCCTAAACCACCGTTCTAGACACTAAGCACAAGGCACACACAGGTTAACTTGACACAGTGATCTAACACTAGCCCGGACCCGACCAGTTGGTGTCCCTAGCCCATTAGGGCAAATTAAGTCTAATTAATTTTAGGTTAAGGCTTGGGACTGAATGCAAGGGATGTGGTTTTGGGCTAAGGAGAGGTGATCAAATCCTCCCCCCATCTGATATAGCAAGAGTGCCCTTAAAAGTAAATTATGCAATGATGGCAGGCAGATGAGGATGCAAATTAGGGTTTAGATATTTTTTTTTTTGGTATTTTTGGAAAATATTTTTTTTTGGTATTTTTTTTAAATAGAAGAAAACTTACAAATCATGGCCTAATATACTGGAAATATACTAAAATTAAGAAATATGCAAAAACTCCTAAACAAAACCCTAAAACTTCCAAACATGTCTTGCTAAAAAAACAGAGCCGAAAATTTGCAGGCCCTATTTCGGCTTTCAGAAAATTCACAGGCCATAATAAAATCTGAAAAAAATTTTAAAATTACTGTGAATTATGATAAATCCAGAAAAATAAATTTCAGAATTTTTGGAGTTTTTAACAGGGAGAAATAATTAAAATAACAGAGTATATACGGACTGAAAAATTACAGAAAACAAGTCCTAATCTAAGCTCTGATACCAAATGATGCGGAACTAATATGCATGCAATTTTTTTTATATGTTTTATATGTGGGGTTGGGTGATTAATTCCCGAATTCCAGATTAAAATAAGTTATAGGGAATTTTATATGAATTTTAGAAGATCAGCATGCAGATTAGGACCTAGAAAAGTAAAAAAGAAGGATCGCCGGGGCTGAGAAGCCTCGGTTAGGGCAAGTTCTCCTACAATAAAACTACTGGAGGTAGAGGGGTGTACCTGACAACGTCTGTGAAGATCGCAGCAAAAGGGTCTCTCGTTCCTCGACGGATGCGGCCTGGAAAATCGAGCCAAAGACCCGCGGATACCCGGCTTTCTGCTCGGTGATCCGATTGAGGCTTGGCTGGAGTCGTTGGATTCGTAGGAACTCGGGGACCTGCAAACGACCTGTCAGGGGTTAGAAAACTCACAAAGGAACAAAAAAACAAAGGAAAAACAGCAAGGGAAGGCTTCTTTTGGAGTGGGCGTCCAGGGATCTGAGATGCTTATTGGTAGCAGGAAGATGATTGCAGCACTGGGAAGAAGAACTCTCGCAAACCCCTTTATGCACACAGCAGGGTATCACACAACTCAATAGAAGAACTCAAGGTTTTCATTCATCAAAAAAATTCCCCTCATACAAGAGGCTAGGGTCCCTTAAATAGACCCTTAACCTTGGGCTCCAAGTAAGGGTACATAAGTCTTTACATAAGAATCCTTTTCCCTCTCAAACCCTAGCTAGAAAATAAGGAAATATTAGGTAGAAAAATCCCTAAAATTTTTCTTGACTTGGTCAAGACTCCAAGGATGCCTAGGGGGCGTGTTGGGCTTCTAGGAGCAGCAAAAGGCCGGCCCAAAGGGGCCCGGGTGCATGGGTTTGGGCCTCTGGAAGCTGGGGTGGCCTGGTAGCCAGGTAGCAGGAATATTCCCTGGTATCTTGCTTCTTAGGGGCTTGGGCTTGGCACCTGGGCTTGATTTCATTGGGCTAGGATGCAGATGGACCTCTGGAATCATGGATGCCCTTATTTATGAATATACTTTGGCATCTGGAAGGGAATCTGGGCATCTGGAGGGCATCTGCAAGGAATCAGGGTTTCTGATTTTTCTCCTGGGGTCTTCAAATCTTCAAGCTGGGTTGGACTTGGGCTAAACTTCCATGTCTTCAATCTGGCTGGACTTGGTCTTCACTTGTATAATATAGTCTTGAGTCTTCAGTATGCTTGGACAGGACTCAAAAAAATAAAATTAGCTCAACATGAGCTAACTAGCATTGGACTGAACTAGCTCAACATGAGCTGACTAGTACAGAAGTGAAATAACAACTAAAAATACTCAAATAACAACTAAAATGGACTCAGATGAGCTAAGCCCTTATTACAGATGGACTCATAAATTATTGATCAATTACAGAGGGTTGAAAAGCCTCTGCCTTATTCTGGTGCCTTTGGTGTCCGCACCATGGTGATCTATGTAATAGCATAATTTGGACTTGCTTAATGCTAGGTCATTTGACATCAATTGTTTCTAAAGATTGCTCACAAGTATATAATTATACAGTCATAAAAGAGTATGATGATCGTTACAATATTTGTTATTTAAATTTATTAAATTTTAATATATTAATATTCATGTGAAATTGATCATCAAGTTAGTTATATTTAGTTTTGCATATCTTTATTGCCATGACTATAAATTCCGATGTATCTCATAACTTGTGATAAAAGATTCTTATATCAGTATATCTTACCAAAGATTTAACTAGGACTAAGATCCTAAAGTCATCGAGGGGGATGAGGCTTAGTCTATAAATGACCTTTCAGTAATAGAAACCCAACCTTTATAATAGGAGTCCTTTGAAGGAGGTTCGATATGATAATAACAAGCTGACTAGTTGGTCAAAGAGTACATGTGATTTATTTGATATAGGAGTTATAGATTCCATCCCATCTCTATGATGATTAGTGTTCCAATGTAGTGGTTAGAAAGAATTTATCTTTGAATGAGATTCGAGAGATATTTCTCGAGATATGACACTACACGTATCTTTGAAGGAGATCACCTATATGAGAATATTCGTATATAGTCGTGATTAGAGATATTGGCAATCTTTAGAAGCTCTCATGAAAAATTAAGATACACGTGCAGGGTCATTAATACACAGACTTGCGATGGAGAATTCTATAATATGTGTGTGGTAGTTGAAGTCTAGGTCAAAAGAACGTAGTTCAAGACCAGGTTCACTCCGATTTTTTTAGATGGAAACTATTCATACTAAGTAAAGTTAAAATTACCTTACCAATTGTATAGTATAAGTATCTAGAAACTTATATTTTTTTATTTTTTAAAAAAAATTTAAGTTTTGAAAGAAGTTATTGAAAAAATCTAATTTTTTTATTAATAAATTAATTATTTGACCGTTTTACTTTTAATTATTTGATCATTTTGTTTTAAATTATTTGACTATTGAAGTTTTTAAAGATTTGACCATTAGAGTTTTTAATGATTTGATCGTTGAAATTTTAATTATTTGACTGTTATGCTTTTAATTATTGGATCTTTAATTTTTCTGGCGGTTGAATTCCTAATTAGACTTTAATAGGCCAATAAAAATTCAAACGGTTAGATTTTAGATGGCTATAAAAAGACCATATTGAAGGCCTATATATACAAGTTTGGTTTTATATTTTATACCTTTGTTCTCTCTAGTATTTTCTCCTCCAAATTTTTTTATTAATTTTTTTGTTTCAAAGTTATTTTACTAGGTGCTAAAAAAGTCTCGATCAACCTTTTCCATGATCGTGTTCATAGACGGAGGAATCCCGATCATATCTTAAGGTAGTGTTTCCAACAATTACCGTATTATAGATAAAAATATGCCTTAGGATAATGTCTTGAATATGACTTTGATTTTTCAATTTTCTGTAAGTATTTTATCATTTTTTTATAATTAAATTTTTTATTAGTTTTATTTAATCACATAGACCAACATGGAGTCTCAATGGCTGTGCACGCATGACATGCATGAATGTGAATCTTGATGCATCTTGATGCAGTTATATGGTCATCACTTCATTGAGATGGTGGCCGTTTGAGTGGAGTCCATGTATGATTTGACCGGTCCATGAGCACCACATTAAATGTAAATTCGAGCATGCTCATCCTAACGAGGGTTCAATGGTTGATGTTATTGGAGGTTTATCTCCTTAGCAATTCTTCTTCTTCTTCTTCTTTTTATTTTGTGTGCGTGTGTGTGTTGGGGGAAGGAGGGTAAAGCTCCTTGACAATTCCTAGCTAGTTAGGATCTTATCTCATAATTAACTGATCATAAATTCGAGACGTGACTCTGGCACTTTAATAGTATCGCATTAATGTACTCATCCTTGAGTGGAGAAAGGTGATTTATCCTCCTATCCCTTTTTCTTATCTAAAAAAAAAAAAAAAAGCTCCTCGATAATTCTTTGACAATAAAATCAATGATTTTGAAGCTAAAGTTTAATGAAAATTCGAGGCATGGAAGAGACCTCTGGTGAATGACTGATAGAGAAAAATATACATGAAATATATTAGAGATGTGTTTCACGAACTGCACGTTCTATAGAAATCTTGTTAGCATTACATGACTAATAGTTGTCCGTGCACCAAAGAAAAATCGATGCAATGCATGAGATATACTGTGATATTGGAGTTACAAATTACATCTTGTACATATATTATGGACTATTTACCCTGTGGGACTCTTAACCCAATATCTGTTATACAGGCTTTTTTTAAAAAAAACTTCCAAGCATGCATATTGTTATTTTCACGTCGTTAGCAGTGACAGAGGCCCCCCAAGTCAACCCAAAGTCTACAAAGAAAATTTTTAACCAAAACAATACGAAGTCTACCATGAAAATGACAGCTGCATTTTAAGTTGATCAAAAAAAGAAAAAGAAAAAGAAAATGACAGCTGGATTGCTTAAGTACTCCAAAAAGCATGCAACTGACATCTCCGTCGACCTCGTTTGGTCAACCCCAACTTGACCAAGTCAATCAACCACAATTTAGTATTCATGAGATGGTCTAAAATTCCTTGGATAACGTCTTCTATGACGTATGATACTCCATTTCTGATCGGAAATCCAGTAGACTTAGCCCTTCATCCTGGAGCCCGCCAGCTCAACACATCACTTTGCTGGGTCGACACTTTACCGCGTTTAGAGATGATATAAGATTTAGCTACAAAAAAATTATTACATGCACCGTAAACATTGCTAAGCATCGTAGCGGTTGGTAATACGCACCAGTGCAATCATGCATACAATGCATACCGTTGATGCTGAATCTCCATCGACTGGATGGAGTGGTTCTTCCGCTAAATCGCCGTCGACCGGAACCTACAAAACAGATTCCTGACCGGAGATTTCCGGTGGGGACACTCCGATGCCAAAGTCAGAAGAAACTCAGGCAGCAGCAGAATGGAGAGTTCTTGGAAGCAGAAAGGAAAAGGAGAAATTTAAAATGGAGGAATGGGTCCAGCTTACCTTAAGTGTCCCCTCTTACTAGTATTTATAGGCTCCAATTGCAACTACTTACAGTTATGAAAGTTGGCAAACACAACCTCCCCATAACCATAAGTGGTGGTGGTCGAAGAATCAGTTATTTCGGAGCTTATCCACTATGAGGATTTTGATTACGTAGATTCTTGCAGCAACCAGAACAGAACTCAATTGTTACGGGATTGGAAAAATCCACATATTCAATAAGCCCCGATTTTCAAGAATAGATCCGAAATGAACTTAACATTCTCTTTAGCAACGTTCCAAAAGGAAATGTTAGTTATACACTTCATAAATGTTTCCTTGAAATAGTAAAGAATGGTAAACACTCAGCTTTGAATATGAGATAATATGTTCTTCGTTTTATGAAGGAATAAAGTCGAAGATATCCAATTGAAAAGCTGGGTCTTCGGACCAAGGTAACAATACGAAGTCGAAGACAATTAATAAGCTTGGCTCGAAACCATAGATGTGAAGATATTAAGCGTGGTCTTCGGACTAAGATAACGATACGAAGCCGAAGACAAGGCTAATAAACTTATCTCCTGGGCCCAAAATAAAGATACGAAGCCATAGATATTAGGCATGGTCTTCGGAACAAGAGAAATATACGAAGTCGAAGACATAGTATTCTTTTGTAGAGCAGAATCTTCATCAAGCCCAGTAGACATTTACCCTTGTATGTTGATTTGACTAATAAACCAAAAAAAGAAGAAATTGAAATAGGTTCAGAGAGTGACCCAATAATTAATTGAAATAAAACCGAGATATCATAACAGCCCCCCACTCCCAAGTTCGAAATGATTTAATTTCGAAAAATGGGAGTACTTGAAATCTATTGCTTTACGGTAATTGATATACCATGATGACGTTAAACCCTGGCACGTCCTTTTGCAATAATTGCTTGGTGGCGCGAGAGACGTGGGAAGGCCACGTGTCACCGCCTTATTTGTCATTTCAAAAGAAACGTTTTAAATTTGAAAAGATCCAAAAAATCTATCTAAAAAAGATTTTTTATTTTTCCAAGGCTGGACACTTGGCAGCCATCTGGAAGTTGATCACAGTTAAGAAGTCATCCTAACCATTCACGTCACTTCACACGAATCGCAGCCACTATTTCATTAATGGGTGATTTTCAGAAAATCGTGTCCATGATTGAAACTGTCGATACGGCGTACGATTTGAGGAGATTTCCGAAGCGTCTCGAAAAACCGCACAACCTTAGCTATAAAAGGAAGAGAGTTTCAGAAGAAAAGCTTTCCTTGCATCTGCATTCCTTCTCCCTGCTCTGCCGTGATCTGCCATTTTTGTTCCTTCAAAGGTTAGAAACCCTTCCTTCCTTCTTCCCTCTTTTTTTTTTTATGATGTTAGGGTCCAGTAGGAATCCTTCTTCCAGTAGAGGTCCACCGAAAGGTGAAACCAGTAGGGAACCATCAGGAAGCGAAATCGGTAGGAGTTTACCGAGAGCCGAAACTAGTAGGGGAAGGAGTTCTGGTAGGAAGAGGAGTTCAGAGAGATCTCCCGATAGTGTTACCAGTTCCCTGGCACTCACTAAATTAGAACAAATTCAACACCGATTTCAGATTCCGCGAACTTACAAAACAATCCTCGCAAGCCATGATGAGAGGGTAGATAAACCACCTGTAGGGACACTTGCCTTTTATGAAGAACACTTCAAAACTGGTCTTCATCTTCCTCTTCACTCCTTTTTTGTAAAAATTTTCAATCTTTATCAGATAGTCCCAGCTCAATTAACTCCCAATAGCTTTAGGAATATCTATGGCTTCCTAGTCCTTTGCAAACTAAGGAACATAGAGCCGAAGACCTCCCTGTTTACCTCTCTATTCATGATGAAAAGAGATTTTCATGACAAAGAGTGGTGGGTTATAGGTCCTCGGCCTGACCGAAGATTAATAAAAGGAACCCCTAGTGCTATACATGGGTGGAAACCCAGTTTTTTTTTGTATATTATACTCATTGGGGATTCAACACTGAATGGAAAACTCTGCGTTTGGATGCAAATGCCGGGAAGAGAATCTTGAAAGCCGATGCCAAAGATTTTGACACCTTATTGGAGCCGGAGATTTCCTTATTGAAAGAACTGCTGAAGGAAGAAAACCTTCACCGAGCCCATATCAATGAAGTCCCATCATTAGGTATAGAGATAGTGGTCTTCGGACTTTATCTTTTTCTTTTCTTCCTCATATATATGTATGTATATGATGAAATCCCTTCATCTGATTGTAGGTAAGAAAATGAAGCCTTAACTTGAGAAAGTTCGACAGGCTTCCCGAAAGAGGGCTGTGGCGGTTTTAGCAACATCCGAAGTCCGCAAGAAAAGAAGGGCCGAAGAGGATTCGAGCACTCCTCCGATGAGGCCCACATCGGATGAAGAGATACCGCCTGCTTCACCAAATCCACCTGAACCTGCCAGAAGTCCATCTCCGAGGAGGACTCCTCCGAGAAGTCCTCGTCCGATGCCCTCTCCAAATCAACGTGATTTGTCATTCGATAGAGAATCCCTGATTACACCTCCGAAGGAAAAAGGGAAAGAAAGAGTAAAGCATCGGTTCGAAAATGAACCGAGATGGAGCGGCTCTTCAAAAGGAGGTTGCAATGTAGACTTCACTGTCTTTTCGGATAGGGAAGGCTTGGAGAACCCTGAGTTAGCCAGGGAGCTTTTGAAGCACACCCTTCTTCCGAAAGACTGGGACAAAACTAAGTCACGATGTATTGAAGAAGTCTCTGACTCAATGTTCTCATCAGCACTGAAGGTAAATATCTGATTATATTTTCAAAGTATAAATTTGTTGTTGCTAACTTTTCAATCTATTAATATAGATGATGCATGACATTACTATCATGGAGGAAAGCATCTTCGAGTTCAGAGAGAACTATAAAGGGATAAAGGAGAAGGTGAAAGCGGCTGGAATCGAGAAAGCGGTAGCCAAGAAGCAGAGGCAGGCTATGGAGGAAAAGCTTGCCCAAAGTGATGCCTTGATTCAGAATTTGAAAACTGAGGTGGAGAAACTTCGATCGAAGAACTCTGAGCAGGAAGCAAGGCTTAAGAAGAGAAAGAACAAAATTCATTCTCTGAAAGCTCTTCTTAAAGAAGCTTGTCAAAAGTCCGAAGAGAATGCGAAGAAATCCGAAGAGGCTGCCGAAGAGATTCGATCTTTGCAAGATCAACTGACGAGGGCGGTAGAGGATTATAAAGCATCTTCGGCTTTCAAAAATGAGATGGTTGAAGCAAGAACCCACAGCTATAAAAGAGGCTTCAATGATGGGGTGAAGGAAGTGCAAAGCCTTTATCCAGATTTGGACATTTCGGGGATTCAACTGTTCGATCCTGAAAGTCCAAATGAGCCCGAATCGCAAGAGAATTTCGAAGCTCCATTGATAGCTGAAGAAATGGCCAATCCAGCCGAACCTACTCAGACCGAAGACACTCCAGCAATGGAGAACTTGTAACTTTCTTCTCTTCTCTTTTTGGAAGTGTAAAAAATCTTATCAATGAAAATCCTTTCCAACAAGAACTTTTCTATGAATGCGTATGTGAATGGATGAGAATTTTTCCAAGTGTAAGGTCTTCGGATAATTAAAAATTCCGAAGCATATAAAATGATACTAAGTCTTCGGACTTAGAACAATTTCATAATAAGAGAATGCCAAGTTTCCTCATAATAAAGTTATCTTTGGACTGATAAATATACTAAGTCTTTGGACTTAAAAATAATTTCATATAATTGAAAAGAATTCTGAATTCTCAGATAAGGGCCAAGTCTTCGGATTTAAAAATTCACTAAGTCTTCGGACCTAGGAGAATTCTGGATAATTAAGTCAAGAAAAACTCTTATAGATAATTCCAAGTCTTCGGACTTGAAAAAATTTCAGATAATTAAGTTGAGAAGAAATCTCATAGATTATTCCAAGTCTTCGGACTTGAGAAAATTTCAGATAATTAAGTTGAGAAGGAATCTCATAAATAAGAATATCAAGTCTTCGGACTTGAGAATAAAATAGACCATGTAGGTCATTTGCCTTTTGATCAAGGATTAAGATAGGCTGATTGGGCCTACCTCAGCATTCCATAGAGTATATCACGAAGATCATTCTCATGCCTTTTTTTGGGATATCTTTTTGGGATATCATTAAGACAAGCTGATCATGCCCATCTCGATACTTCGTGAGGTAGATCACGAAGATCATCCTCATGCCTTTTTGATTAAGATGGACTGGTTAAGCCAAACTCAGCACTTCATAGGGTAGATCACGGAGATCATTTTTATGCCTTTAAGAAAAAAAAATTAAGATAGGCTAGTTAAACTTACCTCGGCATTTTGCACGGTAGATCACAGAGATCATCCTTATGTCTTTTAGAAACAGAATTAAGATAGAATTATTGATTGTATCTTGATGGCATTGAATAAAACCTTTATTAATAATACTTGCAGAGGTTTTGTACATTCCAAGATCTAGGTAGTAGATTACACTCTAAAGTTTCCAACCGGTAAGCTCCAAGTCGAATAACTTCTTTGATTCGGTATGGTCCTTCCCATATAGGAGAGAGTTTACTCTGTTCGGTTGGTTTGGATACTTCAGACTTTCGCAGAACTAGATCTTCAGGATGAAAGGTCCGTTCTTTTACACGAGAGTTGTAGTATCTTGCCATTTTCTGTTGATACGCAGCCATTTTCAATTGTTCCTGAAGTCGTGTGCCTTGTAGTAAATCCAAGTCAACTCTTCGACGTTCGAAGTTTTCGGGCTCTTTATAGTGATCAATCCATAGAGATTGTATAGAAACCTCTATAGGAATGACTGCTTCAGTACCATAAGATAGATGAAATGAAGATTCACCAGTAGCTGTTCTGAGAGTAGTTCGATATGCCCAAAGAACCAAGTTTAACTCATCGGCCCATGACCCTTTAGCATCATTCAATCTGGTTTTAAGACTGAAGAATAGTCCTATTTGTCACTTCGGCTTCTCCATTACATTGAGGATGTGCCACTAAAGTGAGTTAATGAAGAATGTGATACTGGGTGCAGAAGTCCTTGAATTTTGGGTTATCAAATTGTCTTCCGTTGTCAGTTATAGTAAAATAAGGAATTCTAAAACGGAAGATGATGAAATTTCTTACAAAGTTTTCAATCTTTGCCTCAGTGATCTGTGCAAATGCTTCGGCTTCGACCCATGTTGTGAAATAATCAATAGTCACAATGAAAAATTTTCGCTGCCCGGAAGCTGGGAGAAACGAACCAAGAATGTCCATTCCCCATTGTGCAAAGGCCAAGACGCTGTTAACGGAGTTAACTGATTTGCAGGTCGCCTTTGTACATTGGCATATATTTGACAATGATCACATCTTCGAACAAATTCTGCAGAATCTTTCTAAATGGTTGGCCAATAATAACCTTGATTGATTATTTTATATGCCAAAGATCTGTCCCCAGATGATCTCCACATATTCCTTCATGCACTTCCCTGAGTGCATAATCTACATCGGATGGCCCCAAACATTTCAGTAAAGGTTGTGTGAAGGATCTTTTATATAATGTTTCATCCAAGATCACATATTGAGAAGCCATCCAGCAAAGCCGTTTAGCCTCGAGCTTGTCTTTGGGCAAGGTTCCCTCTCTTAGAAACTTGAAAATAGGATCCATTCATGAAGGTTCATGCTCAACTTGACATACTTCACTTGTGGATTCTGATATGCTAGGATCTTCAAGATATTCCACATATGTCCTCCCAAGAGAATTAGGTTCTGTGGTTGCAAGTCTTGAAAGAGCATATGCCCGAGAATTTTCTGTCTTTGGTACATGAATAATCTCAAAATGCTCCAAAATAAATATCATGCTTCGGACTTTCTCTAAGTATTGGATCATACTTGGATTCCGGACTTCAAAATCACCTTTTACTTGATTCACCACCAACTGTGAATCGGAAAAAACTTTGAGCCTTTTAATATCCAACTTTTGGAAGATTCTAAGTCTAGCAATGAGTGCTTCATACTCTTCCTGATTATTTGAAGCTTGAAAAGAAAAACGAAGGGCATATTCAATAACTTGCCCATTTGGACCAGCCAGAATTAAACCTGCACCGCAACCGTTGGCGTTCGAAGCACCATCGACATGTACAATCCAAATAAACTCTGGATTGTCTTCGGTACCTTCTTCTTCGGCTCTTGGCTGATCCTCTTCGGATCTCTATGTGCATTCAGCTATAAAATCAGCTAAAATTTTTGCTTTCATTGCTGACCTGGACTGATACTCAATGTCAAACTCCCCTAATTTAACAGCCCACTTAGCTATCCTTCCTGAGGTGTCAGGACAATGAAGTATGGCTTTTAAGGGTTGATCTGTCATAACCATAATAGAATGGGCTTGAAAATAAGGCCGAAGATAGTTTGCTGCAACCACTAGAAAAAAGATAATATTTTGCACTCTGGGATATCGGACTTCAGCTTCATGCAGCACTTTACTGGTGTAATAGATCGGTTTCTGTGAATGATTAGCATCTCTTTGTACTAGAACCGAACTAACTGCTTCATCTGTAATTGATAGGTATAAGTAAAGTGTTTCTCCTTCACGAGGCTCTGAAAGTAATGGTGGATTTTCCAAGTATTCTTTCAGCTTGTCAAAGGCAATTCTGTAATCTTCTGTCCATTCAAAATTTTGAGTATGGCGAAGAACTTTGAAAAATGGCAAACACCTTTCTACGGAACGGGAGATAAATCGGCTCAAAGAAGCAATTCTCCCTGTTAACCTCTGTACCTCCTTTTTGCAGGTGGGATGCCTCATCGTCCGAAGTGCTTGAATTTTTTCTGGATTAACTTCAATTCCTCACTTGGTAACCAAGTATCCCAGGAATTTCCCAAAAGTTACTCTGAAGACACACTTGGTAGGGTTCAACCTCATCCGATGATGTCTAAGAGCATCAAAAGACTCCTTTAGATCTGTAATATGGTCAGATTTACGAAGACTTTTCACAATCATATCATCAACATAAGTTTCCATGTTTCTTCCAATCTGATTCTTGGAGACTTTGTTGATGAGTCTTTAGAAAGTTGCCCCAGCATTCTTCAAACCAAATGACAACACTTTATAACAGCATAGTCCTTTTTCTGTAACAAAAGTAGTCTTCTTTTCATCTTCAAGATCCATTTGGATTTGGTTATAGCCTGAAAAGGCATCCATAAAACTTAACAACTGATGACCAGCTGTAGCATCAACTAGCTGATCGATTTTTGGCAAAGGAAAACTGTCTTTTGGACATGCTTTGTTGAGGTCTGTATAATCTATGCAAATCCTCCATTTGCCATTTGATTTTTTTACCATAATCACATTTGCCAGCCAATTCGGATATTGGACTTCTCTTATGAAGTTGGCTTCAATCAACTTATTAACTTCTTCATCAATAGCTTTCTGTCTTTCTGGAGCAAAATTTCTTTTCTTCTGCCGCACAGGCTTATAGTTGGGAGAGACTTCTAGGCGATGTGTGATCACATTAGGTGAAATTCCAGGCATGTCCGAAGCTGTCCAAGCAAAAATATCAACATTATCCCGAAGAAAAGAGATTAGGTTTACCTTTGATTCTTCATCAAGTAGGCTGCCAATTTGTAAAAGCTTGGTTGGATCGTTTTCGGATAATGACATAAAAAGTGTTTTCTCTACTGGTTCTCCAGAGTCTTCGGATTTGTCTCTTGGATCCAACTGGTCAAGTGCTAAAGACTTGGATGCTTGTTTATTTTGAATCATCAAACACTGGTTGACAATCCTTTGATCTCCTCTTACTTCTCCAACACCTGTTCTGGTAGGAAACCGAACCAGTTGGTGGTAGGTTGAGACTATGGCTCTGAACTTATTCAATGCTGGACGCCTAAAGATTGCATTATAAGGTGAAGATGTTCTAGCCACAATAAAATTGATAGGAAGAGTCCTTTGAAATGGTTCGGACCCAAAAGTTACGGGCAAGACCGTTTCACCCTCAACCCCAACTTGATTTCCACCAAAACCAGTTATTGGAATAAGGGATCTTCTCAATTCACATCCAGACAATCCCATCCGGAGAAAAGCATCATACAGCAACACATCAACTGAGCTTCTATTATCAATTAAAATTCTTTTTTCATCAAATTTGGCGATAACAGCCAAGACCACTACAGGGTCATCATGTGAAAGTTGTATTCCTTGAGTATCCTCATCAGAAAAAGTAATAGAGTTTTTTCCTTTGAACCTCTTCGGGACATTTTTCTCAGCTTCAATATCCCATGCCGATGACCGATGAAGCATCCCAACGTCTCCACCAATTGGTTTTTGATGAGGCAAATCAGCTTCATCGGATATCCTTGGAAGGGCAGTCGCTTCGGCTTGAGATTCTGAGTGGTTGACATACTTTCCCAAATATCCTCTTTTTATCAGATCCTTAATAGCATCCCGAAGCTGGAAGCACTCTTCGGTGTTGTGGCCATGATCCCGGTGGAATCGACAGTACTTGCTCTTGTTCCTTGCTTTTGCAGATGTCTTCGGGGACGTGGCCTTTGAAAATATTTTTCTTTTTCAATCTCCAGCAGAATCTTCTCCCTTGGCAGGTTGAGGGGTGTATAAGTATCAAACCGGCTGTTCTGCTGTCTAGGTCTGGGACGCGCCTGGGGGCCGAAGTGTTGTTAGAGGATGTTGGCATGTTCGGCCCTCTGGCGTTCTTCTTCTTAAAAGGGAACCTCCCTTTCGCTAGTCTTCGGCTTGCCGCTTGCTCCTCAGCGGCTGCATACTTTTGAGCCCTTGCCAACAGTTCGGCATAGCTCACTGGAAATCTTTTGTCCAGGAGAAAAGTGAACCTGGACGACTTCAATCCTTTTTTCAGAGTAGACATGGCCACATGCTCATTCAGGTTTGGGATCTCCAAAGTGGCTGAATTGAAGCGGTGAATAAATTCCTTCAAACTTCCTCCTTCTTGTTGCTGGAGGAGAAACAAACTGTCAGTGTTGCGCGGCATCTTCTAGCACGTCCTGAAGTGCGAGACAAACTACCGCTCTAACTCAGCGAAAGAATGAATTGTCTTTGGAAATAAGCTCGAATACCATATTTGAGCAAATCTCTTCAGAGTAGCAGGAAAAGCAAGGCAATAAAGAGCATCTGTTGCTCCTTACACCATCATATGAGCCTTATAGCTCCTCAGATGGTCGAGAGGTTCGGAAGTCCCATCATAGGCTTCTAACTGTGAGATCTTGAAATACCTGAGGATGACTTCATCCATAATATGATCAGAAAAAGGGGGTTGAGAGTTGAAGGTGATGACCTTATCGTTCCTTCTCAGATCTGAAATTCTTGCTATCTGTGCTTGCATAGATTTGAATTTTTCTTCAAATTCATAATTGATCTCTCTGTCTAACACCTTCTGGTACAAAGCTTCTAGAAGAAATAGAGGGAGATCGCCGGACCCTCTTCTTTCCACCATGATCCCCTGCTTGTCGATCTGGTGGAGAGGCATAGCGGTCACGAGATGACCGGATTTGTGAGAAACTGGGGGTGATCTCTTGACGTTGATCTTTCTCCTTCTCAGGTTGATGGCTGGATTGCGAAACAGGTGGTGGACATTGCTTCTAAGCTGCAGCCTCATACAAATGCTGAACCAGTGCCGTTAAAGCGTCTATCCTATTCACAAGGCTTTCAAATTGCTGTTGCCCCACAATTATCATAGAGGGTTGTAGTCCCTGATCTGCTGGAAGATTGCTAACCGGAGGACCGTTTGATGGAGGAGCCTGCTGCTCCTGACTTGTAGATGCATTCTTAGCTTTTCCTTTCACCATTTTGCTTAGCACTCTCCTTCAAAGTTAAGGAAACAGAGCTTCTTCTACTACCTAGCGCGCCAATCTATTGACGCTGAATCTTCACTGACCGGATGGAGTGGTTCTTCCGCTGAATCGCCGTCGATCGGAACCTGAAAAGCAGATCCCTGACCGGAGATTTTTCGGCGGGGGACACTCCGATGCCAAAGTCAGAAGAAACTCAGGCAGCAGCAGAATGGAGAGTTCTTGGAAGCAGAGAGGAAAAGGAGAAATTTAAAATGTAGGAATGAATCCAGCTTACCTTAAGTGTCCCATTTTACTAGTATTTATAGGCTCCAATTGCAACTACTTACGGTTATGAAAGTTGGCAAACACAGCCTCCCCATAACCATAAGTGATGGTGGTCGGAGAATCAGTTATTTCGGAGCTTATCCACTATGAGGATTTTGACCACGTGGATTCTTGCAGCAACCAAAACAGAACTCTACTACTCCAGGATTGGAAAAACCCACATGTTCAATAAGCCCTGATTTTCAAGAATAGATCCGAAGTAAATTTAACATTCTCTTTAGCAACGTTCCGAAAGGGAATGTTAGTTATACACTTCATAAACGTTTCCTTGAAATAGTAAAGAAAGGTAAACACTCATAGCTTTGAATATGAGATAATATGTTCTTCGGATTATGAAGGAATAAAGCCGAAGATATCCAATTGAAAGACTGGGTCTTCGGATCAAGGTAATAATACGAAGCAGAAGACAATTAATAAGCTTGGCTCGAAACCATAAATGTGAAGATATTAGGCATGGTCTTCGGACTAAGAAAACGATACGAAGCCCAAGACAAGGCTAATAAACTTATCTCCTTGACCCAAAATAAAGATACGAAGCCATTGATATTAGGCATGATCTTCGGACAAAGATAAATATACGAAGTCGAAGGCATAGTTAATAAACTGGGCTCCAAAATAAAGATACGAAATCATAGATATAAGGCATGGTCTTCGGACTAAGATAAATATGCGAAGCCGAAGACATAGAGTTAATAAACTGGGCTCCAAAATAAAGATACGAAGCTATAGATATTATGCATGATCTTCGGACTAAGATAAATATACGAAGCCGAAGACATAGTATTATTTTGTAGATCAGAATCTTCATCAAGCCCAATAGACATTTACTCTTGTATGTTGATTTGATCAATAAACCAAAAAAAAGAAAAAATTGAAATAGATTCAGAGAGTGATCCAATAATTAATTAAAATAAAATCGAGATATCATAACATATATAATAATTTTTGTATGTATACAATGAATACAATAATTTTTGTAGCTACGATTTGCTTCTTGTGATAAGATGTTGCCATCAATGTTTAGCACCCTTGGTTGAATGAACCTAAAATCTTCAACTTAGACCGCTAAAATGGTAAGATGGCAAAACATAACCTCCCACCCATGAGGACAAGCGATGCAACTAGGAAGCCACAGCCTAGATTGGACATGGTCACTTTTCCCACGGCATTTTATTTTTGTATCCTTCTTTAGATATGCTCTAGCATTGGTTTGTCAAGAAATTCTACCAAGTATATACAAGACCAAGAGACAAGAACATATGTTCATGTACAATAGTACTAGGACTAGCTCACACATAAATGCAAATAAATACCGATAATAAGCACAAGCTTATTTCCTTATCTCTTAGTATCGCTGTTCAAAATTTTTCCAAAATTAGAACAAACTAGACTATGCACTTTAGACAAGGCGAGGAGCCACTAACTTCGAATAGAAAAGCATTCCCTAAGAACTCATTTGGTTCGTTGAAAAAGAATGAAAAAAAATGTGGCCAATGAAAAAAAAAAAATATATTTAATTAAAGTTTTAAAAAAAATCGAAAAGTAAAAGTTTCATCGGAATAAAATTTTTATATAGAAAAGGAAAATCAATGTTCCTTAGCTTTTTTTTTTTTTTTTTTTTTTTTTTTTTTTTAAGGACTAAACATTAGAAACTTTTTCATAAATATCTGTAAACCTATAAATAATGTAAAGTAAGATTTTTTATTAAAAATATAATAAAAAATATAAAAAATAAACATGAGATGGTACCGTTTCTTTTATAACCAATCAAACCTGCATTAAAATCAGAAAAGAAAGAAGAAAAAAAAAATCAACGTAAGAAAATTCTTCCAGGGGCACGTACCGACCGTCCCGTCAACTCGGAGGACATTTCATCGTGGGAGGTGGGTCCCACGCGCTGAAGGGTTGCCGGCATGAAACGTGGCGGCACCAGCCGGCGTTTCTTACCCGATCCGGTCGTTGTTTAAAAATAGACCACGTGGTGATGGGAGGATTAGATTTAGGGGGGCGGGGGGACCGTCCAATTCAAAGCTCAAACGGCTCTTCCGATGAAAAGCCCAGCACTGCCACGAATTGACCGTTCCACGCGTCCACTTGAAGACGTTTTGAAATTAGGAGGGGAAAATGACCCCCTCCATTTTGATTAGTCGCACCGCCTACGAACATGGAACACTAAATCTTAAAATGATCTGCTGACACGTTGACTCCGGACTAATTAAATACTACCAAAGTGTTTTATTTTTTTTTAATAATAACGGTGTATTCATTACGAAAATGAATACAACCAAGAAAATCGGCTAATATAATATCTCTAAATTGTACATGACCAGAGTGCCAATCTGATCAAAAAATAAAATTCATGTGCTGAACAACAAAGGAAGCTATCCAGTTCGCCGCTGAGTTAGCCTCCCTATAAATATGCCTAATAATAAAGTCCTGACAGCCATACAATATTAGCTTGATATTCCTGATCAAAGAATGGACCGCGGGCTCGGAGAAGAAATGTGCAAGCCAGGATATAACAGGCTAATATTATATACTGCCTAAGCTTTGCAAATCTAGCGAAGATGCCAAAAATACCACCAGATCCCTGCATCAGTTTCTTTTTGCGGGTGCATATGAATCGTGTTGGTTCGAGTTAGAGCATAGACCAGAATCAATCCGACCTCAACTGGTCAACAAGTTGGTTCAAGTCAGAGGCTAAACCAAATTCAATCTGATCTCGATTGGTCATCAATTTTTGGACCGGATCAACAAAAAACGAAGCCCATCCCAGTCCAACCCATTTGTTCTCAGGTCATTCGGTTTTTCTTGGAAAATATTATTAATTTTATCCGAGAAAAAAAATATAATACCTTGAGCTACAATGTATATAATAATAAAGCCGTCATAGAAGATATTTAGTAAAAATATCAAAAAATAAAACTCAACGAATATGACCTGATAATTTATTAAAAAAATAGAAAAAATATAAAGTTATAAAGTATGTCTAATAAATATAACAAACTAACAAATGAAGACAAATGCCATATCTATCAACTTAACCACAAATTTATTTATACATATAAAAAGTCAATAGAAAATCCAAAGAGATAGATATGGGAAGAGATGTTATAAAAATTACTCAAAATTGTAATGCAAGTATAAGCAAAAATTTAATCAAAGCTATCCATTAAAAATAGGAAAAAAAAACAAAAGCTAATAACAATGAAAAAAAGTCACTAATATCCAGCTCCTTTTTAACAGATGGTGTGCCTGCAATGTATGTAAATGGTTTGGATCGAATTGAGATCACAATCTAACTCGACCCTGCCAAGTTTTAGAAAATTAGAATCACAATTGACCGGTCCGATCTAAAGCCCAACCCAAATCAATCCAACAAGATTGGTTCCGCTTGATTCTGGGTTTGATCATCATTATTGATATTATACCAAGAAAATGCGAATCAATGTAATCATTCGAATGCTAATCTACTTGCTTCAATTGCTATATACAGTTTTAGTAGCTGCTGTATATCATTTTCAATTTGAATTTGAAAGATTTTAGTGCGAAGACCGCGAAAACATCGTTCAACTTTTTCAAGATTTTCTCGTACCAATAAAAACTCAAGAATGGGATTTTTTATTATGAATGATGGTGGTGCTGGAGTGCCCAGGACCATCAAAAACCCCTTTGATAGGGTTATTTAGGCTGCCATCGAACAAAAACACACCCATAAGTATAATTCTCACTCTGTTGGATCAGGGAAGTAAAAATGAGAATATTTTATTATTTTTTTCTATTGGAAGTCTTGAAGATCATTCCCTTTTATACAAGATTAAAATCCTTCTCAATGAAAGGTTATGACCTATTCTTGGTCATAAACTAAACAAGAAATGGTCATTCAAGGTACATGCTTAAAAAGGAAGAATTATAGATGGAAATTAGGTTGTCAACACTCCTCCTCAAGATGAGGCGAAGATATCACGAAGCCTCATCTTGCTACAAATTGAAGAAAAAATAAAACCTCCAAGATCCTTTGTCAGTATATCTGCCAATTATTCTGTAGATTTAATAAATGATAAGTGTATAACTTTCTGATCAAGTTTCTCCTTGATGAAATGACGGTCAATCTCTACATGCTTAGTTCTGTCATGTTGAACAGGATTATTTGCAATAGTAATGGCCGCATGGTTATCATAGAACAGAGAGAGAAAGGAGAAGATTGGAGAAGACGTAATTTAACAAACAGCCATTTTAGCCATAAAATCTCACAAATGCCTTGAGCCATAGCTCGGTATTCAGCCTCTGCACTGGATCGAGCAACAACAATCTGTTTCTTACTGTGCCAAGTCACAAGATTTCCACCAACAAAAGTACAATAGCCCGAAATAGATCGTCAATTATCTATAAAACCTGCCCGATCAGCATATGATTAGGCTTTTACTTTAAGATGGTCATGACAAGAGAAGAGAAGACCTTTTCCTGGGCAGCTCTAAAGATACCGAAGGATCCTATACATAGCTTCTTGATGGCGCTCACGGGGATCATGCATGTACTGGCTTACAACACTGACTGCAAAAGCTATATCGTCTTGTGTGGGAAAGATAGATTAATCTGCCAACAAGACGATGACATCGCTCACGATCTACAGACTTACCACTATCAGTAGTAAGACGATGATTCTGTTCAATAGGAGTAGTATGTCAACATCCCAACATTCCTGTTTCAGTCAATAAATTCAAGACATATTTTCGCTGTGAAAGAAATATTCCATGGGATGACCTGGCCACTTCAATTCCAAAAAAGTATCGTAAATTACCCAGATCTTTGACTTCAAAAAGCTGAGCCAATTAAGTCTTTAAACGAGCCAGTTCTGGGAGATCATCACCAGTAAAGATGATATCATCTACATAGATGGTTAGGATAACAACTTTGCCTTTATTATGACAGTAGAATATGGTATGATCAGCATTACTTTGGTTGTTGCTCAGGTGGCTTCCCAAGAGGGTGATGAATTGAGATTATGAAAATTTTAGCAAGTATGTGCAATTTATAAATCCTTTTGGTGTTATGGTGCAATATGTAATGCGGAAGCAATTAAGTAAATGCAATAAGGTAAAGTAAGCACACTCACAAACACAAGGAATTTAGAGTGGTTCGGAGCAACCGGCTCCTACGTCCACTATCCAAGGACCACTTGGGATTTCCACTATATCCCCCAACCAGAATACAGTCAGATTGTTTTAAACAGACTCACGATCCAAACCTATACACTTTGGTTTTACCGAGATCACTAAAGAAAACCCAACATCCTTTGGTTTTAATTAGGATCACCAAAGAAACCCTAATCTTGGTTTTATACCAGGATCAAAGAGCCCAACTTAGGTTTTCACAAGGTTCACCTAAAAACCTTTAACCCTCTCTTGAGACACAGTCCCTTGCTGTTCTTAGAGAAAAAACAAAGATATGTCAAAAATATAAAGCAACTATACAACAAACCGAGTTTGTTTAAATATTGCCGATGTAGATCAAGGTGAAGCCTAGCCTTGAATGCTATTTCAATGCTCTTTAAGCTGCTTCTTTACTTCTTCAAGGAATGGATTCAATGATGAAGAGAAGTTGGTGGAGCTTTGAATCCTATCTTGAATGCTCTTGAAGTGTGTTGGTGAAAGACTTGAAGATTTTTCAAATTCCCAAGATAAATCAATGAATAATCCTTAAAAATTTGTTTTATCCATCAAAAATACTCCCTTTTATAATTTTCTATGAGATATAGCCATTGTAGGGCCTAGGAAAATGGAAAAGAGCTGTTGGAGACTTTTTGGAGTTTAAATTTAACTTTCAGCAACTAGCCTTTAGAATGCAGAACATGGTCACTCGAGTTGGCTCGAGATCCATGAGTCGGCTCAAAGTTTCAGACAGCCCAAACAAAAATTCTGTGTGAGTCAGCTCTTGAAGCTGGAGTCGGCTCGAATCTTCAATTAGTACAAATTCACATTTTCCTTGAGTCGACTCTTCAAGGCAGAATCGGCTCGAAGTCTCAGTCACCAATAAACACAACTCTAGATGAGTCGGCTCTTCCGGACTTGAGTCGGCTCGAGGTCTTAGACTTCAAAAATATTGGTTCTTCAATGAGTCGACTCTTGGAGCTTGAGTCGGCTCGAGGTACTGAAACTCTGAAAAAAAATTGTGCCATGCCAGAAGGAGTCGGCTCTTAATCCATGAGTCGGCTCTTGCAAAAACTTCTTTTAAAGCTTCAAACTTCTCCAAAATTTTTCAACATATGAATCCAACAAGAGCTAATCAACTCACTCTTATTTTTACAATTTTATAGCCCATTTTACAAAATTATATAGTTGAAAAATTGGGACTTTTACAACTTGAAGTGAATAAGAGTCTATACAATGTTGGATTACCTTTCAACTAATTTGAAAACCCATTAAAGTAAAGATAAAGATTTTCCTGCAAAAACTTCTCAAATAATTGAAAGAATTAGTAACACATACATGCTCCAATATTTTGTGATCATCAAAATCATTCTAGAGGTCAACAATCTCCTCCTTTTTGATGATGATAAAATACTGGGCATGAACAGGATTTAAGATACTTTACAATTACTTTGTATCGTATTCACATGTATCGAAGAATATTTAACATAGTGTGTATCAAACCAAATTGAGTATCAAATTGTTGAACTGAAGAGTATCAAATTGTTTAAACTGTAAAGTATCAACACAATGTATCACAATGTATCAAATGTATCATCCATGTATTAAGTATCGAAACTTCATAATATTAACTTGTATTTGAAATGAGTTTAATGAAAACTTAACACAAGCTCCCCCTTTTTGTCATCAACAAAAAAGTATATAAAAAGGAGAACATTCATTCACAAATTAAGTCATTCACAATATGTATCAGATGTATCAAAAAAGATATATATATATATATATATATATATATATATATATATATATATATATATATATATATGAAAAGTGTTAATACAATAGTGATACAATACAAAAGTGCCACAGCACTACAAAAGTAGTATCACAAACAACAAAGCATGCTAAACATAAAGTCCTAAAACATTAAAATGAAGGACTAGGGTCATCATCACTAGGCTCTTCCTTACTAGAGGAGGAACCGACCTCTAAAATACCAGGAGCAGGCTTGAATTTAGAAAACCTAGGCTTAAGGTCCCTAAGTCTGGTCCTAACAGGAGTAGTAGTCTTAGAGGTTCTAGGTTTAGCTTTAGCAGTAGACTCAGAAGAAATTATGATAGGAGTAGGTCGAGCAGTAGGAGGATCAATAGATAAGACGAGGGTGCTGGTAGTAGACAAAATCTCTATAGCTGGAGTGTCTCCAACATCAGAACTCAGATCCTCAGTACCAGTGCCAGCCTTAGGAGGAGTAGCAGCTGTAGAAATGTCAGTAGAGTGTACTGCCTCACCCTGTCCACAATTTGTGCCAATGTCTGGTGCTGCTGCAAAAGGAGTAGATGCAGAGTGACTAGCTGCTCTAATATACTGAAGAATAGTCAGAATGTCCTAAAAATCTTGATGCATCTCTGACTGAAGTGCCAGTATCCTGGCATCTGTCTCCGATCTCCCTCTCTAAAAACTAGAGATCTTATCCAGTATGTGCTGCAGTCTATCATCATCACCTAATCTAACAATAGTCGATCCTCTGACAGGTGATCGAGGTGTAGAAGGAGCTGGCTCTGAAGGTCCAGCCTTGTCAGCATGTGGCGCTGCCTCGGCATCCTATCTCCATGCTACCTGATCATCCTCTCCTGAATCCTCATCAGAATGTGTCACTGGAAGTCCTAAACTCTTCCTGATCCAGTGACCCTCTACTTTCAAGAATCCCATCCTGGTCAAAGATTTTATGTTGTATTTATCTGCATGCAATAATGGTCTGCTATCCTCTCCAAACAAATCAACCTGGGCATCCTGAAATAATAAGGTAAAAACCATGCCATACGGAAGACATGCTCGTGCCCTACGAGCAGTTTCCCTCATCTGAGATAACATAATAAAAGGTAAGTTGAGGGTCTCTCCCTCAACTAAACATCTCATAAAGACTAGGTTTCTCTCGCTCACCCAGTCGAATCTCCCAGTCCGGGATAGAAAGATACGGCTAATGATGTTATGTAGCAACCTCATCTCCAATGAGAGTTGGTTGGCTCTAACATGTATCACACCAGTCACATTAATCATTTCAAGTATAATTCTCAGTATTTTCTGTTTGTCCTTCAATATTAAAAAACTTTCTCCCTCTTTAGGTATTTGAAGAACATTAGACAATTTTTGCTCACTGATCTCAATGTGTTTCCCCTTCACAACAGATTCAATAAGAAAAGCACCCAAAGACATATTCTCGGAAAGCTGTCTAACAAGATTGGGATATGTAGGAAGATTAAGCATGCAAAAATCCTTCCAACCTTGTCCAACTAACCAATCACCAATTTTCAAACTCTCTTGTTCTAAAAATGAGAAATCAATGTATCGGCCTGGGGTTACTTACCTATTTCCCATCGAAATTACGTGCCTTGGAGCTTCTTGTTCCTCTTCATGCTCTTCTTCTGGTTCCTCTAACAGATTTGAAGAATCAAGCCTCCGTTTGGTCCTCCTTTCCTCTGCCACTGGCCAAACAACCTTCCTAGCCTTTTTTGCTACGGCTTTCGTAGGAGCCATCTAGGTTAGATTAGGGTTTTGGAAGGATGTAGAGGTGTTCCAAGAGTTTTTCTTAGGTTAGGGAAAGGAAACGGCTAAGGGAAAATAAAAAGGATGGAAATAAATACCAAATTCAAACCTATGATACCCTATTTAAAAAGCATCAACCCGACTCTTGAGTCGGCTTGCCGAAACAGCAGGTGGCTCGAGTCAGCTCGAGCCCAATTCTAGGTCAAAACTCGAAAAATGACAAAATAACTTTCTATGGCTTTCTTAGTACTAGAAAAGGTGGTCGTGAGCTCTAAAAAGAATTTTGAAATGTCTAGATATTTTTTCCCTATTTTTGAAAAATTAGGTCAAAACATTCAGAATGAGTCACACAGGCCTAATTTGCCTCTAATCTTTTCAAATCTATCTTGACTAAGGGGTTTAGTAAAAATATCGGCAAGTTGATCTTCAGTAGGTACAAATTCTAATTCAACAATATTATTTAAAACATGATCTCGAATGAAATTATGTCTAATTTCTATATGCTTAGTTCGAAAATGCTGAATTGGATTTCTAGATAAATTAATAGCACTAGTGTTATCAAATTTAATAGGAATTTTAAATTTGACAACACCATAATCTTCTAGTTGTTGCTTGATCCACAACACTTGTGCACAATAGCTCCCCGCAGCCACATATTCTGCCTCAGCAGTAAACAGTGCTATAGAGTTCTATTTACGACAGTGCCATGAAATCAAATTGACACTTAAAAATTGACAAGTGCCACTTGTATTTTTTCTATCAATTTTATAGCCTCCATAATCAGCATCAGAATAACTAATTAATTTTAAAGATGAATGCTTAGAATACCATAATCCTAGATTGCGTGTGCCTTTAAGATACTTGATGATTCTTTTAACAGCTATGATGTATGGCTCTTTTGGATTAGATTGAAAATGTGCACACATACAAACACTAAATAAAATATCAGATTTGCTGGCAGTTAAATAAAGTAAAGAACGGATCATACCTCTATACAGTTTTTGATCAACATTTATGCCATTTTCATCTTTATCAAGTCCACATGCAGGATTCATGGGTGTTCCACTTTCTTTGTTTGATTCCATGCCAAACTTTTTGATAATCTCTTTGATATATTTAGCTTGGTTGATCAGGATACCTTCCTTTGATTGTTTGATCTGAAGCCCGAGGAAGTAACTCAGCTTACCCATCAAACTCATTTCGAATTCATCCTGCATTAACTTAGCAAAGTCTTGACACAAAGATTCATCAGTAGATCCAAAAATTATATCATCAACATAAATTTGAACAACTAAAATATCATTGTCTTTTCTTTGAATAAACAGTGTGGTGTCAACACCACCTCTTACAAAATCATTACCAATTAAAAGCTTACTTAATCTGTCATACCAGGCTCTAGGTACCTGTTTAAGACCATACAAGACTTTATTCAATTTAAAAACATGATTTGGAAATGCGTGATCGATAAAACCCAGTGATTGTTCGACAAAAAATTTTTTAGATAAAAAATTATTTAGAAATGCACTCTTTACATCCATTTGAAATAATTTAATATTCATAAAGCATGCATATGCTTGTAGTAATCTAATAGCCTCTAGCCTAACTACTGATGTATAGGTCTCATCGAAATCTATTCCCTCTTCTTGATTATAATCTTAAACTACCAGTCTAGCTTTATTCCTAATTACATTACATTTATAAAGCATGCATATGCTAGTAGTAATCTAATAGCCTCTAGCCTAGCTACTGGTGTATAGGTATCATCAAAATCTATTCCCTCTTCTTGATTATAATTTTGAACTACCAGTCTAGTCTTATTCCTAATTACATTACATTGCTCATCAAGTTTATTTTATAAACCCATCTAGTACCTATAACAAGGTAATCATTAGGTCTTTCTACAAGAGTCCAAACATTATTTCTCCTAAATTGGTTTAATTCATCGTGCATAGCCAACATCCAGTTAGGATTAGTTTCAGCTTCTTCTATGGTGTGAGGTTCTACATGAGAAACAAAAGCAATCAAGTCATGTGCATCCTTATGTGCAGCTCTAGTTTTAACACCTTGAGATGGATCTCCTATAATTAGTTCTTTAGGATGTGAGTATACATACCTCCATTCTTTAGGTATATCATTATGATTTTTACTTACCACTTATTCGTGTTGTTCGCTTGTTTGTTTGTCTTTGAGAGTCAAATCCTTTAGTCCATGTTCTAGTGTACCTGCATCATCATCAGCACGATCTTCTTTTCTAGAAGAAGTAATGTCAGATTCATTGAAAACAACATATATTGATTCTTCCATAGTCAAAGTTCTTTTGTTGAAAACTCGATAGGCTTTACTATTTAAAAAATAACCAAGAAAAATAGCCTCATCGGATTTTGCATCAAATTTATCAAGATTATCTTTATCATTATTAAGAACAAAACATTTATAGCCGAAAACATGAAAATAATTGATGTTAGGCTTTATATTGTTCCACAGTTCATATGAGATTTTTCTAATGATATGTCTAATTAAAACTCTGTTCAAAATATAGCAAGCGGTATTTACAGCTTCTGTCCAAAAGTATTTTGGAAGATTTTTCATAAAGCATTGTTCTAGATATCTCTTCCAAGGTTCGGTTCTTTCTTTCTACAACACCATTTTGCTGTGATGTTTTAGAAGCTGAGAAGTTGTGATTAATACCGTGCTTTGTGCAAAAGTGATCAAAATGTTGATTTTCAAATTCCGCACCATGATCGCTACGAATAGAAATAACAAAAAGATTTTTTAAATTTGAAACTCTTTTATAAAACTTTTTGAATACTTTAAAAGTCTCATATTTATGTGCAATGAACAAAACCCATGTGTATCTTGAAAAATCATCTACAATCACAATACTATACTTCATACCACTTAGGCTTGTTATTCTAGTAGGTCCAAATAGGTCCATATGAAGTAGCTCAAAGGATATGGTAGTAGAAACAATATTTTTGATTTTAAAACTCTCCATCACTTGCTTTCCTAATTAACAAGCATCGCAAACATAATCAAAAATTTACTTTGAATTTTGGCAAACCTTTAACTAGATCTTTTGAAATAAGTTTTGCTATAGTATCCATACTAGCATGTTCAAGTCATCTATGCCATAGTAAACTTGATTCCTTGCTCTTGTCATTCATTGCTACAAGACTTGTATTGCTTGACATAGCCAGATCATTAAAATCTACTACATAAATGTTATCAAGTCTATGTCCAATGAACTTTGTACTAGAGTCAAGTGGATCAACTACTATACACATTGAGGACTTGAAAAAAACATTAAAACCAATATCACAAAGCTGACTAATACTCAAAAAAGTATGCTTTAACTTTTCTACAAATAACACATTCTCAATAAATGTAGAAGGAGTAATTTTGATTTTACCAATCCAATCATCATTCCTTTATGATTATCACCAAAGATTACCATTCCACCATCTTTTTGTTCTAGGATGAAGAATTGATCAATATTACCCGTCATGTGTCTTGAACAGCCGCTATTAAAGTACCATATTTTCTTTATATTTGTGGCTGCAAGACATCACTGCAAAACAATCAGGTAATAGATTTAGATACCCAAGCTTTCTTGGATCCTTGCAAGTTAGTAGAATTGGTTCCTTTTGGAATCCAAATTTTCTTGATTTTTTTTGTCATTATATTTCAAATGACACTCAAATACTTTATAGCCAACATTATTGCAAGAATAGCATATAATTCTTGGCTTTGAATAAAAGGTATATGATGATACAAATTTAGGTTTATATTGTTTTGAGATGATGAACTTAGGAGCATATGATGTAGATGTAGAAAATTTATTTGAAATTGAATCTTTGTAACCAATTTCAAACTTGTTATTTGTCTCTCTTTGATCTTTCAAAATTAGTTCAAGCTTGTTGGAACTTAAAGTTAATTTTTCTACCAAAGGCTTAAGCTTTTGAACTTCCTTTTTCAAATCATCATTTTCATTTTGCAAACTTTTGTTTTTCTCAAGAAGTTCTTCTTTTTCAAATTGAGTGATTTTAAGTCTTTCACAAATTAAACTTAATTTCCTTTGTAAAATCTTATTTCTTTCACCACTTTCATTTTTATCCTTTTCAATCATATCACAATGGTTTTTCAAATTTTTCATTTTCAAACCAGCTTTTTTATATTCTACTAATAATTTACAAAAGGCATTAAGAGGCTCATCATAAGTTAATTCTAGATTAAGTTCAGAAGTAGTTACCTCATCCTCCAAACCCATAAGGCAGATCTGAGCAGTTTTGTTGTTTCTTCATCCTCTTTAGTGGATATAGATTCGACGCTATCACTCCATGCTGCAAGCATTGCCTTCTTCTTCTTTCTCTTGATCATCTTTTTCTTAATTTCTGGACAGTCAGGGCGTATATGACCCGGTTTCTTGCACTTATAACAGATTGGAATTTAATCTTTGTCCTTGTCCTTCTCTTTTTCTTTGTCCTTTTCTCTTTCTTTTCCAAAATCTCCTTTTCTAAATTGCTTCCCTCATCTACTTGTTTTTCTTCTGCCCATAAACCTTTTAAATTTTCTCATTACAAGGGCTATCTCATCATTTTCAAGATCATCATCATCAGATGAATCTGAATCTTCATTATTGTCTTCTTCAGTAGCTTTAAATGCTATAGCTTTTTTTCTTTTGGAATCTTCATCAGTTCTTTGTTGCATGGCTAGCTCATGAGTAATTAATGATCCAAGCAACTCATCCAGTGATAGGATGTTCAGGTCCTTTGCCTCTTGAATCGCTATCACTTTAGCTTCCCATTTATCTGACAAGGATCTCAAAACTTTTTGAACTAGATCAGCGTTAGTATAAGTCCTACCAAGACTTTTAAGACCATTGATAATATTAGTAAAACGTGTATACATAACACATATAGTTTCACTATGATCTATTTTAAATAATTCATAGTTGTGCACAAGAAGGTTGATTTTTGAAGTTTTAACTTGTGATGTGCCTTCATGTATAATCTCAAGCTTATACCAAGTTTTTTTAGCAGTATTACAAGTTGAAATTCTGTTAAACTCATTTGGATCCAAAGCACAATAAAGCAAATTTATAGCTTTGGCATTCAACTCAGCTAATTTCATATCATTTTCGTCACATTCCTCTTCCGGTTTGGGAACCTCAATATCATTGATTCTAATAGTAGGTGTGTGAGGTCCTTTTAGAATAATTTTCCATAAATGAAAGTCTACGGCTTGAATGAATATTTTTATCCTAGCCTTCCAATATATATAATTGGTTCCGGTGAAAAGTGGAGGTCGATTTGTGGATTGGCCTTCGGCCAAAGAAGTGCTCATGGGATGTGCCATCAATCTTTACTCTAAGTAATTTTTAGAGACTGCTCAGATACCATTTGTTACCCAGGTGGCTTCCCAAGAGGGGGGTGAATTGGGATTATGAAAACTTTAGCAATTATGTGCAATTTATAAATCCTTTTGGTGTTGTGGTGCAATATGTAATGCGGAAGCAATTAAGTAAATGCAATAAGGTAAAGTAAGCACACTCACAAATACAAGAAATTTAGAGTGGTTCGGAGCAACCGACTCCTACGTCCACTATCCAAGGCCCACTTGAGATTTCCACTATATCCCCCAAGCGGAATACAATCAGATTGTTTTAAACATGCTCACAATCTAAACCTATACACTTTGGTTTTACCAGGATCACCAAAGAAAACCTAATACCCTTTGGTTTTAATCAGGATCACCAAAGAAACCCTAATCTTGGTTTTATACCGGGATCACTAAGAACCCAACTTAGGTTTTCACAAGGTTCACCTAAAAACCTTTAACCCTCTCTTAAGACAACCCCTTGTTGTTCTTAGAGAGAAAATAAAGATATGTCAAAAATATAAAGCAACTATATAACAAACCGAGTTTGTTTAAATATTGCTGATATAAATCAAGGTGAAGCCTAGCCTTGAATGCTCTTTCAATACTCTTTAAGCTACTTCTTTACTTCTTCAAGGAGTGGATTCAATGATGAAAAGAAGTTAGTGGAGCTTTGAATCCTATCTTGAATACTCTTGAAATGTGTTGGTGAAAGACTTGAAGACTTTTCAAATTTCTAAGATAAATCAATGAATAATCCTTAAAAATTCGTTTTATCCATCAAAAATACTCCCTTTTATAATTTTCCAAGAGATATAGCCATTGTAGAGCCTAGGAAAATGGGAAAGAGCTGTTGGAGACTTTTTGGAGTTCAAATTTAACTTTCAGAAACTAGCCGTTATATTGCTGAAAACGGTCACTCGAGTCGGCTCAAGGTCCACGAGTCGGCTCGAAGTCTCAGATAGCCTAAACAAAAATTTTGTGTGAGTCGGTTCTTGAAGCTAGAGTCGGCTCGAACCTTCAATCAGTACAAATTCATATTTTCCTTGAGTCGTCTCTTCAAGACAGAGTTGGCTTGAAGTCTCAGTCACCAACAAACACAACTCTGAACAAGTCAGCTTTTCCAGGCTTGAGTCGGCTCGAGGTCTCATACTTCAAAAACATTGGTTCTTCAATGAGTCGGCTCTTGGGGCTTGAGTCGGCTCGAGGTACTAAAACTCTGAAAAGTTTTTTTCTACCGTACTAGAAGGAGTCGGCTCTTGATCCATGAGTCGGCTCTTGCAAAAACTTCTTTGAAAGCTTCAACCTTCTCCAAAATTCTTCAACATATGAATCCAACAAGAGCTAATCTACTCACTCTTATTTTTACAATTTTATAGCCCCTTTTACAAAATTACATAGTTGAAAAATTGGGACTTTTGCAACTTGAAGTGCATAAAAGTCTATACAATGTTGGATTATCTTTCAACCAATTTGAAAACCCATTAAAGTAAAGATAAAGTTTTTCCTACAAAAACTTCTCAAGTAATTGAAAGAATTAGTAACACATACATGCTCCAATATTTTGTGATCATCAAAATCATTCCAAGGGTCAACATTGGTGATAATCTATTTCAAGCATAGCACGACGAAAGCGATCAAACCATGCCCTGAGTGACTGCTTTAATCCATAGAGTGACCGGCGCAAACGGCAAACCTTGCCAGCAGTTTCTGTACTAGTAAATCCAGGAGGAATTTTCATATACACTTCCTCTTAAAGATCACCATGTAAGAAGCATTTTTTACATCTAGTTGGAACAAACTCCAACTAAGATTTGCTGCACAAGATATGAGGGTCCGAATGGTGTTGATCTTTGCTACAGGGGCGAAGGTCTCTTCGTAGTCAATGCCGTATGTTTGTGCATAACCTTTGATAATAAGACGAGCTTTGTAGCGATCAATTTTACCTTTAAGGGTCTGCTTCACAGTATAAATCCTTTGTAACCTACTACATGTTTTCCAGCAAGTAAGGGAACCAGTTTTCAAGTATTTTTTTTTTTCAAGGCTTGCATTTCTTCAAGCATTGCTCCTTCCATTTAAGATTTGACATAACATCATTCCAGTGTGAAGGTATAGAGATAGATTCTAAGAATATAATAAAATATCTATATATAGGTGAAATAGATTTATAGGAAACAAAATTAGTAATATCGTAACGATATCGAGAAGGAATAATTAAGGACGAGAAGCCTTTCTACGAGCAATAGGTAGATTTAAAGTATGGTCAGAGAAAATATTACCATTGTCACAAGGAGATGCAGGAGCTGAGTCAGAAGAAGACTGTTGGATAGTAATAGAATGCACAATGGGTTCAGATGTAGACTCCCCCAGTCGATTAGAGTCATTATCCAATTGTTCACCGGTGTCTTCTTGCTCCTCAGTTACTATAATCTCCCCCTCTTGACTAGTAGCTCCAGAAGGGATACTGGGAGAGCAAATAAACTATTGGGCTAAGGGCTGTTGAGTTGGTGGCTGAAGAATTGGAACATCATAATAAGGTTCAGTCTCTCGAAAAGTGACGTCCAGACTAATAAAGATTAGCTTTTCAGGAGGATAATAGCACTTATAGCCCTTTTGTATAGCAAGATAGCCCACAAAGACACATTTCAGAGATCTTGGATCAAGCTTGCCAACTGTAGAACGATGATCCCGGACAAAACATGTGCATCCAAATACGCGAGGGGAAACAATAAAAGAAGACTCCCCTTGAAGATATGCAAGAGGTGCCTGGTACTCCAGAGTGCGAAGAGGCATGTGGTTGATCAAATAAACTGTGGTGAGAACAGTCTCACTCCATAAAGTTTTTGGAACCCACATAATAAACGGTAATGATTTAGCAACTTCCAAAAGATGTCGATTCTTTCATTCAGCAATACAATTCTGGACAGGGGTATCAACACAAATAGTCTGGTGGATAATACCACGAATAGTGAGGTATTCATGAAACTCCTTATGCATATATTCGGTGCCATTATCAGATCTCAATATTTTGATCTTGGCACCAAATTGGGTATCCACCAATCTATGAAATTCTTGGAAGCAATGGGCCACTTCATCTTTAGATCATAGAAAATATACCCAAGTTACTCTACTGTAACAGTCAATAAAAGTAACAAAATAACGATGCCCAGAAATAGAAATAGTACGACAGGGTCTCCACACGTCAGAATGAATAATTTCAAAAGACTGCTTACAACGAGTTCTTGAAGGTGGATAATTAGTGCGCGTGTGCTTAGCATATTCACACGCATCACAAACTAACTGTTCTTTAGCACAAAGATGATATAAATTGGAAAATGATCATGATAAAGTAGAAAAGGAGATATGGCCAAACCTGCGGTGCTGCAACTGAAGTTCATGTAGGGCATTATCAGAAGATGAAACTACCATACCAACTTGCGGAGAATGAGTCTGCAGTTCTTCTTCATCCAAGTAGTAGAGCCCATTGTGCATTTTACCATACCCAATCGTCTTCCTTGTTATCAGCCTCTGAAAAACACAACAAGTAGGAAAGAAAGTGACTTTACAATTTAGATTATTGGTAATTGAATGGAAAGAGAGAAGATTAGTAGGAAAACTAGGGACATGTAAAGCCGCAGAGAGTTGTATGGTTGGTGTACAGTTGATAGATCCTTTTCTAGACACAGGCCTGAAAGAGCCATCAGCTATACGCACTCTATCCGAACAAACTGAGTAAGACCAAAATATGTTAGAGTTACCCGTCATATGCATAGTGGCACCAGAATCAATGATCCATGACTTAGAGGTATCAAGGTTTTCAATATTTACTGTACGAGAGGTATGGGATTGGGCAAAATGAGAATGAAAGATGGAAGGAGGAGAACTGGAAGAACTACTTGTCAAACCGTTAGTAGAAGATGGAGCACCGCTGGAAGAAACATTATGCCGGTCTATAATGTGGTGGAGCATTTCATCAATAGAGAGAGAGCTCCCGGTGTCAGCAGGAGGCAAGGCCGTGGTAGATGAGACACCCCCTTCTGGGTGCTCAGAAATATGTGCCTGAGGATGACTAGTGGCTCCACCAAAATGTCCTCCTCAACGATCGTCTCGACCATGTCCGAAGGGACGACCATGCAGCTGCCAACAAGCATCATGTACATGTCCAGTTTTGTGACAATATGAGCATATCCGCATATCTCGCCACCACAAGAATGCGACTGAGATTGAACTACCAGAGCAGATCGGACCGTATCTGTAGGAGTAATCATCACCCGGCGACGAGTTTCCTCACTCAAAACAAGAGAGAAGACTTGTTGAAGGGAGGGCAGATCTATACTTCGATCCAAAATTTGAACTCTGATTGGATCAAAGTCATCATTGAGTCCAGCAAGAAAATCAATAATTCGTTCTTCATCAGTGTATTTCTTGAATTCAACAACATCTTTCGAACAACAGGCTTTGAAGGGGTGATAAAAGTCCAGCTCAGACTATAGCCGTTGGAGTTCTGCCGTATAAGCAATGATATAAAGTTCGCCCTGTATAAGTGTACGCACCTTGCATTTAAGCTCAAAGGCTTGGATTGTATTGCCTTGTTGTGAATTGGTTTGAGCAACAATCTCCCAATTTCCCTGGCGGTGTCAAAGGACATACCCTGAGCAACAACAGGGATCATAGAGTTGAGAAGCCACGCCATCACAAGGGAGTTCTTCGATTCCCATTTCAATAATCCAGTATCTCCTAATGGCGGCTTAATTGCATCCCTAGTGAGAAAACTCTCAAAGTCGCAGGCTTTAATATATAGCCACACATTCCACGACCATATCAAATAAGTGAGGGGTCCATCTAAGTGGACCAAACTAATCAAGAGAGACGGATTATCCATGACCGTTTGAGAACTAGATACAGATCACCACGAAAAACTGCTCAAAATTGTAGTTGGAAAAAAATGTTGCCAAATAAATATACCTAAAGTTAGGTCATGGAAGGGGTTTGAAGCCTTCCTTTGTCTGCAATAGAGATCCGGCAATCAGAGACTTTAGGATGAAGGTCACGGAGAGGTGCCAGGGTTGCAGCACAGCAGTGCCGTAGCACGTCACAGCAGAGCCGTAGGGGCTCGTCGGGCGCAGCATAGTAGAGCCGCAGGGGACGGAGGAGGGCCATCGGAGGAGGTCGCAAGGGCTTGGCGAGTGTAGTCGTAGGGGCGCGGTTGGCAGGCATAGAGGAGGCGAGTGTAGGGGCGCGACCGTGCAGGTTCGTCGGAGGCAGGCGCAAGGGCGCAGACGCAGTTGAAGGCGGGCACGGTCGGAGGATGGCGCAGGGGCGTGGTCGCATGGGCTCATTCGAGGTGGGCGCAGGGACGCTATCGCGGTCGGAGACGGGCACGTTCGGAGGATGGCGCACGGGCGCAAGGGCACGGTCGGAGGCGGGGGAGAGGTCGCAAGGCTCGGCGGATAGGCACGGGCTCGGCAGAGGTCGCAGGAGCCGGAGAAGCCGATGGATGCAGGAGGCTTCAGTGGTGGCAGCGGTGGCACTTAGGAAGAAGAGGGGAATAGGATGGAATAAGATGAGAATAAGTCAGAATATGATTGGAATAGATGAAAATAAGAGGGAATAGGTTGGTGGCTCTGATACCATGTTGAATCAGAGAAGTAAAAGGGAGAGAATTTTATTATTTTTTCTTATTGGAAGTCTTGGGGGTCATTCCCTTTTATACAAGATTAAAATCCTTCTCAAAGAAAGGTTATGACATATTCTTGGTCATAAACTAAACAAGGAATGGTCATTCAAGGTACATGCTTGAAAATGAAGAATTATAGATGGAAATTAGGTTGTCAACATTGGCCAATAGGTTGTATACCATATTCATGATTGTATGCCTTTGAACATGCAGAATACACCTCATGTATGAAATTATGATGAGAGTGACAGCATAATACCCGAGTACACAGACAATCACAGTGACAGATTTATTGTCTACTCGAACAAAAGATTCCATGCATCATCAGGCTTGCTGCACAGGAAGGTTCAATGATGAAAAGCTTGGGAGGCAAATGAAGAACCAAACACTGCTTTCAGGTTGGATGGCATCAAGAATAAACTCAGATTTCACTCAGTCTGCCAATATTGTTTTACCAAAAAGCTAAATGACACTAAGTAGCTAGCTCTAAAATCGAAGCAATACCAGTAACAAGCCATGCACAATCTGATGACTGAAACAAAATTAAGATCAACATTAACTTGTCTCAAACACAATCTGATGACTTGCAAATGTCAATCAAGATCACCAACAGAAAATAATCTCAAATCAAAATCCAGCACCAAACTTTCTCGATGGCCATCAATAAGAATCATAATCCTCTCAAAAGCCATATAATAAGAATCATTAGGTGATGCCCGAATATGCAACGAGGACCACCACTGGCCCTTTGTTTGTGAAAAATTCTTTTGGACCCTCATCTTAGAATATGCCATTATATTTGACTATATTAGGCAAAGCGATGCCAAAAGTTATGACCAAAGAAGAGTTGATTTTTGTAGCTTGCACTAGACTGCAGGATCCCCTTCAAAACTAGGAAGCAGAGATGTCAACTAGGACACAGCTTATTTCCTCCAACCAGGTGGTAGTGATTTTCTAAGATCATCAATCTCAGGAGGAGGCCAAACCAATTTGCTAACATCAACCTCGAGACCTCCACTGCCAGCAGCTTTCAGGTGGTGATCAACAGCCCTGGGGTCTGCACGTATGACATAGATCCCTTTCTTGAACTGTACCAGGCCCAGAGCCTGCAGTGTACTTGAAATGTCATCAGCTTTTATGGCAGTCATTTCGCTGAGTTCCTACAAATGAATGAGAGAGACCCATTTCCATGGGATTATGATATCTAACATGGCAATCACAGATGTCATTCAAAATCATACATGCCAATAAGGCCAAGTCATAACCACTATTGCAACCATCAAGCCCCATCTCAACTATTAGAGGATAGAGGTGGTTTCATAAATCATCATTCAGTAATCATTCCTCTTGAGGGCTATCTCTAGTAATACTTCTAGCATTTTTACATCCTTCTTCATTACTCTATGCATGTTTGCTTATGTCTTCTACTTCCCTTTCTAAAATGTTCAATATACATTCAAACGCCTCTCTGCATGATTGCCACATCAGATTGTTGTTGCACATGCTCATAAAATCCTATTGGTTGCAAATCATTTGATCCTTAATTAATGATTAGCATTGATGGTTTCACGGCAAGCCTATCTAGATGTTTTTGTTTCCACTGCATCCTTCTCATTAGCTTGGACAGTCTTGCCCATCATTCTGAACCATACAACATAGTGCACCTTTATTGTTGTTTAATAATATTCAAGTTGTCAAGGGATACATTGGAAAGATTAACACACCAAAACACCTCCCCATATAAATTCCTCGGCTCCTTTTAAATGTCTTTCATCTATCCTTTTCTACAATATAATAAAATATTGAAACTGGGCATGATGTGGGGTCTCTTTTCAATCAATATTGACCAAGGACACATTTTCATTTCCATTTAAATTGAAGCTTCATTTTGATTGTATCCCAAGCATTGCAACAATTCAATGTTTATGGTCATGTAATACCTCCACAGAATTTATGTATCTCTGAATGCAGATCAAATGAAGAAACAAGATACTATCCAAATACACCATCAACTAAGACAATTATGAAAGTTTTGGTCATGCTGTCCAATCATTTACCAAAGAACAATTAAACCAACCAGCCTCAACTTGATAAGCAATTAAGCCTTGGGAACTGTCTGTGATAGAAATATGCACACCAGATATAATGCTATTTAGGCAAATTTTGGTTAGTTTTCCATGAGAATACCAAGGATCATTCAACATTTAAAAAATAAAAAGATAAAAAAATCAAAGTTTTAATATCCTTTTTTCTTATACATGCTTCATCAAGTTATCTGCATTCTGCAGTATTGATACTTTTCCTAGTTTTCTGCATCAGTTATCCCTTTACTTTTCCTGGTTGATGTGAAGTGTGATGACAAAAGTTAAAAAATAACAGGAACAAACTTGGTACCTGTTTATGATTTTTAGGATAAATGTTACTTCCACAAATAAAAATGAAAAGGAGAGAACTACAGTTTGCATATTCCACTCACAACTTAAGCCTTCCAATATGGTGGAAAGGGCTGGCACACTAACCAGGTGTGACCAATCTTGACTTTTTGTCTAACAGGACGACACTCAATGCAGCCAACAACCTATAGATACGTCCCATAGAATAACTACTGTATTTGCATAATTGGAATATTAATATAGGAGTAATATATGTTTACAAAATCCAATACTAGTTATCGTTGCTATGGTATGCATAAGAATATCCTAATACATTCAAACTATTTCTTTTAAAATTAATTCCACAAAAAAGGACAAACAGTAATTCTTTTTTGAAAACTTAACTTCAGAGAAGTGCAAAAGTATGCTAACCTTGATGGAGATATTACTTTTGTGCTTTTTGATGGCATTCAAAAGAACCCTAGTCCAGTATGATCGGTAGCTTTTCAATCCCAGATCAGAAAGTGGCCTCTCTGGTGTCCCCACTACACCCTCCTTCTTTGAAAGTTCATAGGCTGTGCAGAATTTCTAAGATGCAATTTAGACTATATAACCAGAAGAAAGTAACCAATAGAGAAAAGAGGAACATACATGAACATAATACATGGATGCTTTTCCTTCTTTGAAAGTTCATAAGCAGCACAGAGTTAGCATTGCAAAAGTGCATTTGAGACTATAAACAGAAGAACTGAAGAAATGTTTACAGACATAATAGATGTTTTCCAACCAGAGAATGATACTCTATGCATTCAGCATCGTCCACAATTTATGCATTACAGTCAATGGCCCTGAGTTATTCCATAGTTCGCTAATATTATCATCTCAAGAACCATGGATGAAGGTAATGTTTATTCCATAGTTCAATAACATATAGTTAACCTGAGAAGTTGTATTTCAGATATTCAAAAACAAGTTCATGATGGAAAGGGCTACTACAATTATTCAGTTATATTTTATAGTTTTCACCTTTCGCTACAAAAAACTTGACCACTAAATATGTGCACTCCTGGATGCAAGTGTTGAAAAAGCAACCAATTCAAATGCATGAAAATGGCAAACAGTACAAAAGGCACATTTCAGTTACAGAAACTGCATTAAACTAGACGAAACTGCTTATATTTGAGACAAGCAGAGTTAATATCACAGATTAGTTCATCAGTCAAATGTCCAATATTCAGACTCAGGATTCCATTCTGATCTTTTAAGAATACTTAAATGATGTGTTATTCATATGATCTGAACACTGGAATTTGACCTCATAATAATCGGAATGCAGAAGATGGAGCTTGCTTTTGACTGATAAGTACTTTGTCAAAGCAACTACAGAAAACTACAATATATGCCCTAGGCTATTATCTATCTATCAATGTCTAGATATTGTAGCTATTGTAGCTATCGGAAGAACCAACAAGCATCGAGAGAACATGGTAGGAAGCTTACAAATTGCAATAAGAAACTTCCCATAGCCTTTTTTCTGGTATGGAGGAAGGGTGAGAATGCAGGACAAATTGTAGGACTTTTCTGAGTTTTTTGCCTGCATTACATGATATGAGTAGAAAGAAAACATATAGATTGGTGAGTGTGCCTATCCACTTGAACAGATAAGAAGCTGCTAAATGAATATCAACATACAAAGCCACATAAGACAATAGTGTTGGGCAAGTGGTTACTTCAGTTAACTTCATTTTCTTGTCAACTCCTCCAATTCTAGTTCCACCGTGTTGCCTTCCTGATAAACTTATTTATTTTTGGACCACCACCTCATTCCTCCTTTTTTTTCCCTCCATTCTAGCTTGTTAATAAAATTCATAACGTTTATGGCAGCCAAAAACTGATGAAAGAACTTATGAAAAAAATATGCTAAACAATTTTATATGTAATTTGAGACTATGGTACATCTATTTTTCTTGATAGAATTGAAAAAAGTGTTATTGTGCAAAAAAAGTGTTGTAATGAAATTAGAACTAAGAAGCAATGTTAGATGCGTTGTGAGAAATGCATGCGGAGCAAGGACCCTAAATATATAAAATTTATATGTCATGGTCCTTTTATAGGGTATGAAAGCACTATGTGTGCAAAGAGCAAACTAGTATTAAGAAAGATACAAGTATCACCATCCAAGCAAACCCCTCAAGCCTATAGTTTCAATAATCAACATTTTGCCGAGTATGTTCTGAAAATGAGCATTAATAACAGATGGTGTTGAAGTTTCAATGGACTTCTTGTTTATAAAATATAAAGCAAGGATCGTTGAATCCGTACCAGGACTCGTACTGATTAGTAATCAGTACGGTATGATACTGTATTGTACCATACCAGTATTAGTATATATACTGGTCTTGGTGAATTGAGAAAAAACTATCTTTCTCCCCCCTCTCAAGCAAGGATTGCTAAACCGGACCTAAAATGGACCTGAACCAGGATAAACCGAACCCGGACCGGACTAAACCGGGCCGTACCGATCCGAACCGACCCGTCCCAGTTTGGTTCAGGTCAAATTTAGTGGTTCGGTTCCAAACCATTTTTTAGGACTGGACCGTACCAGTTCTTGGCCGGTACGGTATGGTATGCCCCAAACCAAACGGTGCGAGATGGTTCCGAAAATCCTGGTATAAAATATTGAGACAAATCTATAATCATTCTCTTATTTCATGCTCATGAGAAAATGGATTTTATTCCTCTCTAAACAATATCTTGATTATTAGTATAAGTAGTATATACATTCCCCCATGCTGAGAAACCAGACAATCTCTACAGCAGTAGAGGACATCCCACAATCTTGGCCTCTACACTAAAATGTGAAATTATAGAAGTATAAAAGATAAAGAAAAAAGATTTGGATAGGTAAACTGGAATACATAGGGAGGACCCTTAAAGGAAATCCACCAAACAAAGAGATAGATGGAGAAAATTTCTCAGATAGGCTACCAGCAAGAAATATAAGTGGAAAAGTACTTCCACAAAGATGCATTTTTCAATGAAAAAAATTGATTCCACACAGAGGTCATTTTCACTACATTTATTTTCCACCAAAAAGTGCAAGCGGATAAAAACATCTCAGATAGATTGTAAGCAGGAAAGGTAAAGTGGAGATGTACTTTTATGAAGTTACAAACTTCTCATATGCAACTGAAATGCGAAAAAAGTTCCTATGAGAATGAAAAAGAAATGACCAAGCATGAGTACAGAGCAAAATGTTAGGCAGCTAAGAAGGGGTACACACGTGTAAAAACATTTAAGAATGTTGAGCTGGACTATGGTAAAATAAGAAAAATGAAGATCAAAATTAGTACTACAATAATGATTAAGAGCAGAAATATTAAGTAATAAATTGGTGCAAAATGTTGTGATGGATCTATATGAAACCAAAGAACAAATAGAGAGATTTGAAAAGATAGAGAGGAAAAAAAAACATGGCATATATTGATTTATGTGCTTCGGCCACAATCTTACATCCATGGACAAAGATGGAGAAGAAATTCCACTAGACACAAAAGGATGGAGTATAAGAATAGAGTTGCCTCTCAACAAAACCCTAACCCCAATACACCCTACCTCATACTTTCCTAATGAGGCAAAAAACATACATACTTCAAAAATCAACTCAGGTCCCATGTGCATGGGTGGCCGACATGTGCATCCTGCATGTTCCAATCTCGTGTCCTATGTGGCTGGGATGTGGGACCAGCATGAACCATGGCCAACACCATCAGCCACCACCCATCTTGTATGTGCAAGCCATGGCTGGCACCACCTTGTGCATGCCTATTGCCAACACTACTCCAAATTTGTCAAATGGAATCATGAAGTCGAGTGGATCAAGGAATTCAAGGCAACTTAATAGAGAAGTTATGTGAATGTATAGCACAAGAGAAGTGGTTTGAGCTGAATGGTTCCATAAAAGAAGGATAAGGTAAATAAGGCTTGGATAGAGATATAATAGAAAATATTTCAACTTCAAAAAAAATTCTAGTTGTGATGACTAGGCCACAAAAAGAAAACGATAAGGAAATACAAACATTATGCCAAGTCATGTAGCACAATTCTTTGTGCACCCAATCAGATGAACAAGTTAAATGAAAAGATTTTCTAAAGAAAACCACCTTGGACAACTAATTAATCATGTTATAACCTTATCATCAAAGTTAGAAGGCAACTAAAATAAATTTGAAACCTTATCATGGTAAAACATCTAAATTACGATAAGTATTAGAGATTCTATTAAGTTACCTTAGAAAAATATGCAACTATGTGGCAACCTCGATCATCACATTCACAAAGAATGTAAAACAAAAATGAAGCAACCTCACAAAATATTGCCTTGTGATCAAGAAAAAATTTTGCCAAAATGCAGAGACTCGTTGTGTAAACTTTGTTCTTCGTACCATCAACCTGTTAAATATTTTCCTGTTAGGAAAAAGTTAAAGCACAAAAATACAACCAAATATATCATAGTCATCACACTTCAGATGGAAGAGAATCAACAATGAGAGATAGGAAAGAGAAGCAGTGATTAAGAAGAATCAAACCAAAAACCAAAGTTTGCTGATTTGGAACCATACTCAATGCTAGCTAGCTGGCAGTATAGGTTGGTGTGCCCCCGTACCAGGCCCAAAAATGAGGGAGAGGGAGAGAAGAAAAGGGAGGTCAATGGAGACCCTAGTAGTGGCCACCAGAGGGCTGCGAGGCATCCGGAGATTCACCCTCCTCTGAAAGAGGAGAACAAAGGGAGATAGAGAGAGGGGGAAGGGAGAGAAATGGACAAAGAAAAAGGCAACGAGAAGGCCACCGGAGGACCACTGAGGCCCCCGAATAGAGGAAATCAACCCCACGGAGTCTGCAAGGTCGAAACAGGGGTGGCACGCCCTATTTCATCTTATATATATATATTTTTTACACAATGCATAGTTAAGTTTGTTCTCCTCTCTTGAAGGATGGTGGAGCTCTAAAGGCCTCGATGGGCCACCGCTAGCCACCAACAACCTTTTTCTCTCCTTCCCTCTCCCCTCTCTCTTCCTCTCTTTCCCTCTTCCTCGCTTTGTTTTCACTAGTGTTCCAAATTGAACACCCGAACCACACCGATAGGCCACCAATATGATTTGGCACATCCTGGACTGCCTAGTTTTGGACGATTCGGCGAACCTTGTCAAAAACTAATCATTATATATTTAGTTGTTATCAAAGACATCAAAGCCAAATGAAATAACTAGGAAGCTTATAAGATGACTACTATGTTATGGATGAAGATATCAGGAAAATTGTGAATAAAATACAACTAGCTATAAAATAAATTGTGAGTAAATTACCTTTCTAAGCAACCATAAATCTTCACTCACTAAAAAGATATAAACTAGGAAACAACTGAAATCAATAAATAGAAAGAATTTCAATAAATAAAAAACTTGCCTCAAATAGAGATAGGACACCACTGCGGTAGATCTCATTGCCTGGGGGATACTTCATGTCACATTTCCTCTTTTTGGTATCAAAAAAAAGAAGATCTGTTAGTCACATAACCAAATTGAAACCAGCAAAAAATGAAAGCTAAGAAAGGAAAAAAGAAGAGTAACATTGATGCACGCATGATCAACACCATGAATAGGAAAATATCCTTCAGGAAAAAGGAGTCTATGGAATGTTCAATATACACAGATCAAATAAGTTCTTCCTTCATGATTTATTGGCTCATATCTTAAAATCTATAGTCATGAGTCAGGAAATACAATACATGTGAGCTAAAAAATTTGGGTCTAATCAAGATATTGGAGTAGGTACTATGTATGTTGCTCATGATAAAAGGTATCTGCAGAAAAAGAAACAAAGGAAAAGCTCTTATGAGCAAGAGAGGGGTTTTGGCTATGTTCCCAATGAAATGCTCAAGAATTTAAAGTGACCTTTCTGCATTCTCTTTTATCTTGGGTGCATTTTTCGGGCAATATACTTGTTATTTAAGAATATTACAGTTGACCATTATTGGATGATCTTATGTTCATTATTGTGCAAATTTTAGCCTCTATCCTACTATATGTGTTTGAGTTTCACAATGTTTGCCAGAAATGTTTCTATTTCATCTGCAACATTGTTCCTGATCAACTTGTTAAGTTTATGATGTCAACAGAGCATAGCTTTAGCTCACAAGATCTGGTAATTTGGATTGAGTGGGTCAACTAGCTTGCTTTCCCGTTCTCTGTTGGACCCTGATCTTAAGATACATTTTACACTATGCAAGAAGTTGATGACCATGATTGCTGCTTTTGTGTAGGCTTCAATTTCAGTCCAATAGTTCAAAATTTTGCGATGCCATATATGGTTGTAAGTTGTAACTATGTGGTTCTGGCAAATATCCAATGATTAAGGTGCTATGGATGACCAGAAGCAAAAGAAAGCTAGCAAATGACATTTCACTTAACTGATGGTATAGAAGTAAGTCATCTCTTTATTTCTGGCCCCTTCCCATGGCCTTTATTTCAGGCCCCTTCCCATGGTTCCTTGAAATGTTTTCATTTTAGCTCTATAGCATGATATGACTGCATTTTTCCCAACCAATTTTCTTATGGCTTCCTGGAATCCAACTCTTTTGTGACTAAAAGTATCAGTTTGGAGTAGGCCTACCTTGTTCTTGCAGGCAAATGATGTATTTGACAAGTTAATTCAGTGACCTTGGAGTGAACTACTATCCCAAAACTGAGGCATTTCTCTAGCAGTGGTACCTCATAGCTAAACTTTGATATAGTTCCATAACAAAGCTTACAGGTATTGGCTGTGTTTCAGATGTAGGTCCATGGAGTTTGCTAAAATCCAACTAACCACAAGGGTCTCCAAAGAGGACAACATCCCCCCTCCCCCTCCCCACCCCCGAAAAACAGAGAGCACATTATCCTATCATTTGTTCAGGAGAATGATCTAAAGGATGCTGTGCATCTAGGAACAGAGACTCAACCTTCAAAATTTCAGGCTAAGTCTAATATCTATGTGGTTTTCTCAACATGAAAAGCTAACTCAAAGGCCCTAATTTCCTCAACAGAAAATCCTAGAGCATTACATTTTTCTCTAGTATTGACCATTACCCGTGGTCCTTTTCTCATTTCAAGTAATTTCAGAAAAATCAGACTGGCCTGCCATATTTACAAGTCCAACAGCAAACCTGAACTCCACAAATACTCTCTGTGATTCTGCAAATCTAAGCTTATTAATCTCTGAGATTCTACTGTTTCAAATATCATATCATCATGGTGTAAAATGTAAATAACTAAGAGTGAATGTCTAACAGGATCAAGGCAAATGCTTATGAAGAACTTAGAGCAAATTTTGGTGATAATGATATCAGTTTTCTCTAACTCAAATGGATCCTAGAAAAGCCAGCCCCCTCGGAGATGCTTAATCCACTGTGTCTTAAGAAGAACTCTTTGCGCATCTTTGCACTCTTGCCATAAAGAGAGAAGTAACTATTCAATTCCAAATAAAGAAGGCTTCAACCAAGAACCTAGAGGAAGAGCATCACCTCATTATGCTATAATGAACTTTTAATAATGTATGTCTTCTAATTTAGATAATCCCTGCATTATTTGCATACATATGAGCTCCCAAATGACCACGATCATTTAAAGCACAAAACAGAATATCACCATGGAATTGCTTTTCAACAAAGCAATATGATTATACCCAAGATTTGCCGTCTCGGTACTGGACCCGTATTGGTGGGTGGTACCATCCTATTACAATATTGGTATATGGAATGGTACCAGATGGCAAGACATACTTAGGTATGGTACAAGATATCGTACCTGTTCAAAACCAATACGGTATAGTACATTCAGCATAGTATGGTACCGATCGGTATAGCAAATCTTGATTATGCCCACATCCTAAGTGGTGCATTTGTTACCTCTGATTACAAGTAATATAACTTATTTTGAAAAGTGAAAAATGCAAGCTTAGTGAGGATTCTAAATGAGTAAACTGAACAAAGTGCTTTAAGATACATGCATAGATGACTTATCATTTCAAATATGGAAATGGATTTAATGGTTCTTTATCTTCTGAAGGGTCGAACTATTAGAGATCATATGTTGCTCACCATATGCCTCTGAAGCTGTTCTTTGGTCTCTAAAATGTTGAGGCAAAATTCACAAAAGTACAATTTCTTAGAGTTCTTGTACTCTGGTGGTAAGGGGGAGCAATACCATGTTGACATCTCATATCTTCCAAGAAATATTGTTTCTATATTTTTAACTTTAGTCAAGGCCTGGTGTTCCTGCAAACTGGCAGCATCAAATTGCTCAAGGCCCTGATGATGATGAAAAAGATGGTGGTCAACATGCAGCAGAAAACAAGAAGATACATGATTGTCAAACATTGCAAAAAAAGATAGTCAATATGAAAGCTATCCAGAAAGAAAAGAATTCCTTTATTTACATACTAGTTTTTTTTTTCCTCAGTCTGAAGTAGCTAATGTTTCAGCTTATTATTCATGTAATAGTTTCCTCCTTTCTTATTCAAAATGATTCATTACCATCAATTGGATTTAAGCATATCCTATTCACGCACATGTAAGCATTGGGATCTGGAGTATATGCATAAGTTGTGCAATTGATTTGATGGTCTCCTGACTCTGCTTCATTGATGTGTGTGCTGCTGCCCTTGTTTATAGTCATACATATGAATACATCGATAGATGCCATATAATAATTAGGCTAGGATTCCTAAGTGCATATTCTCAATGACAGTAACTGCTTGATGTCAGCTTTTGTGATTTGAATCGCATTCTATATGTCATTTCTTGCAGTATTGCCTGAGATACCCACACCCCTCCCTCTCACAGTGGATTATCAATTTTAACAAAAGCATACTTCTTTTTTAAACTAAATCCAAATAAATTCAATTTAGCAAAAATGAAAAAAAATAAAAACTACCAAGACCAATGACTCCAGCTGCAAACTATGGGAATAAAATTTTAATGAAACTGACAGTTTTTGATTAGAGGATGTCATCCCAAGCAGTCTGTAATGCTCTAAAATGCAAAATAAATAATGCCCAGTAATAAAATCCAAAAAAAAATATTTCAGAAAGATAATAAAATATGCAAAATAACAAAAATATATTGGATTTATAATTTAATTCTCGACAGAAAAAGAGTTCATGAGAGATTATTTTATTATGTTAATCAATAATTGAGAAACAAGTTGCAACATCCTTGAAAATGTCAAGCCATTAGTGCAATAGAATATAATAATTCAACTCCAATGCTAAACATGATGGGGTACACCATGGAATGAGTCAATTTTAATTGATGCTTAATGCATTGAAGATCAACTATGAGAAATCTAAAGCAGTACATAACTACTTAGATTAAAGTTAACTGGTTCATAGCTGCATATATTAATTTCAAAATTGACTAAAAACTGTATAGTCTATTGACTCTCTTCAGTTGGTTAAGGCTTATTGATTTATTGATGGGATTCCAAATAAGACCAAAAAAATCCAATTATCAATTGTTATATTTAAATGAGACAAACTCTTTACTCTGCAAATGCTCGATGCTGTAGAAGAACTTTAATTTGATTTTACTACATACAAGCAGCATAAATTGTCATTGAAAATTTATGAATCAAAATTATTTTGAAAATAAATGATTATGTCAAACCTGCCTGACAAGGCTAAACTTGCACAAATCCTAATTCCAACACTGTTTACGATTCCCCCTAATTCTTTCTTTCAGTTTCCTGCAAGTTGTTTTACTTTGATCAGAGAACTAGAACAAATAAGACCATGGAAATTTAAGTTAGCATTCATTAAAGAACAGGATATTGCTTCATGATTTATCTTATTTCTAGATTTAAAGTATATATATACTCTTCAATAGATATAGTATAATACAATTAAATCTTGAAACAATAACAGAACTTCATCAGCTACTAGCCAATTACTACTAGATTAACAGAATCAAAAAACAAATCCAAAACTGATATAATTTACTAGATCTTTTAGCATCTGAATTGGTCTTGATGTAGCACAAAATAAGGGTTTATTACAATTAGTGGCGACCTAAGAAACAGATAAAGTTTTCTAGAAATGTGTATCATTTCATCTTGGTTTAAGATTTCTTTTTTCAGGAAAAATAACATAGATGGTGGAAAGTCCTCGATCCTCATTGAGTTATAGAAATAATTTGTCATAGCCCATGATCAAACTTTGACACTTTAAGGGTTTAATACTAGATGAATACATTTCCAAACTTCATGTATTTTCTAATAAAACAAAGTTCCTACTAATGCTTAATTATAACACAAGTCCTTTAGGAGTTCATGATGCAAGCTAGGACTATAACTTCAAGTTGTTGAAGGGCATTCAAGTCACCAAGAAAAAGGTTGAAGGAACTTGTGGAGAGTTTTTTTTATCTTGGAACTTCGTTTCAAGATTTTAAGAATCTCTTTCTGCTTTTCCTCTTCTAGAAATTTGAATTTTGTTTGCTTCTTCACTATCTTTCTTATACCTTTGTCTCAGCTTTTCCCCTTGTAATTGAAAATTTTCAGAATCTGCCTACCAAATTAAAATCCTTCATAAGAGAGGTGAGATTTAAATACACTTACTTTCACCAATCTAACCCATCCCTTCATCCTCCTAAGAAATCCCTCTATCGGTGAAGTGCACAATGCCAACTCTTTCTTTCTTCACCTTGGATGAATTCTTCTCAATTGCACAAGCTTAAACTCTCTAGCTAATAAGGTAGGTCTTTTGCCCATTAATTAGTCCTTCAAGCTTCTTTCAGGCCCCTCCTTCCCAAAGGTGTCTTGACTACAAATACCAGTACATCAGTTTTCGAGTGCTGATCTCAGGTTGAAAGACAGTTGGATTCCTTGATACCTAACAATGGTAATATATGGATGATCATGCCTGTTGATTAATAGTGACCAAGGTTCATTGTCTCAATACCAAACCCCCTACCAGTACTATCCTATTACTGTGTTGGTACATTTGTTATTGGGCTACCCTCCATACTAGCCAGCATGATATGGTCAATATGCATTGATATTGACCGGTATGGCAAACCATAATGGTAAAAAGTATTCTTATTTATTCTTTTGCTGTTCTTTATGGACCACACAACAGGGATTTCTCATCCCCCACTATCCTAATGCAGGTGATAAGAGTGCTCAAAAGTGCACCAAATCAATAAAGAATCAAGGGAGGACAGCATTCAATCATGAAAAATCACCAGGAACTAACGTAAACCAAGACCACAAATCCCGCAAATCATACCAGCTAAAAATTGCTCACAGCACCTCAAACTCATGACCTTCTCAATAGTGGAAGATGTACCAAGTGTAGGTAAGCCTCAGTTAATTATTAAGGTTAAGGCTAACCACTATGACTCAATTGGAGGCAATTGAGATCTCCTTGCCATATTTTCTCTATTGGAAAGATTAGTAAAACATCAAATATTAAAGAGTTAAAAGTAAATTATTCTTCCTCTGATGTGTTAAAAACCCCATTGCTATAAGAAAAGAAACAATAGGCAAAGAACCTTTGAACAGATTCAGTCCAAAGGCAACTAGAGAATCTTTGTAATGATAATGATAATAAGAATGTAGAGGAAGCAGTGCATGCTCAAGTGTCCCTAGAGAAAAACTATGATGAAGGATATGAGGCATGATATGGATCCAATGCCAGCTTTTCATACCATGATTAAAAGACCATGACTTCATGATTGACGTCTGATGCACAATGTGACAACCAATAGATGCTCTTTTAACTACAGAGGAACAGACTCAAGTTAATAATGTGACAACCAGAGTTTGAATCTCATGTGCGGCAACAAGGTTTTTATCTACTGCTAATGGACTTCTTTGTCATGTCTAGCCTTGCCAGAAATGTAAAAGAATCAGCCAATAACCTAACAGCTGCTTTTTCCCAACAGGGAAATTCGATGTAGCAACTAGCAAGAAATCTACTTTTCCAAGATTTCATGTTCTATAATTTACAAATGATGTTTATTGAAAAAAGCACATAATTTGAATCATGGTCATGCATAGATCTAGCATACCAATGATAATAGACAAACAGAAACACATATGCACACAATAGTCATTCAACTTGTTCTAAGAAGCATCTATCAATCTTTGAAACAAATAACAATCAGCAAGGTTGCGAAGGGCAGTATAAAATAATTCACTGGTTTGCATGTGAAATTATTATGATTCCAGTGTTGTCAATATTATCAAGAATAAATTGTAAAGATGAACATAATCCTAAAACACTTTTTTCTTTCATCCAAGGTTTACGGTACCATCCAATATGGGGCATACCATACCGTATTGACCAAGAGCCGGTACATTTCACTTATAAAAAACGGTTCGGAGGCGGACCATTGAAAAAAAAAAAAAATTATATACCGTACTGGTACATACCGCCCGGTTCGGGTCCGATTCGTGTCTGATTCAGGTCAAACAATTTTTCCATAAGGAGGAAAGGAGTTTTTTTTAATTTTATGGGCTCAGTACAGTATAGTATGGTACTGTACCATACCGGTCGATGACTGGTATGGGGCCTAGTACCGGTTCGGTGTTCCTTGCTTTCACCTGTCTTGGAGCATACAGTCATACACCAGTCACTTTCCATAGCATCTTTATTGTGATCCATCTTACATACCTTAATCCTTGAGTAAAAGGAAAAGGCTTTCATTCAATATATAAATATCATTTGAGAATTACTAATTTTGTTATCAGACAATGATTATGTCAATGACATGTTAGACCTGCATGTGTCCGTGATTCAAAAATTAAAATACTTCAGTCTTATCTAATAGACGGTATTAGAACAAAGCATGTGTGCTTCATGTCAAGAGAAACATGAGATGTGCAGATAGGGAAAACCAACCTATAGGATGGGACTCAGGGCTCTTTTGGAATAACATTGGGAGGCTCTATAGTCCATATGCATATTTGGACTCCGAAGCCTTTAGCATTATATAAAGGGACTTATATAACATAGGTGTGATTTTCTTCCACTGTAGATCCACAAACACATGCTTTTAATTGCTGTTGGATTTATTCATATTACCTTTCATCAGGGTTTTCCGAACCGTGCCAAATCGGCCGGTTCGAGACGTACCGAACCGGACCGGTGGCCGACCGGCACGGTTTGGCCATATAAATCGGCACACCCCAATAAAAAACAAAATAAAAAAAAATTACCGCATCGAACAGGACCCGAACCGGTGCCGAACAGGTCAAAATGGGCCCGAACCGACTGAATTGGCCCGGTTCGGCATCGGTTCGGGTCGGTATGGCCGGGAGGGGGCAGGTGAGGCAATTTTTTTTGTTTTTGTCAAATGGCTACTGTAGCCATGTGACTGCTTTGAGGGGGGTTTGCTTTGGATTTTAAGAGGAAAAGGCAGAGAGCTCGTAAGAGCTCTCTGCTGCAGAGCCGTGGAAGGAAAAACAAAAAAAAAATTCCTCGATCATTTTCAACCCAATCGAACCTGCAAAAGTCGAAGAGGAAGCTAGAATCAAGGTACATATACCTTTCTTTTTTCGTATTTTCCTCTTTCATATCGTTATTTTTTGTTAAAATCCGTGCAAAATAGAAAATTAAGAAGAAATGCTGTCAAAATTTATTTGTTGGCTATGATTTTAAAGTTTGTGATAGATTTAGGATAGATCTGCACAATAATACTAAAATCTTAATTTTTTGTTAAGTATATAATTTTTAAAATTAAAAATTAATTTCAGATTAATAAATTAATTAATTAAAATAATTAGAAAAAAAAACTGTAATTATAAATTATTAATCTATGACTCGTAAGCTACTCTCACTATAAATTTCATGTCGATTTATTCAAGTTTTATGCATCTCATGAATAGTGCCGTAGGTCTTAAATTAAAAAAAATTGACTTTTAATGCATTTCTAGAATCTTAAAAAAATATATGTAGCATGTATGATAGAATCCTACATGAATCTAAAATTTAAATTTTTTTTATTTTTCTTTATTTTTTGAATTTTTAAATAAAAAAATAAAAAATAAATTAAATTTTAGAAATTAGGTTAATAAAGTGTTAATCAATAAACATTATTATTAACCTTATATATAATTTAAATATTCAGGTATGGATCCATCAAGGAGGAAGAAGGATCCAGAGCGGGACATTGGCTGATTACATGGAGAGATGCTCTCGGGTTGGCATCACTAAAGGTGTAAATGGTGCAATACCAAATTCAAAGGTGGGAGATAACAAGGTTGAAGTAGCACTTGGTTGGCGGCTATCCTGATGTATCTGCATACCGACAGTGTCCACAGGAGGTCCATCAGTTGATGAAGAAACACTTTGCTGATTTTAAAGCTGGGAAGGAAAGAGCAACAAAGAATAAGGCAGAGGTGGACCGCAGAGCCGCAGAACCACATTCTTATTACTCCAGGAAGTCAGAGGGAGCATCTATTCCTTCTGATGAGGAGGCACAGATGGAGGCTGCTATTCAGGCGAGCTTTTATGAGCAGAGGCAGCAGGAGGAGACAGCCAGGCATAGACAGCGATTCGAGCCATTAGCTTTTGAGTCAAGATCAGGATCCGCTTCTGTTAATGCTCTAGGAAAGTCTAAGACACAGTTTAGGAGGACCTCCTCAGTCAGAGAGCCCATCAGGAGAGGCACCGGCCGTATTGCATCCATGTTGGAAGCATTTGGCAGTAGGAGGAAGTCTTCTAGGGACATTCCAAAGGGAGCCACTATCTATGATGTCGATCCACATGCATTTTCTAGTAGAGATTTCAAGCAACAAAGGATTGACACAATGCTGAAAAAGGATAAGAAGAAGGATATGTAGCAGGCCATCTCCTCCTGGTTTCATTTCAGTCATATCTCAGCCCATGCAGCAGACAATCCATATTATCACTCTGCTATTTCATCTATACAGGCTGCTGGTGCAGGTGTAGATCCTCCATCATCGAGGGATATCTATGGTCATCTTCTGGACAGCAATAAGGAGGAGCTAGAAGGATGGATATCCTCATATCAAAGCAAATGGCCCGTGTATGGATTGACGGTGATGTGTGATGATTGGACTGGTCCTATTAGACGGAGCATCATCAATTTCTTGACTTATTGTGATGGGAAGACTTTTTTCAGAAGTCTATTGATGCTTCAGATCATGTACACGACGTCAGTTATATCCTCAGATTGATGGAGGTAATTGATCAGGTGGGAGAGCATAGTGTCGTGCAGGTCATCACTGATAATGGACCATAGTACAGGGCCGCAGGACAGATCTTGATGGAGCGGGGCCGCATATTTTCTGGATCCCTTGTGCTGCACATTGTATAAACCTCATGTTGATGGATATTGGAAAAATCCACATGATGCAGAAGATTGTTGAGCTAGTACAATCTATCACCAGATTTATATATAACCATACATGGGTCTTATTATTGATGAAAAGCTTTACAGGGAAGAAAATATTGAGACCGGGGGTCACACGGTTTGCTAATAATTACATTGCACTTGATAGTCTTCTTAGCAAGAAAGCAGAGCTGTGTCAGATGTTTGTCAGTCAGGACTGGCAGCAGAGCAGATATGCCAAGGCAAATACTGAGGGAAGCAATGTGGAAAATTTAGTGACGAGACAGACATTCTGGCAGCGAGCTGAGAGGGTAGTGGAGGCTATCAAGCCTCTATATGAGATACTTCGTGCCGTGGACTTCGAGAGGTATGCTCAGATGGGCTTCTTATATTTCATGATGCAAAGGGCAAAGGAAAAGATCTATGAGACAGATCCATCACATGCATCTGAGTATATTCGGATCATTAATGGACGGTGGAGTTATCAAATGAGTTCGGATTTGCATCTAGCAGGTACGTAGTAATTTATGAAGTCCCTAAAAATTAAGTTTCAATTAGATTTATCTAAGTACGCTTGACTAATTCTTAAAATATATATGCAGCTTACTATCTAAATCCGAGATTTCAGTACTCCGTACCGGACATTGCCATGAATGAGGATCTTATGTTTGCCCTACGCAATGTTATATATAAGATGGAGCTTGATCCAGATATCGCTGCTATGTGCCTTGAAGAAGTTAGGTTGAAATTATTGAATGATTTTTAAGAGCATTAATTTTAACAAGCTAACAAATTTTTTTTCTGGCAAACGAAATTTTTTAGGGAGGGCACAGATTCATTTGGATCCACTGTAGCGGTCAGAAGTAAATCAAAGATGAATCCTGGTAGATACTACTAAGGAGTAAGTCTAATATTATATCAGGATTAAATTTTTTATTTTGCCAAATCTAAAATTCTAAATGATGTAATGTCTGTTGCAGCTGAATGGTGGGTGCATTTTGATGGATCTGATAAAAATTTGAAGGTTCTTGCAGTGAAGATCCTCTCCTAGACGATGTCATCTAGTAGATGTGAGCGCAACTGGTCTATTTGGTCTTATCCCCTCCAAGCAAAGGAACCGTCTGAAATAGAAACGCCTCAACGATCTTGTGTATATACACTATAATTTAAGGTTGAGGCTAAAATGTATTCAGAAAGAAGTAGAATTGAAATATCCCGATTCCACTGCAAGTTCATATGTTGATGAGGATAAAAATTCAATGATTGGATGGGTCATGGGTCAGCAGCAGCAGCCAGAGCTTGATGAGCCAGGATCGCCTCCTCGACCAGCCACATCGTCCCTCCCCACCATCTAGTAGACCCAGAGACAAAGGAAAAGGAAAGGCAGTTGCACCTCCATCGGAGCACTCAGTCCACTCAGATTCAGATACCAGAGACAGTGATAATAGTGCTTCAAATAATTAAGGATCTAGTTATCAGAGAGGGGCAAGAGAACAGGAGTCGTAGCCACCTATTCATACTCGATTCACTGGGGAGTCGCAGTTTAGCCATGCTATACAGGATACAGATCATGGATTACCATCTGATAGACCCCGTAGTGATACGATTCCATAGAGGCGACGGGCTCCGCGTGGTCGTTCGGGACACGATACAGCTTGTTGACTCTGGTGTTGATTTTGATGATTGACAAAATATTTAAGTATATATGAGTACTAATGCATGTTAAAAGTGTTTAGTAGTTTCAAGTACTCATTAAATGTTAAAAGATTGAAAAGATTATCATTTAGTTGAAGAAGTCCAAATTTAGATGAAAAATCTGCTCAAAGAAGACTTCGATAGTTGAAGATTGCTTGAATGGATATATGAATTCAATACAAACTTGATTCAGCACAAGTTCAGAAGTTTTGAAAAAAATCTCAGTGATGTGTCGACTCAATGTGTCGACACATGACTCAATGTGTCGACACATGGACTGATACACAGAAAAAAAAAAAAAATTCATCCGGCAGCTGAAGTATCGACACATGGAAACCAAGTGTTGACTCAAAGTGTCGACACATGAACAGTGAAGTGTCGACTCAAGGCCTGAGACCAAACAGAAGACAGAACGAGATAATTTTAAGGTTTGGTCATGTGTCGACTCAAGAAGAACATGTGTCGATCTAATGTGTCGACACATGAAGAGGAAGTGTCGATACATGGAGTTCTGACAACAGTAACGGCTAGTTTTCTGAAGAACAAAACTTTCCCAAAATGTTTGTAACGGCTAGTTTTTCCTCTTCAACGGTCTCTAACGGTCATTTAAGGTTTGGAGAGCTATATAATCAACACAAATCAAATGGGGAGGCAATCCTTTGAGAAGAAAAGTTCCATACACCTTAAGGATTCATATTTCGAGAGAGTTTGAGCATTCAAGCATCCAATTTCAAAGAGAGCTTCCAAGTCCACAATATCAAGCTTCATTCAAAGGCTTCAACAAATTGAAAACAAGCTTCTTCAACATCATTCAAGAGCTTCAAAGAGATATTTGCTTTATTTTAGAAAGCTTTCATTGTTTTTTTATTTCAAACTCATATTTCTTGTAAAGGTTCTTGGTTAGCCTATTGTAAAACCAAGTGAGGTTATTGGTAAGCCTTGGAAAACTAATTAGGTTGGTGGTTAGCCCACAAAACCACTAAGGTTCTTGGTTAGCCCGGAAAACCAAGAGAGGTTGTTGGTTAGCCTTATGAAAACCAATTAGGTTCTTGGTTAGCCCGTAAAACCAAGTGAGGTTTTGACTTGTGAGCCTTGTGAAAACAAGTTGGGTTTTGATTAGTGAGCCCGGAAAACTAATCGGCTGTAATCTGTTGAGATTATAGTGAATTCCCAAGGGGATCTTGGGAAGTGGATGTAGGTGCCTTGGAGTGCACCGAACCGCTATATATTTTTGTATTTATGATTGCTTGTGTGATTATTTTCTTTATGCATTTACTTTGTTAATTTCGTTGCATATTATTTTGAAGCACACAAATACATTGCCAAAACACAAGCATTGAATTGATTTAGCACATACTTGCTTTAGTTTATTGCAAATAGTTTGAAAGTTTTATAAAACTCAATTCACCTCCCTCTTGGGTTGCATCATCTCTGGGCAACACAGCTGCAGCTCTTGCACGTGGAGTAGGATCCATGGATGTATCTGGATCATCCTCATATTCAGGATCCTCTTATCCGCAGCTACCGGCAACTTCTGGTCCATATGATCCATATGGTGCATTTGAGACGTCAGCATCGAGTGGTTATTATCCCATACAGCTCGGAGCATCTTATGGATCTGATTTTGCTGCTGGTATATTTGGATGTGCCCCTGCACTGCCATATCATCAGTCTCTGGGCAGCTCTCGAAGTCGGGACATCAGAGAGGGATCTGCGATTAATTATGATCCATCATGCATACCTCCTGGGATGAGCTTAGAGGAGTATCATGCTGCCTGGCAGGAAGGGCATGCTGAATTTTCTACAGAGTACATAATGATCCCTATATTTATGGACATCGTCACTCTACCCGATTCTAGACATTGGTATGTAATTATATATTTATGCCATATTTCACTTTCATTAATTACTGATAATCTTAGTTTAATTATCATTTTTTATTTTATTTCAATTAAAAATAGTTCTAAATATTAGTATTTAGTCCTAAACCCTAAACCGGTACGCTACCCTAAATCCTAAATCCTAAACCCTAAATCCTAAACATTAAATTCTCCCTAAACCCTAAACCCTAAACCCTTAAAAATAAAATAAAAACCTTAAAATTACTGAAAACATAAAAAAAAAACAAAAAAAAATTAGGCGTATCAGTACGCCATGCCGTATCGTGTGTCGGCACGGTACAGTACCGTACCATACCGGTACCGACCTGCCACCGGTATGGCTCCCGGTACCGGCACCGGGAACCTTGCCTTTCATTATATAAGTCTAAATTAGTTCAAGTGCAATTCAAGTAAGCATTCAGTAATAATTTCCAATGAGACTTTAGATTTAGTGTAAACTTTCTAATCTTATTTTTCCTGATTTTTCTTAATAACTTGAATAATTTTTGATCACATGGTATTTTCTAATATATAGTAAATCACAGTTTTGGTTTAGTATAGCAATCCCAATGTGCTCTGATATGAAGGGTACTGGCTTTATGAAGTTGAAAAAGACATGACAACCAACTAAAACAGGGAAAAATTTTGTTGGATTTCAACGTATAGATGACTAGCATGCAAGACTATGTACAAAAACCCTAATCGCACAGAAGCATAGTTTATGAAAACAAAACTTATGAAAGCATGCTGATTTAATATAAATCATAAAATCATCTATATTAGCCTCTAACATGCTGGAATACAAAAATATATCAGATCTAAAATCTAAAAAAATTATCAGATAAAGGATTCGACTTAACTCTGTCGCTAAAATCCTTCTTTTAGAAATAGATGTCTGATCAACCAGATCTCTAGGGATTTGTCGAAGCCATGCACATGCCCGACCTCTGATGGTATCCACACGGAGCCTTCTTGACCGAATCACCAAGGCCCCCAGACTACTAAATCCTTACAGGTCTTTCTTCAAACACGAAGATGAACCTTCTTCTTCTAGTCAAAAATCTAAAATCCTAGCAACCTTCTCTCCTCTTCTAAAGGAATTAAATCCCAGGAAATTAGAAACTCTTTTCTAATTTTTCCCTATTTGAAAACCTGACCCTCTCAACTTTTTTTTGATGTATATTATCAGATATGGCATAGAAGAAAAATAGATGGAATGAGAGAAAGAAAGGATGTGCGACAATCTTCTATGTGAATTGCCTAGTTTTTGCACTTCTTAAAACTCCACCCCAAATCCCATCTCCATGCCACCTAAAAATCCAGATAAATTAGGATTCTAATCTAATTTAAATGACATTCAAATTAGATAAGAGTCCCAATTTATCTGGTAGGAGAGAGTCTTAGATAAGGAAGAGAGGCGCCAAGTTGGCGCCTCTCTCTTCTCACCGTGCGTGCCAAGAGAAGGTGCGCAAATTCCATGCCCTCTTCTTGGTGTTTACATAAGAAAGGAGAGAGACCCAGTCAACTAGATCTCTTAGTTACTGGTCTATTTTGACTGATTTCGAAACTATTTCATATTCGAATTGAACCAAATATAAAAAAGACTACTGACCTAATTCAATTAGGTCTAAAATTCAAGTCCAACTTGAATTATCAATCCAATTAACTTTAAATTAAGTTAATATTTATTAAATCTGATTTAATTGAGTCAAATATTATTGCAATATTTGTAAATAGGTCAATCATGCTAAAATTAGCAAGTGCCAAAATTAGTAAATACCAAAATCAGCAGATACTGAAATTAGCAGATGCCAAAATTAGCAAGTGTCAAAATTAATAGGTACTAAATATATAACTGTTACATAGATCCGTGTTTTGGTCAAGTTGAATTCCTTTTGTGTCTGACCCCTTAGGTATTATTCTATATGGTAGCGAGATATACCATGATTTCTATCATAGTATCATCGAAACTCTTTTGATGGACTGAAATAATTTTAGCTCAACCTTAACTTGAATCGTTAATCCGAAAATGATTCTAGTAAGCTCTCACAATCCACTAGTGAAACCTAGCAGTATGTAGTGGCAACCCAATAGAATAGAAAAGAACCCCTAGTATAGTTATTGTATGATCAAATTGCTCTATCAAAAATCCCGATAGCATGCAAGTCATCGAAACTCGTCAAACCCTAAACATCTATTATATGTTAGACTTAATTAGCTTGAGTCTAATTATGACTTCCATGAAAACTCCTTTCCAATATGGCAATATCACAGTACTATGGTCACAGATTTAAGAACTTAGCCTTTTAGGTCGCATAGGACTAAACCTTAATTACTAAGACCAATAGATCCCTTATAAGTATACTCCCTATTCCTATAGTGAAGCTACTGCAGCCAATGAATACCACATGGTTCCAAATGGTTAGGAACCATGTTCATATACTATCAAATTATAGCAACCTCACTGTGAGTAGCCGAGACATCGCAGGTTAAAGAACTACTCACACAACTACAACATTGACAAATCATTGATGAGTGAGTAGACATCTATGTGATTTCTCGGACTTGGTCACATTCAGTGCTATTGTTCTTTAACAACTACTTGCATTCTCGCTCCAGTGTCTCTAAAATGTAGACTCAAGACTCTTTTACCCGGAAGGGAGGCAATTCATGCATTGATCTTGACGGATCAATCATCATCCCCATGATGACCCAATGATCGGGAGCTTTTAGGAGTTAATCTATAATGATACATATCTCAAATTCTCAACTCATGATAATATGTACCATTGTCCATTAACTCCATAGATGATTCATAGACATATTGGATAGGAATGGAGAGAAAAATGCCTAATTTATTGATTTCAATGAATTAAGTACATAAATATTTCCTAGAAAAATATAATGTGTCTTGCCAACTTGGCTTTTAGGAATACATCTAGCAATCTTTCACTTGAACTAAAGCCAATTGGCCATATACCTAAGTCCCATCTTTTCAAGGTGAACTTCAGTTTTCTGCTGGCTCAACTACTTCGTCAGTGGGTTTACGACGTTATCCGTGAAATTTACTCTTCACATCTCGATATTTTTTTTTTCCGAGATAGTCGCAAATGATATGGAACCGCCGTTCAATGTGCTTGGACTTCTGGTAAGACCTTAGCTCCTTAGTAAGTACTATGGTGCTGTTATTGTCGCAATACAGGGGGATGGCATCCGATGGCATCATTTCGAGCTCCATAAAAAATATCTCGTACCAGAAAGCTTCTTTTGCAGCTTCACAGATGGCGATATACTCAGCTTCCATAATAGAATCAGCAATGATGGATTACTTGAAACTTTTTCAGCTAATAGAACCACCATTACAAAGAAACACACATCTTGATGTAGGCCTTCTATCATCAGAATCAAATATAAAGTCTGAATCGGTGTATTCCTCTACCCGTAAATTAGGACTTCTTCCAAAAATCAAGAATAAATCCTTAGTTCTTCTTAAGTACTTAAGAATGTTCTTCACAGCAGTCTATTACTCCTCGCTTGGATTCGACTAATATCTACTCGTGACACTGATAACTAGGACAATATCAGGTCAAATACACAATATAGCATACATGAGGCTTCCAATTATTGAAGCATATGGGATCTTGCTCATGCATTGTATTTCCTCAGGTATGCTAGAACACATCTTCTTGGAGGGATTGATGCTATGCCGAAGGGGTAATAATCCTTTATTAGAGTTCTTCATGCTGAACCTTTTCAACACTTCCTCTATGTATAATTTTTGTGAAAGGCCAAGCATCCGATTTGGTCTATCTTTATAGACCTTAATTCCTAGAATATACGATGCTTCACCTAAGTCTTTCATGGAAAATTTCTTAGACAACCAACTTTTAACTGAAGTTAACATGAAAATATCATTCCTAATTAGGAGGATGTAATCCATATACAATATGAGAAATATCACAACCTTGCAATAGACTTTCTTATATACACAAGGCTCCTCGTTTTTGATGAAATCAAATAATTTGATCGCATCATTAAAATGAGTATTCCAGTTTCGAGAAACTTGTTTTAATCCATAAATGGACCTATGCACTTGCAGATTTTGTGATCTTCATCACTAAAAGTGAAATGGATATATTCCTCGAGATATCCATTAAAGAATGCAGTTTTCACATCCATCTGCCATATTTTATAATCACGAAATGCTGCAATGCAAGCAATGTGCGGGTAGATTTCAACATGGCTACTAGCGAAAAAGTATCTTGATAGTCAATGCCTCCGCACTGACTATATCCCTTCACCACCAGCCTCGCTTTATAGATATCTACCTTACCATCTGCACCTATCTTCCTTTTATAGATCCATTTACACCCAATAGGTACTATACCCTCAGGTAGATCCACTAAAGACCAAACCTGATTTAAATACATTGAATCAATTTCTGACTTCATAGCACTCGATCATTTCTCAGAGTCGATGTCTGATATCATCTCATTATGTCTTAGAATCAATTATTTGATCCTTATCTCCCACAAGAAATATTTTCTCTCTGTCCTCTGTAAGCATACCCAAGTACCTTTCAGGAGGACGGAAGAACCTATTAGACCACAAGATGGTGGAGCAACTACACCTATGGCTTCATTGGGTTCAACCTAATCTCTAGCTGGCTGCTCTTCAGAGACTTTCTCATCAAGCTCAATTAACCTCCCACTAATACCATCTTAAACAAATTGTTTTTCTAGGAAAGTAGCATGCCGGTTCATAATTATATCATGATCCTCTAAAAAGTAAAAGTAGCATTCTATAGATTCCTTAAGATACCCTATGAAGTAAGCTTTCATAGATTTGGACTCTAATTTGTTTGTCCTTGGTTTCTTGACATAGGCTAGACATCCCCAAATCTTGAAATGATCAAGACTTAATTTCTTACCATGCTATATTTCATATGGAGTTATAGAAACGGACTTAGAGGAAACCCCATTTAAAATATAAATTGAAGTTTACAGGGCATATCCCCAAAGAAACATAGGTTGGTCAGTGAAGCTCATCATGGATTGGACCATATCCAATAGGACCATATTCCTCCTTTCAGATATCCCGTTGAGTTGAGGCGTACCAGGAGAAGTCCATTATGAGACTACCATTGTCCTTGAGATAATCCAAAAATTTTTCATTAAGATATTCACCTCCTTGATCTAACCAAAGAACCTTAAGAAATTTTCCTATATGCTTTTCTACTTCATATCTGAACTCCTTGAATTTTTCAAAAGCTTCAAAATTGTGTTTCATAAGAAACATATACTCATACCATGAGTAATCATTGGTAAAGGTTATGAAGTATTGAAAATCATCCTTGGCTGGTACATCAAATGGTCCACACACATCAATGTACACCAGGGCAAGTAACTCAGTAGCCCTCTCTTCATGACCCATAAAGGGTAACTTGGTCATTTTTCTTAAAGGCATGATTCACATATTGGATATGACTTAGAATTAATTGAGTCAAGGATTCCATCCTATTCTAGTTTGTTAATTATATCTTTCTAATGTGACCAAGCCTAAGGTGCCACATATACTTTTGGTTTAAATAATCTCTAGGTCGTTTGTATCCTATAGCATTCACTATTTGCTCATTAATGTTTATAGATACATCAACATGCAAATGATATAGACTGTCAATCAAGAGTGCTTTTGCAATTAATTTATTTCTGAAATAAATTGAACAAAAGTCTTTATTGAATATAAATTCATAACTTTCATGTGCTAGCACAGAGACAAAAATTAAATTTTTCCTAGCTACAAGTATAATAACAGTCTTTTAGAACTAAACTAAATCCTAAAGGCAACACAAAAACTTCAAGATGACTGGACAACCTTATACACATCCAAAAACTTCAGCATTAATCAAGTCTTTAAAAAAAAATTGCTGTTCAAGAATGGAGTTAATGAAGGTGTGCAATAATAAATACAATAATTAATATCATCATTATCTAAGTGAATGAAAGGCAGAAATTTACATTTACGTACTCCCACAGGACCACCGTGTTACTAAAAGGTCAACTGATTGAAACCTCATTTTCAGTTAATCATACCTCTTCGCTTGCCTCCATCTTCCTTCTCTGGTGCCGTGTCTTCATACTTTGCACCTATAAAACATCATATAAGATACTTAAATAAATTTGGACTATGTTTAGATGTTCTTCGCTTATATGTGTGAGATGTCACATATATGAATCATCTAGGACAGTCATCATTAGCAGAAGAGGACAGTACTTCAACGTGAGATGATAAGAAACTGGACACTGCATAACAAATCAAACATGGAAAACATGTTGAAGCGTTAAAAAATCATCAATCCAAGGAGTTTCAAATATTCCTCAATGGAATACTGAAAGCCTTCAACAAGAAATATTCGTTTATCAAATTCAAAAGACCAAGAAGCTGCAGCATGTGACAGCCTGCAGACAATGACTTTTTGTTGTTACTAAGATTAATGCTAAGATGATGCGATACCTCTGCATACACATCAGTGTCCACTGAATTAAGATCTAGCTGTTCAAGGTTAACCCATTCATCAAGCCTCCTATCAACTGCAAAATGGAATAATGTTATGTACGAACAATTGCCAAGCAAAACTGAATGTGAACATTTCTCATAATATTTTTCAACAAAGTGGTATGACATGAAACCATGTAAAAAGCCGTAAAGGATACACCAAGAACAGTGAGACACTACAATTATGGTGCCAGAACAACTTTATTTTGTTGGCCTCAAAATGACTTAAATATCTTCTCTGGGTAAAAGGGCATTGCACAATTGATTTGGTTCACCGTTTTCCCATTCACTCTACTTCAGCAATGTAAAGATTTTTGATACATCCAAGAATAAAATCAGTGATGCCAAGTGCAAGGGTTTGAGCTACATGAAGCTACCTTAGCAAGAAGAACAATTAATTTTCCATTTCATCCAACTACTCTAGCATAAATCCCCTTAAAACTAAAAGACATCATCTTTCTTTTTCATAGAAGATTCAAGAAAACATTTGTATACGCCATCTAAAAGCATATCTCTCCTGTGTTTCATAATTATTCACTTATCTAAAACCAGTTTTGATGTATACCTCCTGCACCCCAAGCTAAAACATCCTGGCCCACAAAAGAAAGTGTTTGACCAATTTAAATTCAAAAGGAACCATTTCTACAAATAGAAATCCGACCTCGCCATGAAACAGGCAAAATCAAAACTTCGAGAAATTTAAAAATTCAAAAGAACTAATAGAAAGCTACAGATCATGATACTCAACCCAGCTCGAGATAATCTCCACTAAATCCAAGAAATCAAACCAACAACATATCTTTTATAGTAAAATCAAGAACTTATCTCTAAAAAGTAATTGAAAGCATTCCTTCTGTTTAATCACATTGTTATCCCACTAAACGTAAGCCAAATTTCTTCCAAGAAACAGAGAAAGAACGAAAGAAACGAACTATTACCCTAATTCTAACCTTAACCCTAGATTGCGAAGGAGTTGTCGGGCGATGTACTCACACTTGGTGTAGTGGACGTAGTACTCGTAGCCGTGGAGTTCGCCAGAGGGCGTCAGCCGGCGTTCGATGATCTCGGCAGGGTGGAGCGTCCCGTCCCTCCACCGGCACTTCAGCAGCGTCCCCGTCTTCAGAGGCATCTTCATCGACTTCCCGGCAGTCGACTTCGCCGCGTCCCCGCCGGCGGGAGCTTTCCACTCCCCCCCTTCTTTTCGATCTTTGGGCGCGTCCATGGGCTTGGGTAGCTCAAAGAAACGGTTCGAATCCAACGTGCCGGCGCGCGGGTAGGCAGTTCGGGGAAATTTGTCAAGAACTCCCCGTGTGTTTAGGTATTTATATATAACTCCAATCTTTTTGGCCATTGTCAAATAAAAAATTCCCTAGTAAATGTTGGCTGTTTCTTTTTTTTTCTTTTGTTTTTTCCCTCTTTTTCCCTCCTATGCATTATGGGTGGAACCTTGTTGCATTGATATTCTAATAATTTTGTGTGAATATAAGTTTAGGTCTAATACATGCATGACCAAATGAATATAATATTTTGTTTTATTAGGAAGTTTGTATCTCGGCTCATCTATCTTAAAATCGAGTTAAAGATTACACATTTCAATTCAATGAAATATTATATTCATGTAAAGACTAAAAAATATTAATTTTTTAATAACATATTTTTTAAAAAAATATTATATAAATATTTTTTATATAAATATTCATCTTAAAATCAAGTTAAAGATTACACATTTCAATTCAATAAAATATTATGCTCATGTAAAGGCAAAAAAAATATTTATTTTTTTTAAAAATATGTTTTTATTTATTTATATACATATTTAAACTTTTTAGTTTAAAAAACTACGCCATGAAGCATTGAGTCATTGCCATCATATAATTGGCTGACCGGCTATGATGACCCTATACTTTATAATATTGCATCATATTACTCAAATCAAATTTTACTACTTTGCACTAGTTTATTATAGGCTTTAGATCCAAGAGTGCTAAATTTATTAATGAGAAAATATATTTTAATTAAGCATGCTATACACTATTATTTTTCATGAGGCAACCTTTATTAATTCTAGGTAATTGTTTATTTTTAATTTGATTAGCAAAGTAAATGCATGCTAGGTTCTAATATGTCATAACTCACTTGTCGCCTACGATTTACTGCATAGAAGTTAAATTAGAAATAATAATTTAAAAGAATTATTATATGATGCGTATATTTTGAAAGAACATGCCACCTTAGAGTAGAAGGCCTCTCTACTTGTCTTCATCCATTAGTAGTCAAAGAGCACAATTTAAGGTCTGAATTTCAAAAAAAAAGCTTTTTTGTGAATATGAGTTGGAATATGTAGGATGTGGATGCTTATCAAATCTTGCTCTCTTTGCACATAGTTAAATTTCAAGGGAAGTCCAACAAGAACTTATGGCTAATATAAAAAATATATATATGAAGAACATGTTTGATGGAGATTGATGTAGGTAGCATCAAATACAAACTACAGAATGACCATAAAAATATATTATTTATTTTTTTATCATACATTACTTTGACACCAACATATTCTTAGGAATATTAGCCAAGGCTTTTTTTTTAAAAAAAATGCAAACAATATCTATGGATCCTTAGAATGACACAAATTTAAGATCCTTGCAACATAAGCATGAAAAATGGTTCATATAAAATGTGTTATGGCCAGCCTTGGACCCTATAAAGGTGTAATTTTTATTGGTCCAAATCTACTATCTATTTGGTCATTGAGCTTGAAACTAAGTAAGTTATATCTCGGTTGATTTCATACCTTGCTCATCTAAGAAAAAATATCATGCACATTAATAACCCACAATTGATCGAAATATATATATATATATATATATATATATATATATATATATATATATATATATATATATATATATATATATTATTAAACCATAAAGTCCTATATACATAATTGAGTAAATTTTTGATCTAGCCTATATTTTATTAACTTTTATTCCACATAGCATATCTTGCTCTTAAATATAATGGTGTTGCTGCTTAATAATATATGTGAAGCCTCCATAAAGAGAATCATAACAATTGAACACTCTCTCTCTACCATACTAAAATCAAATGAGTTCTATGACTTTTTCAATGATAAGATGGCACTTGATCCTTGCCTCCTAGAAGCCATGAGGTAAATGTAGAGCTAGGGGAAACAATAGTATAGTTATTTTGTAATAATTCAAGAGTGAAGGTTGTGTAAGAAGAGGATATATAAACAATGGTATGCCTGTTTTTTCTTTTCTTTTCCTTTTAGAATAAGAGAAATTAACTTCCATCTATTCTATTCTATGCCCCCCAATCCTTGAGGGGCTAACTCTAGTTAAAATCGAACTCTCAAGCCTTGCCCAGTTCTAAGAGATGATATAATATCATCCAAGCGAGTGCTTGATAATGGTAATATGCTTATTATTTTGAAATAAGTCATGAGGAAAGTAATTGGGCATAGAATTAATACATGTAAATAAAAAAAAGGTTGTTCCATATAGAGTATTTAGTCTATGAACTCAAGCATTATTCAAGTTGGGCTTGGGGGATTTAGAAAAGGTTCAAACTAAGTTTGATAGCTTAATTGCAAAATGTAAGTTTACATTTGCTGGACCTGGAGGCCATAAAAGTTGATTGTGTTGTCCAATTTCTGCTCGAACCTAGCTTTGAAGTTGATTGCATTGTCCAATTTCTGCTCGAATCTGCTTGTGACATTTTGAACCTAGCTTTGAAGTTGGTTGACATTTTATGACATTTTATACTCTCCTAGTTTTGAGTATAAGGGGAGGGAAAAATCTTGCCCAGTTTTAAAAGAAGTTGAAATAGCACAAAGGAATAATCACCAAAAGTGAATTCCATAATCTATGGTCTACTATGCGTGCTTTCTCATTACCCAGGTTGCTGCAGCCCTTGAAAAGATGTAGAGCTTCACTAACAGTCTCTGTGAAGCTGCTTTTATGCAGAAATATTATGTGATTTCTTGCCATCCATATTGATCATGTTTGGGCTAACACCAATTTATCTTATGTCTTTCTTAAATATATGGTGATTCTTTCTTGTCTTTATTTTGTCCACATTAAAGAAGGGATGGAGGAAATCTGCAGAACCTAATTGCATCTTTAATCATTATCCAAATTTCTTTAGCAAATGGAGAGTTCAAAAGAAGATAGTTTTTTTTTTTTTTTTTAAAGGAAAGGAAGATGGTTTAGAGTCTCCTGAGTGTCACTGCAGAAACTATATCCAAAGCTAATCTACCATCTCGTTCTTGTAAGCACTTCACCTGTGCGTAGCACATTCTTGATGGCCAACCACAAAAATTCTCTTATCTTTTTTGGAGTTGCTGCAGACCAAGGAGAATAAGAAGTTAGACTCTTGATACCACCCATGCTAAGTCAAATTGTATTTGTTGGTAGCCTAATGGAACATTGGAAACAATATGCTAAGGGTTAAATTATCTGGTTAGCAATCTTTCCAAAGTTTGATTTTTTTTCTTTTTTCCTAAAAAAAATGGTAGCTGACACCAAAAGGGCTGCAAGACTTTGGTAAGAGCTTTCAATTAAGGAGACAGTGATCTAGGACTTATTTTTATAAAAAAATACCAGAAAAAGATAGATGAGAGAAGCAAGCAAATGGAGAAGATTTTTTTCTTTATATTTCTTCATAATATGTGCAAGATCATGTAGAATATTCTAGCAATTCTAAAGATCATGTAGAATATTCTAGTAATCCTAAATATTATATTGAATATTCTAAATAATATACTTCCTATTCTAATAAGCCCAAAGATTATATGGAATATTTTAAACAATATATTTCTTAATATTTCTATACATTCCTAATAGTCCCCCTCAAGTTGGAGCATGGAGATCTTGAATGTCCAACTTATACATAATCTCTTGAAAATGATCACAGTCGAGAGCTTTGGTAAAGATATTTGTGAGTTGACAATATGTAGAAATATATCGTGTAGCAATGTCTTGAGACTACAGCTATTCTCTGACAAAATGACAATCGATCTCTATGTATTTGGTCCACTCATGAAACACAGAATTTGCGGCAATATGTAAAGCCACTTGATTATCACAATTAAAGAACATGGGACCATGATGTGAAACACTGAGATTGGATAAGAGGGCTCGAAGCTATAGCAATTCACTGATGGTGTGCACCGTAGCCTAATACTCGACCTCTGCCAAGGAACGAGACACTATTGTCCGCTTCTTGGTGCACCAAGAAATTGTAGCATCTCTCAAGAAAATATAGAAACCTTGACTTCGAGATCCTCTCAAATACCGCAAGTTATGAAAGACTGCATCCAAGTATGGTTATCAAGAAGATTGCATAAACTATGTCAGAACATGTACTGAGTACGTAATGTCCGACCTGATAATGGTCAGATAAATAGTTGGAGATGACGACCTGTAGATGACAAACCATCTACCATATATTCAATTATGGTACTTTGCTTGATTTGGTCGAATATGTTGATGAAGATGAGATGCGGCAACTATTTGTCCCCGTTACGTGACAGAAGGTATTTCAGCAATAATTTGCTATAAGCGCTAATCAACGAAATAAACTCAGATCGAAGAAGATGAGATGTGGCAACTATTTGACACCCATTATGTGCAAAGAATGCGCTTTAGCAATAACTTGCTGTAAGCGCTAATCAAAGGAATAAACTCGGATAAAAAAGATAAGATGTGACAACTATTTGTCTTCTATTATATGCAAAGAAGGTACTTTAGCAATAACTTGCTATAAGCGCTAATCAAAGGAATAAACTCGGATCAAAAAAGATGAGATGCAGCAACCATTTGTCTCCCACTATGTGCAAAAAAGGTGCTTTAGCAATAACTTGCTGTAAATGCTAATCAAAGGAATAAACTCGGATCAAAGAAGATGATATGTGACAACTATTTATCTCCTGCCATGTACAAAAAAGGCGCTTCAGCAATAACTCGCTGTAAACATTAGTCAAAGAAATAAACTCGGATTGATGATAACATGACTTTGATATCATATAAAAAAATACAAGAAAGAGATAGAGAAGAGAAGCAAGCAAATGAAAAAGATTTCTTTCTTGTATTTCTTCATAATATGTACATCCTTATATAAAGGTAAAGAAAAGAAAATAGCAGCTTTTATCTCCTAATTATAACTGAACGAAACTTCCAGTGCACTGAGATCTATCTTAGAGGTTCCTATCTAAATCTAGTATTGTGAAATTATTAGCTAAGAAAAAACGATGTGCTTGTGTCCCCTTCAATCAACTATGTAGCTTTAGATCTTTATTGCTAGTGTATCTTTTTTTTGGCAATCGGCATAACTTTTGCCTATTTGATATTTAGGGCTGGAACTAGGCCGGCCCAAAGTCCATTGCCTGGAACTGGGCTGGGCCAGGTCAATGAACTTCGGGCCAGTCCGAAATCGGTTCGGATTTCGGACCAAATTTTAAGCATATCGAGCTAGACTTCGAGCTGTAAAATAGAGTCTATTTAATTTTTGGGCTAAAGGGATGCTCGGATTCGGTCCAAAAATTTTTAAAATATGGTCCGAAACCTGATCCAATTTTGGATTGGCCGATCCAGTTCCAGCCCTATTGATATTTGACATCCCTTCCAAGACTTTGCAATCGAGTTGTGATATCACCATTTTCCTCGAGCACATCAATCATTTCAATCTTTTTTTAGAGTTATTTGCTTTTCTTTATACTGCAGTCTTCTTATATTCTTTAACTAGCTTTTTAGCTTGCTCCTTAAATTTTTGGAATTACCTATCTGTTTCGCAGCTATATCTATTTTAGGTTCAATTTTTTTCCAATTTGCCAATACAATTTCATCAAGCCTTCCCCATCATTGTCAAATCAGTATATAGTTTTTTTTGAAAGGTTAATTAGAGGGCAAACCCCCAAAGTATTTATTAACTAAAACTAAATATATAATTGTTGCCTAGCTAAGCAATCTAAGAGAGAAATGTGAATTGAATTTTTTTAAAACTTTTAATAAATATATGCTAAATTTAAAAAACAGTAAAGTGATTATTGTTGTAACATATGTATGCAGATTATAACTATATACAATACTTAAAAGAAAAAGAAGATGAAAGCAAAATACTAGAAATATATAATATTTATAATGGTTCAGTGTACTCCAAGTATCAACATTTACTTCCCAAGAACTTCTGAAAAATCTTACCATAATCCCTCAAGATTATAGCTGATTTGTTTTCTGGACTTACAAATCAAAGCTCAGTTTGTTTTTCCTTTAGGCTCACCAACCATAACCTTACAATAAGTCAATCCTAGGCTTGCAATCCAATTCCAAAACTTAGAAATACCTATCTCTTAATTTCAATCCCTTTGAAATTAGTTACAATGCAAAATAATAAAGTACAAGAATAATGAAACCATAAGCTCTCAAAAAGAATAAAAAGAATATCGATAAAGCTCTTGGAAGATTCTTTGAGTTATCTTCTTCAATAGAAAACCTCTAATGATTGTAATAATTACTGATTGTTGAGAATTAAAAGTATACTCTTTAAAAACTAAGATTTTATTTGAAAGCTTATACTTATTCTTTCTTGGAAGTATTAGCTTTGTCTTTGATTCTCTTTTATTTCTCTTACTTTAATAAGTTTAGTGAGGAATGAATATACTAACCTTCAAAAATTTGTTTATGATCGTTAGAAAGTGAAAACTAGCTGTTTAACACTTTGTATCACTTTCTGTAATTCAAAAAATATAGTCATTACTATGCTATCAAAAGTTGAAATATTGATACTTGATTCTATGAGTCGGCACTTAAAGCTTAAGTGTCGATATTTGGATTGTTCTGAAAAATTTTGCTCTCTGGTTCATTCTGTTACTTCAACATTTGGAGCATAAGTCGATCCTTGAGTCAATACTTTAAATCGACATTTGAGGTCCAGATATCGATACTTGAATTCGTACAAAAAAATCTTGCTTTTTGTTATTTCCTATAGCTTCAATACTTGGTGCATGAATCGATCCTTGAATCGATACCTTGAACAGTAAGTGTTAATACTTGAAGTATGCCGACCGAAACTTTAAGTATCAATGCATTTTATTTTTTGAATCTTTTTTTGAGGGTCGACACATTACTATCTTGAGTCAATACTTGATATGTGCTACTTGAAAAATGCATGCCAAACTCTAAATTTTAAAACTTTGAGATGATTTCTTCAATTCCAACCTTCAAATATCCAATAATTCAAGATATTTTAGGCTTTTTCATTTTTGAAGACATCTAAAAATATGAAATTCACTTGTCTAAGGGTTGATCCTTTTAGTTCATCTTCTATTAGATTTGAAGGATACCTGAAATATTTATCTCATAACTTCAACAAAATATTAATACCATATATATATTCAAATATTTTATTATTCATCAAAGTTTAAAGTCGGAGTTAACAAGAATTATGGATCGACCATTTTATAGAGTCGAAAGAGGGCATTATATGTTCAATCTATTTGTATCCATATCATTACTACTTTTTCCTTCAAATATGTAATGAATATGTAAGTCTTGCATCTGGCTTGAATATAAACAAATAGATCTAAAAAAATTTTTATGGACCTAAGACTTGATTGGTTAAATGATCAATTGTTTGGATTCAAATTTAAAATCACGACCTAATTGAATATTTGATTATGTGAGGTTCATGCTTGTCAAAGTTTTGATCATGCAATGACTTTTAAAACCAACACACTCAATACCACCAATAGATCTCGCTTCTACATGAACTAACCATGACCCACGAACTTCTCAATTTACAATATTATACAACATTTTTATTATATATTTTATTCTTATTGGGGATGTTGGAAAATACATTATTTTTGCATACCAAAAAAAAAAAAATGTTATTTTTTTAATGTATGATGCTCATTACCTTTTTCTATGCTTAATGAATTCTATTGCATGAGTTAGTTAAACCAAGCTGTAGATGGTCTTAGATGTTGTCCTAATTACTAGATTGCCTTTACTCGACCTTACATACATTTAACCAGGTTGGAGTTAAACTCGAGGTAGCCCATATTAACTTGGATTCGTTAGATTTCTTGGACTACATTTCTGGCTAGTCTAGATTTTTTGAAAATCTTCAATTTATAAAATAGAATGGAGCAAATTCCTAATGAAGTTCATTTTCATTTTCTCTATGAAACTATATTTATATTTTCAAATATTAGCCGATGATTTATGTATAAAATTTAATAAGAAATACGACCTGAAAAATTAATAACCTTTAATTATATGTACAAAGTTTAATTTAAAAATATTATATGCATATTTTGTATGAATTTTTGGCCAAGTTTAGCTAGGGATTTGAGCTCATGAATCATTCATTGTCTCAAGCATGGCTTGATCTTGAATCGGCTCAAAAATTTTAATCCTGACGGGGTCGATTTAACTACTTTGCCACTCATCCATTTGATTCTGGTTTAAAAAAATTAGGAACCAATTAAATTCTTCCAATCCCAAGTTGATGCTTGTTGATTAACCACCCGATAAGAAAAGTTTGGAAGTGCATGCCAAATCTGCTGCCAATCTAATAGATGTTGCTCAAAATCAATCAGGGCCGTTGGAATACTCCATCAGGATTAGCTTGCAAAGACACCAACCAATAGACGGTTATGATCTTGCGATCTCCTGTACGTCGAGATCGAGCTGCTTGCGGACGTTATCCGTACAGTTACGGTAACGGCTTCCTTCGACTCCACCGAACCGTTTCCGTCTATTTTACCCAACGGCCATCGTTTCTCTCTCTCCTCCCTTCCTTTTTCACTGAAAGTCCATCATCGCTCTCCGGCTCCAGTCGCGGTGCGTTGCTCCCATTCCCGCCTTCCAAGAAAGCCGAGAAGCTCCCCAAATTCTAGAGAGAGAAAGAGAAAGCTGGAGAAGAAATAGAGATGGTGGGATACAGCGAGCCGTGCCCGTGCTGCGGCAACAACAAGCGGCAGCGGCCAGCCTTGGAGCGCTGGCATTCGTCCCCAGCCTCCCACTCCGCGGCCACCCGATCCCCGACGCCCGGCAAGTTCGCGCGGTCCGCCTCCACCCCGTCTCCCTCCGCCGTCGCCTTGGCCTTCTTCACCGCCACCCCAGCCATCCGCGACACCAGTCCCACTCCGGTGTCGCCAGCTACGCTCGATCCGGCCTCGACCTCTTCGGACCTCCCAGCCCCAGCCCCAGCCCCGTCCGAGAACCTCCCCGGAGTGCCGCCATTGCCGCTGCCCCAGGCTTCTCTCCCCGATCCGGGTCCTCCGACTACCCCGATCCCCGCGCCGGCGGTGGTCGTCGCATCTCCGAAGACATCGGAGGCGAAACAAGAAGTCGAGGAGAAGGTTTCCTTGGAGTCTTTCTTCCTTTTCCTTTCTTTCATCTTTCTTCTTTCTAATCCCATCAATCTCTTGCAATTAATCTGATTCATTGGGTTTTTTTGGGAATCTATTGTGGCAGGATGTGAAAGGGGCGAGGGAATTCGAAGGGAGACAGAAGGAGGGGGAAAAAATGACAGAAGGCGAGAGAAAAGTGGAAGTCAAGGTCAGCTTCAAGTGTTGCAAGTGCGGTACCTCCATGGCAGTGGTTATTACTCCAACCGACTCTCACTAGAGTCACACACACACACACACACACACAGCCGTTAAGTTTATCAGCCTTGTCTTTCTTTCTTTCTTTCTTTTTTTTTTGGGAAAAAAACTATCAGCCTTGTTATTGTATTATGTGTTGAAGTAGTAAAATTGTGGTTATGAAAGAGTTGAGCTGATTGATTATTTTGTAAAATTCATAACAGATTCAATTCTTATGAAGAAACCATGACTTGATTTGGTATATCCTATGAAGTCTTTTCTATTCTTGGACAGGGAATTTCTGTATATCTTTAACTAATTGTTTTCGTATGTATTTTGCAACTCCATGAAGGCTAGAGGTTTCTCAGCCTCAAAAATTTTGAAAATATATCTTGCAACAACATTGATCTTGCAGGTTTCGCATCTTTATCTCTCTTTTTATATATATATATAGAGAGAGAGAGAGAGAGGTTCAGCGCTCCCTGAAGGCTAGAGGTTTTTGAGCCTCAAGAATTTAAAAAATATATTATGCAACAAGATTGATCTTACAGGTTTCACATAATTCTTTCTTTAAATATATTGAGAGAAAGAGGGGTGGACTTTATTCTTTTTTAAATGATTTGAAACTCAAATCCTGCTAAATTGAAGCTCTATGTTTAAAGTTTTACATCGATGATTTAAACCGTTAGATATAATTTACTTTATTAAAATTATTTATATATTAAAAATTATATGATTTGAAAATTTCTAGTCTATATATCAAGCAATCAAAAAATAGACGGTCTAAATAAAATTAAATTAGATATATTTTTTTATCACTTGATGCATAGATTAGAAATTTCTAAATTATATGATTTTTGATATGTATGTAATTTTGATGTTGTAGATTACATCCAACAGCTTGGATCATCGATGTATGACATCCATTGCAAAATTTTGATTTGAAAAGATTTAGCTCTAAACCCTTTTAAAAGGAGCCAATTTTGTGTATATATATAGAGAGAGATAAATTGATTTGGCTACATTCGAATGGATTTAGAGTCAAATCCAATCAAATTCTCTATCATTTGATTTGCACAAATCCCCATACAGAAAAACTAAAAAGTTAATGATATATTAATGATGTAAAATAAATACAAACAAAAATAAACAAAAACGTTCTAAAATAAATACAAACGCTCTAGAATAAATATAAATATTTTCAAAATAAATCCAAATACTTCAAATAAATAGAAACACTTCCATTTATTTAAATTTGTGTTTACTCCGAAATCTTTCTATTTATTTTAAAAAAGTTTATATTTATTCTAAATATTTATATTTATCAAAAAAAAAAAGTGAACTATTCCATTATTAATAGTTCCAACAACCACTAGCAACTATTAATACACCATTATTATGAGTAGAAAAGTTTATATTTATTCTACAAAATTTAAATTTAATTATTCTTAGCATTTTTATTTATTTCCGTTTGTGTTTATTATATACTATTAACTTTTTACTTTTTCTGCATGGAAATATATGCAAATCAGATAATGAAAGATTTAACCGGATCTGACTATAAATCCAATCAAATATATCTGAGTACATCTCTTTATATATATTGGATATAATAAATTAAATTAAATGCATATAAAGGCATCTTTATTTTTCAAAAAAAAATATTGAAATTTGAGTTTTTCAATACCTTCTTCTAGTTTCTTATTTATAACACACACACACACACACTCGTCTAAATGAGGGCATGCATCAGCTATCTACTTTCCTGGTATTAAGTGATTCATGTAGATTTTATCTTTGTTTGTCATAGTTCTTGATAGAAATGTAAGATTTTACTTCCATGGAAAAGTATCTAAAAGGTTGATTGAAAGTTGGTGCTGCGCGCGGATATGTAGTTTCATAGCACAGCTATCAGGCATTCTGAATTCATAACAAAGTTACAAATTATGGACATTTTGAATTTATAGCAAAGTTTTGAACGGTGGGTATTTTGAAATCAGCAACCACATGATCATTATTGTGGATTTTGGTTTCAGAATTTTAGTATCGCAACAGGAAGATTCCATCCTTTTTAAATTTTAAATAAATTTATTTAGCTCCAACAGGATTTGCATATTGTTCAAATCATGTATCCGGATAATAACCTTTGCAAAAATCAAGTGGGAACTCGAGTGTGCAGAATAGTTAATTTATATTTGATGATACGCGTTATGGCTTTCAAATGGGAAGGAAATATGCACTCTTATTATTATAATTAGTCCCCTTCCGATTTTTTATATTTTTTTAATTTCTTGTTTTCTCTCAAGTTTTGGCGGCAGCCTTTTATATTCCAATTACTTCTTTCTTTTTCTACCGGGGATTAAAATAAAAATCACCAAGATAGAAGTATTAAGAAAAAATATCTCAATTCAGTCTACTAAAATAAAATGCGCGATGAGACATAGCCTAGATAAAAACCAAGCAAGGCCTGAACTCACAAGTGTGGATGCGCGTGTGGCCCATAGGCACATGCGGGCGGCCTATAGGCATGCATGAGTGCACTGCATAGCGCACCTATCGTGGTTCACCATGCTCCATGGGGATGGCACTGTTCATTGAACTATTGGCATGTCCATGAAGGCAAATTTCGGTCTTTGTTGCAGTCTACAGACGAACAAGCACGGTTTTTGCATTATCAGACACTCCTGCACGATCCAGGAGAAGATCCAATGGCCAGGAGAGGTCTTTGACTCTGATTGGGTCTGATCAGCATATTTTGCATCGCATTCAATGATGATCTAACCGCTAGAGGTCTTCCATAGGTCAAATAGAAGTTGGATAGGGAATTGAAATTTTTTTGCGATACGGTTTAATTTAAACCACCAGACTTTGGTCGAAGTGCTTTTTGACAAGGAAATGTTCAAGATGTTACAAAAGGAGGTAGATGGATCAGGGCACTAGTGTGAGGATTCAGAAGGCTTCCGGGAGGTATAGTAGTAATAGAAAAAGTCTATAGATGCTAGAGAGTCTTCTTAAAAGTTGAGAGCTTTGTGAGAGATTTGAATTTTTTATTACAAGAAATTGTATGGGATTGAGAGTACGAATTCTTATTTTGTAAGTGATTATTTTTCTCATATATAGTAAAACCTTGCATTCTCTATTGATTGTATCTTCTATTTTATTTTTATTTTTCCTTCTCTTGTGGTATCAACAATGATATCGTGATCTTAAAAATGTAGATCTATATTCCATACGAGAGATTTCCTAACAAGTGATATTAGTATAGATGATACCATAATAATTGGTATCAGTATAAACGATCAAATTTTTGTACCATTGTCTAAATTTTTGTATTGATTGAGATTAAAGAAGATGGTAAGCGCAATCAAAATTAACATAATTAGCTCGATATGAAGTATAATTTTTTTCCTAGAAAGCGAGGGTAAAATATATACTCATTCAGTAGGGGTTGATCGATGCTCTTATATATAAGGAAATACAGGCCATCATGGAGGAGAAAAGTTGGAGATGGCTTCAGAAATAGATAGTGAGTATAATTTGCTTGTACTTACAGATGACATGGTGATCCATGTACTGAGCGAGATTTCCCGATGATGCTATGGACGAAGATCGAGGAGTTATATATGGCAAAGTCTTTCACCAACATCATTTTTTTAGAAGTAGTTTTATCAACTATGGATGAACGAATAACAAAACATGCGGAGCATCTGGATAATTTTTAAAGGAATCTCATTAATCTTCTTAGTGTAGATGAGAAGGTTAAAGAGAAGACTTGGTTATTTATCTTACTATCATCACTTTCATACTCTTTCGAGTCCTTTATGATTACTCTTCCAGTAAGGAAGAACACTATCAAGATAGAAGAGACCACTTTGGTATTATTCCAGAACAAGGTTTTCAAGCAAAAGAACCAAATTTCGAGTTTAGGCAAGAACTCAGCATTGACGATCTCTGGAGGAGCTAGCGATAGAAGGAAAAGTGACAAAGGACCATGAAATTGATGGTCCAGGTCAAAGGATACTAGCAAGATCAAGTACTGCCGGTATAACAAGTTGGGATATCGTGTCAGAGATTGATTGCAACTCAAAGATTGAAAGAAGGCTACTACAGCGATGGCTAATGGTAGTAATAGTGACGGATATAGTGATGTGCTCATAGTATCTAATGAGGTATCTTCTTCTTTTTAGCAATGAATTTTAGATTCTGCATGTCCCCATCATGTGTATTGTAAAGATGAGCTGTTTGACTCTTTAAAGAGTAAACAGGGTGCTGCCTACTTACTAGATGAATCGAGTTATGCGATCAAGGATAAATGGACAATCAGCTTAAAATTTCATGATAGAACATTGAGAAAACTGGACAAGGTTTGATACATACCCAGCAAGAATCTAATTTCAATAAGTAAATTGGATTCAAATGGCTATATGTGGAGAGCCGGTGATGAAATCCTGAAGGTTATCCATGGCAGTGGGATTCTCTTGTAGGTAAAAAAAGTATAGAGGATATTACCTCTTAATAGGGTGTCCAGTGCAAAATGGAGTCCCTGATGTAGATGGAAGTCCAATACAAGGTAGAACTTCAAGAGCAGATGGATCAAGCATGAGATAAGAGACTCAAGAAGATGGCAAGCGATGTCACACAGTGAGTTCCTATTAATTATCATAGGAGACTTCTCCAAGCAAGTTTCAGGTAAAGGTGAACATAATATACAACATAAATGGGATTGAGAGGCCTGACTCGACTCTCATGTTTGTCCATCTATGAGCAGCAGGCATTTATCCCAGGACATGGGAGCAAAATCCTTCAAGAACTTTCAAAGTCATATGGAAGCCGAATATCGAGTCAAAGTGGAGATTATTAAGAAAATACACCTTAATTTGGTCCATCAGAATGAAACCCCTGAGAAGACATAGCCCAAGAAGAAACTAGACCCAACCCAGACCCACGCATGTAAAAGCATGCACGGCCTAATGCACTTGTCACAGTTTACCACGGTCCATTGAAAGGTTGGCACGGTTTACGAGGATGAATTTCGATCTTTGTCATGATTTACAGGCATGGTTTTTGTACGATCGAGCACTCATGCATGATCCGTGCAAAGATCCAATGACCAAGGGAGGTCTCCGACTCCGATCAAGCCTAATCAGCATGATTTGCAGTGTGTTTAATGATGATCCGATAGCTAGAAGTCTTTTATAGATCCAACAGGAGTTTGACAAGGAATTAGAGCCCTTTCTCGACATGATTTGAACAATCGAACTCCTTCAAAGTGATTTTCGATATGGAGACATCCTAGAGACTATAAAAAGGGAACATATTGGTCAGGATACTAGTGCGAGAATTTAGAGAGCTACTAGAAGATGTAGTAGTGACAGAGAAAATATGTAGAGGCTTTAATATCTCTTTGAGTGTTGACAGTTTTATGAAGGATTTAAGATTTCTTATTAAAAGGAATTATATGTGATTATGAGTTTTTATCTTATAAGTGATTAATTTTTTTCATAGTAAAATCTTGCATATTCTATTGATTATATTTTTTATTATTTTTTTCATTTTTTTTTTTTGTGATATCATCATGATCTTGAAAATGAAAATTTATATTATGTACAAAAAATTTTTTTAATAAATGATATCGGCCATCTAACTATGTCAATTCTTATAGCGGGTAAGTTTGATGTATGTCCTTCTGCCTTTTAGGTAATGATTTGTATTTTAAAATTTAAGTGAACAAATATATATTCGTTAAGTTGAACATCTCAAAGATTGAACTTGCCCGGCCAATGGAAAGCTGCGCATTGTTATTTATTCCGGCTTTTACCCGTTGGCGATAATTATTTCGTCTGTTCTGATGGATGTTAATGCCCGTTTTACTTTCTATCAGGGATAAGTCGGGAATATCTAAAACCCAAAGCAAACGAGGCCAGGGTTTTAACGTCCTAACACCACATCGAGGAGAAGCCTCGCTGCTGCGCCTCTACTATCCCCGTCTGTCCTCTACCCAATCCCTAAACTAGTTGGAACAGCCACACCCCTTCTTCCTATTAGATTGGCAAGAGAAGCTACGCCTTCCATGTCTAATGAAAGCATTCAAACCAGAGGACTTCCCGCCATCACCTCCCTCTCTTTCAAAGCCTTCAAATACCACGAAGCCCCACAGCAGAACCGTGTGGACGCCCAAATGATCAAAAACGGGCTTCGATCTCCAGATTTACCACACAAACCACCTCTTAGGGAATCTCCTCAGCATTGCAGAGCTATCGAAGGCACGCCAACTTTTCGATGAAATGCCTATTAGGAACATCGTCTCCTCCAACCGCATGCATGATCTCCCCCCCGCCCCCCGAAAAAAAAAAAGTGAGCGCGTTATCCTATCATTAGTTCAGGAGAGTGATCTAAAGAGGATGATGTGCATCTAGGAATAGAGACTCAACCTTCACCAAAATTTCAGGCTAACTCTAATATCTACGTGGTTGCCTCAATATGAAAAGCTTACTCGGAGAACCCAAGTTTCGATGGCGAAGCTTCAGGATACTTGGACCGGTATCCAATATAGTAAAATTTTTTTTATCTCGACCGTCTTATTATTGAGGATGATTTTATCATTATCATCTCTTGAATCCGTCAAGCTTTTCGGTTCACACCCATTCATCCTTTCATCCACGATATTGTTTGGCTTCTGCAGGGTATTCAGGATTGTTGTTAGGCATATTTATCGAAAGGCCAATTCGGCAGCTGACTGGATGACTTCTTTTATTATTAATCATTCTGGTAAAGTTTTCTGATCTCATTTGGAAAAGGCTCCCAGGCATCTTAGGAATATATTTTTTCTTTTATTCTCTTAGTTGTATTCATTCAAAAATTGAGTTGAATGTTTCGATTTATCAAAAAAAAAAAAAAAAATCCAAGTTTCTTGACAGAAATCCCAGAGCATCAAGTTTTTCTCTAATATTTGCCGTTACCCGTGGTCCTTTTTATTATTTCAAGTAAGATCGGAAAAATCAGATTGGCCTGCCATATTTACAAGTCCAACAGCAAACCTGAACTCCACAAGTAGTGTGTGATCATGCAAACCTAAGCTTATTAATCTATGCGATTCCACTGTTTCAAATATCATAACGTTGTGGTGTAAAATGTAAATAACCAAGAGTGAATGTCTAACAGGATTAAGGCAAGTGCTTATGAAGAAAATTTTGGTGATAATGATATTAATTTTCTCTAACTCAAATGGATCCCAGAAAGGCCTGCCCCAATCCACCGTTTCCTAGGAAAACTCTTTGCGCATCTTTCCACTCTCCCCAAAAAGAGAAAAGTAACTATTCCATTCCAAATAGAGTAGGCTTCAACCAAGTCCCCAAAGGAGGATTATCACCTAATTATGTTGTAATGAGTTTTTAACCATGCATGTCTTCTAATTTAGATAATCCAGGCATCGTTCGCAAATACATGAGCTCCTAAATGACCATGATCATTTAAAGTACAAAGCAGAATATTATCATGAAATTATTTTTTCAATAAAGCAATTTGATTATATCCCAGATTCGCCGTCTCGATACCAGATCCTGTACCATAGATGGTACCATTCTATTACAATATTTGTATATGAAACGATATGAGATGGCGAGGCATATGTAGTGTTGGTAAGGTACGAGACATCATACATGTTCAGAAGTAGAATGGTATGATATATTTGGCACAATACAGTACCGATCGGTAGGCAAATCTTGGTTATGTCCGCATCCTAAGTTGTGCATTTGTTATGCCTGATTACAAGCAATTTAAGATAAATGCAAGTCCTGTAAGATAAATGCATAGATGACTCATCATTTCAAATATGAAAATAGATTCTATGATTCTTTATCTTCTAAAGAGTCCAACTATCAGAGATCCATATCTTGCTCACCATATGCTTCTGAAGCTGTTCTTTGGTCTCTAAAATATCGAGGCAAAATTCACCAAAGTATAATTTCTTAGAGTTCCTGTACTTTGGTGGTAAAGGAGAGATATACCATTTCAAAATCTCATATCTTCCAAGAACTATTATTTCTATATTTTTAACTTTAGTCAAGGCCTGGTGTTCCTGCAAACTGCCAGCATCAAATTGCTCAAGGCCCTGATCATGATGAAAACGGTGGTGGTTAACCTTTTATCAATAAGCATCAAATGCAATAATCTAATGCCAACATGAGATTCAGGTAAATTTTGGTGCCTCTATGATTCATTCTTAAGCAGCTGCAGGTTATGTCATACGAGATCATGATGCTAGGTTTCTTCAGGCCGGGGGTAAACTTTTATCGCATAGGTTATTGTTCACTTCTTGGTACAAGACTTCTTACTGAAACTATATCATCTCCAAGGCTGCGGATGTTTCATAGATCATGTATTCTCACGGTTAACTTTCATGGATGCTTTTTAATGCTGCACATCATATTTCAATGGAATTATCTGTCGCACCATTTTAGTTCATTCTCCTATCATCCCCCACTTCAGTTCAAGTTAATGAAGCGTTCTACCTCTTCGGCATCCGACTCTTCAATTCAACAGCAGGGCTTACTATGTTCCGGATGCTCCATGGGCTCAGATCATTATAAAGTTCTCTTTGGTAGTGTTGTGATGGTCTATTCATGACCGGAATAAGTCCTTATTCCCAGCTATTCCTCTAAACAGACTTAAAAAGAGAGGTGGGCCCCAGGGTCAAAGTCTTTTATTCCCATTTTGCTATTCCATGCCCCCCATAGAATAGCCATATTCTCACTTTTCTTATTCCAGGGACAATGAAGGAAATAAAAAATAGGTTTTCTTAAATTAGCAATATTAATTTAATAGGTTGTAATAATAAATTAATTTATATAATACAATTTTAATATATCATGATCGTAAATTAATTTAACTACTTATTTAAATATACCATACTAATAAATTAATGTGAATAAATTAATTTAAATATTTAAATATACTAATAATTTTAATGTGAATAAATTAACACAATTTTAATATAACACAATTTTAATATATCATAATCATAAATTAATTTAATTACTTATTTAAATATACCATACTAATAAATTAATGTGAATAAATTAATTTAAATATTTAAATATACTAATAATTTTAATGTGAATAAATTAACACAATTTTAATATAACACAATTTTAATATATCATAATCATAAATTAATTTAATTACTTATTTAAATATACCATACTAATAAATTAATGTGAATAAATTAATTTACTTATTTAAATATATTAATAATTTTAATGTGAATAAATTAATTTAATTACTTATTTAAATATACCATACTAATATTTTTTTTGGTAAAGATGGGGAGATGAATCCTGGTGTAGCTATCCCTTCAGGGCCCCGCCCTGCCAAGCAATGTCCGATTCAAGACCATTTTAATATCTTTCCCAACCAACGGTGAGTACGTCAACCTAATACTACTAAGACGCCGCCAGTAGAACGGGTTGTTCCCACATCAAAGATGAAACGGGACTACCCTAACCTCTCACCCACACCCACTGTCACGAGCTCTAGAAAATTTCTGAATTTAATCGAGTTACCTGCGGGATCATGCCTCGAACCCGGGACCGGTTGGTGGTGAGACAAGGCCTCAACCAACCAGGCTACCACCTTAGCGATTACTAATAAATTATTTAGTATAATATATTTTTAATAGATCATATTAATAAATTAATATGAATAAAAAATTATATTTATTTAAATATATAATTAAAAAGAAATTTTATAACTCATTTTACCTTATTTATTGATCAGGGTTATTATTAGGATTTTAGAAAAAATATTTCCCTATTCCTAGTGGAATACATGCTTCTCCTCATGTCATCCACATATCATTTGGAATAATACTGCATTAATTGCATTGGAATAAGGTGGAATACCTGATTTTGATCCAAACAGAAATTGAGAATAACTACGAGAATAAGCTATTCTTGGGAATACCTATTCCTATTCAAGGAATAACTTTTTGCCATCCAAATGCTACCTTTGTCAATCAGTGTTATCAAACCCGGCCCGACTTGGTTGGGCCGGTTGGACCGGAAACCCGGTGACCCGGACAAGAAACCGGTTCGGGTTTAGATTTAACCCGCCCGTGCCTACAAATCGGCAAAGAACCGGTGACCCGATCGGTTCAACTGCGGATCGACGCACCTGGATCAAACTCGACGAAAACCCGGTGAAGGAAACTAACCGAAAAATGCAAATAAAAAACCCCCACCCCAAATAGTCCATAGTCCAAACCAACCCAAACTCCCAAAATCCGGATCTTTCCTTTGAGTTTCCTCCCGAGTCCTGTCATTCTAGCTTCCCCCTTGGCATCGCGGCGAGAAAGTTCGTGGATTTAATGGTCACCCAGCAAGGGATCGAGGCCAACCTGGAGAAGATCCAAGCAATCACAGACATGAGGCATCCTGCATCTAAGAAGGAGGTCCAGCGCTTGACCATATGCATCGTCGCCCTGAGCCGATTCATGTTGTGCTCCGCTGAGCGTTGCCAGCTATTCTTCAAGGCCCTATGCAAGATGCATCACTTTTCCTAGATGGAATATTGAGAGGCATTCAAGGGGCTAAAGAAGTTCCTCACCTCTCCTCCATTATTGTTCAGGCCAGAGCCTAGAGAGGAGCTCCTCTTATACCTGACAGTCTCCTCGGAAGCAATCAACTCGGTGCTGGTTCGCACCAACAAGAATGGCCTCCAGCGACCGGTTTATTACATCAGCAAGCTGCTCCGTGATGCATAAACCCGGTATATCCGATCTGAAAAAATTATCTTTGCACTTATTATGTCTGTGCAGTATCTTAGACCTTACTTCCAAGCTTACCCAATTATGGTCCTCACTGATCAATCCCTGAGGGCCATCCTAAACTGCCCAGACACCTTTGGGCACTTGGCCAAGTGAGCGATGAAGCTCAGCGAGTTTGACATTTTCTATTGCCGTGGTCATCTTAGACGGCTCAGGTTCTAGCTGACTTCCTGTTGGAATGCGCCTGAACAAGCGAGAACCTGGAGGAGGCTGGCAAACCAACCAAGCACGCGTAGGACCCAACTCCAGGGAAAATGACATGGATTCTCCATGTCGACAGTGCATCCAATGCTGGAGGGAGTGGAGCCGGACTCATTCTCGCCAACTCCGATGGAGAAGTCGTCGAGTACCACTATGCTTCCTCTTCAAGGCAACCAACAACCAGGCCGAATACGAGGTGCTCCTCGCGGGGCTGAAGGTGTCCCGCAAGTTAGATGTGATGAACCTGAGGATCTTCACGTATTCCCAACTAGTAGTGATGGGGATCTAGGGCATGTCCAAAATTTTTTTCATGTTTTTTCTTATTTTCTCGCATTTTTTTATTTTTCCTATTCCTGCTATTCCACCTATCCCCATTATTCCAGCTTTTCCATAACTTATCCCTACTTTATCCCAGCCTTATTCCATCTTCCTCCCGTGATTTTAAAACCTCCCAAACCCTAGCCCACCGCCCCGCCACCCCCAGATCCGGGTTGCCCGACCCCGGGCCGCCCCCACTAGCCCGCCGCCGGTGCTCGCCGACCCCGTCTTGCCGAAAAGCAGGCCGTCCGCCGCCCACACCCGTGGAAGATGAAGGGACGGCCGTAGGAAGAACAACCGCCACCCACGGCCGTCGCCGCTGCCTACCACCACCGGCCTGCCACCGGTCGCTCGCCCGCTATCCGCCGGCTCATGCCCGGTCGCCGGAGGTCCTCGTCGGCGCCCAAAGCCCCACGCCCATGGGAGACAAAATGGCACGCCCGTGCGTGCCGTGCTCGGCCATGCACTGCCGCCCGCCTGCAGCTGTCGCCACCGTCCGTCGATTGCCGCCATCCCGCCGTCCTCGATAGCCCCGCCGTCCGCCATCTCGCCAGAGGCCCTCGCCGGTGCCCAGGGTCCCCACGGCCGTGGGAAGACCAAATGGCATGCCCTGGGCATGCCGTGCCACTCCTGTGCCGCCGCCCCGGCTGCAGCCCATCGTCGACCGTCAGTCGCTCGCCATTCACCTGCCCCATCCGTCGCCCGCTTCTCGGCCGCCGGTGCTCGGCAGAGATGGTTCCCTCCCCCTGTGCACGATCGCGAGATGAGTTCGCATGCTTTCTGGAGCAATCCAAGCAGCACGCTCTTCAGAGCACTTCATCAAGCCAACATGCTTCTCAGAGCAGATCAGCACCCATTTTGATGCAGCATGGATTTTGATATAATTTATTTTTCATTTTAGGTTTGCTTGTAGGCTAAGTAATTGAGGGGTTTGGTTTTTCTATATAAAGGCCCCCTCCCCCTCTTGTAAGAATTGAAGATTGATAAGAATTTTTGGTTTAGCCACTGGTCCTGGTTTTGGGCTGAGGCCCGTTTTGCCTTCGCCTTCGGACGTCGAGGGATGTGAGGCCCCAGTTATCCCCTATCCCACCTTCTTATCCCCTCGTGATCTTTGAGACCCAACCTAGCACCTCCAAGTATCGAGGAAGGTAGGATGCCCTAGATGTGTGAGATCTCTCCGTACGGCTCCATTAGTGAGGTGGGATGCCCTAGAGGTGTGAAATCTCTCTGTACGGCTCTATTAGTGAGATGAGTTACCTTAGAGATGAAATGTCTCTTCGTTAGGGTGAGTCCCAAAGTCCACGAGATCCAGATTCCAGTCTCCCATCCCCATCTTTCCTTCGCCACCTCCACTAAGAAAATTGAAAACAAAAGAAATCAGCTGCTTTAAGATTTTTGTTTTAGTTTCGCCCTAGTCTCGGGAGGCTTCTTAGCCCTCCCACGATCCTAGTTTGTTTAGGTCTTTCCCTTTTCCAAATAACCCAGGTTACATCGCGTGTCCGTCCCGCATCAATTTGGCATCAAAGCGAGTTGTGGATTTTGGTGTGCTCCATTTTTCGAACTCGATGGAGTCGAATTCTTCACGATCGAGGAGAATGATGGGGATTTAGGGCAGGTTCGGATTTTTTTTCATATTTTTTCTTATTTTCTCGTATTTTTTTATTTTTTCTATTCATGTTATTCCACCTATCCCCATTATTCTAGCTTTATCCATAACTTATCCTTGCTTTATCCTAGCCTTATTCCATCTTCCTCCTGTGATTTTTAAAACCTCCCAAACCCTAGCCCACTGCCACGCCGCCCCTAGATCCGGGCTGCCCGACCCCCGGCCGCCCCCCCAACCCGTCGCTGGTGCTTGCCTGCCCCGTCTCGTCGGAAAGCCGGCCATCCACCACCCACACCCGTGGAAGATGAAGGGATGGCCGTGGGAAGACCAACCGCTGCCCACGACCGCCGCCGCCGCCGGCTTGCAACCGGTTGCCCGCCCGCCATCCGCCGGCTTAGGCCCGGCCGCCGGAGGTCCTCGCCGATGCCCAAAGCCCCACGCCCATGGGAGACGAAACAGCATGCCCGTGCATGCCGTGCCTGCCCATGTGCCGCCGCCCGCCTGCAGCCACCGCCATCGTCCGTCGGTTGCCGCCGTCTCGCCGTCCCCAATAGCCCCACCGTCTGCTGTCCCCGGTAGCCCCGCCGTCCCATCGGAGGCCCTCGTAGGCGCCCAAGGTCCCCACGGCCGTGGGAAGACCAAACGGCACGCCCTAGGCGAGCCATGCCACCCCTGTGCCGCCGCCCCGCCTCCAGCCCACCGCCGGCTGTCCGTCGCTCGCCGTTCATCGGCCCCATCCGTCGCCCGTTTCCCAGCTGCCGGCCGTCCGCCGGTGCTCGGCGAAGATCGTTCCCTCCCCCTGTGCACGACTGCGAGATGAGTCTGCACGCTTTTTTGGAGCAGTCCAAGCAGCACGCTCTTTAGAGTACTTCATCAAGCCAACATGCTTCTCAGAGCAGATCAGCACCCATTTTGATGCAGCATGGATTTTGATATAATTTATTTTTCATTTTAGGTTTGCTTGTAGGCTAAGTAATTGAGGGGTTTGATTTTTCTATATAAAGGCCCCTTCCCCCTCTTGTAAGAATTGAAGATTGATAAGAATTTTTGGTTTAGCCACTGGTCCTGGTTCTGGGCTGAGGCCTGTTTTGCCTTCGCCTTCAGGCGTCGAGGGGTGTGAGGCCCCAGTTATCCCCTATCCCATCTTCTTATCCCCTCGTGATCTTTGAGACCCAACTTAGCGCATCCAAGTATCGAGGAAGGTAGGTTGTCCTAGAAGTGTGAGATTTCTCTGTACGGCTCCATTAGTGAGGTGGGTGGGATGCCCTAGAGATGTAAGATCTCTCTATATGGCTCCATTAGTGAGGTGGGTTACCTTAGAGGTGAGAGGTTTCTTCGTTAGGGTGAGTCCCAAAGTCTACGAGATCCAGATCCCAGTCTCCCATCCCCATCCTTCCTTCGCCACCTCCACCAAGAAAATTGAAAACAAAAGAAATTAGCTATTTTAGGATTTTTGTTTCAATTTCGCTCTAGTCCCAGGAGGCTTCTTAGCCCTCCTACGGTCCTAGTTTGTTTAGGTCTTTCCCTTTTCCAAATAACCTAGGTTACATCGCGTGTCCGTCCCGCATCAAGTAGCAGGCCAAGTCTCAAGCAAATATGAAGCCAGGGATTCCATGATGATAAAGTACCTGGATCGGGTATGCTCATATATGGTGAGCCTCCAGTACTTCAAAATTTTCCACATCCCCTACGAAGAGAACACCCGCATCGATATACTCTCCAAGCTTGCAACCCTGCCAGACTCATTGCTGGGGCATACCTTCACTGAATACTTGGAGGTTCCCAGTTATGAGGTCATGGGCGAGGTCCAACAAGTTACCCTCAATGCAAGCTAGATGGATCCCTACATTAGGTACATAGCCGACGACACCCTGCAAGAAGATTGCGTGGAGGCCGGCCTCCTGAAGTGGAAGGCCGCTTGTTTCATCCTCATAGACGGACAGCTCTATCGAAGGTCCTACTCCTATCTCCTGCTTTAATGTCTAAGACCTTAAGAGGCTCTCTATATCCTCCAAGAGATACACGAGGGCATCTACAAGAACCATGTGGGGGGCAGGACATTAGCCTATAAGGCCCTTTGATAGGGGTACTACTAGGAGACCATACAGGAAGATGCCGTTGGGTTTGCATGGAAGTGTGATCGCTGCCAGAGGCATGCCCACATCCAACGCTAGTCGGCCTCCCCGCAATCCCAACTCCTTTCTCCGTGGCGGTTTGTCCAATGGGGGATAGACATCTTGGAACCTTTTTGCTTGGCATCCAATCAGCGGAAGTACCTTATCGTCACCTTCGATTACTTCACTAAATGGATGAAAGCGAAACCCTTGGCCCAGATCATCGAAGGCAAGGCGAGGTCCTTTCTCTAGAGGTCGATGATCTACCTTTCGGACTTCCCCATACCATCATCATAGACAACGGACATCAGTTCGATAACCAAGCTTTTGAGGAGTTCTACATTGACCTAAACATCTATCACTGCTTCACATTGGCAGCTCACCCCTAGACCAACAGAGAAGCCGAGGTGATGAATCAGACCATCCTCCAAAGACTCTACACCCATCTGGATGAGGCGAAGGGCCAATGGGCCGATTAACTTTCCAGCATACCATGGGCCTACCACACCATACCTCGGACGGCGACAAGCAAGATGCCCTTCAGTCTGGTCCTTGACATAGAAGCCATAATCCTAGTCGAGGTGGGCCTACCCATATAATGGGTCTAACAGTATGACAAGGCCACCAACCCTACATGTCTCCTTCTCAACCTTGACCTGTTGGATGAAAAGAGAGACAAGGCACGGCTCCGCATGGAGACGTACTAGCAGCGGGTGGCCCGCTATGACAACTCCTGCATGAGGCCCAAGACCTTCCGCTGGGGCGACCTCATGCTCAGGCGCACGGATGCTTCCCAGCCTAGCCAATATGGTAAGTTATCCCCGAATTGGGAGGGCCCATATAGGGTGGTCGAAGCCTTGTCCTAAGGAGCATATCGAATTATCAGCCTAGACAGAGCTGCGTTCCCCCAAACATAGAATGCCTCAAACTTGAGGATGTACTATCAGTGATGTACACCCCATGTCCAAGAACTGAATGTAATGCTTCTTCGGTAGCTCGGTTTGGCCCTATCTTTCCATAATAGACTCATCCATTGGTCCCCAAGTCCAGTGAAGAAAGCCGGGAGCCTTAGCACCCCGCACTCACCTGCCGGTCCCTAGGTCTAGTGAAGAAAGCCGGGAGCCTCAGCGCCTAGCACTTAAGCTAGGAGCCTCAGCACCTCGCACTTATCCATCGATCCCTAGATCCGCCAAAGAAAGCCGGGAGCCTCAGCACCCTGCACTCATCCATCGGTCCTTAGGTATGGTAAAGAAAGTCAGAAGTCTCAGTGCCCTGTACTCAAGCTGGGAGCCTTAGTGCCTAGCATTCATCCATCGGTCCCCAAGTCTAGCAAAGCAAGTCAGGAGCCTCAACGCCCCGTACTCATCCATTGGTCCCTAGGTTCGGTGAAGAAAACAGGGAGCCTTAGTAACCCACAATCAAGTCGGGAGTCTCAGCACCCTACACTCATCCATCAGTCCCCAGGTCCGGTGAAGAAAGCCAAGAGCCTCATTGCCCCGCACTCACCCATCAGTCCTTGGGCCAAGCGAACGAGGCAGGGAACACCAATCCCATGCACCTTCCTGCCAGCAAAAGAAGTCAAAGGTCTCGCTGTCATCTACCGAGCCCTAGGGAAAGTATAGCATTCTACCGGGCGCTGATGCTTCTAGTGAGCTGCCCAACTCCCATGGTACTCAACTGATGGACCGGAAGATGAGCGCATACTCAAAGTGAAAGAAGAAAAGCATATAAAGAGACTGAAAAGAGAGGAGTCCAGAATTGAAAAGATAATATATTTCATTTCATTTGGGAACTGTGTTTACTTACACATGAACTTGCCAACAGGCCGAGCGTTTGGCAAAATTTTCCCATACAAAAAAGCGGGGAAGAAACAGTAAGGACCCTAGGGCTACTATGAAGACGGTGTGCCACCCGATCCCATGGCTTTCATGGTGGCCTCTATCAACGCTTCGGTCTCTGCCATGGTCTACTCCATAGCCTCCCTCAGAAGCTCCATCAGGCTAGTGCTGAGTCGGGTGCGGCTAGCTGGGATGTCAGGGGCGAGGCAGGCAAGGCAGCGTCAGTGGTTCCTGTTTGCTCTAAACCTGGAAGCTCAGTCAAGATGGCTTCAATTGGCAGCTCTGCATGGCCTAAATCCTCCTCAAGCTTGATGGGGATGATGTCTCAGAGGTCAGGGAGGTGGAAGAGATGCATCATCTTCCTTTTGCACTCCTTAAAGCCCTTGATGAAGGCATCGCATAATGCCTCCTGAACTTCATCCTCGAACTCCATCGAAGCTTTATTTTACCAGACAGAGTCGGCCACTTCCTTTTAACAGCTTCCATCACTACGACGGCAGCGATAGCTTTCTCTTTTACCATCGTCGCTCGCTCCTTCGCTGCCCTTTGCCGCACTTGCGAGCCCTACAGTAGCCCATCCAGGTGGAGAGCATTGGTGGTGGCCCTAGCAAGCTACTCTTCTAGGCTGGCCGCGTACTCCACCCTCTCGGCCAGCGTAGCCTCGTGGCCCTCTATGCGCATCTCTAGGTCCTCCACGGTGTCCCAGGCCTCCTAGAGCTCGGCCTCCAAGCTCCTCATCTTTGCCTTCATGTCTAGCATTTGCTCTACCATAACTCTGGCTCGGGCCTTAGTGGCATCCGCTCTATCGCGGGACTCAGCATCTTGTCGGAGCAGTGCTTGGCACGCATCCTTGATCAGAAACATGTCCTGGATAACCTGCAGCACAAAAGGGGTTGTAAAAAAAAGAGAAAAGAAGAAGAACCAAAAGATACCTACCGTGAGCAGTTGGAGGAAGACCCTGTCAATGGTGTCCCCCAAGGTGCAGCCGGCCCTCTCTCGCCGGTCCCGAGGCTGTAGCATAAATCCTAGCAGCCTCTCCATCAACCTTGCATCGCGGGTCATTGACGTGTCGGGCGGTAGCATCAAGGGTCCCCTAGCTATCATTGAGGATGGTGCTATCATGGATGATGACGGTCCCGCCACCTCCGGACCCATTGGGCGGGGCTTTGGCATTGCGGCAGGTGCGGGCGATGTCGGACTCCCTCCCTGGTCTGGCACAGTGGCAGCCTCAAGAGATGGCGGGATCTCCATAATTTTGGGGGCCTCCGGAGGAGGGGCTTGAGATGTCCCCTCCCTTGGCTTGGCACTTTTGCTGGATCCCGGGGTCGCGGGCCCGGTCGACCTCACAACTGGCACTAGGGCATCTTGGTCCTTATCTTCTCGAGGGCGAGCTGGAGGCTCCTCACGAGACCTCCCCTCCAGCTCCTTGTGTGGCCTCTTCGTCGGCTTCTAGCAAGGCCTTGCCGACGATGACCGCTTACGGGTCATCTGCTTGAGCCGGTCTTCTGAGAACTTCATATCTGCACCAGTGAAAGAAGCCCAGTCAATTATCATAAATTACAGGAAGAGTTCAAATCCAAAACCTTACCTAAGGACCAGATCAGGCTGATGCCAGCATCGAACAAATTCTGCTCGGAGAGGAGGTCCCACCCGTATGGAACCTTCGAGGTGACGAGCTGGTCGTACACCTCCTAGTTAGTCGACTCCATTGTGGTATCTTGGTTGGGGGAGCGGTTAGGGTCATTCCACACCCAGTTCATCCCCTCGACGGAGATGAAGATGTACCTATTTTTTCATCCCTTGATGGAAGTGGGCAAGTCGAACTTGAGGGTCCCGGGCCGAGGGGCAACCAACCACCACCCCTTCTTAGTAAGGTGGTACTTCAGGATGAACAAGGCCCTGAACAAGAAAAGCCTAGCAACTATGCCGTGGAAATGGCATAGGACTATGAAGGAAGAAATGGCCCTAAAGGAATTTGGGGTTAATTAGACCATAACCAATCTATAATGGTCCAAAAAGGAAAGGATGAAAGGATGAAGGGGAAGCCAGAAACCTATCGAAAAAAATTTCTCATACAGGACAACCTGGCCCGGCCCACCTGAAGTGACCCACTCCCTCGGATCCGGGGCTAAGATCCAGATGGAGTCCGGGATGTCGTAGATGCCCCGGAGTTGGAGGGTGTCCTCTCTTATCATCGTCGAGGCAATCCTGGATGGCTCGGCTGTGTCCAGGCTTGAAGAAGGAGGTGGAGGCAAGTACAAGGTATTGGGGTCCACCATCCATCGAGGACCCTGGGGAACCATAAAGGAAACATCCTCCTCCTCACTACCCGAGGAAGGAGGCCCCGCTCGCGATGCCTCTACCACACCGAGGCGAGCCGATGGATACCCTTGGGGATGGCGGTCACTCCCCGAAGAACTCATGGCAAGAAAGGAAGAAAAATCGAGGAAGGAGAGAAACCTAAGGACAAAGGGCTCCCCCTCGGCACGAGCCAGAAGCGAAGGAGATGGAAGGAGAGGACTAACCTACAAAAGACTCAAAGTCGAGGGTTTCATAAATGGTATGGAGTTTTTTCCTTTTTCTTCTCCGCTCTTCCCTCTTTGCTCGAAGGTCTTTGAGGAAGAAATGAAAGGACAGGCTATTTATTTGGATGAGATGATGAAACTCCTTTCGAATTCAATCGGCCAACTGGCTTATCCCTTAATCAAGCCGGCCAATGGGGTTTGGACACGTGCCGACCCCCCACTGGTCTGAACATTTTGATTCGTGGGACGCTGTGCCAGGAGATGAAAGGGTGTTGTTTCGAATCGATGCTTTTGCTGACATGGCACCCCCTGGTTGGCACGGACGCGATCCATGAATCACTAGGAAATGTGGCCTTTAATGATTTGGGCGTGGTGACCTTCCATATCAGCGGCGCCATTATTCCCTTTGCCTCGCACCCAAGAGGCCATCATGCATTTCGAGGCTTGAGAGTGGGGGGCATCTGATATGACGAGCTGCTGACATGGCATCCACATAGGATCAAGCTAGGTGACGAGGTGGCAAAAAGCACCACCTGGCCCAGCTGAGGTCGAGCTCCCGTCCGAGGTCGAGCTCCCATCCGAGGTGGAGCTCCCAGCTGAGGTCGAGCTCTTTGCGGAGGTCGAGTTGCTGTCCGAGCCTGGTCCCCGCAGGTAAGAGGACAACATGAAGCGAGATACGATCTCAAGAGGATAAAAGAATGGGAAAGCTTTGGATTACAATATGAAGATGCGATGTCACCGCCGGGCAGGCCATCGGAGGCACATGCTCCACTAGGGGCACAGGCTTTGGCACATGCCACTCGCACCCCTTGCATACCGTCGAGGCTCCAGGTCCCGGAGCACGCTGCCCGCACCCTCTGGCAGGCGTTTATTTCACCAGGCTTCCAGACCCTGTAGCACGTTGCTTGCATCTTTCATGGGAAGAGTGCATACCAGGGTTCCAAATCCTTAGCACGTCGCCTGTACCTCCCGAAAGTGAAAGTATTCAATCATAATACGTGCCTCTGTAGAATGCTACCCGTACCTTCCATAGGAAGTCACTTCATCAAGGAGACAGGTTTTACAACGCGTCGATTGTGCCCCATGCTTAAGGATTCCCCCCGAAGAGGGGGTTGGTCTGAGGGGAAGCCCTAGCAAGTTTGTGCTTCTCCTGCAGGAGACATCCTGGGAGGGGCTACCGGTCAAAGCTTCGGGCTCGGTCGGGAAGGAACAATTCCTATATAACTGCAAGAGGGACATCCAAAAAAGAGATGATGGTAAGAGAGCAAGGACAAGGAACCAAACAATGAGAACCCCCCAGGCTCTAGTTTTCCGTTTTCTCCTTCTATTTCATTTTTCCTCTAAGCGGGGGCACCATGAGGTCCCGTCACTGAGGATCTGTTTCCCTTGGTCATCCTACTGACTTGACCGTCGAAGTGTTCCCGTCAGAATCTCCGATCTGGATATCCTCTTTTTTGCATGACCGACCGGATATGAAGACGAGGCGAAGAAGAATCCGACGAGCCCGGAAAGATCGGCTCATCCGGGCCATACAAAGCTGCAGGCCATGGTAACCTAGGCAGCAACATAATGCCTGCTAGGTTTTAATATGTCATAACTCACTTGTCACCTAGGATTTGTTGCATAGAAGTTAGATTAGAAAAAGTAATTAAAAAATATTATTATATGATTGTATATTTTGAAAGAACATGCCATCTTAGAGTAGAAGGCCTCTTTGCTTGTCTTCATCTATTAGCGGTCAAAGCACACAATTTAAGGTCCAAATTGAAAAAAAAAAAAGAAGTAAATATTGCCTTGTTATGAACATGAGTTGGAATACGGAGGATGTGGATGCTAACCAAATCTTGCTCTCTTTGCACGTAGCCAAATTTCAAGGGAAGTCCAACAAGACCTAATATCCAATATAAAAAAAAGAATGAAGAACATCTTTGATGGAGATTGATGTAGGTAGCATCATAAACATACTGCAATATGGTCATAAAAAAATATTTATTTATTTTTCATACATTAATTTGATACCAACATAATCTTAGGAATATTGGCCAAGGGTTGGTTAATATATATATATATATATATATATATACACAAACAGTCAATGGATCCTTAGAATGTCCAAAATATGAGATCCCTACAAAACAAGCATGGAAAATGATTCATATAAAATGTGTTATGGCCGGTCTTGGATCATTTAAAGGTGTCGTTTACATTGGGCTAAATCTACAATCTATTTGGCCATAGAGCTTGAAGCTAACGAAGTTGTACCTCAATTGATTTCATACCTTGCTCATCTAAGAAAAAATGTCATGCACACTAATAACCCATAACGTCGATCGAACAAAAAAAAAAAAATTAACCATAAAGTCCCATATCCATAATTGAGTAAATTTTTTGTTCTAGCCTATATTTTATTAACTTTTATTTTCCAACATATCTTGATCTTGAATATAATGGTGTAGCTGCTTAACAATATATGCGAAGCCTCCATAAAGAGAACCATGATAATAGACCACTCTCTCTCTCCAAGGGTTGAAGGTTGCGCAAGAAAAGGATATATAAACAATGGTATGCCTTTTTTTTCTTTCTTCTTTTTATTTTTTTTAAGACTAAGAGAGATTAATGTCTATCTAATCTATTCTATACCGGTCCACCCAATCCTTGAGGGGCTTCCTCCAGTTGAAGTCAAACTCTTGAGCCTTCCCCTCTTATAAGAGATGATATACTATCAACCAAGCAAGGGCTTGATAAATATGCTAATTATTTTGAAAGCAATTGGGCATAGAATACGTACATATAAAGAAAAAGGTTGTTCCGTAGAGAGTATTTTGTCTATGAACTCGAGCATTATTAAATTAAATGTGTATTCCCTCTATGGTTAATTTCATCCTCCTAGGAGTCAACCTTTTTTTTTTTTTTAATGTACATCTAATGTCCCCTTAGAAAAGAAAAAGGGAACATCAAGTGTCACCTTATTGTTGTCCTGGCAATCGAATCTAGCTACATCCTGAGCTGTTGATACCTTTATTTGGTTCCATGCCATTGTCTTTTTTTGAAATTTTTCCTAGCTTTTGCAATGCATAAGCATGCCTCTTGAGGCAAACCCATACAAAAGGAAATAATATAACCCTAAGTTTGACTTAGAAACTTTTACCAATTTTAAACTCTAACTCTCCCAATAAACTTGTTTAACTATAAGCAACTATCTATTAATCTTGGGATTTATATCCTAATCAACATCCCCATCATATCATCAATCTAAAAGGTTGAGACCAAAGAGTTTTTTTTTTTTTTTTTTTAAAAAAAATTATTTTTTATGAGAAGACAGCTAGGTTCTGGCTGACCTCTAAACAATCAGGACACGTATTTGTGCCTTGTGATATCAATTTCAAAAGGTGACACTTGGCATAACCATATCAAGAGATTTTAACCTAGTTTCTTGTATTATCTACCAGAATCCACTATTAGTTTTATGAAGGTACAGTTGATGTTGCTAATGGGCTTCCATTCTTTGTCATGATATTCTTTATTTTTGCAGATGTGATAGAGAGAATCTTTTTGAGGCACTTGAAGCAAAAAGAGAGGATGGTGAGCATCAAAAGACCCTCTTTTTATTTTTTTTTTTTCCTTTCCTCCTTTAAATGCGCAAGATACCTTGTTGGAGAGTGGGATATCTATAGTTAAGCCTTAGTTTGCAAGAACTTTTTTCCATTCTGTTGTAAATCTCAGTGCTGCGTGCATACGTAATTCATTTATTTTAATAGATCGATCCAGCAAATTGTATGCGAGTATAATTTAGATCAAATATCATGAAGATAATTAAATCCAAAAAACTATTCTAGGATGCTTTTAAAGTGACCAGACAAGCTAGCTTTTGGGCAAGGGGTTTCATCGAGAATATTGGCTATGCCCGTTCAACTTTGATCTAGTGTTCTACTTTAATTACTTTATGGTGTTTTCCTCTCTAAACCTCCATTTCTAACATCGAGAGTTGCAACCAAAATAGTTCTAATCTCAGATGATCAAGTCTGATTCGGATCCTAATTAATTTCATAGATACAATATGATATTTCGAACAATTTCTAGATGGAGTTGGTCATCTTGTTCTAAGTTGTGTCTAAAACGGGCTAGCTGAACTTCTTTCCAAACCAATCAGAAATCTAGACCTAGATTTGGAGTTCAACCTACTGCAAGATTTCGAGATCTAAGCCTGACCAGGATTAATTGGATACGTTTTGAGTTTTACTTGACCCACTAACATCCATACTAGAAAGAGAAAACATATGCAGTAGTACTGGATGGAATTAATGTTTACCTTCAATCTCTAGCATCTCTAACCATACTAGTCTTTCCCTGGTTAAAGTTGACTTGGTTTGCCCTTCTTAAAACTAGGTAGAATTTTGCTTGCTTTATGTCTGCATCAAAACCGCGTTCCCACCTTACCTCTTTCCTCCACCCTCTCCTTTCCTACCCTTTAAAACCAAGCCCACAAGCTCCAATTCCCTCACCATTCCCAGTTCTCTTCTCCAATTATCACCCTCTTCTCTCCTCCCTCCACTCTCCTATCTCCATGAAGGGAAGAAGGAACCCCCACCTTAGCCCCGTCGGAAGCCCACCATCCGACACCGAGTCTGGTGCAATCACTCTCGGCCAAGGCCCCCCCGACTCCCCCCCCGGCCCGAAGGAGCAAGAACGCTTCCTCCCCATAGCCAACGTGAGCCGCATCATGAAACGGTCCATCCCTGCCAACGCCAAGATATCGAAGGAAGCAAAGGAGACGGTGCAGGAGTGCGTGTCGGAGTTCATCAGCTTCATCACCGGCGAGGCCTCGGACAAGTGCCAGAGGGAGAAGAGGAAGACCATCAATGGAGATGACCTTCTGTGGGCCATGACCACCCTCGGATTCGAGAACTACGTGGGGCCCCTCAAGGTCTACCTCAACAGGTATCGGGAGACCGAAGGCGAGAAGAATTCCATGGCAAGGCAGGGAGACCAGACCGCAAACGAGGAGGGGAACCGCAACCCAAGTTCTTATTATTACCATGGTGCAACTACTGGCGCTGGTCCAATGGCTAATAGCAATACCGTTGCTTCCAATGCTAGCCTTATGGGCTTCGATGGCAGGTTTTACTTGGCCACGCCACCCGTGGCTCCACGGGGCTTTGGAGGGGGAGCAGGAAGGGTGATGGGGTTTGGAGAGGAGGACTCCAGGATTGGTGGTTTTGATATGGATAGGGACAATGGAAGTGGGGATGGAAATGATGGCAAAGCTTCGCCTGTCCACCTCCATGGAGTTCGATGGTAATAAAATTTCTCGCTCTGGAGCTCGTGAATGGACCCTCTTTCTAGTACCTAGTTGTAATCTTTTTGTATTAATGTCTTTCTCTGGTACAACATATAGATGAAGAGATTGGAGGAAGAATGTTTCTTAGAGAAGAGAGGTGTGTTTATGAATCTTTTATATATATATATATATATATATCTTATACTCTATGAGTTATTCTTCAGCTTCTTAGAAACGAAGTACTTGGGGAGATTCTATATGGCAAAGGATGCTTTATTTAGTCTTACAAGAATATATATAGTGCTCTTTGCATGATTAAAAACTCTATCGTGCTTTTGCTTTTCCAGATTCATGTATGTATGATTAGATACCCCCTTTGATCGAGACCATTTTCCCCTTTCCTTTCTCAATGATTGTCTGAAGAAAGATATAACATGAACTAGCTAGTTGACCATATATAGAGGAATTTTCCACGGTTGGAGATTAAGGAACATTTGCTGATGTATGTTGTTCAATTATCTTGATGAAAAGGATCAGTTTTCTCCTCTCCTTTTGTCCTAGAAATTAAAAAGAAAAAGAAAAAATAGATATGAATTAAGGGCTTATTTTTCTTTATTTGGCTTTCGGTGATAGCAATCACACAGACATGCATGTAAGCTATTCAGCCAATTCTCAAGGTCATCTTGATTCATGATCAGTATAATCACACAATCACTTGTCCCTCCTGTATGCGCGGGATACCAAGCTATGTTCTTTGATACTTCCTTACCGCTGAATGGACCAAAAAATTTAGTAATGAAAACCATGCACTAACAATCGTTAGGTAAAAAAAAAAAAAAAAGGCATTGTTCGAAATATTGTTAGGTAACAAAAGCATTGTTAGGTAACGCAAAAGTGAAGGGGGACAGTGTGAAAAGCGATGCACAAATAAAGGGTGTTACGAAGAAGGATATGGATATGAATAGACAATTATCCGATCCGTATTCGAATATCCGATTATATTTGTAATTCTATTTAATTTTATATAGTATTCATTAATAATTTTTAAAAAATATAAATATATTAATATAATATTAACTTGATTTATCTTTTACTTAGTAAAATCTTTGATTCTATAATTATATAGTTCAATTGTCTGATTTACATCTATACTTGTATCCATATTTTTAATATCCGATTTGTATCAATATCCATTTAAAACAAATATGGATAAGAATTTTTATATTCGATTAATATCCGTATCCTTATCTATATTCATCAAATAAAATAAATATAAATATGAATATACTAGTATTCGATCCATATCCAATATGATTATAGTCATAATATTATAGCCATGTATTTCTTTTCCTCACAATAAGCTATAGAAAGAGAGTAGTCTTTTAATACCCTTAACCTCTAAAATCCTAGTACAAGCGACATTCAATTCCAAATTTCTTGGTCGCTAAGAATTTTAGCAGCTTGATAAGCTAGCGCATTCTTCTCCTTTTTCTTAATCATTCCAAATCGAGCTCATGCATTGTACTGATAATTCATTATCTCAATGAATTTCAATGATTTATTTTTTTGTTTTTTGTTTTTTTTATCAAAGAAGCAAGAGAGAATCATGTAAGAGAAGCCAACATGCACACAAGCACATACGTCTAGAAAAATATTTGGCTCATACCTATGCGTATGCTTTATTTAACTTTGAGAGATTGATTTCCAAGAAGAAACCATAGATAATAAGAAGTAGAGATGATCATTAAGCCAACATGGTTTGAATGCTTACTCTGAAATGAAATTATGTTTTTTTCTCCTTATTCTACTTATGCCCTCCTCCAAAATGATAAATATATAAAGTTTAAAGTTTGGTAGGACCATGTTCTCCAAATCTATTCATCGATCACTTGGTCGAAGTTTGATTTCCAAAGGCAATCATGATTTAACCCTCTTGTACATGCTTTGAGCCTATAACATGTTAGTTCCTCATATAAAATAAACGTGTTACATCAGGTGTACAAGATTGTCTAAATATGTCGTAGTAGAGAGTATTTTATGTCACCAGAGAAATTAAGTCCAGATGCCCTTGTCTTGGTGGCACGTAATCTGCAGTAATTTTTGAAATTCTATGAATTTTAAAATAAAAATAAACTATGAGTAATCATTAGAATTGAAATCGGATAATATATCAAAATACCTATATCTATATTTATTTTATTTAATAAATATGATATAAATATTAATCAAATATAAAAAAAATTATTTATATTTATTTTAAATGAATATGAATACAAATCGGATATTAAAAATATGGATACAAATAGGAATATAAGTTGGATAATTAAATTTTATGACTATAAAATTAAAGATATTATTAAGTGAAGAATAAATCAAATTACTAGATATGCTTATATATATTTTTAAAAATAATAAATATAATATAAAATTAAATAGGGTTACAAGTAGAATCGAATATTCAGATACGGATTGAATAGTTATCCATATATATATATATCTATTTTTTTATTAATATGAATACAAATATCAACCATATTTTTAAATTTCTATCTATATTCGGATAGATTTGAATATGAAATTGAATCCGATTGAATATTATCTATACTACATTCTTCCATAATAATCAAGGCATAAATGGCTTGTGCAAGAGTTGTGCATGATCAATAACATTTTTGGTGACCTATATGCTGCTAATGTTTAGCAAATAATTGACTAAATCAAACTGACAACAAAATTTAGTAAAACAAAATGGTTAGGGCCACATCTACAAATTTTGTGACTAACAAAAGAATTATTCACAAGATTTGGTATAAAAAACAAGTATGATAAATTAAATGATATTTATCATTAAATTATCAAATATTATATTTAACAAAAATCAAAATTATTTATATTTATATTTATATTTTAAGAATCTTATTGTAACGATCTAAAATCTCACATAAAAAGATTAGTGATAATGTATTATTTAAAACAAGTATCTAAAATCTTTCAAGTCTAAATACATATCAGTATATATTCTTACATACTTTTTTCATTTAAGTTTTGATATTATCATCAAATTATAAATTAAAATGTATGCACCCATTCATAAACATCATAATTGATTTGTAATTGGTTCCAATAAACCAATATTGTAATATCTACTATTCTATGAAGATTATGAATTAATCCAATTCTGATACTATTTATAATACCAAGGGCCTTATAAAATAAAATAAAAAAAAAAAAAAACTAGCTATAAAGTAAAGTTTTAATTTTTTTTAGTAAATAATAAATATAGAACTAAATACATATCCCATAAATTTTATAATTACATTCATCAAATTTCTAGTTTTTTATATAAATTATTTTATAATTTTAAAAAAAATATATTTGAATAATTTTAATAATATTGTTCATATCATTTTATATTTTTTTGGTAAACAAAAAGGGACAGGGAGATAAATTTTAATGTAGCTATTCCTGCAAGCTCCTATCCTATCAGATAATATTCGATTCAACATGCTTAAATTTTTAATTTTTATTTTTTTTATTCAATGATGAATAAAATGAGAATTAAAAAAAAAAAATCATAATTTTTCATTCATATTAATTATCATAAATTTTAAAATTTTTTAAATTTAATTAAATCAATTATGAGATCATGTTTCGATCATTTTCCGAATCTACGATCTACCGTGAGACACGATCCGTATCATCTTGCATTAACCAAAGTCAGCGGTAATGGATGCGCGGGGGGTGTCCCATCTACCAGGGACCGTTCCGTCGTACGCTTATGCTGGGCGGAGCCGGCCCCACCCACTGCAGGAAGTCGCGCGCGATCTCATCACCACCGGGATGTCCAATCACCCCACCGGTCAAACGACGGCGCCGTCAGGTTGATCAAACAGCAGGCCCCTGCCGGCCCTGCAGCGCGCCGCCCGTTCCTCGGTGAACGGCCAGATGGCGCGGCCATCTTCCACCTCATCGTGCGCAGAGAATCCGACCACCGCATCACTACTGCCTTGAAAGGGTTCCGTAGCATCCTTCACTTCAAAAGATCTGAAGTCATTTTATATCTTGTTTTTGTGAAAAGCCGTGCCCAAGCAACCTGGATCATGGAAAAGCTACGATTCACGTACTGAATTAGATATTAATTTCTCTGTTTTTTTTATCATCTAAAATTTGAGAAGATCTTTATGGATAAACACGAGATTACGCCAACAGCAAGATCTCGTAATCAATTCATTATCGAGAAAGGTTGACTTCACACCTTTTAAAAAATAAAATTATATCAATTAAGTTGAATAGCCATTAAAAATAGGCTGATAGATATAGACATGAATTTGAAAAAGAATGTCATAAAATTCAGTTAAAATTAAATATCATATATATATATATATATATATATATATATATATATATATATATATATATATATATATATATTATGAAAAAAATTTTATTTTAACTTTATGAAGTAGTTTAAGTACATTTATAATTAAAAATATATAAAAAATTACAAACAGGTTAATACAAAAATATAAAGAAATAACAAGTGAATTCCTGGGATCTCTACTATATTTATACTATTTAAAATTTAAAATTCAAATTCAAGCTCTTAAAATCATATATTTTTAATATATTATTTTATTATACACAATCGGTCTTTCTCCGAACCAAATTGGAGCCGACGACCCTTCAGCCGGATCGAATCAAAGTCTATCGTTTCGCTGGCCGATCCACCAGAGATCCAACCGATCCACGAGGGATTCGACCGACCCACTTCATCTACCGCTCCAAGGACGGCCCGGAGGCCCCAGAGATCCCTTCCAGATGGTACCAGAATTCTGTTACAACAGATTTCTGACACCTCAGCACCACTACTCTGCATATCCCACGATGCCATCCTGTCCTGGTGCCACTTGGCCACTACCAAGATTTCTCTAGAGGCAAATAGGCCATTTCCAGCCTAGTCCCTAGCAGATTCCAGTAAAGTTTCGTGCCTATATAAGGTAAAAGGGGGACCCCGAGCGAAGGGAGGGCTCTCCCTTTCCCACAAGCTATCTCTTTTCGATTCTTTCATTATGTTGCTCCGAAGCACTGACTTAGCCATCGGAGTGTCCCCCACCGGAACATCACTAGCTCGTGGGACCTTTTTGTAGGAACCAGGAGACGCGCACTCCAGCCAGCCCAGTCGAGAGAACCCGGTTCGAGAGATTCAGTAGCAACAGATTGGTACTAGAGGAAGGGGCCGCATTGAACCTTCGTCCTTGTATTCCTTCTTCAAAAGGAGGGATCCACCGCTAAACAAAACGATGGTGAAAGGAAGAGCTCGGAATACCTCCAACAGGAGAGGCCGCTCCTAGACAAAGTCGGGAGAACCTCTCAGGGAGAACAATGCCGCCCAGCCTACAATCACCCTGGGATAACAGCAGTTTCAGATCCTTCTGAACTACATCAACACTCTTGCCGTCGTGGTTCAGAACCTTCAAGACGCGGCCAACGACAGACAGCAGCCACTCGCGGCATCCAGAACCAGTTATCGACCTGCTGCCGAGGGAAGTCGACAGCAAGGAGTCCCTTGACTCCACTCCCACACAACCCCGGAACCCCAAAGGTCGCAGAGGACTCATGCCAACAGAAAGAGAATAAGGTCCACCTTGCACTCTTCCATGGATTCGGTCTCTGACGATGACCAGCGATGCGACGGGGATCCAAAGGACTACACCAGCAAGCTCCAACGCATGGAGAAACAAATTGCCGAGCTGGTCGATCGGCAAAAGGAAGAAGAAGCGCTGGCATACGACTCTCGCTCGACATTCTCCGTCAAAATTATGGAGGAAGCTATCCCTCGTCACTTCAAGATCTCCCAGGTGGATGCCTACGATGGCACCACCGATCCTCTGGATCATTTGGGCACTTATAAGGCCCACATGATGGTACAAGGTGCCTCCGATACCCTCCACTGCGTTGCCTTTCCCGTGATACTCAAAAAGATAGCTCGGATGTGGTTCTCCGCCATTTGACCAGGTACGATCCATTCCTTCTCCTAGCTGGAAAAACTTTTTTTGTCCCATTTTAGGATATGTAACCGGACGCCGAGGAACATGGATTGCTTCTTCCTCGTGCAGCAGAAGGAATGAGAAACTCTCCGGGATTACATGGCCCAATTTAATTCGGCGACCATGGAGATCCTGGACTCCAACGAGCATGTAGCTATGTCGGCCTTCAAGAAGGGGCTGCAATCATCCAGGCTCATTTTCTCACTGGACAAAAAGTTCTCGACAAGTTACTCCGAACTACTGGCCTGGGCTCAAAAATATGTCCTGGCAGAAGAACAAGCGGCAAGCCGACGCCATGCTAAAGGAAGGTCGGCTTCCAAGAGTGATAAGGCTCCCGAAGTCCGACCTCCCAGCGATGGCACCATCTCGGCCCGACGCCGTAGCCCTAAGTCAAAGTACTTCCCCAGGAGGTTTGAGACTTACACACCTCTCTCCCTCCTGAGGGAGAAAATTCTTATGGAGATAGAGAAGGAAACCTTCCTAGAAAGGCATCGCCCAACAAGGAGCCCCTCCACATCAAGGAATAAGGACAAGTACTATCAGTTCCACCGTAACCACGGGTACAACACACAAGATTTCCTTCAGTTGAAGGACGTGATCGAAGACTTGATTAGGTGGGGGTACCTGCACAAGTACTCCGACCCCAGAGAAGTCGGGCTAAAACTTCCATTGCCAGAAATCCCCCAGAGGAAACAGAGCTGCCCAACCAACGCCCCACCAATGGAAATGTTGGCATGCTCCACCGCTGGTTCGACTAGAGGGAAGAAGAAAGTCAGGACATCTTGAAGAGGCCTCAGGGTTCTAACGTAATTAGTTTCTCTGACGAAGACCTCTGAGAGACCCAGGTCTCTGGAAATGATCCTGTTGTTGTATCGGTAATAATTGCCAATTATGATATAAGGAGGATCCTCATTGATAATGGAAGCCCACTAAAGTTTTGCTGTATGATGCCTTTGTCAAAATGAATCTGCCTAGAACCAGGCTGCAAGAATTTTCAATGCCATTAACTGGATTCGAGGGGGACTCCGTTGGTGTAGAAGGAGAAATAACTCTACCGTGACCATCAGGTAAAAGCCTTATCAAAGGACCCTCCCTATCAATTTTGTGGTCGTCGGACGACATCTGCTTACAACGCCACATTGGGACGACCAGTCCTCAACAAATTCCGTGCTATTGTATCTACTTACTACTTTTTGGCAAAATTTTCGACTCGAAACGGGATCGGAGAGATAAGAGGGGATCACAGGATGGCTAGACGGTGTTTGACCATTCAGGACAGGCAATTGGAAGACCATTCCATCTTGGAACAACTTGATCCCAGGGCCGAAACTGACTGCTGTGGAGAACCGGTCAAGAGGATCCTATTCGTACCCCTGAGGGAGGACGATCCCACTAGGATCCTGTAGATCGGGAGCACTCTCAGCGAGGAGGCCAAATTAGAGCTAGTCAGCTTCCTACGGGACAATGCCGATGTCTTCGCCTGGTTGGCGTCAGGCATGCCAGGCATCCCATTGGAAGTCATAACCTATCGGCTTAAGGTGGATCCTACCTACAAGCCTGTCTGACAAAAGAAAAGAAACTTTGCTCATGAGAGATAGAGGGTGATTGATGAGAAGGTCAAGAAGCTCTTCGAAGCTGGCTTCATCAGAGAAGCCCCACTACCCCGACTGGTTGGCGAATGTCGTGATGGTGAGGAAAGCCAACAAAAAATGGAGGATATGTGTGAACTACACTGACCTCAACAAAGCTTGCTCGAAGGATAGCTTTTCCTTACCGAAGATCGATCAATTGACGGGCGCCACTACCGGTCACTAGCTTCTGAGCTTCATAGATGCCTTTTCCAGGTACAACCATATCAGCATGGACCCGGAGGACGAGGAGAAGATAGCCTTCGTCACTAATAAAGGGCTGTACTGCTATAAAATGATGCCCTTCAATCTAAAAAATGCTGGAGCCACTTTTCAGAGACTGATCAACAGGATCTTTGAAGGGTAACTTGGAAGAAACATGGAGACATATTGATGACATGATAGTCAAGAGCCTCCGGAGAACCGACCACATCAAGGATCTAAAAGAATCTTTCGATGCCTTGAGGCACCACCGAATAAATCTGAACCTAGCTAAGTGTACCTTCGGGATGATCTCTGAAAGATTCCTCCGCTTTCTGGTCACACAGCGAAGAATTGAGGTCAATCCAGATAAAATCAAGGCCGTCATCGACATGGGACATCCAACCAGCAAGAAGCAAGTGCAAGAACTCATGGGTCGAATAGCCTCTCTCGGTCGCTTCATTTCCAGGTCGGTCGAAAGGTGTCTCCCTTTCTTCAAAACACTACAGCGATCGGATCGCTTCCATTGGACCGATGAATGTCGATCAGCCTTCGAAGCACTGAAGACATGTATGGAGACTCTCCCCTTACTTGCTAAGCTTGTGGAAGGAGAGTCCCTGTATTTATATCTATCAGCATTGGATGAGGCGGCGAGCTCCATCATTGTCTGGATATGAGAGAACAACCAGTAAAAGCCAGTCTACTAGACCAGCAAGGTACTCCACGATGTCGAAACAAGATTTTCTAAGATGCAGAAGCTTGTCTACTCCCTGGTTATAGCTACCAAGCGATTGCAGCCCTACTTTCAGGCGCATCCAATCATCATCCTGACCGATCAACCTCTCAAGGCGATCCTCAGAAGTCCCGATACATCGAGATAACTTGCCAAGTGGGCCATCAAGCTTGACGAATTTGACATCTTCTTCCAGTCTCGATCGATCATGAAGGCTCAAGTGATCGTCGACTTCATAGCAGAGTGTACCTGGAGATAGGAGACACCTCTGCAAACGATCGACACACTCGAGGATGATATTACTGAAGGGTCAGACCCCGCTTGGACACTCCATATGGACGGGGCGTCTAACCTTGCTGGTTGTAGAGCAGGCTTAATCCTGGCTGACCCTGATGGACAGAGCCTGGAATATCCCCTGTGTTTTGCATTCCTAGTATCAAATAACCAAGCGGAGTATGAAGCCCTCCTCGCGGGACTGAGGATAGCTGATGAGCTAGACATCGGACAGATCAGAGCCTTCTCGAATTCCCAATTGGTGGTCAACTAGGTGAGAAGCGAATTCGAGGCGAGAGATCCGACCCTGGCCAAGTACTTGAGTAAGGTGCAGAGCCTTGTGGCTCGACTCAAATTTTTTGAGATCATCCACATACCTCGGGTGCAAAATTCTTGGGCAGATGACTTGTCACAGATGGCCACTCCGACCGGACTTTCGTGGAGCACCTACAAAGTCCAAGCATTGCTAAAGAGACATCGGGAATCCATCAAGTGGAACAAGATGCTTGTTAGATGGACCCCATCCTTGCATTCCTCAATGAAGGAACCCTGCCAGAAGATAAAGCCAAAGCCAAACATGTGCACTAGATGGCCTCGAAGTACGTCATCCTTGACGGAATCCTCTACAAGCGGTCGTTTACGCAATCGCTGCTCAAGTGCCTAGGGCCGTCAGACGCTAATAACGTACTCAAAGAAGTGCATAAAGGCATACGCGGCAACCACCTGGGAGGTAGATCCTTGGCCTACAAGATTATTCGGCAGGGCTATTACTGGCCAACCATCCAGAAGGATGCAACGGACTTTGTTAAAAAGTGCGACGCATGCCAGAGGTACTCCAATGTTCAAAGGCGACCAGCTAGTTAGCTAACCCCGCAGATCGTTCTTGGCCATTCGCACAATGGAGAATAGACATCCTCGGGTTGTTTCCTCCAGCATCCGGACAACAGAAGTTCCTAATTATAGCTATCGACTACTTCACCAAGTAGGTGGAAGCTGAGCCACTGGCGCAGATTACCGAAGCCAAGGTGGAGAGCTTAGTCTGAAACTGCATCATTTTTCGGTTCGACATACCGCAAGCAATCATCACCGATAATGGGAGACAATTCGATAACCCGAAGTTTCGGGATTTCAACCAACAGTATCATATCTCCCACTGGTTGACTTCAGTCGGACACCTCCAATACAATGAGGAGGCCAAAGTCACCAATCGGACGATCCTACATGGCCAGAAGACCCGACTGAATGACACCAAAGGACTCTGGACAAAAGAACTCTACTTGGTACTCTGAGCCTACCGAACTACCTCTCGGACGGTGATTGGGAAAACTCCATTCAGTCTCACCTATGGGAGTGAGGCGATTATACCAGTTACAATCTCCTTGCAATCTCTCCGGATTGATCATTTCGTCGAACCAGCCAATTCTGAGCAGAGAAGGGCTGATCTCGACTTGCTCGAAGAGACCCAACTCTAAGCGGACCTGAAAATGGCAACCTATCATCAAAGAATGGCCAGATATTATAATTCTCGAGTCAAGGCTCGAAGCTTCCGGGTCGAAGATCTGGTTCTGCGGAGGACATAGATATCCAGGCCAACTGAGCAAGGAAAGCTCTTCCCCAACTGGGAAGGCCCCTATCGAGTAGTCTAAGTGATCCGAGCCAGAACGTACTGACTCAAGCATTTAGACAGACGACAAGTGGCGCATCCTTGAAATGTAGATAACCTTCGCAAATATTATCAATAAATACGACAATTCACTCTACAAAGAAATCCGACCTTGATCAAAAAGGCTCTAGTGCAGCCCACTCAAAATCCGACCTCGATCGAAAAGGCTCTAGGACAGCCCACCTCCAAGTCCGACCTCAATCGGAAAGGCTTTGGTGCAGCCCACTCAAAGTCCGATCTCGATCGAAAAGGCTCTAGTGCAGCCCACCCAAAATTCGACCCCGATCGGAAAGGCTCTAGGGCAGCCCACTCCAAAGTTCAACCTTGATCGGAAAGGCTCTAGTGTAGCCCACTCAAAGTCCAACCTCGATCGAAAAGGCTCTAGTACATCCCACTCGAAATCCAACCCCGATCGGAAAGACTCTAGGACAGCCCACTCCAAAATCCGACCTCGATCAGAAAGGCTCTAGTGCAGCCCACTTAAAATCCGACCTCGATCAAAAAATACTTTGTGGGATCCTTAAACACTTAAGAAATTTTCCTACAAATGGCTAGTTCGAAGATCCCTTAAAAATATTTCTAAAAGGGACGAGTTCGGACTAAGCCAGCCCCTCGATACTTAGAAATATTTCTTATAAATGCCTAAGTTAAAAGTTAATTGGGCACTCATCAATCCCAGAAAAAGTCGTTGGTCGGCAACAAAGAGATATGGGTAGACTTTTACAATTAATTTTAAGTCTTGCTAAGTAAGTACAAAGGGGAGAGATCCTTCTCACTCGTTGAAGGAGCTTCGTCTTCGGCCTTTCGCGCGGCATCCAAAGCCTCAACCAAAGCCTTCGTTGGTCCCGCATCGGTAGCAGTTTGGGCGTCGGCCCCGGTGTCGGCCGGGCCCCCTTTTCCTTCTGATGGTTGCCTCAACTGTATCGAGGATAAATCGAGCTTTGGAAAAGCTTCGGCCACCTTTTTTAAGCAGTCGTTGAAGTCGTACTCGTAACTTGCCACCCCAACCTCCTCCATCTCATCACTGAAGTCGGTAGAAGCTTTATATTCCACCTCGGTGCCACGGATATGCTCCACCGTCAGCTCCTTCACCTCTCTTAGTTCGGTCAAGTACTTCTCCACTAATGCCTGGTGGGCCTACGTGCTCCTTTCGGTATTGGCGGACCGCTACTCCTCATCAAGCAGCCGATGAGCCAAGGATGTGATCTTTTCTTTCTTCCTCTTCGACTTGGCCTCCCGCTCGGCCAATTGAGTCCGCAAGTCCTCTGCTTGCTTCCTTAAGGATTCGACTTCGGCCAGACTGGCCGAAAGCCTCTCCTCTGTGGCCTTCTGCGATGCCACTACCACCACCCTGGCTGCCTCCAACTCTTCGACCTTCCTAGCCGAGGCCTCTGCCGTGTCGACCATCTCGCCGAGGCATTCATCCATCAGCGAGATCTTATGAATAAGCTACAAGTATCATACCACATTAGTCATACATGAAAAGAAAAGAAGAGAGAAGAAAATGAAAAGATGACAAATTACTTTCATTAGGCTGAGGTAGGCACCTCTCGCCACCTAGTGTAGCTTGCACTGACTCGACTCCTCCTAGTTGGCCTGGGTAATGCCCCTTTGAGTAGGTCCTTGGCCTGCCTGGGGTGCCAACGCTGGAAGGTGTCATAGCTGACTTCTTCAGCCTCTACTCCTCTAGCTACCCCTTTCTCCTTATCTACGAGGCAGACCACCTCCATCGGCTTAGCCAATGACGAGGCCGAGGCCGTCCCCACCTTGGTCGACTCAGATAGGTTTGGCTTTGATCGAATGGCTGACTCCTCGATAGTGGGTGGAGGCCCCGACGCCTTTGCCGCCAACCGCTCCGACAAGGGCATTTTGTCCTCGTCGAAGTCCGATGCTACGACAATCGCGGTCTATTCCTCCGCCCGCTATTTCTTCTGCTTGCTCGCGGTCGGCTCCATGGACTGGGTAGCCCTCTTCCTTGCTACCCGCTCTACTATTTTGGCACGGTCGAGCTTCATTTTCTCTCTTTTTACAAGAGCAAAATTAAAGTAAGGAAAGAAGGAAATATAGCCGACATAATAGAAAAGAGACCGACGGCAATAGTTTCTACCCTACCTAAGTGTTCATGACAGCCAACTCCGGCTGAGTGGAGGCTGTCCTCCCGAAGCAGCTCCGCCATCATTGTGATACCGACTGCCTCTAACTTATTAAAGTCGACTTTGTCGGCCATCAAGACCGCCATTTCTTCATTGGCTGTTAGCCCCGATTTTCCCCATCACGGGTTAAAGCCCCAAGGCTGAAGATTGTGTACGAAGAAAAATTTTGACTTCCATCCATAGATGGCCGACGGAAGATCCCTGATTATCTTCCACCGGTGACGATAGTTGAACACCCACCACTCCTTACTCCGAAAATCTTTCTTCAGGACAAAAAAGGTTGTAAAAAGGGAAGTCTTGGGTTCTACTCCAACCCTCTAGCACAAGACCATGAAGCAAATGATGGCCCAAATACTATTCAGGGTCAGCTACGTAGGGATGACTTGATACAAGTTGAAGACCTGGATGAAGAAGTCGTACAAGGAAAATAGAAGGCCGGCCTTCAAATGATCCTCATACACCGGGAGGGCTCCCAGGCTTGGCAACCTGGTCACCCTCCCTTCCCAATCCAGGATGGTGAGGTGCAAAGTGGAAGGGATATTGAACCTAACTCTAAGGGCCTCTACCTGATCCCACACTAACTCAGATTAGACGTGGTTGGGACCTAGTTCCTCTACCATACGGCTAGAGCTCCGGCTACCGGAGGCCATTGCTACGGGACTTGGAGGGAAGAAGGACTGACCTAAGGACTGGGTTTCCTAAAAGGATGGAGACGGTGGAATGAGGCGAAACCCTCTTCAAAGACGATCTCTCTCCAAGGGCGGATGTAGCAAAAGCTTCACCTAGAGTCTCAACGCCCCCCTTTTATATCCCCTGGAGGAATTGGTTACCACCATTCCTTGAGCGCCATGACCCAGATGCCAGGCGATACAACTTCTCACGTAGCGGAAGCCGATGCGACAGAAGGAAACACATTCTAGCCACGATCCGCATGATCGTCGGATCAGCGGCAGATGGGTCACCTCCATCACGACACTAACTGCCCAGATGTCGCCACATCAATCGAATCACCTTCGAAGCCCGATGATCGAGTGGGCTAGGTTGGCCGCTCATCATTGCACCCCTTCTGTATTAAATATCACTCCCTCCGCTTCCAATGCGAGGTCGACACTTGTCCCGGGCACGAGTTTCTAGAGTGGAGAATGACCATACACAGCATACCTGATCAGATCCGTAATCCCCTTAAGGATGAATGCATTCAATGCGAGAATGATGCTCTCGCCCTCCAAAGCTACAAGCCTTCCCGAAGGCCAAGGCAAGGGGGCAATTGTTATACACATTCGACCTTCCTCCAAACCAAACCGAAGCTAACGACCCTTCAACCGGGTCGGACCAAAGTCTATCATTTCGCTGGCTGACCTACCAGAGGTCCGACCGACCCACCAAAGGTCTGACCGACCCACCAGGGGTTCGACCAACCCACTTTATCTACCGCTCCAAGGATAGCCGGAGGCCCTAGAGATTCCTTCCAGCTGATACCAGAATTATGTTACAACATATTCCTGACATCTCAGTGCCACTACTCTATAGATCCTATGATGCCACCCCATCCTGGTGCCACCTGGCCGCTACCAAGATTTTTTTAGAAACAAATCGACCATTTCCAGCCTAGCCCCTATCAGATTCCGGTAAAGTTCCATGCCTATATAAGGTAAAAGGGGAACCCCGAGCGAAGGGAGGGCTCTCCCTTTCGCACGAGCTATCTCTTTTCGATTTCTCCATTCTATTGCTCCGAGTCTCCCACTGACTTAGCCATCAGAGTGTCCCCCACCAGAACATTAATGGCCCGTGGGATCTTTTTACAGGAACCGGGAGACGCGCACTCCAGTCAGCCCGATCGAGAGAACCCGGTCCGGGAGATTCAGCGACAACAGGTTTAATACGAGGCCAAAGATAAAAACATGGCAACAAATATTATAGATATTCAAAAACTCAATAATGCAATAGATTCATGCTTGTTCCAAATTTTAAAAGTACACAAAATAAATATTATGATTTTCAAAATATTTATCAATAATTAATAAAAGAATATATTTCAAAAAGCTATTTACATTTTTTTTAAAAATTATTTTGATTAGATGAAGGTTATATGTCTTTGCGTGCTAATCAAATATCTTGCAAATTCATGCATACTTTAAAATTAACCTAAAATAAGATAATTGAGAGTTAAACGTTAACTTCTATCTGACCACCTTTTTCATACATAATTATTTTACACTTTTTCAACTCTTGAATCTATACCATTACTAGCTAATTTATTATAACTTTTGATCCTTCTAGGGGAATATTCACTTTATTGCCTATAGCACTGCCTATCATGGAGAGCACGTATCCCATGATAGAACGCCTCATGTCTCTATATCTAGCAAAATATGTGTCAATAAAGCCAGCACACTCCAAACCTTAGATCCATAATAAAGTGAATATTAAAAGAAACCGTTATATATCTAAGGATCCACTTTACCATTATCCAATGATCACTATCAGGATTCACCATATACTGACTGATTGCTTCCACTACATGTATAATAATGGGTCTCGTACATACCATAGCAAATATTAGACTTTCCATTGCTAATGAATATGATCTCGAACCATATTTGCCTTCTCTATTTCAGTATTGGGTGATTGCTCTAAAGATAACTTCAAATGAATAAAAAGGGGTACTCACTGGATTTGCATTCTGTATATTGAAGTGCTGTAAAATCTTCTTCATAGATTTTTTGGGTCAACTATATCTTTCTATCCTTTTTCTCTTGTAGTACCTTTATACCGAGAATCTAACTCATAGCTCTCAAATCCTTTATATCAAACTTCCTAACCAACTGAGCTTTATGCATAGATATACGATGCTTGTTACCTGTCACAATCATATTTTTCATATATAATAGTAAGATACAGAAACTATCATCTTAATTGCTGAAATATGTACAATGATCAACCTCTAATCTATGACAATTCAATCTCATAATGAAAAAATCAAATCACCTATACCAATACCTTGGCATCTATCTCAACATATATGGTGATCTATTCAGTCGACAAACTAGACCCTCTTTTCCTTTCTTTTTCAATAAAGCCTTCAAGCCGTGTCATGTAAATCTTTTCTTCCATGACACCATGCAAGAAATCAATCTTGATGTCTAACAGGTCTAACTTTAAGTCCATGACTATTGTGATTGATAGCACAACTCTAATAGTAGTAAGATAAACAACTAGAGAGAAAATCTTATCACGGTCAATTCCTGAATTTTAAGCATAGCCCTTGAGCACCAGTCTTGCCTTAAGCATAGTAGCAGAGGGGCGTCGACTCGGAGCGGAGAAGATGGGCGACCGGGGGAAGTTGCCGTGGCACGGTTGTGCTAGGCTTAAATGGTCGATCGGAGGAGTCCTTTGGTGGGGAGAAAAAATGGCGATGGTTGTCGGCCGGCTGTGGACAACTCCAGGTAGAGGAGGTCAAAAACAATCACCACGTGAGAATGAGAGGGAGATCGCAAGAGAGGGATTGGGGGATTTCTTTCGGGTAGGGTTTTGGAAATTTCTTCTTCAATTTAGGAGGAGAGCGGGCTTTGGAGAGTTTTTGGTTCCATGCAAGATTTTTTGGATTTCAAATTTTTATTTGCCACCTGGGAGGCTTCGCGAAAGGGCGGTGGGCTGATAAAAAGGGATCATTCATCGGAGGGTCGAGATGAAAGGGAATGCAAGAATGTTCCTGGGTTATTTGGTAATTTTGATGTTCACTTTGGAATTGTTAGATGGGTGGTATGGAATGTTCATTGTGTTTCAATTAAAAATTTATACTAGGGATGGCAACAGGTCGGGTCACCCAAAACTCATACCCACCCAATCCTAAAAAAATCTGCCCCATCCCAAAAAAGATTGGGTCGGGCCAAGTATTGTAGTTGCATAATATTTTTATATCACAACTTTGACAAACCAAATTTAATTCCAAGTGATTTTTCTGTTGATAAGTTTTGCATCCCTGTAAATAATTTATATACTTCAGATTCAACTATCAAGCAGAAATTTTGTAAAGTTGAGATTTTGTAAAGCAGATCATCAGATTCAACCGTTCTTTTCCTGAAAACTTATTGTAATGTGATATATGGAAATATTTTCATAAACAAGTATCAAGTCAAATTATATGATTTAAGAAAATTATAAGACAATCGGGTGGGAGGCTGAGAGCTTATGGCCGTCGATCATACCATGGAGAGGGGAGATTGATCGTGGAGTAGCCAAGTGGGGGCTTGCGATCGTCGCTCCTTACTGAGCAGAGGGGAGCCGAGGATACCGATGGCCGATCGCTAGTAATCATTGGGCCTTACGAGCGTCGAGCAGGACCGAGCGAGGGGGATCTTCTGAGCAGTCCTCCCCGTGGGCACCGATCTAAGTGTGAAGAGGGACTGACTGGAGGAGCTAGGCTGGTATCTGAGAGCTTATCATGGTCGCCGAGAACTCCGGAGGGAAGATCATGGAGGCAGAGTTGCGCAGTCGCCAGACCAAGTGAAAAAGAGCGAGGGGTCGAGGGGTCTCTTATCGAATCCCTTCTAAGCACTGATCAATCTACAGAGGCCAAGTCAATCGGGGGTTTATTGTAGCTGCCGAGCCCTCCGGAGGATCTCCTCTCGTGGGCGTCCTACTTGGAATAGAGGAGAGGTCGTGATGGGATTTCTCCGATGGGCATCCCGTCATTCCCGTGGGTGGAGAGGAAGCGGAAGGGTTCGATTCGAGAGGGAAGAGAGGGAAGCCCGACAGTCAAACAAAGATGAGCGATGGGTGTGGGAGTTTAAGGGGTTTTAGGTTTTATTAATTTATAAGAAAGGTTTTATATAGGTTAAATATTTTTTAATATATATATAATAAAATAAAATTGGATCTTAATGGTTATGGTAGTAGGTAGGCTTTTCAAAGGTTCTAGGTTCAATTCAATCTACTATTATAAAATTATTTTATAAAAAGATATTAGAACAATATTTTTTATTTTTTTCTGAATATTTTTTAAATATTTTTCTTGGGCCTTTCTTTCTAGTTTTTCTATGTTCATTAAAATAAACAAGAAGGTAAACTCGTGTAAGATCTGTTCCAACATTATCTTTGATCATTAACCAAAGGCTAACTCTTTTTACTTTCTCAGTATGATCAGGTAATACATCTAAGGAGAGAAAAAAAGAGCTTGATTTTTTTTTTTTTTTACCTTTCAATCCCTATCATGAACTCTATTTATAGGCCCAAAAATTAGATATTTGGGCCAATCCAATGACTAGATTATTAACATCTAAAAGACAAAAATATTAATCTGGTGATGAATGTCTAACAGTAGAAATATTAATGTTAAGCAATGGCTAATAAAAACAATCAAAATTTTGAGTTTTCCCTACAAAACACTAACAATATCTACATGAAATGTAATATACATGAAGTCTCATGTTTTGAATTTATTGGTGTTTTTCTTCTTTATAAATTTGAGATAATATCTCTGGTTCGAAAGCAACAAAGTGGTAGGTTGCATCTATTTCACATTTAGTATTGAATATTATTGTATCCAATATACTCAAAACAAGACGCACAACATTAACTCCATTAGAAATTCAAATAGGTTTGTGCCTCTGTTACATGGCTCAGTTTTGAAAGGCATAAAAAACTCAACAAATTCTTTGTACCATCTGTATTAATCTTAAATGAAAATTTATTAACATTGCTAATATATTCTATTTATAGAAAAAAATATTTATTAAAATTATCATCATAAAGTATTTGCTTGGAGGAAGAAAAATAACAAATAAATAAAAAGTAATCAAAAACCGGATATCTAGAGAATCTAATAAATAGAAAATTTTTAACAAATAAATAGAAACCTATGTAGGGAAATCTCTTGAAAAATCTCTCGCAAAAATAATTTCTGAGAGATTCTGTGAGGATTTTTTTTATTGAAAGTTTTTTTACTTAAAACCAAATTATGATAAAAAGATCCTTCGCAAAATTCTACTAAGAGCTCATTTATAAGGAATAAATCCCCTCGAAAAATCCCTCACAAAAAAAATTTCGAGCGATTTTGCAAGAGTTTTTTTATTTGAAAATTTCTTTACTAAGAACCAAATTATCATGAAAAGATTCCTCGGAACATCTCTCGAAAAAATAGTTTCTAAGAGATTTTGCGAGAAATTTTTTATTGAAATTTTTTTTTACTAAGAACCCAAATATGATGAAACTCCCTAGCAAAAATAATTTACGATGGATTTACCAAGAAAACTTTTTTCCTCGGAAAAATTTTACTAAGAGTTCATTTTTAAGGAATAAATCCCTCAAAAAACCCCTCACAAAAAAATTTTCCAAGGGATTTTGCGAGGGATTTTTTTATTTCAAATTTGTTTACTAAGAACCAAATTATCATAAAAAGATCCCTCGAAAAATCTCTCACAAAAATAATTTTCGAGAAATATTGCAAGGAATTTTTTTATTAATTTTTTTTTACTAAGAACCAAATTATAATATAAATATCTCTCAAAAAATCTCTCGCAAAAATAATTTATGAGGGATTTTCCAAGAAAATCTTTTTTCTCAAAAAATCTCTACTAAGAGCTCATTTATAAAGAATAAATCCCTTGAAAAATCCCTCACAAAAAAAATTTCCGAGGGATTTTGCTAGGGATTTTTTTATTTGAATTTATTTATTACGAACCAAATTATCATGAAAAGATCACTCAGAAAATCTTTCGCAAAAATAATTTCTGAGAGATTTTGAGAGGAATTTTTTTATTAAAATTTTTTTTTATTAAGAACAAATTATGATGAAAAGATCCCTCAAAAAATTTCTTGCAAATATAATTTGCGAGGGATTTTCCGAGAAAACTTTTTTCTCGAAAAATTTCTACTAAGAGCTCATTTATAAGGAATAAATCCCTCAAAAAATATCTCACAAAATTTTTTTTGAGGGATTTTGTGAGGGATTATTTTATTTGAATATTTTTTTACTAAGAACCAAATTATCATGAAAAGATACCTCAGAAAATCTCTCGCAAAAATAATTTTTGAGGAATTTTGCGAGGAATTTTTTTATCGAAAGTTTTTTACTAAGAACCAAATTATGATGAAAAGATCTCTCGAAAAATCCCTCGCAAAAATAATTTGCGAGAAATTTTTCGAGAAAACTTTTTTCCTCGAAAAGTTTATACTAAGAGCTCATTTATAAGGAATAAATTCCTCGAAAAATCCCTCACCAAAAAAATTTCTGAGGGATTTTGCGAGGGATTATTTTATTTAAAATTCTTTTTACCAAGAACCAAATTATCATGAAAAGATCACTTGAAAAATCTCTCATAAAAATAATTTTCAAGAGATTTTGTGAGAAATTTTTTTATTGAGTTTTTTTTTACGAAGAACCAAATTATGATGAAAAGATCTCTCAGAAAATTCTTCGCAAAAATAATTTACGAGAGATTTTTCGAGAAAACTTTTTTCTTCGAAAAATTTTTACTAAGAACTCATTTCTAAGGAATAAATTCCTCGAAAAATCCCTCGCGCAAAAAAAAAATTCGATGAATTTTGCAAGAGATTTTTTTATTAAATTTTTTTTACTAGGAACCAAATTATGATGAAAAGATCCCTCGAAAAATCCCTCGTAAAAATAATTTGCAAGGAATTTTCCGAGAAAACTTTTTTTCATAGAAAATTTCTACTAAGAGCTCATTTATAAGGAATAAATCCCTCAAAAAACCCCTCACAAAAAAAAATTCCGAGAGATTTTATGAGGGATTATTTTATTTGAATATTTTTTACTAAGAACCAAATTGTCATGAAAAGATCCTTCAGAAAATCTCTCGCAAAAATAATTTCTGTTGGATTTTGCAAGGAATTTTTTTATTAAAATATTTTTTACTAAGAACTAAATTATGATGAAAAGATCTCTCGAAAAATTCCTCACAAAAATAATTTACGAGGGATTTTCAGAGAAAACTTTTTTCCTCAGAAAATTTATACTAAGAGTTCATTTATAAGGAATAAATCCCTCGAAAAATCCCTTACAAAAAATTTGAAGGATTTTGCGAGGGATTATTTTATTTAAGTTTTTTTTTACTAATAACCAATTATCATGAAAAGATTCCTCGAAAGATCTCTTGCAAAAATAATTTTTAAGAGATTTTGCGAGGAATTTTTTTATTGAAAGTTTTTTTACTAGGAACCAAATTATGATGAAAAGTTCCCTCGAAAAATTCCTGTAAAAATAATTTATGAGGGATTTTCCGAGAAACCTTTTTTTCTTGAAAGGTTTCTACTAAGAGCTCATTTATAAGAAATAAATCCCTAGAAAAATCCCTCACAACAAAAATTTCTGAGCGATTTTGCGAGGAATTTTTTTATTTGAAAATTTTTTTACTAAGAACCAGATTATCGTGAAAAGATTCCTCGGAAATCCCTCACAAAAATAATTTTTGAGTGATTTTGCGAGGAATTTTTTTATTGAAAATTTTTTTACTAAGAATCAAATTATGATGAAATGATCCCTTGAAAAATTCCTTGCAAAAATAATTTGTGAGAAATTTTTCGAGAAAATTTTTTTCTCTGAAAGTTTCTAATAAGAGATCATTTATAAGGAATAAATCCCTTGAAAAATCCCTCACAAAAAAAGTTTCTGAGGGATTTTGCGAGGAGTTATTTTATTTGAATATTTTTTTACTAAGAATCAAATTATTATGAAAAGATCCCTTAGAAAATCTATCGCAAAAATAATTTTCGAGAGATTTTGTGAAGAATTTTTTTATTGAAAACATTTTTACTAAGAACCAAATTATGATGAAAAGATCCCTCGCAAAATCCCTCGCAAAAATAATTTGTGAGGGATTTTCCAAAAAAACTTTTTTTTCTCAAAAAATTTCTACTAAAAGCTCATTTATAAGAAATAAATCCATTGGAAAATCCCTCACAAAAATTTTTTTTCGAAGGATTTTGCAAGGGATTATTTTATTTGAAATTTTTTTACTAAGAATCAAATTATCATGAAAAGATCTCTCGAAAAATTTCTTGCAAAAATAATTTTCGAGGGATTTTGCGAAGAGTTTTTTTATTAAAATTTTTTTTACTAAGAACCAAATTATGATGAAAAGATCCCTCGAAAAATCTCTCGTAAAAATAATTTACAAGAAATTTTCCGAGAAAACTTTTTTTCTCAAAAAATTTCTACTAGGAGCTCATTTATAGGGAATAAATCCCTCGAAAAACCCCTTACAAAAAAAATTTCTGAGTTTTGCGAGGGATTTTTTTATTTAAAATTTTTTTTACTAAGAACCAAATTATCATGAAATGATTCCTTACAAAATCCCTCGCAAAAATAATTTTCGAGAAATTTTGTGAGGAATTTTTTTATTGGAATTCTTTTTACTAGGAACCAAATTATGATGAAAATATCTCTCGCAAAAATAGTTTGTGAGGAATTTTCCGAGAAAACTTTTTTCTTAGAAAATTTCTACTAAGAGCTCATTTATATGGAATAAATCCCTCGAAAAATCCCTCACAAAAAAATTTCCAAGGGATTTTGCGAGGGAGTTTTTTTCCTCGATAAAGCACCCTTTTCTAGTAGTGATAAATCATACATACATTAAACAAATAAAACTCAACTACATTTTTAGTTCAACAGCACTTTATTTTATATTCAATCAAAATAAAATATATTTAATATAATATATATTAATTATATATATTAAAAGATTAAAATAATTTCGGTCGGATACATATTTATCGAGTCCTTATCCAAATCCAAAGTTAAGCATTCGGGTTTTGTTATATCCCTCTCATCCAGGCCCATTAAAGGCCCATTAAGGCCCATCAAGGCCCATTAAGGCCCATCAAGGCCCATCAAGGCCCAAGGCCTACTAAGGCCAACCACTTCGGTTATTCTGTTATTCGGTTACAACCACTTCGGTTATTTGGTTATGTGGTTACAACCATATTCTGTTATTATGTTATTCAGTTACAACCACCTCAACCATATTCGGTTATCACAACCTCTATAAATAGGATAAGAGGGGATACTCCAAGGGGAAGCAAGGTCTGAGGCCACTCCACTCTACTTACTCCCTTTTCCATCTATGCTATTCTTGAATTCTCCATCCTGTTGATGCCTAGACCACCCACTGACTTGAGCGTCGGAGTGTCCCCTGCCGGAAATCCAGTCCGGGGTCTTTTGCAGGTACCCGGGAGCAGGATCAGGAGCGCGAGTGGGATGCCCGACGCCGTCGAAGCTTCAGCCACGAGTGATCTGGTGGCAACAGATTGACGCGCTAGGCAGGGGCCGTTGTTCCAGTTGAAAAGGAGAATTAAAAAAAAAAATGAAAAAGAGTGAAGAAATGGGAGTGACCTTGGATGTGCTGGCGAGAGATTGTGGCACCCTCCCACCATCTGATCTGGTGGCGGATCTAGTCAACAAAAGAAATGGTGACGGATCGCACCAGCAGAAGACTCGTTGGACCAAGGAGGAGCCGGATCTGGTCGAAGTTTTTTCGACGGTGAAGAGCGAAAAACCAAGAGAAATTAACCGCTTTCTCTTGCAAAAAACCTTCACCCCCGCTCCTCTATCTCCCTCATTTCTTTTCACCATGAACCAGAGGTTTCAAAGCTCCAATGCCAAGGCCTCGCCGAGCAAGATCGACGGGCGATTCCATGGGTTTGTGAGGCCGGCTGTGCTCACCCAACCCCGGGACTCCAAAATCGATGCCCGATCTCTCCGATCCACCCTCAAGATCGCGACATCCAGCTCCCAGACTTTAAAGAGAACTTCACCACCATCGATCTCTGCCACCAGGAAGGCCGACGGGCTTCTCAACACCGATCGCGTCGCCGGATGGCCACTCCGACGGAGAGAAGAAAACCTCCGACGATGCCCTGGCTATCCTCCGTACTCTGGAGCTCCAGGTGTTCGCCGTTACCTCGGCGATGGAGGACTTCAGCAGGATTGCCCATGCCCGCCTCACGATGGTCATCCGGCCGGCTACCGCCGACGACGTCACCTCCGCGATCCTCCTTGCCACATGCTCTCCCGACCGCGGGTGGCGACGGTGAGGCGATAATTGATGGTGGCCTCGTCCTCAACATGCGCTCCCTCGGCACCCCCCCGTGGAGCTCGTCCGTGCATCCGCCGCCGCAGGCAGCTGTCCTGGAGTCAACATGCCCGGCGGAGCGCTGCTGCTGCGGTCCCCGATCTAAGGAAAGGGATTGCAACTATTAGAACAGAGAAGTTGGTGAAAGAAGGGGATGGAGGAGGATCGCTGGCTAGCCTTAAACCTAAGGTTCTTTTCCATGAAGGAAAGAATATGACCCTTGCGGTGACTTCACCGGCGTCACCTGTGGCCTCACCGTGCTCTGCGTCCACCGACCTGGCCGACACCGCCAAGACCGTCGATGCCTGACTCTGCACCCCCTTCAAGTCCCCGTGTCCAGCATCCGGCGACATGCCATGGCCGGACGACATTTAGTCCTTCCTCGACCGGTCCACATCTGAGATGGCGGTCGTCTCCACTGATTCCTCCGTCGTCGATAAAGGGTGCGCAATCTGCAGCATGAAGAAGGGGATGGAGTTTGAGCCCGTGGGAATCATGCCGGGAGGGGAGGTGAGGATCATGAGGGAGAGCCCCACCTCGGCCTACGTCCGGTTCGAAGCCGGGAGTGTGGAGCCGGTCCACCACTGCACCTTTGGCCACAACCTAGTGGTCATCAAGGAAAAGAAGAGGGCATTTCCCGCTCGTCGGCGCCGCAGGAGAGCTGGCTGCGATCGCCAAGATCCGATGGCGGGGAGGCATCGGATGTCCGATCCGGAGGATCATGCTCTCTTCCGGTGGTAAGAGGACGGAGGACTTCAGCAAGATCGCCCGTGCCCACCTCACGGTGGTCATCCGGTCGGCTACCGCCGACGACGTCACCTCCGCGATCCTCATCGCCACACGCTCTCCCCGCCTCACCGTCGTCGCCCGTGGCAAAGGCCGCTCCGTCAATAGCCAAGTGATGGCCTCGTCCTCGACATGCGCTCTCTCGGCACACACCCGTGGAGCTCATCCGTGAATCAGCCATCGCAGGCGACTGTCCTGCCATCGACGTGCCCGGCGGGGCGCTGCTGCTGATGGCCCAGATAAGCTATCATAACTGGTCTCTTACTTATTTTTCTTTGATCTTTTGGGCTCGTATCGTATCAGGGACCTTCTGGAGTTTGCCGGAAGCCGGAGGGTCTGAACCAGCTACCATGCCGGTGATTCTGCAACTTCACCGGGGTTGACATGGAAATCACACAGCTATACAAGAAAATTCTGAAAGTGAGGGGTTTCTGCTCGTGAGATGTATCTCTATGCTGTGGTCTTGCCTGATTCGCAGTGAGGATGAGGTCATTACTTGCTTGAAGTACCTCGGATGAGGTGGCAAGCCAGGTTCAACACGGAAGCCCTTTATTAGATCATTGCCATCAGTTTCTTCCTCGAAAAGGGTCCCCTCTTCTTCGATGGATAGCACGCTCACCTTCAGTATCGAGCAGCTTTAAATTGGGATCTTTGTCTTATATTAGTGGACACAGGTTCATCTTTATCAAGAATTTGGTGTCAAGTTTGAGGCACCAAGAATACAAACTCTGTGACCTCTTAAATCCAGCCTTAGCTCATCCCCAGCTTTGTTATCAATATATGGGGGCATGATCAAACAAGAATCACGTCTCTCTGGAACTGAAGCTTTCCTCCACCTTGATAAAGAAGGTTGAACGCTCCCATAAAGACCCACAATGATCCAAGGCCCATGAAGGCCCGTAGAGGCATTCAAGGAAAATAAAATATGGGCCAAGTCTATTGGAATCAAAAAATCTGATAACTTGACAGCCTTGAAAAAAGGTATGGAGAGCCTCCGAGGTAAACCATCATATCACTTAGATCTCTTTTCATTTATCAAAGAGTTCTCCATTTCATTGTTCGAACTCTACTAACTTAAATTGAGGAGTGTCTCATATCGAAGAAATCCCAATCAGAAATTTATTTTGCAGGAACCTCTAAAAATCGATATTTTGTTCAAGGCTGATATTGATATCTTTTTAAAAAATGACCAGCCCATGGCCAGTCTCTTCTTCTTAAATGGCCAGTGTCTTCTTAAATGGCCAGCCTATGGCTAGTCTCTTCTTAAATGGCCAGTGTCTTCTTAAATGGCCAGCCTATGGCCAGTCTCTTCTTAAAATAGCCAGTATCTTCTTAAAGGCTGATCAATGCCCAAGAGGTCCGAGGTCGATCTATGCTCAGGGCCCACCGAAGCCCATGGAAAGGTTCATCAAAACCTATCTTATTAGGGTCCACTGAAGCCCATGGAAAGGCTCACTGAAGCCTATCTTATTAGGGCCCACTGAGGTCCATAGAAAGGCTCACTGAAGCCTATCTTATTATGGCCCACTGAGGTCCATGGGAAGGCTCACTGAAGCCTATCTTATTATCAAAGGCATGAGCATGATCTCCGGATCTACCTCACGAAGTGCCGAGTTGGGCTTAAAACAGTCCATCTTAATCAAAAAGGCATGAGGATGATCTCCAGATCTACCTCACGAAGTGCCGAGGTGGGCATGATCAACCTGTCTTAATTCTATTTCTAAAAGGCATGAGAATGATCTCCGTGATCTACTCTATGAAATGCCGAGGTGGGCCCGATCAGCCTATCTTAATCTTTAATTAAAGGGCATAAGGATGATTTACGCGATCTACCTTACGAAATGCTATCAAAAATTCAGAAATGATCCATATGATTACACTACTATAAATTTGATGAAGTGCCAAAATGATCCAATCTTTATTCAGGGATGACCTACATGATTTATCTTGCGGCAAATCCGATGACGTATCAAAGTTAACATATATTACTCAGCAACTTATTGATGATCTGACACACCTATCATATTCTCTATCACTATCAATCAGCAGCTTATTGATGATCTGACTTGTCTATCTTATTCTCTATCAAAGGCAGATCTAATTGGCCAACTGACAAAGTGCAAAGGCTATTATTTATTACTCCCTTCACTGAAAATGAAGTCAGAACAGTTCACTAGCAACATTTTTCAGCTCGGGAGTGGGGGGCTGTGTTATATGCCTCTCATCCAGGTCCATTAAAGGCCCAAGGCCCATCAAGGCCCAAGGCCCACCAAGGCCAATCACTTCGGTTATTCTGTTATTCGGTTACAACCACTTCGGTTATTCGGTTATGTGGTTACAATCATATTTGGTTATTCTGTTATTCGGTTACAACCACTTCGGTTATTCGGTTATGTAGTTACAACCATATTCTGTTATTCTGTTATTCGATTACAACCACCTCAACCATATTCGGTTATCACAACCTCTATAAATAGGGTAAGAGGGGACACTCCAAGGAGAAGCAAGGTCTGAGGCCACTCCACTCTACTCACTCCCTTTTCCATCTATGCTATTCTTGAATTCTCCATTCTGTTGATGCCTAGACCACCCACTGACTTGAGCGTCGGAATGTCCCCCGCCGGAAATCCGGTCCGGGATCTTTTGCAGGTACCCGGGAGCAGGATCAGGAGCGCGAGCAGGATGCCCGACGCCGTCGAAGCTTCAGCCACGGGTGATCTGGTGGCAACAGGTTTTATCCAAACTCGGTTCAAACCCAGTCAAAGCATTGACTACCGGCCCATTCCGGTCGGATACCCATAGGTTTGGATTTTGTTGCCATCCCTATAGTTAGTAATAACAACTGATGGCATTGTATCATTTTAAAAAAAAAAATAAAAATAAAAATATCCATGCATGTATACATAGAAAAGAAAAAATTTTAAATTATAATTAGTTAAAGTTTGATTGCACAATCAAACATGAGGTTCAGAAGTGAGACTTTTGCTTTGGCTGTTGGATCATGGGAAGGAAAGAAGTCGCATGCATGAATTCTTAGGAGATCAAAAATTGAGATGGTCACACGTTGAGCAAATAATTAAGATCGATGGATTCCTGCTGTTGATGAGAGATAATGAAACCAAGATCGTGCAACCCCTGCACTGCAGAGTGCTGTGCCTTAGATGGCCACCATTAGGAGATGGACTGCCATCAAACAATACATGCAACATATGGCATGGCATGTACATATATACTGTCTTGTTTGATGGTTGTCCATCTTTTAGAGGTGGCCATCGATAACTCCACGGAGTTCTACTTTGTGAAGTTTTGTTCTCACAACAACCGAACTTCCACTTTGTGAAGCTCTTTAACACTAGCCAGATGGCTGCAGTAGGCTAATTAGTTCAATTAAAGGATTGATTTTGATGACTGGGATGTTTGCAGTTAAATATCTACGTAAACTGTAATCGGTCTTGTAGATTGCATCTCCGTTCTAGTTCTATTTGTCTATTGTTATCTTGCTTTGTGTTTCTTTCTCTTCGATATATTGTAGCCGATGGTTAATTACTTTCTTTTAGATTATTTTAACTTTCTAATTACAGTATGATTATATTTTTAGTTTTTGCAAATTTGCAAGTGAATTATTTTTCACTATTCTCCTAATTTTTTGTTTTATTTCATTTTATTTTTTGTTGTGTGTAAGATTGTAGTTCCAGTTTATTCTCTTCGCTCTTATAATATTTCAAAATTGCTTGCGCTTTCTTCTGCCCATATATTTGTTCCACGTACAACAACAAAAAAAAAAAAAAAAGTTGTAAAAAATAATATATTATCTTCAGTTTTCATTATTTTAGTCCACATGTGTGCATTCGTACGTGTCTGATAGGAATATTTTATCGACTCTAAAATTGTGGATGTGAGACAATTGGAGGTGCTGAGCATATGGATGCTTGTCAAAAAAATCGTATGTATAAGACCCATGACTCGTGAGCCATTGGGTCGTGCCGATCCATGCCACTGCAACAAACTGATGAAGCCTGATATTTTATTTAGCAATTAAAGAACAATTAAGGATGGTTAAAAAAAAAAGCTGAACAGATGTATCACAAGGCATCCAAATTATATCACATAATAAGGATTTAAATTTTATTAAATATAGATCATATCAACGAATTAATCCTCAATACAAGTACGAGTAGTGTACCTCGCTCAGTCGAAGCCTTCATGACATCTCCATCGAAGACTATGAATTCAGATGATTCCCAGAGCAACCTCACAGCAATTGGACACGTTTGAGTCCATTTGAAGTCCACGAGACTGCCATCAAAGTAACAAATGCAATTGAAACCTGGTTAATTATAAGAAACTATTAAAAAATATATATATCCATGCAAGTAGGGTGAATTGAAGAGATGATTTGCCGTGAACCATGATGAATTAAAAACAAGTTGCAAGCTACGAGATGGCGAGGATGTGCCGTCGACGGTCCAGACCTCAATCGCCGTGCATGTGAATGCAGCTGACATGGCCTTCATTGCCATGCAACTTGTGCAAAAATCTCCTCAACTTCCATCAAAGTTCATGGGAATGCAAGTCACGCATGCACCATTTAATCCTTTAAAAGTCTCTACTAAACTTTTTTAACTTTTAATTTGAGTCAATGCCATCCTTTCCCCCATTGTCTCTCCAACTCCTTTAACCATATTTACGAAATAGCTAGGCAAATTACCCTTCCTCAAATTTTATTCTCCCATTGAAATTTTTCTCTCCACCCTAGCATCATGCCACCACTCCCTCGGTTATGCCCTATCTTAGTTGTTGATGATCTGTATCAACTCCTCTTTGCCCTCGCTACTCATCTCTTCACTTACACCTACTTTGTCTTTCACCCACCATCTAATCCTAATACCGAATAATGAATATTACAACACTACTAATAGGCTAAGACGAAAAAGAATTCTATAGTTAAACTCATGATAACATCATCCATGAACCTATCTTGAAAAAAAAAAGAATTTGACTAGCATCATCTACAATCTTCTTCGACAACATTCTAAGTTGCCTAGTTTTGCAACTCCTCTTCAAATTTTGAAGTTTGTGCCGATACTCCATCCCTGATCACCTCCTCATCATGATTCTCCCCCCTCCTTTGCTTCCGCCATATCTTCTTCCATTTTATCACCATAGACTTGTTTCTCTCCTTCAAATCCCTCTGCTTCCATCACATCTTTTTCCATTTTATCATCAAAGACTTGTTTCTAAGTTGAGATCCTCTCAATAATTTGTACTTTTGAAATATCTAGGATTTCACAATCACAGGACCTACATTAGGATTTTAGGCCCCCATCTTCCATCCTTTCTCCTCTGATGGTTGGACAATGATGGCAACACTGATTGATTGCTTAGTGAAAGTTGAGCCATTTTATCACAATGAAACAAGAGGGCGAAAATCGACCACTACCTTGCTTTACTTCTTAAATGTCGCCAACTAATGATGAAATGAGATTCTTTCAATATCGGTATCAAAACCACTGAGATATAGAACGAGACATAATGCCTGCAATCTAGAAAATATGATCACAAAACTTCTCCACGAGCATGTTCGTTGGAAACACCACTTCATCAAGCATGGCAGCCCCAACTACATCAAGAACTCAAGCCTAGAGCTTAAGAGCCCTGGCTACAAGCTTCTTTATGTGAATCCAGACTAATCCAGATAGGAGGGTTTCTTTTATTGGGACAATGTATATTAGAAATTTTTGAAAAATTAACGGCTTGGGCAGGATTAAATTGCAAAAAAAATTAAAACGAGAAATTTACTTAAATTTTTTTTAGAAAAGGGGGTCGCTGTGCAAATGGCTAACAGCTTGGACGGTCTATCCACCAGCCCAAAAATACCCTCATATGTACAGCATACCCTACATGCTGGCTTAACAAAATCTCATACAACCTACCAAGGAAACTAGCATCAACAAAATTATCATGGTCTAATAATTTAGTCTGATTAAACACCATTTTCAAAGAAACTGGGAGCGACTACTCATAATGTATGCCACACCCCACCATCCAAACCCAGAACCCCAGACACACCAAGCCACTTCTCGCAGAACTAAGAATTTACATAAACAGGTGTTGATGGAAGGGCCATTGCACTTCGAAATCGAACCTTCACCCACCCCTACACTTTGCCACGTGGCAGGGCTATACCAGGGTTTCATGGTGCCCCACCCCTACTTCAGCTAGGCTGTCTCACGCACAAGAAAAAAACTAGTGGCCTCAAGAATAAAAGAGAAGCATCGCCAGTGGCCGACCTTAAATGCAGGCAATTACTTTTGCCTTCATAAATCAAATCGAACTGAGCATTTGCTCGCTTCTCAAAACAAGACAGTTGAAAATTCAGATGTTTGTAAAATTACATAGGATTTATTTGGTACTGGTTAAGACATCTATCACAAACTAAATGCAACAAAACTTCCAGCAGTAGAGGATGCACCGGATAAAGAATTGTCTTAAACTAAAGGATGCCAACAAATAGAAGGATTAAAAAGTCGCTGCCAAATTTGATTGGCTTAAACAATTTGCAAAAATATATGGAAATGCCTTGCAACATCTTTAGGAAATTCTAAACAAATTACAGGCCATTTCTCAGCATTTATCTAAAACCACCACCTCCCTCCCACTTCTTACCTGAGCCACCTTAGGCTAGAAAAGAAATTAAAAAATGTTTATCGCTATCAAGATAGAAGGGTAATCAGGGACTAATCTCACCCACTGGCACTATCAGAAGAAGGGGAAAAAAAAATTAAAGCTATTGCTGCAAATTCTTGATATGATTTAAGGTAAAAAGGACACTCTTCACACCTCAGAAATCAAAACTGCTTCTGATCTCTTCAGGGCAGAAGCCACAAGCTGGTCGGTCAAAAGTGAGATTCCTAGATATGATGGAAAGCAGCAAAATAGAGCCCATTACATCACAAAATGAGCTTTTCCATAATACCTATTTATGTATGGTACCTGCATAACAACACCAGTGACAAACCCAAAGTCAAGAGAGAGATAATCAGGTAGGCCAGGATATTAGAATTATCAGAGTAAAAACATATATACAAGTCCTCCGAATAAGAACAATTGCAGGACCCATTGAGCGCACATGATACCTGTGTAAGCACAAACACAATCAGCACGTACCTTCACATTGCTTATATCAGGTGTATCTGGTGTTTGTACAGGGTAAAACTTATAAAATCGCATGTTCTCAAATGCAGCTCTCGTCTCAGGATCCATATCTTCAATGGCTTTTTTTCTCGCTTCCTTTGCCTGCAGATACATGAACTAAACTTCTAATGCCCTCTCCAAGAACATTATCGTTGAATGTTGATTGACTAGAATCCATGTAATAAAGACATAGGAACACTTTTGATCCGCTTACCTGTCTTTGTGATCTCTTTCGTTCTCTAACCTGCTCCTTTACATATTCCTGACAAAGCAGACTGCATAAGTAAATGATAACAGAAAGCAGTCTTCAACTCTCCATTAACATAAGAGAACTATTCTGTGGAAGTGGCATGAAGGGTTACAGGTATCATCCAACATATCCTGATCACTACACTTACATGTATCATCCAACATACCCTGACAGCTACAAGGTGGAATATGAAATACAAGCATGTGGACATGAATATGCATGAGAGAGAGAGAGAGAGAGAGAGAGAGAGAGAGAGAGAGAGAGAGAGAGAGAGAGAGAGAGAGAGAGAGAGAGAGAGAGCTTATGTTTGTAGAAATACCTTGAAGGCATCTTTCTGATCATTTGGTAATGCCTCCTCCTTGATAAGTTCATCAGTGAATTCCTGGATATCATATCACAAAAGCATTAATTCAGATGAACAGGACAACTCAAGTAGTACAAAAAGGAGACAAGGGTTGTCATTTTTTTTAGGGCTATTCAGATTAATAAGGGTCAACTGCAATGGTAGTTTAAGGACAAAATTACAGGATGGTACGAATCAAAATAGCAGGCAAGAATTGATGTCTAAATACCTCAAGATCATCCAATTCCCAATCAAAATCACAGACAACCTACACAAGTTGTCAAGAATCAAACAATGAGAATACCATCAAAAGTAAATTTAAGTCATCAATCTTTTAGTAGAACATAAACTGATTCTTGAGCATAAGAAGAATCATGCATCATGCTGGAGAAGCACTCTTACTTCCTATATCGGTATATGCATATAACTCTATATGTAAAACATAGTTAAGATTATTAACAATAGCACACTTGCATCTGGCTACCAAATAAACAGCAAATTAAATAAATTTGAAATTTTAAAAAGATTTGCAAATAATTTTGCTATTAATTTTTGGAAAAATGGTTATTGTCAGCAAACGGCTATGTTGCCAACATGATAAAGCTGTGAGAGAGAGAGAGAGAGAGAGAGAGAGAGAGAGAGAGAGAGAGAGATTAGGATAACAGGAAGATTGGCCAGGAATCCTAACAATAACAGCCCTAGCATTAGTGAGAATGTGCTGAGGTTGGGCATAAAGAATTCTAGCTAGGGGTATCACGTAAATTGCAAAGCTGAGCAATATTTCCACTGTTAAGAGTTCGCAAATCAGGTAGTCAATCCCTGTAGGATACAAACTTCTTGCTGAATGAGGTTAATTTCAAATATTATAACCATTTACTTAAGTTCATTTGCACTATAAACATGGACAAAAAAATTGGGATGAAAACCAACAGCAAAGGAAAAAAAGTTAGATCACAATCATGCAAACTAGTCATCAGCCAATCAGAACCATATTTACTGCTAAAAATTAGCTTACCGGCGGTTCTAATGGAAACATGATATTAACAACTGTGTCATCTTCATCTTCATCAGCTTTCAAAGGTTGAAAATCTGTCAGAAAGTTATGCAGAGTTCGTGAGAACTTATACTAGCAGCTATGTAAATGAAAACAACTAACAGATCAACTCATCTTCTGTTGATGCGTAAAATATCTTTCAAAACAAATACTCAACAATGTACCCCCCCACCCCCCCAAAAAAAAAGACAAATTTCAGCAAACAATAATGGAACCTCCAGTTTAAAAAAAGAATCTTCTTAAGTAGATTCAATATGAGTAAGCATTAAGCAGTGATCAACAAGTTCTCCGCTTGAAGTAATTCACTAAACAAATCTTATGATTCTTTTCCATTCAACACCATGGACTAAAGAAAAAAAGACATAGCAAATCAACGCTTCAAATGTGATTAGGACTAATGAACAGCTCAAGTATTTGTTCACTGTAACATGCAGATGTAAAAATAAATAATGCCAATGAAACTGAAAATACTCTCAGAAAACCAAGCAAGGACTGTGCATATGCATGATAACCCACCTGTAGCATTTTACAAGCTTTAAGTCAAGAATTGAACATCTGAACACCCGAAGTTGTATTTTAAGGTGGCAATATAGGAAACAGCCAAATAATGACTACAAAGCATTTGCTTGATCCTTATTCTACAAAGTAAATTTTTAGGGAAACTAATACAAAAACAGCCAAAATAAAAGGTGCAGATTAAAGTGTCTGATCGTACCACGTGCAAAGTATAATACATCTCCACTGAGAATAAACATCAAGTCTATGCTTCTCAGACCAAGTACATGTGGTGCACATGCAGCACTACTAGACAGTCTAATCTTTTAAAAAGAAGAATTCATACCCACAAACACATGCACGCATACAAAGCACTACTAGACACTCTTCAAAAAGAAAAATTCATATCCATGCACAAACATGCACACAAAGCAATAATAGATAGTCCGATCTTTCAGAAAGAATTGTTCATATCCTTCCGCAGGAAAATATTGTAATATTTTACAATGCAAGAATAAATGGATGTGCCTAAACAACCCAAGAATAGTATGAATGTAGGATACTGGTAATGGCAGGGATAGAGTGACAGAGAAATTACTTTTTACACATATAATGTCTCGTATAAGACAACTGTCCTTTTTCTAATAAAAGATGGGTGGCAGTTGTTCTGTTTCCCTTTTCCCCCAAAAAAAAGAAGATAACTATCAAGATAACTATCCTTCTTTCTTTAGCTTATTGAAATATCATAAGTTTAACTCTCCAAAGTCTTTCTACAGGCTCTCTTTCTGTTTCAATAAGAGGACACAGGATGAAAGCTAAATGGGATTCTTGTTAAACATTTGTGTATCGTTTGTGGATCAAGATGTTGCTTGCCAGCACCCTCCCAAACCATAACTTCAGGTATCTAACATGTGTATCTAGAATGTATCCAAGAAGTACCCTCTCCATATCTGACATTTATATTCTAAAATTTAAAAAATGGATATTTACAAGTGGTACTTAGGACATATCAGGCCCAAGGAAGTATGGATTCTCCAAATCAAATGCCATGTCCATGTTGGATATGTACTGGAAACCAATATACTTCCTGAATATGTGACCAATACTTAAGTGAAGTATCCTAATTTAAAAATTTTAAAAAAACTCTCCCAAATATACTTGTGATATGTCCACGATACATTCAAATATGTATGGAGGTGTTTGCCCTTTTTTTAACATAACCTTTTAATGATGAATGGTTAATTTTTTAGTTTGTGACATGAACATTAAAATATGAAGCATGGCTTGGGGTCTACGGATTTGACTGCTGATGAAATAATGATCATGAGAAAGTTGATGATACCATTGAAAGCATGGAACAAGTTATTTTAATAACCTGCTATACATACATACATACCTACATACATATAGTTGTGCATATATACATTGTATAAAATACAAATATTTGTTCATGTCCTTGCCATATCATATCCTACCCTTTGAAGGTTTGACGTGTCAGCATATCCATATCATGTTGTATCCATATTTGATATCCATGTGCATGCTTCATAGAGCATGCCATTTCAAAGTGTAAATCAAATATGTAGTGGAGAAAATATCCATATATTCATATGTATCTTATCGATCCCTACATGCTTAACACATCAATGTGCCATAAAAATGTCATCTTAGGCACATTAATGGAAGTTGAGATTTCATGCATTCAGTTGTTACACTTAGATCCGCTACACCAACATCAGCTTTCAAAAGAATGTAGTTCACAAAAGCAAATTACTATTTATCACAGCAAATGATCTGATGACCCCATCAATGACTTCATAAAATTATCAATATGGTTTATCTAGATTGGCTTAGGACTAATTTCATACAATGAGCCTCTTTCCATGATGATTATTTACCTAATCTACACATTTGAACTTATCTAACCTAAAAAAGCAGGTCAAATTGACCATGGCTTCTTGCTCCAACTAGATAAAAAGTTTGGGAAGTAGCAACCAATGATCCTGACCTACTTGTTAGGACATGAAATAAGACTAGGAGCAGCAAGCCAGACAAATTGTAATCATAAACCATTGACAGCCAACATGACTAAGTAAATCTAAGACAAGACCAGAGCTCAAGTGGAAATGACAGTTCAGGATAACCATATGGAAAAATCAACTCATACGGGTACGAAAATTTGGTGGAAAGCAACTCTTTTTATGGCATGGTGATGAAAGCAAGGTCTTTCAAATCATTAGATATCGGCCATCTTTGTAACCAATACCAAGATGAACTGAGATCTTGGTTTATCCAGGCTGAGATGGAAGCCAGGGAGATTATGGGTGCAAAAGAAATATTGGAAATCTTAACCGATAACAGGACCTAAGCTATTGGCCAGTGTCACCATATTAAGATTGATAATTGTTTCTGGGCTTTTATTCTAATGTTTACTTAGTTAAGATACTAAAAATTAAACAGGAAAATCTCAGACAATACAAGAAATTGCATATGGTGGAATTTTGAATTATATTTTTTGTATCAGCCAATATGGTAAGAGCTCACTTTTTACATATATCGTATTCATGGGTACCCTATATTGATATGAACTGATATCAAGATGAAAACCTCAGTGTAAAGATACAACACGATAGCATTATAATTTAAATTGATAGTATAGAAAGCTAAGAAAACTTAGTTACATCACAATGCTAAATTAACAAAAAAAAAGAATAAAAAAATTAAAGACACTTTTACTATTACAACTAGAGTAGGGTGGACAGAACCAAAATGCACTATCTAAATGTTACATGACTTTGAGCATTATAGAGATACAATACAACAAAAGTCATACAGCTGGATAATGTTTTGAAGTATTTTGATAAATAAATATTGCACACACACATGTATAGGAAAAATTGGGATGTGGCTGCAGAAGTAGAAAATGGACTGGATAGTTGGGAGAACGAAAATAACAAATTGGAGTTTTCAAGTGGCATAAGTTAGCACCATAGTTATAAATTTTGGTTTGAGAATAAAAAATATATAAAAAAAAAACTAGAATTCACACAAAGACCTGCATGATGAAGGCAATTGAAGCTCTTGTTGAATAGCCTACAAAGAGTGTGGAGAGACCGAGAAACACATATCTATGATAGTGAATTTACTAGAACAAACAAAACTCACCATGATAAAATCTTGATCTACATAGGTGTGAATATATAGCTAATAATGGAATATGGGATATAGCTTGTAGGTGAGATTTGTGGTCGAATGGCCAACAATTACATTCCACAACAATTCATTCAGGATCGGAGCATCGCTTTTACTAAAATATAGCAATCATTTTTTTAAGATTAAAAATCATGATCGTTGATCTAAAATCATGCAAAATGATCAGATAGGATGATTAATACGAAATGATAAAAGATTAAAAATTGGGTATCGATAGCTAGGTTATAACCACAAAAGAGTAAATATTTGGAAGTTTGTATAGATTGCATAAGAGCAACTATGAAGTTGATATTTATACACAGGATCTAGAATACATACATACATGTATGTATATATATGTATGTACATGTATATACATATATATATATACAATCATTTTTTTAAGATTAAAAATCATGATCGTTGATCTAAAATCATGCAAAATGATCAGATAGGATGATTAATACGAAATGATAAAAGATTAAGAATTGGGTATCAATAGCTAGGTTATAACCACAAAAGAGTAAAAATTTGGAAGTTTGTATAGATTGCATAAGAGCAACTATGAAGTTGATATTTATACACAGGATCTAGAATACATACATATACATACATATACATATATATACATATATATACATATTACATATGTACATGTATACATATGTATATGTACATGTATAGATGTATATGTATGTATGTATGTATATGTACATGTATAGATGTTTACATACATATGCATGTATGTATGTATGTATATACATATGCATGCATGTATGTATGTATATACATATGCATGCATGTATGTATGTATATACATATGCATGCATGTATGTATGTATATACATATGCATGCATGTATGTATGTATATACATATGCATGCATGTATGTATGTATATACATATGCATGCATGTATGTATGTATATACATATGCATGCATGTATGTATGTATATGTATATACATATGCATGTATGTATGTATATGTATATACATATGCATGTATGTATGTATATGTATATACATATGCATGTATGTATGTATATATATATATATAAATACTCATCCAAGTGTGCATATGATTTTACAAATAACAAAGCACTAGATCAGAAAAGAAAAAAATTTCCATTTTCATTTAATAAAAAAATGATTCCTATAAAGTAATTGACACTAGAGGAAAGTAGACTTCCAAATTATGTAATTCTTCAGACTCCTATTTTAATTTGTTACAAATGATATTAAAATCAAACTACATGTTAAATCGTTATTTTGCATTTGGACAACTCAAAATTGGTCCCACCGAGTTGACCATCAAACCAGCTTATTGTAAGACACATAGGGCAAGAGACTCACCAGCACTAACCCTAGCCCCTCCATCATGATCCATTCTTCCCACCCGCTTGCCCTCTCCCTGACCTCATTCCCAACCTCGCCTGTCTAACCAGTCTACCTACCTCACCTTTTAGCCCTAACACCCAGCACCTAGCTGACACTATTTCACCCCACTCTCTCCCTACCCGATTTCAGTCCCCTCCTGGCCATATCCTCTTACCTGTCCCTGTTCCAAAGAAGTCATTCATGACCCTGGAATTCTTAAAGGAAGACACCTAGTGCATATACGTTGTTTTCCTTAAACAAGACTGGCCAAGAATATCTAACTGATATGCCAAATTCGATTTTTTTTTTTAACAGAACTCTAGATCACTTTTGAAGAATTGGTTTAAGTTCTCATGGGTTCCACCAAAGACAGTCAAAGAATTGGGTCAGAATTCAATTGTTTGTCATTGACCAATGCCCATAGATGACATTATGTTATATGTAGGCTTATTATAATTGATATATGAACGTTTCTTTATAATATTATACAGTACTAAAAAAAATCTCAATCACTTGGCTCAGTTTTCAACAACTTAACAAAAATTGCATATATAACTCTTGCACATGCATAAAGTTCAATGAAATGGGTATTTTCTTAAGATGTTTCCATTATTCTTAGAAAAAAATCACACCTCATCAATGATTCTAGTATACATGAAGCCATATGTATTTTCTTAATCAGTTTAGCATTGGACATTTTCTTTAAATTCTCAAAATGTTATACACTAAGATCTTGAAGTTGCATACAAGAAGCCCTTTAAAAACAAAAAAGGACTATACTTAAAATCACCATCATATTTAATTACAGCAACCTTAAAACATGACCTTAGTTGTTAGTTTGTCTTCAGATATTTAAACAGTATTAAATATAGTTAGTAAATTCTCCATTCAAATATCATGCTTATCTAATTTCCCACCATCTATTAGAATTTAAATTGAACAATTGAGCAAGTAATCGTAACCCACAAGCTTCAACACGTTATAAATTCATGATCAACTTCAACATTCAGCTCCTTCGCAATGTATGGCAGTCCAATCCTTGCATGACATTTCATCAACCACCATATGCCCACCTCAAAGACAATCACAGATATTTTGGACAGCGTGATATATAACCATGAGAAATGGTTTAAGAAAACTCATTTATGGTTGATCTTGATGAAACAAGAACCATGAAAAAAAATAATCTGTGTGGATGGTTCCATATTCAACACAACTTTCTTGCATTCAACATCAGGGAACAAAAGCTCAAATCACATATCACATACATGTACTAGAAAAGATGCTGGGGCAAAGCAAATTATTGCAAAATAAATTAATCAATGTATAAATTTTAGACAGGCTGAAACAACTCTTTGCACTAGCAAAAAAAAATAAAAGGTCAATAAAACTCACAAGGAAGGCAATAGTCATATTGTTTGACGCGCTCGATTTTCAGATGTTTTAAAGCAGATCTGCATGAGAATATCCCATTTTTATAATGATAATTTAAAAATGTAATATGGTTTTAGAAGATCAAAACATCTACTGTAGAGAAGTAAGAAAAAAAGTTTGCTTCCTCCAGCAAAATTATAATATAAAAAAAAAAGAAAAGGAAAAATATCAAACATAGATACATGAGATATTTGGTGTCCCATTGTGACAAGAATCACAAAGATCTAAATTTTTCTAATGCCAAGCAAACAACCCTTGCTTCCTCGTGCAACATTATACCATAACTTCTTAAATCATATATACATTAAGTTCCTAGAAGAAAAATGTTGAATATAATGCAAGACAGGCTACAGCTACATAAATATAAAAGAAAATAACCAATATGAAAAAAAAAATCAAAGAATTGTTTAACTACACAAGCCCGTAATATATCCACATCCAATCAGGCATAGAACTGAAAAGCATAAATTCACACGAACACTTTAAATAGCTTTCCTAACTGATAAGCCACAAATAGCTGCATTCCATTTGACTGATAATGGACCTAAGGTTTCAGAATCCCATTATAAAGACATCGATATCAAAGGAAGAAAATAAAAACACATGATCTAGCATTAAGGCTGGAACTCGGGCCAGGACTTCGGGCCGACCCGAAATTGGGTCGGGCTTCGAGCCAGATTTTAAGCAAATCGGGCCAGGCTTCGGACTTTAAAATAGAGCCCATTTCAATTTTCGGGCCGGGCTCGGGCACCCCTTTAGCCCGGCCCGAAAATAAGCCCGATCCAATTTGGACCCCTCGCTATTTCTTTCTCCGGTCTCCCATCTCCCTCTCTCTCCGTTCTCTCTCAATCTCTCTCTCTTTCTCAGTCTCTCTCGTTTCCATCTCCCTCTCCCGGTTAGCCCCCGACGTCCGACGGCCCCAGTCAACCCCCGACAGTCGACACCCCCGATCAGCCCCCGACGGTCGATGCTTCCTCGCACCCAACGGCCGACGCGGCGATGCTCCCTCTTCGTTTCCAAGCCACCCCATCAAATGGCCCCGAAGCTCGCCCTCGCCCCCAACGCCGCCGCGGCCCCCTGTGTGACCCCGCAGACCCTCTTTGGCTCCGAGCTGCCTCCTCTGGCCTTGTCGCCCGCACCCGACAACTCGCCCCCATGTGACCCCGTGGCCCATCTCCGGCTCTGATCTGCCTCCCCCAGCCCCGGCGCCCCACCCGATGCTCACTGCCCCCGACGCGACCTCGCGGCCCCCCTCCCCGGCTCCAATCTGCCTCCTCCGACCCCAGGGCCCGCACCCGACAACCCCGCCCCCCATGCAACCCCGTGACCCGTCTCTGGCGCCGATTTGCCTCCCCGACCCTGATGCCCCACCCGACGCCCACTGTCCCCAACGCAACCTCGTAGCTCTCCCTCCCCGACTCCGATCTACCTTCTCCAGCCAGTCGGGCAGTCGCCAGTCGGTGAACTTTTTTTTTTTTTTTTGATGGGCTTGCATTCAAGTCGGCCCGACAGTTGGTGAACTTTTTTATTGATGGGCTTGCATTCGGGCCGGGCTCAGGCCTGAGGTTTATTTTTAAACCTCAGGCCTGAGCCCGGCCCAAAGCCCGAAATTTTTTTTAAGACTCAAGCTTATTAGAAGATAATGTAAATTTTTCAACAAGTGGCTTGAATTTTTCAACATCCTTTTTCAAATCATTATTCTCAGTAATTAAAGCTTTATTCTTGTCAATACCTGCATTATTTTCAGTTTCCAAACTTTAAACTTTTCAGAAAAGGTGTGTAAGTTTTTTTGCACCCCTCTAGCCCGGTCCGGCCCGGCCCACTTCTAGCCCTATCTGGCATGCTTAAAAGGACTGTTGTCCAATGCAATGGTTGAATCATACAAGCAAGTACTTGTAATAAATAATAGTACATCTATGATAAACAGGTACAAGTGGAAGAAAGGTAACATCTTAATGGAATAGCTAACAGGAAAATAATGCGAATGAATGAAAGAAAAGGCCAGAAAAACTGGTCAAGAATGTGCAACCGAGAGTATAAACTTCTTCAGTTTGGTATGTAATAGGAAAGAGAAAACTATACAAGGGTAAAAATTCAATCAATAAGAAAAAAGAAACGTTTACAAATATGTAATGACAACCTGAACTGCAGCAAAGCACCATTAAATGAACAGCAAAAATATATAAAAGATGCCACATAAGCTCTGCATGCTTATAGATTTCTTGGTTGTATGCCCAAGTTTACTTCTGATGCAGCAAAATAGAAGTTTAGATTTTTTTAGAACTTTAATTAAATTGGTTTGAAATACTTTTAAGTAAAAAAGTTAATATTCAAGTTGATAGGCAACAACTTCTGACATATATAATTTATCATACAGTTAGCATATAAGAGCAATATTCCCTTATATAATCCTGAAATAACCACTATTGTTTGTATATGCATCACCAAACAAGGTACCAAATCAAGTCCAAGGGGGTGTGAGTGCATTTAAATGCATGCATCCAATTGTTTGACATAGAATAAGAAGCAATAGCAACACATTTGTACTAAAAAAATAGTAATATGGTCTTGTATATCAATAAACCCATATGCCACTACAAATGAAGCATGTATATTTAACTAAAAAATTATCCATAGGGCACTACAAAAACTATACAGATGTTAGCTGCTAAACTCTTTAAACTATCAATATGTTGGATATTAATTGCCTGAAATGAACCTAGGCGCCCAGAACCAAGGAGGTTGGCAAAAGCACCAATGACTACTGCTTTATGACTACTGCTTTGCTATTTGGCATTCATCACTTGAAGAAACATAAATATTAAATGATTATAGAAAACAAAAAATAATCTACATGGGATAGAAACATGGGATAAAATGCATTTAATTATAGCATGAAAGGAAAATCCTGCTCAACAAAAGCCATATAAAAATGAAAACCTTAAAATACACATAGTTGTACCTTCTCTGGGTGCAGGCCATGGTAAATATTTGAGTCTTCAATCTATCAACCTGACTGTGTCTGTGGAAGAAGAGAGAACCTAAATTAAGCAACACAACCACCTTCCATAGATAATTTTGTATAATCATATTCGAAGTTTCAAGATCGTAAATACGAAGCATGAATAGAAGGTACCGGTCTTCTAGGGGAATGTATGGAACCCATGCCATTTTCATTGCCTTCATTGGTATTATTTCTTCTGTCTCCCTTTGAACAGATTTTATACCAATCTTATCTGATGGTGGAATAGGAGAAGCCACCTGCTAGACATTAACTTAATGAGAAAGAATAAACAAATTGATCGACAATCATAATTGCAGCATTCATATGAAGTTATGAACAAACAATCCTTAAAATGTTTTGATGTGATATACTGAAATTTGTTTGAAACATAAAATAGCAGCTCTGTACCAGCACACACTGAAAAAAAATGCATCAAATATTATTTATTAGAGACGGATAACAAGAGATGTCACATTCTGCAATAACTTGAAGCACATATGATGCCATATTGGATGTTCAGAAAGGGCAGAGATAAAGTCCATAAATTAGGCAACACTGAAATTGTACTAGTCCACGATTCTCACATCCATTCATTCATAAGTATACAAATACCATATAACTAGAAAAATTAAAGAAATTATTGTGGATGCACACCTTATTCAATATATTGGTCCCTAAAACAGATATTTTTATTCAAATAATACTAATGTGGGGGCTACATCTGCATGGTGATGTCTCCACAAAGCCACCTTAACAAAACGTGTCTTACAAATCCTCATCAATTATCTTCAGCTGCTTGTGACCCCTGCTCTCTTTCTCTCTCTCATGATAAAACCATCCTTTGAAAACCAAATCAACTCATACATGACTATGTGAGCTAGCCTTCTTTATCTCTTCCTTGACATGACAACTGTCACACCAAGCACTTCCCAGGCTCCTCTGTGTCAAGCAGTTGTTTTGCAGACCCGTGCCATAACTACATTACTTTAGAGCAGGCTCCAGACTTGATATGTTCAGATAAGCATGTTTTGAAACAAATTGCACCGAGAAAATATTAATGAGTAGAAGCCGCATCTTGACACATTTGATATGTTGTGGTCCTATATGAAGATTGAGCACTTGATGACTGCAACATGCGTTACTTACATCACTTACAATTGTATTTGACATGAACCAAAAAATCTGCACAGCCCACAAAGAACACATGTATGTTTCACATGTAACTTCTCTCACCTCCCTATAAATTAGTTAAATGGATCATCATGATTCAGATTCATATATTTAGCCATGTGCTTCACTGGCAACAGAATACACCACAGTCTAACCAAAAGAAAAAGTCCAAAAATTGAGTCCATGTGTAAGAAAATAGAATATGAATTTACTTACAGCTACCACAATGGGGATAAGTACAATTTTTTGTTCATTCTTTACATCCAACAGCTGAGCTGCAAGAGGGGAAAATGTTCAAATAAATTATATCAATATAGACAGTGATCTTGAATAAGCTTGACAACCAATTAAGCATAAATTTGCTAAATATGATATGCACTATGCCGAAAACTCCAAAAAAAATAAAAATAAAAAAATGAAAAAAGGGAAGGATGCACAACAGAGGAGTTTTTGCATCCAAATGCAAGCTCAAAATCTTCATGATCATGAGCAAAAATAAAATGCAGAGCGCATGTTCCAAGTCCACATGTAAAATGCAGAGGGGTAAGTTTATACCCAGCCATGGTTGAAGATTATATTATGCAACTAACATAAATTCAAAGGCTACGGTAACATATTGATAACAATGTAGCACCCCATCACTACTAATTTTACGAAGCATAAAGTTGAATAGAGTGAATGTAAAGGACATGCTAGACAAACAACTTACCTTCAGTGCATCCAAACAGGTAGACATTCTTTCCATAAAGCTCTCCCCCCTCCTCAAAAGCTTTCTGTTCATCACAAAATAGAATTAAGAACATTTTGAACCGAAAAACTCCAAAACTAAAAAAAGGAAGTACCTTAAACATACCTCCAAATTTGAAAAATTCCAGTTGATCTCTTGAATTTTGTCCATGTTTTCCCACTGTCATCAATAAACGCACCAAGGTTCACAACAACTCAGGATAACAAAAGAGAACAAATATTATCAAGCATGAAACCTGGCGCCTATTCATACAGCAGCTTCCATAAGTTGTCTTAAGACATAATAATAAAAGTTTGATCCTGAAAGAGACCTCGGTTCCAACAGGAAAGGCCGCTTGCCATAGATCCTCCTGCGTAACAATAATAACTATTTAGCCCAAGAAAGCCCAACAAAAGTAAGCATAACATGCTGAAACAATTTACGAAAAATACATGAAAAAACACCATCTAGAGAAAAATTTAAGTCATAAGACAAAAATAAGAAATTTAGCATCAAAGTAGAAGAATCCAAGAAATGGATGTTGAAATAAAGTGCGTGGCTTCAGCGATGATGCAGTTGCTAACACACACATCCCACAACAGAAATGCAATTTGAACAAAACCCAACAGAAGAACGCCCGCACCCACATGAACGAATCCCAAACAATCCAAACCACCAAGCCAACCAACACCAAATACGACAAATTTCCAGTGATCACCCCCTTAAGAACACCACAAATCCCCAAAAGCGGCAGGAAAACAATAAACAGAATACAGAGAAAAAATAGGCCTCCAGAAGGACCCTTACCAGATTCCTCTTCTCCGGGAAGAACTCAGGTTCCGTCTTGGGGGCCTTGATCCGATTCCCCCTGGTGGTGCCCTTGGACTCCTTGGGGAGCTCGTTCGACGACTTGCCGCTGCCACCCCCTACCTCCCCCTTCGTCTCCGCCGCAGCCGCCGCCGCCTTCCTCTTGCTTCCCCTCGGCGACCCCTTCGGCCTTCTCATCCCGATCAAAAGAAACAGGACTCGGATTAGGTTTAGGGTTTGGAGAGAGAAGCAAGAGAGGGATCGAGAGAGAGACACGAGGTAGAGTGAGGCGGGGGGAGACGGAGATCGGTGCGTAGAGAGAACGCGGTCGCAATCCGAATTTGAAGAGGGGAGAGAATCTAGAGGCTATTTATAGTGTCCAATCGATAGGACAAACGGGCGTGAGGGAGGGTTTGGGGATCGGATTGCTTGGAAGCACAGCCGTCCGATCTTGTGATTTTGGTCGTCAAATCCGTTCAGGCGAAGGGAAGGGCCACGAGGTCGACCCGCCACGTGGCTCTTTCGGGAAATTTGAACAGTGGGCCGGCACGCCGATAAGTCCAGGTGGGGGGAATCGACGAGATCTTAAACTTTCTGCGGACCGCGATCCGGTTGAACGGAATGGACCGGTCGATGCGTTCCGGTTTTTTTCTGGCAAATGGGCCTAATGCGACGAACTAGCCAAGGGCCATGATAATGGATATCCTCCATAAATCAAATCTTGGTTACATATAGGTGGCTGTTGCCTAAAATGCAAGCCTGTGTACATTAAACTCAGCGTTTTTAGGAAATCTATTTAGCTTATCCGTTATAAATGCATAATTGCAGGTTATGTTGGTCTCTAGATGAGCAAGTTGGAACGTATGAAAAAATAATTTCGGTGACCAAACATAAAAAAGAAGATTTTTTTATTGCCATTACAATGTCGAGTGTAATTATCTTTTCTAATCTTGGCTATTAAACTTGTGCCTTTTTATAATACGTTGGTCCACTAAATTACACTTATATTGGGCGTATTAAATTTGATATTTCACTTGCTATCCCTTTTAGAATACTCTGCATCATCGGGTTTGTGAAATTACCTCTTCATCATCGTTACATGCCATGGATATTTGATATTGTGATGGCTCACATATATAACATATTTTCAATAAATATAGCTTTTGCTAAGAAAATGGCGATTCATGATCAATTTTTAATTCCTATTCTTTTATGCAAAAATCTCAAAAACTAGATCATGGTTACAAGTAATGTGACTACATTTGAGTAATACTCTAGCTTTGGACCTTAACCTCCTATAGGAACAAGTTTTTAGTTGAGAGATACCAACTTAGCTAACAATTGGTAATAAAGTATAGAATGTGACCTGTTGCTGCAACTTCTCCCGAACCGGGTTCGGTCGACTTGGCTGGAGCGCTCCTCTCCCGATTCCTGCAAAAAACCTTCAAGGGCCGGTGATGTTCCAGCGGGGACACTCCGATGCTTAAGTTAGCGGGAATTTGAGGGCAACAGAATGGAGGAATCAATAGAAATGAGCTGGTGAAACAGAGAGAGAGTCCTTACCATCCAGAGTCCCCCGATTTACCTTATATAGGTACGGAACGTTACTAGAATCTATTAGGGACTAGACACGGAATGATCGATCTGCTCCTAGAAGAATCCGGGAGTGGCCACGTGGTGCTAGGATGAGGCAGCATCGTGGAGCTAGTGGAGTAGTGGCACGGATGCGTCAGGGTTCTGTTGCAACAGAATTCTGGTACCAGCTAGAGGAGGCTTTTGGAGTCCCCCAAAGTTATCTTTGGATCAATACAAGCCCTTCTGAAGTGGGTCGATCGGACCTCAACAGAAATGGGTCGGTCAGATCTCGACAGGAATGGATCGATCGGACCTCAGCAGGAACAGGTCATTCGGATCTCCGCAGGAATGGGTCGGTCGGATCTCAACAGGAGTGGGTCATCGGATCTCAGCAAGAGTGGGTCGGTCGGACCTCGGCAGGAATGGGTCGGTCGGACCTCGGCAGGAATGGGTCGATCGGACCTCGACAGGAATGGGTCGATCGAATCTCAACAGGAGTGGGTTGATCGGATCTCAGCAGGAGTGGGTTGCTCAGACCTCAGCTCCGGTCCGGTTCGAAGGTGAGCCGATTGGGTATAACAATTGCCCCTTGCTCTTGGCCTTCGAGAGGACCTACGGCTTCGAAGGACGAGAGCATCATTTGGTTTTTAATGCGTCTGTCCTTGGGATGATCGCGGATCTGATCAGGTGTACTGTGACCGGTCGTTTCCCACTCCGAAGTCCCGTGACCATGACAGGTGTCAACGCCATGTTGAAAGCGGGAGGGAGAAAGTTAATGTAGATGGGGTGCAATGATGAGTGGCCATCCTAGCCCACTAGGTCATCGGGCTACATATGTGACTCAGGTGACATGGCGGGATCCAGACGGTTGGCGCCGCATCCGAGGCGGGTAATCCATCGCTAGTCTGGCGATCATGCAGATCGTGGCCTAAACGTGCTTCGTCGCGTCTCATCGGCTTCTCCGTTGGATTGGAAAGTCGCACCGTCTGACGGCTGATTGCGGTGCTCGGGAGACACTATGGGGTGGCCCCTCAGTGGCTATAAAAGGAGGGGGCAAAGGCCTAAGGGAAGTCTTATGCTGCATCTTGCCTGGGGAGAGAGAACGTCCCCTTCCCCCGCTTTCGCCTTCTTAGGAATCCCCAACCTTCAGGTTATTTTCCTCGGCCTTTCTCTTTCACCTCCATTAAAATGGCCTCCAGTAGTCGTAGCTCCGTCCCTAGGGATAGGGAACCAGGCCCTAATAGTATCCCATCCGAGATGACCCAGGAGAGGGTAGAGGGATTTAGGGTAAGATATAACATACCCTCCACCATGCATTTGCCCATCCCAAACCGGGAAGGAAGAGTGATTGGTCCACTAAATTCGAGAGCCCCCGGTGTACGAGGACCATTTCAAAGCCGGCCTCTGATTTCTCCTCCATGACTTCGTTGTCCGAATCTTCAATACTTATAGGGTGTTCCCGATGCAGCTGACCCCGAATAGTATTCGGGCGATCAGTTGCTTCATGGTCCTCTGTAAGAGGGCCGAAGCTGAGACAAGGGCATCCCTTTTCGCAAATTTCTTTCTCTTAAAGAGGGATTTCCAAAGTCAGGAATGGTTGATGTTCAGTCCCTGCCCTGGTCGGAGGATTTTAGAGGGTCTTCCATCGGCCATTCACGGGTGGAAGTCCCGATTCTTTTACATAGATAGCCTACAGCCCTGGGGCTTCGAGCCGATGTGGAGGGAGCCGAGGCCGAATGCCGTAGATGAAAGAAAGGTGCTGAGGGCCGATGAGGCTGACTTTAATAAAATGGAGGGGGTCGGTCCGATATTTGTAATTGATTTGCTTTGGGAGGATAGCCTCCACCTAGCCGGGATCAGCAGCCTCCCAAACCTATGTAGGATAGAGGGCAATGTCCTAGGTTCTTCATACACTTCATCGGCCTCATTTCTCCGCTGCTGATTCTGACTCTGTCCTATGACAGGAGGGAAAATGAAGCCGGATCGAGCGATGATCATGGCATGGGCAGCCAAGAAGAGGGGCATCCGGGTCGCGGAGCCAATGATCGAAAGGCAAAAGAAGTAGTGGACAGAGGAGCCGGTTGCTACCATCATGTCGGTGGACTCCGACGACCACATACCTCTGTCAGGGCGTTAGGTGACGAGGGCGCTTGAACATTCATCATCAATCGGGCAGTCGGCCCCCCGGCCAGGGGAGGAGCCATCGGGGGTGACCGATGCGGAGACGGCCCCAACTTCGTCGCTCATTGAGCTGGTAGAAGGAGTTCTCCCAATGACCGGAGGAAAAAGGGGAGCCAAAGAAGGAGAAGCCGACAAGGAGGGAGCCGACAGAATTGGTTGTGAGGTGCACCAGCTCTGGCACGCCCTACACAACCCCGAGTAGGCCAAAGACCTGCTCAAAAGGGCCATCACAGACGTCGACTGGGATGAGTCGAGTCGGCAAACTCTGAACGACAGCGCAAGGAGCGCCTACCGCAATCTGATGGGGGTAAGTCACCTGCTTCCAAGTCTTTGTCTTTTCCTTCATCTCCTGTGCATGACAAGTGTTGTCCTGTCATTTGCAGCTCCTCTACGACATCTCGCTAATGGATGACGGCCTCGATGAGATGCTCTTCGTGAGGGAGTTCTCAGTCAAGAGGGCCAAAGGGACGGAGGCAGCCAGAGCTACGATGGAGGTAGCCAAAGCTACGACGATGGCGGCATGAAAGATCGCTGAAGGAGAGTTGTCTACCTGTCGGGTCGAGGCAGAGGTACATAAAAAGTAGGTGGAAGACCTACAGGCCCGGCTGGCTGATCGGGAGGCCAGTCTGAAGAGGAAGAAGAAGAAGCTAAGTTCCCTTGCCCGTCGGCTTGAGAAGGAGGCGCGGGTAGCCAAGAATGAGAAAAACTGGAGGGACCAGTAGTTTGTGGTGGGGAAGTACATGACCCTGCTAAAGAAATCTGAAGAGCATATGGCACAAGTGGCCGACGACATCGTGAAAAAGTACAAAGCTTCCATCAGCTTTAAGGAAAAAATAGATGAGGCTGGAGCAATCAACTTCGACTATGACTATGAGGAATGCCTATCGAAGGTCGGCGATGCATTCCTAGAGCTGGACCTTTCCTTCCTGCAGCTGCCAAGGTAAGTGGAAGAGGAGGGAGCAGAAAAGGGAGCAGGTCCGATCGACGACGGGACCGATGCGCAGACCATGGCCGATGGAGGGGGGATAAAGGGCCCCTCGAAGTCCAGAGCTGACGTCCAGGTCATAGTCGATGCAGGACCAGTAGATGTCCAGATCGGAGCTTCGGGTGCAGCTCAGGAGGTCGAAGCCGAAGTCCTGCTTGTACACCCATAGGGTCAAACTTAGGTTGTTTGTAAAAGTCTGCCCTGTCCTTTTGTAAAGAATTTTGTTTAAGTAATGAAAAATACTTTCTTTTGATATGTCTTTGTTGTTCAATCTTCTAAATGCGCGCCGGTCGGATTGATCCCAACCTCCCTCTCTCTAAAAATATTCTTAGTGTTGTGCAGTTGGCTTAATCTGAATGCTAGTCCTCCAAAATAAACATTAAACAGTTGCCTAGTCCGATCCCAAGTTCTTAGAAATATTTCTAAGTATGGAAGGGTCAGTCTAGTTTGAATTCCTTTTTCTTTTTGAAATATTTCCAAAGAAACCTTGAGTTTAGTCATTCATAAGGTAATCTCCCGAATGCTTCGGGATTCCAAGTAGCATTTTTCGAGCAGGGTCGGATCTTCGAGTGGGTTGTTTTAGGGCCTCTGCCGACCGAGGTCGGACTTTCGAAAGTAGGCTGTCCTAGAGCCTCTGTCGACCGGAGTCGGACTTTCGAAAGTGAGCTACCCTAGAGCCTTTACCGACCGGAGTCGGACTTTCGGAAGTGGGCTGCCCTAGAGCCTCTGCCGACCAGAGTCGGACTTTCGGAAGTGGGCTGCCCTAGAGCCTCTGCTAACCGGAGTCAGACTTTCGGAAGTAGGCTGTCCTAGAGCCTCTACCGACCAGAGTCAGACTTTCGAAAGTGGGCTGCCCTAGAGTCTCTGCCGATCAGAGTCGGACTTTCGAAAGTGGGCTACCTTAGAGCCTCTGCCTATCGGAGTTGGACTTTCAGAAGTGGGCTGCCCTAGAGCCTCTATCAACCGGAGTCGGACTTTCGAAAGTAGGTTTATAGGAGAAGTTGTGGCCTTTATTGATAGTATTTGCGAAGGTTGTCTACATTCCACGGACGCGCCACTTATCGTCCGTCCAAATGCTCGAGTCGGTAAGTTCTGGCTCAAATTACTTCAACAACTCGATAAGGTCCTTCCCAATTTGGGGAGAGCTTCCCTTGCTCGGTTGGTTTTGAGATTTCTGACCTCTACAAAATTAGGTCTCCCACTTGGAAGGCTCGAGCCTTAACTCGAGAGTTATAGTACTTGGCCATCTTCTGACAATACATCACCATCTTCAAACTCGCCTGGAGTCTAGTCTCTTCAAGTAAGTCTAGGTTAGCCCTTCTTTGTTCTGAGTTAGCCGGCTCGGCGAAACGATCGATTCGAAGGGATTGCTGAGAGATTTCCACGGGTATGACTGCTTCGCTCCCGTAGGTTAGATTGAAAGGAGTCTCCCCAGTCATCGTTCGGGAGGTCGTCCGATAGGCCCAGAGCACTGAGTGAAGCTCTTCTGCTCAAAGTTCCTTGGCATCGTTCAGTCGGGTCTTCAATCCATGTAGGATCGTCCTATTAGTGATTTCGGCTTCTTCGTTGGATTGTGGATGACCGACTGATGTTAGCCGGTGGGAAATGTGATACTGCTGACAAAATTTTCAAAACTTGGGATTGTCGAACTGCTTGCCATTGTTCGTGATGATCGCCTGTGGTATGCTGAACTGGAAGATGATGTAATTCCGGACAAAATTCTCCACTTTGGTTTCTGTGATCTAGGCCAACGGCTCAGCTTCTACCCATTTGGTGAAGTAATCGATGGCTACGATCAGAAACTTTCGCTGGCTGGATGCCGGGGGGAATGCATGGCTCTAGGATGTCCATCTCCCATTACGCGAATAGCCAAGGGGCGGTGAGCGGGATTAGCTGACTAGCCGGCCTCCTTTGAATGTTGGAGTATCTTTGATATGCGTCACACTTTCTGACAAAGTCCGACGCGTTCTCTAGATGGTCGGCCAGTAATATCCATGTCGGATGATTTTGTAAGCCAGAAATCTTCCTCCTAAGTGGTCACTGTAGATGCCTTCGTGCACTTCTCTGAGTGCGTAGTCGGCGTTAGTCAGCCCTAAGAACTTTAGCAATGGTTGTGAGAACGACCTTTTATAAAGAGTGTCATTAAGGATGACGTACTTTGAGGCCGTCCAGCATATACGCTTGGCTTCGGTCGTATCTTCCGGTAGGACCCCTTTGACAAGAAATGCAAGAATAGGGTCCATCCAAGAGGCTTCTTGCTCCACTTGGTGGACTTCTATCATCCCTTCGGCGATGCTTGGACGCTGTAGATACTCCATGAAGGTCCGGTCGGAGGTGTTGGTAACGGCCGTAGCCAGCCGTGACAAAACGTCCGCTCGGGAGTTTTGCAATCGAGGTATATGAAAAATTTTGAAAAACTTAAGCCGAGTCACGAGGTTTTGTACCTTGCTCAAGTACTTGGCTATGGTCAGATCTCTCGTCTCGAATTCACCCTTCACCTAGTTCACCACCAGTTGGGAGTAGGAGAAGGCCCTGATCGAATCGATGCTCAGCTCATTGGCTATTCTCAGTCCTGCAAGGAGGGCTTCATATTCTGCTTAGTTATTTGATACCTGAAATGCAAAGTGCAAAGCATACCCCAAGCTCTGTCTGTCGGGGTCAGCTACGATTAGGCCCATCCCGCAACCTACAAGGTTGGACGCTCCGTCCACATGGAGGGTCCAGGCGGGCTCTACTTCTTCAATATTGCCATCCCTAGGTGCGTCGACTGTTTGTGAGGGTGCCTCCTGTCTCTAGGTACATTATGCTATAAAGTCAGCGATTATCTGAGCTTTCATGACCGATCGAGATTGGAAAGAGATGTCGAATTCACCAAGCTTGACGGCCCACTTGGCAAGCCGACCGGATGTGTTTGGGCTCCTGAGAATTGTTTTGAGAGGTTGATCGGACATAATGATAACCATATGCGCTTGGAAGTAAGGCCGCAATCGCTTGGTTGCTATGACAAAGGAGTAAACAAGTTTCTGCATCTTGGGGTATCTTGATTTGACATCGTGAAGAACTTTACTAATATAGTAGATAAGCCTTTGCTGATTGCTTTCCTCGACCCGGATGAGGATGGAGCTCACTGCCTCGTCGGACGCCGAAAGATACAAATATAGGGGCTCTCCCTCCATAGGCTTTGCAAGCAAGGGAGTGGTCTTCAAGTATTCTTTTAATTCTTCAAAGGCCGACCGACACTCGTTTGACCACTAAAAGTGATCCAACTGCCATAAAGTCTTAAAGAAAGGAAGGCACTTCTCAACCGATCGGAAGATGAAGCGGCTGAGAGAGGCTATTCGGCCTGTAAGTTCTTGCACTTGCTTCTTGTTGGTCGGATGCCCAATGTTGATGACGGCTTTGATCTTGTCAGGGTTGACCTCAATTTCTCTCTGTGTGACCAGAAAGTCAAGGAATTTTTTGGAGGTTACCCCAAAAGTGCACTTGGTCGGATTCAGCTTCATCCGATGATGCCTCAAGGCATCAAAGGATTCCTATAAGTCTCTAATGTGGTCGGCTTTGTGGAGGCTTTTGACTATCATATCATTAACATACGCCTCCATATTTCTTCCAAGTTGCCCCTCGAAGACTCGGTTGATTAATCTTTGAAAAGTTGCACTGGCATTCTTTAGGCTGAAGGGCATCATCTTATAGCAGTACAATCTTTTATCGGTGATAAAGGCTGTCTTCTCTTCATCGTTTGGGTGCATCCTGATTTGGTTATAGCCGGAGAAGGCATCCATGAAGCTCAAAAGATGATGATCGGCCATGGCGTCCACCAGTTGGTCAATCTTTGGCAAGAGGAAGTTGCCCTTTGGACAAGTCTTGTTGAGGTCGGTGCAGTTCATGCATATCCTCCATTTTTCATTAGCTTTCCTCGCCATTACGACATTCGCCAGCCAGTCGGGATAGTGGGCCTCTCTGATGAAGCCAGCATCAGAAAGCTTCTTGACCTCTTCGTCAATCACCTTCTGTCTTTCAGGGACGAAGCTCCTCTTCTTTTGCCTAACGAGCTTATAAGATGGATCCACCTTGAGCTGGTGGGTTATGACCTCCGACGGAATGCCTGGCATGTCCAACGTCGACCAAGGAAAGACGTCGACATTCTCCCATAAGAAGCTGACCAACTCTAACTTAGCTTCTTCGCTGAGTGTACCCCCAATTTGTAGGACCTTGGTGGGATCATCTTCCCGAAGAGGTACGAACAAGATCTTCTCGATCGGTTGTGCACAAGAGTCGGCTTCGATCTTGGGGTCAAGCTGTTCCAAAATGGAACGGTCTTCAGATTGCCTATCATGGATGGTCAGACATTGCCTGGCCATCCTGATGTCTCCCCTCATTACTCCAACCCCATTCCGGGTCGAAAATTTTGCCAGCATGTGGTAAGTAGATATAATGGCCCGAAACTTGTTGAGGGCCAGTCGGCCCAGTATGGCGTTGTAAGCCAAGGTCGTATGTATGACCACAAAGTTAATGGAAAGAGTCTTCTAATAAGGCTCCGTCCCGATTGTCACAGGCAAGGTTATCTCTCCTTCTATTCCAACGGTGTTTCTCCCGAAGCCTGTCAATGGCATAGGTGATTTTTGTAGCCTTGCTCTAAATAGGTTCATTCAGACAAAAGCATCATATAACATACTTCTGTGGAGCTTTCATTATCAATAAGGATCCTCTTTATGTCATAATTGGCAATCACTACCGACACAACTACAGGATCATTCCCAAAGATGTGGGATTCTAAGAGGTCTTCATCGGAGAAGCTGATTACATTAGAACCTCTAAGCCTTTTCACAATATCTTGGTCTTCCTCGTACCTCCAATCGGATCGACGGTGGAGCATGCCAACATTCCCGCCGGTCGGACGCTGGTTGGGTAGATCTACCTCCTCCGGGGGGTCTCTGGCAGTCGAGATTTTAGCCCGATTCCTCTGGGGTCGGACATACTTGTGCAAGTACTCCCTTCTGATGAGATCTTCGATTGTGTCTTTCAGCTGAAGGCAGTCTTTAGTATTGTGTCCGTGGTCCCGGTGGAACCGATAGTACTTGTCTCTGCTCCTGGATGCAGAGGGGCCCCTCATCGAATGAGGTCTTTGCAGAAAGGTCTCATTCTCAATTTTCATGAGGATTTTCTCCCTCGGAAGGGAGAGGGGAGTATAAGATTCGAACCTCCTAGGGAAGTCCTTCGGCTTTGGGCTGTGACGTTGGGCCGAATTGTTGCCATCGCTGGGAGGTCAGACTTCGGAAGCCTTATCGCTCCACTTCTTGGGAGCTGACCTCCCTTCAGCTTGGTATCGACTTGCCACTTGCTCTTCTGCCAGAGCATACTTCTGCACCTGGGCCACTAGCTCGGATAGCTCATCGGGAACTTCTTGTCCAGGAAGAATGTGAGCCTGGACGAGCGTAGCCCTCTCTTGAAGGCCGACATAGCTACATTTCATTGAGATCCGAGATCTCCATGGTCGATGAGTTGAATCGGGCCATATAGTCATGGAGTGTCTCTCCTTCTTTTTGCAGCACGAGGAAGAGGCAGTCGGTGTTCCTCAGCATTCGATTGCAAGTCCTGACATGGAAGAGAAAGAGTTTTTCAAGCTAGGAGAAGGAATGGATTGTACCTGGTTGGATGGCGAAGAACCACATCCGAGCCACCTTCTTGAACGTTGCAGGAAAGGCAATGCAGTAGAGGGCGTCAGAGGCGCCCTGCACCATCTTGTGGGCATTGTAGGTGCCTAGATGGTCTAGTGGGTCGGTGATGCCATCGTAGGCATCCACCTGAGAAATTTTGAAGTGGCGGGGGATAGGCTCCCCCATGATTTCGTAGAAAAAGGCGGGTAGGAGTCATATACCTGTACCCCGTCGGCCTTTTGCCGATTGACCAGCACGGTCCTCCATGCGCTGGAGTTTGCTAGTGTAGTCTATCGGGACCTCGCTACAGTACTAATCGCCATTGGGGACCGAGTCAATGGAGGAGGGTGAGGCGGACCTCACTCTCTTCCTATCAACATGAGTCCTCTGGGACCTTCGGGGTTCCGGAGCAATGTAAGAATGGGGCTGAGGGACTTCACATTATCGGCTTCCCTCAGCAACAGGTCGATGACTGGTTTGGGACGTAGCCTGCAGCAGCCATCTGGCATTAGCAGCATCCTGGAGGTTCTGGACCGCGACAGCGAGGGTGTCGATGCAGTTTAGAAGGGTATGAAACTGCTGTTGTCCCAGAGTGACAGTGGGTTCGGCGGCGTCGTTCTCCCTAAGGGGGCCTTTTGACCTTAATGGGGAATGATCTCTTCTGGCGGAGGTGTTCTGGGCTCTTCCCTTTGCCATCGCTCTGCTCAATGGGTGGATTCATTCTTTTTAAGAAGGGAGCCCCTTCTTCTAGCGCCAATCTGTTGCTACAACTTCTTCCGAACCGGGTTCGGTCGACTTGGCTAGAGCACTCCTCTCCCGATTCCTGCAAAAAATTCCCAAGGGTTGGTGGTGTTCCGATGGGAACACTCCGATGCTTAAGTTAGCGGAAGTTTGAGGATAATAGAATGGAGGAATTAATGGAGATGAGCTGGTGAAACAGGGAGAGAGTCCTTACCGCCTAAAGTCCCCTGATTTACCTTATATAGGTACGGAACGTTACCAGAATCTATTAGGGGCTAGGCACGGAATGACCAATCTGCCCCTAGGAGAATCCGGGAGTGGCCACGTGGCGCTAGGATGAGGCAGCATCGTGGAGCTAGTGGAGTAGTGGCGCAGATGCATCAGGGTTATGTTGCAACAGAATTCTGGTACTAGTTGGAGGAGGCTTCTGGAGTCCCCCATGATTATCTTTAGATCAATACAAGCCCTTCTGAAGTGGGTTAATCGGACCTCAGCAGGAATGGGTTGGTCGGACCTCGACAGGAATGGGTCGATCGAACCTCAGCAGGAATAGGTCATTCGGACCTCCGCAGGAATGGGTCAGTCGGACCTCAGCAGGAGTGGGTGGCTTGGACCTCCGCAGGAATGGATCGATCGGACCTCGGCAGGAATGGATCGGTAGGACCTCGGCAGGAATGGATCGATCGGACCTCAGCAAGAGTGGGTCGCTCGGACCTCAACAGAAGTGGGTCGCTCGGACCTCTGCTCTGGTCCGGTACGAAGGTGAGCCGATTGGATATAACATGACCATATAAAAATGCAAAATTACAAATTTTTTAAGATGATAATTGATAAAAACTTTATATACTACTATTTATTGATGTTGTTCCATCTGTCTTTCAAAATATTTTTTTCTAAGGTAAAATGGAGTAAATAAGATATTTTTTCTATAAAAATTGATTATATAAATTAAGACATAAGTACATAGAGAGTCCTAGAAAAGAAGGTACATAATTGGAGCGGGAGTGGATTCGGCAGTCTTCTAAAATATCTCGTAAGCATATTTTTTTTTATGAAAACTTTATGATAATTTCTTAAGAATTTAACTATATTGAGCTAAATATTTCTTTTTTAATACTATAATTTTTTTTAAAAAAGTCATAGAACTAACTCAATTTCTTCGGTGATAATCATGTTGACCAAAAGAGAACATGTGGTTAACGTTAATAATTTATCGATGCAATTATCCATACTCGTTGAATATTTTGCTTATTATCAGATAATAGATCATGGCTAACTATGGCAAGGTCCAATAGATATGGGCTTATAGACTGAGTGATTGATGTCATGCCAACTCTTAAAATTTAATTCAATATATACAATACCCAGCCCATAAAAAGTTGGGCCGGACCACTCAACCATCCTAGATAGGATAATCAATCCAAAACTAGTCGCAAAAGGGAGAATGCATATATTTAGCACGTGCTGAGAAAGACACACATGCACTATACATGCGACGAGGGAAATAAACCCCCGATTGGAGTCTCGTTCTTTCCGACTTCAGCAAAAGAAAATCTGATTTTTTTGATACTTTTATGATTCGAAGTTCTAATCTTGACATTATTGCCGTGGGGGTGCCGTCTGTTTGGTATTTTAGTTTCTCAAACAGAGTTTATGGTAGCATGGGCTGGAATGCAGTATGCTTGTTGTTGTCTTAGGACTGATCATTTGATCATTAAGGAGGACTTGCTACTGTCATTTCGTGGATCAAAGGGATGGTGAATTCGACTTCTGCGCATCCTTTAATTCTCGATATCATGCTCTGGTTGCACGGTTGTTCCTCGATTATAGTCAGGCACATTTTCAGGAAGATCAATATGGTTGCTGACTGGGTAGTCTCCTTCGTTGCTGCTCATCCTGGACAGGTGGTGTGGACTCAACTGGTGGACTCGTCTTTGGGGTTTTGAAATTGTATTTTTTCTGATTTTTTTTGGATGTATTCATATCAGATTTATTGGTTGAAGCATCCGTCTTATCAAAAACAGAAGAAAAAGAAGAAGAAGACCTGATGCCAAGATGGATTCCGATACATCCCTCTACTTTATTTAAAGTCGCACCCAACTTTCCTTCGATCTCCATCGGAAATCCTCATTTCTTCCTTTCAAATGTCGGCATTTTTCTGAGTCCCATTCTGAACTAGTTCCACTTCTATCACGGATTAGGCATCGCCAAAAGCCAAGAAAGAGTATATAATCTTTCAATTAACCCTACTCTATCTCTTCTTTAGCCTATGGAATATGGACTCGAGCTTGCTATTGCTGATTTTTTATTGAAATATAAGATGCTCTGTGATAGTTTTGGATCTTTTGTTTCAAGTTTTTATCGAAAACTCCTAAATTAAATAAACTCGCATCTGCAATTACATTGAGCCTTCCCTTACATCGTAAGTTGCCGCCAATATTGGTTGGCATTATACCATTTTATTTAGATCTTGTGTACATCTATGAAAGGGCTTCATTTTCCTCTTTGATCAAGCATTACTCAATCAACCATCGGTTATGTTACTCATCACTGCCAGCCATCAACACTGCATATACATGTCCCTGATATATTGCGATGTTGTTAAGATACAGTGATTATCAATTTAAACTCGACTTCTAATAAAATTAAAATTACATAGAAAGTAGTGAGTCGAGTCAAATTGATGGAGAAGACGATAATTTTAATGATTTGAAATCTTTAATTTTATAAAAAAAAGAAAAGATTTGAAGTCAAAAAAATAGAAATTAAAAGTAAGGAAAAATAACTTGGGACTATGATATCTTATTTAGATCTTAGCATTTATTTACAATAAAAATAAAAAATAAAACTTTAAAGTGCATAAAAATAAATTTTAATATTAAGATCTACTAACTGATCTTAGCATTTACTTACAATAAAAGTATAGAAAGAGAAATTTAAATTATATGAAAATAAGTTTTGCATTAATTAAAACCAGAATTCAATTACAATGAATTAAAAATAATAAATAAAAAATATAATAAATGGTTGAATTCGATTGGCAAGCCTTATCGAGAAGATGGTTGATGGACTTTCCCTCTTTCTTCGTACTCATTAAAGCATGCTGGGCTTCCTTCTCTTCTTTCTTTTTGAATATCATCTAAAGATTAATGTAGGCATAGAGATAGTAGGTGTTGGCGTGGAGTCCCTGGGTCGGCCGGTCGGAGCCGCTGCGTCGCAGGATCGCTTCCTGGTTCACCTGCAAAACAGGTCTCTTGCCAGAGTTGTTCCGGCGGAGGACACTTCAATGCCTAAGTCAGTGACGGATTCCAGCCATAGAATGGGGAAGGTGTCAAGAGTAGGAGAGAAAAAGGCTCTTGGAGACTGTAAGTGTATGTGAGCGTGAATGTTAGCGTATCTCTCGAACCATCCTTCTTACCCTTATTTAAAAGAGGGCCTCCGGCCTGCGACCCGCCCTTTTTCCGGTGATCATGGGGAGCCAATTTTTCCCATGATTGGCGATCGTGGATTATCTTGAGCGATTCCGGCCAAGATCGGAGGCATGGCAACAGGAGTTGTGCGCCATGATTGTAACCGTTAGTTACAGTTGCCTTTCTAGACCAGATTGTGGTCCAAGCTTCGGGTTTCCCCTTGCGTGGGCTGAAGACTTAGTATTTTTCCGGGGTCGGAGATCGTGTCTATGGTGGAGACCGAAGTACGTGCCTTCGGAAGTCGATGAGAAGTTTGGTCTTCGGTCAAGGCCGAAGACGTTATCCGAAGGACCGGCCTCCGGATGTTGTGGTCCGATGATAATGGGGAGCCAATTTCTTCCATGATTGACGATTGTGGGTTGTTATTGAGCAGTTCCGGCCATATCGGAGGCGTGGCAGCAGGAGTTGCGCGCCATGATCATGGCATGATGAGTGTCGATTGTAACCGTTGATTACAGTTGCCTTTCTGGACCAGATTGTGGTCCAAGCTTCGGGTTTCCCCTTGCATGGGCCGAAGACTTGGTATTTTCCTGGGGCCGGAGATCGTGTCTATGACAGGGACCGAAGTACGTGCCTTCGAAAGTCGATGAGAAGTTCGGTCTTCGGTCAAGGCCGAAGACGTTACCCGAAGGACCGGCCTCTGGATGTTGTGGTCCGGTATGAAGCCTTGGGTTGCATGCAGTTGGCCTGTTCCTTGCTTGGTCTGAAGTCCGTAGTCCGGAGAGAGAGGACTTCGACCAGTCGAACCAGAGTCCAATTTGTAGCTGAACCGGGATATCCCAATAGTTGCCCCCCTACTCTCAGTTTTCGAAGTGGAGATTTGAGAAGTGAGAGTATTAAGGCCTTATCGTTTTCCTCCTGGGAGACGGTGCAGTGGATGATTACGGGATCCCTGATAGGACTGTCCATCATGATCCGGGAATCAGATGGTGGACAGTTGTCACTCCTGGATTGGGGAGGAAGGAGAAAGTGGGTGGCCTTGGAGCCACCTTTTCTTTTCCCATTGCATGTTAGTTGAGGCAATCTTTTGGTTGAGATTTGGATGGTTGTGGTGGCTCTCCCCCGTCCGTTGGATGAAGGGTATACCTCATCCTGGCAGTTAGTTGCAGGTGGGTTACCTCCCAGGGTAACCTTGAGTCAATTTAACCCCGACGGGGCTTTAGAGACCCTTACTTTTCTTCTGGGGAAGGGCGAAGGTCTGGCCAAGGAAGCTTCTTCAACCTCGTCTCATCCTCCGCCCAAACTGTTCTTGACTACCAGTCAATTCCACAGGTAGAATCTTCTTTCTGCTCCCTTGCTTCATTCCTTTGTCATGGAAGGGACCGTAGAGAGTCAGGGGAAAAAGGTCGGGCCCTCGAGGGTTGGAGACATAGTAGGTCCGAAGTCGATTCTCAGCTCGGTTTCTCAGGGCAAGGCAGCCCTTCTTTGGGAACGCTACCGCATCCCTGAGGAGTTTTCCTTCATCTTTCCCGCATTCGAGGAGCGGGTGAACGAACCTCCCCCTGGGTGCCTAGCCGTATACGAAGATCATCTGAAAGCTGGTCTTCGATTTTTCCTGCACCCCTTCTTCGTCAAGATCTTCCGTTTGTACCAAGTGGTACAAGCACAATTGACCCCGAACAGCATCAGGAACATTTGTGGGTTCCTGGTTATGTGCAGCATTGCAAATGTAGAACCTAGGACCAATCTGTTCACAGCTCTTTTCGTCCTCAAAAGGGATTTCCGTAGCAACGGATGGTGGGTGATTGGCCCTAGATCAGGCCGTAGGGTCATCAAGGATATGCCCAGCGCCATCCATGAGTGGAAACCCGTTTTTGTATTTGTGTTGTCTCTTAATTCATGGAGCTTCGATATGGTGTGGAAGAAGCCTCGCCTGACCGCCAATGACGGGAAGAAGGTCTTGGCGGTCGATCAGTCGGACTATGACCTCCTGGTCAACTCCGAAGTTGCCTCCATTCGGGAACTATTGGAGAAGAGAAATCTCCATCGGGCGGGAATTAGCAGATTCCTCTCATTAGGTATAGCGATAGGAATTTCTGCTCTTCTTCCTTGGATTTATTGTAGCTCAATCAATTGAAGTGAAATCCTTTTCTTGCAGGTGGCGGGATGAAGCCCGATTTGAGCTGGCTCCGCCAGACTTCGGAGAAAAGGATTGCACAAGCCCCCCTGACCAGGTCTGCAGTCCGAAAGAGGGCTCGGAGGGATGGTCCCGAGGGGGACCAAAGCACCTCGTCTTCTCGGGGGACCTCAAGACGTAGCAGCCGCGGAAGGGGCTCCGTCAAGACCCCATCCAGTCGAGGCTCCACCGGTGGTTGTCTCCCCAATTCACGCAACGGGGAGCCCGCTCCAGGGAGTAGATATGTCACAGTTTTGCCCCCTGCTGCTAATAGAGGCAAAGCACGGCAAGTCGAAGGAGAGTTCGTCTGTGGGGCTTCCTCAGCCGGAGTCCGTTCGACGAACTCTTCGGAGCTTTCACCTACGGGGGGACTGTTGGTCCCGGCCGTAGCCAGGCAGGCGTTGAAGGGTATGCTTCTACCTCACGACGTGGCTGTTCTTCGAAACCGGAGCCTTCCCAGGGTGTCTGATTCTGCCTTCTCCGCCCTGCAACAGGTATAATCCTTTCTACTTCTCTTTGTCTTGAGAATTGTTCGATTCATGACCCCTCTCCTTTGATGCAGCTGGTCTACGACCTCACCTTCATGGAGGAGGGCCTGGGGAATGTAGACAGTCTCATCCTTAGCCTTAAAGAGGAGCTTCAGACTGCCAAGGCTGCTAAGGAAGTAGCTGAGGAGCTGAAGCAGTCCATGGAGGACCATCTTGCCCGGATGAATGATAAAGTTTGTGAACTGAAGGGCAAACTGAAAAGTGCTCATCTAACCATGACGGGGCAAGAGGCAGGGTGGAGGAGGAGCAGGAAAGAAGTCGAATCCCTGGAGCAGGCTGCCAAGGAGGATCAGGAGAAGATAGAAAGCCTGGCCAAGGCGGTGGAGGAGGCTTCCAGGAGGGCCGAAGAGGCGATCCTGGAATCCGAAGCTGCTAAAGGGGAGTCCACATCTTTGAAGAAGTGGGTGGATGACGCCATGGATGATTTCAAAACGTCTCCGCAATTCCAGGCGGAGAGCAATGAAGCAACTTTGTATGGCTACCAGCATGGCTTCAACGACGGACTCTCCAGGGTGAAGGAGGCCTTCCCCCGTCTTGACCTCTCCGGCATTCCCCCCTTTGATATAGCTGGAGAAGGAGAAAAGGAAGTGGAGGTGGCCAAAGCCATAGTAAAGGCCGAGGAGGCACCATGTCCGGAGGAGGAGGCCACTACCATAGTTGAAAATCCGGAGGTGACCCCAACTCCGATCCTGGTTCAGGAGGAGGCTCAGGCTGGAGGAGTCCAAGCTGAAGGTTCCCCGGTTCCGGCCCGGATTGACGAGGTCCTCTCAAAGCAAATTGATAGGTTGCTCCAGTCCTATGGTGTAGAGCCTTCTCCTGCTGATGTTGAGTGACTTAGGTCATTCTGGATGTATTTTCCTTCATTTTCCATTGTACTTATCAATGAATGATAGTTTTTCCAGACTCTGAAATGAATTCTTCCTTCTTTGGGTGTGCATTGTTATGCTTCATGTATAACTCGAAACGGTTTTACCATTCTTTTTTTTGCTTAGTCGAACAGTTGCATCCGAAGGCCGTTTAGTCGATAAGAACTGGTTTTACCATTCTCTTTCCTGTTTGGTTGAGCAATCATGGCCGAAGGCCATTCAGTCGATGAAGACAAACTTTGGAACGGACCAGAACTCCGTTGCTGAAGGCCGTCTCCTTCCTTCGGGTGTTAAGTTGGTCCGTTGGGGCGGACAAGAGTCATCTCCCCGCCAATCAGTGATTAGGGAGATTTGATTGCGATCCTTGTTGCCCATGTGGCACGTCGATATATGTATAGTCATGATTTCTTGCACCTTGTCAGCCGCCGGGTCTTATTTTTCTAAAATTAAACCATTAATGATGCCGTCGCACGATGAGGATTTCTCTGTATTCGAAGCGATGGCAGTTGTTGTCCTGGGGATGGCTCCCGAGAGACTTTCTGGTTCTCGAAGCATCGCCCGGACACGTGGCACTTTCTGATGCGGCTGGGAAGGACGTGGGGCACGCCTCCCCGCAGTCGATCATGGGTGCATGGTCTCTATAAATAGGACCTTGCCTTCTACTGTCAAGGGCCATCGTTTTTGTAGGCTCCTTTCCTCCATTAATAATGATCTTCAGCACTTCTGAGCTCCGTCGTGCGGCAAAGAGAAGGGCTATCGATCCGAAGAGGAAGCGAAGTCCGGAGTCTCTTGGGCCGAGGGAAGACGAAGAGGAGCCTCTCGTAGATCGTCTCGAGAAGAAGGTCCACCTGTTGGAGGCTCGGTTGAGGGAGGCTTGGGCCCAGGTCACGGTGGTGACTATGGTGGCGGAGGAAGCAAGGAGGGAGGCGGCAGACACCGTCTCGAACTTCAAGGCTTCTGCCATCTTCAAGGACGAACTCACCGGGGTGGCTCTGGATTCCTTCCACCTGGGGTTCCGGGAATGTTGGAGGAAGGCCTCCAAGTTTTATAACTTGAAGGGCCTGGACAACATTAAGCCCTCCGTTCCCTTTTCCGGGCATGAATTTGATTCCGACTCCGATGAGGGGTCGGATTCTGGTTCGGACGGGAATCCTAGGGGCCCTTCGTCGTCCCTCCAGATCTCTCCCCGCCGATATGGGAAAAACCTGGCGGGGGGTTATTGAAAATTTCCCACATCCTTCTGGTGCCATTTTCTCTCTCTTTTTTTTTTTTATATCTCTCTTTATGAGAGTTTCTTTTTCTTTTCTTGTTCTCTTTATATGAGAGTTTTTCCTTTCTCTTTTTTTTTTGTAAAAAAAAAAAATTGAAAGGAATGAAATATATTTTCTGTTATCTCTTTCCATGTACTTCTTGCAACATGTTGTATGACGCTTTGTCTGTAGTGTAGACTCCGCGGACCATCTTCGGTCTATACGAAAGAAGTGGGGTCAGTTGGACCGTTCTGAGAATGTTTGTCATCGATAGAAAGGATGACAGTGGTCCTTTTAGGCACGTATTCGGATTTACCGTAGGGTAGGGTGTTTACACCGTCCCTGTGCACTTTCTGTCATAATTAAGGTAGGCTGTTCAGGCCCGCCTCGGCACGTATTCGGATTCACCGTAGGGTAGGTTACGCAAACCATCCCTGCACCTTTGATCTTTTGGTTGCCCGGTTAGACCATCTATTGTGCTCGTCGGGCATACCGATAAGGTGAGTGGATCAGACTCTCCTTTGCGTAGTTGACCGATTTTTCAGATCAGGTCACTCAGGCTGTTGTCATTCAGTTGATGCAACTAGCCGTTCTGAGTTAAGTAGGGTTGAGAAGCTTTGCACAGGAATTTCAGGAACTCTTTTATTGATAGTATTTGCGAAGGTTTTGTACATTCCATGGCCGGGATAGGACCTTTCCCTCCAGGGTTCTGAGTCGGTATGTCCCTGGTCAAATGACTTCTTCGACTTAATATGGACCTTCCCAGTTGGGGGAGAGTTTATCCTGTTCCATTGGCCTAGATACCTCTGCTCTTCACAATACCATGTCCCCCATGCGGAAAGTTTGCTCCTTCATCCTTGAGTTGTAATATTTGGTAACCTTTTGCTGGTATGATACCATCCTTATCTGGGCCTGTAGCCTGGTGCTTGATAGCAAGTCCAGATCAATCCTTCTGCAATCGAATTTCTCATGCTCTTCATAGTTGTCAATTCTCAAGGACTGTAGGGAGACTTCAATAGGTAGTATGGCTTCGGTACCGTAGGCCAGGTTGAACGGAGATTCATCGATGGCCGTTCTCAGGGTAGTTCGGTATGCCCAGAGAATGGAGGTCAGCTCGTCGGCCCAAAGTTATTTGGTAGCGTTCAACCTTGTGGTGGGGACACCGTAGGCACCAGAATAAGATAGAGACTTTTCAACCCTCTATGAATTGATCAATAATTTATGAGTCCATCTGTAATAAGGGATTAGCCCATCTGAGTCTATTTTAGTTATTATTTGAGTCTTTTGAGTTGTTATTTCAGTTCTGTACTAGTCAGCTCATGTTGAGCTAGTTCAGTCCAATGCTAGTCAGCTCATATTGAGCTAATTTTATTTTTTTGAGTCCTGTCCAAGCATACTGAAGACTCAAGACCACATCATACAAGTGAAGACCAAGTCCAACCAGATTGAAGACATGGAAGTTTAGCCCAAGTCCAACCCAGCTTGAAGATTTGAACACTCCAGGAGGAGAATCAGAAACCCTGATTCCTTGCAGATGCACTCCAGATGCCCAGATGCCCTTCCAGATGCCAAAGTATATTCATAGACCAAGGCATCCATGATTTTAGAGATCCATCTGCATCCTAGCCCAAAGAAATCAAGCCCAGGCACCAAGCCCAAGCCCCTAAGAAGCAAGATACCAGGGAATATTCCTACTACCTGGATACCAGGCCACCCCAGCTTCCAGAGGCCTAAACCCATGTGCCCGAGCCCCTTTGGGCTGGCCCCTTGCTGCTCTTAGAAGCCCAACACACCCCTCTAGGCATCCTTGGAGTGTTGACCAAGTCAAGAGAATTTTTAGAGATTTTTTCTACCTAATGTTTTTTTATTTTCTAGCTAGGGTTTGAGAGGGAAAAGGATTCTTATGTAATGTCAATTGTACCCTTACTTGGGGCCCAAGGTTAAGGGTCTATTTAAAGGACCCTAGCCTCTTGTATGAGGAGAGATTTTGATATATGAAATAAACCTTGAGTTCTTCTATTGCTTTGTGTGATTACCCTGCTGTGTACATAAAGGGGTTTGAGAGTTCTTCTTCCTGGTGTTTGCAACCATCTTCCTGCCGCCAACCATCCTTCCAGCCCCCTCCAAAACTTTCTTCCCTTTGCTATTTTCCTTTGTTTTCTTGATTTCCTCTGAGTTTTCTAACCCCTGACAGGTCATTTGCAGGTCCCCGAGTTGTCTTGAGAATGAGAAGCCTCTTGTATCCACGGGTCTTTGGCTCGGTTTTCCAGGCCGCATCCATCGAGGAACAAGAGATCCCTTCACTGCGATCTTCACCGGGTGCTTCAGACGTTGTTAGGTACACCCCCTCTATCTCCAGTCTTTATATTGTAGGAGAACTTGCCCTAATCGAGGCTTCTCAGCCCCGGCGATCCTTCTTCAGTACTTTTCTAGGTTCTAATCTGCATGCTTGGCTTCAAAAATTCATACAAAATTCCTTACAACTAATTTTGATCTGAAACTCAGGAATTAATCACCTAACCCCACATATAAAACATACAAAAAGAATTGCATGCATATTAGTCCCGCATCATTTGGTATCAGAGCTTAGATTAGGGCTTATTTTCTATAATTTTTCAGTCCATATATATTCTATTTTTTAAATTATTTCTCCTTGAACAAAACTTCAAAAATTCTAAAATTTATTTTGGTGGATTCATCATAATTAACAGTAATTTTTAAAATTTTTGCAGATTTTATTTCGGCCTGTGAATTTTCTACAAGCCAAAATATAGCCTGCAAATTTTTGGCTCTGTTTTTTTCAACTAGACAAGTTTGGAAGTTTTAGGGTTTTGTTTTGCATCTTTTGCATATCTTTTAATTTTAGTATATTTCCTGCATATTATGCCATAATTTGCAAGTTTTCTTCTATTTAAGGAAATACCAAAAAAAAAATTACATATTCTCCAAAAATACCAAAAACATCTAAACCCTAATTTGCATCCTCATCTGCCTGCCATCATTGCATAATTTATTTTTAAGGACACTCTTGCTATATCAGATGGGGGAGGATTTGATCACCTCTCCTTAGCCCAAAACCACATTTCTTGCATTCGGTCCCAAGCCTTAACCTAAAATTAACTAGACTTAATTTGCCCTAGTGGGCTAGGGACACCAACTGGTCGGGTCCGGGCTAGTGTTAGATCACCGTGTCAAGTTAACTTGTGTGTGCCTTGTGCTCAGTGTCTAGAACGGTGGTTCAGGGATTCAATCCTGAAGGGCTTGTGTGCTGGTCAGCCTACCTGGCCAATCTCTGATTGGTGTCTAGGATTGGCAATCAGGGACCTAACACTCCCCTTACATCTGTTTTGCTGAGTACAGGGTTACTATAGGCTAGTTTACCATCCTGATCGAGCACCTGGTTTTGGACTCTAGGTCTAGTTAGCTGTAGTAGGTTTGATCGAGTCTTGCATGAGCACTAGATCAGGGGTTTCATATCATCCACCATCTTCACTTTTGCCTGAATCCATGGACAAACTTGAAACCCATATTAAAGCCCTTGCTGATCAAATGGCCCAGATGGCTACCCAGATGACTACCCAGATGACCCAGTTAACTCAGTCTGGTACCCAAACCAACAATAGAATTGACCATCTTTCCAATAGGTTTGATCAGTTAGAAGGCCGTGTAGGGACCCTAGGAAGAACCCATGGGTCACAGTCTGAGCCAGATCCTCAGTCCCCTCAACCTAGGAGGACCCCAAACCCTGATCCATACCATGAGGTCGAACCTAGGAGAGCTCCTCATCCTGACCCATACTATAATCCTGAACCTAGGAGGACCCCAAACCTTGATCCATTCCGTGAGGTTGAACCTAGGAGAACCCCCCAACTTGACCCATACTATAATCCCGAGCCTAGGAGGACTCCAAACCCTAATCCATACCTTGAGGCTGAACCTAGGAGAGACCATCGTCCTGACCCAATCCCTGAGATTCGTCCTAGAAGGCCCAATCAGGATTTTGTAGACCATGAGGACAGATTCTATAGACATGTTAAGCTTGATGCCCCAACTTTTGATGGTTGTCTAGATCCTAAGGTCTATATAGATTGGGAGGGAGAGATGGATCAATATTTTGAGTGGTATGATATGACAGAGGAACGTAAGTTTAGGTTTGCTAAGCTTAAGTTGGTTCGGGAAGCCAGGTTACATTGGGCTAGTGTTGAGAGAACCCTTAGTCTAGGAGGGCGTGATCCTATAACCACCTGGTGGGCCATGAAGGGTAAGCTTAGGACAGGATAAGTTCCAGCTTCATATCGTAGTGGTTTACTAGATCAATGGCAACGATTTAATCAGGGTAATAAGAGTATAGATGAGTACATCGCAAAATTTGATGAGTATTCCATGCGATGTGATTTGAGAGAATCTGAGGATGTTGTCTTATCTAGGTTTAGGGCTGGACTGAGAGATGACATTAAGAAAGAGCTCTATATGAGAGAGGTTAGAGACCTGACCATGCTTACCAGATTGCTAGGGATCATGAGCATTTTCATAGAGGGCCCGTTTATCATAGACCTGAGCCCACTAGATACCATAGTCAGTATCCAGGAGCTAGCCAGCCCCATCAGAGCCGACCCATGCCCAGCCGACCTAGCCCGAGTCGACCCAGTCCTAGTCAACCGGCCTGAATCGACCCAGTCCTAGTCAGCCAGGCCCGAGTCGACCCTAGCCTAGTAATCCTTTTGACCCGTAAGGATGATCGAGGAAAATCTATAGAGGTCAATAAGAGTTACACTCCCTAGAAGACCTGTTTTAGATGTAATAAGCCAGGCCACTTTATGAGCCAATGTCCAGTTAGTGCCTTACACCTAGGTGAACTGCAGGAAGAAGAGCCTGAATCCGTAGTCGAACCTGAGGGAGAAGTTTATGAGGCTGATGATCAGTTAATAGATAAGTATGAAGGTGAGGAGGAGGAACCTGAGTCTGAGGACCAATTAGGAGTGGTCAGGTGCATCTTAACCCAAACCCCAGTTAAGGAAGATTGGCGTAGGACTAGCATCCTACAGACTTTTGTTAAGGTAGGGGGTAAGGTTCTTAAGATCATCATAGATAGTGGGAGTTGTGTCAATGCCGTCTTTGCCAAGACAGTTAAATCTTTAGGGTTGACCACAGTTCCCCATCCTAGCCCGTACAAAGTTTCTTGGGTAGATTCCACCTCCATCCAGATTCAAGTTAGGTGCCAAATCTTAATTAGATTGCAGACCTATGAGGAAAAGATTTGGTGTGATGTCATCCCCGTGGAAGTAAGTAGTATTATTCTAGGTCGACCTTGGCTTTTTGATCATGATGCAACCCTGTATGGTCGAACCAATGTTTGTGCTTTTAACTACCATGGGAATAAGTTTGTTATCAATCCCGCTCCCCCTAGGGATCCAGTTAAGAGGGGTTCTAGTAGCCTTAAGGACAAGAAACCTGGAGTTAACTTGATTAAGGCTAGGGAGTTAGAAAAGGAGATTGTTGAGGGTAACCTTGTTTGGATCTTGACCTCCAAGGAAATATTAGAGCAGACCCAAAAGGAACACCCTAAAGAAATTATTGAAGCTCTGAAAGAATTTGAGGATGTCTTCCTTGAGGATTTACCTAATCAACTACCACCCCTTAGAGACATCCAGCATGCAATAGACTTAGTTCCAGGAGCCACTTTACCAAACCTTCCTCACTATAGACTGAATCCCAGTGAGCATCAAGAATTATAGAAACAAGTGGGAAAATTGCTTAGGAAGGGTTTCATTAGGGAGAGCCTAAGTCCGTGTGCAGTCCCTGCTCTACTGACCCCTAAGAAGGATGGTACATGGAGGATGTGTGTAGATAGTAGAGCTATCAACAAAATAACTGTGAAATATAGGTTTTCCATCCCCCGATTGGATGATATGTTAGACATGATGGCCGAAACCAGAGTTTTCTCTAAGATAGACCTTAAGAGTGGCTATCATCAGGTTAGGATTAAACCTGGGGATGAGTGAAAAACTGCTTTCAAGACTAAGGATGGCATGTTTGAGTGGGTTGTAATGCCTTTCGGACTATCCAATGCACCAAGTACTTTTATGAGGATTATGACCTAAGTCCTGAAAGAGTTTACAGGGAAATTCGTTATGGTCTACTTTGATGATATTCTAATTTATAGCAAGACCAAGAAGGACCACCTTAGTCATCTAAGACTAGTATGCCAGACCCTTAAGGAGAATAGCCTCTATGCCAACTTTAAGAAGTGTGATTTTATGACACATAGGGTTATCTTCCTAGATTTTGTTGTCACCCCTGAGGGAGTTTCTACAGATCCTGAAAAGGTTAGGGCAATTATTGAGTGGCCTACACCCTCTAGTGTCCACGATGTGCGTAGTTTCCATGGCCTAGCAACCTTTTACAGGATATTTATTAGGGGTTTTAGTACAGTCGTCGCACCTATCTCTGATTGCATTAGGAAGGGTACATTTGAGTGGACCAAAGCAGCTGATAAGGCCTTTCTAGAGCTTAAGGATAAGATGATCCATGCACCCATCCTTAGATTACCTGACTTCACTAAGGTGTTTGAGGTCGCTTGCGATGCCTCGGGAGTAGGAATAGGTGGGGTACTAAGTCAAGAGAATCACCCTGTAGCCTTCTTCAGTGAGAAACTGAATGAGGCTAAACTTAAGTACTCTACCTATGACAAGGAATTTTATGCGGTAGTCCAGGCCCTTAGATATTGGAGACATTACTTACTACCACAGGAGTTTGTCTTATTTTCTGACCATGAGGCACTCCGATTCCTGAACTCCCAAAAGAAACTAAACCCACTGCACGGTAAATGAATTGAGTACATTCAGGCTTACACTTTTGTCCTGAAGCACCGTGCCGGCACTAAAAATAAGGTAGCAGATGCCCTGAGCCGTAGGTCTCTACTGTTAGGATCAGTTAGCACCCAAGTCATAGGGTTTGATAGGTTAAAGGATGAATATGAAACTTGCCCAGACTTTGGAGACTTTTATCAGACCCTCAGGCTAGGACCATTTAGTACCCATAGTGAGTATATCCTTCAGGATGGCTACCTTTTCCAGAACAATCGACTCTGTATACCCAAAACTTTCCTTAGAGAATTCCTAATTTGGGAGACCCATGCTGGAAATTTAGCTGGTTATTTTGGTAGAAATAAGACGATCTTAGCAATAGAGGACCAGTTCTTTTGGCCAGGATTGAAAAGGCACGTTGCACAGATTGTAGCCAGGTGTAGAACTTATGCTGTTGCAAAACAGCAGAAGTAGAACACTAGTCTTTACACACCTTTACCAGTGCCTGATCGCCCTTAGCAGGACCTAAGTATGGACTTTGTGTTAGGATTACCTAAGACCCAGAAGAGACATGATTCTATCTTTGTAGTGGTCGATAGGTTCTCTAAGATGGCTCACTTCATTCCCTGTTCCCAGACCTTAGATGCATCTAGAGTAGCCAAGCTTTTCTTAGATCATGTGGTTAAACTCCATGGCCTACCTAAGACCATCATATCTGATAGGGATGTTAGGTTCACCAGTTATTTCTAGAAGACCTTATGGCACCTGTTAGGGACCAAGCTTAAGTTTTCTACATCCTACCACCCTCAAACAGATGGCCAAACTGAAGTGGTGAACCGTAGTCTAGGAAACCTCCTTAGATGCCTGGTAGGTGAACATGTTGGAACTTGGGATCTATTATTACCTAGAGCAGAGTTTGCCTACAACAGTTCAGTAAATAGGACAACGGGTAAGAGTCCTTTTGAGATAGTCCATGGGTACCAGCCTAATCATCCCATTGATCTAATTCCTTTGCCTATTCACGCACGAGTCTCAGAGTCTACAGAGTCATTTGCACAGCATATTAGAGATTTGCACAAGGACATTAGCCAAAAGATAAACATAAGCAATGAAACTTATAAAAAATTGGTGAATTCCCGAAGAAGGATCAAGGAATTTGATGTAGGGGATTCTGTCATGATTAGGCTTAGGCCTGAGCGGTTCCCACCAGGGACCGTTAAGAAGCTTCATGCTCATGGAGCCAGACCTTTTAAAGTGTTAAAGAAGATTGGATCAAATGCCTATGTGTTAGACTTGCCTTCAGATATGGGCATTAGTTCTACCTTCAATATTACAGACCTGGTTGAGTATAGGGAACTGGCAGCGATACCTAGTGAGGCCTTTGGACCTATTCCTTTTTATTGTGAGTGACCCTAACCCAGAGTGTCCACTAACAAATTGGCCTGAGAGAGGAGAATGGATCGAGCGTATCCTGGATGATCAAGCCATCACGACCCGGGGTCGGGACTATCAATGCGTACTGGTTTGATGGCAAGGCCGGCCAGAGTTGGACGATTCGTGGATTTCTTGAGAGGACTTGCAATGCCTCAACCCAGACCTTTTCGAGAGATATGTGAGCCAGTCTGATCTTCACTCGATAGAGTCGAGTTCCTCCCATCCCGGGAGAATTGGTGGGGACACCGGAGGCACCAGAATAAGACAGAGGCTTTTCAACCCTCTATGAATTGATCAATAATTTATGAGTCCATCTGTAATAAGGGATTAGCCCATCTAAGTCTATTTTAGTTGTTATTTGAGTCTTTTGAGTTGTTATTTCAGTTTTGTACTAGTCAGCTCATATTGAGCTAGTTCAGTCCAATGCTAGTTAGCTCATGTTGAGCTAATTTTATTTTTTTGAGTCCTGTCCAAGCATACTGAAGACTCAAGACCACATCATACAAGTGAAGACCAAGTCCAACTAGATTGAAGACATGGAAGTTTAGCCCAAGTCCAACCCAGCTTGAAGATTTGAAGACTCCAGGAGGAAAATCAGAAACCCTGATTCCTTGTAGATGCCCAGATTCCCTTCCAGATGCCAAAGTATATTCATAGACCAAGGCATCCATGATTTTAGAGGTCCATCTGCATCCTAGTCCAAAGAAATCAAGCCCAGGTGCCAAGCCCAAGCCCCTAAGAAACAAGATACCAGGGAATATTCCTGCTACCTGGATACCAGGCCACCCCAGCTTCCAGAGGCCCAAACCCATGTGCCCGAGCCCCTTTGGGCTGGCCCCTTGCTGCTCTTAGAAGCCCAACATGCCCCCATAGGCATCCTTGGAGTGTTGACCAAGTCAAGAGATTTTTTAGAGATTTTTTCTACCTAATATTTTCTTATTTTTTAGCTAGGGTTTGAGAGGGAAAATGATTCTTATGTAATGTCAATTGTACCCTTACTCGGGGCCCAAGGTTAAGGGTCTATTTAAAGGACCCTAGCCTCTTGTATGAGGAGAGGTTTTGATATATGAAATAAACCTTGAGTTCTTCTATTGCTCTGTGTGATTACCCTGCTGTGTGCATAAAGGGGTTTGAGAGTTCTTCTTCCCGGTGTTTGAAACCATCTTCCTGCTGCCAACCATCCTTCCAGCCCCCTCCAAAACTTTCTTTTCTTTGCTGTTTTCCTTTGTTTTCTTGATTTCCTCTGAGTTTTCTAATCCCTGGCAGGTCGTTTGCAGGTCCTCGAGTTCCTACGAATCCAACAACTCCAGCCAAGCCTCAATCGGACCATTGAGCAGAAAGCCGGGTATCCGCGGGTCTTTGGCTCGATTTTTCAGGCCGCATCCATCGAGGAACGAGAGATCCCTTCACTGCAATCTTCACCGGGCACTTCAGACGTTGTCAGGTACACCCCCTCTACCTCCAGTCTTTATATTGTAGGAGAACTTGCCCTAACCGAGGCTTCTCAGTCCCGGCGATCCTTCTTTAGTACTTTTCTAGGTTCTAATCTGCATGCTTGGCTTCAAAAATTCATACAAAATTTCCTACAACTAATTTTGATCTGAAATTCGGGAATTAATCACCTAACCCCACATATAAAACATACAAAATGAATTGCATGCATATTAGTCCCGCATCACCTTGTCTTCGGACCATGGAGGATGGTCCGGTTGGTGACTTCGGCTTCTCCGTTGGACTGTGGATGAGCAACGGATGTCAGCTGATGCTGGATATGGTACCAAGCACAGAAATCCTTGAACTTCGGATTGTCAAACTGTCTCCCTTTGTTCGTGATGATGACATGTGGGATGCCGAACCTGAATATGATGGAATTCTTTACAAAATTTTTCACCTTGCCTTCTGTGATCTGGGCTAATGGTTCGGCTTCTACCCATTTCATGAAATAGTCAATGGCCACTAGGAGAAACTTTCTTTGCCTTGATGCTGGTAGGAATGGGTCAAGAATGTCTATCCCCCACAGGGCAAAAGGCCATGGGGCTGCTAGTTGAGTTAGGTGACTCACAGGTTGTCTCTGTACATTGGCATATCTCTGGTATTGGTCGCACTTCCGCACGAAATCAACTGAGTTCTTCTGGATGGAAGGCCAGTAATATCCCTGTTGAATGATCTTGTACACCAGAGATCTGCCTCCCAAGTGGTCACCGCATATGCCCTCATTGACCTCTCTCAAAGCATAATCTGCATCGGTGGGTCCTAAGCATTTTAGTAGTGGCTGGGAGAAAGGTCTCTTGTAGAGGGTCCCGTCTAAGATGACATACTGAGACGCCATCCAGCGGATCTTCTTGGCTTTTGCCTTATCTTCTGGTAGCTCTCATTCATTCAGGAACCTGTTGATTGGATCCATCCAACTTGGTTCAGTGTTGATCTGGCGCACCTCTGCAGCCTCCTCGACTATGCTTGGAGTTTCAAGATGTTCGACAAAGGTGCACCCGAGAGACTCCGGTGCTGTAGTTGCTAGTTGAGATAGCGCATCCACCCGGGAGTTCTCTGATCATGGAACATGGATGATTTCAAAATGTTCCAGTTAGAAAGATAGAGCATGTACCTTCTCCAGGTATTGCACCATGGTTGGATCTTTAGTTGCATATTCTCCGTTGACTTGATTCACAACTAGTTAGGAGTCTAAGAAGGCTCGAAGTTGCTGGACTCCTAAATCTTTGGCGATCCATAGTCCGACGAGCATGGCTTCATATTCAGCCTGATTATTTGAGGCATGGAAGGAGAAGCGGAGTGCGTACTCTATGGCATGGCCATCAGGTTCAGCCAACATGAGTCCAGCCCCGCACCCAGTAGCATTGGAAGCTCCATCCACATGAAGCACCAAAACGGACTTCATCTCCTTCGAGGCTTCTTCTTCTGCCGAAGAGGCTTCGTCTTCGGACTTCCAGGTGCACTCAGCCAAAAAATCGAAGAGCACCTGGGCCTTCATAGCAGCTCGAGGCTGGAAGCTGATGTCGAATTCACTCAACTTCATAGCCCACTTGGCTATACTTCCAGAGGTATTCGGAGATCGAAGAACGGCCTTGAGAGGTTGATCAGTTAGCACCACGATAGCGTGGGCCTAAAAGTATGGCCGTAGTCGCTTTGCCGCAATCACTAAAGAGTAGATCAGCTTCTGCATCCTTGCATATCGCGTTTCAACGTCATGTAGGGCCTTGCTGATATAGTAGATGGGCTTGTGAGACCCGTCTTCCTCTTTCCGGATAAGAACCAAACTTACTGTTTCATTTGAAGTAGAGAGGTACAGGTAGAGGACCTCGCCTTCTTATGGCTTGGAGAGTAATAGCGGGGTCTCTAGATACTCCTTCGGTTCCTCAAAGGCAGCACGACAGTCATCGGACCATTCAAAGCCCTTTGATTACCGGAGTACCTTGAAGAACGGAAGACATTTCTCAGCTGACCGAGAGATAAATCTGCTGAGGGAGGTAATCTTCCCCGTCAACTGCTGGACTTCCTTTTTGCAGGAGGGATGTCTCATATCTTTCAAGGCTTGAATCTTCTCAGGGTTCACCTCAATCCCTCGTTTGGTAACGAGGAAGCCCAGAAATTTGCCCGAAGTGACTCCAAAGGCATACTTTGCCGGGTTTAGCTTCATATGGTAGCGCCAGAGAGCGCTGAATGATTCCTCCAAGTCACGGATGTGATCTCTTCGGAGGAGGCTCTTGACGATCATGTCATCAACATAGGCCTCCATGTTTCTCCTCAGTTGCTTTTCGAACAACTTGTTGATGAGTCTTTGAAATGTTGCTCCTGCATTCTTGAGGCCGAACGACATCATCTTGTAGCAGTAGAGACCTTTATCAGTGATAAAAGCTATCTTCTCCTCATCTTGTGGATCCATTCTAATTTGATTGTAGCCGAAGAAGGCGTCCATGAAACTCAGCAACTGGTGGCCGGCGGTAGCGTCGACCAGTTGATCAATCTTTGAAAGGGAAAAGCTATCTTTTGGGCAAGCCTTGTTGAGGTCTGTATAGTCGATGCAAATCCTCCACTTGCCACAAGATTTCTTCACCATCACCACGTTGGCCAACCACTCGGGGTAGCGGGCCTCTCTGATGAATCCTGCTTTGAGGAGTTTGCCAACCTCTTCGTCCACAGCTTGCTGTCTTTCGAGGATGAAGCTCCTCTTCTTATGCCGCACCGGCTTGTACCCAGGGGTTACTTCCAGCCGATGAGTAATCACTTCGACAGGAATCCCGGGCATATCCGAAGCCGACCAGGCGAAGACATCGGCATTGTCTCTGAGGAAATGGATAAACTCCATTCTGGTTTCCTCATCTAGTGTGCTGTCGATCTGCACAACTCTGGAAGGATCTTCCTTTGTCAAAGGTACCGGGATGGTCCTCTCCATGGGCTCACCAAGATTTGTAGCTGCATCCCTCGGATCCAGCTGATCCAGAGTTGTCGAATCCTTGAAATGCTTGTCTTCAATCATCAGACACTGCTGTGCCATCCTCTAGTTTCCTCTAACTTCTCCAACACCGCTCCTGGTGGGGAAGCGCACCAAGAGATAGTGAGAGGAGATCATGGTTCGGAATCTGTTCAAGGCAGGCCGCTCCAGAATAATATTGTATGCTGAGGGGATCCATACCACCGTGAATTTGATCGGTAGTGTCTTTTATCGAGGTTCTGTGCCAAGGGTTACGGGCAACACTATTTTCTCTTCGGCATAAACTTGGTTGCCCCCAAAACCAGAGAGCGGTATGGGGGATCTTTGCAGTTGATGTCTAGGCAAACATATTTTAGAGAATGCATCGTACATCAAGACATCAATCAAACTTCCATTATCAACAAGGATCCGCTGTACATCATAATTGGCCACTACGGCCGAATTTACAAGAGGATCATCATGTGGGAGCCGAACTCTCGCAAGGTCATCGTCGGAGAAGAGGATAGAGTTGTTGTCTTTAAGTCGCTTTGGGGCATCGTCCTTATTCCTTCTCCAGTTGGTGGGTCGGTGTATCATCCCTACACCTCCGTTGGTGGGCCTTTGATTTGGCAATTCGGCCTCTTCAGGAGGTGGCTGGGAAACAGTTGCTTCCGACCGGGGTCCTTGGCGACCGATGTACCTCCCCAAGTATCCCCTCTTGATGAGATCCTCAATTGCATCCTTCAGCTGGATGCACTCTTCTATGTTGTGGTCGTGGTCCCGGTGGAATCAGCGGTATTTATTCCTGTTCCTGACGGAAGAGGAGGCCTTCATGGGATGGGGCCATTGGAGATAGTTTTTTTTTTCTATCTCCATAAGGATCTTCTCTCGAGGGAGGTTGAGGAGGGTGTAAGAGTCGAATCTTCCTTCCATTCTCTGGGCTTGGGAGGACTTCTCCGGCGGTCTGCATATCTGCCGCCGTTGTTATTAGAAGTTTGGAGACCTTGTCCCCTGTTATTCTTCTTTTTTGAAGGGGGTTTCCCTTCAATCAGTCGTCGATTCGCCGCCTGCTCTTCAGCATCGGCGTATTTCTGAGCCCTTGACAGGAGCTCGGCATAGCTTTTAGGAAACTTCTTATCCAGGAAGAAAGTAAGCCTGGAGGTACGAAGCCCCTTCTTCAGTGCTGACATGGCCACGTGCTCGTTGAGATCTGGGATCTCAAGCGTGGCCGCATTAAACCTGGAGATATAATCTCGCAGGCTTTCACCTTCGTTCTAGTGAAGGAGGAACAGTGTGTCCGTATTCCAAGGAGTCTTGCGGTAGGTCCTGAAATGCAAGACAAACAATTTCTCTAACTCGGAAAAGGAATCGATGGTACCTGGGCGCAGGCTCGAGTACCACATCCGAGCAGACTTCTTCAAGGTAGCCGGGAATGCTAAGCAGTACATCATGTCCGAAGCTCCTTAGATCATCATATGGGCCTTGAAGCTGCCCAAATGATCGAGGGGGTCGGAGGTGCCATCGTAGGGTTCCATCTGGGGAACCCTGAAGTGCTGGGAATGACCTTGGCCATGATGCGGTCGGTGTATGGTGGGCGCAGGTCACCCATAATCAATTCATCGGGATCCTTCAGATCCCGCATTCTCTGCTCTCGTACCTTCGCCATCTCTGACTCGATGGCTCGAAATCTCCCATCATAATCGGGAGTTTTCTTCGGCACTCTCTCCACAGAAGTGGAGTCTCCGGAGGAGGGTGAGGGAGTTTGCCTAAGCCTTTTTCCTTTCTGCGGGGAATTGGCAGACCTAGGCAATCCTGAAGTTCGACCTTCAGGATAGGGCCGAGAACGGGGGGAGGGATGCGTAGAATCCTCCCGTGGGGCTCTCTTTCTTCAGGATCGAGAGCTGTGTCTAGAGGTGGCCGGTGGGTTCCCCACCGGAAAGGCTCTGTCTTGGAATTCTTGAACCATGGCCGTAAGGTTGGTGACCTGGTTCAAAAGAGCTTCAAACTGCTGTAATCCCACAACAACTGTGGAAAGTGGAACATCGTTCTCCTCTGGGGGTGTACCCCCCTGAGACGGAGCACGACTCTGGCTTGTAGAAGCAATTAGAGCTTTTCCTCTTGCCATCGAAAACTTCTCGCTTCCCCTTGTTTGGGAGGGAGCTTAAAGAATGTTAACGAGCGCTCCCCCTTCCTCTAGCGCCAATCTGTTGGTGTGGAGTCCCTGGGTCGACCGGTCGGAGCCACTGCATCGCAGGACCGCTTCCTGGTCACCTGCAAATAGGTCCCTTGTCGGAGTTGTTCCGACGGAGGACACTCCGATGCCTAAGTCAGTGACAAATTCCAGCCACAGAATGGGGAAGGTGTTGAGAGTAGGAGAGAAAAAGGCTCTTGGAGACTGTAAGTGTATATGAGTGTGAATGTTAGCGTACCTCTCGAACCATCCTTCTTACCCTTATTTAAAAGAGGGCCTCCGGTCTGCGACCCGTCCTTTTTTCGGTGATCATGGGGAGCCAATTTCTTCCATGATTGGCGATCATAGATTGTCATTGAGCGGTTACGACTAGATCGGAGGCATGGCAACAGGAGTTGCGCGCCATGATCATGGCATGATGAGTGTCGATTGTAACCGTTGGTTACAGTTGCCTTTCTAGACCAGATTGTGGTCCAAACTTCGGGTTTTTCCTTGCATGGGCCGAAGACTTGGTATTTTCCCGGGGCTGGAGATCGTGTCTATGGCAGGGACTGAAGTACGTTCCTTCAAAAGTCGATGAGAAGTTCGGTCTTCGGTCAAGGCCAAAGACGTTACCCGAAGGACCGGCCTACGGATGTTGTGGTCTGGTGGTTTGTAGCTGAACTGGGATATCCCAACAGTGGGAAACACAATTTTCTTCTAAGCACCTCTTTTTTAGAAGCTAACTTGCAATCCAAAGCTGATGCCTCCCCTTGTACCATATTTCTCTCTCACAAATAAATTTTTTTATAGCCTAGAATCCTTTAAATAGATGAGAACTAGCCCAAATCAGTATAAAATTAGAAGTAGAACCTTTGTAGAATTTTTATTCAGCCTACTAGAGTTTGTGGCTGTTATATCTCATTAAAATATTGCTTAAATCCTGCTGATCATGTTAATCCTAGTCAGCATCAAGTCAGAGTCTATTCTAGCTACCAGATGTAAGAAAAAATTTCTAAGAATCCCAAGATCCTATGCATAAATTTTAGAACACATATTAGTTCTCCGTTGATCAGAGCAAACAAAAAATCTATAATTTATATCATATAATCAAATCTCTAAAATATTTAGATTTAGGATACTTGTATTTGCCATAATCCTAAACCTTGAATGATGCTTACGCAAACATCAAAGGCGGAGTCCTTCTCTCCAACATCCTCATGGTAGGCGGCTCATCGATGGGGTAAGCCATGAGAACCAATCTCACGTAAAAAATCATATATCATGAGGAATGGAGAGGGGACCTAGCATATTATTTATAAACAAATCCTAATAGGCCCTCCCATCATGGACCAGTTGGGCTAAGGCCTATACTGTGCCGCCTCAACCACACCAATCTACATAAGGTGTTCCTAGCCCAAACAATGAGCACATAATATTGGGCCCATCATACATCTATCAACATAGACTATAAAATCAACCCGATTTTAATAAAATAAAATTATAATTAATGTTAGCCCAAATTAAGAAAAACTCTTACATTCTCTCACTTGGGCTACATTAATTAAAATTTTAAAACTATTTTATTTTTAAAAATAACTCTCAGGTTGAAAACAAAATATGGCCACCATATGATCCATAGACAGCACATACAAATGACTCGATCTAATAGTATCCATGATGCCAAATCATGGGATCATCGTACTACTTAACCGATACAAAACTTATCCATAGTTACAAGCATCATAAATATAAGTGACATGAATCTTGGTGTGGTAGTGTGGCAAGAAAATAGCATCAAGGTGATCTAAACATACTATTTTTCATTGTCAGTCCTCCAATTTCTCTTCAACATGCTTAGAAATAAAATAAGTAAGAAAAATTTTAATGACATCAAACAACAAGCCATTTTGTCTCACATACTCAATAATGTTGTCAATGACGAGATATCACAACAAATCTAAAATTCAACAGCTGGTCTCAGTCAGGTAATAACTAAAAGAGATATCTCATAATTAAAATAAATTAAATATATGTATCCTCAATCATGATTTCTCTTTAACCACATGCTATATAACAAGCTAAAGAAATCTCACGATTTTAAAAGATGTCTGTATATCTCCAAACATAATGAGATCTCATAATTATCAAATGAGACTTACCCATACAATTATCATTCTCAAGACAAAACACATTTTTGAGATACTATGTTATATTTTATTATTCTACATGTGCACATAAACCATATAGGAATACAATCCATCAACTATTATGTCAACAATATATATAAATACACATGATAGAAAAATTAAATGAAACCAAGCTTTATAATAATAAAGCACAAATATAAAGTCACTCCCACTAACCAAGCACAACAAAAGAATTCAATATACCCATATTTTCAACATGCTTTGTAAAGCATACGGGCTTCAAATTCTTGGTTAGATGATCAGCCGATATGAACTTTATTCATATACACTCGACACTTATGTGTCCTTAGATTACAATCCAGTAATCAATGATAAATAAAATTTGTCAATCAAGTCAATGTATAAATATATCAAACTTCCACTAATCCAAAAAACAAAAGATTCTTAAAATGCCTATATTCTTGACATATTTCATAAAAACTATAGGTCTTATTCTTGATCAGGGGATCAACATATATTGACTTTGTATATTGTATAAAATCTCCTTTTCAACTATAATCTCTAACTGACAAAAAATTCTATCTTTATATAGATTGAGATAATGGAAACTTTTATTGTTCTTTCAAAGAACATAGCTGCCTATGATTATAAGAAATTATAAGTGGTTTTAAGACATAATCAATAATTATAAGACCTATGATAAAATTTCATAATAAAAAATAATATAAATTATGACTTTGCAACATGCTATAAACTTTACCTGTATATCTAAGAATGTCACTAGATTTTATTTTCAAGCATTCTATAAAAACAATGTATCTATTTTCATAAAAACCTTTAGTCATTTACATTGTCATAAAAAATGACATGTATCTATTTTCTTATCATATGATTTCTTTACTAGTACTACATCAACTAGTAATGAAGGTATTATAATTAGTTTATATATTTAATATTGCTCTCCCACTATCCTCTAGTAGGATGAAATATAATATTTATATAAATAAGAGCAACAACTTATTTTCCTTCAATGTCATACTTCTAATATATAGAAGCTTCTGACATTATGCAAATCAGAATCTATAAATATGGCATGATTTGACTCAATATTCTTTATACTTCTATTAAGATAGTAGAATTTGTATTCATTTAAAAATAACTGGATAACCAAAATAAACAACGTATTATTACAAAAACAAGATTTATTCGCTGATGGATTATCAATGATTAAGTATTGCAGGACAGCTCCAACAATAAAGTTAAAAGATATTGGGCTTCCTACCAATCTTTAACTTAAAAGGTATCTTGTACAACTATTTTATCAAAAAAATTATTCAAATTATAGACGGTAATTATTAGAATTTTATACTAGAGATATCAAAATAAATTACATCCACTCATCATACTTCACACCATATCTTTCAAAGTATACTTTGCCTTTCAGTCACATTATTTTACTTAAAAATTTCAGGCATGATATATTAAACAACTATCACATACTTATACAAATATTTAATAATACTATCTATTTATTATATATAGGATCTTAGAATATGATCGATACATCTTATCAATATCCTTATCCTAAAAGTATCAAAAATCCTGAAACATAATAGGATATGATTTATTAATTATTTCATATATATGATTTTAAGTTCATTAATCTGTACAATAGGAAAACTAAATATGATGAGTAACCTATGTATTAGAGATAGAAATCTTATAATACTAATTTTAGGTACAATTCTCTCTAGTTTTAAGATATAAACCCTAACACCATCATACCATCCATCTCATACATTAATTTATTTATCCATCATCTATCCAGACTTTTTTTTATCAGATTTTATATATCTAACATAAATGAGGTCAAAATTAGATCATCATTCTTAGATACAATAATAAGAATAAAATCAAATATATAAATATATTTCAAATAAAATAATTCACTCTTTACCACTTTTAAGGCAGCTTTATTTCAAAGTACTCTAATAAGATAACCAAGATGGAAGATTATTATATAATGTAATATCTATATTCCATCAAACTTAGTGCTAGCTTAATTTTAAGTTTCATTTCTACATTTCAGTCAGAGTATCATAATGGGAGCATTAACTCTATTGAACACAAATATACTAATTACTAAATAGTCTTTATGTAGTTAATCAATAAAGAAATATAACAATATATTTTAAAAAATCTGTATAAGCATTATTTTAATGAGAGCCCTTGGTCCAATACAACAAAACTTTCTTTAAAAAAAAATGATCCACATAAGGAATCTCTCTTCAACATATAATGCTACACAATTCCTTCTAAATAGCTCACAAAAAGATATTGTAAATCTCAATGAACAGGCCATTTTGATGGTCATCATCCATCAAAATTCACAAACCTTCCAAAGAGGGATCATCAAGTCATGACTTTTAAAATATCTCAAGATATATAAAATATCAATCAAGCTCATGTACAATACAATATGTTTAAGGTACAAATAATAAATTAATAAAGGCTTTGAATATAATAAGTCATTTTCAATAAAATGTACAATGTGCATCAACATAAAACTCTCCTATAAGCAGAGAATGTGATGTACTTTTGAGCTCTAAAAAGATGTCAATATAATGAAAAATTATTTTTTTTTGAAAATATGTCTCTTTTGGATAAACAAATTTCTTAGACCCAATATATATTTCTTTTTAAAGAAAACAAAGGTTAACACAATGAGGATACAAGATATTCGAAAATCTATCCTCTTTGGGCAGACAAATTTTCTAAGCCCAATATACCTCTACCTTTAATATTTTGATCTAATGAAAATTGAATAATGACATTATTATTAATATAAATGACTATATAATCAAAGATGGCAGGAATGCAAAATACTAGTCAATGGACATATATCATAAATAATATATAAGAGTCCAAATACAATATCATATATTTTTCTTCGGGCAGAACATATAACATGTATAAGTACTATTCATATGAAGCCACAAGTAAATGAAATACTCTAATAATCATGAACTTGTCCTCTTTGGACAGACAAGCCCATGAAAGCTAGAGCACCATTACAATATAATGGCCAATATAACTTTTCTAAATTAAAACATACAACAATCCTCTTTGGACAGGCGGTTGTATGCAATAATCAGAAAACCCTCTCAAAATGAAAAACTCATGGATAACATAAATAAACTACTTTGGTGATAAATACTTATGCTAATCCACAAATTATTCATACGGGAAAGTCAAATGTCAAAATAAATACAAAATGACATACTTCAACGACATGCATACCACCAAAGATCAGTCCAAAATGTGATACTCTACAACATGCACCCCACTGATCAATTATAATAATAATGCATTCTAACTCCTACTTACATCAATGACACTTACTACACAACTATAAAATATCTTTGGTCAAGAATTATAGTTTATAATAAGTGTAACAAGTAATTACAGTTAATTTTGGATCAACTATAATAGAGACATCAATATACAATTTCTAAAAAAAATAAATAAATAATTTTTAATAACTCAACTATTCAAAATACTTAGAGTGCTCCGAATTTTTTGAGGCTACGAAAAACATACTCAAATTATATAATAGTAAGTAGAGTTATACATAAATAATTATAAATTATTTAAATATTTTATGAAATATGAAGAACTCTACCAAAATATTTTTTAAATTATTACAAGTCCAACGATCCAAAAATCGGTCAAATTGAATGTAAAATAAGTAAGTTACAACGATTTCTATCAAAAACAATAATAGAGGACCAATATGTAAATAGCAAAAATGCAAGGGCCTTAATGCAAAATAGCCTTTTGGACTAATATGTAAATTCAAATTTGGAGCGACTAAATTATAAAAGGGATAATTTATAATATCATCATATTATAGGGGCCAAAATATAAAATGATCCTTTTTTTTTTGGGATAATGGGTTATCAGATTTTGGGTTAAAACCCAAAACCCAAAACCTGCCAACCTTCTCCTTCTTCTTGACATCGAAATAGGGGAAAAATCGGTCCGCCACCGCCCCTCTCCTAAAACTCTCATCGTTGGTGCCTGACCAGCCAGACGGCTGTGATAGCCGATCGAGAACCACCGGTTACCGCCTTCGATGATATTGCCAGCATCTGGTCGGGCCCAATGGTGAGTCGACAATAATTTTTTTTTTAAAGTTTGGTCAAACCCACCGACAATGATCTAGATCTTTGATCGCTGCCACCGGGGAAAGGGGGGTGCCCGGCCGCTAAGACCGCCAGGGACGACCAATTGCGGCCTCCCATGGCTGCCGACCCATTGGCCTCCATACTCTTCTTTTTGTTGGTTCGATCGCCGCCTCCGTCAAACCTATCACCGTCAGTGCTAGTACCAATGGGACAACCACCGATTGACCAGAAACAGTTAGTCGACATCTCCCATGGGGTCGTCGAAGATCGAGATGCATCCGATCGGGTTGATGGTTCCCCCTTTTTTTAATGGAAGCCAACCAATCGACGGCCAAGATCGTTGCTGGTTGGGCACACTGCCACTGGCGTGTTCTACCCATGGCTCTCCGACTCATCCGATGCCAGGATCGGGTCCCTCCATGAGAGGCACCGGTGCCTCTCTGATGAGCCTCAAACTACCAGATCTCGGCACCGCCGGGTCTGCCATAGCCTACTACCGATGCACACCCTTCCACCGTCGCGACAGTAGCAGCCCCACCACTGTCGATGAATGAAAGAGGTAGATCGAGGAGATCCTCAAGAAAAAATGGAAAAACGAATCAAGAAACAAATTTAAAATAAAAGAGGTTCTAAATCATGGGGCTCTGATACCAAATGTAAGAAAAATTTTCTAAAAACCCTAAGATCCTATGCATAAATTTTTGAACACATATTAGTTCCCTGTTAATCAGAGAAAACAACAGATCTATAATTTATATCATATAATCAAATCCCCAAAAGATTTAGATTTAGGATACTTACTTGTATTTGCCATAATCCCAAACCTAGAATGATGTTCACGCGAACATCAAAGACAGAGTCCTTCTCTCCAGCATCCTCACAGTAGGCGGCTCATCGATGGGGCAAGCCGTGAGAACAATCTCACGTTAAAAAATCGTATATCATGAGGAGTGGAGAGGGGATCTAGCCTATTATTTATAAACAAATCCTAACAAGCCCTCCCATCACGGGCTAGTTGGATCAAGGCCTATACTATGCCATCTCAACCACACCAACTTATATAAGGTGCTCCTAGCCCAAACAATGATCACATAATATTAGGCCCATCATATGTCTATCAACATGAACCATAAAATCAACCAGGTTTTAATAAAACAAAATTCTAATTAATTAGCCTAAATTAAAAAAAACTCTTACACTAGATGCCGCTTGAATCTCATTGAAATCTCACCAATCATGCTGCATCAAAGCCAGAATTGGTCAAGAGTTTTTATGGTCATTGGATTGGAATCCCATCACGTGTGAGCCATTGGATCGCCATAATTGCATCTTGAAACTACCCAACATTCCTTATTTCATTCGGGAATCACATTGGCCATTAGATATTTTCTCTATTGCTTATAGCCCTTAAATTGCTGCATTATTGGGCCAAATCGTGCTTCAAAACAATCCCAAACTCACTACCTAAGGTGGTAGCCTAGTTGGTAGAGGCCTTGCCTCACTACCAACCTATCACAAGTTCGAGGCATGATCCCGTGGGTGACTTAATTAAATCCAGGAGTTTTCTTGGGGCCCATAATAGTTGGTGTGAGTGAGAGATCAGGGCTTCCCTCTTCGTCCCCGTTCTACTAGCTAGCATCTTAGTGGTGTCAGGTTGATGTACTCATCTTTAGATAAAAAAAGACTGCGAGAATTTAAGCGTCTTGTATTGAACATTACCTGTAGACCATGTAATTGAACAAGGTTTTGGATAGATTTTTGGACCCATTTTGGCTTTGATTTGACTCTAGTTGGCATTCTTTGAAACTGTAGATTGAGCTCTTAATGCTGGCTAGCATCTTTTCTTTATTTGTTAGATATTTTTCAAGAATTCTAGGAATCCAAATATCTCCAATAATTTGAATGTACCTATCAAATAAGAAAGAAATATAAATTAAATTTTTAATTAAACTTCTAATTAGTATAAAATTATTTTAATGCTTAGATTGATTAGTCAGCTCAACATCTACTTTTTATAAATATGCAATAATTTCATGTTTTTTAAAATTATTTTAAAAATATTTAATTTTATAAGTGTTGCCGACCTTACCGTCGTGGCCTGTAGCTGTAAGGTGGCGCCGAATGTCCACCCCTTTACTCCAGAATCCAGGAGTTTCTGGACCTGCAAAACTGTGTTAGCGACCCGGGCCGGGGATCCCAGCGGGGGCACTCGACGGTCAAGTTAGAGGATGGCAAAATGGAACAGATCCCCTAAGACGGATCCCACTTCGGTCACCGTGCTTAGAAGAGTTTGTAATAAAGAACTGAGTATGAGAAGATGAGAGAGGAACGGTGCTTGAGTTATAGTGACTGTGCTCGTTGGACTCGCTCTGGGAGTCCTCTGGGAGCTTCCTGCCTTCAAGTCACTCGTTTCCTGCTATCTTGTGTGCTTGCTCTTTCTCGATTGCTTACCTTCTTTCTTGTCCATTGGTGCCTTTGTAGATCACTGATTGCTCTCGTGCCTCGATTTGCCCTCTCTAGGGGGCTTAACAGTCAAGGAGTTAAGTTGTAAACTTGTCTTGCTTGGTGTGTTGTCACGAAGAGAAAAATTAGGTGGAACCTCGATCTGGGCGCAACCACCCTTGGGTCTGAGATATTGAATGCGGCCTTCTCCTTTGGAGGGTTCCAGGTGGTCGGCCGCAAGATCTGACATCTTGATCAGGGTGCCCCTCCCAAACTAGTGCAAACGAGGTTACGCGTGCCGTTGTAGATTTGGGGGTGCCATACTGGACACGCAGCACTGCGTGTGTTTGCCTCGGCAGCGACCTCGGGGCTGGCGCTTTCATCCTTCCCGGTGCTTCCAAAAAGAGGGCTTGACTCCGGCCGAGGTGGGCTCGACCCTTAGGGAGCCACCTGGCGAGGAGTGGAGGAGGCTTGACTCTGATCGAGGTGGGCTCGACCCTTGGGGAGCCACCTGGCGAAGGAGCAGAGGAGGGCTCGACTCCGGTCGGGGTGGGCTGGACCCTTGGGGAGCCACCTGGCGAAGGAGCGGAGGAGGGCTCGAGTTTGGCTAAGGTGGGCTTGACCCTTGAGGAGCCACCTAGCGGAGGAGTGGAGCAGGGCTCGACTCCGATCGACGTGGGCTCGACCCTTGGGGAGCCACCTGGCAGAGGAGCGGAGCAGGGCTCAACTCTGACCGAGGTGGGCTCGAACCTTGGGGAGCCACCTGGCGGAGGAGCGAAGCAGGGCTCGACTCCGGTCGAGGTGGGCTCGAACCTTGGGGAGCCACCTGGCGAAGGAGCGAAGATGCCGAGCTCGGGCTGAGGTAAGCTTGACTTCGGTCGAGCTGGGCTCGAACTGGGGGAGCCATCTGGCGAAGAAGCCGGGGTGCCGAGCTCGAGCCGAGGTAGGCTCGACCATTGGTGAGGCCACCTGGCGGGGGAGCTTAAAAGAGAACTTGATATGGCACTATCTGCCTGCCTGGCTGCCAGCTGGATCCGAGGTGTACTCCACATCAGCAGTCTGGCCATATCATTTGTCCCCCACTCCCAAGTCCCATCGAAGCACCGCAACTGGGATGTGGGGAGTTAATGCGGAGATGACATGGAAGAACAAAAAATATTATGTAATTATTGCCATGATTGTAGTCGCTCCGCATGTCATGTCCGAGGTCTAATGCGCAGGCACCATGTCCACGATTTCGACGGACCATAATTGCACCGTGCCATACTTGAGATGATTTTTAGCGGACCGAAGCATCGTCGTCGGGCACCTTCACATGTGGCGCTCATCCGATGGTGGGGGCGAAAAAAGTATCGTACGGTTGCTATCGATTGGCTTTGAAAAGAGAGGGAACTTTCTGGAAACGAGATCTTTTAATTATCTCGTACCTCACTGGTGATTGCAGCAGTCCTTCTTCTTTTGGGTGACCTTTCTTTACCAAAACAGTCAGGTGAGTGCCCTGCCCTGCGATCTTCCCCTCTTCTCCTACTTCTTCTCAGACTCCAGTCCTTCCTTCTGTTTTAGGTGACCCGAGCCTTCTTCAGGTTTTCTGTCCACCTTCTCTTCTTCTCAAACCTTCGATCTTCTAATGGCTCCTTCGGGTTGTCGCTCTCGTTTCTCCATTAACCTGAGTGAGGCAGGTCCCTCCCGGCCGAGGACCCCATCATCTTTCGATGAGGAGGACGAGGTTCCTCTCGAAGTTCGGAGGCGACTACGCCCGGGCGGCATAGTTATCGGAAGCCCTAGGGCCCCTAGGGTTCCTTCTCCCGCTCCTATTCTTCCTTCTGCCTCTGTCATTGCTCCTTCGGTGGCAGAGGCTTCCTCTGATCCCTCTGGCTTTACCTCGACAATGACCGGAGAAGATCTTTCCATGATCCGGGATCTGTTCAGGGTCCCGGATTCTATCCAACTCTCGCTTCCAGGATCGAGGGAGCGGGTTACCTCGAGCGGCCCTAGCCGGGTTGCTTTCTATGAAGACTTCCTTACCGGCGGTCTTCGTTTTCTACTTTACCCTTTTTTTTTCTTTCCTTAGCCACTTTCACCTTATTCTGGCCCAGTTGGCTCCTAATGCCATCAGGATCATCTTTCCTTTCATCTGTTCTGCCATTTCCATGGGTTTGTTGCCCATTTTTCATTATTCAGGGCCTTGTTTACCCTGAAGTGCCTCTCCACCGATGATGGGTGGTGGTACCTCTCCCCTCGGCCTAAGTGCCTCTGGTTTGACCTCCCCACATCCATTAAGGGGTGGAAGAACTGGTTCTTCTTTGTCTCGATCGGGAACGTCGACTGGGTCTGGAGTCAGCCAGACCAGTCCCCGAACTGGAATGCCCAGGTGATACTGTCTGACTGAGAGGCCTTCTCCCAGCTGCTCAGTGATGAGCTTCCCTCCCTCGAGGTTCTACTCTCGGAGCAGAACCTGTTCGAGGCTAGGCTTAGCTTGATTCGGGTGATTGGCGAGGCTTTGTGCTTCTTTCTCCTTTCTCTTTCTTTTTTTTTGGCTGACCTCCTTTGACCTTTTTCTTTTCCAGGGATGAAGTTCTCAATAGATAGCTTAATGGAGGCGGCCCGTAAACAGAGTACCTCAACTTAGGCCCGGGACCTTACGCCGAAGAGGGCCTGGGTAGAAGCAGACCACAGGCCCAGGCCCACTTCGACCTTGGAGCAAAGGGCGAAGGACTCGGCCCCCCGGCCGCCTCAGCAGCAGGCTCCACCCCCGGTGGGCGTTGGCATCGATTGGGGAAGGGAGATCGAGCAACCGGTGCATTCGACTCCTTCAACAGTCATAGTGGCTAGTGTCCCGTCGATGGCTACGGCGGTTGTGGTGGCCGCGCGGCCCACATCTTCGCGTGTCGGAGACACTCTTGCCTAGCCTTCCTCCGAGCCCTGCTATGCGTCGGCAGGGATTCCTGGGAATGCCTCCATCATCCGTGATCAGGGCATGGTGGAGAAGATGATGGAATATGTGGTCCAGCCTCGGGACCGCCGCTTGAAGGGAGGCAGGGACTATGCAGCAGCCCTGCTAGGGATTCTCCCTCAGCTCTTCTTGGTAAGTGCCTCACCTTTACCTTTGTTTTTAATGTTCCAGTTGGGTTTTGGGGAGTCTAACCCCTCTTTTGATGCAGGTTGGGACTGACGTGCTTTTGCTTCGGGACTTCCTCATCAGCTCGACGAAGAAGGAGGATGAAAAGGAGAAGAAGCTAGCCAAGCTCACGGCCGATGTAAAGGAGCTGCTGGAGAAGGGCCAGGAAATGAAGGAGAGCAACAGGGTTCTCCGAGGGGACCTGGCTCGCACTGAGGAGCGCACCAGGGACCTCGAGACCTCTCTTTTCGAGGAAAGGATCCTAACCCAGCACTGCACCGAGGAGACCGCGGCTGAGGTCAGGCTCCTGGAGGGGCGATCCCGGGCTCTGGAGACCTGGGTAGAGGAGGTTCTAGCAGAGCTAGCAGCAACCAAGGAGAAGACAGCGTATGTCACGGGGCTGCTGGAAGCCACGCAGAGGGACGCGCTTGAGGCCATGCCGAAGTTTTGGGCATCCCAGGAGTTCTAGGATAAGGTCCATGAGGCTACCGTGGACTCATTCCTAATGGGATTTGAGGTCTGCCGGCAGAGGGTGGCCTCACTCTTCCCGGAGCTCAACCTGGGAGGCATCACCATTAGCGACGCCGAGGGGCGGCCTGAGGTGCCAGTGCCATCTTCGAGGGCGGCTGAGGAAGTGACCGCTGGGTAGCCCGTCGAGCAGGCAGTTGGCGATGCGGAGGCCGGCCAACCAGGAAGGGAGTCGGCGACCCAGTGACCCCGGGCCCTTCTTCATTTCATGCTTTGTACTTAGCATAGGGTTTTTCATTTTGTCTTTTTTGGGGATGCTTGGCCTATCGGGGTCCTCTTCATTTGTAAAAAACCTTATCACAAAAATGAAACTCTTTTTCTTCCATACATGTGTACTTTTCTATCTTGTGTTTTGTCTTGTGACTTCTTATAATTCCATTTGCTCCGATCCTGCATGACTTCAAGCTCTTGATCTTCCTTAGAACACCGTAGCCATCGTGATGACTTAGAATAATATCGGGGCTTCCAACCGGTCGTCTATGTGAGATTGAGGCGATCTCTGAGGTTGATGGCGAATATGGGACCCTTTATTTTTTCCCAGGGCCAAGTGTATGACTTTCGCTAGGAGTTCAACTTCAACTCTTGGTTAGAAAGCAAGTTCTTGGAGCCTTCCAGGCTTTGGTGCTGTACTTCTAGAGCTTCCATTGCTAGAGCTTTCAGCCTTAAGTTCCTGGGCTTCATGAGTTTCCGGTGCCGAGGCTTCCTGTCTTTAGTTGCCGGACTGGAGTCCGGGCTTTAGGCACCGGGCTTCTGGAGTTTCCGATCTTTATTTTCCAGGCTTCAGAAGTTTCCGGTGCCGGGCTTGAAGAGTTTCTAGTCTTTGTTTCCCGAGCTTTAGGAGTTTTCGGTACCGGGCTTGAAGAGTTTTCAGTCTTTGGTTGCCGGACTAGAGTTCGGGCTTTAGGTGCCGGGCTTCTGGAGCTTCCAGGCTTTGTTTGCTGGATTGGAGTCCGGGCTTTAGGTACCGGGCTTCTGGAGTTTTCGGTCTTTGATTGCCGGACTAGAGTCTGGGCTTTTACTATTGGACTGAACTCCGGGCTTTTGCTACCGGACTGAACTTTGGGCTTTTGCTGCCGGACTGGACTCCGGGCTTTCGCTGCCAGACTGGACTCTGGGCTTTCGCTGCCAGACTGGACTCTGGGCTTTCGCTGCCATACTGGACTCCAGGCTTTCGCTGCCGGACTGGACTTTGGGCTTTTACTGTCGGATTGAACTCCGGGATTTTGCTACCATACTGGACTCTGGACTTTTACCGCCGAACTGAACTCCGGGCTTTTGCTGTCGGACTGGACTCCAGGCTTTTGCTGCCGGACTGGACTCCGGGCTTTCGCTACCGAACTGGACTCCGGGATTTTGTAGTCCTACGAGACAGAGACAAGCATCGTGCTAAAGAGAATTTCATTATTAATGTTAGGAGGTCTTACATTATTGGTAATACATCCTCAAGTTGGTGGCGTTCCATGTCCGTGGAAATCACACGTCATCGAGCTCAGCTAGGTAATAGGCCCCATGAGGAAGGGCTTCAATCATCCTGTAAGGGCCTTCCTAGTTCGTAGAGAGCTTGCCGCACTCTCGAGATTGGGAGGCTTCTGCCCGTCGTAGCACCAGATCTCCCGGACGGAAGGACTTCGACCTCATCCTAGAGTTATAGTATCTGGCCACCCGTTGCCGGTAGGCTGCCATGCGGATTCGAGCTTTATCCCTTGTTTCTTCAAGTAGATCCAAATTAAGCAGGAGGCGTGCTGGGTTCTCGATTTCATTGTACTGCTCCACCCGTAGTGTTGGTAGGCTTAGTTCCACTGGGATCACCGCTTCTGTACCGAAGAAAATGTTGAATGGTGTTTCATCTATGATCGTCCTCGACGTTGTGTGGTACGCCCATAGAACACTGGGGAGTTCTTCAGTCTACCTATCATTGGCTTGGTCTAGTCTGGTTCGGAGTCCCTGGAGGGTAGTCCAGTTGGTCACCTCGGCCTTTCTGTTGATCTGAGGATGTGCTACCGAGGTGAAGCGATGGTAGATGCTGAGGTCACTGCAGAACTCCTTGAACTCCCGATGTCGAACTGCTTTCCATTATCGGTGATGATTGTGTGGGGGAGCCCGGTATATAATTGACTTCCAGAAGAACTTGCTAACGTTTGCCTCCATGATCCGGGCTAACGGTTCAGCCTCGACCCACTTCGTGAAGTAGTCGATGGCGATTATCAGGAACTTATGCTACTCGGATGCAGGAGGGAAGGGACCAAGGATATTCATGCCCCATTGGGCAAACGGCCAGGGAGCAGAGAGCTAGGAGAGTGGCACAGCCAGCTGGCGTTGCATGACAGTGTGATGCTAGTAGCAGTCACATCTCTTGACAAAGTTGGCTGCATCCTCCCTCATTATTTCCCAGTAATATCCTTGGTGGAGGGCCTTGTATGCCAAAGTTCTGCGCCCCACGTGATTTCTGCAGAGGCCTTCATGTATCTCTTGGAGCAAGACTGCTGCCTCTGAGGGTCTCAGTCATTTGAGGAGTGGGTAGGAGTAAGACCTTCGGTAGAGTAGCCCGTCCATCAGCACAAAGCGGGCGGCCTTCCTTTTGATGAGGCTGACCTCTATTCGATCTTCGGGCAATGTATCATTGATGATGTACATGACATACTTGTGCATCCAACTGAGCTCCAGAGTAACTTGTTGGACCTCCTTGGGTGCTTCATAACTCGGGGTCTGAAGATGCTCGATGTAGGCACGGCCCAGGGAAGTGTCCGGCTAGGTTACCAGCCGGGAAAGGGCATCGATGCGCGCGTTCTCTCCATGTGGGATGCGGGAGATGCTGAAGCGCTTAAAACCTGTCACACTTCCACGTACTAGCTCCAGGTACTTCGACATTTGGAGGTCCTGGGCCTCGAATTTGCCCGAGACCTGCCTAGCCACCAATTGTGAGCACGTGACCAATTATGGGAGATGCTCGAATTCCCTAGAGCACGTGATCGGGGTGGGGGGAGAGCGCACTACTCCGTCGGCTTAGTGGGGTCAGGCTGACGTACTCACCTATGGTGGGGAGGGCAAGCGAAAAATGTGGCCCATATCGAACATGGTATAGCAAGGAGGGGGCCCCAATGGGGGATAGCTACGACGGGATTTATGCCTTCATTTTTCTTTTGTTTATCAAAAAAAAGAAACCAAGAAAAAAAAAATCCTTGCTCGATTCCTTTACCCTTTTTCTCTCTCCTCTACTTAATCCATGGGTTCACCACTAGAACCCTCTATAATGTAAGTTGATGGGCATGAGGGATCATGAACCATGGCCGTTAGCATGTTAGCCTCCACATTAGCCTTTTTCAAATATTCATAGATTTGGTTCTCCTTAACTCTACACCTACATCATAGTTTGACTTTGATTATATGAACTTATCTTATTTGAACTAGTTGAAATGTTAGGCCTATCTGCTTGGCTAGCCCATCGAGAATATTAGAACTCTTGAATTCTTATTTTTAAATTAATCATAGCTAATTTTTTGATAAAAATATAATTTTTGAATATTAAACTCCGAGGAAGATTTTTAAATTTAATTAGATTTGTTAGTTGATTCCACTCAAAAGATAAATGATATAACTCTTTTTTAGATTTATTGATAAAATATAAGATATTTCTTGAATTAAATTATATATGATTTTGATGCACGGTGTTTATTATTGAATGTTTTTTTTAATAATATATGATTTTTAATTGAACGTATTGATTTTGATATGGATTATGATTGATTGATTTCAAGATCGCATGATTTTATATATTCATTTGATTTGGAATGGGTTTAGACTTGCAATCGGACTATATTTTGATACTTTGTTAATAGAGATTATATGTTAGTATTTTGATACCTCATCAATGGAAGTTGTATATTAATATTTTGATATATTGTCAGAGGGGTTATGCATTAGCACTTCAATACCTTATTAGTAAGGGTTATATATTGGTACTTGAATATCCTACTAATGGGAATTATACATTATTACTTCTATACCTACTAGTGAAGGTTATATTTTGGTACTTTGATACCCTACTAATTGAGATTATATATTGGTACTTCGATACCCTGTCATTAGAAGTTATATGGTATGATTTTGATTATTTCTAAGATCATTTTCTAGCCTAGTCATAGAGTACAAGTATAATTATAGTTCATGGCTAACGAGATAAACTTGATGTTTTGAAAAAAAAATTTATGAACAAAAATTAGAATTTTTTTAAAAAAATAGACTTGTATGTATAATATTTTGCTAATGCTCTATATTAAGATATGATTTTTAAATAATGCAATTTTATGTACTTATTTTTATAAATTATTATTTAGTTTACTGTCTGATTTGTTTAATTAAAAGTGTTCAATGCCTACGAAGCTATGTAATTTATTACTCGATATTTTATTATTTTCATAAATCTTAAAACTAAGATGGCATAGGGATATATTTTGAAAGAGTTATTAGATACAGAATTCTAGTCTATTTTAGATTAGAGTTTTATTAAAAGCATGATATATAATTATTATATATTATTGAATTTTTATGATACATTAAGTTTGAATTTTAATTATTTAAATTTTAGATTTATTTAATTGATTATTTATTATATTGCTTGTTTTATGATATCGTGATACAATGCATTGTATGTAAATAGGAAGAGTTTTTTTATTAGTATACGATAATTGTTACATCCTTGACTTAGAATTTTCGAGCAAGGGATGATAATATATACACAGGACAAGTGTACAATATGACAGTGTTAAGAGAAATATTTAGCAAATTATAAAAATATTTTAATTAAGTCAACAAATTACATACACAAGTTGCAAAAATGATAACTAAAAACTAGAGAATGGCATTTAAATATGGTGCTAGCATATGTAATTATACGAGCAAAATGATGGCAAGCCGCCTTATAATTTAAATAACAAAAACCACTTTTGCAAGCACATAATCATGCTGAAGGTATGTGTCATGCCCCAATTCCAAACCCGAGTTGGATGCGCAACAGACGGCCATGTGTCATAGGGTTTTTTCTCCCTTGGACACACAAGGCCTGCATCAAATCATAATTCCTGCAATAATTATCTAGCTAGGCATACGCACAATACCTAAACCCTAGCTCCTCACTGATTGGTCCCAAAGCCCGATGGATTTTTTGGATCTGTAACAAAGGTAATAACAGGGTGTGAGTTTAACAGGCTCAGTAAGTTATCATCACCTCCAATATATAACATAAATATACCAATAACAACAACAAGCATAAACACATCATATGACAAGATATTCATCATCAAAATAATATAACCAATAATATTATACAAATGTGTATACTTAAATATAACCGACACGACTATGGATGGCCAACCATTTATTTTACTTTCCTAGTCTCTCTGATTATGGCCATGATCGGTCCATGGCTAGCCCCAAAAGAGAATAGAGTCTTGACTACATATACTGCACATTGTTCATGTGCCAGTGATCATCCCACTGGAGGCCCGGAAGGAAACTATCTCTGATATCACACGAGAAAACATGCATCTGCAGCATGTGCCAATAAATGCTACGCATGGCTAAAAATAAAATAAGGCAACTAGCTCCTGTGTACACATACCGCTCATCGGTCATGCACCAGTGATAGCCCCACTGGAGGTCCAAAAGGAGACTAGATCCTCGTGTGATTATAGTCGGACTAGAAAGCATCCACACCAACACAATGCATGTAATCCAATACAATCTAATGTAGATTAAAATATTTTACATATATATTTAATATTTCATGAATACATAACATGTTTGGCATATAATACCAGAGATCAAGATAACTTATTAAAAATTCTATAATGTCTAATTGAATCAACTCTGATACTGCTCTTCCGACAGGTTAGATGAAATCCCTGATAAGATCAATTATATAATCAATTTCCCTATAAGATAAACTAACATAGAAAAATAATTCTTAGTCCGATCTGGGTCTTGGCCTAAATCCCAAAATAAACCAAGTCAAATTTTATCATTATTTTCGACATTTTTTTTCAATTTTTCATTTTCCCTTTTCTCTCTCTTCATTCTCTCTCTTCCTCTCTCCTCTCTCCTCTTATTTTTTAATTATTTTTTCCTTCTTTTTTTCCTTCCCTTTTTCTTTTTTTAATCTTTCTTTTCTTTTTTTTTCCCCATGAGACAGAGGCCTTTTTTTCTTCTTTCTTTCTTTCTTCTCCCGAACCCCTGTTCTTTCTTAGCTCAACCGAACTGCCCCCCACCCATGGTTACTTGTGGCGCCCATGGAAGATGGTCACCGAAAAAGGGGCTCAGCGAGCCAGAGGGACGATGGCGGCGCGGCCACCGGTAGTCCACAGTCCCAAGATAAAAACCAACCTGAATCAATGCAAAAAGATTGAAATAAACCCTTCTAAATAATAAACTCAAACTCACTGAGCCTAGACAGACTTTCGAGTACTCGGCGGAGAGGAGAACGACGGCGTGGGAGGGCTCATGGGGCTAGATTCAACGACGATGAGGGCGAATTAAAGAAAACTCCTGACGAGTTCTTCTCGCCGTTTGGGGAGCAAATATCCCACTGATCGTAGTTCATCCTATCCCAACACATCGTCGACCACCTCCCTCTCCCCTCATGACTCCTCCCCCGAGATCTTCGATGAAAACCTCAACCGGATAGGGAGAGCCAGTCTCCCCTGCTCCGCCTTTCTATTTTTTTTGCTTGCTTTCGAACCAAAGTCGGCAAGGGTTGCCGACTTCAGCCCAAAAGCCCAAAGACCGAGCTTTCACATTCTCCCCTCCTATAAAAACTTTGGCCTCGAAATTTAAAAAAAATCCAAGTCTTCCAAAACTCAGATATACATAATCCAATAATCACAAGTACCATTCTGTCTAAATTTAGTAATCCTAATAAGAACCTCCATTCTTCCATTACAATACACTTTAAATTATTCCTAATATCTTAAATCTACCACACTTCCGCTGCGCACTCTGATATAAATTTTCAAATCATCAAATATCTTTCAATACCTTAATTCTACCCCACTTTCACTAAGGCATCTTGATCTTGAACCGTTGCTCTGATACCACTAAATTTGTCACACCCCGACTCCAAACCCGAGCCGGATGCGCAACAGACGGCCATGTTCCCTAGGGTTTATTTCTTCCTCGGAGATACAAGGCCTGCATCAAATTATAATTCCTGATATAATTATCTAGCCAAGCATACGTGTAACGCCTAAACCCTAGCTCCTCACTGATTGGTCCTAAAGCTCGATGGATCTTTTGGATATGTAACAAAGGTAATAACAGGGTGTGAGCTTAACAGGCTCAGTAAGTTAACATTACTTCCAATATACAATATAAATATGCCAATAACAAATAACAAGCATAAACACATCATACAACAAGATATCCAGCATCAAAATAATATAACCAGTAATACTATGCAAATGTATACACTTAAATGTAACCGACATGACTATGGATAGCCAACCATTTACTTTACTCTCCTAGTTCCTCTGACTATGGCCATGATCGGCTCGTGGCTAGCCCCGAAAGAGAATAGAGTCTTGACTACACATACCGCATATCGATCATGTGCCAGTGATCGCCTCGCTGGAGGCCCGGAAGGAAATTACCTCTGATATCACATAAAAAAACATGCATCCTCAGCATGTGCCAGTAACTGCCACGCATGGCTAAAAATAAAATAAGGCAACTAGCTCATGTGTACACATACCGCTCATCAGTCATGCACCAATATAGCCCCACTGGGGGCCCAAAAGGAGACTAGATCCTTGTGTGATCATAGTTGGACTAGAGAGCATCCACACCAACACAATGCATGTAACCCAATGCAATCCAGTGCATATTAAAATATTCTACATATATATTTAATATTTTATAAATACATAACATGTTTGGCATATAATACCAGAGATCAAGATAACTTACCGAAAATTCCATAATGCCTAATTTAATCAACTCTGATACTGTTCTTCCGACAGGCTAGATGAAATCCCTGATAAGATCAATTATATAATCAATTTCCTATCTAAGATAAACTAGTATTAAAAAGAATTCTTAGTCCGATCTAGGACTTGGCCTAAATCCCAAAATAAACCAATTCAAATTTTATCATTATTTCTGATATTTTTTTTAAAAAAATTCATTTTCCCTTTTTCTCTCTCTTCATTCTCTCTTCCTCTCTCCTTCTCTCTCCTCTAATTTATTATTATTATTATTTTTTCCTTCTTTTTTGTTCTTCCCTTTTTCTTTTTTTTCTCTTTCTTTTCTTTTTTTTCCCCACGAGACAGAGGCCTTTTTTTTTTCTTCTTTCTTTCTTTCTTCTCCTGAACCCCTGTTCTTCCTCAGCTTAACCGAATCGCCCCCCCCACGACTGCTGGTAGCAGCCATAAAAGATGGTCACCAGAAAAGGGGCTCAGCTGGCCAGAGGGATGACGGCGGTGCGGCCACCGGTAGTCCACAGTTCCAAGAAAAAAACCAACCCGAATCAATCCAGAAAGATTGAAATAAACCCTTCTAAACAATAAACTAAAACCTACCGGGCCTTGGCAGACTTTCGTGTGCTCGCCGGAGAGGAGAACGACGGCGTGGGAGGGCTTATTGGGGCTCGATTCAGCGATGGTGAGGGAGATTTAAAGAAAACTCCCGACGAGTTCTCCTCATCGTTTAGGGAGTAAATACCCCATCGATCAGAGTTTGTCATACCCCAACACATCGCCGACCACCTCCTTCTCCCCTCACGACTCCTCCCTCGAGATCTCCGGTGAAAACCTTGACCGGATAAGGGAGAGCCAATCTCCTCTGCTTTGCCTCTTTGTTTTTTTTCTCGCTTTCGAATCAAAGTCGGCAAGGGCTGCCGACTTCAGCCCAAAAGGCCCAAAGGTCAGGGTTTCATAGTATGCATGTGAATAGATGATTAAAGAACAATATGTTGGATGATTAACAAACTCAATCTTAAGTAACTAGAATCGCTGTCAACTTACCTTTGTTTATTTAAACCAACCTATGAAGATTGGGCTCTAGGTGCATCAAGAATTAATCCATTATTTTTTGAGTTTATTGTACCATGCTTTAGGCTACTAAGATTAATTTAACCTTTTAGAAAAATCCACAGATAACACATAAATTGTTTAGGTTAATAGAATGCCAAGCTTTTAATAAGCAAGCATACTAAACAATATCTATGTTCTGTTAGTATATATCTAATATTATAAATTATGCTGAATTAGCATTTGGTTTGTTTCAAAGGAATCTGATATTTAATGAGTGAAAACAAATATTAGATCTACTCATGAATATGGATGGGAGGAAGGGCGAAAAGCTATAGGCAAACTAGCAAATTTGGTATGTGCAATATTTTTTTCAATAAAAATAGATGATAATAAAAAAATATATAATAATTATGTTTTTATTTTTAGTTGAAATAAATGTACTAATAACCAAAAAATATGAAATCAAATATGGAAAAAAAAAGATTAAATAAAATAAAATAGAACAAAAATAACTTTTATATCATGAAAATATAAAATAAAACTTGAAAATAATATAATATAAAAATAAGAGGAGAAATTTATCGCATGCAAAATATACCAAAATGAGTTGAACCAAAAACGAAAATGGTAATGAAAATAAAACCTGAAAATAAAATTATAAAAGACAAACCTATGTAAGAAAACTAAAAAATCAAAACAATTCAAAAAAAACAAAGAAAACTAGAAATACAATGAAATAAGATATATAATCAGATACAGAAGTAAAAAAAAAAATGAATCTATAAAATAAAAATCTAGAATAACATAAATGAATTAAAAATACAAAATCACATTGAAAAGAAATACAATAAAATAAACTAAAATATCAAGTAATTGATATAATGATTAAAAACATCAGAAATTAATATACTTGGAGGATAAATGATAATCTGGTAATATGAAAGAAAATCTAAAAGCATGATTGACAATATAGATTTGAATAAAATTTTATAAGAAATAAAGAAATATTGATACAGGGTTGTGTCTTTCACGCGAATGAAGGATTTGCCTTCCTTCCCACCAATTCACTATTTGATATATCGTCCGCAGATTGCTTTAAAAACTATGAAGATGGAAGGATGTCGGTGTTCGAACGGGGCAAGGAGGAGATCGATGTTGCACGTGATAGAAAGGAGAGGAGAGAGAGACTTCCCTGCACATCGAGATTTTTTTTTTGATGTGTAATTGGAGGAAGTAAGACACTTCTCCCAAACTTCTTGCACCGAGATGTAACCTTATAATAAATTGATTTTGTTTTGATGATAAACCCTTACAGCTCTTTAGTGTGGCTCTTCAACAAAATCTGGTAGATTTATATCGATAACCATGTTCTCAATGATTTAATTATTTGAATTTAAAGCACTTCCAATAAGAATTCATGGTTACTAGTAGCAGTGTTTTTTTTGGGTTAGGGGGGGTGTTTAAAAAAAGCAATTTTAGTAACCACGAATTCTAAGTATGATTATCATATATCCAAACTCATGCTGCTTCAATCTTATTTTAGCTTCAGTATGTTTGAAATCTTGGAAATAATTAAACTTAATTATGGACAAGTTTTCAAGAGTCTTTTGATACTTCCAAGGATCATTGAATTAATGTTGTCTTGTTATTAGCAATGATTTTTAAAATTTTCTATGAAATTTACTTAGAATTCCTTTACATGTATGAAACCAAAGTGCCACTTTGATTAAATATGACTTTTAGTAATTTGTGAAGGATAGATAAAAGGTTATAAAATCTTCTATATAAGGAGATGTGCTTAAGCCATCTTGCATTAAGAGAGTTGTAAAAATTTCAATGAAATATTAAGTTCTCTTCTCCTATTAGTTTTACTCTCTTTCTCTTTGTATGAGAAATATTTTTTTTCACCTGTCCTATTCTATCAAAGTGGTATCAGAGCCTATCATGGCTACCGAAGCACTTTCCATTCCTTATCTTGCCAACAACTGTGAAAATTAGAATATTCAAATGAAGTCATTACTTGGTTTCTAAAATATTTTAGAGATTATAGAGAAGGGATATGTTGAGCCCCAAGATGATAACAATCTCATAGCTAATCAAAGAACAGCAATCTCAGAGCTTCAAAAGAAGGATAAAAAAGCTCTCTTCTTCATCTATCAAAGTCTAGATGAGGCTGCATTTGAAAAGGTTGCTAGTGCTACCGACTCCAAGCAAACATGGAAGATTTTACAAAATTTTTACAAAGGTATAGAAAAGATAAAAGAAAGTTTGCCTTTAAACCTTGAGAGGTGAGTTCGAAGCTTTGCAAATGAAGGAGTTCAAAGTCGTACTAGAATATTTCATAAGGGTGTTAACCATTGTGAACTAATTGAGAAGGAATGGAGAGACATTTGATGACAATCAGGTTGTAGAGAAAATCTTATGATCTTTAAATCACAAATTTGATTTTGTTATGGCAGCTATTGAAAAGCCCAAAAACTTAGACACTATGATAGTGGATGCTTATGGGTTCACTTCAAGCTCATGAGCAAAGAATATTAAAGAGAAAACAAGAACCATTGGAACAAGTTTTGCAAAGCAAGCTCTCCATCAGTGACAAAAAGGAGGAATCAAGGGGCGAAAGTAGTCAAAGAAGCCATAGTCGTGGTCGAGGACGTGGTCGTACTAAAGACCGAGGTGGAGCCTATGGGCATGGAAGAAATCAGGGTAACCACAATAATATAGGGGAAGGCAACCAAACTCATGGAGGAAGAGGACAAAGATGTCGAGGCCAAAGGTAAGACAAGGGTCAAGTTCAATATTATAATTGCAACAAGTTTGGGCATTACTCTTTTGAGTGCTACTCTAATTAATCTAATCAAATTCATGAGAAAGCTATTTATGTCAATAATGAAGATGATGAAGATGACGTGCTACTACTAGCATAAAAAACAAAAGAAGCTACTAATCAAAATATGTGATTCTTGGACTCTGGTGCAAGTAATCATATGTCGGGGCATAAAGAAATTTTCATAGAGCTTGATGAATTGGTGAATGGCCATGTCTTATTTGGTAATGCTTCCAAGGTAAAGGTGAAGAGCATTGGTAAGACACTTATTGAACTCAATAATAGAAATCAACAGTTTATTTCCAATATCTATTACGTGCCTGATATGAAAACTAATATTCTTAGTGTTAGGCAACTTTTGGAGAAAGAGTTTGATATGCAACTGAAAGATGAAAGCTTCTACCTAAGGAAACATAACAAATTGATTGCTCATGTTCCAATGTTAAATAACCGTATGTTTATGCTATATATAAATCATATTATTGCTAAATGCTTAAGTGCATGTATGAAGGATGCCTTTTGGCTTTGGCATTTGCAATTCGGACATTTCAACTTTGGTGCTCCAAAACTTCTTTTAAGTAAGAGAATGGTTAGAGGGCTGCCCTATATTGATGCTCCTAATAATATATGTGAGGGATGTGTTTTTGGCAAACATCCAAGTAGGAGTTTTCCAAAGGAGTTTTACAACAAAGCAAAAATACCACTTTAACTTATCCACACCGATATTTGTGAACCAATCACTCCAAGCTCATTTGGAGGTCATTGTTAATTCCTAACTTTTATTTATGATTTTAGTAGAAAAATTTGGGTGTACCTCTTGAAAGAGAAGTCAGAAGCATTTCAACCTTTCAAGGAGTTTAAAGCTTTGGTGAAGAATCAAAGTGGCTATACCATCAAAGTATTACTATCAGATCGCGGAGGAGAATTCACATCCAAGAAGTTTAAAACTTTTTGTAAAATTCATGGTATTTGGAGACCCTTGACCACACCATACTCATCCCAATAAAATGGAGTCGCGAAAAGGAAAAATCAAACCATACTTGACATGGTTCAAAGCATGCTAAAACAAAAGAGGTGCCAAAGGAGTTTTGGGAAGAGGCCGTAAATTATGTGGTCTACTTGCTTGATAAATGCCTTATACAAATTTGGAAGAAGTAACACCACAAGATGCATGGAGTAGTTATAAGCCTGATATATCATATTTGAAGGTATTTGGGTGCATAGCTTATGCACATATTCTAAATCAAAAAAGAGGCTGTTAGATGACAAAAGCTTGTCATGTATCTTCACTGGTTACGATGCAAGATCTAAAGCCTACAAACTCTATGAACCAAAGGCCAACAGAGTTATTATAAGCCGAGATGTGGAGTTTCATGAAGATGGTATATGGAATTAAAACACTAATATGGTAATGATACAAGATGGAGAGCAAATCAAGAAGCAAATAAGTGAGCCAACACTACCTTCATCTCCTACTTTATCAGATGAAGATGGTTCAACATCATTAAAGATAAGAAGCATTCAAAATTTATATGAGGTGACAACTTTTCTAAATCTTATTTATCTTCTTGCTAATGAAGAAATATTTTTTTTGAAGATGCTATCAAAGATGGGAAGTGGAGGAAAGCCATGAATGAAAAGATAAAAGTCATAGAAAGAATGAGACATGGGAGCTAACTTCTTTACCAAGAGGGATTGAACTAATTGGAGTAAAGTGTGTTTATAAAGTCAAGAAGAATGTAGAAGGTGAAGTAGAAAAATACAAAGCACAACTTGAGACTAAAGGCTACAAGCAGAAGGCCGAGATTGACTACCATGAGGTATTTGCTCTCGTTGCTCGACTGAAAATTATTCGTTTGGTGATTTCTTTGGCAGCTCAAAATAAATGGAATATTTTTCAACTTGATGTTAAGTCAGCTTTTCTTAATGGCTACTTGAATGAAGAGGTGTACATTGAACAATCCAAATGTTATATTAGAAGTGGGCAAGAATATAAAGTGTTAAAATTAAAAAAAGACTCTATGGTTTGAAGCAAGCACCAAGAGCTTGGAACTCAAGAATTGATGCATATTTCAAGGCTACTGGTTTTATTTAATGCTTTTATGAACAAGCTCTCTATGTCAAAAAGAAGGATGGGAATATATTACTTATCTCATTATATGTTGATGATCTTATCTTCATCGATAATTCCATACAATTGATCAAAGAATTCAAGGAGGCAATGGCGAAAGAATTCAAAATGACTGACATGGGATTTATGTGCTATATTCTTGGGTTAGAGGTGAATCAAGTAAAAAACATATTTTTTATTTTCCAAGAGCACTATGCAAAAGAAGTGATTAAAAAATTCAAAATGAAATATTGCAATCCTATTAGCACACCAATAGATAGTGGTGCAAAATTATCCAAGAATGATCAAGGTAAGGTGATTGATCCTATATTGTACAAAAGTTTAGTAGGGTACTTGAGATACTTGATATGTACAAAACTAGACATGCTATATAGTGTCGGTTTGGTGAGTCGATTCATTGAGGAACCAAAATCATTTCATTAGAAGGCCAATAAAAGAATCCTACACTATATTCAAGGTACTCCAAGTCTTGGCTTATTTTATTCTTATTCTAATAATTTTCAACTTGAAGGGTACTCCGATAGTGATTGGGGTGGAGACTTGGATAACCGAAAAAGTATTTCTGGATTTATATTTTTTATGGGTGATACGGCATTCTCATGAATGTCAAAGAAGCAATCGATTGTTACTCTCTCAACTTGTGAAGTTGAATATGTTGCGGCATCTTCATGTGTTAGTCATGCAATATGGCTAAGGAGCTTACTAAAGAAGATTAATTTTGATCAAAATGAAACTACACAAATTTACATTGATAGCAAGTCAGCAATTGCTTTGGAAAAGAATCTAGTTTATCATCAAAGGAGCAAACATATAGATGTTCGCTTTCATTCAATCCAGGAACATCTGAAGAACAAATATGTGAAGCTTATTTATGTAAAAACTCATGATCAAATTACCGATAATTTCACTAAATCACTTGGAGCTGATCTCTTCAACAAATTCAAAGAACTACTTGATATGAATGATGGAAGACAATTGAGTTAAAGGGGGGTGTTGAAAAATCTTGGAAATAGTTAAACTTAATTGTGGACAAGTTTCCAAGAGTCTTTTGATACTTTCAAGTGTCATCGAATTAATGTTATCTTGTTATTGGCTATGACTTTTAGGGTTTTTTATGAAATTTATTTAGAATTCTTTCACATGTATAAAACCAAAGTGTCACTTTGATTAAATATGACTTTTAGTAATTTGTAAAGGATAGATGAAGGGTTGTAAGATCTTCTATATCAAGAGATGTGCTTAAGCCATCTTGGATTAAGAGAGTTGTAAAAAATCTAATAAAATATTTAGTTCTTTTCTCTTATTAGTTTTACTCTCTTCCTCCTTGTACGAGAAATATTTTTTTTTCACCTGTTTTATTCTATCACAGTAGACATAAGAGTTATTAGCCCTTGATATCATCAAGATTAACCTTGTAATGCACCATATCAAATAAAAAAGAAGGAGAAGAAGAAGAAAAAGAAGAAGGAAATCATCCTGGTTTCCTTCTACCATCTTTTTCCAATCTAAATGCAATTTAAATAGCTGCGGTAGGTCGAACAATGGTTTTTCAGGCATAAGCTAGTTTTTTTAATTAATCGATCCAGCCAATGAAACCTGGCCACGAGAGTTAGTTCCAATGCAATTATCCATAGCTACTATCAGATGGACAAATGGACATGAACATGAGCATCTCGATCTTGATAGTCTTAAAATGATGGCAGCTGGATCGGAACCACCACCCAAAGACACAAACAGACAGCACAAAATGACAGTTTTGCTAGAAAAATCCCAAGAGGAACCAAAAAATAAGGTGTCGACAAAACCTAGTGAGTGATAGCTTTCCCACATGTAATTGGAGTGGGCTGCAATGGCCTTATAAAGGTGAGTATATATTAATACTGAAAGCATTTAGCAGTACAACTTATGCGTTGGACTGGTCTTCTTTGTAATGCGCTCTTATCGGAGCTTTAACTCATCAACTAAACCTCTTTCGTCAGCTTCACAACATCCTCCCTCTGGTAAAGGGAAGGGTGCCCCCCACTTCTCAAAAGGAGTTCTAAATTCTAATGGTTGTTGGTGGCCCCTATAACCCTGACAGCAGAACAAACGTTGGGATCACCACTCTGGCAGATAGCTTCCCCATCCTCTGACAGCCATTAGGTTTCAAACAGGAGGGACATGGGATTTGCTGGACTTTGGGTTCTCACTAGAAAAAGGTTCTATATATTAAACATAAATGCATGGGAATTGATGCATATATGTCTTCTCTGTTTAAACTTTGAAGGACATGTAGAGGACTATTGGATGGCCCATGCATGCAGCAGGTAATCTCATGATGACTATAGAAAAGTTCAAGTCCCCTACATGGCTTGGATCATAAAGCTATTAAATTGTGTATTTAATTTGTATGGGTACCACCTGCCATGGATCAAAGAATAGTGTGCTAGCTTGCTGCTGAGTGTTAGCAAATCCCTCACAAGGTGTATCCTGAGAGTTTTCTTGCAATATATCAGATATTGCGCCGAGGTCTCAAGCAGGTCATATATAACAGTTCAGATTTCTTTGGAGAACAAAAAAGTTTGTGTAGTTATTGTTTTTTAGATAAAAAAGGGCAAACAATAGTTACAGTAAATGATTTATACATGGAGTAACTGATTCAGGGTGGGAATCACTAAGAAATTAGATTAATTCTACAAGCTGTTTTCGAAGTTACAGCATTCAAAAAAAAAGAAATGATACCCCAAAGTTTTTCTTTCTTTACGCTTAATTATGTTCTCGATATAGCATTTTCTAACTTGAGAATAATAATCAGGGTCATTTTCTAAAAGAGAATCCGACCCATGAGATGCATGATTGAGTACCTGATGGATATGATAGCTGAGATGTACAGTATTTGATGCATGGTTAATAAAAAAAATGCAAGATTGTTATGTTTACTTTCTTCGAATTAACATCAAAAGTATCGCATACTATATTAATGCCGGAAAAACTTTAAAATGGATACATAATTAAGATCTCTTTCACAAAGGATAAACCAACTACAATTGTTTCTTTCGTATGTCAACTGGAATCAAAATGTGTCACCAATCCAATCCAAGACATATGCATGCATGCAGCAAGGAAATAATTTGATGATGCTGCCTTGGTCTCCCCGAAATTCTCTCCTATTCAACAAGGAATGCATGCTAATATTGTATTCTATGATCTTTTTGGGAAAATAAATATTTGGAATTAGTTATAATTAAGTGTACGTACTTATCTATGGGCATGCATGCACGCATGCATCAACCACATATGCACCCATTATACTGCCTAAGCGTGTTCATGCTCACTTCGTATCAGTCTGCACACGTGTGACTTAATCTTGTGTGCAGGCCATGGGTGGGGGAGAGAGAGAGAGAGAGAGAGAGAGAGAGAGAGAGAGAGAGAGAGAGAGAGAGAGAGAGAGAGAGAGAGGGGGAGATTGGGGTGGCAAGTCCCAAGGCGTCGTGGACTCATGGTAAGCAGGGATTTGCGGAAAATGCCCATCAGAGTCTTATCATGTCGAGGAAAACAAGGAAAAAAGATAACCCATGACCAACCATTTGAGGAGCAAATTCGAACACCACCACCATTTCTTAATCCCATGGTGGGCTATACTCTCACCTGCTCAATTCAGCCTTTTTTTTTTTTTTTAAAAAAAAAAAAGAAAAAAAAAAAAAACACTATTGCAACCTTTCTGGATCATTATACCCACCAAATCAAACACTTCATGAAAAGCCTATAACCCAGTCGAAATGTTATAAATACCCCTTCAATTCTTCTGATGACATTTACTCTAAACTACTTGAATGCCAACCAATTTCTCCTCCTGCCTTACACCTATGTATATAGGTATATATATATGATATATAGTTAGAGAGAAACCCTATCTTCCACCTTCCTTCAACAATAATTAATTCCCTGGTGACCAACTCTAAGTTCCTTCACAAGCACTGGACATGGCAGACCTCCCACAAGTGATCCTTCACCGCCACCGCAGACGGCGTTCTCGAGCATCCACCGAATACCTTGGGGTCCGACGTAGGCCTTGGGGACGCTACGCTGCTGAGATCCGGAACCCTTACACCAAGGAGAGGCACTGGCTTGGAACGTTCGACACTGCAGAAGAGGCAGCGCTGGCCTATGACCTCTCCTCCATAGCTTTCAGTGGGTTAGCTCGAGCTCGCACCAACTTCTACTATCCCTTCCTGGCTCCTCCCTCGCCTCCTCCTCCACCGCCGCCCCCACCTCCATCACCTCTGCCGCCAGAGGAGAGGGATGATTGCTATTTAGAGTCTGCAGGCTCCATCGAGGATGATGATTCGATGACCATCGCAGCCATCTTGCAAAGCTTTCGCCACTCGAGTGCTCTTTCTTCCTCTTCTCTTCTTTATTAGGAAAAAAAAAAAAACTATGTGCTCTTTCTTTCATAGAAGGGAAGGATGCATGCAGCTTTTATTCTTGAGAAGGATAAGAATTGAAATGGTTAGTGCCCAGCGTATAAATGGTTAGATTTTTGGAGGTCAATGTTGTGATGTCCTGGTAGCTAGTATCATCATTGACCACTCATGAGTTAGTGCAGTGTGTGGATCTTTAAATATCAAATGACATCTAGTTTGTAATATATCCTAGTTCTGAAAATAAGCACACTTTCAACTCGATATGAAAGATATGATTAGTTATTGTTTATGTACTTCAACTTTTCAATCATGGTTCTTAGGCCTTTTGATCTCAAAAGCATCCATTCCTCAAATCACTTCCAATCATCACATTTTTCTTCAACAAGCAAAAAAAAAAGATCACCACAAATTTGATCTCATGATCTCGATCAGAAAAAGAAAAGTTCTTAATTATTAGTATGATCTGGTACTCTCCAATTTACTGTAGGTGCATCATTCTGTAGTTTGAATTCAGTGCCAATTATATATCAACATGAAGGTTCAACACTCAGTGACTGGCAGTCAAAAACCAGAAAAGCTTCAGAGTTTCTTCAAAGAAAAAAAAATTAGAAACTAAAATGCCAAATAATATAATGTTGGAATTCTTTACACCAGAAGAAAGAAAAAAAATTGAAGTGAAGTGTTCAAATAGAAACCTGGACTTGAATCACCAGAATGGGAAGCTAGCAATGATATGCATCCATAGAAGGCTCTCTATGTTGTGTGTGCTAACTTGGCATCCCAGGGCCAGGCCTGTGTGGGGGAGGGGGGTGGTTTGGACAAAAGGGAAACACCATCTTTTAGGTACCTCAATGGCTTCAGACATGTGGAAAGGTTTTAGGTTTTGTCCTCTTTAATTAACTTGTCATTTCATGTCTTTTTTTTTTTTTTTTGGTAGTAAGTCATTTCATGTCTTTGCTAACAGTGTTTCTACTATTGTGATAACCTCGTCTCATCATTTCACCAAAAATAAAAGAAAATAAAAGAAAAGGAAAGGATAGTTTTTTCTCTTCTGGTCTTGTTTTGTGTTTTTAGTGTTTGTAAGAGAAAACACTGCCCTCCTCAACAACAACAATAGATGTGACTTAATTATGAAGAAGTTAGTATTGATCGTTGTGTTTTCAAGCAATTATCATCATGCTAGCGTTGTATATTTGTCAGGCACTGAATGCTCTGTATCATATTAGTAGATACTCCCCTAAAGAGAAATTAGGATAAGCATTAAGCACAAGGTAGTTCATATGTATCCATTGATCATGTATTAGCTAGGATTCATTCACTGCAAGATATTGTGGTTCATCATGTGTACTTAAGATGCAATAATGGCAAACACTGGAGTCCATAGAAGTTATGGACCTCAGGAACTTCAGAAGAAAATATCGAGGATTATAATGTTCTCCACCACATAGCACCTCCACCATGGGTTCTACAAGTGTATGTCTGCGTGTTCCTCTCTCTCCGTTCAATTTTGAGATGAAATCCTTTATCTCCTTTATTTTATGTAGTAATATACTAATAGATTTTTCAGCAGCAGTAATAGTCTCTTAAGAGATTGAGGATAAAGATTAAAGGATGTAAAAGAGAAAAAGCAACTAATAAGCATTACATCAAATAAGATAATGTGAGAAAATCTTAATTTAAGCAAAATACAGGGTGAGAATGATGGTTTTTATTCATATATATATTTGCTACTTGAAAGTGGACTTGGATAATATTAATTGACTGTAGCTCCTTTTTGATTATTTCGGTTCCAAGAGCACATAAAGCACACCTACTTCAAAGTTGATTAGCTTTAGGATTAGTCCGTAGACAAATTCATATGTGCTCAAGGGTGCATGTCTTCTTCTTCTTCTTCTTCTTCTTCTTCTTCTTTGTATCAAAATATACAAGAAAAAACTAGCAAAAGTTCCAAAAAGAAGTAAAAGAGACAACAGATTTGAAACGGAAAACCCACACCAAACAATGAAGAAAGGTCTACAGGAAGTCTCTTCCCCGGCCCCGAGGGTGCCTGTCTTCTATTGCTTCAAATGGCACATAATGTTCAAGTTATGATCGATTTTGGTATGACTTGGATTAATTATGTAACAAGTATGCAACCACATTCACATCGGAGCTTCTCTTGGTAGTTAATATGTGTATAAGAATCATCATTTTTATTTCATGTTTTCCAATTTATTCTTCAAATTCTTTAGATTAATCAGTGAGTAAAATGCAATATTATGGATTGTTTTTATCTATTTTTGTTCTGGACATATAAATTCTAAGGTTTAAGAGCTCTCCTAAAGAACAAAAATTTAAGAGGATATCAATCTAATTATCTTTCTACCCATTTATTTATTATAATATACTTACAAGCAACAATTGGCAAATGGCAATATCATAAAAATGCAAACAATGATTGAACGAGTAATTCCTATGGACGATGTATGCTACTTCCCTTAGGGTTTTTTATTATCTAATTTAGAAGGTGATTCACACTATATTGTCATGAAAAGTGCACAGAAACAAGAATAACTATCCTGCTGTTATCTCAAAACAGGGGTACCATTAATGAGGCTTTAATGATACCTCGTATACATTACGTGTAGTAATAATTAATATGCAAACCCCTAGGCCTGGCTTGATATGGATCATGATACTTTACATCAAGTAATTCTTTGGCATCATGTTCTTTCAGAAAATTCATACAGATATAATAGGAATAAGCCTTATTTTATTGGTTAGGCCTATGGATTTCAAACGGTTTGGGTGAGTTGCCAATATGGCATTTTATGATCATGTTGAAATTGTTTTTAAACTTAATGAGCATGCTGCTGAAATTGTCACTATTTTGTTGTTTGATCAAGGATTGAGATAATTTTTCTTGATCTTGTTGTCAGTGGTGCTGCCTATAAAATGTTTGTTTTATAGTTGTCGATCGTGATGCATGAGCTTAAAATTTATGAAGCTCAATTCGTCCCTCAATGGGACCGTTGGCATGATTTTGAAACTTATACCTTTAGAGTCTATGATACGTGATAAAAATTTGAAGCAACACTTCACAAAAATCACTGAAACTATTTTAATTTGTTTGGATGTAAATGTCATGGAGTGTCAGCAATTTGCTGGGTTCGATTCAAGTACTTAGTAGGCAAAGCAAAAGCAAAAATTAGATATATAATAATACTAAAAATATACAAAAATCACATTAATTATAAGAATACCATAATTTAACATGATTCGTTCGAAACCCACCTCCAGACCAAAACAAGGAGAAGCTTTTACTATAATAATAATTTAGAGAATAAGAAAACCTTTACTAATATCCTTCATTTGGAAATACTGTTTCTAATAGAAACGAGAAGAAATCCAAGATTAAAGAAAATTGCTCGTAGAATTTTTGGTAGAATAATTCTAATTTAAGATTGAATGAACTCTTCTCATTAATATTTTCTAATCTTCTTTACTTGAATAAAATATCTACCAAGCTTCCCTTCTTCTCTCTCTGCCTCATTAATTAGTAGCTCATGACTTTTTTCCACGCTCTGTACATTGACTGTGCTTGCTCACTTTCAATGCATGGAAGGTAAAGTTCCATGCAGACTCATTTTCCATGCACACCAAGGAATTCATGCCACCCATCTTTTCTGCATCGTACAGGAAGGAATCTTCTCCCTTTTTATCGTGCACAGAGAGGACTCTTCCTCTCCTTTCCCTCTAAAGTGATGTGAGCAGGGATGGCAATGGACTAAGTTTGGATCGGATTTTTAACTATCCAAATCTAAACCCGAATACCAAATAAATTATCTAAATCTAGCCTAAACATTATCGAGGCTGGATTTTTATATCTAAACCCATCTCAATCGGATATCGGATAATTCGGGTTTACCCGGTCCGAATCCAATTAAGTCACATTAAACTTTTTTTTTTCATTTTTATCAACTTTAAAATCACCTACCATTTTATAAATCATACATACGTTAAACAAATAAAATTCAACTACATTTTTAGTTCAACCGTACTTAGTTTCATATTCAATCAAAATAAAATATATTTAATATAATATATATTAAAATATTAAAATAATTCGGGCCGGGTGCATATCTATCCAGTCCCGGTCCAAATTCTTAAGCATTCAGGTTTTATCCAAATCCAATCAAAACATTGACTACTCGATCCAACCGAGCCGGGCTAGATCGGGTATCCAATTATTTTTAAACTTAATGAGCATGCTGCTGAATTGGTACCGCACCAACACAATTGTATCTAGATTTTCGAACTAAACATTCAAGTTCCTAAGTGAATGCAAGCATTGTAAGAACGTCTTTAATCATATGGTGCAAACTCTTTGTTGGTGCCTTACCCAAGATTTTTTTTAAAAAAAAAAAAAAGAAAAGAAAAGAAAAAAAAGGAGGATCTCAAGCGCTTTCTCTCTTCCTCTAAAGTTGCATTGCAAAATACCACTTATCAATTTATATAAATAGAAAAATCCAATAAACACTGGACGTTCAATGAAAGATAGGGAATGGTGGCTTATGGAGTTATGGTAAAAGCTAGAGAGTGGGCTTTGGCTTGGGTTTACATAGGCAACTAAATTCTACTATCTTATTTCCAAAAAAAAAAAAAAGTTGTATTTATTTTGTACTATGCAAGCAAATGTTGGCTACTACTCAATCTTCGACTGAAATCTGTTAGTCTAATATATCTGTTATGACCGGTTTGGGCTTACCTAACCAAAACTTATAAATAAAAATGTCTTGACCCCGTACCCAGGTCCAAACCAGAACTAGACCAGGCAGCAATCCAAAATCCAAAGCAAATTTGGAATTGTTGCTGCTGACTCTCGGCTGAGACCGGAGCATGCTAGAGACAAGTAGACCGCAAATAAGATTTGGAAGAAAAAAAGTTCTCTATCAGAGGTTATTACAGTGATAACCCTCCGATGGTCAAGTTAAGGATTAGAAACATAAGGAAGAAAATTAACCCTTTTGGAATGAGAAGATCTCAATGGAATCTTGGTAAGGTGTAATCATTACTACATCCCCAATTTGGAAGGATTTTCAGGTAAGATCTTGCCTTATTTGCATGGAATCGATTGTACTCATTGGTTACGATGATTCACCGGCTGTTATGAAGATATGATCAGACCTTCCTTTTATGTACCTTGAAAATTTAGGGCTGGAAATGGGACGGCCCAATGAACATTTGGAAGGATTTTCAGGTAAGATCTTGCCTTATTTGCATGGAATCGATTGTACTCATTGGTTACGAAGATTCACCGGCTGTTATGAAGATATGATCAGACCTTCCTTTTATGTACCTTGAAAATTTCGGGCTGGAAATGGACCGGCCCAAAGTTAATTGGACCGGCCCAAAAACTATATTTTAAAAATTTTTGAACCGAATCTGGACATTTCATTGGTCCAAAAATTAAATTGACTCTATTTTACAGTTCTAATATTAGTTGAATATGCTTAAAATTTTATCCGCAGTCTGAACCAATTTCAGGTCGGCCCGAATTTTATTGAGCTGGCCCAGTTCAGTTCCAAATAATGAGCTTTTGGGCCGGTCCATTTCCAGACCAAGTTGGGATGTAGATGTGCATCGACCTGGTCATCCCCTTGAATTGTCTAAGGATCTATCCATTTGAGGGACTTCGTGGTTGACCTACTTCGATTAGATGCTCATGGATAGGGCTGCATGTTCCTGACCACTTTTGCCACAGGACTTGGGGTCGGCCAGCCTAGGTCAGCTAGGACGAGGAGCCCTGGAGTATGGCCTTGCTCCATCAGAGGGATAATGAGTCGTTATGATTGCATCAATCAATGAGGCTCGACCTATGACTACAAGGCTGTAGGATCCCCCCCCCCAAACTTTTTATTTCAAGCATGCAGTGGTTCGAGTAGATCAAGGTGCGGTACCCAATTGTGTTCAGCAGCATGCTTATTGTGTTGGTGTGGTATCCAATTGTGTTGGCCATTCAATGTTTTATTTAAAAGGACTCCAGGGCCATTTCTTTCCATTTTCTACTTGCTCTGGTTCTTGTGGACGGTCCTGTATGGTGACAGGGTGATTTCTAGTTGACGGATTGATTTCTGGTATCGGTGTTTAGAGCTTGTTGCGGTCCTTCGATGTGTGGTAGGGACCAATGGATTCAAACGAGTTGAGAAGGTTGCAGAGGGCTGTGAGGGAGATGATGAAGCAATCCTGTTCTTCAATGGGATTGGCGCATAATCACTATGTATGATTGTCTTCGGAAGAGCGAGCTTCCAAAGGGCATGCTTCAGATCTACCGACCTAGAGCCTGTCCAAGGGTCCAAGGGCCATCGAGGACTTGGTTCAAGCTTTCCTTCTGCTCGCTGATTCATAGAAACTATGAGAAGCCAATCCCGAGCTTCACAAGTGCAATGTCTTTTAGTCATACATCCAGATAGGATTTGTCTAGTATGTCTGTTGACTTCATTTCATAAATTTCTTAATTGTTGTTCGCATGCAGTTGAGCCATTACATTGACTACTTCATGAGATCAACAGAGATGGCAAAGGCTAAGGTGGCAACAGCCGATCAAAAGACAGCTTCCACAAAGATGTTGACTTGTGAGGTAGAGGGATGGGCTTTTGTGGCCGAACGATAGTTCCGGTGGATGAAGAAGCTTCGTGATGTCGTGGTGGCTAACATCGATCATTCCTTAAGAAAATTGGAGGCAAGGATGCTTGTGTTGATATGTGAATGGATGACCAAAACCTGTTGATAGGATGGACATCAAGGCGACTGAAGAAGTGTAGACGAAGGTCAAAGATATAAGGGAGCATTCTCGTGCTCAGATTGACTGATTATGAAATGGACTTTGGTTAGCCAGGAAGGAAAATAAATGGCTTTGGGACAAGCTTTGGTAGACTCATGATAAGGCTTGCTATTCCAGGGGGGTCCTTGAGCTAGGAGAAGGGGGAGAGGATCTGCCAAGCAAAGATGGCTCAAGATGAAGCCCTAGCAAATGTTCGGTTCCTCCGGTGTGAACTTAAGGAGGATAGAAGAAGGAATGTATCGAATATGGCATGGATCTATGGGACTCGTGCTGAAGAGGCATGGGAAATTGTTACTCTAAAAGCTAATATTAATGTTGCAAAGAAGACCATCTAGAACTTGAAGAGCGCTATCCATGTCTATGGATTGGAAGCCAGGTATCTCAGTAAAAAATTATTGGTGAGTGAATCGCGGCTTCGCTTGGCTGACCTTCGACTTTGCTGAGTGAAGAGGAAAGCTTACAAGATTGGTGTCCAGGAATGCAAGTGCCACACCTCGATCAGAAGCCTGAGCCAGGCATACAACAGATGACTACATATTCTTAGGATTCAATCTCATTGAATATGCAAGACCTATCTTACTATCAATAATCAGGTAGTGATAGAAAATAAATTCACTAATTATTTATTTAATTCTAGAATTTTTCATCAACATTAATAGGTAGATAAAACTCAACTAAAATTTAAGATTAATCATAAACTAAAGGGTTAACACTTAAATCCTAGTTCCTCACTGACTGATTCCAAAGCCTGATTGATCTTCCAGATCTATAATAAATATATAGAAAATATGGGAGAGCTATATAGACTCAATAAGTTATCATCGTCTCTAATATATGCATAAATATGACAACAACAAATTACAAACATACACAAATCATACATCACAGAACAACTAGCTCATAACAAAATAAAATGCAATATCATATTAATATGCACATTCAATTACAAATGACACGACTATGGATGGCCAACCATTTACTTTATTTTCGTAGTCCCTTTGACTATGGCCATGATCGGCCCGTGGCTAGCTTTGAAAGAGACTAGATCCTAACTATACATACCGACAACTGATCATGTGCTAGTGATCGCTCTATTGGAGGCCCAAAAGGAAATTAGCTCTGATATCACAGAAGGAAACATGCATCCTCAGCATGCACCAGCAATCGCCATGCATGGCTAAAAATAAAAAGCAACTAGCTCTTGACTATATATATCGTACATCAGTCATGTGCTAATGATTGTCCCACTGGAGGTCCAAAAGGAAACTAGGTTCTCGTGTAACCATAGTCAGCCTAAAGAGTATCAACACTAACACACATAATAATGTATGCAACCTAATGCAGATCAAATTATGCTACACATACTTAACATTTCATAATATTCATATAATAATTAGCATGTAATATTAGAGATCAAGATAACTTATCCGAAACTGATTTTATCAGGAACACGCGACTCGAATCCTAGATTCTCGATACTTTCATACTGATAAAGGTCATAATGATTTTGATAAAATAAGTTAAATAATTAACCCTGAATCCAAGAAAAGAAAATAAGGTAAAAGATTTTTTATCTGATCTAAGGCTAGGCTCGATCTAGATATCTATTTAGATCCGGTTGATGAAAATCGGATTAATACCCAAAATAATTTTATAAAATTTATTTATTTATTTATATTATTTTTCTTCTCTCTCCTCATCTTCTCTCTCCATTTCTCTTTCTCCTCTTCTTTCTCTTCTCTCTTTCTCTCTCCTATCTCTTTCATCCTCTTTCTCTCTCCTCTTTCTCCTCTCTCTATTCTTTCTACTTTCTCTCTCCTTTCCTTTTTTCTCTTTCTCTCTTTCTCCACTCTTCCTTCTCTCTCCTCTCTTTATTTCTCTCTTTCTCTTTCTCTATCTTCTTCTTTCTCTCTCCTCTTCCTCTCTCTTCTTTCTCTCTCCCTTCTCCCTCTTTCTCTCTCTCCTCTCTCTCTCTTTGTCTATTTTTTATTTTCCTCCTTTTCTTTTCTTTTTTTCTTTTTTTTCTTTCCTTCTTCTTCCTTTTTTTTCTTTTTCTTCTTCCTTGGCTCCTTCTTTGGCTCGGCCGAGCAGGCTTCCATCATTCCTGAAAACCATGAAAGATGGAGGACGAGAAAGGGGCCCGTTGTCTTGGCCAGACAGAGGGGGGTTTGGCGGTGTTGCCACCAACGACCATCCGGCTCAAAAAAAAATGAAGAACCCAAAATTTCTTTTGTTATTTTTCTTTATAAAAGAGATCTAAGAAAAGAAAACTTACCGGAACTCTTAGTCGCTCATCGGAGAGGAGCAAAACGGCCGCACAAGGGAGGATTTTGCATTTTTAGAGATGACCAGGGGGTTTAAAGAAAAAAAATGATGAGAGTTTTTTCGCCATATGGGGAAGAACTCGGTCGATCGAGTCCTCCTCCCCTCCATGACACTCTACCGGCCATCTTCGTTACTCCCACAACTCTCTGCACTCTCTGATGACTGTTTTGGTCGAACAAACAGGGGAAGGAGAATCGCTATTTCAGTAAGTATCTTTTTCGTTTGGTTTGGGCTGAAGTTGGTTGGGTTTGCCAACTTCGGCCCAAGGAGGTTGGGTTTCATATTCTGCCCTCCTACAAAAAAAAAATTCGATCTCGAGTTTTTTTTAAAAAAATCTAAGTTTTCCAAAATTCAAATATATGTGATCCAATACTCACATATACCATTCTGTCTAAATTCATTAATTCCATTAAGAGCTTCCATTCATCCATCATAATATACTTTAAATTAATTCTAATATCTTTAATCCACCACATTTTCATTGCATACTTTGATATAAATTATCAAATCCTCTAATTTTATTAGATAAATTTCTAACAAGGATACCACTTTACAATAAAATTCAATCTTCAAATATTTTTAAATAAATGAGGTCAAAACTATTAAATTTTCTTGTTCTTACTAGGCCTCGAGCATATCACATCATATTTAAACTTTGATCCACTTCCTACGTTTAAAGTCTTTGTATAAAATTGTACATCTATTCAAGACATCAATGATTCTAATTTAAATCCAAACTATTTATGCTTCCCTTGATAATTCAGTTAGACAATTTGAATAAACTTTTCTCTTAAAAAAGTTAACATTAACTCTAATAAAGTAAATGACTTTAAATCAATAATCTTACAATTAGGATCTATCATATTATTGCTCATAGAACTATTTTACTTTAATTCTTAACATCAACTGACAACCACTTTTTTTTACCCCTCATAAGCTAAACTTATATAAGTTTTTCAATATCCATTTCTTTACTCAATACAACATTAATAGCAAGATAGTCAAAATTCTTTCATAGATCTTAAATTTTGACTTAGAATTCAACATATCCAATAATCTTCAATATATATATGAAAGATCAAGTAATCTATCCAACTGCTAACATAAGCCATCAAAGATTCTACCAAGATATGCATGTCATGTCCACATAATATAATTTAATCTATTAATAGTAAATTACAAATTTATGCATTATCCTAAACACATTCTTCATTATATATTTTCAATAATAATCCCCATACAGATTCATTAAAAAATTATCGTTCTTAATATTATTAAACTTTTTCATAATCTACATCCTAAATATCTTCTTTTTACAATAGTCCCAAAATTTACAATCCAATAATTAACAACAAAACTTACAAGCTATCATGATCTTTATCCATATCAAGTTTAAGTTTCCAAAATCATATAATTAATAACTGAATATACATATTCAATATAACATAATATATTATACTTCTAATCCATTACTTCTGAAGCTTGATCAAACCTATTTATCAGAAGTAAAGACACATCTTATCCAGCTCTTCAATATCCAAAATATTTTTACTTATCATGATCAAATAGTATAAATCATTCAGCCTTTTACACTCTTCCTAGGTCAATCTCACTACTTATATTAGAAACAAAAATCATGTTCCTCTTTTGCGCTAGTCATATACTAGACCTTATGCACAATACCTAGAGATTAGAAATCCAAACTTCGAATCCTTTCTTGCAACTTTTCATATCCCAACTGATTATAACACTAGTTCAAATACCTTTTAAATCACATTCCATAGTGATCATAATCTAAATTTTTTAATATCACTTAAATCATATCCTAATCACTTATGTCACAGTTCCAAGTGATTATATCCCAAGCTTCGATATCATTTTGTCATGCCTTAATAACCATCATATTAATTTTTAATCACTTATATCATAGCCTATTATTGTTGCCTGGATCGTCGTGGCCTGCAGCTCCGGCGAAGTGTCGGGCATCCTTTCCTCGCCCGGGATCCCTCGTGCTTTTCCCGATCCCTGCAAAAGAAAAGAGACCATGGCCGGGGATTCCGATAGGAGCACTCCGACGATCAAGTCAGTAGACGATCCAGAAAAATAAATCCCTCTCGGTGGATTTTGGTGAGGTCTCCACATTCGGGGGTCGTCATTTTTTGGAAAAAATAGTGAGTATAGGGAGTTAGCAGAGAAGGAGGATTGGAGCAGAGTCAGCTGTGTCTGTGGGATTCTTCTGACGAATTCCCCGGTAGCCCCTAGAGCATTGCGTCTAGCTTGCTCTTCCTTTATGCATGCCAACCATTACCTCCCTTATCCCTTGCTGGTTTTGGCTCTTATCTCTCCTCTCGGTCGGAGGCCCCTCTTATATTTTTTGGATGGAGAGGTCATATGTGACCCTTGCTTTCCAGGTGTTCCCATTTTTGGGAGAGTTCAGGGGGTGACGTCTGGCAGCACGCAGGAACTGCGCGTGAGCTCCCGTTAGCCCCTTTGAGGTGGAGAATCATGTTGCTGGCTCTGATGCTCTGGTTGGTCGCCATGTTTCGGGAAACCTGGTGAAGCACTAGCATGCGGGCGGTCGCCCCAGGGTCTAAATCCTCTGGCATGGCCTCTTATTTATGGGTGGTGCAAACGGTGGACTGGGGAGCGCTGTACCTTGAGAGGGATTTTCCTTCCCGATTAGTGTGAGTCGGGGTTTGAGAGGGTCTTGGTGCTCTGACGAGGCACCTTCCTCCATAGGCCACAGGTGGTGGGCTGTCGCCTGTCAGTTGTAGTGTCTCAGAGGCGGGGTCTGGGTGAAGGCGACCCTCTTTTCCGCCATGATTTGAATTTCTATTGCCTCCCATTCTTGGCTTGGTGGCATCTTGAGTTCGACCTTGGTCGGGGACTGACCTCAACAGGGGATTCACTTCGGCTTCTTGCTTGGATGCCAGGCTTAGGTGGTACCTCCATCTGTTGGTTGACAACTGGAGCCTAGGTGGGCTCCACGTTAGCAGATACAGCCATATCAATTGCCATTCACTCTCGAGTTCAGAAGACGAAGCGGTGCTTGGGGCGTGGAGAGTGATGATCTTGCTGACATGGACCGGGACATCCCTTTACGCTGCCGACATCTTCGTGCATCTGCTCTTCGAGGACCATGCCTTCACATTAATGGGGGTTTCATGGTGCTTCAGTTTTTCAACGGTGACCATAAATGCTTCTCTTGGATCGATGCAGATTCCTTTGAGGATGAGGCATGCACATCGTCTGATGCCGGCACGTGGCATCTTCCGGTTGGCTTGGTAATTAATGAAGTGTGTACCTATAATCGATATGAGGGATCGATAGGATCCGCTACAGAGAGGCCATCCCCTGCCTTTTTAAGCACAGGGGAACGGGCCTTGATGGAACATCCTCTTCTCTTTGACTCTTCTCTCCTGGCTTTGCTCTCCTTGCTTGTGCCAAGGAAAGTCTTCTGGTGAGCTTCAGGTTCGAGAGGCTGCATGATGCTTCTGCAAGGACGTCTTGTCGGAGTCCAGGTGGGGGCGCCCCAGTCGGGGAAGAAGTCCACTGAGCTCAAGATTCCCTTGAAGGAGGAGAAAGTGGAAAGGCCCCGGGGGGCAGAGGAGGTAGTTGCTTGTGTAATGGGAGCAGCCTACCTGTGAACCTCCTGGGTGCGCTTGATCATGTGACTGAATGAGGGGACAGCCATGGATACAGGCACCGTGGTGAGGGTCGTGGTCATCATGCCGCTACTGGGAGTGGCTTGACGGGGAGTGGCTGCTGCTGGTCTTGGAATCACCAGATCAGTGAAATCTAAGAAGGATAGCGCGGTTGAGGAGGAGGCGTGCACCCTTCCACGAGCGAACATCTGTGGAAGGGGTACAATGGCGCATCCTTTAGGTGGAGCCGGTGCCGGGCTCTAGAGACCCAGTGACTTTTGGAAGAGGAGGGGGTGCCAGAGGCGGAGGCACTGCCACCCTCCTTCCCAGGAAGCCCATCTGAAAAAATGATTGGCACACCCCCAGTTGCCTCTGGGAGTATCGCTAGGGAGGATCTTTTCTTACTTGTAACTTAGACCTCCGTGAGGCTTCCTGGCCTGTCGAGAACCTCCATAGGATATAATAAACTTTTGATCAATGAAGGCTTTTGCTTTGGCTTCTGCATGCCTCTCCTTCTCGTCTCCTTCTTCTTCTTCTTCTCCTCCGCCTGAGTTGCTTCGAAGGGGGCCCGCTGGGGGTCGCAACTGTGCGCTCCGCGAGTGTGTACTTTGAAGGAACTGGCTCGACGGGAAGATTTGGAGTGATGTTCGACTTATGCTAGAGTATCGACATGGGGGGAGTCAGACCTACAGAAGGACTTCGAGATGGAGTCTGACTTCGGCTGGAATCGGGCTTCTGTTGGAGTCTCGACCTGGGGGGAGCCAGACCTGCAGAAGGGCTTCGAGGTGGAGTCTAGCTTCGACTGGAATCGGGCTTCTGCTGGAGTCTTGACCTGGGGGGAGCCAGACCTGTAGAAAGGCTTCGAGGTAGAGTCTAACTTTGGTTGGAATCATGCTTCTGCTGGAGTCTCGACCTGGGGGGAGCCAGCCCAATAGAAGGTCTTTGATGGGATAGAGCTTACGGTTACAATCTCCACCAAATGGATTCGTGCAGGACCCAGGGATGTCACTTCTTCATTGGTCTCCTGCTCCCAAGTCCTGACAGAATGTCACGCTCGGGGCTAAGGAGGTAATTACGGAGCTGACACGGAAAGGCTAAGATATGGCAGCATTCAATGCCATGATCGCCACCACTTCATGCGCTGTGCCTTGAGGCCAATATGGGGATGCCACATCAGCAGGTCCGAGGAAGCATGATGGTGGATGTACGACTTGAGGCTGTTGCCACTGCATCAGGGCGTCGTCCTTGATCGATGTTGCCACGTGGTGCACATCCGGTGGTGGGGGTACTGAAAGGATGTATGGTTGCAGTCTGGTGGCTTTGAAGAGAGGGTAAGCTTTTTTCCTCGATCATCTCTTTCAAAACTTTCCTGCTCATCGTTGGGCTAGATCTTCTTCCTTCCCCTGAATGTCTTTTTTCTTAACAACTAGGTTAGTCTCCCTTGGCTTCTTCCTTCCTCTCTGTGCACCTCCTTCTTTTTCTGATCTCGGATGGTTCCATATGGCCGACACCAACGTTCTTCTGATGATTCCCATAGGGCGGGGCCTTATCGGTTGAGGACTCCATCTTCAGACGAGGAGGAAGAGGCCCCTCTCATCATTCATAGAAGCCTCCGCCCGACTGGAGTAGTCATCAGTGGGCATAGGGCCCCTCCTGTTGCTTCTGATTCTTCTGTCCCCATCGCTTCTTCTAGGTCTCCGCATCCGACTGGGCCTTCAGGTGTAGCTTCGATGATAACCCGGAAGGATCTCTCTATGATCCAAGCCACCTACAGGATCCCATATTCTATTCGGCTCTCAATCCCGCGATCGGGAGAATGGGTCACCTCTAGTAGCCCGGGGTGGATAGCCCTCTACGAGGAGTTCTTTCTCGGAGGCCTTCGCTTGCCATTTCATCCCTTCTTTCTCTCCTTCTTGAGCAACTACCATCTTGTTCTGGCCTAGTTGGCTCCCAACGCCATTAAGGTCATCAACTGCTTTATCGTCTTCTGCCACTTTCATGGGATTGTCACCCGCTTTTCCTTGTTCAGGGCCTTTTTTATCCTGAAACACCACCCGACCGAGGACGGGTGGTGGTGCGTTTATCCTCGCCCAAGGGGGACAAAGTTTTAGCACCCTTCTTCCATCAAGGGGTGGAAGAGGAAATTCTTCTTTGCTTCTGTTGAAGGGGTGGATTGGGTCTGGAGTGACCCGGACCAGACCCCAAACCGGAACTTCCAGGTTGAGGCCTCTGATTTGGAGGTATATGACCAGCTCATCTTCGATCAGATCCCTATGTCGAAGTTTTGCTGTCAGAGCGGAACTTATTCGACATTGGGATCAGCCCAAACTCGGGGCTAGGTGAGTCCGGAGGGGTATCTCTTCTTTGATGAGTGCCTTTCGAACTGTTGCTGAACTTTATCTTCTTCTTCCTGCATGTATGAGATTCCCAGTGCAGGAGCTTTTGGAGTTCGCCCACAAGAAGAGCTTGTCGTCCGGGTTCGGGGAGTCTCCACCCAAGAGGGCCCGGAGCTTGCCATCTGGGTCCGAGGAGGCTCCACCCAAGAGGGCCCGAATCGGGCCCAGCTAGGAGGTGGGGCCTACTTCAGTCTTTGGCCCTGCAGGACAGGCGGTCGAACCGGCCCTTGGCCTTCAGGACAGTAGGCCGGTCTTCCGGCCCGGGAATCTGGCATGAGCATGCCGGCCAGGTCGGCTACAACAGCTACGGTCCACCCTCCCACGATCATCGAGGTGGACGCAGAGGGAAAAAGGGTGGTGGAGCAACCTTCACTGGTGCCATCGCCTGCGGCGATGAGCTCCCCCCGTTAGATGAAATGCCTTTAGAGGCGGCTCCCTCGAATGCGGGGCTCCCTCAGCTCCGAGGAGGACCGTTGTCTAGAGGGCAGCACTTGGGGCGAAGCTGAATTCGACGATCACCCAAGATCTTGAGCTTGCAGAGTGCATGATGGAATTCGCACTTCAGATGCATGACCGCCACGAGAGGGGAGGCAGGACGTTGGTGGAGGCCCTTCTTGGCACCCTTCCCTTCCTCTTCACGGTAGTCCTCTGCTTTTCTATTGCTTCAGTTTGACTGCTGACACCTTTGATGATGCAGATTAAAGCCGACATCCTTCTCATTCACGACCACTACACCCAGCAGGAGTGGGAGAGGATGTCGCTGGCGGCCGAGGCCTAGGAGTAGGCCAACAGGGCTTGGGCCTCAGAGGAGAAGAACGAGATCCTCCAGGCCACAGTGATTGATGCTGAGAATCAGGTTAGGGACCTCGAAGCATCTTTGGCCCGAGAAAAGGATCAGGCCTCCTACCAGGGGGAGGAGCTCAAGGCCAATGCTGCATGGGTGGAAGGGCTGATGAGCAACCTCCAGGCACGACTGGAGGAGGCCCAGGCTCAGTTGTCGGTAGCGAGGAGAAAGCTACTAGGGCGGTAGCTCTGATGGAGGCCACCAAGAAGGAGGCCGCCGAGGCGGTGCCTAGGTTCAAGGCCTCGACAAAGTTTGTTTATGAAGTCCCAGAGGCGACCACGGATTCCTTTGTCAAAGGATTGGGGTATGCAAATCCCTAGTGGTTTATCGCTTCCCGGAGCTGAGGCTGAATGAGATTGTGGTCCTCGGAGGCCTTGATGAAGGCTCAAGTTGAGCTACGACTCCCACTGCCATGGTTGAAGTGGAGCCTGCTCTTGTTGCCGAGGAAGTTCCGCCAGCGGTGGCTGTGGAGGCCCAAGAGGATGTCGATGCGCCTATGCGCCATCCCGGGAAGGAGCCTACTGAGGGATAGGTTCTGATTTCCCTCCGGAACTTGTCCTTTTCTCCTTCTGTTCTTCCTTCTTTTTTTTTTCTTTTTGAGATCGCCCGATCTGTCGGGGGCCCTCTGATGATGTATCTTTTCATGCAACATCAATGAAGTTCTTCTTCCTTTCATTGGGTTTTTGTTTTTATGGTTGCCTTGAACCTCTTCAGTTGAGATAGGGGCTGGCGAATGATTTGAGGGAGGGGGCCTGCACGGTCCCGAGAGATAGTCAAGTTAGAAAACTTGGCATGGGGAGTCTTGGGATGGCCCCACTGGCTCTGGATCCGGTCGGTAGAGTGTGGCTTTCGGGGACCCCACTTTACCGTCACTTCGAATCGGGAGTCCAGCGGGCCGAATGCGGGACTTCTGGAGTTTCTCGAGTTGAGGTGCCGGGCCGTGAGTCAGGTGATAGATGGCGGGACTTCTGGGAGGCCCCGCGAGCATCTCCGGATTGGGAGCACGGCAACAGGTGCGGGGCTCCAGGAGTTTCCCGGGTTAAGGCGTTGGGTTGTGAGTCAGGCAGTAGATGGTGGGACTTCTGGGGGTCCTGCGGGCATCTCCGAACTATGAGCATGACGACAGGTGCAGGGCTTCAGGAGTTTTTCGGGTTGAGGTGTCGGGCTGTGAGCTAGGTGGTAGGTGGTGGGACTTTTGGGGGATCCCATGGGCATCTCCGAACTGTGAGCACGGCGACAGGCATGGGGCTTCAGGAGTTTCCCGGGTCGAGGAGCCGAGTTGTGAGTCAGGCGGTAGATGGTGAAACTTCTAGGGGGTCCCGCAGGCATCTCCGGACTATGAGCATGGTAACAGGTGCGTGGCTTCAGGAGTAGGCTCTGATACCAAGTTGATGGGGACGGAAAAGGGATAGGATCGTCGGCGAGCTAAGAAGTCACCGAAGATTAGGGTATCCTATTTTTTTTTCTATTTTCTGATTTCTTTATGGTGGTGACGAAGGAAAAAAATAGGGATGGAGGATAACGAGGTGGACTACCACGAACCCTGAAACCCACTCTCACAGAGAGACTTCAACCTCTAGGGCATTATACCTGCCACCCACCTCACTACATGCAGTCTAGGGTATCTCACTACCACCCATCTCACTACACGCGGAGCCCAGGGTATTTCACCTGCCACCCAGGTCATCCTGGAGCCATGAGGGGGATTTCAAAGAATGTGGAGGAAAACGAAATGGGGGGATAACTAGGGCATCAGCCCCTACGAGTCCCGAAGGACAAAGACAACATCAACACCCGCAGGTGAAGACATAATGGGCCATAGCCCTGAACAACAACTGCCAAACCAACTGACAAACCAAATCCCAAAAATTTAATTTTCTTGCCGCATCATCCTGCGGGCATCTCTGGACTGTAAGTATGGCGACAAGTGCCAGGCTTCAGGAGTTTCCCGGGTTGAGGTACTGGGCTATGAGTCAGGTGGTAGATAGAGAAACTTCTGGGAGGTCCTATGGGCATTTCTGGACTATGAGCACGGTGACTGACAGGTACGGGGCTTCAGGAGTTTTCGGGTTGAGGTGCCGGATGTAAGTCAGGCGATAGATAGCAAAACTTCTGGAGGATCTCGGAGGCATCTCCGGACTGTGAGCACAGCGACAAGTGCAGGGCTTCATGAGTTTCTCGGGTTGAGGCACCGAGTTGTGAGTCAGGCGGTAGATGGCAAAACTCTGGGGGTCTCGCGGGCATCTCCGGGACTATAAGCATGGTGACAGGGCGGGACTTCAGGAGTTTCCCTGTATGAGGTGTCGGGTTCGGAGTTTCCGGACATAGAGTGCCAGGCTTTGAAAGTTTCGGACTTAAATTCGGGGCACTGGTGGCTCCCGACAGGGTGCTACATCCTAACTTAGGGTGCCGGGCTTTGAAAGTTTACGGGCTTAGAGTACCAGGCTTTGGGAGTTTCTGGGCTTAGAGTGCCAGGCTTCGAAAGTTCCATGCTTAAAGGAGGCGCTGGTGGCTCGGCGGGGTGCTACATCTCAACTTAGGGTGCCTGGCTTTGAAGTTCCGGGCTTAGAGTGCCGGGCTTCGAAAGTTTTCAGGCTTAGAGTGGCGGGCTTCAAAAGTTTCCGGCTTAGAGTGTCGGGCTTCGGGAGTTTCTGAGCTTAGAGTGCCGGGCTTCGGGAGTTTTTGGGCTTAAGGTGTCGGGTTTCAGAAGTTTCCGGGCTTAAATGTGAGGCATTGGTGGCTTCCGACTTCAATGCAGGGCGCTGTGGCTACCGGCTTCAGATCGCCAGGCTTGGAGTTGGGCGATGGTTTTCCTGCAGGGCAAAGACAGCATTGCATTAAAAGAAACTTTATCGAAAAAGGGGAGCCTTACATCTTTGGAGGTAAGCCCTTGGGCTTCGTTGCTATCGATGTTGATGAGGCGATAGGCTCGGGTGGAAGGACCTCGATTACTCCGTAGGGGCCTTTCCAGTTTGGGGGGAGCTTGCCCCCTCAGCATGTCATGCCCACGGGCTTCTCGATGGGTGGTTGCCAATTGCGGGGGTAGAGGAAAAGCCAAAAGTGCCTAGGACTTCGCAGGGGTCGTGCCCCCCACGAACTTCCTAAGGTGGCCCTTCTTTATCGGATCTTCGATCTCTCCTTTGAGATGGCGGTAGCCCTCGATGCTATGGCCATGGTCGCGGTGGAGCCGGTGGTATTTCGTCTTGTCACGGCCACCAGACAATCCCAATGGGGAAGGGTGGTGGAAGTAGGGCTCGCCCTCAATCTTCATGAGGATCTTTGATCTCGAAGCGAAGAGAGGGGTGCATACTTCTTTCGAAATGGGACTGCTCTTTGACTCGGGCCCCGCTCGGAAATTGGGGTTTGGCCCGGGCCTGCGTGCCTCTGGAGCCTCCCCCGAAGGTCAGTCATGGTCCATGATTGCAAAGGCCTTTCTTGGAAGGTACGCGCACTGCCGCAGAGTGCAGCGATTTGGGCCGGAGAGGTCCTTGGCTGCTGTTGGATCGCCAGGGGCCATTGTTGGTGTTGTAATTGCTGCACTGCTGTGGACAACACTTGCACCTGCTGGGCAAATATGATGGGTTGACATTCATCGGAGGTGATTGTGGTGGAGCAGGGAGCTCTCTTTGTGTCTCAAGTGAAGTCACTTTTGCGGTGGGGGGGGGGGACTAGCTTGACTCACATTTTTGTGTCCTGCATCTTCCCCCCTTCTTGGCATGCTAATATATTGCCACTTGGATCGTCGTGGCCTGCAGCTCCGGCATGGCATTGGGCATCGCTCCCCTCGCCTGGGATCCCTTGTGCTTTCCTTGATCCCTGCAAAAGAAAAGAGACCTAGCCGCGGGATTTCGGTGGGGGCACTCCGACGATCAAGTCAGTTGGCGATCCAGGGAAACAGATCCCCCTCGGTGGATTCTGGCAAGGTCTCCACATTCGGGGGTCGTTATTTTTGGAAACGATAGTGAGTGTAGGGAGTTAGCAAAGAAGGAGGACTGGAGCAGAGTCGGCTGTGTCCGTGGGATTCTTTCGGTGAATTCCGGTAGCCCCCAGAGCATTGCATCTAGCTTGCTCTCCCTTCTGCGTGCCTACCATTACCTCCCTTATCCCTTGCTGGTTTTGCCTCTTGTCTCTCCTCTCGGTCGGAGGCCCCTCTTATGTTTTTGGATGGAGAGGTCGTATGCGACCCTTGCTTTCCAAGTGTTCCCCTTTTTGGGGGAGTCCTAGGGGGTGACATCTAGCAGCACGCGGGAACTGCATGTGAGCTCCCGTTAGCCCTTTTGAGATGGGGAATCATGTTGCTGGCTCTGATGCTCTGGTTGGTCACCATGTTTTGGGAAACCTGGTGAAGTACTAGCATGCGGGTGGCTGCCCCAAGGTCTGAATCCTCTAGCACAGCCTCCTATTTGTGGGTGGTGCAGACAGCGGACTGGAGAGCACCGTACCTTGAGAGGGACGTTCCTTCCCGATTGGTGTGAGCCGGGGTTTGAGAGGGTCCAGGTGCTCCGACAAGGCACCTTCCTCCGTAGGCCACAGGCGGCGAGTTGCCGCCTGTCAGTTCTACTGTCTTAGAGGCGGGGTCTAGGTGAAGGCGACCCTCTTTCCTACCATGATTTGAATCTCTGTTGCCTCCCGTTCTTGGCTTGGTAGTTTCTTGAGTTCGACCTCGATCGGGGACTGATCTCGGCAGGGGATTCACTTCGGCTTCTTGCTTGGGTGCCAGGCTTAGGTGGCGCCTCCATCTGCTGGCTATAACTGGCACCTAGGTGGGCTCCACGTCAGCGGATACAGCCGTATCATCTGTAATTATATCAAAATTAAATTTTCAAGTAAATCAAATTCAATATGCTCAAAATATATTCGTATATGTATTATTATTAGCCTCGATAATATTCTTCCAAAAATTAAGTTAGGAGAGTTTATTCTAACATTTTATTTGTACAGGCTTCTATACTTGACAAAATCTTTGGAACTATAACATACACCTATAAAAAAAATTAAATAAATTTTTAGTATCGACAATTATTTCATAATATTCAATCAAAACCTTAATTCTACCATACTCTCACTAACTAAATCATCTTGATCTTAAATCTTTGCTCTGATACCATTAAATCTATCACGCCCCAACTCGAAGCCCGAGCCAGACATATGACAGACGGCCGCATATTCTTAGGATTCAATCTTGGCGAATATGCAAGGTCTATCTTACTAATCAACATCAGACAGTGATAGAGAATAATTCATTAATTATTTATTTAATTCTAGAATTTTCTATCAAGGTTAATAGGTAGATAAAATTTTAACTAAAATTTAAGATAAATCATAAACTAAGGGATAACACCTAAATCCTAGTTCCTCATTGACTGGTTCCAAAGTCCAATTGATCTTCTAGATCTGTAACAAAGATATAAAAAACAGGGGATGAGCAGGCTCAGTAAGTTATCATCATCTCAATATATATATATATAAATATGATAAAAAGAAATTATAAACATACATAAATCATGCATCACAGAACAACCAGCTCATAACAAAATAAAATACAACATCACATTAATATGCACATTCAATTACAAACGACACAACTATAGATGCTAATTATCTACTTTACTTTCCTAGTCTTTCTAACTATGGCCATGATCGACCCGTGGCTAGCCCTGAAAGAGACTAGATTCTGACTACATATACTGACAACCGATCATGTACCAGTGATCATCCCACTAGAGGCCTGTAAAAAAACTAGCTCTGATATCATACAAGAAAATATGCATCTTCAGCATGTACCAGCAACCGCCATGCATGATAAAATTAAAAAATAACTTGCTCTTGATTACATATACCGTACATCGGTCATATGCCAGTGATCACCCCACTAGAGGCCTGGAAGGAAACTAGGTCCTCGTGTGATCATAGTCGGACTAGAGAGTATTAACACCAACACATAATAATGTATGCAATCTAATGCAGATCAAATTATGCTACACATACTTAATATTTCAAAACATTCATATCATAATTAGCATGTAATACTAGAAATCAAGATAACTTACCTGAAACTGATTATATCAGGAATACGTGGCTCGAATGCTAGATCCTCGATACTTCCATATTGATAAGGTAATAAAAGCTCTAATAAAATAAGTTAAATAATTAATCCTAAATCCAAGAAAAAATAAGGTAAAATTTTTTTTGATCTGATCTAGGACTAGGCTCGATCTAGATATCTATTAGATCCGGTTGATGAAAATCATGTTAATACCCAAATTAATTTTATATTAAATAATTTATTTTTTTCTTATTTTTTTCTCTCTCTCTCTCTCTCCTCCTCTCTCTCTCTCCTCTCTCTTCTCTCTCTTCTCTCTTCTCTCTCTCTTTTCTCTCTCTTCTCTCTTTTCTCTCTTCTCTTCTTCTCTTTCTTTCTTCTTTCTCTTTCTTATTTCTCTCTCTCTTTTTTCTCTCTCTCTTTTCTCTCTCTCTCTCTTTCCTCTCTCCCTCTTTTTCTTTTCTTTCTCTCTTTCTCTCTCTTCTTTTTCTCCTTCTCTCTCTTCTCTCTCTCTTCTTCTCTCTTCTCTCTCTCTTCTTCTCTCTCTTCTTCTTTCTATCTTTCTTCTTTCTTTTCTCTCTCTTTTCTCTCTCCTCTTATCTTTCTCTCTTTTCTCTTCTCTCTCTCTCTCTCTCTCTCTTTTCTTTTTCTCTTTCTCTCTCTTCTTTCTCTCTCTTCTTCCTCTTCTTCTTCGGCGGTGTTGCCATTGGCGATTGTCTGGTCAAGGAAAAAAAAAGGAGAATCCAAAATTTCTTTTATTATTTTTCTTTTAAAAGAGATCTAAGGAAAGGAAACTTATCGAAATTCTCGGCCACTCATCGGAGAGGAGGAAGACGGCTGCACAAGGATGGATTTTACATTTTTAGAGACAATTGGGGGGTTTAAAAAAAAATGATAGGAGTTTCCTCACCGTACTGGAAAGAACTTGGTCGATTGAGCCCTCCTCCCCTCCATGACACTCCATCGGCCATCTTCGGCACTCCCACGACTCCCCTATGCACTCTCCGATGACTATTTTGGTAAAACAAACTAGAAAAGAGATCCCCTATTTTGGTAAGTATTTTTTTCTTTGGTTGGGCTGAAGTTGGTTGGGTTTGCTGACTTCAACCCAAGGAGGTTGGGTTCCACAGCAAGTCTCTAGCAAAGCAGATTCTTCCATCAGCCTACATGGATCTACTCCAAATCTTGACTCCGATGATTTCTAATGCCTTGCCTACTCTTTGTGCTGATCGAGGCTAAGGGATGCAGTCCTCTTCTTTTCTTTCTCTCATTTTTGATGGGGGTGTTCCTATCCCTTATAACTAACTATTAATGAAATGAATAAAATTTGTGGCTTTATAAATTCTTGTATATGTGATTCGATAGTATCTCCAAATCTGCTAAATATTTACGAGTCCGCGGGTTAGGTTTGTTCACCCCATCAGATCTTGATGTGCTAGCCTTTATGTAGTGTTTCCTACCATGCTTTAGAGACTTGTTAGATTCTTCTAAGTTCTATAGGTTTGCCTAGAGCGTTCCATTGGATGTCGGGAATATGCGAGCTTCATCGAAGGTCCAGTGGCCAAGGGTCATCTCACCTCAAGGCACATGAGCGAGGGTGCTATTGAGTTAAAAAGGTTTGGTGTCTAAGAACTCGATGTCCCATCATTGGTTTTCGAAGAATGAAGCATCACATACCTTAAATATAGTACGGCGACTGCAGGTATATGGTCGTTGAGGTAATGCAAGCTACCTGTAATAGCAAGAGATAAACCGTCAGATCATCTTGACTTTTGATGCTTGTTACCTCGTGATCCACGAGAAAAGGGTCGAACCAATCTAGGCATTCCAAGTATCAAGAATCTAATGGTGGTGGCTATTCTGTCATGTAATCTCGGTCATTAAGAGCCTTTATAAATAGCAGAGGTTTGGCCTTCACCCTCTATTTTGCTCTTCCTTGCTTTTTCTCTTTCTTTGATCGAAGACCTTGCTCTGGTGAGTAGGGTGGTTCCACAACTATTACTCTTAGTGAACACCTTCGATGTCATCAGTTAGGCTAGTTCCTCCTTTTAGTTTTTGGTTTTCCTCTTTTTTCCTTTCAATCTCTCCTATCTTGGCATTTTTCTTCTTTCCCTATGCTCGAACTCATAAAGTTTACCTTGCCATTGATTTTTGAATCAATTTTTTCCTAATTTTCCTTGATTTTTTTTTGATTTTTCAACCATAGATAAATCCTTTGGTTCGGTCAATTCTTGGACTTCCCAGTGAGAATAAATCGAAGCTTAAGGTTTGGCCAATGCCCAGGGACTTTCCTTAGGAACTTCTTCAGGGTATAGTGATTTGGTTCGAAGGAGGAACTTTCCCCTGAGGAATTCTAGTCCATGTTCGATGAGACGGACTTGGGATTAATTCGATGTTGGCACTAAGTACCCTACGAGTATGAGCTGGAAGTCCTAGGCCTGAGTGACTGAGTGTGTTATCCTCCCCTTGGTTGGATCGCCCTATACTAAGAGTGTTTCCGGGCCGGACTGAGGCTTCTTCTTCATGATTTTTTTGTTGAGCTTTTTTAATGCTTGAGAATGCCTCTATGCATAGTTGTACCAAATTCATGATGGTACATTTATAGTTTATAGTAGTCTGTATCATGGCTGGTGTCTAGCCATCAGTGCTGCTTTTTAGGACTTTTTTATCTTAGAAAAATATCCCTACCTCCTTGGGTGGTGGTGTGTTTGCCCTAGGAGGAGGCAAGACAATCCTCCTCTCATTCGTGTCGCTCTCTCTTCGGTGCACCCCTGGAAAGAGAGTTTCCTTTTTGTGAAATGGATATCTAGAGAGGACTGGGGATTCAGTTATGGAGAGTCTCCTTGAGCAGGATGGTTCGGGCTCCAATCCTAGACAAAGAAGATGGTGAGTGGTATGAGACCCTGCTTCAATTCAAGGTCCCTAAGCTAAAGGTCTTGCTATCCGATGAGAGACTTTTTAATATGGAAATCAGCCAGGCTCGACCAAGTGGTGGGGATGGGTCGCAACTGCTTGTCTTCTTCTTCTTCTTCTCTCTCTTTTTGTTTCTTTGTTTTGGCTCTGTTCTTTTGACATGATTTCCTGGTTTTTGTAGATATGGATCCTTCGAAGGTGAAAAGGATGAGGTAGGTGATGAAGGCCAGCTCCCTTGAGGGCCCCTCAAAAAAGTCGAAGCCGATCTGCTTGGTTTTGTCAAGATCGACCCATGCATGCTCTTCGTCTGCACCCACCTTCGAGGCTAAGGGGGTGGTGCTCACCGTTCCCTCTAAGCCTTCACTTGCTGTTGCTTTGGTACATAGCACATCAGCTGACTCCTGTCCCCAAGATTTCGAAGTGGCTTTCTTCATTTGCCCCCCCAGTTCGAAGGTGAAGAGGGGCAGCATGCTCCTATCGACTAACCCGAGGGCTCTACCTTAGATGACTAGAGAGTCACCCAGGATATCTTCCGAAGCTTCATCCTCCCAACCGATAAGAAACAAGTGGTTGGAGAGGGGACCCCTTGTTTAGGCTTCAACTTAGTCTTCTTCGGTCATCTCACTGTACTTTTTTCTTTCTTATAGATTGGCCATTATTTAAATGATTACTTCGAGGCTCGAGCTTTGATCAGGACCATCATCGAGAAGAAGATGTCGAAGGCTAAAGCCAAACTTCTTGACATCGAGTCGGTCAAGTCCTTCGCAATAGCTGAGGTTGACTGTCTGAAGTAGGTGATCAAGGAGCCAGAGGAGAAGCTCTCCTCGAAGAGGAATAAAAGAAGGTAGTTAGATGGCACATCCACCGAGGCATATCGAATACTGGCAGAGGTGAATCAAAATTTTTTGATGTTGAGGCTATGTTGGCGATGGCCAAGGAGAGTGCGGAGGCCTATAAACTCTCAGATGAATGCCTAGACAAGAAGATTAGCATTTCACTAAAACTTTCATCACCAGGAGGGAGGAGGTCTGATCCAAGGTAGCCACCCACTTTCCAAAGCTAGACTTAGCTTTCCTGGATGAGGACTTGGAGGAGGATAAACTCGCTACTGAGCTTGAAGCTGCTGCAGACCCCTAGCATCAACCCCATAAAGATTTTCTTCCTCTCTTTTTTATATGTACATTGGCCTGCTTTGGAGTGGACATTCTTTTTGTAATGCACCTTCGACCTTGTCTTTTGAAAGTTAATGGAAGCATCGTTATTTTCTATCTTCAAGGCCGTGCTTTTAAGAACTATTCTTTCCCCCCTTTTTTACATGATTCTGGATGTCGTAGATCTTTAGTGAGATCACTAATAACAGCATAAGGGTCATGTGTCCTTCAGGGGTTGTGGTTATAATAGGCATTATGTTCACCATCAGTTCATCATGCCTCGAGAGTGAAGACCTTCGAGATTTGCTCCTCTTTCTTGGTGAACCAGCGCCTTTGACCCAAATGATTCCCCAGGGCTTGAAGTTTTAAGGTAGCTGACCATCTTTTTGATGACTTGCCTTGTCTCAGAAAAACAAAGCCATTAGGTTTAGCTAAGGGATCAGAGACCATCGGGACTGAATTAGCTAAGACCTTTGGTCCAGATGATGCTTCATAGTCTGAGGATCTTGAAGTGGTTATCCCTCACTTCTCGAGCAACCAAGGGTCTATCATCGATCTATATTGTCTTTGGAACGAGGAGCCTTTAAGGGTTTTTGTAGGGATTAATCCCTGCTTCTTGGCTGATCAGGGTTTTTCAGCCTGGATGATGTCTTATGGCTTAAGGGTTCTAAAGTGGTTACCCCTCACTTCTCGGGCAACGAAGGGTCTATCATCGGCCTATCTCATCTTTGGGATGAGGGGCCTTTGAGGATTCCCGTAGGGATTAGCCCCTACTTAGTTGATAGGGCCTTTTTGGCCTGAATGATGTTTTATGGCCTGAGGGTCCTGAAGTGGTTAGCCCTCACTTCTAGGGTGACCAAGGATTTATCATCGGTATGTCTTGTCTTTAGGACAAGAGCCCTTCAGGGATTTCCATAGGAATTAACCCCCGCTTCATGGTCGACCGGTGCTTTTCGACCTGAACGATATTTTGCATCCTGAGGGTCCTGAAGTGATTACCCCTTGCTTCCTGGACAACCAAAGGTTTATCGTCAGCCTATCTCATCTTTGAGATGAGGGGCCTTCGGGGTTTCCATAGAGATTAGCCCCCGCTTCTTGGTCGGCAAGGACTTTTCAACTTGAATGATGTTTTGTAGTCCAAGGATCTTGAAGTGTTTACAACTGATCACTTCCTAAGCAACCAAGGGTTTTTCGTTAGCCTATCTTTTCTTTAGGATGAGGGGCCTTTGGGGGTTCTCATAAGGATTAGCCCTAGCTTCTTAGTCGATCAGGACTTTTTAGCCAGCCCGAGGGTTCTGAAGTGGTTACCCCTTCTTCTCGGGTGACCAAGGGTTTATCATAGGCATGTCTCATCTTTAGGACAAGGAACCTTCGGGGGTTCTCGTAAAGATTAGCCCTCGCTTCTTCTTTTAGTCATCTACATGATTTCTTGAAGTACAACTTTTAACCAGCATATTATTTATGTACACCTCCATATTGTGACCTATCTAGTTTTTGAAGATTTTATTCACCAGCTACTAGTAGGTTCCCCTATGTTCTTTAGAATGAATAAAATCATCCTATAATAGAAAATACCACGGTCAGTAATAAAAGCTGCCTTCTTCTCGTCTTCAGGTGTCATATAGATTTGATTGTATCTCGAGAATACATCTATGAATGTGAGAAGTTCATGACCCAAGGTTGCATCTACCAATTGGTCAACCTAAGGGAGCAAATAGCTATCTTTTGAGCATGCTTTGTTCAAGTTTGTGAAGTCGACACACACCTGTCATTTTTTGTTGGCCTTCTTTGCTAGGATGATGTTGGTTAGCAATCTGATGGGGACATCAAAACCCATCCGAATTTTTCTTTATTCGAGATTTTATTTTATTTTTTATTTTTGTAATTTTCTTGTTCCGCCTATTCCAGTTATCCCCACTATTCCCACTTTATCCCTCTTTTATTCCCGATATATTTTTTCTTATTCCCGTCATCTTCAACCTCAAGACTATTACTAGAACTCCCTTTTTTTTTTTCGCCACCAGTCCCAGATCCACCACGCCCGACCACCAGCGACCCTCGACGGCTGTCCACCTTCCCCCGGTGACAATCTCCTCATGGGAATGCCGACGAATCCCACCAGAGCCACCCACAGCCGTCTGCCCCTTGCTGCTCTGCCCGTGCCATGCCACGCCCCTTTCCCCCACGTGGCCGACATGCCGCACGATCCCTCCGGCACGCTCGATCCCTTCGCCGTCGGCCTCCACCTCCATCGTCCATGCCACCGATCTGGAACAAGTCACGGTCGAAGTTCCCGTCCTGGCCTCCTTCCCCCCCCACCGATCTGATCCGGCCTCCTTCGACTGTGCCACCATCTCCTCAGCACTGCCCTCCGCTTGGAGTCGTCCTCAGCTGACCCATGGAGCTCCTCCCTGCTGTCGTCACCAGTCACCGCCGACTCCAGCCATCATGTTTGCCGTCCGTGCTGCCCTCCTCCCCACTATGCCACTACCCCAGTCGAACAGCTGAGAGATCACTGTGCCAGCCTTCTCCCCGTTCGTGCCGCCATCGCCGCCCAGCACCAGTCGTCGGCGAAGCCTGCTAGAGTCTCTCTATTCCACCCTACATCGGACCGAGAGAGGAAGAAGGTGCCGTGCACGAACGTGAAAGCTCTGCACGGTCATCAAAGCAATGTTGTCTCCTGTTGCCGACTTCAATGCTGCACAATTTTTTTTGGAGCTGCACGATTTCCAGAGTGCACGATTCTCAGAGTAGCAAGAATTTCAGAGCAGGCACTGATCTTGGTTCCAGAGTATGCCTAATTTATTTATTTTAGATCTAGATGTATGGATCAGTTGGGAAGTTATTTAAATTAGTTTTAGATTAGGATTAGTTTGATTTTTCTACCATATGGGGAGGATTGTGTTTAGTTTTCTACCATGTTTTCAGGCTACAAATAAGGTAGGTTCGGGGTGTCACCTTTTATCAGCTGCATGCCTTATATTCTTTACTTAAACCCTATGTTTTGTAACCCTATATAAAGGCACCTCCTCTCTTGAATAAAACATATGAAGAATTATAAATTTTTGAAAAGAATGTTATTGGTTCTGCCTCCGTTTTGAGTGGGCATGAGGCCTGTCTTTCCTTCACCTACGGGTGTCGAGGGGTGTGAGACCCCACTGCCTTCGCTTTCGAGCATCGAGGAGTGTGAGGCCCTAGTTATCTTCTCCCTTACCGAGTCCCCTCTATGATCTTGGAGCTTCTCCTTCACGGCCCCGGGTAGCAATTTGGATGGGATGTCCTAGGCTCCGCATGTATTGAGATGGGTGGGACGCCCTAGACTACATGTAGTGGGGTGGGTGAGATGCCCTAGAGGTGCGACGTCTCTCCGTGAAGGTAAGTCCCAAGTCCATAGAGTATCCATCTTTCTTTCCCCTATATTTTTTTCCGCCTTCTTGACCTTAATCACAGGAGACTTCTCAGCTCTCCAACGATTCTCCTAGCCCCCCCTTTTGTCCCACATCACAATCAGGATAGTTTACTTCTCTTATAAATCTAGTGCTGGTCAACTTGTCTACTTTTTTGGCAATAATTTTTTCACTCTAGGATGAAGCTTCTTTTTTTCTATTTTATTGGTTGATGGGTTGGATGCACATTCAGATAATGCATTATTACTTCCGGCTCAATGCTTAACATATCTGTAGGTGACTATGCATAAACATCAATATTCTTTTATAGGAAGACCACTAGTTGCCGTCTTGTAGCCTTGTTTAATCTCAACCCAATCCGGACAATGTGCTAAGTTTCTCCATTGTCTAGGGGATGGTTATGAGATCTTCTATACATTCCTCCCTTTATTCAAATAGTTCATCTTTGGTGTCTAACCCTTCAACCGAAAAGGCACTTGGTCGTTTAGTCTAGTGGGAGACTAAATAGCATTGCCTTGCCAAAGTTTGATTTTAATTGACTTCCTCGATCCTATGCATCATAAAGAACTTTATGAGCAAGTGGTATATGGAAACTACTACGTGAAGGGGCATTGAGCCATGGTTGGCCGAGGATAGCATTATAAGTCGATGCAATCTTTACAACTATGAAGGCCAATTGCACCTTGGATTGTCGGGGTGCCCAACTTGCCACCAAAGGTGGTGTGATGAGTCCTTCAATGGGGACCAGCTCTCGAGAGAATCCTATTATCAGTATATCCATTTTTTCTAGTTGTTCTATGGGAATATTCATTCTTGAAAAAGCATCATAAAATAAAATATGCATCGAACTTTCATTATCAATAAGTACACAGTGTACAATATAGTCCACTATATTTAAGGTTACAACCATGGCATCATTGTATGGAAATTGTATTCCTTTGATGTTAGCCTAGGTGAAGCTTATAGCTTCTTTGACCTTCTGCCTCTTATTAAAGTCTACGATGCCCATCAGTCCACTAGTAATAGTGTTGATTTCTTTTGTAATCAGATGATCTCTTGGTGCTTCTACCCTCCGAGGTGGTTCCAAGAGATGCTATATAGCCTCTTAGGTGTTGTGCTTCTCCCTTCGATTTTGGAGGAATCTATCAAGCAGGTCACATTGGATGAACTCCTCAATCTCATCCTATAGCTATATGTATTCCTTTGTGTCATGGCCATGATTGCATTAGAAGCCATATTTATTTGGGTTGCATCGCTCTAGCATCTTCTCCAATTTCCTTGCCTTAGGTAGCTGTTCCTTAATCTGCATCAAAATTTGAGTGCGAGGAGTTTTTAGAGGGGTATATTTAGCAAACCTCCTTGATGATAAGGTATCTCGTTGATTTTCGAGTGGATTCCTAGGACATTGGTTCCGAGGGGGAGTCCTTATCCTTTGAGTCCGTGGGGGAGATTAGGTTCTCTACCTCCCCCTCCTTTGATCTTCCTTCTTTGGCTAGGGCCCCCTAGCCGATGGTTGCTCTCCTTTGATCATAAGGTTGGAGGGGGGGCCATGTACATTATATAATCTCTTAGCATGTGTGTACTTCTCTATTCTAGCCAATATCTCATAAAAGTTTGTCGGTACCCTCTTTTCTAGCAAAAAAAGAAAAGAGCACCTTTGCAATCCTTTTTTTAAAGCGGTCATAGTGACTGCGTGGTCTAAGTTATGCACTTCCAAAGTTGCTACATTGAATTGGCTCATGTACGATATGAGAGACTCCCCTCCCCTTATTTGATGTTGACCAGGTACTTGGAATCCCAATGCAGCCTCGTGGTGCTCATGAAGTGGGCAATGAACAACTGGCTCAACTGGTCGAAGGAGTATATAAGTGTTGCCCAGGTGGCTACCCAAGAAGGGGGTGAATTGGAACTTTTGAAATTTAAAGCAGATAATGTGCGATTGAAATACCCTTTTAAAGTATTGTGTGTTGTGATTAAGAATTAAATGCAGAAGCTAAAAGAAATCATAGAATTATAATACAAATACACAGGATTTATAATGGTTCGGAGCAACCCAGCTCCTACGTCCACTATCCAAGATACCACTTGGGATTTTCACTATATTCATACCCGAATACAGTAGGATTGTTTTGCAGGATCATAATCTAAAACCTCTACACTTTGATTTTAACGGGATCACCAAAGAAAATTCAATACCCTTTGATTTTAAACAGGCTCACCAAAGAAACCTAACTTAGTTTTACCAGGATCACCAAGAACCCAACACTTGATTTTTATCAAGGCTCATCAAGAACCTATTTGGTTTTTCAACTGGGCTCACCAATAACCCAACAACAATTTGAAAAAAAAAATTGAAGTAAATGCAACAAAAATGACAAACTTAATTTATCGGATAGTTGCCGATGCAGCTTGATGGAAGTCCACTTGACTTGCACTTGAATAAGCTTTAATTGCTTCAATGGCTTCTTCAAAAGTTACTTCAAGCTTCAGATCAGAGTTAGTGAAGACTTGAAGGCTGACTTGAATGCTCTTTTTCTTTTGGTTGGTGAGATATTCAATGTAGCTCTCAAAACTTTTAAGAACTTTCAAAAAACTCTTTTTTTTTTAGGATGTTCAAATCCTTCAAATATAAGGTCTTCTATCACTCCAAGGCAGTTCTAGCTGTTGTAGACCATTGAAAAATGATTTATGACCGTTGGAGCACTTTTTGGCATTCAAAAATAAGCCGTTGGATACCTGAAAATGATGTTCAAGTCGGCTCATATTCCTTCGAGTCGGCTTGGATCCTTCGAGTCGATAGGTTGAGTTGCCAAATCTTCAGTATAGTCGGCTCTTTGTCTCAGGGTACAAAACTTTACTTTGGACGAGTCGGCTCTTGATAGCTCAGGTCGGCTCGAACTTCTTTCTTTGAAAAACTTGAACTCGAGGAGTCGGCTCTTTTCAGCTTGGATCGTCTCTTCTTCACAGATTCTGAAATGAACACTCTAGAAGAGTCGGCTCGATGTAGTTCGAGTCGGCTCGCTTTCTCAGGTCTTCAAAATTAGGTATAGCAGAGTCAGCTCTTTCTGGTTTGGGCCGGCTCGCCTGGCTGTTCTCAGAAATCTTCAGAAACTGGACTTTGGAGGAGTCTGCTTGGACAAATTTTAGTCGACTCGGATTGCTGCGTACCAGAATCCTTGCTGCGTGCTAGTAGGTGGAGTCGGCTCCTCAACATGCTGGGTCGGCTCGAGTATCTTCTTCAGGATTTTTATACTTGAACTCAAAGAAAACTCTCACCAACTTTTTACATTTTCAAGCATACCAACTCAAAATAAATTTTATGGCGCACACACACAGAAGTAACCCTTTTTACATGATTTTTCTTCTTAGCTTTTTCATTGGGTTCTTCTTTATAAGAACAAGTTACAACACAACTCAAACAAGAAACAATAGTGTAGGAGTTGAAGTTTGAACAAATTAAATCATCCTACAAAAACTTGTAAAACACTTGAAGAGTTGTTAGAAATAAATATACATGCTCCAATGTTTGGTTATCATCAAAATAATTTATGGGGTCAACAATAAGGTTTAGCTTAAAACTTGAATACCAATATCGGGTTGCTTTCTTAAAGGTAGAAGGGAAGGCTTGGCATAGGATTCTATCGATTGCTCCATGAAGGAGCATAAGAATCTTAAAACTCTGCAAGTGGTCAACTGGGTCCATCGACCCATCATAGTTCTCTAGTTATGGCATCTTAAAGTGGTTCAACACTTATTCTTGCATGATCTGGATTGCGAAAGGTGGGTCAGTGCTGAAACCGAGTCCTTTATCCTTGATCGGGGCTGGGTTCCATAGGATTTTGATGTGCTGGTTTAGCTCTTGGAATTGGCAGTCCACATCCACATCTTTTGCAGAATAGATTTTGGATTGCCAAGGGGAAGATCGCGCCGATATCGATCCTCTGCTAGACTGCAGAGTGGGAGAATGCCTCTTCGCTTGTCCAGGGCTATTGGGTTTGCTTTGTTGAGTGTTCCTCTCCTAGTTTGGGCTTTATAGGAGAGGGGAAGGTCGTGACGGTTCTTGCCGTGGCATCTCTGGTGCCACCTAGTCCTAGCACTATGTTACTTGGACCATTTCCTATCATGGTGCCTTCAATGTGACCTGGTCTCAGCACTACATCACCTAGACCAATCTGTGAAGGCCTGGACTTGCTTGAAAAGTTGGTCGATGTGATCAAGTTTTGATCGGACTTTTGGCTAGCGCACGATGTTTGGTTGGGGTGCAGAAGAATGGTTATTGACCGATAGCTCAACCAGCCTAGATATGGTAGTGTTGGAACATTGAGTGGATGCTCCCTTGCATTGTACCATGACTCCATCCTGTGTTCCTTCCAAAAAATGGGTAGGGTCCCTCTTTCTAGTGCCAATTTGTTACTGCTAACTTGTGGCTGAGATCAGAGCATGTTGGAGATGAGTAGCCCATAGATAAGACTTGCAAGAACAAGTTTCTGGTCGGAAGTTATTCCAGTAAGGACTCTCCGATGCTCAAGTCATGGTTAGGATCAGAAAAAAGAAAGTGAGAGTAGAGTATGGGATTTTGAATGTCTTACCTTGAGGTCTCCAAGGAGCTCACTTTTTACAGGCAAGGCCTAGGGATCCTTTTGAAGCGAGAACATCTTGACGGAATCTTGGTAAGGCATGATCATTGCTACCTTCCTGGTTTTGCAAGATTATTAGGTAGGATCTTGATTTATCTATATGGGATCAACTATTCTCCCTGGTTATGAAGATTCACTGGTGATTATAAAGATGCAGTCAAACCTTCCTTTCATGCACCTTTGGAAGCAAAGATGCATTGACTTGGTCATCCCCTCGAATTGTTCGAGGGTCCATCCATTTGAAAGATTCGTGGTTGACTTTTTTCGATCGAGCGCTCATAGATAGTCCTACATCTATTCTTGACTGCTTTCGTTGAGGCTTGGGATAAGTTGGCCTAAGTCGGCTAGGATGAAGAGCCCTAGAGTATGGCCTTGCTCCATTCGAGGGACGGTGAGTCATTATGACCACCTCGATCAATGAGGCTTGACCTGCAAGGCTATAGGATCTTGAGGGGAGGCCTTACCCCCCATATCAAGAATAAAATCTAATACAATCCTCTCCTACTTCATGAAGGGCAAAGTATTATTCATCTCTCTCTCTCATTCTCAAGTAATGCTCTATAATACCCATTATGTGCAGTTAAAGAATTTTCTTATCTATATTATATTGTAGAAATTGTGCAATTCCAGAGTAGCTTTGGGATACCTAAAATTTATTCCTAGAATAGAAATATAAATTCTCAGAGAATAGCTATTCATCATTATTATTCCATATTTTTGTTTGGTTGGAAATCTGGAATAACACTTTATTCCAATTTAATTAATGCAGTACGGCCTACCAGATTAGAAATAAAATGACCTAGAGTAAGCTATTTCATGATCCACCATAAAATATGAATTCTAGAATAAGAGCTATTGACCGGAGTAGCTAAACCGGGTGGTCCACCATGGATTTTTCACCTATTTGGAAGAATAAGGTGGAATAAGGTGAAATAAGCCCTTATTCTACAAGAATAAGCAAAACCAAATATAAATTCACAACATACATAGGAAGTAGTTGAATGGTGAGTTGTTACCTTCTTTTAACGAATCTAAGAACATTTTGAGGGTTTGCTATGGTATAACCTTTCAAATTTCTGCTTACCATCTATTATCGGATGAATTTTCTTGATTTTTTCATGGCAACCAGCTATAGCCGATAGAAAGCTAAGAGTATGAGGGGCAAGTACCTTAATTTTAGTAAAATACGAGAATGATAATTAATACCCTTTACGTGGTAATTATTATAATTTTGGCAATATTCAAAGGTCATAATTGACTTATCAATTAATTCAATCCATCTCAATTTCTAACTTATCCGGTATTCTGTCTTATTGATCCACTCCACCTGTCAATCGACAACTAGAAGGGGCTATCACTCTCCTACAATGTCGGCTGGCCCTTAAGTCTCCCACCTTTTTTTGGTTCCACCGATCGATTATTGACTGAAATAGTACCGTCACTCTCCTATGACGTTGACTAGCTTTCATCTTTCTATCTCGATTTGCTCCACTTGTCGATGCTTGATTGAAAAAGAGCATGGTCGAAACATCTTCGATATCGAAGGTAGAGAGCTAGAAGATCAGAGGTATTAGAGATAAGCTAAGAGAGACAAACCATGAATTTGAGCTTCTATGGAGAGACTTAGGGATGACGGATGTTAAGTAGAGGCTTCTCATCTACCTCTACAAGATGGTAGATTAGATGAAGCTCGTGATCTTTCTTTCTATGGTTGAGTTTTTGGAGGATATTGAGGCCCTGGAATAAAGGATGAAGAGCCATTGCGAAACCGGATGATTCGATTAATAGAAAGATGATAATTCCGACTCCATTCAAGCAAACATCTTAAATATAAGAGTGTTACGATAAAAAGTATTAGCAAAACCATCATGGCAAAACACAACTTTTTGTATATATGAAATGGTGCCCTAGAACATTTTTTTCTTTCTTATTATTTTATCTACTTTATTGTCATTTCCTATTATTTATAACAGGATGCTTTTGCAAAAGTTACTATTAAATATAAAACATTTAGACTAAATGCTCCTACCAGATTAGCCTTGATGAAAAGTAGAAGCTTCTTCAAGCATGCCTGGAACCAAATGCAAACAAGGGCTATAATGAAGAAGAGCTTATATATAACCCCTGAAACAAGAACATATAATCAATCACCTTTCATAGAATCAGCCACATGTATGATATAGGTGCCCTAATTTAGCTCCCTCATGCAAATGTTCCAAGTTAAATGAAGCGACAAAAGCTGCCAAGTGGCACTGGCCGACTAATCTAGCCCACATCATACACAGGTGTTGCCAGTTTGAGTGTTTTACACCGCTCCTACCGCCTCGTTTACACTTAAGAGGGGCATTTAAGATAAAAAAGGTACTGGCAAGGGCGTAGGCTAAATTTTCCCATAGCCTCAGGCTGCCAGGCGTAAAAGGCTAGTAGCTCTTCTCAATTTCTGCGTCGTTCTCACCGGCGAGCAGAGCCGGCGGAGCCCGTCCGTCCACCATGTCTCTCCTTCTTCCTCCCTCCGCCGCCAAATTTCGCCGCTCTCCTCCCTCCGCCACCTCCTCTCCCGCCGCGTCCACTACCGGCGCCGCCTCTGCCTCCGCTTCTCATATCTCGTTCCCTCTAAATAATGTCAGCTCGCGCAGCATTCAAAGAAGGTTCGCCGTGGCGGTGGCCGGAAAGGCCCCATCGAACCCCATCTCCCCTTCTCCTCTCTCTCCCTCGATGCCTCCGCCTCCCCCGATTCCGCTTCCCTCACCGCCTCCGTCGCATCGCCGCCCTCCATTTCGCCTACTCGGTGGAATCTCGACCGCCGGCACATCTTTGTGCTGAACTGCACCGCTTGCGTGGTATGGTCACCCCTTGGTTCATCAAAAGTTGCTTTTTTCTTTCCTTTTCTTTTCTTTTTTATAGAAATCGTCAGGAAATCTTACAGCTCGAGCTATATAACCTCAACGTTTGCAGTTTTCTTCTCCAATTTTATGGATTTATGGTTATGAAATCTTCTCAGGCTGCAATTTCGGCGTCATGGCTGTTCTTTTCTGCGATCCCAGCCCTTTTGGTCAGCGTTTTCTTTGATGATTTAGGCTTTGGTTTTACCAAAGTTCTCATTTTTTATTGTATTTGGTGACTTGCAAGAACTACTTTCTACCAATTGTGATGTTGAAATGTCTAGGCTTTCAAGAGGGCTGCGGAGTCACTCGAGAAGCTGTTGGACGTCACGGCAGAAGAGCTCCCAAATACCATGGCTGCTGTTAGACTCTCAGGCATGGAGATCAGTGAGTTAACCATGGAGCTCAGTGACCTGGGGTCAGTCCTTAGTTTTTTGTCTCTCTTGGTTTCGTTTTGGTCAATTAGAAAATATGTGGGTACGAGTGATTTTTATGTATTGGTGCTTATATATCAGATCATTGCATAGAGTAGGCTGTTTGTTCGCCCAAAGGTCCCCCTGGATGCTTTCAATTATGCGGATATTGGCAGGATATTAATACTAGAACAATAGATACCTGCTTTGATTTGGATGTTTAGGATACATTTCTGGCATTAATGTCAGTATTTTTATAGTTATTCATCAATCTAGCTTAGTTATCTCATAGCCAATTGATTTGGTTATGTAGCCAGGAGATAACGCGGGGTGTCAGAAGCTCTACCCGGGCAATTCGGATAGCTGAAGATAGATTGCGGCATCTGACTACTATGGCTTCAACTGGTTAGTCTATGCCTTTTGATGTTGTTGTGTGATGCTAGCAGCAGTGATTAGGACTCGATGATGTGTTTTACCCCATCTTCAATTGATTAGTAAGAGTGCAGGGTAAGACTGCCCGGAAAAATGAGACTAAGGAACCAGTGGTAGCTAGAGCAGCAAGAAACCTGCAGGAGGGGATTGCAAAGGGGCGTGCAATTTTTGGAGTGATTTGTAGTGTCATTCAACTTTGTTGGAAGGCTTTCAACTTGTTGGCTGCACGTGGACGAAAGCAGGCTGTCTGACAGCAACTGGTGATCTTATTTGAAATATTTCAGCTGCTGAGAATAGAAGCATTTACTCTGATCATACTTTTGTAGTGAGTTGCCTGAACTATGTCTTGATCATGTATGCCCTTTTTGTTTTAAATGGGTTTTTCTCTATGCACAACTTTATTGTGAATTTCTGTTATGAGTAAGGTGTTAAGTTAGAAATGCCTTGAATAATAATCTTTGCAATTTAGTGAACTTTTATGGAAAGATTTTCTCTTCCTTTCTGGTAGCATGGTGATTATGGTCGTTTGGTTGATTTCCATAAGGAACCAGAAAAATGCAGGTTGACAATCTCCGGAATGTTGGATCATGTATCTTGCAATGGTTGTGTCTTGCAATAGATTGTTGTATCATATTTTGAAATGTAGGCTGACATGTTTATTGCACTTTTTGGATGGTCATGTTTTTGTATTTTGGACCTGCCTTAGTTCCTTTCACTATTGTGCCTTCTATTTATAATTAACTTTTGAAATTATAGAGAAAAGAAATGCCTTGTAATATAAAACTTCAGATATTTACTCTTTTTTTTTTTTTTTTGAGCATTGGGAAATTGATGACTAGAGGCTTGAAATGATCTCTTATCTTTTCATCGGAAATTTGTGGAAATCAAATTTGCCTTCCTATACATGAAGTCTGGAAGCAACGGGTTTTGTTGTTTACGAACACATTTATGCTCTAACCTCCCTTTAATAATCGTAATCAACATTCGCCACCTTGGTATTGGGCTAGGGTTGAAAATAAATTGGATACATATCAGATAGTGGTATATCCATATTTGTATCAATATTTTTTAATGAATATGGATATTAAATGGATATTAAAAATTAATATCTATATTTGTTCTAAATGGATATCGATACAAATCGGATATCAAGCATATCCATATTTATTATAAATGGATTTAGATACATATAAGATATTAAGTATATTTATATTTGTTTATCTAGATACAGATATAAATTGGATACTATTTTGGACATTAATCAAAATTTTAAGCAAAATTTAATGATGAAAATCAACAATAATGACATGATCATAAAGAATCTAAAATAATCATAATCATAATCTAAGATAATAATGATTACATGTAAGAAAGATAATTATAATCCAAAGCTCTATTGAAAGCAAGAAATAAATCTGAGGATTGGGACTCCAATTATATATAAAATGGATATTTGGATTTGAATCTAATAAATTGATAAAAATCCATATCTGAATCCGTGTCTGGATAATTTTCTAACTAGCTATCCAAATCTGATTGGATTCAACTATATATATATATATATCCTAATTTGGGCTAAATTAGATGTGGAATTGGATATGCTCCAGTAAAATCCGACCAGTTTTTAGCTCTATACTAGGCCTTATATTGGTGCTAACTTGTTACTATATCAGTATGGGGTTAGTTTGGCATACTGATTGTTGATATGCCCCATGTATGGCATATCAATACCGTACGGTATGTCCTATACTATTTAGTTTGATACGGTATGGCAAACCTTGATTGTAATGGTGTTTTATCGCATGGAACCTGATATGGGAGGTGAATCCTACCCTCAATATTCTAAGTCTTTGCAAGGCAGACATCACCTTCAATAGCTAGGATCCACCATCTTTCAGACGGAGAAGAATCGTGCCTTGGATCCCTTGGCTCAACTGATTCTCGGCCTCGATAAAGGTGCTTGGACCGATCTTGGATCCTTGTATCTAATGGCGAGCAGGAATTTTCAGGTAGTGCTCTTCAAGATAACCAAAGGAAGAACCTATCGATGCTCATCTCCATGTACTTGATTACATGATCAGGAGGCTATATCCCATAATCCTCAGCAAATCCTCACAATTAAAGGGAACGTGACCAGTCTCATGAATAGTCAGCATCATCATTAAGAAGCATGGCTGACTTCGTGCAAGAGATAAAGTCCCAATTAAAGGGGAGCGGACATTCTATACAAACAAAATGTCCCTTGACAGCCTACGTGATGGGATTTTCAATCCTATCACTTTTCACCAATCCACCGGGAGCTTCTTATTCCGAAAATATCCTTATCTCTTGCATATAAAAAGGGATTCTCTGGAGAGCCCCCAAGGTATGATCTCTCTCTGGTCCCGCTCTTTTTTTCACTTGTTCTCGGTTCGTAGCTTGAGCATCGGAGGGTCCATGCTGGAGCCACCTTTGGCCATGGACTTTTCTTACAGGTACAGTCCATGAGCGCCACCTCTTCACTGGACTTGAATCTAGTTGAGAACTAGCAGCAATAGAATCTTTTCTTTTTGTCAGGTAAATAGCTGTTATTCCTTCAACTAATGGATCATAAGATTATATACAAGCATGCTCTATTTTACTTTCTACTTTGAAGTACAGATTAATTCTATCATCAGGTTGATTGTGTGAATGCTGTATGTCAAGCAGAAGGATGAACCTATTTGACAATAGTTCAGATGTTAGTCAACTTATTGTCTTTGATGCATGCAGATTCAATTAATTCAGCTGTGTGAATATTCGCTGATTCATTATTGATCATTTGTAGTTGAGGGGGTTCCTTGTCGGTTACATGTTTTTGTCCAGTTGAAAAATGCCTTGAATCCTTAACTTGTCGTGTCCAGAGCTGCTTCTTTTCTCCTTTCCAAGTCTTGATCTTAAGGATGTTGTAGCATGACTATGCAGAGGTCCCTTGCGACACCTGCTCCTAAATTCGCTAAGATTTAGTCATGGTGTTTTCTATGCGTGCATCAAAATCTAATTAGGTGTGTTAAAATGCATCCTTTTGCTACAGTAATCATCATTAGTTACTACAGTAATCATCATTAGTTACTAAAAAGAGCATTTCTTGAAAATTAAAATAAAATTACAAACTCTGGATCTGCTTTCTTGTTTGTAATTCTCCTTGTAAAATGCTTAATTTATCGTAAAAACTTTCTAAGAAGTGTATAATACTAGAAACAAAAATAGCAAGGAGAGTAAGTATTGTTCCTATATCAAGAAGATAAACTATGATAGAGTGCAAAAAAGGTCAAAGTGTGTAAAGCTGCATATTCCAATGATGCAACATGATACTAGCATGACACTAGTACACACTTGGGAAGATAAGTCTCTGAATATTCTTTGAAAACACCAGAATATTCTAGGGCATTGAATCTGTTGTTTATCCACTACTATATTTGCATTATGTTGGTGAAAAAATTGTGTTTCAAATTTTTAAACCTCATGTTTAACTACCCAAACACTGAGTCATGAAAATTGAACATTCTACTGATGATGAACCTGACTTCAACTCATATAATGCTGACAGTGATGACTCAAATCTGTAACCTAACACTAAAGACAACTTCTAAGATATTCTATGAAGCAAAACAAGTCTACACTAGAGAGGCTAAACTGGGGTTTACGGAATTGGACCGAACCGAGCTGTTCGGGTGTTTTGAGCCATATTGGCGGCAAACCGGGTCGGTTTTGACACATGAATCGGAACACTGGCGACAAATGGCATAGGAAGAGGGAAAGAAAAGAAGAGATAGAGAGGAGGGGAGGGAAAGAGAGGACAACATCGCCGGAGGGCCGTGGAGGCCTCCGAGACTCCATGTCCTTTGCTAGGGCCTCTAATTGAGATTGATAGAGAGAGAAGGGGAGGGAGGGTACTAGAGCATGGGGAAGGTTGCGGAGAGGGTGCCAGTGCTCACTGTGGTTGCCGGGTGGCAAAAAACGCTCCCGCAGAGCCGCTGCTGTGGACCAAGGGTGACAACCCTTGTTCATCAAGATTTTTTTAAAAAAATCTTAACTACAGTGAAGTCGGAGTGAAGCCAACACATTATCGATTTCAAATCGGATTTAAAAAAAATCCCGTGAAATAGGTATGATTGTCCTTGTTTCATGCCTGTGGGGTCGTAGTGGTGTTTATACCATCCATTAGTCACGACAGCTAGTCAGAGGCCCTTCAGCAGCCTCTGTGCTTCTTTCCCCTTCCTCCTTTTCTTTCCCTCCTCTCTCTCTCTTTGTTTTTCTCTCGCGGATGATGGGGAGCTGCAGTGGCCCTCGTGGCCCTCCGGTGGCCACTGTCGACGTCTCCACCACCTCCACCTCCTTCCCTCCCCTCCTCTCTCTTTCTCTTCTCTTTCCCTCTCTTTCTCTCTTTTCCTCCTTCCCAGTTTGTTTCATTGTTTTTGTATCAGTTCGTGCTGATCTAGTACGATACAAACCAAAGTTCTTGGTACCATCCCAAACTATCTGGTTCGAGGTGTATTGTACCATACCGGTCAAGAGACAGTACAGTTCAGCTATGAAAAGCGGTCCGGAATATTGAACCATTCAAAAAACTTTGTACCTAACCGGTATGGTACATTTTGTTCGGTTCGGTCCAGTTCGGGTCTGATTTAAGTTAAACAATATAATCATGGAAAAGGAAGACATTTTTTTATAATTTCTTGGACCCGGTACGGGCCCAGTAAGATACGGTACCATACCGATCACCGTACTGTATCGGTCAATGACCGGTACGGGGCCCGGCTCCGGTTCAGTATTTCTTGATACAAACCGTATACCGTTAGCTGGCCATAACAGGGTCCAGTTCCAATTCCGAAAATCTTGGGCTAAACCATTGACCTTGAGATGTAGACCACCATGTTAGGACCTACGGACGGTAACAAATATATATAGTCGATATGAGTTACATAATCCAATTAGAAGTACAACGCAAACAACAAAATCGAATAATAACCATTATGTACCTTAAGATTGAGTCTATTGAACTTGGATTTTATGTTAAAGATATTATGGAGGTGCCTTTTAGGAACAAATGAAATCATGCTGGACTTATTCCCACAGCAAGATAAGGCCTTTGATATGGTTTCATTTGTTTAGTTCTGACTGACCATATTATTGTCATATGTTGCAAAATGTAATGATGACAACAAAAACAAGATGAAACTAGTAGAAGCTGATCTTGTGATCACCACTATAATGTGCCAATTAGGTTTGATGCATTATACATAATATGACTGTATCATATGATACTCTACTTTTTGCTTGTGGGTTGGTTTTCCGGCAAACATGTGTTTTGACTTGTGGAAATGTGGTGTTCTTTCTTGCATGGACTCCAACGAACATGAGTCTGAGAATTTAAAGGTGACCATTGGTGTAAGATGATAATTGAAGAACACAAAATTTTCTATATTTAGCTTTTTGACCATTGAAAGCTCCACAGACATGCCTTGGTGTCATTAACTTACCCATTTGTGATACCTCTCCAAATCATTAATGTTCATTATTCTTGTAGCATTCTCTTGTAAGCTTTCTCCAATTGAAAACTTGGCGTTCCTTGATCTTTATACTGGTGACTTTGTTGCGGCATGATAATAGCATCAGTCATTGACCTTCTTAATAAAGCCAAGTCTTTTCAAGATTTTCGTTGGTTCTCTGGATTATGGAGAAATCATGAACTTTTTTTGGCAGATCAAGCCATTGCGATAGGACCTTCAAAATCTTCATAAAATATGCCATTCTTTGCACCTTGCTCACAAGGGAGCACAGAGGTATTGCAATGCTGATGTTGGTAGAGCTTCATGATTTCCAACAAAGTTTGCTTTGTCAACGTAAGGAATGGGGGTAGTATAATCTGCTGGACTATATCATATGAAGCATGGCTCAATCTTTGTGATCCATGCTGAGATTATGTGTCAAGAATAGATCATCTCTTTGCATGTTGAGCTTGTTTAGATGATGTCATTCTCCTGGTGTATATGGTCCCTTCCAGATGCACTTGGGTACTTGACAGAAGGATTTAATTGGAAAAAAAATCCAACCTTGGAAAGGAATTTTGTGCAAACTTGAGATCAGAACCTTATTTTTTGTAACCAAGCTAGTAGTTGCTTTTGTGAATTGGACAAATTATGCCTGCTGCTGGTATTAATCATAGCTTTATGCTAATTTTCTAACAATAATATTATATTTTCCTAATAATATTATTAGAAAAAATTGTATTTTTGTCATATACCTGAGAGTATAACAAACACCTTCTTGTTGTTGAAGACCTTTACTTCTACACCTCCAACAAATTATTTATATGAGAGTGTGCAATAATTGGGTACAAGTGTTGTACCTTTCTTGCACCTTTGCCGCCTATTTTGAAACTATTTTAAGCCAAAAGCTATTTTGAAACTGTTACCGCCTAGATTGCCTTGGCTTGTAGCTTTGACGTGGCGTGGGTGGACCGGTCTCCCTGAAGGTGCTGGGTCCCCTTTCTCTTGGCTTCGCGGTCGGTAGGTCCTGCAAAAAAGAGGAGACCGGGGCCGGGAATCTCGGTGGGGACATTCCGACGATCAAGTCAGTAGGATGATCAAGGGAAATAGATCTTTTGCGGCAGAGGTTTGAAGTGCCCCCGCATAGAGAAAGAAAAAGTAAGACGACAAGGAAAGACTAAAAATTAGAGTGTGGGAAGGTTCTCTCTGTTTGGTTTCTTGCCCCTCATTGTTTCTCTTACCGTCCCCTGTGCTGGAGGTTCCTTTTTCCATTATATAGGAAGTTGTTGGGCCAGATCGGATCTGGAGTCTTGCCGGGACGTCCCTTTCCCAGCATCCTCCTTGGGAGGGGTTTCTTTCTGCTTGAATTCCGTCATCGGACCAGTCCCCGGAAGGAGGCCCTCCTATTGGGGGTGCTCATCGGCGTGTTGTAGAGCTTGCCCCCCGGGTGGAGCAACGTTTCATGGTGGGCGCGAGCACCATGCCATGGAGCCTCGAGTCACGGGCGAGCGCTTCCACTTTCGAGGGGACCATTCGTATGCTGCAGAGCCTGGAACTTTGACAGGATACCTTTCTTGGAGAAGACAGGCAGCGTGCCATGGGAATTGGATCCTTTGGCGGGGCACGCACCTGACAGAGGGTGTGGGCGGCATGTTGCAGGGCTTGGAGCCTGGTAGAGCACGCGTTACGCAGGACGTGCGGGTGGCGTGCTGCAGGGCCTGAAATCCCTAGTGGAACATGCGTCACCCTCAAGAGTCGCGAGCAATCTGGGAGAGATGTCGTAGAGCCTTTGTGCTGCGGCTTGAATTCCTTCTGTCTCTACTTTCTGGGAGCTACACCTTGCTTCCGGCAGCCCCTTTTGCCGCGGTTGGGGGTGCGTCTTCTTGTCCTCAGGGACCTTTCCCAGACAGGGGCTCGACCTCGGATGGGAGCTCAACCCTTGCTAGGAGTTTGACCTCGGGCGGGAGCTTGACCTCAGATAGGAGCTCGACCCTTGCTGGGAGCTCGACCTCGGACGGGCCAGGTAGCGCCTCTTGCCACCACGATGCCTGGTTGGAGCCATGTGGGAACCAAGTCAGCGGCTCGCCACGTCACATGCCTTCATGGATGCTACGTAGGTGGCATGCCGCATCAAAAACTATTATGTCAAAGTTTGTGGAGAACTTGTTGCATGCAAAACTAGCATTGGGGGATTGTGTGTAGGGGTGTCAAAGGGCTGGGTTGGGCCTAAGTCAGAAGCATGCCCAGGTCTAAACCTTAGGCCTGAGCCCAGCCTGGCATGGAGTTATGAGGCCCAAGCTTGCCCCAACTTAGGATATGCTTTCAGGCTGGTGGCTTCAGAACCACCCTATTTAATTTTCACCATATTTTCATCCCAGGACTGGCCCAAAAATTGACCAGCCTTGGAAGCTGAGCCCGAGCCTGGTTTTTACTGGGTCCGGTTTTTGGCAGTTAGGGCAGGCCTGGACCATTGACAGTCTATTTTTAGGTTGATATCTTCAGTGGGGTCATATATATGCTTCTCAAGCTCTATGATCAGGGTTATTAATCCTTCCTGTGAAAAAATTAATATAAGGGTATTAAAATGATGTTTGCCACTGCAGTTGTGGCAAAGTATATACTTCAGTCGGGCTGGATGGGGGGAGATTGAACGTTCGCACCAGGAATATATTATTTTTTGTGGACAAACCAGAAGCTCCATTACCAGTGTACGGCTCTCTGAAAATAGATTTTTTTTTCACAGGTTATACATTTGGTTGTCAATGTATGATTTGCATGACACAAAAACTCTTGATAATACTTCTCAGAACAGGAGTATATAGAACTAATGTAAAGAACTTCCATGGTAATTGGTTAGATATTTGGATGTATATCTTTTTGTAGCAGATACACTGAGCTGATTGATTGATTGTCAATGCCATAATCAACAAGTTTATCTAGTGCATCAAGACCATATCTGGGACTGGTATCTCCATGCATTACTTTTGACATTTATTTGTGTATCTTCCATCATCTCTGGACAGTATTTATTTATTTATTTATTTTTAATATGTTGTCTTCCAGATAATTGAGAGAAGCCTTGATGGTTATGGTTATTCTTCCCTTAATAACTTTCTTAGGATATAGTGTTGTTCAAGTTTTGCTTTGATAAGCCAGGTCTGATTATGTCTTTTCATTCTTTGATACATCTGTGTTTGGTTGCATTTGTATTCTCTAGCCACTTGTATAGGTTACACAAAGTGGATCCTTAAACAATTCCTCCCCTGATGTCTGTTTCTGGGTTAATTTTTCTCTTGTTTCTATTTCTTTTTGGACTCTTCATTTTTGGTCATGGGAAAAAAAACACTTGTGTGATGTGTCATTTAGGTATGAATTGTAAACAAGTGTGGGATGCATATGAAGCACAGATAAGATTAAAGATACACAGTTAATGTGGTCATGATATTGAGGGTGAATTCAATAATTCAGGTTTGGGTGAATTAGATTTGTTTTTTGTTTGTTTGTTTGTTTGTTTGTATTTTTTTTTAAAGTGTAAACCTAGAATGGGTCTTAAGATGGACTTGCTGGTGTATACTGGAGTTGCATGTGGTAATCTCTGAAGAGTGGTGGCAGCTAGTTGTGGAGATATCTCGGTGAAATCTTGCATGTTAGAATCTCTACTCTTCCCCCTATAATGTTATCTTCCAATTATATGAGCTTTTCTTGTTTTCTCTTTTAAGCTTCGGCCTTGATTGCTTGAGAGGGAATATACAACCTTAAAGTCCTGAGATGTGACCCTGTTGAGCCATCAAAATGTTTGAATTAATTGAATTAGCATTTTGATGCATCAAAAACTTTTTCCAAATTCTCATGCTTTTCAATCAGGACTTGGAACTGGTCCACATATTTGGGTGCAGTACATTTCAGCTTTATGATGATGGGGTAAGCTTAATGCTCAAAATCCCTTGATGATCCAGGTGTTTTCAGACTAAAAAATAAATTATAACTTTTGCAGCATTATTCAGTGGATTAATGAAGTCATAATGTTGTTATTTTGCAAGTTATAACAAGGATTATTATGCTTCTCTGAGATTTAGTATCTTTCAGCCTTAAGTGTAGGATTGCTGATTATTTTCTAGAAAGTTTTGAGTAGGAGGCACTCTAAGGGACACTCTATTTGTTGTTGATATTTTTTTTCTGATATTGTTGGTAAGCCCATAGCCTGCTTTTTGTTTCTTGTATAGTGTGTTACTCTTTTTTATATTTTTATTTTTTATTGCTGAATCTTCCATGCTTCTTTCTCTGTTATTAGTTAATGTCTCTGTTATGTACCCTTATTGGCTTAATTGATATCCCTTCAATGTGGATTAAAAACTCCCTTGAAAATGTAAATTTTATTACCACTGGTTATTAGCAGAAGGTGGGAGTATGCCTAGGTTCAGTCCTGGAAGGAAAGGAAGTCTAAAAGAATTAGGATGTCCAACCTCTAACCAACCATTTATAAAATCTAAATCTGATCTGATAATGCATACAAACTTTATGTCTGCTACTTGTATCTTAAGAAATGTTTTCTATTTTAATTAAGAAAATGCCTAAACCAACAAAAATAATTTCATTAATTGCATCTTAGTTAATCTTGATGAACCATGATTGTGATATCATTGGCTGTTAGTGTAAAAGAGGGCCCGAATTCATCAGTAAGTGGGAGCAGGTATAGGTCTATTTTATCAAATGATATGTTGAAGAAGGGAAAGAAAGTGGAGATATATAGATGCAGTTGAAGTGTCTAGGATAAAGATTAATTGGTTGTCTACCACCTGAATTCTCTTTTATGTGAAGTGCTCTAGGCTTTGGCGTTGCATCTCTCTCATTCTTCCTTTTCAAATTGCCACAAATAAGGGCTAGTTGTCTTTCGTTTTCATGCATGTAATTCTTTCTTTCTTTGTACGGTAGCATGTCTCATGTGTTTTAATTAAACCACAAAATAATTTCATTGTGAAGTCATCAATATAGTTCGTCATTGCAGTCATAACATCCTCCTTTTATTAAAAATGTGCCCCGGTCATTCTTGGTTCATATTGTTGTTTTTCAAATTTTGTTACCAATAAGAGATCATATAAACCATGAGTTCTTTGTGCTATCAAAGGAAAAATACAATAGAACAATTTTATCAACTCATTAATGTACTTCACTGGATTTAAGTCATATGATTCTTGAAAGCTTTCTCAAGTTATTATGTAGTTGTTCATGATGTTTTTATTCAAATTATATTGAACTATTCTATGTTTAATGATAAGAAAGCCTAAAAAGATCAAGTTGCAGATAACTAATGATTGTTTGGCTATTAATGGGGAACTTTTTTGCAATCAACTTCTTCCATCTTAAACAGGTGAGACATTTCAAGTAATATCTTAAACGACTGGTGGATGGGTCTACATGTGTTGCTCCCTGGGCTTGACCTACCCGAAAAATTAGGGTTAGTTAACGTTGCTTAGATCCGGATAATTTGCAGTTGCAGTCATTCTGATGGGTAATATTTTTCCCTCTAGCAAACTACTTTTCATATTGAGGTAGCTACCGATCCTTGGAATAAGGGGAACAATGCCAGGTTCATGGTTGTGTTAATTTGTTCTTTTCTTTTCTAGAGATATTTTATATTATATCAACTTGGTTTGTCATTTTTGACTGCTTAAGATCTTTCTACTTGGAAATAGGTTCTATTAAGGTAAATGTGCTAGTATCTGATGTTTCTGGACATGACTCTGATCCCCTTTCATTCTGTCATTTTTGTTCCCAGTTGAATCAGGCTGTGTTGTGTAAGTCTAAGTTTATGTTTTGAGTGCATCCATTAGCAGGCTCTAGTGTAGGTTCACATGGTGTGAATAAGAATTTGTCACTGAACATGCCATATGTTACACTTTATAGATACTGCAAGTACTTCCCCAGATCAGAATCTTAGAACTATTTTTGATTAGGTCAGCTCCAATTTTTGTCTGAATTTGATCGAAATTCACCTCTAGTCATGTACCTGTGCTTAATCTGTATGTCAAGATTTTGGATCTGGATCAGATCCAGGGGCTCCGAGCTCATGCCGGCACAGGAGCTCCCCATTCATGAACGGTGTGCAACAAGGACTCCCACCAACCATACCGATTTTGGCAAATTTTAGTAGTATGTTAGCTTTTTTCTAGTGAGAGGAGGAACATGTCATCTGTGACAGGCTATGCTAATAAAGCCTGAAAGCACCAGCATATCAGATTCCTCTAAAGAAAGCTAGTTTGATAATATCTTCTCTCTCTCACTGGCAGTGTTGACCATTGCATTGCATCATAATTTACTCATCCATGGAATTTAGTCAAGTTTCATGGTTAACCGAAATTTTGGCTGAAAATTCTTCTTTTCGCTCATCGTAAAGTATTTGATAAATTGTATTACATACAGGGTTATGTGATGGCTAAATTGACTTGGATTGTATTCTGAAATGAAACATGATTAATTTTAATAACATATTAACATCATTTGATTTCAAGATGACGGTCAAATTTGTAAAATAGTCATTCATCACTGTGGTCACATATAATCTTTTATTCTCTTTAAGAATCAACTCTAATAGATGGCACCAAATCTAATATTACTTTATTTGGCATACTTTGTATCAGAGTGGATGGATCTTTCCCTGAAAAACTGTCAAACTCTTTTCCATGAACTAATTGTTCTTAAAAATTTAGCACAATCATAAATCTTGCTACTCAGCTGTGGATGTATGCTTCGATCGATCGATCGGTCAATTTACACCAATTTATGGGTCAACTTGGTGGAACCGAGTCAAGCATAGGTCCGAACTGCTGCAAGATGGTGCCGATTAGCTGGTTTATTCCATCAACAAGGAAAATAGTGCAAGAGCAACTGATTAAAGCTATAGCTATTGCTTGCAAAGGATGGTCCTCTGTTAGCAAACCAGCAAATCATTCCATGATCTGATTATCTTGTAGCTTTGTGCGTTCCAAAGAAAGTATGCTTCCCATTTTAGGATATAGGCTGATGCAATTGGTTTGGAAACCTTACTACTGACCCCTGCATCATTGATATGATGAGGACAAAATTAAATGCAAAAGGTTTGGTGCATGGGTCTTGGTCAGTGCTAACCCTAGAGGACTCTCCTTGTTTAACCCTTGCAAGGATGGTAAGGGAGGGGTCCAATTGTTTTACCCTGGCAAGGGAAGGATGCAATCAGAATCAGGATATACGAGGGACTCTATTTGTTTAACCTGTGTAAAGATGTCACCAGGGAAGAGTCCAGTCAGAAACACAAACACGATACAACTTGCTCACAATCAACCTGGTATATTGGGGCTTTCTTTGTTTAATCGTTGAGAGAAAGACGGACTTTTTTGGCAAAGAAATAATGGTTTCATCACAATCACAGAAACACCATGACCGATTAGAACCATGATGAAAATGGCAAAGAAAGAGTCTGATCAAAATTACAGACACACCATGACTGACCGGTTTTACAATATTTGCTAGTCTGCATGAGTCATGGACAATCATAGCAATCCAAACATTCAAAATTATTCTTCTTTGGAGAGATTAGGTAATATATATTAATTTAGTCTTCTTAACCATTTTTTGTGTATATAAAATCTTGAATAATTGTTATGGAACTACAGGTGCAGGGAGCTTCCGAGATGCGTTGCTTTCTTTGTTTTTTAATTTTACAATTTTGGGCAATTTCTTGGTGACGGTTGATAGCAGAAGGAACAGAAGCGTTGGAGAGTATTAAACTCAACATATAACTAAATATGGTAATGCATCAACCTCTGAGAAAAGCTGCAGCCGCTGCAAAGGTGCATTACGGCGCTTGCATGCGAAATTAATGAATCCAAGTCTCGCAGTCGAAGGATGAGGGAACTCCGTCAAGCTCGAACCATACACTAATCATATACGTACACCAAGAAGGACGTCAGAATAAAAAACTATTTTCATGTCAAACATTTTTCTTTGGAGAATGTTCTTTAGGATTTTTTTTTTTTTTTTTTAAATATTATTTTTTAAAAACAATATTATCAAAGTACGGCTGTTTCCATCGATTTTATCGTTTCACCGTAAAAGTCGCCGCGCGGGATTTTTTTTTTTTAACCACGTGGACAAGGCGCAGGTTGCGCCCTCTCATAAAGTTTTTTTTTTAAAAAAAAAAAATTGGCTGAAGACAACCTTCGCCTTCCCATAAAATTTAAAAAAAAAAAAAACTGAATCTCATAAAACATAAAAAAAAATTACTGAATGCAAAAAAAATTAATTAAAGGTACCGATTGAATCAAAAAATTAATCTAAAGGTACATATTACTGGGAATAAATAAAAAAATATATTTTATATAAAAATAAAAAAAAATTAAATCGGTTGTAGGACTTTGCTGGTCGAATCGGTAGCAGGATCTTGGTGACCAGATCGGTGGTTTGGTCGATGACAGGACTTTAACGACCGAACTTGTGGCAGGACTTTACTGGCCAGACTGGCGATTAGATCGGTGGTAGGATCCTAGCGGCCGGATCGATGGCAGGATCCTAGCGGCTGGACCGGTGGCAGGATCCTAGCGGCTGGACCGGTGGCAGGATCCTGGCGACCGGATCGGCGGTTTGACCGGTGACAGGATCCTAGCGGCTGGCCCTACGAAGGATCCTGCCGGCCAGACTGACGATCAGATCGAAGGCAAGACCCTGAAGGCTGGACTGATGACAGGACCCCAACGACCGGACTAGCAATTTGACCGGTGACAGGACCCTAACGGTCGGACCTGTGGCAGGACCTTATTGGCTAAACTGGTGATCAAACCTGTGGCAAGACCCTGGCGGCCAGACCGGTGGCAGGATCTTGGTGGTCGGACCGGTTGCAGGACCCTAGCGATCGGACCGGTGGTTTGCCCGGTGACAGGACCCTAGTAGCTAGACTTGTGGCAGGACCCTGCTAGCCAGACCGACGATCAGACCGGTGGCAGGATCTAGTGACCGGACCGGTGGCAGGATCCTGGCTGCTGTACCGGTGGCAGGACCCTGGTGGCCGAACCGATGACAGGACCTTGGCGGTCGAACCGGTAAAGGATCCTGGCTGCCGGATCGGTGACAGGACCCTAGCGACCGGATTGGTGGTAGGACCCTGGTGTCCGGACCGGCGATCAGATCGGTGGCAGGACTCTAGCGGCTTGACCGGTGGCAGAACTTTACCGGTCAGATCGGCGATCAGATCGGTGGCAGGATCCTGGCGGTCGAACCGGTGGCAGGACCCTGGCTGCCGGACCGGCGATTAGACCGATGGCAGGACCTTGCAAGCCAGATCAGTGGTAGGACCATACTGGCCGGACCGACGGTTAGAACGGTGACTAGACCCTAGTGACCAAACTGGTGACAGGACCTTGATGTCCGGATCGATGATCAGATCGGTGATAGGATCCTAGTGGCTAGACCGGTGGCAGGATAAAAATTTGATTAGTCCATAGATTTAAGATGCGGGGAAACAAAATGTAGAAGCATGCCCGGAAATAGCTTAAGATAAATCCATAATTCTTATATCAGTATTTATCCAGAATTCTATTTGAAGATACGATCGAGATACTTTCTCTTGGAACGCTGTCATGGAAAGGATTAACAGATCTTCTTTCAAACTCAGTGAGAAAAATAAAAAAAGAAAAAAACTTTTTGCAAAAGTAAAGAAGGAAATGATTAAATAGTAGAAAGAATGATCACAGTTTTTCCATCCCCTTCAAGTAAGGACTCACGGTCTTTCTTTTATAGATATAGAGAAGTAGCCAAGAATTGTCATTTCGATTGGTTGACTGCAAAGGGAAATGATGACCGGTCAAATGAAATACATTTGGCCAAGAAAATGATTATTTGACCATTTGACTATAAAAAAAACAATCATTAAAATATAATAAATATAAAATAAAATAAAATATGAAAAGAAAATAAAAGAAAATAAAAAGAACTAAAACTTTACAAAGATCTCAGGGGAGGGAAGAAAAATTGGAGTTTTCTTCTCAAAATTCTAGTAGTTCCTCTCAAAACTTAAAATTTTTCTAGTAACTAAGGCGCAGGTGTAGAAATGATATGAAAGGACGAGTCTTTGTATTTTTTAAGGTGTTTTTGCAGTGTTAGTTAACGGAAGGGTAATCCCTGGTTGGAAGGAGCAATTGGAGTTTGGTTGGAAGGTATCAAAAGGTTAATGGGAACTCATATGATGCTAGGAGGTACACCTTTACTAGTTAGTTGTTAACTACCTATGCACCATTTTAGTTCATCTTATTTCCATTTCATTGTTTGTGCCATTGATTTTCTGGTCTATATATCTCTCAAATTCTTTATTGATCATGTAGCTCTCTCCTTCATTACTGGATTAGTAAATGGCTTCCTTCATCCAATTCTTTGAGTTCCATGACCTACTTTCTCTTTGTATCTATTTTCCTGATTTTTGATTCATCCATGGGGTGCCTTTTGATCTTCTTTTCTTTAAAGAAGATTAGTTAGAAGCCTAATTAGTTTGTTAAGCCCAAGCCAGGGGTGTCAGTTTTATTGAAATTATGACTGCATATATGCTAGCTGAGCTTAGCCTTAATTGGGCTACTTAGCTATATTTAATTGTATCAGGGGGGGTTGTTAATATTCTTAACTTTAATTGCATACCAATCAACCAAACTTGTTCATCCACCACAATTTGAGGCTTTAATTTTCACATGAGCCACCAACTGTTAGGCTTTGTTCGTTGATTATTTGATACTTAAAATGCGACTCGAGCCCACCGATTTTTTCACTTGAACAAGCTTGAGTGAACTATCCCTGCGAGGACTTCTTTATTAAACACTTTGCGTTAATATTTTGCGTGACAAGCTTTGCATGGAATGTCAAATTCCAAGCCATATGTATGTATCATTAAGATGGTAGCCTGGTTGGTAGAGGTCTTGTCTCATATCTAATCGATCATAAATTCAAGACATGATCTATATATGATGACTTGATTAAATTCAGGAACTATTTTCTGAAATCCATGACCAGTTGAATTGGACGGAAGATTTTTTTTTTTTTTTTTTTTTTTAAAAAAAAGAAAACCATATGTGCATACTATTTTCTAATTCCTTGTTATTACCTTATTACTTAACAACTTTTTAAATTGGAAGGTACGAATTTAATAGATGGCTGCTCCGGTTTGGCAGAACATCAACTTGTTTACTAATCAATACAAGGATGCAACACGACATTCAAAAATGCCCTCTCTCTTCGGGCACAGAATGCCCGATTGAATTAATTTCTTTGCTCCAAAGAGAGGTCAGGATATATAATTCAAATATCAAACTAGATCAGTCTATTTCGAACCTGTCATTATGGTTCAAAAATTTGGTGATACACTGCCTTTACTGCACTCTTGAATCGCCAGTGGAGTTTTTTTTTTTTTTTTTTTATAAACATTTTAAAGTAGAAATCAGTGACAACTTTTCTAAGTCCCAATCCATCCATCCCCTTGGATGAATGAATGAAGACTCTAGTATTTACGTTTGCTAAGATAATATGGTCAGTTAGATTACCAGCATGCCAGGCCGAGCAGATTGATTAATGGTTTCAGTCTATTAGAAGATAGGATTCAAACTTGCCTAAAAGGACCTTCATAATTTTTATTAAAATATAAATAATACAAAAAATTAAGTATAAGGGAAGTATTAACTCATAGTTAAGTGAAACAAATTATTAGTAATGTTGCCGCTCTCGCCGCCGCGCCCGCCCACGGATCAGCCGATCCTTCCTGACCGCCTGGCGAGGGAGCCTCCCTTCCCGCGGAGAACCTGCAACAAACGGGTTAGAGGACCCTGGCCGGGGATCCCGGCGAGGGAGCTCCGACGGTCAAGTCAGTAGACGACGAGAAGGAACAGACTCTCCAGCCGGACCCTCGAAAGGGTTCCAGACTTAGAGAGTTAACTGGTGAAGGAAACGCTCTGGGGACCAGAATCCCGGCTGGGCCTCCTTTCCGAGCTCACGTCCAGTGTACCCCTCTCGGGATCTCTGGTTTTTCTCCCGGAGCAAGGCCTTGTGCCGGTGCTTCTTCCTTGTCCCCAGGCTAGTTGGCTTACCTTGTTGTCCACAGATTCTTCCCTCTTTATCTCCCTCCGTCGTGCGCTTGTCTTTTTCCCCCTCGGAGACTCCCCTCCCCCGTCCTCTTCTCTTTTCCCTTTTCGGTGAAGGAGGCCAGGCGGCTTTCCGACCTCGTCCGCCGGGCCCAGCAGGGAAAAGGCAAAGACAGAAGAGAAAGAGGGGAGGGCGGCGCTGGCAGGGCGGCCGGTCAGGCCTCGGGCTCCGTGAGAGCGCTCTCTTCCCCAAGCGTGGGTGCCACCCATCTATGGGGCCTGTTCCGTCAGGATCGGGTCTCTCGGTTGCGGGACCTGTCGGGCCGATGCAAGTGATGTTCCGCGTGCCGCCGCCCTCCGTACGGGACGCCGTCTGGGGTTCGTACGGCCCGAGGGATGGCCTCGGGGCCCGTCTCTCTCCCCGGGGCCCTCTCCGTACGAGCGGTCTGACCTTGGCTGAGTTGGACCCGTCTCCGGGGGCCAACTGGCGAGGGGCGAGGGATCGGCCGACCTCGGCTTAGGTGGACCCCCCCTGGGTGGACACCTGGCGAGGTGGCAGGAGGTCGCCCGACTTCGGCCGAGGTGGGCCCGTCTCCGGGTGGCCACCTGGCAAAGGGCGAAGGATCAGCCGACCTCGGCTTAGGTGGACCCCTCCTGGGCGGACACCCGGCGAGGTGGCAGGAGGTCGCCTGACTTCGACCGAGGTGGGCCCGTTTCCGGGTGGCCACCTGGCGAAGGGCGAAGGATCAGCCGACCTCGGCTTAGGTGGGCCTCTCCTGGGCGGACACCTGGCGAGGTGGCAGGAGGTCGCCTGACTTCGGCCGAGGTGGGCCCGTCTCCGGGTGGCCACCTGGCGAAGGGCGAAGGATCAGCCGACCTCGGCTTAAGTGGACCCCTCCTGGGTGGACACCTGGCGAGGTGGCAGGAGGTCGCCTGGCTTCGGCCGACCTCACTTAGGCGGACCCCTCCGGGCCCGGGCGCCAATGAGGTGGTAAAGGAACTCCGAGCCGAGCTCGACCTCGGCGAGGGCGGTTCGCCTCAGACAGTCGTCGGGCGGTGTAGTCTTGCTGATCCTGGCTTTGAGGACGTGGCACTGACTCGGCCGGGGAAACTTACACGTGGCTCGCTCGCATTCGGTGACACCTGAGCCTGGCCACGTCACTGTCACGGCTGTAACAGTTGCCCCCCAGCCCGCCGTTCCGTCGGGGCGTCGCAGAACGGAACGTCGGGATTAAATGCGGACATGACGTGGAGAGGCGAAGATCTTGCATCATAATTGCCACGATCCTCGTCGCCGTGGCTCGATGCGGCTGAAGACCTATGGGGAGCCACCACGCGTCGCCCACTTGCCCGTAATTAATGCGTCGCTTCGAGACAGAGGCCGTTACTCTGCTAACGAGGCGTCGGTGTCGGGCGTGCGCTCACGTGGCGATCATCCAGTGGCCTGAGACAGAATGATGGGTACGGCCGCTGTCGGCTGAGTTTGAAAGGGAGGGGACTTTCCAGAACGAGGCCTTTTCCCTTGTTTCGTGGGCGGTTTGCTGCAGGCTAACAACTCCTGTTGCTCGCGCTCGTCTGGTGTATTTTCGGTGAGTGCCTCCTTCTTCTCCTCTAGCCCCCCTCCTTCTTTCTCGTCTCCTTTCCGATCTTCTTGTCCTTTCTTTTTCTATGGCGCGCCGCCGCCATGTCTCTTCCAACCCGGACGAGGCCGGTCCATCCCGGCCGAGGACTCCATCTTCTTCCTCCTCAGATGAGGAGATAATCCCGGAGGAGGTCCGCCGGCGGCTGCAACCCGGGGGTGTCACCATTGGCATCCCCAGGGGGATCCGGTCCCCTCCGGTTGCACCTGCCGTGCCCCTCCGCTCTCTTCCTGCTCTGCCTTCTCTTCCTGCTCCGCCGTCTCTTCCCGCCGGTCCCTCCGGTCATGCTTCTACCATGACCGAAGGCGATCTTTCTCTGCTCCGGGATGCCTATGGCATCCCGGGGTCAATTCGTTTGTTTGTTCCGCGGTCTGGGGAGCGCGTCACCATGAGTGGCCCCGGCCGTATAGCCTTCTACGAAGACTTCCTCCTTGGGGGTCTTCGGTTTCCTCTGCATCCTTTCTTTCTTTCCTTCCTCAGCCACTTCCGGCTTGTCTCGGTCCAGCTGGCTCCTAATGCCATCCGGGTCATCTTCTCCTTCATTGTTTTCTGCCACTTCCACGGGTTTGTTGCCCGTTTTTCTCTCTTCAGGGCCTTGTTCACCCTGAAGAAGTGCTCCACCGATGACGACTGGTGGTACATTTCGCCCCGGCCCAGGTGTCTCCGGTTCGACCTCCCTTCCTCGGTCAAGGGCTGGAAGAGCCGATTTTTCTTCGCCTCGGTCGACGACGTCGACTGGGCCTGGAGTGAACCGGACCGGTCCCCGAACCGAAATTCTCGAGTCGAGTCGGCGGACCAGGAGTCCTATACCCAGCTCCTGAGCGACGTGGTCCCGGTGCTCGAGGTTCTGCTCTCTGAGCAGAATCTTTTTGAGGCCGGTATCAGTCCCATCCGTGAGACCGGTGAGATTCGGCCCCACATTGACCTCTGCCCCCCCCCTCTCTCTTCATAACCGAGCCGGCTGACTTCCTGTTTCTTTTGTTTTGCAGGGATGAAATTTTCATTGGAGAACCTTTTGGAGGGGGCAGCCCAGCGGGATGTCGTGGAGGTGGACGAGCCCGCAGCGAAGAGGGCTCACACGGAGACGAGCCGGGAGGTCGTGGCGGCGACCGTGCCCAGCCCGGTTGCTGTTATTTCCCCGCCCAGGCCACCTCAGGGCGGGGCTACTGATACCCCGGCCGCGCGACCTGGTGGCGCCGCCGCCAAGAGAGCTCCAGCGCCTGCTGCTCCGCCCATCGCCGGGCCCGTCGTCACTGCCAGCTCGGCAGCACCGCCTGTGACCGCCGCCGGCCCGTCGGTTGCGACCTCAACTGAGGGGGCGGCCGCCGCAGGAGCCGGCCCGAAGGCTTCGGCACCGGTGATCACCCACCGGGACTCGGTCATCCTCGACAGGGGGCTGGCGGAGAAGGTCATGGAGTACGCCTCCACCGCCCGGGACCGCCGAGCTCGGGGCGGCCGGGATTACGCGGACGCGCTGCTCGGCATCCTCTCGCAGCTCTTCACGGTAAGTCCGAGCTTTTTCCTTCTTTTTTCTTTCGAGACTTATCTTCCTTTATTCTGACATGGTGTTGCTTTTATCACTGCAGATCGGGAACGACGTCCTCCTACTGAGGAATTTCCTCGTAGGGAATGCCAAGAGGGACTCCGAGCGGGAGCAGAGACTCGGCAAGCTCGCGGCCGACGTCAAGGACTTGATGGAGAAGGGGGCCGAGTTGCGAGCCGAGAAACAAGCCCTCCAGTCTGACCTGGCGAGTTCCGAGGAGCGGAACAAGGAGTTGGAGGCCTCCTTGTCGGAGGAGCGGACCTCCAACCAGCGCCGAACAGAGGAGGAGGCAGCGGAGAAGGCCCGCCTGCAGGCCCATTCCCAGTGGCTGGAGTGCCAGCTGGAGGAGGCCCGGCGAGATGCGGCCGCGGCGAATGACCGGAGCGCCTACGTCAACGGGCTTCTGGAGGCAGCCAAGCGGGAGGCGCAAGAGGCCGTCCCCAAATTCCGGGCTTCCGACGAGTACACGTCGGAGGTCCGGGAGGCCGCCGTGGACTCCTTCCTGAAGGGGTTCCGGATGTGCCGGGAGAAGGTGGGGGCCTTCTTCCCCCAGCTGGATCTGAGCGGAGTTGTGATCGGTGGCAGGAGGCCGGGGGACGAGAGCAAGGCCTCCGGCGCGGCCGAAGCGACTCCTGCGGCGCCGTCGACCAGCGATGCCGCGGCTCCGGAGCAGCCCCAGGAGCCGGCCGTTGTAGAAGTCGAGGACGCAGCACCCGCACCTCCAGAGGGCTCCGACCCCGCACCTCAGTGATCCCGGCGCCGTCTTCTCTTTTTTGCTTCTGTTTGTTGTTTCTGTTTCGTGTTGTTTTTTGTTTTTTGGGGAGTCCCGGCCTGTCGGGACTCCCAGCTTGTACCGACTTCTCACATCAATGGAAAACTAAGTTTACCAAAACCTTGATTGTTGTTTCGTGTTGTTCCGTCTTACCTTTCTCTTCCTTTCTTTCTGAGATGTCGGTTTGGAATACTTGAAACAGTTGCAGGCCTGGTCCTCCCATTGCTCAAATCGAAGGACGGGGCCTGCTGAGTTGCATCGCAGCAGGGCGAGCCTTAAGCGGGCCCGACTTTGGGTTGCCTTCATGCTTGCGCAGGCAACACGGTTTCTGCACCGCCTTCCAGGCCGAAGCCCAGGATCTCCGGACTGAGCTTGGTGCCGCAGGCTTTCTCAAGCCTTGCGCGGCTTGCTGAGCTGTGCTCCGGGCTTGCGTGGGCGAACTGGGTTCGGCGCCACCTTCCAGGCCGAAGCCCAGGATCTCCGGACTGAGCTCGATGCCGCAGGCTTTCTCAAGCCTTGCGCGGCTTGCTGAGCTGTGCTCCGGGCTTGCGTGGGCGAACTGGGTTCGGCGCCACCTTCCAGGCCGAAGCCCAGGATCTCCGGACTGAGCTCGATGCCGCAGGCTTTCTCAAGCCTTGCGCGGCTTGCTGAGCTGTGCTCCGGGCTTGCGTGGGCGAACTGGGTTCGGCGCCACCTTCCAGGCCGAAGCCCGGGATCTCCGGACTGAGCTCGATGCCGCAGGCTTTCTCAAGCCTTGCGCGGCTTGCTGAGCTGTGCTCCGGGCTTGCGTGGGCGAACTGGGTTCGGCGCCACCTTCCACGCCGAAGCCTAGGATCTCCGGACTGAGCTCGATGCCGCAGGCTTTCTCAAGCCTTGCGCGGCTTGCTGAGCTGTGCTCCGGGCTTGCGTGGGCGAATTGGGTTCGGTGCCACCTTCCAGGCCGAAGCCCAGGATCTGCGGACTGAACCCGATGCCAGAGGCCTTCTTATCGAAGTTAGAAGGGAGTGTTTGAAGTGGGGGAACTTTGTTACAGGAACTGGGAGCCTTACATCACTGATAGTACATCCTTAGGTTCGAGGAGTTCCACGTCCGGGGGAACCTGGCACCTCCCAATTCTTCCAAGTAATATGCTCCATGAGGGAGGGCTTCTGCCACCCGATATGGGCCTTCCCAGTTGGGCGATAGCTTGCCGCATTCCCGTGGCTGGGAGGCTTCGGCGTGCCGGAGGACCAAGTCTCCGGGACGAAAAACCTTCGGTCGCACTCGGGAGTTGTAATATCTGGCTACACGTTGCCTATACACCGCCATTCGGATTCGGGCCTTGTCCCTCGTTTCCTCGAGAAGGTCTAGGTTGAGCATCATCCTGGCTGGGTTTTCTGTCTCGTCATATTGCTCCACGCGCAGCGTGGGTAGGCTGAGCTCAACCGGGATGACTGCCTCGGCTTCGAAGACGAGGTTGAATGGGGTTTCGTCGGTAGCCGTCCTTGGGGTGGTGTGGTATGCCCAAAGGACGCTGGGAAGCTCGTCGGCCCACCTGCCCTTGGCTTGGTCCAGCCGTGTGCGGAGGCCCTGAAGAATGGTCCTGTTCGTGACTTCGGCCTCCCCGTTGGTCTGAGGGTGCGCCACTGAGGTAAAGCGATGCCTGATGCCGAGGTCGCTGCAGAATTCTTTGAATTCCCGGCAGTCGAACTGGCGTCAGTTGTCGGTGACCACAGTGTGGGGGAGGCCGAAGCGGCAGACGATGGACTTCCAGAAGAACCTGGCGACGTTTGCTTCGGTGATCCTCGCCAAGGGTTCGGCCTCGACCCACTTCGTGAAGTAGTCGATAGCCACTATCAAGAACTTCCGCTGGCCAGACGCTGGCGGGAATGGGCCCAGGAGGTCCATCCCCCACTAGGCGAACGGCCACGGGGCTGAGAGCTGAGAGATTGGGTTGGAGGGTTGCCGCTGCACCGTGGCATGATGCTGGCACCGGTCGCACTTCTTCACGAAGTCGGCGGTGTCTTCCTTCATTGTCTCCCAGAAATAACCCTGACGGAGGGCCTTGTACGCCAATGCCCTGCCCCCCACGTGGTTCCCGCAGATGCCTTCGTGAATCTCCTGGAGCACAAGCTTGGCTTCTATGGGTCCTACGCACTTGAGGAGGGGGTAGGAGTAGGATCTTCGATACAGCTGCCCGTCCATCAGGACAAACCGCACGGCCTTCTTCTTGATGAGGTGAGCCGCCTCTCGGTCCTCCGGCAGGGTGCCGCTGGTGATGTACGCAGCGTACTTGTCATCCAGCTGGGCTCCTGGCTGACCTGATGGACCTCCACCGGTGCTTCGAGGCTTGGGACCTCAAGGCGCTCCACATGAGCACGTCCCAGCATCGTGTCCGGCAGGGTCGCCAGCCGAGAGAGGGCATCCGCGCGGGCGTTCTCCCCGCCGAGGATATGGAAGATGTTGAAGCGCTGGAACTTGGACGCGCCCGCCTTGACGAGCTCCAAGTACTTCGCCATTTGGGGGTCGTGTGCGACGTATTCCCCAGATACCTGCCCCGCCACGAGCTGGGAGTCAGTGAAAGCTCTGAGACTGGTCACGCCCAGCTCGCGGGAGACTCTCAGTCCGGCGAGAAGTGCCTCGTACTCTGCCTGGTTATTTGTTGCGGGGAATTGGAAACGGAGTGCACACTCGGCGATGACCCCGTCGCCGTTGGCAAGGATGAGCCCAGCTCCGCTCCCGCCGGAGTTTGAGGCTCCGTCTACATGGAGGATCCAGGCATCCTCTCTGGGCTCATCGGTGCCGACCTCCATCGGCTGGGCCGGGGGGCCTTCCTCGGGCTCCTTGCCCAAGCCTGCACATTCGACCAAGAAATCGGCCAGCACCTACGCCTTCATGGCCGACCTTGGCCTGTATGTAATGTCGAACTCGCTGAGTTTCAGTGCCCACTTGGCCAATCGCCCCGAAGTATCGGGTCGGCTGAGCACCGCTTTCAGCGGTTGATCCGTCAAGACGGCGATGGGGTGCGCTTGGAAATAGGGCCTGAGACGCTGGGCAGACACTATTAGCACAAAAACAAGTTTCTCGGGCCGAGAATACCTGAGCTCCGCGTCACGGAGAAGCTTGCTGGTATAGTACACCGACCACTGGAGCCCCTGGTCGTCGGTTCGGACCAAGACAGAGCTGACGGCCTCCGGGGTAACCGCCAGGTAGAGGGTAAGCTCCTCTCCCTCCTCAGGCCTGGAGAGCAACGGTGGCGATGCGAGCATCTTCTTCAACTCCTCGAAGGCCTGCTGGCACTCCTCGGTCTAAGCAAAGCCATTCATCTTCCTCAGCACCTTGAAGAAGGGACGGCAGCGGTCCGCCGACCTGGAGATAAAACGGCTAAGGGCCGCAACTCGGCCGGTCAGTTGCTGCACTTGCTTCTTGGAGACGGGCTGCTCCATGTCCAGGATGGCCTGGACCTTCTCCGGGTTGGCCTCGATTCCTCTTTGAGTCACCATAAACCCTAGGAACTTCCCGGCGGAGATGCCGAAGGCGCACTTCGCCGGGTTCAACTTCATCTAATGGCGCCGGAGGTTGCCGAACGTCTCCGCCAAGTCAGCCACGTGGTCCGACTCGAGTTTGCTCATCACCAGCATGTCGTCCACGTACACCTGCATGTTGCGGCCTATCTGGTCTTTAAAGATTTTATTGACCAGGCGTTGGTACGTCGCCCCCGCGTTCTTGAGGCCGAAGGGCATCATCCTGTAGCAAAAAGTTCCGCGGTCAGTTATGAAAGCGGTGTGCTCTTCGTCCTCCGGGCTCATCCGGATCTGGTTGTATCCAGAGAAGGCGTCCATGAACGATAGGAGGCGATGCCCCGAAGTGGTGTCGACCAGCTGATCGATCTTTGGAAGAGAGAAGCTGTCCTTCGGGCAAGCTCGATTGAGGTCGGTGTAGTCCACACAGATCCTCCACTTACCGCTACTCTTCCTTACCATGACCACGTTTGCCAGCCAACTGGGGTATTGGACCTCTCGGACAAAACCGGCGGCGAGGAGCTTCTCCACTTCCTCGTTGATTGCCTTCTGCCTCTCCATGGCGAAGCTTCTCTTCTTCTGGCGGACCGGGCGGCAACTTGGGTCCACGTTCAGCCTGTGCATGATGACCTCGGGCGGGATGCCCGGCATGTCGGTCGCTGACCAGGTGAACACGTCAGCGTTGGCGCGGAGGAACTCCAGCAGGCGGGTTCGTTCTTCCTCGGGGAGCTGGGCCCCGACTTGCATCGTCTTCAGGGGATCCGAACCGAGGGGAAAGGTCAGCAGGCGCTCTACGGGCCCTCCCCTGGGTTCCTTCTCTCTCAGATCGAGGTCGTCAATATCATGGGCGAGCTCCGCGCCCCTGGTGCCTGGGACCGTCTGGAGGCAGAGCGGGACTGGCTGGATCGTCCCCTTCATCTCCCCGAGCCCGGAAGGCGTGGGGAACTGCACCAACAGCCTCCTCGTGGAGATGGTGGCGTCCAGTTGGTTGAGCCCGGGACGCCCGAGAATGGCGTTGTAAGGTGAAGGGAGCCTGACGACGGTGAATGTTATTAGGACGGTCGCCTGCCGGGGTGGGGATCCGGCTGTGACCAGGAGAGTGATCTCCCCTTCGACCCCCACGGAGTCCCCTGTAAAACCTACCAGGGGGACGTGCACTGGTTTCAGCTGATCGGGGGATAAGTTCATCCGAGAGAAAGCATCATAAAAAAGTACGTCGGCCGAGCTTCCACTATCCACCATGATTCGATGTACAGGATGCTTCGCGATGGTCATCTCGACCACCACGGTATCGTTGTTTACATTGTCATTAATTTCCCCTCCCTTGGGAGGGATTACATTCTCCGGGACTCCCCGGGCTCTCTTCATCGCTCGGTCGGACCCGCGTGAGATCATGTCCACGGGCTTCTCCGTTGGGCGGTTATCGATCGCGGGGGTAGGTGGTAAGGCCGCGAGCGGCTGCCCTTCGGAGGGGGCCTCGTTCTTGACGAACTTCCTGAGGTAACCCCTCCTGATCAGCTCCTCAATCTCCCGCTTCAGATGGCGACACTCCTCCGTGTCATGCCCGTGCTCGCGGTGAAACTGGCAGTACTTTGATTTGTCTCGGACGGCTCTCGGGTTCTGAGGAGGAGGTCGACGGAGGTAGCGCTCGCCCTCGATCTCCATGAGGATCTTCGTTCGAGGTGCGAGGAGAGGAGTGTACCTCCGCTCGGGAGTGGCTTCGCCCCTCGGCCTTGGATTCGGGCGAGGGTCGGCAGACGACCCGGGCCTCCGAGCTCCCGAGGTGTCCCTTGGGAGCGGCTTCTTTGGAGTCTTCCCGTCCAGCTCTCGACGGGTGCGGTCAGCCTCCTTCGCTCGGATGTACTTGTGGGCGCGGAGGAGGAGCTCGGAGTACGTCCTGGGCGGCTTCTTGTCCAGGGAATAGGTTAAGAGGGACGTCTTAAGCCCGCACTTCAAAGCCAGCATGGCGACGGGCTCGTCCAAGCTGTAGATCTCCAGGGCTGCGGTCTTGAACCGGGTGATGTAGTCCCGGAGCAGCTCCTGGTCCTGCTGGCGGATGGAGAAGAGGCTGTCCACCTCTCTTGGCACCTTTCGACAAGCATCGAAGTGCGCCACGAACTTTCCTTCCAACTGCTGGAAGGAGCAAATGGATCCGGGCTCGAGGCGGGTGAACCAGACTCGAGCGGCCTTCCGAAGGGTTGCCGGGAAGGCGACGCACAGAAGGGCGTCAGTGGCCCCCTGGACCCTCATGAGAGCTTTGTAGCTCTCCAAATGGTCCAGGGGGTCGGTGGTCCCATCGTAGGGATCCACCTGCGGCATGCGGAACCATTTGGTGATCGGTTCCGCCTGGATTTCTTCAGAGAAAGGGGGGCGGGAGTCGTAGCCCGCCGGGTATGTCGACGAGTTCTGCAGGTCGGCGAATCGTCGGGCGAACTCTGCCAACTTGCGCTCGTGCTCCTCCAGGCGCCTCTCGGCCTGGCGCCTGATGGCTTCGTCGGTGGAGTCTTCCACCGAGACTGCAGGTAAAGGGGGCGCCGATCGGTCTCGGCACGAGGTCTGGCCTCGGCGTCGCTTGCTGCGATGCGCCGTTTCGGCCCCGTCGGCCGGGGATCGACTCTCGTGATCCTCCGAACCGAAATATTTTCTTTTTGCGGGAGCTTGGTGGCTCCCCCGGGGGTTGGAGATGGCCCTCGGATGGGACGGCCTGCCCTGAATTGAGCGCAGGCTCCCACGCTGTCCCGCGGCTCGGGCCACGGGGGTCCCTGGCTGCGGCTGGGTTGCCAGGGACCGTTGCTATTGCTGGAGCTGCCGGACCACTGAGGTCAGAGTCTGCAGCTGCTGGATGACGGCCCCAAGGGGTCCGTCCGCCGGGGTAGGCTGCTATGGAAGAGGAGGGGGAGCCGGAAGCTCCCTTTCGGGGCCGTGGCCCCCTGGAGGGGAGTGGACTTCCCCCACACGGCTGGTGGACGCCTCGCGACTACGAGTGACCACCATTGCTGGAGAGCGTGACACCTGCAGAAAGCTGGTTCCCACTAGGGGTTAGTGTCCTGCCCCCCTACCTGGTGCGCCAATCTGTTGCCGCTCTCGCCGCCGCGCCCGCGCCATGGATCAGCCGATCCTTCCTGACCGCCTGGCGAGGGAGCCTCCCTTCCCGCGGAGAACCTGCAACAAAGGGGTTAGAGGACCCTGGTCGGGGATCCCGGCGAGGGAGCTCCGACGGTCAAGTCAGTAGACGACGAGAAGGAACAGACTCTCCAGCCGGACCCTCGAAAGGGTTCCAGACTTAGAGAGTTAACTGGTGAAGGAAACGCTCTGGGGACCAGAATCCCGGCTGGGCCTCCTTGCCGAGCTCACGTCCAGTGTACCCCTCTCGGGATCTCTGGTTTTTCTCCCGGAGCAAGGCCTTGTGCCGGTGCTTCTTCCTTGTCCCCAGGCTAGTTGGCTTACCTTGTTGTCCCCAGATTCTTCCCTCTTTATCTCCCTCCGTCGTGCACTTGTCTTTTTCCCCCTCGGAGACTCCCCTCCCCCGTCCTCTTCTCTTTTCCCTTTTCGGTGAAGGAGGCCAGGCGGCTTTCCGACCTCGTCCGCCGGGCCCAGCAGGGAAAAGGCAAAGACAGAAGAGAAAGAGGGGAGGGCGGCGCTGGCAGGGCGGCCGGTCAGGCCTCGGGCTCCGTGAGAGTGCTCTCTTCCCCAAGCGTGGGCGCCACCCATCTATGGGGCCTGTTCCGTCAGGATCGAGTCTCTCGGCTGCGGGACCTGTCGGGCCGATGCAAGTGATGTTCCGCGTGCCGCCGCCCTCCGTACGGGATGCCGTCTGGGGTTCGTACGGCCCGAGGGATGGCCTCGGGGCCCGTCTCTCTCCCCGGGGCCCTCTCCGTACGAGCGGTCTGACCTTGGCTGAGTTGGACCCGTCTCCGGGGGCCAACTGGCGAGGGGTGAGGGATCGGCCGACCTCGGCTTAGGTGGACCCCCCCTGGGTGGACACCTGGCGAGGTGGCAGGAGGTCGCCCGACTTCGGCCGAGGTGGGCCCGTCTCCGGGTGGCCACCTGGCGAAGGGCGAAGGATCAGCCGACCTTGGCTTAGGTGGACCCCTCCTGGGCGGACACCCGGTGAGGTGGCAGGAGGTCGCCTGACTTCGGCCGAGGTGGGCCCGTCTCCGGGTGGCCACCTGGCGAAGGGCGAAGGATCAGCCGACCTCGGCTTAGGTGGGCCCCTCCTGGGCGGACACCTGGCGAGGTGGCAGGAGGTCACCTGACTTCGGCCGAGGTGGGCCCGTCTCCGGGTGGCCACCTGGCGAAGGGCGAAGGATCAGCCGACCTCGGCTTAGGTGGACCCCTCCTGGGTGGACACCTAGCGAGGTGGCAGGAGGTCGCCTGGCTTCGGCCGACCTCACTTAGGCGGACCCCTCCGGGCCCGGGCGCCAATGAGGTGGTAAAGGAACTCCGAGCCGAGCTCGACCTCGGCGAGGGCGGTTCGCCTCAGACAGTCGTCGGGCGGTGTAGTCTTGCTGATCCTGGCTTTGAGGACGTGGCGCTGACTCGGTCGGGGAAACTTACACGTGGCTCGCTCGCATTCGGTGACACCTGAGCCTGGCCACGTCACTGTCACGGCTGTAACAAGTTATATTGATGATACAAGGATAATTTAGTAAAACAAGTGATTTTTTTTTTTTTTGCTGAAAAAAAGGATGGGGGGGAAGTCTCCGTTGTAGCTGCCTCTACCGGGCCTTCGCCCCGCCAAGCAATGTTCGATTCGGGTAGCTAATTTTTTGCAATACCCTTCCCACCCGAAGGTGAGTATATCAGCCTCATCTTATTAAGTTGCCAGAGTAGAATGCTCCCTTTCGTCCCTAGTCATGTGTTCCAGAAAAAATTTCTGGATTTAATCGAGTCACCGCATGGATCACGCTCAAACTCGTGATCGAAAAGACGTGAGTGTGAGCACCCTAGCTGTTATATATGCTGAAGAATCAGGATACAAGATACCATGCACTATGAAAATTAAACTCTCTGCAGAAAATTTAAGTAGTTGATAAACAATTAGACATGCCCCTTCATCGTAGCTTTATTTCCTTTTTAAACTTGTTGATTGCTGGAAACATATCTGGAACGAACTTCCTCTAAACCATTGAAGCCCAAGTTGCTTACTAAGCTACAATTGGTTTTTGGAAAGGCTCCATTATCTACATACCATTCTTTGATCATCAGCTAGTTTATGCTAGGTATTGGTCGATCATAAAATTAAGTGATGAATAACAAAATTAGATTAATTCGAGCTAACCCGAACCGCTGAATCTTGATTTTATAATAAAGCTTAGGCCGCTACCTGCCACATGATAATGGATATGAAATTTTAGGGCAAATAATTTATAAATCATTATACGATCCGATGACATTGAATATTGTAGTTATAATTTTGGAGGATATGATGAGTCTGGTTGTGTCTGCATGTTTGATTCATTAGTTATATTAGCTGGATAATTTGATCATCCTTCAGCACGATGCACCTGTTTGCAGAAATTTCATTTGAGCAAGAGTATCTTCATTCACCAAAAAATATTAGATATATTTTCACCAACGAAACTATATGCAGTACTCATTTCCCCTTAACATACATGGAGTTTGATATCCCTTTTCTTACCTTGGTCTAATCCTTCATTACTCTTGATAATTAATTAGCCTAAGTATGAGCACCTTAAAAGCATCAACCTCCATTGTTTTTCTTTGGATATTGTTGCTTGAAAGAGAAAATTACAAAATATATTTATAGATGACAAATAATACGCATCAAATTGCTTCTCCTTCTTCCCCCTTTTTTTTTTTTTTTTTTTTTTTTTTTTTTTTGAGAGAGAGAGAGAGAGAGAGAGAGAGAGAGAGAGAGAGAGAGAGAGAGAGAGATGGGAACTCCAGGTGCCAGGGAGGAGCAAGCAGGGATAAATAGAAAAATCAGGCCACGAAAATTTTACTAATCAAATCAAAGCCGGCTCTGGACTAATTTTAGACTGCCTTTTATAGAGAGGGAAACCTTACAAGGTTACCATAATATAGTTGTAAAATTCTAAAACTATAAATATAACACGATTTCAAATCTATCACCGGGTTTAACCCCTATCTTTTTTTTTACTTACCAAAAAAAAAAAAAAAAAAAGCCACTTAACGAGGAAAATGAGGTTCTCAAAGCCCCTTCATGTTAAGAGATCACATATGCAATCGTGGAAGGTGCAAACTTAGGTTCGAGATTGTTCTATCGTAGTCCAGGACGTACGTTAAGTCCCTAACAGGGTGGTACGTACGGTGCCGGTCTCGCATGTCACCCTTCACTTCGCAATGCAGGCATCCAGAAGCTCTAAGCCAGTGATGTAACTCGTTGAACGGTGTCATGCACCGGTATTGATTCATATTGAACTGCTTCGACTTGTTTCCAATCATGAAGAGAGAGAGAGAACAAATGGTCAAGATCAAATGACAAGCAAACCGTACGTGAGGGCTGCAAAGCAAACGAGCAACCGAGACTTTTACACCAGCTTGCCTCTATTTTTATATTTCATCAAACTCACCACCTACCAAAGTTCCGAGCTCCTTAATGAGGGCAAAACACATGTATGAGGTCGATATATAGCAACCTTAGGACCTCGTACGGATTATAATAAACCGGCCCAGCCCAACACGAGTTTTAAAACTCCCCTGAAGGAAAGAGACTCCCGATCCTCCTCCTCCTTCTCTGGAAAGGAATCCAGACCGAGCCAGCTCCGAGGATTTCCGGCTATAAGAAGACCTATCCCTTCCACGAATTCTCATCTCCCTGTGCCGTTTATCTTCTTAATTTTTCCTTTTTTTTTTTTTGCTTCGGACAACTTTCATCGTGCCTACCAGATTCACGATCAAATCCCACCGGAACCAAAGTTAATTCAGTCTCCTCTTCTCCTTTTTTCCGGTTGCTAGAGGGGTGCGTTGTCGTCGGGAGTGGACCAGCGAATTGCTGAAGAAACCTTTTACTTTTTTCCTATTTTTCTCTTTTTTTCCTTGATTCCGGCGTTGCTTGTAACCGTTGATTGCCGGATGGAGCAGTGGTGGTTGCGTTGCCATGACCTATAGCTTTTGCCACCATTGCCTGGTGAGAACCCCTCAAGAACTCAGAGAAGAAGGGGTCTCAAAGGAGTCCCTTCTTTTGCCGAATGGAGAAAAAAGAAAAGAAAGAAAAAGAAAAGAAGAAATCTTGATCTCTCTTCCCTCTCTTCTTTCTTTCCCTTTCCAAGATTGATGATCTATTTACTTTTTCTCTTTAGAATATTTTCTCTTTCTAGATTCTCTTTTTAAAGCCATGGATAGATAGTACATGAAATAGTTGAACCACGGATGGATGGTATATGGAATAGCCAAGCCATGATGGATAGTATGTGGAATAGCTGAGCCACGGAAGGATAGTACGTGGAACAGTCGAGTCATGGTATGTGGAACGATTGAGCCATGGATAGATAGTATGTGGAACGATCGAGCCATGGATGGATAGTATATAGAATAACCGAGCCACTATGGATAATATGTAGAATGGCCGGGTCATAAGCAGTTAGTATGTGACAAATATTTGAGTTTGCCTGTCATGAGCTATAGTGTGATTGTGATCAGTCCAAAACTCTAAAAAATAATAGTAGTCGATCTGGATCATGCTAATGAGATGTGGATAATAAGAGGTGAAACCATAATTAAGTAAAAAGGAAGATTTTACTTAATGACATATGTAATATTTTCCTTTTGAATAAAATGGATATTTAGTATTAATTGATGCATATTTTAATTTTGAGTTATTTTGACCTCTTGATATAAGATTTTGATATTTATGTTCTATTTGATACTGCTTACTATTAATCTTGAATTATATTAGATTATACTGGTATGAGTATGTAGGGATTCTTATTGGGCTGTAAAGCTTATGTCTCTACTTTTTTTCAGAATTGTAGAATGTTTAATTTAGTTATGGTTTGGATTCACGAGTAAAAAGATAAAAATATAAAGAGTCATTGATATCAATCATATGATTGAAAAATGATCAAATTTGTAATTATATAAATTATATTATTTTTTAAATATTGGGAATTTTGTTATGAATTATGATCAATAGTATTCTTGGAATTTGAAGTTATAATATTTTTTTTAAGGCCATGCATGATCTCTAGGATGTATTCTAAGGTTGATGTAGCCGGTCGCGTGGTTGAACTAGATGCTAGATTTGAGGTGTAACATAATGATATCAGAACTTAGGTTATGATTATATGGGACTGTGATATAAGAGATTAGGACATGATATGAGTGATATCAGAGTTTAGATTATGATCACTTGAAATTATGGTATAAGTAACTGAGACATAGTAGAAGTAACAAAGATGAATCTAAAATTTAGATTTTAGATCATTGGATATTATAATATAATGTGTACATGAAGTTTGACATATTATGAGTATAAAAGAACTATGTAATTTTGTCTCTGATCTTAATTGTGAGGATCATCTAAAATGAGTACAAAAAGAGTTTGCATAATTTATATTTCTTGATCATAATAAGTGGGGTTCGATTTAAGTGTGAAAGTTATTGACCTTAAAATAGAATATGTTATGTTAATAAGTTATATCGTGCTATATATATGTTCAATTATTAATTGGATGATTTTAGAATTCTAACTTAGATATGGGTGCAAATTATGTACTATAGTCCTTTAATTTGCTATTAATTATTGACTCAAGTTTTGGATTTATTAGAACATTGTTTGGAGTATGACTTCAGTTTCATGATTTTATAGTTAAATATTTCTTTAAGGGTTGAACTTGTATGCGGATTATGAATGAAATTAGCATGTACGTTGAGAAAAATGATATTTATGATGTTGCAAATATGTGTAATTCCTTACTGATGGATTTGATTATATTAAAAGGACATGGGATATACAACTTAATGGAATGTTTGATATATTAAGTTTTCATCTTTGGATTGGATTATTTGATCTTCCTTATATTTGTTGGAGATTATTAGGTGTGTTAAACTCCAAGTCAAATTTAAATTTATGAAAAGATCTAGGTTATCTTGCTACTGATGTTGCATTAAGTAGATAAATTAATTTTGGAAGACTTATATAAGTTTAGGTTAAAAGAATAACATTACATGTGATTTATTGATTTATGCTAACCAACATGGTAAAGGAAGCTTTATAAGGAATAATCAAGTTGATTCTACTAATAAAGATGTTGATATGAGATCTTCTAATTTATTGAAGTTATATAGAATTAACTTTCTAAGAGAAAATTTAACCTAGATTATCTAATTAAATTATCAAGGAAATCATGAATGATTTGGGCTTGAACTACAGTTATTGATGTCTTAAAAGGATGGTAAAATTTTATACAAAATGATTTACACATGAAAAGTGGATTGGGATATAATATTGATATAGTATACTCAGAGCATGGCAAGGATAAAGAAACTTAAAAGTTTTCTTTTTGAAAGGTTGGATCTTTTAGATTCTAGTGTTAAGCGATATTTTTGTTAGAAATTTATCTGATAAAACCTAGAGGGTATGATAAACTATATTAGAGTGCGCAGTGGAAGAATGGTGGTTTGAATTATTTTAAAACTAATTAAGAATATTAACTCTAGCTTCAGAAGTGTTATGATAGAAGAGTTGATTTGAATTTTAGTAACAGGATATTTAGTGATAATTGAAGGATAATGTTATTGATTCTTTGGTTAGTCTGCATGTGTAGCCATGCAATTTTTATTAGTAAGTTTTCCTGATATAGAGAACTTCAACAAAAATCTTGAACATCTCTAAATTTAGAGTAAACTAATGATGATTTTTTTACCAGGCTTCGATTTGGAATATTTTGACATAAAGCTCCTTTTAAATTTGACATTATGATTTTATTATTTAAAGGGGCTTAAGGTTTTTCTAAGATAACAACCTAATTATAAAATCATGGAAAATGTTAAGAAAAGAAATATGACTTTAGATTCTAAAAAGTATTTAATGCTCAAGGTTTTTTTTATTTGTATTAATAGTATAGACATGATCGATTATGATTTTCATGTAGAGTTAATTAAGAGCAATAAATTTCATAGATGAAGAATTATATATTTTAATTCGAGATTAAGATGCTAATATTTATTTGAAAGAAATTAAAGAAATTTACTATACATTACGGATGATAAAGATTAAAATTGAGATATTATATAATTTTGTTATGTTAAGGTTTTATGAAGAAAGCATTCTAAGAGAAGGATTATTTAGAAGCTTGAAAATGATATTAGGGTTGGATGTTTTTAATTATCATAATTTTCTTTGTAGAATTAATCAAAGGTAATTAATTATATTGATATTAAAAGTCTAGTATTATTTTGGAAGAGCTTAAGAAAATTCGATATGTATCGTAGATGGAAAAGATCTATTTTTGAGTATTATATAATTTCATTATGTTAAGATCTTGAAAAACAAGTATTCTAAGATGCAGATTAATTGGAAGATTGAGGATGTATGAGAAGTTGGCTATTTTTAAAGTTTCAATCCCAACAAGCTAATTTCGAGGACAAAATTAATTTAAGAATGGAAGAATGTAATAACCTGGCCTAGCCCAACATGAGTTTTAAAGCTCTCTTAAAAAGAAATCAGAGAAAGAAGACTCTTGATGGGAGTCTTCTCCTTTTCCTTCTTGAGAGGGAATCCAAATTGACCTGCTGGATCTAAGGATTTTCGGCTATAAGTAGAACTCTCCCTTCCATGAATTCCCATTGTCAGAGAACCCTCCTTCTTGTGATGTTTCTCCTTTTGATTTTCCCTCTCCTTGCTTTGGATGACCTTCATCATGCTTGCTGGATTCATGGTCAAATTCCATCGGAACCAAGGTTAGCTTAGTCTCCTCCTGCTCTCCTTTCTTCCAGTTGCTAGAGGGGTGGGTTGTCGTCGGAATTGGGCTAACAAATCACTGGATTTTTCTTGGAAGAAACCTTTTGCTTTTTCCTTGTTTTTTTCTCCCTTTTCTCCCTTGATTTCGGCATTGCCCATCACCATTGATTGTCGGATGGGGCAGTGGTGGCTGCGCCTTCATGGCCTATAATTCTGGCCACCATTGTCCGGTGAGAATCCCTTGGAAACTCAAAGAAGAAGGGGACTTAAAGGAGTCTCCTATTCTGCTGAACAGAGAAAGAAGAAGAAAAGAAGAAGAGTAGAAAAGAAAAGGAAAAGAAAAGAGGAAAAAGAAGAGAAAAATGAAAATCTCTTTCTTTCCCTCTTCAAGATTGATGATCTATTAACTTTTTTCTCTAGAATATTTTTTTTCTAGTTTCTCTTTCTAAAATTTCTCTTCTAAGGATTAGAGAGGTTATGAAATTGGGATCGGGAATTAGTAGGTGGACCATTGATGAATCTTGATAGAGAATTCTAGATCTACGATTGTTAAATCATGAAATTATTTTTAATATTAGGATTGATTCTGAAGAATATTTTTTTGAGCAGGATGTTAAATGAGTCTCTTAGCACCCAAATTGAGGATCAAGATATGGATTGGTATCTGACATATTAAATCTATCTCTAGTAAAGATAAGAATTTTCGGACATGATCACCAGTTTGTATGCATACTTTTTTTATATTGCATAACTTTTGATTTTTAGACTCGAGCATTGACATATATTATATAACTTGATTTCTCATGATGGACATTTGTGAGGCCAGTATTACTATTTATGTTTTTTTTGCATGATATGTTCCTATCAAAACATGATTATTTTTGGATGATTTGGATCGTGATACTGGTTATTAAAAATCTTGAAATGAATATAATTTGACAACATATTAAGATTTAATAAAGTGATAATCAAGAAAATGATATTTGGATTAGCCATATTAAATAGAGAATAGTCGAGCCATGGACAGATAGTATGTAAAATAGCCAGTCATGTGTAGATAGTATATGGAATAGTCGAGCTATGGATGGATAGTATGTAGAATAGCCAAGACATGAATGGATAGTACGTGGAATAGCCTGGTCATGGGTGATTAGTACATGGAGATACTTGAGTTTGCCGGTCACCAGCTAGAGTGTGATCGTGATTAGTCCAAAACTTTAAAAAATAATAATGGTTGATTTGGATCATATTAATAAAATATGGATAATAAGAGGTGAAACCATAATAAGTAAAAAAAGTACTTAATGTCATATATAGTGTCTTACTATTGAATAAGATAGATGTTTGGTATTAATTAATGCTTGTTTTGATTTTGAGTTATATTGACTTCTTAATATGAGATTTTAAGATTTATATTCTATTTGATACTATTTGCTATTTATTTCGAATTATACTGTATTATACTGGTGTGAGTGTGTCAAAATTTTTACTGGGCTGTACATCTCACATTCTTATTTTATTTTTTTCTAGAGTTGCAAGATGTCTAATTTGATTATGATTTAGATTCATGAGTAAAAAAGATGAAAATATAGAGCTATTGATATCGATTGGACGACTGAAGAATGATTAAATTTGTATTTATATGAATTATATTATTTTTTAAATATTGAGTATTTTGTTATGAATTGTGATCAATAGTATTCTTGGAATTTGAAGTTGTAACAAATTTTTTTAAAGACCTTGCATGATCTCTAAAATGTATTATAGAGTTTATGTAGCTAGTCGCATGGTGGACCTAGTTACTGGGTTCGGGGTGTGATGCAGATTGAACTGCTTCCATCCATTGTAGTGAAACCAATCTAGAGCTAGTTTCACCAGAGATGCATCGATATCTTATTATCGAAAAGAAAAAAATAATATTCAAGGTGATTAGAATATATTTTTTTTGATAAGTAATGGGGGATAAATCCGATATAGCTATCCCTACAGGGGGTGAGTACGTCAACCTGACTTCACTAAGGTGTCTACCATCTATCACAGGTATAGCACTTATCCTAGATTTAATCAAGTTTCTCTTAGGATCATTTCTCAAATCCGTGATCAAGTGGTTGTGAGGCGAAGCCCCAACTAATTAGGCTACCGCCCTAGCGATGAATAATTTTGAAATATATGCTGTTTCTAACCACAATATCTAAACTTCGTAGAAGTCTTGCGAGTTGATGCCGTCTTGCAAGTTGATGCTCTGATTTGGCATAGTTAATGTCACGCATGGCCATGTAAATGCCGTCTAAGCGTGCAACTAGCTTAGGGACTATTATACTAGTTTTAAGAGAGGAAAAATAACTATTATACCCAAATAATAGAAGGAAAGCTATTTCATCTCCACTATTTTCTTTGAACATTAATGTTGGTTAACACAAATATTTAGAGAATTTGATTCAAGTACCCATTAATTTACATACTCGTCCATACACACCTAAAATAGCTTAGATTGAAGGTTGATTCTTTCTGTTGTCTCTCTCTGATAAGTACCACCTGGATCATGCACACCAACAGTACGTAGCTTGGATTTAAGGTTGATTTCTTCTGTTCTCTCTCTTGGATAGGAACTTATTAGTTGATCTGGCCTCCTCCGATCCCTTCGCTTGGTGGTGGCTTGGAAGGCCTTCTTGAACGCCTGGTCCTGATAGCTGACCCATCTACCTACATGAAAGAAGACATGATAGATATTAGTCCAGCATGCTCTCATCTGTTGGGATCCAACCTAGCTTACAAAACAAAAACACAGAGAGAGAGAGAGAGAGATGTTACTCTGGCATCCGTTTCACCATCTTCTTCTTCTTCAGGAGGATCCTTGGTATCATCAGAAGAACTATCATCTTCTCCTTCAGGATCCTCGAGATCACCGCAAGAACTCGAGAAGCCCAAGCAACCAGCACAAGCTTTGACGATCCATTGCACAAGAGAACAGGAATACACGAAGGACACCAAGCCTACACAGGCTTCCTCCATCTCTCTGGCCATTTCGTATCTCTTCCTCCTCTCTCCTTGCCTTCTCCCTATCGATCAATCCTACCGTTCTTCTCTGTCCTCGAAAACATAAACCCTACCACTGCTCTCAGGGCTTGTTGGTTGGCATTATTCATTGCAACGGGTCTTGAGTCCATTTGCAATGACCATATCAACCTCATAGTTTGGGCTATACTTCCAGGGGTAATTGATTCACCTCCGGAATTGAAATTAAAATCCCAGTCAAAATTAATAATTGGATCATGAATCAAAATGATCATGTGCTTCGAAACATTAAAATTTAATTTTTTATTTAAATTAAAATTTAAAGTCTTAGAAGAGGGCTGAAATTAAATTTTGGGAATCGAAATATTTCCATCCCGTTCTGAAATCAGAAAAGGAATGAAACTCTTCTATTTTTTTTTTTTTTTTTTGGTACAGGTGGACGATCATCTTAGATGGATACGAGAACTGTTCAAAAGATCAAGAAAAAGGAATCCCCGAAGGGTCTCCAAAATACAGTCATCCTGGTGCCAGGATCAATCATCAGAGTGCTGTGCAACAAAAGATGCGACCCAGTCGGCTGCACAATTCGCTTCCTGGTACATACATGTCTAGTCAAAATTGTCCTAGAAGGTTGGAAGAAGATCCAGATATCATGAATGAGAGGGTGGCCATTACAATGCTCCCTCATATCCTGAATCCAATTCAGAAAAGTGAAAGGGTCTCCTTCAATGAAAATCCTCTCCGCATAAAGCTCGTGAATGACTCTTTTAATATCTATCCAAGCTACATTGAGCTCAGCTTCTGGGACTGAAGGCTCATGAAGAAAGAAATCTCCTGCCGTTAGGTAGCATTTCGGATAACATACTCTACACCACCAGATGCACATCGTACATTGCCTTCAAAGTTTATCTTCATAAATTTCATAGGAGGGAACTCCTAGGAGATATATAAAGCTCTCCGGATCGCTGACGAGACAATATGAGAGTCCCAGGAATACAGGGTCATAAGGGACGAAACAGTACCAAAATGATGAAACTCTATCGCCATGAACAAGGCTCTCTCTGTATAATTCGATGACAACTGATATGCTTCTAGGGAATGCTATAAGTATAGAAGATTTTCAAATTAATATTTGTACGAGAGTAGTTGATCCATCATTGCCGTCACTTTTATGGTAGAGCCTCCCTCCTTTTGATAAGATCCAGCTATATAATTTTTGCACGAATTCTTTTCACTATTGGACCATGCAATGAACAGGTCCTTGCAGCCAAAGAATAAAAAAATTAAAATACTTTAAGATTCGTGCAAGATGCTCCTGATATTTGACATTTTTTTTTTTTTTTGTGCGAAAGATAATTAGAACCCTTTTTAACATTGTGTATGAAATATAGGCCATCCAAATTTTCTCTCATCAACGGGCAACGGCTCATAATGCGTGAAGGCAAATCGAGAAATTTCGTGATGGCTTGGGGGTCAATTAGTAATTACAACTCCTTGCAGTAAACTCCCCTGACGGCGAGGTCACCTAATCTATACGGACGGGTGCTCATCCAGTCAATTTATTTCCAGACAGACGCTGAGAACGCCAGCGCGACCACGGTCGGGCACTTGTCAAAGCTGGAGACGAAGCACAACAGGCATTGAGAGCCGTGCAAGGCTTGCCATGGCACACCGTTGCTATGCTGTACCCTCACCAAGTGCATTAAACATTTACACAATGCCCCAACTCGGATGTCATTCGCAGTCATCTACATGTACCATAAAGCATGGATTATAGGACTCTTTATATAAACCTTGGCCTGCGGGCCCTCGACATTAAATTAAACCTTCGCGCGTGTATATATATATATATATATATATCGATAAAGTGGTAGATTCATTGCTGAAAATAAAAATGAATACAATAAAAAAAAATCAAATAAAATAAGATTTCTAAACTGTACATGATATCATGCCAGTCCGATCAGAGTACAGAATTCGAGTGTTGAGCTACATAGGACGTCATCAGTCAGCCGCTGAGTTAGCTTCCTGAAAAATATGCCTAACCAGCATCGAGGAACAATCCTGAAGAAGAAGCCTGATGTCCCGGATGATAGGGTAAATCCTCCGGTACGAGAAAGAGTGTGCAATCCAGGAAACTACTGTGGTAGAGTCGCACTCAATAATCAGACGATCGAGGTGAAGAATCTCCTGGGCATACATGATCCCAGCCCAAGCTGCGTAAAGCTCCGTAGCAGGCACCGAGGAGTCCAGAAGGGGCAATCCTCCCGCAGCCAAGAATTCCAAGCGAGTATCACGAAGAACAAAAAGCTGCCCCACACGACCTGCAGCGAAGGCTCCCATCGAAGCTCACGGTCACAAACGATGGAGGAGGGGGTTCCCATGTAATAAAAACCGTACGGGATGCTCTGCGAGCAAAAGAGGAACCCTAGGTCTCCGACGATGTCACTGTAGTCCTCCAGAACTCCACTACAGCACTCCTAGCTCGCTCGACAACCATCCTAAAAGAGGTTGTAACTGAAGCGAAAATATGGTCATTCCTGGAGATCCATATGTGATATACTAGGTAAGCAATGAAGGAGGTCTGCATAGAAGAAGACCTCATGAGGGCAGTACAGAAGGAGTCGAGACAATGGTCAGGCTGGGAAAGGAGGTCAGGGAAACCTGCTAGTCTCCAGATCGTACCAGCTCGCGTGCAATGAAAAATGGCATGCATATATGACTCTCCAGGGATCTGACAAAAAGGTACCCAGAAGTCATATGATTACCTCTAAATATCAGGAACTCGCGAGTAGGCAGCCTATGCCATGCGAGTTTCCAGATGAACAGAGAGATCCTAGGATGAACCGGCAGGGTCCAAATCCATCTATATCTCCGCTCCATATCAATCCCCATGGCGGGAGGCCGAATGAGGTCTGAAATGGGCACATGGGATGATGTAGTGCCATGCCATACTCTGGTATCCGGGTAGGGGTGGACTGGAAGGGCAATGGAGAGAACCCTGCTACCAAGAATCTCCCCAAATGAAGATAGAACTGCATGTCGGTCCCAGGTGGTCTGCCCAGGCTGAAAAAGCTGAGCAAGAGTGATATCAGGAGGCATAAAAACCGATATGAAGGTAGGCCATCGAATGAAAGGAATATCCGAAATCCACGGATCCTATTAGACTCCGATCGAGCGGCCATCACCAATCATCCAAGACAGATGTGGAGTAATGTGAGGCACCCTGACAAGCATCTCCCTCCACATAGCTGACGATCCCCTGGGGGGATGGGGGAGATCCCCAGGCTCCAATGGAATATGACCATATTTGGTCCTCATGAAAGAGGACCAAAGGCTGTCCGGGCATAGTAAAAACCTGGCTACATGTCGAGATAGCAAGGCCTCTCTCCTATCAATCAGAGAAGGTACACCCAACCCACCAATATGCATCGGTCGACAGACAATCTCCCATCTCATAAGATGGATTCTCCTCCGGGCTACCGAGGAATCCCATGGAAAGGAACGGATCATCTGCTCAATATTGGTAATAACACCCTTAGCAATGAAGGCATTAGAAAGCATATACATGGGTAGAGAAGTGAGGACGCGAATGAGAGTAAGCCTACCCATAGCCGATAGAGACCGAGCCTGCCAACCCGCTATCGTATCTGTCACTGTCGCCAATAATGGAGCACAATCAATTTTGGAGAGTCTGGTTCCCGATATGTGAATGCCAAGATAATGTAGAGGGCCATGGCATTCCTGAATTCTCAGAACGTGAAGAATCCTGCTCCGGAGAGTAGAAGGCAATTTAGGACTAAAATGAACTTCCGATTTATTGAAGTTCACCCTCTGACATGAAGCATAGCAGTAGTGTTCAACCACTCTCTTGAGACCCCTAGCATTTGTGAGGGATGCCCGACTAAGAAGAAGACAATCATCCATATAGAGGAGGTGTGAAATAGGGGAGGCACCCGAGAGAGGAGTATATGGATTAATATCAGAAGTCCTCGCAGCCTCTAGGAGAGATCTGGAAAGGTAGTCAGCAGAAATTATAAATAAATAAGGGGATAGGGGACAACCTTGCTGGAGGCCATGAACTGACTAGAAGAAGTCCAAAGGGGAACAATTAAGTAGAATAGAAAAGGATGGTGCCGTTACACAAGCCATAATTTTTGATATCCAATTATAGTGAAAACCAAAATCCTGCAAAGCTTTATGAAGAAAGGTCCAATCAACACAGTCGTAAGCCCTCTCCATGTCTAGCTTAATAGCCATAAGACAGTGTGTTCGAGAAGCTCGGTGGATATCATGCATAAATTCCTGAGTAATTAGAATATTATCCAATATACTGCAACCCCCAATAAAAGCTCCCTACTCCGGGCTAATCAGCTGTGGAAGAAGTACTTTCATTCTATTGGCCAACAATTTAGCACACACTTTATAGAGAGTTGCAGAGGCTGATCGGCCAAAAGTGTAAAGGATGGGTTGGATCAGCATGCTTGAGAATCAGGGCAATATAAGTTTGCTTCCAATTAGAAGGCATAATAGCCGTATTAAAGAAAAGTTGAATTGCAGCAACCATATCACTTCTCATAATATCCCAGAAGGCTTGAAAGAAAAAAGGAGGAAAGCCATCAGGACTAGGAGCTTTATCCTCCACTAGGGACCAGAGCGCCGATTTTACTTCTGTCTCAAGAACCTGAGTCAGAAGTAAAGAATTCTGGAAAGCAGAAACAGAAGTCCGAGGAGGAAATGAAGTAATAAAAAAGGAGATAGTAGAGGGAACCGTCTACCTGGCGACGAAGTAATTTTGAAATTCTCTTCTGATATCAGCTTCATCCTTCGTCCAGCCAGTCTGATCAGAATAAAGAGCCTAGATCCTATTTGTATGTCTCCTGATAATGGTGGCGTTATGAAAGTAGCGGGTGTTCCTATCTCCCTCCCTCAGCCACTGTATCCTGGGTTTTTGTCTCCAGAGCACCTCCTAATTTTGTAACAGAGAATGATGGCGGGCTAGGAGATCCCGCAAAAGAACCAAGTCGGCATCAGACAATAAGCCATCCGCATCCTCCTCATCCTGCAAAGATAGAATAGAAGTTTCCACCATTTTGATTTGGTTGATTAGATTGCCGACCTCCACCCTATTCCATCTCATCAGATATCTCTTGAAAAAATTAAGTCTCCTGGTGATCCTGTAGGCAGCATCACCCCGCACCGGCATAGCCCTGACCTCTTTAGCTATGTCCTTTGCCTTAGGGTAGGAGAGCCAGAACTTCTCGAATCTGAAGGGCACCGATCTCCTTAGAGGGGAATTCAAAGAAAGAAGAATAGTAGCATGATCAGAAGCAATCTGACAGAGATGGCGTACCTTATGATCAGGATAATTGGAAATCCAGGAAGGGGTAGCATAATATCTATCCAGTCTCTCCCAAAATCTAGCCGGCCAGACCGGTTATTATACCAGGTATAGCGAGGATCCAGGAAGCCTAAGTCCACCAGACCATTGTCCTATATGAAACTGGAAAGTTTCCTAGCACCGACATCCTGGATAAAGGGTTTGCCGCCCCGCTTGTCCTCCGATTTATCAATAGAATTGAAGTCCCCAGCAACAACCGTGGGGGTACCTTGTTGGATCAAAGTTGAAGCTTCCTTCTAGACCAACCTCCTCTCTCTGTATGAAGTACTTGCATAGACCCCGTAGAGGAGCCAAGAAGGCCGATCAAGCTCCGTGACTACAATTGCTACCAACTGGGTGGAGCGGTGGAAAATATCAATCTTCACAAATGCCTTATCCCAACTGACAATAATGCCCCCAGCGAGACCCTGGGAAGGACAAGAGAAAAAATCCCAATCCTTAGGGAAACGATGCCTAAGACCTTCGAGACTATGACCTGTAATCCTAGTCTCCAGCAACACATATATTCGAGGATTATACAACTGAAGATACCTGTGATAAGTAAATATAAAGGAGGGTTTCTTAGCCCCTCTAACATTCCATACAAAAATATTCATGAAAATAAGTCAACCATGCAAGCCGGACCCCTGTCCAGGCTCCTCCCCCTGCACGTCCATAGAGGTCTTTGCTGTCCCCAGAGTCCTTTTCACAGTCTTCCCTCTTTCAATGATGTGACTGATTTTTCCAGTGCTTGCCCCACGGAGGCTAGGGTAGCTTTGACCTTATCACAGAGCTACCCATGGTCCAATTGAGAGTTGTCAGTCGAAACTAACTTTCCTCCTGATTTCATAGGATCTGGTGTCTGAAGGGGCACAGTAGTCTTTCTTGAGACTGAGCCAGTGCCAGAGGACTGATTCTCAGCCACCCGGCGTCCCCCTCCCACCCCTCCCAATCTCCTCACTCCCCCCTCCCCCCCTCAGGTTTGTTCTCCCCCCTTTGACCTGTTACTCCTTGACTTTCAACCCCGGAACCCCTGGAGGCAGGCAGTTGCTTTCTTGAAGCATGCAACACACCCTCCTCCCCTCTTATCCCTCTCAGTATTTATCATTGCTCCCCCTGCGACAGAAGGTTGAACCCCTACTTCCTCCAAGACCCCTGGGGGCATGACTACACCACCCCCTCAACCCCCACCTCCCGAGAGTGCCCTATCCCCCTGCGAGACAGCGAGACGGCAGCCATGGCACTCTTCCCAACCTCTTTCCCTACAGACTCCAGGAGAGGCAGGAGCCCCGCAGGGCTGTCCTGCGAGGAAACTTCCTCTGCTAGCAGCGAGCCCTCAGCCAGATGCATTGAAACCTCCCTCTCCATCCCCATTTTCCCTTCCACTTTCCTCCATTCTTTTTTGACTTCCTTCTTCCTTCCATCAGAGGACCTCGGTGAAGGTGCAGAAGATAAAGCACCCTGGCCGCCTTGCTTTCCCCCTTCGTTAACATTCACAGTTGGGTTTGGGGTACTCACCTGGTCCGTTGATGCAGCAGAAAAGCTGATGGAGGATGGAGAAGACTATCTGACTGGGCTCCTACAGCGCTTGAGGGAGACCGTGCCCAGTTCCACCATTTGTTGGTCCTTGTGGCCCTCCTCAGGCGGGAGGATGTGCATGGCGTCTGCCAAAGCAGCAAAGAAACTCCCTGAGTTTGTCTTAGAACCCCCACCATCGGACAAGTTGGAGGCTGAGGCGTCCGGCGATCTTCGTCGAGCGACTTTGCAGGGTTTTTGCCATCCCTCAGAGTCTGGTGGTGAGCTCGAAGTAGAGGAGAGTCGAGCTAGAGAAGACCTGGTGGGAGAGGATGATGGAGGATCGGAGGAGGACACCGGGGCCTTCCCACGATCAGCAAACTGGGTAGCCCTCCTAACAACGCCCTCTGGATGAGAGGGACGCATCCTGGCTGTTACCAGCCAGGGTGCAAATGCATACACAAATTGTTGCCAGAACACGGTGCCCCCCCTTTTATTAGCACCCCTGGGAGCAGGGGCATCGATTTCTAGCCAGACTATGGCGAATCCGGTCTTTCGCTTCAGATCCGTGAAGCTATCAAGGGATAGAGGCTTACCCGCTTCTCCAGCCACTGCCAAGATCATCGACGACTCCCAGTACTCGAGCGGCAAGTTTGGCAGCCACATCCAAACCATCATGGAGTTCACTGGATTCCTTCCTGGATGAAAATCCGTCATCCATGGCTTCAACTCCATTAGCTGCCCTCCCACGTACCATGGGCTTGCTTGCAGCACCTTCATGCAGACCTCCTTTGTTTCCATCCAGACCATGACGTGGTCCTCCCCCACCGGGAAGACCTCAGGTTTCGAAGTTAGTTGCATCCTGAGCCGGATCTCCCTTCCCACTCTGGCTGCCGGCATCTTACGACCAAGGCTGCGAAAGATGACAGCTCTTCCCTCCCACTTGCTTCGCGCCTCCTCGAGGAAGGACTCTGGCATTACCAAAACTTTGGTGAAGCTCTGCTGGAGGCACTCTACCTCTTCTTCAGTGAGCTTGTAGGGAGTCCATTGAGGAGGTCGCTGCGGCCCGTGCACCACCTCAGCCCAGGACTGCTCCTTTACATCATTCCCTTTGACTCTGGCTGCACCGGAGACCTGACATTCTGCTTGATACACCATCTGAAGATGCTAAATCCACTAGCTAGCAGATGGGAACCCCCAAACCCTACTTTGAAACCCTGAAACCCAAAGGAAGAACAAAGAAGACGACGGCACGGAATTTGATAGACTTCGACCGCTCTCAAAAGTGACCTTTTTCTTTACCTTCAAATTTTGACTAGCTTTAATCACTCTCCCAATCCAGGTAGTTCTTTAGTGTATCTAGGTTTGCATCTTTGCAAGGGGAAAGAAAAATTCCATATAAAAAAATCTATATGTTCCACAAAACTGAGTTGACCTTCGGATTGTTTGTGTTTGATTAGGTCATAATAACAAGCATGTTACAAGTCAACGGCAACTACACTTGCTTAACTATAGCAAGCAAGTCAATAAAGCTAGGTCAAGTTCCTTGACGGTCCCCTCCTCAATGCATATGCTAGGGGGGTCTAATTATTAGATGGACCATGTCAGTGGCCAATCTAACAGTTACTTTTACTGTCAAGATCATTATGGCCTGTAGCTCTGACGTGTTGTGAACATGTCGGGCTCCCATTAGATGCTCGGCCCTCTCTTCCGGTCGGCTCCTTGGTCGGATTACCCTGCAAAAAAGAAGAGATCCGGACCGGGGATTTTGATGAGGATACTTCAACGATCAAGTCAGTTGGGACGATCGAGAGAAACAAAACCTCTGTGACGGAGAGCTCAAGGTCTCTCCGCTTAGAGGGTGAAAGATAGAACTTAAATGAAAAGACCAGATTAAGTGAAGATTAGAGAGCAGGGAGGTTCTCTTAGCTGGTTCTTTACCTATTTGCTCTCTGCACCTTACCCGTTCTTTCCCTCGTTAGGGGCCCTCTCTCTGATCTTATGTGTGTGGAGTGGCCCAGACCAAGTCTAGGGCTTTGTCCAGATAGCCCTTTCCTCGTGCCCCTTTCAGAAGGTGTCTTCCTTTGCCTGCGGTCTCCCCTTATCAGACCGATCTTTGATGGAGATCCTTTCATTGGGGGTATTCACCGGCGTAGTACAGGTCTTGTCTCTCTGGTGGTGTAGTTTTCTATGAGGGGTGTGGACGCCATGCCATCGAGCCCCGAGCCACAGTGGGGTGTTTCTATTCTACGAGGGACCGTCAGAGTGTCGCAGGGCCTGAGACCTTAATGGAATACTCCTCTTGGATGAGGTACAGGTTCCGTATCACGAGGACTCTGAGCCCCCGGTTGCACGGTCGTTAACATGGCGGTGCGCTACAAGGCCTGAAGCCTGATGGAGTATGCATTGCGCAGAATATGTGGGTGGCGCGTTTGCAGAGTTTGAATCTCTGGTAGGGCATGCGCTTGAAGGTGAAAACATTCAAGCATGTTGGACAGAAAAAATGCATTTTAAAACTATTTTAAAATATGCACAGCGGAAGGCTCGGTAGATAGATTAAGATGATCTACCGTTCTGCCCGCAACAGGATCTAGTATAAAAATCTAGCATGCAAGGAAACATCAACAGCAAGAAAGAAATAAAGATATAAAAGTACCTTACCGTTGTACCTTTGAAAATACTGTGAAGAAAAGGAGGAAGGCACCCGAGCTACATACGTGTCTGGCCTTTATAGGTAATCCACACCAGGGCTCGACACTGATCAACTCCCTCAGAGTGCTTGCACTTTGGGATCCTTCAGGCTGATCTTCTTCTTCCGGGAAGATAAGGAGGAGAGGTGGAACCCTTCCCAAGAAACTCTCTTCCCAAGACCTAGCTTGAATGCTAGGTTTTTTATACCCAATCCCAAGTCCTCAAAAAATCCCTTTTCTTCTTCTAGTTCTTCTAACAATCTGCAACCTCTAAAATGACCTTCATTTATAGGGGTAGCCATGAGAGGGAGAAAGAGGAAGGAGGAGTGATTGGGGGAGAAGGTCAAAGGCCATACCAAATGGGTCCAAGCCAAAGAAGGTAAGTATGACTATCATACCAAGAAAGCTTGGAGCCAAAAATGCCCAAAAACCAAAACTCGAATTCAAAATTTGAGGTCAAAACATTTCAGAAATTCTTCCCAGAAAATTTGCTCATCACAGCAAGTGTCGACACTTACAAAACACCAAGTGTCGACTCAAGCAAGTATCGACACTTGGAACATGGTCAATCATATTGATCTCCGGTGATGGCAAACGATTCTCAATCATCGATCAGCCTTAAGATCAGATAGAAACCTCTATGGTGTGTGACCCCATAGGTTCGAACACTAAGCCGGTAGCACTGGAACATTTTCAGTACTAGTCAAAGTCCTCATCTAGTAATGATACCCGACGTCTGGATAGGTCGAAGATGCAGAGCACCTCACAAGAATCTCTGGTATATGGTTACAGTATAATTCATCCCTTTGACCTCAAAATGCTCAGGATGACCCAGCATTTGACTGCCAACCCTAATATGGTTTATCCAGATCGTGTCTCAACCTCACAAGTTCTGTGACTCCTCACAAGAACTATCCTGGCTAAGGATTTGCTAAATTGAGACATAGTGAGTCATTCACTTCAAACTATTTAGAGAGGTCAATTCTATCTTGATCCACCACCGCTCCACAAGTACTTGACTGTACCCAGAAACCTTCCATCACTGGATTGAAATCCAGGTAGTCCAGTACCAAAGTATAGTGAGTTGCTTGCAAGCTACCATAGTGATATCAGGTCTGAGGGACATATATACCCATATCCCATCGCGAGCAACCCTTTGACAGAAGGGAGCTCCACAGATGGTCACGTTCAGTGAGATGTCACACATTTCACTTGCATGTCATGCCAGTATCTCCACACTCCTTGATTAAGAGAATAACTAATAAATGTGATATATAACAACCTACACTTGATACATTGTCGTCCTATAACAATGTATTCTTTGGTTGTGAACCAGTTTAAAAACTACTAGATATATCCTCTCTATATCAAAACAACGTAGTTCTAAGGACTCCATCATACAAGAATTCATTTCAAAAAAATGTAAATATAATGAACAGCCAAAGAATAACTCTTATTCATTAAAAAATTATATATAATTACAAAATGGTACAACCGTCTACAGCTTAGGTGATTGGCTTTGGGATACAATTCTCGATAGCGCCACCCCCTGGGGGTTGCAAGTAGTAGGAAGCTTCCATGTCATGGTCGGAACCCCTGTTGATCCTCTCTCCCTTTTGCTACTGGCAGGAATCTTCAGTCTTGGTAAGAGAAAGGAGCTCTATCTCGAGAGCTCCACCCCGGAAGATAGGAGCATGACCTCGATTGGGTGCTCGACCCTGGATGGGAGCTACCTCGACCAGGGGCTCGACCTCGGCAAGATCAGGGGAGCTCGATCTCAAAAGATGGGAGCACGATCTCGACCGGGCACTCGGTCCTGGATGGGAGCTGCCTCGGTTGGGGGCTCGACCTCGGCAGGATTGGGAAAACTCTATCTCGAAAGCTCGACCCCAGGAGACGGGAGCACGACCTCGGCCGGGTGCTAGACCCCAGATGGGAGCTGCATCGATCGAGGGCTCGACCTCGGCAGGATAGAGGGAGCTCTATCTCAAGAGTTTGACCCCGGGAGATGGGAGCACAACCTCGACTGGACGCTCGACCCTGGATGGGAGTTGCCTCGACCGGCGGCTTGACCTTGGCAGGATCGGGGGAGCTGTATCTCAGGAGCTCGACCCCGGAAGACGGGAGCATGACCTCGATCGGGTGCTTGACCTCGGATGGGAGCTACCTCGATCGGGGGCTCCATATTGGCAAGATCGGGAGAGCTCTATCTCGGGATCTCGAACCCGGGAGATGGGAGCAAGACCTCGACCGGGCGCTTGACCCCGGATGGGAGCTGCCTCGATCGAGGGCTCGACCTTAGCAGGATCGGGGGAGCTCTATCTTAGGAGCTTGACCCCAGGAGACGGGAGCATGACCTTGGCCAGGTGCTCGACCCCGGATGGGAGCTACCTCGACCGGGGCTCGACCTTGGCTCCTCATCTGGTCACCGCATCAAGGTGAGCACTTCTGCCAGTGCAACTGCCAGCATGGGTTCCACATCAGCAATTATGCTATATTTGATGCTCCCCACTCTCGAGCCCAAAGAATGATGTGGCACTCGGGACGATGAGAGTAATGATTATGCTAACATGGAAGGATGCTCCTCCTGCACCATTAATGCCTCGAGCATCGGTGCCTCGGAGATCGTGCTTCCGCACCAACGGGGTGACACCACATCAGCCTTTTTGAAAAGGGGCCATAATTGCTGCACTGGGCTTGAAGGGGTTGCCTCCGAATTGAAGTGTCACTTCCAACAGATCTCGATGTGTGGCAAGCCTGGCTAGCATGGGAGGGGAAAAGATGCACGTCTTCAACTGGTACAAGACAACGGGGGTCTGTAGGCATTTGAAAGGGACTTGTCCTTTCGCCCCTTAAGGGTTGGTCGAGCGAAGGAGGCAAGGCTTTTCTGTAGAGTCCCTTCCTTAGTCTTCTTAGTCCAGCATCCAGAGCCCTTAGTAGGTTAGCTCCTCCCCCTCTTTCCTCCTTCTTCTTGTTCCTCTCCTTCGGCCTATGCTGGGGGAGATTTTGTAGAGTCCTTTAGATGTCTTGTGTTTCTTCTACTCTTCTTCCTTCTTATCTCCATGAGTTCTTCCGGTAGAGGGCACCATCGCCCGGATCATTCTGGTGAGGCGGGGCCATCACGGTCAAGGCCTCCTTCCTCAGATAGCGAGGGAAAGGATGTCCCAGTAGTGACCCCACCGATCGGGGATTGTCCATTGGACCCCTTGTGGCTCCTCCGCCTCCTTCTTCTCCTCCCATTAGGGAGTTGGCTGGTCCCACCGGCATTGCTTTGGTGATGACTAGTGAGGACCTCTTCCATGTCTGGAGCGCGTATAAGATCCCTGACTCCATCCGGCTCTTAGTTTTGGGACCAGAGGAACGGGTCACTTCCAGTGGCCCGGGTCGGATCGCCCTATATGAAGATTTTTTCTTCGAGAGCCTTCATCTTCCTTTTCACTTCTTTTTTCTTTCCTTTCTTAACAACTATCGCCTGGTCTTGGCCCAACTCACTCCCAATGCCGTCATGATCATTTTTTGTTTCATTGTCCTTTGTCATTTCTACGGGATTGTTATCCGTTTCTCCCTCTTCAGGGCTTTGTTCATCCTGAAGTACTACCCAGTTGATAATGGATGGTGGTTCGTGGCCCCCCGCCCAGGGGCCATCAAGATTGACCTGCCCACTTTCATCAAGGGATGGAAGGGCAGGTTTTTGTTTGCCTCGATTGAGGGGATGGACTGAATTTGGAGTGGCTCATATTGCTCCCCTAATCGATAGTCTGCAGTTGAGCTGGCCAATAAGAAAGTGTTCGATCGACTTGTCACTTCTGAGATCCCGACTTTTCGAGACTTGTTGGCTGAGCGGAACCTCATCGACGGTGGGGTCAGCCATGCCTAACCTCGGGATAAGGCTTGATGTCGGGCTTCTTTTTCTTCTAGATTGATATGTGGCTTCAACAAGAGACTAATCAACCTCTTTTTGTTTCACAGGGATGAAGTTCACCATGAGCGAGCTCCTCAGTATGTCCAAGAAGAGGGCTGCCTCCACAGGGCCCGAAGGGGAGCCTGTGAAGAAGGCCCGGGAAGAGCCAGGATGGAGGCCCGACGAGGAGCTCGCCAGGAGGGGGCCTGCTGCTGCGCTGACCGCGCTTGGGTCGACAATCCAGCCTCTTGCCCGCAAGCCTCGAAGGGAGGCCCAATCAGTAGAGGGGGCTACGCCAGTGCCTCTGGTGGCCCCTTTACGAATTGAAGCTCCACCCTAGCCGGAGGAGGTGGAGGTGGTGGGAGACATTGCCACAGAGAGTCTGGCCCCTCCGTCTGGAGGCAGATCCATCGATAACTAGCCTACTGTGACCGCACCTTCGTCAGCGACTACCCCAGAACCTCGGAGCCATCCAGGATGCCGAGGTCAGGGATGAAAAAGGTGTCCCTCTTCCTGCCCCGGGATGTGAGGCTGACGAGGGATGGGAAATTGGTCGAGGAGATTCTGAGTGCCCTCGTCCAGCCATTGGACCGCCAGGAGAGGGGTGACTAGCAACTGGTGGACATCTTCACCAGGGTGTTCCCCCAACTCTTTTTAGTGAGTTATCTTCTTGGTTGCTTTATTTTTCTCTTTTGTCCATAGAGGTATTGACTGACATTCTCTATGCAGGTGGCCACTGATGTTTTGCTCCTTCGGGACTCTTGCTAGGGGCTGAAGAAGCACGACTTCCGTCTCCGCAAGGAGAGGGATAAGGCCCGGACTCAGGTCGCCCAGGTTCAAGAACTGGAGGGCCAGGTGAAGGCCCTCCAAGACTAGCTGGCCAGCTCCAAAGCAAGGGCGAAAGAGCTAGAGAAGAAGTCTGCCGAGCTTGAGACAGCCCTAAAGGAAGAGAAGGGGGAGAGCCTCCACCTAGCCGAGAAGGTGGCTGCCTTTGCAACGGAGGTGGCCTGCCTGTATGGAAGGGCTCAGACCCTCTAGGTGCAACTCGAAAGGAAGTGACCCAGACCGAGGCAGCCTTGAAGAAGGCCACGATGGCCGTTGCACTGATGGAGGTAGCAAAGAAGGAAGCCATCGAGGCCGTCCCCCGATTCAAGGCATCCGAAGCCTTCAAGGACGAGGTCGCCAAGGCAGTGTTGGACTCCTACCACCAGGGGTTCAATGCCTTCCAAGGTAAGGCTGTCCGCCTCTTCGAGCTGAAGCGGTTGGATAACATCCAGCCCAAATTGCCGATCCTCGGGGCACCCAGAGGTCTTGCCACCGAGGCGAAGCCAGAGCTGAAGGTGGTCGAGGTCAAAGTTGGAGTCGCTGTCGTCCAAGGTGCCACTCCATCTGATGCTGTGTCGGTGCCAGAAGGAGCCACTTGTCGACCAGGAAAGGAGCCGTCAAGCGAAACTTAATCTTTTCTTTCCTTCTTGTAACTAGATTTTTGGAAGACTTCCCAGCCTGTCGGGGGTCTTCATAAGATGTAAAAATCTTCCATCAATGAATACATTACTTGCTTCTTATCTGATGTGTCTTTTATCTTCTATTCCTCATCTTACCTTCTATTCTTTTTCTTCTTTTTTTTTCTCTTTCATTTTCTTTTTCTTTTTACACTTTGAGGCATTCCCAAGGAATCTATCAGGGCTTGTGAAGGACTTATTTATGTAATGAAGAACTAGTCCTACACAACTGACAGACTTTATCTTGCTCTTTTCTTCCTTTTTGCATGATAGAAAGGTAGGCTCCATGGTCGCTGTATGTGAGCCTCTCCCAGGTCTTGGCCATTCTAGGTTCACTATGAAACCTTGGGATAGGCATGATGGACTTTGAAAACACTATGTTCCTGTTCTACTGGTCTTGAAGTCATGAGGACTTGAATGCAAGGGTTCTGGAGTTTCTTGATTTGCTGAACTATGAGTCAAGTGACAGATAATGGAACTTCGTGGATCTCCCGGCTTACATCTCTGGACTATGAGCAAGATAGTTGGATGTGGGACTTCTGGAGTCTCTCAGCTTGACTTGCCAAACTATGAGTCAAGTGGTAGATGGCGAGATTTTAGGAGTTTTCCGGTTGACATCTCCGGACTGTGAGTAAGGTAGCTAAATGCAGGGCTTCTGGAGTCTCCCAGCTTGATTTGCCAAACTGTGAGTCAAGTGATAGATGGCAGGACTTCAGGGGCTTTCCGGCCGACATCTCTGGACTGTGAGTAAGGCAGTTGGATGCGGGGCATCTAGAGTCTGTTGACTTGAATGCGGGGCTTCGTAAGTTTTCTGGCTTTGAGTGCGGGGCTTCATAAGTTTCCCAACTTTAGAGTGTGGGACTTCATAAGTTTTCTAGCTTCGGAGTGTGGGGCTTCATAAGTTTCCCAGCTTTAGAGTGCGTGTTGACTCCGTTATTGGTTTTGATGATAAGCAAAATGGTTAAGTATAAGTTGAGTACTAATGATTTCTTTAAAGTATATTTTTTATAAAAAAAGGTGCTCATCAATTTGACAAATGTTGGTTGATTGAAGAAGTTCAAATTTAGATGAAAGATCTGCTCAAAGAAGATTTTGACAGTTGAAGATTGCTTGAATAGATACTTGAGTTCAACACAGACTTGATTCAGTGCAAGTTAAGCAATTTATATGAAGATCCCAGTGAAGTGTCGACTCAAAGTGTCGACACATGATACCAATTGTCGACACATGACAGTGAAGTGTCGACTTAAGCCGGTATGCAAAGAAAGTTTCAAATGGCACAACTGAAGTGTCAACACATGGACTTGAAGTATTGACTCAAAGTGTTGGATCAGCTCATCGCCTGAGATTTTTGGGTCACAAAACTTGCAGAAAATAAAGATCTGGTGAAGTGTCAACACATGATGCCAAGTATCGACTCACCTGATGAAGTATCGATACATCTAAGATTTCTAGAAAGCTACAATGAAGATTTTTGAACTAGGTGTCGACTCAAGAAGTTCAAGTGTTGACCTGAAGTGTCTACTCACAGCCTGAAGTATCGATACAGGGAGTTCTAGTAACAGTAACGGCTAGCTTTTCAAACATAGAACTCATCCCTCTTGGCTCATAACGGCTGGTTTTTCGTGTCTAACGGCTAAAAACCAGATTTTAGGCCTTGGAAAGGTATTTATATGATCCAAATCAAATCAAAATAAATATTAATCAAGAGGATGAAAAAGGAATAACCAAGAGAGAAGAAAAGAAGAACATTCACTCCTATTCATTGAGTTCAACTACTTCCAAGCAAGAAGAAGTCTTCAAGCATTCAAGAGCCTTCAAGAGCATTAATGATCAATCCTTCTTGAGCAATTAAAGAGGCTTCATCAAGTTGAAAGTATCATAACAACGAGCTTCAAAGAGATACCCGCTTTTTATTAGAAAGCTTTTATTGTCTCTTTACTTCAAAACTTTATTTGTTGTAAAGGTTCTTGGTTAGCCTATTGCAAAACCAAGGGAGGTTATTGGTGAGCCTTCGAAAACCAATTAGGTTCTTGGTTAACCTGCAAAATCAAGGAAGGTTGGTGGTGAGCCTTAAAACCATTTAGGTTCTTGGTTAGCCCGTAAAACCAAGTGAGATTTTAACTTGTGAGCCTTGTGAAAACAAGTCGGATTTTGATTAGTAAGCCCAGAAAACTAATCGGCTATAATTGGTTGAGATTATAGTGAATTTCCAAGAGCATCTTGGGGAGTGGATGTAGGTGCATTGGATAGCACCGAATCGCTATACTTCCTTGTGTTTATGATTACTTGTCTCCTCTACTTGCTCTTACTTTTATTGCTTTATATTTTTGCTGCACATTTATTTAAGAGCACTTCATTTGCATTCATAGTACTTTGTTTAAATTGTTGGATTGGATCACACACTCTTGCATTCCATCAAATAATTTTTAGAGATCCAATTCACCCCCCTCTTGGGTTGCTTACTGAGCAATAGTGCGGGGCTTCATAAGTTTCTCGACTTTGAGTACAGGACTTCGTAAGTTTTCTGGCTTTAGAGTGCGGGGCTTCGTAAGTTTTTCTGCTTTAGAGTGCGGGGCTTTGTAAGTTTCCTGGCTTTGAGTGTGGGACTTCATAAGTTTTTCGGCTTTGGAGTGCCGGGCTTCATAAGTTTCCTGGCTTTGAGTGCAAGGCTTCGTAAGATTTTCAGCTTTGTTCACCAAACTTGGAGTTGAGCGAGTGAGTTCCTGCATAGGTCAAAGATAATGTTGCACCAAAAATAAACTTTAATAATTGAGAGGAAGTCTTGCATTATTGGTAGTACATTATCAAATTGTTGGCATTCCACGTTCGCGTGAATCGGGTGCCATCAAGTCCGGCTAAGTAGTAGGCTCCGCTTGGCAGAGCCTCGACCATCTTGTAGGAGCCCTCCCAGTTCGGGGAGAGCTTGCCATATTCTCTTGGCTGAGACATCTCTGCTCGCTTGAGAACCATGTCACATGGATATAAAGCCTTGGGCTTGACACGGGAGTTGTAGTTGCGAGCTACCCATTACTAGTATGCTGCCATTTGGAGTTGTGCTTTGTCCCTCATCTCATCCAGCAAATCTAGGTTATGGAGAAGACGGGCTGGATTCTCAGCTTCATTGTAGTGCTCAACCCGTAGTGTGGGCAGACCAAGCTCCACTGGAATCATGGCTTCAGCACCAAAGATGAGGTTGAAGGGCATCTTGCCAGTTGCCATGTGAGGTGTAGTATGGTAGGCCCATAGCACACTGAAAAGTTCTTTGATCCATCGACCTTTGGCCTCATCCAGTCTGGTGCAAAGCCTTTGCAAGATGGTTCGGTTGGTTACCTCGACCTTCCCATTGGTTTGAGGATGAGCTACCAAAGTGAAGCGATCACGGATGTTGAGGTCAGTGCATAACTTCTCGAAAGCTTGATTGTCGAATTGCCTCCTATTGTCAGTGATGATCGAGTGCGGGAGTCCGAAATGACAAATGACAAACTTTCAGAAGAAGGACCTGACCTTGGCCTCAGTGATCCATGCCAGGGGCTCGGCCTCAACCCACTTGGTGAAGTAGTCGATGGCCATAGTTAAATACTTCCATTAGCTGGATGTGAGAGGAAAGGGACCTAGGATGTTCATTCCCTACTGGGCGAATGGCCACGGGACTGACAACTAGGAGAGCAGGGCCGCTAGCTATCACTGGATATGGGCGTGATGCTGACAGCCATCACATTTCCTCACGAAATCAATGACGTCTTCTCATATGGTCTTCTAGAAGTATCCTTGCCAGAGTGCCTTGTAAGCCAGAGTTCTGCCCCCCACGTGATTCCCACAGACACCTTCATGTGTCTCTCGAAGTACATAGGTAGCTTCCGAGGGCTTCAAGTACTTCAGTAGGGGGTAAGAGTAAGACCTCTGGTAAAGCTGCTTGTCCATCAGCACGAACCGCGCAGTCTTCTTCTTAAGGATGCCGACTTCTTTGCAATCCTTGGGGAGGGCACTTGTGGTTATGTATTTGATGAAGGGATCCATCCAGTTCACCTCGGAGGTGACTTGCTAGACTGGGGGTTTCCAAGTATTAGATGAAGGTACATCCCAGTAATGAATCCAATAGGGTCGCCAGCCTAGAGGGGACATCGACTCAAGCATTCTCTGCATGAGGGACATGGAAAATGCTGAAATGCTGGAGGTTCACTGTGTCTGAGTGTACCTTGACCAGATACTTCACCATCATGGGATCCTGAGCTTCATACTCGTCGGAGACTTGGCCCACCACGAGCTGCGAATCTATGAAGACCTTCAGGCACCTTACACCTAGCTTACAGGATACCTTCAACTCCATGAGGAGCTCCTCATACTCGACCTGATTATTGGTCGCCTTGAAGAGGAAGTGCAGTGCATACTCTACGACAACCCCGTCGGAGTTGGCGAGG